>VDFB02353493.1:126937039-128289087 GCA_007258455.2 Sequoia sempervirens
GTTAAGGGGAGAGAGATAGAGAGAGTGAGTGAGTGACCTATTTACATATTATTCTTTTATTCTTCATCAGTTAAATATTTAGTTACCCATTTACTGTTAGCATAAATGACCCAAGAATTTAATAGAATGGACTACTCATATAATACCTTGCATTATGGAGCTCAATTCTTTGATATATTACTACTTATCAAATCCTTTGTAAATAATTGTAAACTTATGACTCCATTTAAGCATTTAATTGATTTTCTTGAATCAAAGAAAAACATAGACACACAATTGAACAAATTCTCAAAGAAGAATGACAACATCATTAACATTTCATTCAAAATTCACTCAAATCCACGTAAGGAGAGAAAATATATTAGAATTATACGTTTATTCATGCTTATAAGTCATATCTGCATACAATTTAAGATAATTTGCATATATTCATCCAAAACTCAAAACAGGCTATCTATTCTATTCCTATCTTTCTACCCATATATTCAACTCAAAACCTAGCTAGAGCTTTCATTAGTTCTCTCCCAACAAATGAGCCTTGAATTCCATTTTATATGAAAAGGGAGCAACAAGCTTTGGGCTCAAATGTAATTTCACCACAAATTTTCATTTGAAAAAAAATTCCATTGCATTTGATTTTCATTTCAAAACTTCCCACACGTTGAATCTACAAAACATAGTACAACTGGGGAAAGCTAAAGTTGTAACTACCATCATAAAAGGGAATGCATCAAACTGTGCCACACATGCATAACCAACACCACTAACAACAACAACATCATCAACACAAAATTTTACATCCCACACAACAACTTACTTACCTGCCACCCTGCCCTTACCAACACTCATACCCTGGTATACACGTCTGCTTCTAGTTGTTGCTAGAGGAGGAGAGGAAACCTCAGCCTCCTCTTCTTTCTTGTCCTTGCCCAATACATTTCTACTTCGTCTGCTTGGGGTTTTAACTGCCAATGGCACCAGATATATCACTTCCTCATTAGAAGTGTTGCTCATAAGGTCAATGGGCGAGTGTTGGCATCCAAAGGAGCCATGCCCATACCTTATTTTCCTACCGACACTAGTAATAGAGCACACCAACTGCTTGCCTTTTTCATCTACTAGTTGAGCAGCAACGTCCTAGAATTTCAACCTTCTACTACATCTAGTGGGCACAAGCCTAGGCTTGTCAACCAAAGCACCTTCCTAAATAGCAGGACCGAGCTTTTGTGAGCTCAAACAAATAGACCTCCTTATGGACTTACTCATTTTCTCTTCTCAAAAAAGCACTCAAACTTGATTAGACTCATCCCAGAAAGTGCTCTAACTGCTACAAGAATGACACAATTAGCAGTTAATTCCTCTTGTATTTATTGTGCGAGGTAATGGAAACCTTCATCAATGCTTAGTAAAAATGCATGTGCAAACATGGTGATTTGGTGGCGTATGTACTATCATCGTTTAACTTGAGCTACATGAGAATCTGCATATCACCCTTCATGATTGCCAACAACAACATCTTCACACAGATTGAGATCAACATGACTACACAAGCAAGGAATAATTCATTAATGCTTCACCAATTCTATGATAAAACGACCACCATGTGCCATTTTCCAACTTTGAATACTGCCCGTTGATCTCTTGAAGAGTTGGCAGATCAAATGGTTTATCTTGGGCTAACTCAGTTTGACATACAATGAAGCATCATTGAACTTCCTCATGACCAATAACATTAATCCATCTTGAAAACCAACTACCATGTCGGAAATTCCTATGCACTTTGCAAACTAAATGGTTGGAGCTACGCATTGCAATCTCGTTGACCTCGCGGCTTTTAACCAACCTTCATCTTCCTCCTGCGAGCTAGCGGGGAACGACAAAGATTTACATTAGCTTTTGATCTTGGTTGTCGATCTAAAACCATAGGTTATGAGCTCAATAGTGGACATTGGTCCCCACATTCCATATAGGACACACATCTACCTTTTGTTGACCTCACACCAAATAACAAGGCGACACCTTAGGTCTATGAGCTGGTGGGGTACGATCAAGATCTTCTCCCATATATTTGAATCTGAAAAACCTACATTGCATGGTTAGTATTTAATGAAAGGCTTTAGCTAAGCCATCGGTGACATGACCACTGTGGTTAATGGCTTAGGCTTACATCATCGGATTAAAATTAAAACCCAACTTTTCTTTTAATACTTTATTTCCTCTGCAGGGTTTTATTTCCTAAGTGTCAATTGGCCCCGTGTTTCATCATTTAAAAAACAACTTATGTTGTTGTTTACCATTGGCCAAGTGATGTCCCCTCGTCCTTTTTAATGAATTTTTTATTTTTTAGAAGGGATCAAATTCGTGCTACCATTGATCATATTGCCTTCGAATATCAACGGTTTCCCACCATCGCGTGATCGGAAGCTGCAGAATTTTTACCGATTGTGATATTGTGAGTAGGCGCCATGTGTTCTTCTGGGGGATGAAATTGCACGAGCGCTAGTCAACTACCATTTGATCTCAGCCATTCCTCACCATCCTGTGATGGCCCCACCATAGTGTTTTGGTCAATCAAGATATCACAGGCAGTCACCACTTGTCTCATCTGATGAAGCCAAAAGAATAAAGGAAATACTATGGAACATTAATCCAGCCTTAAATACATTAAAAGGTGGGTTGCTAAAGTTCTTTTAAGATGTACATGATTCAAATTGACAGATTTGTTATAATCTTGATGGAAAATATTCTCGAGGGTTAATGATAGGGTCGATGAATGTGTTGAAGGAACGAGATCATTGATGCTCAAGATCTACGGTTGCCTGCCATCGCGTGATCCAAAGTTACAAGATTTTTACCGATTGTGATATCACAAGCAACTGCCACGTGGACTTCCTTCGCAGCGTATGGTATGGTGGGCCCCTTATGGCCATGTTGATGATTGTGTCAACCTATTTTGAAGGTATTCATCGATGATTTGATCAAAATGAAGGATCAATGGCTCGAATTTAAATCTGCATCAAATATGGTTGGAACCGTTGGTGCAGTGCGCGAGTGAGCTTTAATGGCAGATGAGAAGTTTACTAGCACAATTTGATTGAAATAATAAAATCAATTCTCTTGCTATATGTGTGTCACAAAGCATTCAGGTATTTTGCGAAGTAGTTTCAGAGCCGAGAGCAAGGTTGTGAACCCTGACAGCTAGAATTTGGGATTTCTACAAAAAGAGCCATGAGTTAATTTCTATGTTTCCCAGTCACTTTGTGCTTGAATTAAGGAAAATATTTTCTATACTTATCATAGGGCGTGTTGATAAATGTTTTAGGGCTATAGTTTATTTAAATTGTAAGAAATTGCAATATTTTGTTCTGTAATTTCATATCTTTGGTTAGTCGTAGCTATTTGAAGTGTGAAGTTATAAGAAGCCCTAGTTTGTCCGAGATGGCACCACCCAAGCAACATTCTAGCCAGATTGACTATTTAAAAAGAAACCTGTATGATGATTTCTTGGATCAATTTCCCTTGTCAATAAATGATAGAAAGAAGGGATTGGTTCTGATGCGAGGGAAAATCCTAGGGGAGGGGTTAGTATACAATTGTTCCAACATAGCCAATGCTAGGGTTTCTCTCACGGGTTTGGAAATGTTCATATTATACTATGGACAGAGGAATTTTCCTCACCCTTTTTCAAGTGGATGGATGTATGATATGGGGAAGCTAGTGGTACCGAATGTTTTCCCTGATGTAGACTTGCTTAGGGTAGTAGCTACAAGATATGACCCTGTCACATAGGTAATCAGGGATAATGATGGAAAGGTTTTGCTAAGCATTAATAGAGATGATATTCAACAGATTTTTGACTTGAGTGAACTGAGTGAGGACTTGGTGCCTATCAACCTTGAGTAAATGAAGTAGGAATATACAAAGTTGAAGTCTCTTTTCAGAGCTAAATTGCTTCCACCTCATCTGGCTAGGGCAGGAGGTTCAAAATTTCATATCAACTGCAGTGACCAACCTTTCAGATTAAATTGTTTTGCAAATAATTTCCTGGCCACTTTTATTCACTGTGTCAGATTTTGGGTTTCAGTCCTGGTGCAGTGATGCCCATTGCATACATGTTCATGGGGGTGCAAATACAACACCCTAACTTCTTTGTCACATATGACTTTACTTCTTTCTTGGCTTAGAGGATACATGAGGGGTTGTTAAAGCTACTGAAAATTGATATCGACACTCAATTCTTTTGGTATTCTATGTTGATACATATGTTTTTATTCAAGAATGTTGACTTCTTCTCTAAGAAGATGAAATTAAGGAAATCGGTTGATGGAGAAAGATTTCCAATACAAATATGGGCTACAAATTTATCTTGTAATAAGGAAAGCACTAGTTATGTGCAATTTGATAATTGTTTTGCTTCCAGATTGAGGGCTATATTGATGGTGAATGTACCTAGGATTCCTAAGGAATTACATGATTTCCTCAGTCCAAAGGGGATGAAGCCAGAATTAAAAGTTAGCCATAACTAGGGTGACATTATCCCATACCCAGTCAGCAGTGTTTTGAGGGTATATGGTTTTCAAGGAGTCCCTCATATACTTCCATACAATGTGCCACCAAGAGTGGGGTTTGCAGAAGTTATGTGGCAGATAGGTTGCATCCATGGGGACAACCTCACAGGGAGGGGTAAGGGAACATTTTTCCCTGATTATACAGTGGTATCTAATTTTTCCATTTCAAAAGGAGGTTGGGTGAAATTTGAGAAATTATTTGAGGATTATCATTTGAGATGTGGTCCAAAGCGGAAACATGATCCTAAGGGTTTCTTTACCCTTTTTAGACAAAAAATAAAGGCTGGTAAGTTTGTGCATGAGTTTAACTTTCTTGAGAATTTGATCAAAAATGAGCTTGACCTTAATAAGTAGGAGTTGAACAAGGAGAAATGGATAGCTTATGATAAGCTGTTAGATATTGTGCACAAAATGGATCCGAAATATGATCCACTATTGGAGTTCAATCCCCACCATAAGAAAATTGATTTTTTGATGGAGAACTTCAAAGAGATTATGGGCACTTTGAGAACCAAAAAGGTAAACTTAGAGCTGAGTCTGGGTGTACAAGAACAAGGTGCCAAACCATTTGAAACAAGGCTAGCATACCAGCCTACAGAAAAGTGGCCCATTTACAGGAGAAAAAAGGATAGCAAGAGTGATGAGGAAGAAGTGGACAAAAAGAGGAAGAAAATTATAAAGTTGCCTTCACAACCAGGTCCAAAATTCAAAGTGCCTGGGGCAATTAAGTTCATTGATTTAGAGTCATCACCAGAAGATAGTCCTCCATCACCACCATATGAGCCAAGCCCTAAAAGGAAAATAACTGATCAACCACAAGAGAGTTTGATGGATGAAATTATTGTTACTAATCAAGACATGCAAAGTGGTATGCCTTCCCCTCCTAGTCCAGTTGAATTGGTTTTATCTAATTTAGATATGAAAAGAAAAAGTGTACAAGATGTAAGAATGGAAGCATGTAAGGAGTTTCTAGATGACAATGCATTTGTAGAGACTTGTATTCTTGCAATTGGTATGGAGGATGAAGTTTGAGGAATATCAAAATAAATGTAAGGAGAGAAGAGAATTAAGACCTGACAGGTTAGACCAGGAGAATGATGAGGATGTGAAAGCTGAATTAATGGAAGAATTTAAGAACATCACTCTTGAGGAAGGAAAAAAATTGGTGAGTCAGGCTGGTGTATTGATTTTTCCTGAATGGGACATTGCAGATGTAGTGGCCTTTAATGCTATTATGAAGTCCAAGAATCCTTTGCAAGAATCTGAAGAAGAAGTCAAGGCAACACTTCAAGATTATGCTTTCAGTGAAGAGTATGAAACCTTGGCAATTTGGGCATTGGCCTCACAAGGGAGAAAGCCAAATATTACAAACATTAATCCAAATTTTAGAGGAGGATTAATAATAAAGAGATCTTCAGAGACCTCAACTATCGAGGCCACTAGTTTAACTATGAATGTGGCCAAATTGGCCCAAAAGACTGTTGAAAGGGAGAAGGTTGAAAAGAAAAGCCTAATGGAGAAGTATAACCTTTTGATTGAATAATACAATAAGATGCAACAGAGGAATGTTGAGTTGCAAACTGAGGTGGAAAGGTTTAGGTTTAGATAGATTGGGGAGACATCAAGTGCTCTAGGGACCAGTACATTACCTTCCATAGCAAGGTTAGTGACTCTTGCTTCTCCAATTGTTTCCACACTAGGGTCTCCTAGTCAGAATCCTGCCTTCACCCCTTCTTTAGAGGAAATTGATGAGAAAAAGAGTGCTCTATTGATCCTACAAAGAAGCAGCTCTTGCAAAGAATTGATGAGTTACAGGAATCTTTGAGGGTAAGTGAGGAGGGACCTCTTTCAAAGAAAAAAGAGATTGTTACTACTATTTTAAGGCATTTGAATGAAAAGGTTGATAATAAATTGCTATCTATACATTCTTTATATTCTTTTCTATTAGATGAAATAAAGAATATTGAAAGGGATCAGGAGGTAGTAATACCATTGATTGAAAATTGGATTGCTAGGGCCAGCGATCTGGATGTCATGTATAAGGCCTCAAGGTTTGATACAAACAATAGGCCCCAATCATTAAAGCCTACTCAAGTGTTAGTAAAATCATTGCAAGGTTTTTAGACCTTATCAGATGACTTGAGTAGGAAGATTAGGGAGTTGGTGAAGAATTTCAATGATTGGGGTAACACATTGTTACCTAATATAATTGATAAGCAGGGAAAAATTAGGTCATTCCAGCAATGGCAGGGTTAGGCAGGTGAGGTCATCAATGATAAAATTAAATTAATTTGTGATGACTCAGATTATGACTTGTTGGTGAGCTGTATGGATAAAATTATTAGTACCAGCTCATTTTTAGAATCTTTTGAAAGAGATGCAAATCAGGTAGCAGTAAAATACACACCTTATAATGCCAAGGTGAATGAGGTAATTAATTTTGACTAGCTGACTGATGAAGAATATCAGAGGTGGGTAAATAAATATTTGACTGAGAAGGAATAAAAGAGTGAATTACTAACAGGTGGTAAATCAGATGTTGTGGTTACAACGACCTTCGGTTTTGCTTTGATGGTGGTCTCGGCATGGGTTTCTTGTGGTTTCTTGTTGTTGCCTCAATTTTCTTTAGTTGACATGATGAACGAGAATATTCTCTAGGGTGATGGTTGTTGTAATAATTTTTGGAATATCACCAGATGCTTCATTTGGCTGGTGACATGTGTACTTTCTGGCCCGATGCTTGTTTGCTCCTTCATTTTCTATAAGAAGGATTTCAAGGCCAGAAGTACGGGTTAGCAAGTTAGATAATTTTTGGTCGAGTCTAGGTGAAGTTGCAGAGAAAATTGTAAAGTCTAATGGTTTTAGAGAGAAATACAATTTAAATTGAGTTATTCTGTAATCAGTTTTGAATTCATGGGGATTTAATGTTGTATAATAGTACTAGCATTTGAGTTGAAATGATAAATTCAAACTCATGTCTCTCCACTGTACATGCATATCCGAATTTTGAATAAGATGACTAAGGGTTGTTTCATTCATCTCATTGTTGTGGTGTGTATAATCCTTATTTTAGCTTTAATTAAAGGAATTAATTAAAATCCTTGAATGGGATTATAGGCGGATATGTTTTGTATAAGGATTTGATAAGTAGTATTGGGTGAGAATGCATACTGATGAAATTGTAATGCATTATTGTCAAGGATCTTATATGTTATGTATTAAATCCATCATAAACCATTAGATGCTTATGAATTTGACTCTTGCAATGGATATATGGCACTGATCTAAGTTGTACTTATTTGTGTAGTTCAATAATTATTTTTCTTTGCCTAGAGCTTTCTACAAATTGCAAATTAATGACTATATTTTACTATGGATTCTGTTGTTATCTCATTCTCTACATAGTTGATATTATCGATGAACAACCAATTTTATTCTATATTATCCTATTGTGTTGAGATATTCAATGGGATTATCTATTATGTGTTAATATTGTTTATGATATTGGTGCAGAGGTTGTAAACAAATTAAGGGATCACCCTCCCTAGTCTTGTAGAACCCAAAGTGTAGGAGGCTTTTTAAAGTCATTGTTAGTTGGTCTAGGTCCTTCGATCCGCCCTTGATTGGAATTGGCAATCCTATAGGTAGATTAGAAAACCAACCTGGTTACAGTGTAAAAAAAAAACCAACACCCTTTACCTTTAACCCTAAACCCTAAACCCTAAACCATTAACCCTTAAACTCTAAACCCTTAAACCCTCTACCCTCTATCTCTCTCCCACTCTAAACTCTAAACCTTTCCTTGTATTCTTTTATAATTTTCATTATTCTTATTTATTTTACACTTACATTTACAAATACACATACATATGCATTTACTGTTTTCATTTATTTCTCATGTAGTTTAATAGTTTGATTGATTTCATATTATATGTGTTGAAGACTTTAGAATTTTAATTACACTAATTTATGGATATATTGTATCTATAACACTATAAAACCATATGCTCTTTACATTTACACTTGCATTTAGAAATACACATTTATATACATAGATATATATTTCTTTAATGATATGTTACATTTATTATTCTAGGAGAGCATCCAGTAATTGCATTTACATTTATATTTAAAAATATATATACATACATACATACATACATACATACATGCATACATATATATATATGTGTGTGTGTGTATGTATATCATTTATATTTAGTGTTCAAAAACAACCCATTAGGTCTGCACATGGATAAAAATTCATAAAATTAGATCTCCCATACATGTTTTGTTAAAACCTAGGCTTGAACCTCTCATTTCACATGCTTTTGTTCACAAAACTCTTGAGGACAATAGCTATACCTTCTTTATTTCTCATCCTACACCCTATTCATGCATCCTACAATTACAATAGTATCCATGGGGCCTCTTACACAAGCTACAGTAATCACAAAAAGTGTAAGAGCCCCTTTATATCATGTTTGGACTACAAAACCCTCAAAAATAGTGTAATCGGGCTGTATGCAAAGAAATGAAGCTTTCTAACTCAAATCAACACCTTAAGCCCTCAAATAAAATTCAAATCAAAGCTAACACATATCTTCATGACTTGAAATTGATCTCACATCAAAATATGGCTGCATGTGACCATACAGTGCAGCATAACAGGAAAAATACATAAATTTGTAAGAAAAACACAAATTTTTGAATGTCAAGAGCTTGTATTATAAATCCTCAACCATCAACAACCCTTACAATGATCACTTTATGCCTTTTAGAGGCCTTTACATGTCAACCACTGAACAACCACCTCTACAACTTACTTTTTAATCTTTTATGATCACATGAAACATAAAACACACTAATTTCAAGGTTGTTAACATCACTATTGAAATGTTTTAATTTTTTGACCTTTCATACATTAAAAAGTACATCATTAAATTAATTATGTAATGACATAAAAATTAAAAACATCATGAATTAATTATGTAGCCACATAAGTCAAATATAATTCTATCAAGAAATTAATATCAAATAGATAATATAATCCCATAACTCATACATTTCAATGTCATTGATCTTCTTTTTCATCCAACTCTTTGTTTGTATCATCCGATCTAGATTCGACATTGTAAGGATTGGTCATATCATCATTATCGTCATCGATATTAGTTTTGATAATGTCATCATCCACACGGATATCATCTTCATGAACATTAACTCCTACATCATCATGATCCAGTTCCTCCTCTTCAACATCTTCGTCAGGGACATCATCAACTAACTATTGATCCTAATCATCATCTACATCATCTTCCAGTTCTTTGATATCTTCTTCTTCAACCACATTATACTTTACTGGCCTTCCTCTTGGATCATGTCTAGCAACAAATGACCAACCTGGTTTACTTGGAATCTTTGAGTAAAATATCTGCTCACATTGGCTTGGAAGAACATAGGGCTCATTTCTAGCTCGCTCGATCAACCTTGTATTAACCATGGTAAATCCATTATCATTTTCAATAACAGTTCTCTTAGGATCATTTTCATTCAATCGTAGCCTATACCATAGAACGATGAACAAAATTAATTTGAAGGACTTAAAGTCACACTTAAGTGTATCATCCAAAATCCCATAGTATCAATTTTCTGAGACTTCTGGATGTATGTTGCTTCTAAATGAAACATTAGTCACCTGAAAGACTACAGTTATACCAGAATCACAATTTTTCTTCATGTCATCCAACATTTTGATTTGAAATTTACGACCATTACACCACATAGCCTTGTGGTGTTTCACCTGCAATATGTCAAACATGTAAAAATTATTGCAATATCGTGAGTTAATAAACATATTTATTCTTGGCCGAATGTATGTAAAGAAAACAATTTCAACATATATATACATCAATATAATTGAAAATAATTAAATAATATGGGTGATTAATATATTTATACGTACCTATCTATCTCTTAAACTATATGCTAAATCAATTTCCCTTTTGTGTAACATTGGAATCTCCATTATGATGAGCTTCTTTAACCAATGAAGCCACACCTTCCCATGTTAATGCGCAACTGGATTGTTGACATTGTTCAATCCATACCGTCATCCAATCAAGATTGTTGGCGATGTACAAATGTAGTGCATCCCACTCTCGACCAACTGTATCAAAAAATTTTGAAATTCACAAACGATATATAATTAGTTAAATACCACAGTATACGACCTTAATTTATAATTGATGTATATTGAAGATTAAAAATTAAATAAGTACAATATACATAAAAACCACATGTAAAATGTATTCCAATTAATTTCCATGGCCATCTTATAATTACCTCTCACTTTCCTCAATCCATCTTTCCCCATCAGGTACTCCCCTTCGAATTTGTTAATGGATTTGGGATCCCAAATGCAATCTACATGGATCTTTGCTGCAAACTTAGGAAGATATTCACTAATGTATACCATGGTCTGGTATATCATATATCCCTCCACCATAGAACCCTTAGGATGTGCTCTTTTTCTAACCAAATCCTTCAAAAATTTCAAAGGCCTCTCAACCATCCACATTGACCTTGTGTGTACAGGTCCACACAATTCAATCTCCTCAACTTGGTGTATGATGTAGTGTTCTTGTGCATTGAAAAAAGTCGAAGGTAGACACTTTTGCACTTCACACATTAGTCGAGAAATTTTTCTCTTCCAATAATTTATATCTTCTTTATGGATTTGTTTAAATGACATCCATCTACAAGTGATTCAAGGCGCAAATATATTAAAGAGATTTAACAAAAATAGAGTATATTACATAACAAGTAAAAAAAATGGCAATTATAAGATGTATACAACGGATTGAACAAATATCACTACTTACCTCATGTGTTTTCTAAGATTGACATTGTTGTCAATTTTTTTGGGATAGATAGAGGTAGAACGTACTGCAATAATTATAAAATAATTTTTTCATTATTTTTTCAAAAGTAGTAAACACAATACATTGAAAAGTGCATGCATTATACAAGTGTATATAATATACCAGAATAATTACCTTAATGAAGGTATGCTAAACATGTGTTTTCATCCCTAACCCAAATTCACCTTTCTTTGTTATTATATTGTTTATGTTCGCAACAAATCCTATGGGAAATTGGATTTTTTGTATGACTTATTCTATAGCATTGCTTTGCTGCTCTGTTAATAACCAAGGAAGGGCACTTATATTAATTTGGTCTCCATTGCTATTTAATTGAATGACATTTTTCATTGCATGATTGGCTTCTTGAATGCCACTACAAATTTTGAAAAAAAAATCTTTGTCATGCCTTCCATTCAATATTTTCCATAATGTTTATGTTATATTCTTTCTAATATGCATTGTATCAAACAAATGCACAATTTGTAGCTACTCATAGTAGGGAAACCTACTAAATTGTCTAGGATAACTTTTCAGTCCCTGTGGAAGCCGACCATTAATGCCTTGACAACCTTCATGAAGCATATAAGTTAAACAAATTAACAATGACAATCATTGCCAATTACAACACGAGTAAACACAATAAAATATAAAAATATAAATTCAAAACATATCATATATGATAGATAAATAATTTGATCTGATGTATAACTTTGATGATTAATTCTATTATATTCCAACTTCCATAGGCGAGGTGTCATGCTTCGTGGTTTTGATGTAGTCTCCTCTTTCCCATTGAAAATATGTTTTTTAGTAGTTCGATACTTATGATTTCTATGGAGGAAGTGCCTATACTCATCAAACATCTACTTTCCTAAACTTGTCGAATGACGAGATTTCATCTTGGGACCACAAATTAGACATGCAAATTTTCCCTTTGTTTGAAGACTTGCAAGATCATATATAATTGGATTAAATATGTCAATTTTATAATTATATATAATGAATAGATTATTTTAAAAACATGCATGATATCTACTTCATCAAATTAAATATTGTTAAAGTGCAGTCGAATGTTATAACATACCACAAAAATGTGTTAGCCCTCGGGCATCATGAATTTTCCATACAAGCATTACATGGAATTGAAATTGTCTTTGTCTTATTGGTCTAGAGACATCATACATAGTGATGCCATTCCATAACTTTAGTAACTCATCTATAAGAGGCTCGATATATACATTCATATGTTTAACTTGGTACTTACCTAGGTGAATGAATATAAACATTACATAATTATTATAACTATTTTACTGCAATATATATAAATTAATGTACATGAGTATTGAATGAAAAAAATATAAGTCATTATGCAACAAATAAGACAAATGAGATGCTACTACGTTAAAAAAAAATTGATGTAAACAAATACTTAGAACAATCATTGACAACATTATATGCTCCCTCTTTATTGACATCCATGGAGGAATGTTATTGTTGATAACAAAAACAGGCCACACCGAGTAAATAGATCTTAGCTCTCCAAATGGATTGACACCGTCCGCTCCCAATGAAAGCCTGAGATTACGAGGCTATTCTTTAAAGTGTGGCCATTTTTCCTCCATGTCCCTAAATGCAGAACCATATGTAGGCATTTGAAGAATGTCATCTCCACTTCTATTATGTGCATGGTAATCCATAAATTGCACTAAGCTTTCACACTTAAATAATCATTGCATATGTGGAATAATGAGAATATAACGAAGAACCTTGCGAGACACCTTTTTTGTTAGTTGATATATTCGATATCTATTGATATGACATTCTGGGCATTCTGTTGCAAATTTTTGTTATTTATGATATATAATATGATCATTGGGACATGCATCTATTGCTTGATACTCCATTTTAATATCTTTCATAATGGCAGATAAATCTCTGTATGAGAGAGGTAAAATATTTGATAGTGGTAACAAAAATTCACCAATCAATCTACAACAAAAAATAATTTGTTAATATAAATAATATTAATGGTACATATTTCATCCTTTATTTACTAGTGATGAACTAACAACATCATCAAAGTCATCTTGATCCTCATGATCAGCTCTACCACTAAATGTGTCATGGATAAATGTATTTGTACCATCATCTTCAACTATTTTTTTTGGCGCATGATCATCTTCTTCTACAGGATCATTAACTTCATCTTCGATATTCACAACTCCATGTTCGTCCACTTGCAAAACCACATTTGTTAGGCCGTGATAATCCATATCATCTGCCCTAGGGTGCCCCACCTTTATAATAATGATAGACACAAATAAACTATGATCATAATCAAGTGATTATATATATATATATAATGTTAAAATGATATAAACATTTACAAATTCAATCAATATAAACACATATAATGAACAACTTACCAATGGACGATAATCATGCCCCCCTTCAACATGACCATGCTGCCTACAATGTTTCTCAGCTATTGTGATTAAAATTCATCTCATCTTTAAGCCCTTGCAATTATTGCAAGGACAATAACATTTCCCATCACCCTTTCTTTTCAATCTAGCCCACAATCTATCAAGTGTCTCTTCATTTTGTTTTGGACTAATATTATCTGACATGATTTTTCTTTACCAAGCTTGACTATTTAGATCTTCAAAAAATATCAAACTCACACTCCAATAATTTTTTATTCATAGACATGTAACAAAATCTAATAATTCTGATATTTTACACAAAAATTTTGGCATGCAACTACCCCTGCAAAAGAGAAGACAGTCTGAAGTTAATGACCCCAATAAACACTTTAAAATGCTAATTCCAAAACTTATTAAATTCTGATTTTACTATGATTTCCAACCATTAAGACTCCTAAAATCATAATATTGAACTTGATCACAAACTTCCTACAACGATGGATTTAGCGAGCTAGTAAGAACAAGTGACCTATTCCTAAGGAGCAACAAGTTGGAATCATTATTGCTAATGTCAATACAGATTTATCCTTTTAGTTAAAGATGCAATGTGTCACTTCTTATGACAAGCCAAAGCCTAGGGCCCTCACCATTGAGAGAGCCCTAATCACACAAGGAAACACACACTAGTAGAATTTGAAAAATAAATGACTAGGTGACTAAAAATTTTAGTCACAACAACTAAAAATGACTAAATTCTGCTCATTTTTTGCAATTCAGCTATAAATGAGTAAATAAATTACTAGTTTGGTCGTTGATTAAAAATTATTTAGTCACACAAATAAAAATGACTAAATAGTTAGTCATTTATTTAGTCGCAATCCATTTGAATAAATCATTTAAGGAATCAAGAATATAGCCCGCCAAAATACTCTAAAACTTTAATAAACATACCTTAAAACCTTTTTCAAAATCTTATTTTCAAGCATAGCCCACTAGAATGGAATTTTCATTTTAATAAATATACTCTAAAACCTTCGTCAAAACATTATTTTCAAGCATAGACCGCCAAAACGGAGAAGTGTTTTTGTAAAGAATGACAGAGAACGGTGAGGAGATGTGCGTGAAAGGAGGCATAGGATTCATTCCTGCTTATCTCATTCCTGCTCTGATCAACAAATCTTACATTGTTCCCGCTACTATTTGTAATCTAGGTATTTACTTGACATATTTGCATAATCTCAAATTCCTTGAGAGGATTTTGAAGTATCAATGTATCCTATATAGGGTTTAGAATGATTTTTTTTAATTAAAAAAATAAATAAATGATGTATTTTCATATAATTAGATAATGTGGAGATCTCCCAAATCTGCCCCAGCACACTATCCTCTTTGGCACTGTATTCAGTACTCCAGCTACTAGGGTTTTGCATGTGATATATTTAATATCTTCATGACCGTGGCTTTTAAATAGATCTCAGTCTTTGATTTAATCATTTTCATGGTAACCCTTGAGTTCCATAATCCACCTTCACTCTCTTCTAAGAACAGTGTCTTAAGATAGACTGCATAGTATGCATATAAAGCAAGTCCTTCATACCTGCCATTGTTCCAAACCACCACTCACTTCCTTGCTTAAAATGTTGCCTCCATAAGCACAATAACATGTTTTAAAATCATGGTTACCAGTGATTGACCATTAAGGTCACCACTTTCATCATGAAGATACAATGAGATTTTTTCTTCAAACTCAAGGCATTATGCAAGATAACATTGTGAATTGTTTATTGTGTATGATTTTATTCTCTTGCACATTTACTGCTTTGCTAACTTCCTTTAAGACTGGGTATTGCACCCTCGGCTGCAATCTCAAACAACTCACTCACTATTACTTGAAGATTCTTTTCATGAGCATCCTTCTATAAAATCAAACTATGCTCTATAGACTGCCTACTTACTATAGGGGACTCATTGTTTCATGGTATTGTAGTTCTTAAGATCCTTCAACCTTATTGACACTATTTCACAGTCTACAAGGTATTATTCACTATTCTCCCATCTTTGATGAGTCTCAAAACACTGCTCAAACATGCAATCCACTACCTCCATTATACATTAATGGCTAAGAAGAAACATTGAACCTATGATTACCACTGTTACTTAATTTGGACAGTCATTCCCTGATTGCATTTACCTTGTCTAACACTATCAAAAGCATTTGAAAAACCCTTAAAGTCAGCAAGGGGGTAAGGAAACTCAGTGTTAAAATCTCCACTTTACTATGCAAGGTTTGAGATTTATTATCTTGTCACTGCTCAGCCTCTTTTTGATTGTCACATCTCAAGTGACTGTCATTCTTCTTATCGTATATTTCATTTACAAATGTCACTAAGCTACATAGTGTGCTTGTTATTGGCTACAACCTTTAGATTGCAAGATTTTGTTATTACCTATAATGTCTCCATCTTTCTGGTATTGCAACCTCACTAATCTGTTATAGTTATTGTTTATGTTTCTACAAAGGCCTAGGGTTTGTACCCTAATCATTCTCTTACCAATGCTTATGTTGGTATTAAAAAAAAACCTTAAATCTTGGGTTAGAAAATTAGTTGTCTTGAAAAAGTTGTGGTATGATCTTGGATTGTATCCTAGAGTGTGTGGGAAGCTTGTGTTTGATCATTAAGGTCTGTAAACTTGATCAGGGAAATGTATCTTATATATCATGGGTCTTGCTTTAATACTTTCCATAATAGTTATTAGCATGTCACATTATTATAGTTTGCAGTAACCCAAGATTGCATTCAAGTATGTAACAAAATTGGTTTGTAGTTTAAGTTATACACTTTTAACTAACATTCATAAGGTTTAGAAAACCTTGATCACTCTCTAGAATAGCCCATTAAACATGGGTTGTGCTTGAATGCACTACATAATTGATATAACACAACCACTCTGCATATCAACCAGTTATAGGCTCTTTATTGCAGCAAGAGGTAATCAATCTTCGATCATGCTATAATTACATCCTAACCTGTTAAAATTGAGACAACCTAAATGCACCCAATGATGATTGACACCTACATTATACAACTTAAATTAACTACATTATATGAGTGCCTCCATTTCTATCGCAACATAGCCACATTAAACTTGGGTCACACATGAATGCATCTTGTATTTGTTATAGCACAACCATGCCACATGAACAATAGAGTTATGGATCACATAATTATAGTCACAAGAATCTGTTCTTTGGTTGTGATCTTATGGTGATTCCACACAACAAAATATGGACATGAAATTCTCAAAACCTTAAACCTCTAAAAATGAAATTTGATGAGATGTTGCTTTAAAATATGATTTTCAAACCTGGAACTACAAATCTGACTTCACAACTGAATTCTACAAAAAGACAATGACTACCCTCAACTTGGTGATATCTTCTTGAATTTTTTCTGATTTTTCCCAAGAAAATTGTCCTTAGTTCTCCATAAACTGTCTCAAGTAGAGAAAAACACTATAGCAATATATCAACAAACTCACTTTTTTTTATGTCAACCACAATTTGATTTTTTTCTATTTTTCATGTTTGTCAAAATTTTGACAAAACTGATAGTCAACATCTCGACGAACCCCAGGTTTGACGAACGTCAGGGATAAACTTTCAAAAAAATAAAAATTACACATCAAATTTTACAAGCACCTGACGATACATCAAATTATACATATTTCGTCAGATGGTTTCATCGGATTTTGCAGTCAAATGAGTTAGTGATCTCATATCATCCATCATGCATAATAATCATATATCATATGACAATACAAAAATAAATCATCCATATCATCCATCCAGCATCCATAGGTCCTTAGCAACATGCATATGAAATCATGAACATCACAATAACACATACGTCCACACATACATCTACATCCATAATCATAACACAATAAAAAGATCAAAGCATACATAAACACCATACAATGGTCACATCAATAATTGCTCATCTCAATATATTTATATCAAACAAAATTGTCACGATACATCAAATGTGTGATATACATTAAAAATACATATGAAGCTATCAATATCCAATGAATGTATATACATCATAAGGTCTATCTACATCAAAATATGGATACAAATATATATATATACATCAAAAATCTACCTCAATCTCCCTTGATCATCTCAACTAGCAGGAGGTTAATGTGGTAGTGGTCCCATATGTGGTCGTTGTTGTCCACCTAAGGGACCCTATGATGATTTGTTGACTGACCCACCCTATGATCTGTTAGGACCCATTGCACTCCTATATGAGTAGTTATTTTGTCACCTATGTCCTAATATATCCATATGGTACAAATTCCTATAATAAGTGGACTCACTAACAACCTACATATATCATGTGGGATCACCTCCCTTGTACTAGCACAGCAACCTCTAGTTATTGCCTCCTAGCTATCTCTTTGGATAACTACAACTCTATTTTCTTCCTGTAGGAAATCTCTATATTTAACTATCTCCTGAGTTGATCCTACTCCTATCTAAAACTATTTCACTCTTGGTGAGCTTGATCATGGTCCTAACAAAAACCATCTTGCTCCTAGCGATCCTAGTCCCTCTCCTACATAACAATTTGTAGTCTCTAATCTGGAACCACTGCCACCTACACCTATAAATTCCTTGATCTAGTGGTGGACCTTGAGCATGTGGTGGTCCCTATCCTGGAACCTATCCCTCAACGTCAACCTTGTGTCACTATCGACATTGTCATCCAGACTCATCTCTATGTCTCCTTTTGCTACCTCTACCTCTACTAGTTGGCTCAATAAACCTGAAAGGTCTTTGGGTGGAAAACAAGCATCATAAGCAAGGGTAGTTCTGAAATCAACCACACCATTTGTATATTCCCATAGAAGTGGAGCTAAATGATCAAAATCATCAATAGCTATATGAGGAACCACCTATGGCCAACACTTTGTAATCTCCCTAAAAGTGCATGCAAACACTGCCACATAGTTGTCAGCTGGAGCATCTTGCTTCTCCCCAAACTGTCTCATCACCTTATCAAGTAAATACCTCTCTAGTATATGTGATGTACAACCTAGTAACCATCGACTATATCTACAATATGGGATATGTCTATCATCATCATCCAAGGCCTCCATTTGTAACCATGGCATCCATGTAAACTTGGTCATGTCATTAATGGTACACCTCCAATAAGCTAACTCACCTAGGTGGTGATGAGTCATCATGATTTCATTTCTATAAACCATGGGGTCTTTAGCATCCTACTCCTTATCTCCTACCACATGCCTAAGCATGACAATATGCTCCCACACTTAGATGTGAAGAAGTGTGACACCTATAGATAAGCTAGCACCACCCCTTTACATGACCTAGTGAATATAATGGTACAAATGAGCCAAAATACAAGGTCCCCAAGCATAGACACAAGCCTCCTCTAGGATCCTCTCCAAAAATATTCCCCATCTAGGGCTAAATAATGTGGAATGCATGTCTTGCACGAGTCGTCCCATAATAAGTCCAACTATCACAAGGGTCACATTGTTAACATCGCCAATGTAATGCATCAGGTTAATTTGTCCTCCCTCGAGCTTAATCTAATCCACCATTAGAAATCACATAAGATCCTATATGCCTCACTTGTAGGTAAGTGAAAGGTCAATATCTTTAATCTCCACCTCTCTACCAAAGCGGTCACAAGAGAGAGATGTGTTTGAATCTCTGGCATGTATGCTACAAAGTATAGTCTAGTCACACCTAGAAAAGTAATGTCAACCTCTATAAAGGTGCTAATCCTCTCGAAGACCTATGGTCTCTAATCTTGGGATATAATAGGACCTAGGGTAGCCTATACGCATAATGCACACATCAATTTCCAAAAAAATGAAAAAACCTAAGTCAAACTATCTAAAATAACAAAAGCGAACCTCTTAAAAAAAGTGGCTCACTATCTTAAACAAATGCATCACAATTTTGTAATAACGTCGTTCTTTTGTAAAAGCATGCCTCTATCAGGAAAAATAGAAGTGTTTCCTTACAACAAAGGCGTCATACCTAAAATTACAAAAACATTGCAGAAATTACAAAGGAATTTCCCTATTCAAAAACCCTAGCACCTATGCAGAGCTTGATTCCTTTGACAAAGGTGTTGCTCTGGGTTACAAAGGCATGACATCAGTTTGTATAAGTGTCGCACTAAACTATGATTCCTTTGTTTTTGTAGTTCCAATCTACATTTAGCTATTTGGAAATGCATAAAAGCACAAATAAAATGGTACATATCAGGCCACCTGAGTTGACTAGTCTCTGGAACTAATGAAATCAATCAGTACGATGTACAAATCAAACAACATGTGCCATCATGTTAGGGTCTCTATAAGATCTAGTAGCAAAAATCTCTCAAGGGCTTTAAATCTCACAAAGTTAAGTGTGAAAATGAGGCTTAAACTCACCCAAATGAACATATATGCCTTAAAAAACCTAGGTTTTTTCCCTGTAACTCAAATTTTTTAGCCTTGTTCATCAATCCAGATCAGTATTAAGCTTCCTATTACTTATTTTTTGTCCTCTTCTGAACAGAACTACTCCTATAACCTTTTCATGATCTCAACCCGAAAAAATAATTTTCTTAGTCGATCTCTCAAGGGGGTAGTACACTAGCATTGCTTCATTCGTTGGGGCATAGTAGGGTATCATTTAAAATAATTTAAAAAAAAAATTCAAAGTAGCATTAGTTCTACAAAACAATGCAATAGGTACCTCACTTCAAAGAGGGACAAAATGTAGACACTTGAAAATGTCCTAACTATATCACACATCTTGATTTCACTTATTAACACCATTTTCTCTCATAATCACCCTATTTCCTCCATTTAATTAAATAATGTTCAATTATTTAGTTAAATTCATTTTATTCTCCTATTAATCGAATAATCAAGGTTATTTGATTAATTCTTCTAACTTGCACAATTAAATGATTTTCATAATTTTTTAATTAAATAATTTCCTCTAACTCTCCAACTTCCCCAAAGAATATTTCCCTTTTTCAAATTCAAATTACTCCCTCCAATTCAAAATATATTTGATTATTTCAATGAAATAAGGAATATTCTTGAAAATCTCATGGATTATGAACCCTTGATTAATCCTTGATCCACACCTGCATGGAATATGAACCATTGATTCAATCTTTGATCCACATTCACCTATTTGATCTTCTATCATCTATTGATTAGCATTTTCAGTCCTGACCATTGATCAGAATTCCTAAAATCTATGAATACTAGACCTTTCAACATGAATTTCATTCACAATCTTCATAGCATCCTTACTCTCTAGAAATTTTCAGCCAATCTTGAGCATTTTAGAGCATTTTTGTGAATCAACCCTCTCAACCAATATTTTTCAAATGGATTATGCATTCAATTGAGCACTCCACATCACAATTATGCATCTTTCCATAATGGGATTGAGAGTTTGCACATTCTAACCGTTTAGTTTCTTTGGTTTTGGTTGAATTTCTTATATTAATCAATTTGAATGTCTTGCAAATGAATTTCATTGAGTATGGGTTTGTATGATATTAATTACTTGAGTTCTTAGTGTTTTTAGATGCTAATTGTTTCAACTATGATCTCTTTTCATGCTTACTTACCCTACGACTATTATTGTCCATACCAAATCATGCAAAAGATAGATAATGTTCCCTACAAGCTTGAGTTACCTCCAACAACAAAGATACATCTAATTTTTCATGTTTAATATTTGAAGAAAGTGATCTAGATTAATATCCTTACATAAAAAATATTACCAGACCTAGATGAAGAAGGAAGAATCATATTGGAGCTAGATTTAACTCTTTAGACATATTCCAAGAAGTTGGGGACTAAAACACTCGCTAAGTATCTCATTCAGTAAAATACTTTACCAATTGAAGATGACACATGAGAGGAATGAAGATTTCATCTAGAAGCATCCATAATTGACTATCATTAAGGACAATGCTTCTCTAAAGAGGGGCATCCTACATCCTTAATCCTAGAGTGTGCATAGGGTTATGAGTAATCGGCTTATGGCTATCTTAACTCTTATTTAAGTTATATGATCATTATTATATTCTTATCATCCTAAGTATCATATTTAAGTTTCTACTTTGGTTTGGGTAGCCCAACTAGGGCATACTTAGGTATAGATAGGAGATAGAGGTAATCTTATTATCATCACATTATGAAGTGTATTTTCATTAGAGATATTTGGAGGTTTTCCTCCTCACATTGGCTTGTTATTCTCAATTACTTTGAAAGTATTTAATATTGCATTCCTCTCTAGTGCAATTTATTTCATTACATCTACAATTCCCTATCTCTATTTTTTTCAACTCCAAACTATTTGACCATGCAAATAATGAATGTACTCTTGTAAAATATCTCATTTAAGAGTAGTGTAAAGTTATCAATAGAAATTTTTTGTTCAACACTTCATGGGACTAAACTAACTATGCTAGCACATTAATGTGGGTTGGTGAATACTATTAGGGGCCTCAATTCATTCCCTTGGTCTCTAGATCCTACCAAGCTACATTGCACCAAGGTAGTATCTCAAGAGCTCTAAGAGAAAAAAATTGTCAGAATTTCACCTACCTATTACATATCAATCCATGGCAACTATAAATGTCTCATTTATACCTATAGGTGAATATTGAATCTCTCTATAATACCTTGTCTCAATTTATTTAACATTATATCATTTTATTATGCCAATGATGAATTTATTCTTGCAAAATACCTCATTTAAGTGAAGTGTAAAGGTTCTAATAGGAATATTTTTCTTCCACACCTCATTGGACCAAATCAACTATGCTAGTACATCGGGGTGGGCGATTGAATGCTATTTCAAGTATTGGTCCATTCCTTAGGCCTCCCATTCATTCCAAGCTACATTACACCATGAAGCTTAAGAGGACAAAAACCAACCCTTGATGCTATCATGATCATGACTTACATAAGAATGCATTTTTGAATGCCAATGTCCTTGAGATAGCTCATTAAAACCCTAAAAAATTACTAAAGGTTTATGAAATGAAATAAACTAAATGCATATGGAGTCATGACCAAGATCGGCCTATCACAAATGGTAAAAATAGGACTATCCACTTATCTTTTGGGTGCCCTAAACAACTTTGTGTAGTCCTATCACCTTTCTCATCTACGGTATCAATGTCCTAGGTAGTTTTTCATGATATCCTTGTGTTTCCTTGACCCATGATGAATATTATTAGCTTCAAGGAGATAAAAGTGTTATGGTTAATATATTTTTTGAACTAATTTATACATAAATTAAGGATCAATTTATACAAAATTAAAGATTAATTTATTTGAAGTAACTCACATTGGCTAATACATGTTTTCTATGTACTCATTGTATAGATCAAACCACATGAAAATATAATTATTCGTATATAAATAATAAATATGACATTTATAATCATAATTGATCATCATATATATAATGTAAAATATTATATACAAAATTACATGATAATTCCATATAGTTTATACATTATTTCATGAATTATGTAATCAACTTATTAAAAAATCCATATCGGTATACAATGTTATGCATTGGTAAAACAAATATGTATACACAACAAAGCTATATAAGCATACAATGTTACATGTTAGTAAAACAAAATGCATATACAACAAAGCCACATAGGCATACAATAAAATTCCACAATATAGTAAGTCCTATGGACTAGGATGGAAGAGTTAATGACTCTTTGTCTATCAAGAAGATGTAGAGTTAGTCAATGGATGTTACTTTTGCACCCACTAGCTGGACCTGCTCTCTATTTTTTTTATGTCCACCTATTAATACAATCAAATAACATACATATTAATATATAAAAATAAAATATTCAATGACATAAGTTAATAGTTACTTGTAAGTTGTTAATCCACCTCAATCATTCGTTAATTCTCTTGATATGTCTAAGGGTTAGGCATATGAACTAGAGTCATGATCACCTATGACAAGTATGAAGAAATAAATTAGACTAAACATGAATATAATTTAAATTTACATTACATTATGGAGGATAAAACAAGAAATATAAAATGAAATCTATATTACTAACTCACACACCTATTAAAGGCATTGAAGACAAAATTATTGCAGCAATGCCCACCTCTATTGTTCCATGACTATCAAGAGGGATCTAAGGTTATTTCATCAACTAAATACAAATATAATTATTAAAAGTAGTAAAAATTACCTCAATGAAACTTGACATACAACCACTACCACAAATGAGTGCTAATATTGAAGGTCCAACATCCACCTATTTGCCAAAAAATGTCAATTTTAAGATTACCATTGATATATGGCAAAATAATTTACATGTATTATATTTACTTTTTTGTTACAAATTACATACTTGTGGACTTGGCATGGTTGTATAACTAGGATTTGAAGGGCCAAAAAATATAGGATGAATTCTTTCACCCTAGAATTCAATTACATACAATTCTTTATATTAATTTTTATTCATAATACATTAATATAGCTAATCTTAGATTTTAAAATAAAAATGTAATAAATTGTAGAACCTTATTAGAAATTACATGTCAATTGATGTTGAAGGTGCTATCAAACAACTCATCCATCAATATTATATTGTCTAATATGGATGTATCATCCTCATGGCCATGTCTACCATACTCCTAAAACTCTACAACATCCTTTATAGTGCATGTATATTTTCAACATCCTCTAACACATGGTTACAAATAGATCCATAATTATAGTAAAGGTGAGGTGAGTATTGACCCCTATAAGTCTCACCCTCAACTCCCTATGAAAATGACCTACTATGTTGTAATAAGGTTTGTGTGAGGAAACTAATTGAATATAAATTCTCCACCTCAACACTCTCATTCACGTCAAAATGGATCAACATATGTTGAATGTCTAGTCTGCCTAGGGCTCTTAGTATGTGGTCTTGGGTATGGCATGACCCCTCCATGTCCTTTATAGAGCCATTTCCCCTACCCTAAAATATTTAATGTCAAACTATTTTGAAATCTCATTAAGGAAAAACTCACAATAGATTTCCCTCGAGAAATATTATGGGATCCCATTATTATTGCATGCGGGGTGGTAAAAAACCATCCACCATATATCCCAAAAAGAATTCCTTATTCCTTGGAATTGGATTTTTTTCTCTTTTACTTGTTTGTATGATAATTTTGTAGAGTAAAATTTTCATGCATTCTCCCTATGATTGGACCATTTGTGTATTTGGCCACTAATAGTATCTATATGAGAAATAATAGATTCCAACAATGTCATGAGGGCTCTTCAATTGAAGTAGTTTCATTAGGAATTTTTAATACATCAACAATGTTGGGAGTTTATTTTGTTAGTTTTAATTTTACCTAGAAAATTTTCTTGTGTGTCAAGAGGTCTAGGAAAAGATGAAGGATTTTCAAGAGAGTTAGGTTTTTCTTGCTCT
The DNA here is from genome assembly GCA_007258455.2 of Sequoia sempervirens. Lineage (NCBI taxonomy): Eukaryota > Viridiplantae > Streptophyta > Pinopsida > Cupressales > Cupressaceae > Sequoia > Sequoia sempervirens. Next base: position 126,962,500 of record VDFB02353493.1, read on the forward strand.
TCGATAGGAATTCCCTCCACATAGTTTGAAAAATTAGTGTTTGGGGGTGTTAAAGGATTTTCAATTCCTAAAATTCCAAAAGAAAAATCAAAACAAATTTAAACAAATTTTAATTTCATTTATACCACTAAAAACGTTACCTCCTCAACCTTCTGTACATCATGGTGGAATCGTGTTGGCTTGAGTCCACTCAAAGAGTTCAAAAATGTGCTTGCACTTTTTTTCACTCGTATTAAGGAATTAGGAGAAATGTGGTTAGGCTCAAAATGAGCTCATTTTTTTGTTTTTAATATAGAGTAATTACAAGCACATTTTTGGCTTGGAAGTTATTGGCCTAGGATCAATCACTATCGATCCATAAAACAAATGTGTTATAACATGAACTTGCATTATAACACACTCATGTTTTCCCTTTGATGGACACAAAAGTGGTGTTGACCACTTTTTGGTCCCCCATCTTTGTGCACGTGCCCAAAATATGGAAACTATCTAGAAATATTTGGTTGCCCTTTCTTATCATCTAGTTGACTATTATACAATTTCAACATAACTCACCTTTTTTTGAAATACACGCCACAAATTTTTCTCGCTAGTTTTTCATCCTCTGATTAAAAAACTACAATGGTGAAAATGGCCTTTAAATTAAAAATATTATAGCTTTCATAACTAATTATAGTGATTTCTTCTTTGAGTATAAACTCTTTTCCAAATTATAACCTCTCTTAACAAGACCATTTTTACCAATTTTATTCTTGCTAGATCATTCTAGTCACTCATTTTATACAATAATCTATCTCTTTCTAAATTTTTTCTAGTTAGTATTAGCTTGCAAGTGAGATTTATTAATCTTGTCAATTGTTGATAAGGTCCCAATAGAAAAGTTACCAAATTCATTCTTCAAAACAAATCACTTCTCTTTCAAATATCTTACCCATACCAAACTCCAATGTTCAACACATTGTCTTCATTACGAATCTTACTAAGAACATCCAAGATAATATTATTTTAATGAAGTCTTCTTCCTTGGACCACATTTTTGTACTTATCTTAAGGACTATGAGAAGATGGTTAGTCACATTGAGGCACTTTCTTTGGTTATCTCACCTACTAGGTCATTACCTCATCAAATCCTTATACATCATGTTGCTTTAAATATAAGAAGACGAATATTTTGTATCTATTAACACCACTCCCCAACCTAATATGAATTGATATTATACTATATCATCATGACCATCTTTAACATTACCAATATATATGTTCCCATAGTGTGATAGCTAATTTAACAAACTTTTTGATCCACTCCATCATATTCTCCAATAGCTCTTATCTCAAAATCTCATATAAGATCTTATTAATAGTTTACTGGGGTTCTCATCCATATAAGGAACAATGATAGTATGATATAATAGTAACATAGCACTAGTATATGAGCTTTGTATGGTGCTCTTGTATGCTCTTGAAACCTTGCCTTTAAATTCAAATATTTTTTTTCACTACTCCACAGCACTCCTAGTGTCTATGTGGATGTTGGAGTTGGCATGGGGGTAGTGGCTATGTCTTCTTCCTTGGTCATGGTTCTTGTCACCCACATTCTTATGACATTCAAATAACATTGAAGGAATATTTGAAGGGGTCTATCAAAGAGTCACTAGGTATGCTCAAAGTTATCCCTTATTCCTTATTTTCAATCAAAGCATAGATGATTGGATTGGAAAAAGTGAGATAATTTGCTAGAAAAATCCCATGGTCAAAATATATGCAATCTATGGAATTTTGAACCTTTATTTAATTTTTTTTAGTGAACTGCATAAAATATTAAATGATAAAATCATGGAACCCTTTACAATCTTAGTAAACAAGTTTGGTGGAATTCTTGTAATCATTTTATTCTAAGACAATGAGAGTGTACAAATACAAAGGGGTTGACTCTATAAGATGAAATTGTTATCTATGTCTTTCTTGACAAGTAAAATTTGATACTAGCTAACATTATAACCTCTATGTATAGAGGCTTCCACAATAAAAAGCCACATTTATTTTCTCTTGATATGTGTAAGAAAACATAGATTTTCATGTTATAGAATTTTTCATGCCATATCCTACTAGACTCCTCTCCTATTGGATGAATACTATTTTTTTTTTACAATTTCACCTTGACCTTGTCTTAAATGATAAAATCATGGAAATATTTATGCCTCCACATAGAGGAAGGCATTGTAGTGACCCTTCCCTTGAAAAAATCTTGTTTGCAATAAATATAGATAAGATTAGGGCCATAATTTAAGCTTAGTGTGTCTTGGATAAGAGGGGCCCTTAATAATAAGCACATGTTTAAGTTCCTTAATAATCAGTAACCTTATTTGAGTAGTTTTTAATTGGCAACAATATAATGACAATAACTTATTCTAAAATTTTGGTGACTAGCCTAAAAAGATTTCAATAAAATCCTTGGTGAGGGATTCCTTTATTTTTTTCAAATCAAAGGAGAGAATCAACTATGTCATTGCAATCTTTTGAAAAATAGATGAAATGATGGTTGTCAAAATCTTTCCTTCTAAATATATTATAAATGTTAATATTTACTTGAGAGATTTTATCACACAATTTCAAACTTGAACAAGCAATCTTAACCAAGCATGATATCCCTAACATTGAAATGTACTATGAGATTTAGCATCTTCAATGCCAAAGATAGACAATGGGGAGTTGGGGACACTGGGAAAAATAGAGAGCTCATGCAATGAAATATTGTAATTAACTATCACTAAACCCATATCATTATTTTCATTTGATTGGAATTAGATTAAGTTAAAAAAAAGTATTATTTTTCATTAAAGTCATCTAAGAAAAATGAAAATAAAAAATAGCAAGATTTGATAATTTTGTGGCACCTCTATTAGTAAGGTTTGATACCAAGTTTTTGTTTTAATTACTCTTTATATAAATGATTATGGTTAGAATTAAGGTTATGATTATTCTTGCGATAGAATTAGGGTTAGGGTTACACATTGAATTATGATTAGAATCAAAGCTATGGTTAGGGTGACAATCAAAGTTAACGTTAGGGTTAGAATTATAGTTAGGCTTGCAATTATGGTTAGAGTTAGGGCTATGCTTAAAATTTCAAGGGTTAGGGTAAGGTTAGGGTTAGGATTAGAGCTAAAGTTAAATAAAAATAGTTCTCCAAATAAAATCTAGGTAAATAATAAATTTATTTTTTCAAAATTCTCTCTTTCATTTATTTAAGATTTATCTTATTTTACATTAAAAATATTTAAGAATTATATTGTCTTATATACTTACGAGTTATTTCAATTTGAATACACTCAATTTCACTTCTATTAATCATAGTTGTGCTTAGTACAAATCAAAATTATGGTCAAGGGGCCAAATCTAATCAATATAATCATCACTATCCAAGTAATATTTCAATAGATTGAGCTTGAAAGAGTCTATTGATATCAAGCTACTATTGTCTTTCCTTTAAATTGTTGGCACATCAAGTCATCTAGGGGAGATGGTCCAGTAGTTGAATGGGCTAACTCTGCAAGCATGTAGCCATTGCATGGAATATAGTAGGTCTTCCATATTTTTTTTAGAAATGTGAATTAGCATCTTATCAATCTACAACTAAGGTTTGGAGGTGGGACTCATCATACAACTTGCCACATCAACACGTCTAGTGAGAAATGTCCAAAAATTGACCTTTTAAAGGTTCAATTGAAACTTAATCATAGTACCTTAGTAGTGAAACAAAAAAAACCATTTGTTGTTAGTAGAATATTATTATTTTATTTAAAATATAACTTATATACAACCTAAATGGACCAAATACCTATTGAAAACCATAAATCTTTGTTATCTTTAACTTCTATATCCAACACAAATGGACCAATAGTTGAACTCAAAAAACTATTTGTTGTTATAAAAATAATACATTATTATTTAAAATATGACTTATATTGAACAAAAATGGACTAATAGTTGAACATTAAAACTTTTTGACAATCCTTCATATTTGATGAAAAAATACAAGGTATTTTTTGTGCTCATCTTTTAAATTTGAGGTAGGGAAAACTATTAATATGAAATACCCTAATGCATATACATTGCTACCCCAATAGTAGTACACATAAGAATCATATTTTTTCACTATGAAAACAATACTTGTTTAAATGTGCACCTTATTTTATAACTTACACACTTATTTCACTTGTTAATGAGCATCTAGTGGATAGTTATGATATTTTATTAGTTCCTTCCGGTAGGCAGGAATACTATTGCATTCGCCTGGAATGCATTTAACCGACAGCATTGACCAATCACGTTTCGCCATTTAACATATTACTTATTTTTTTGTATAGTTTGAATTTGGAGAGCTATTTTATATATTGGAAAATAAGCAATTATCTATTTTTCTATTTGTCCGAGTAGCTTTATAAATCATTTTCGTTTTACAAATTCAGGAAAATGCTGCATAAATTGATTAAATAAATTTAAGCAAAGGCATAGTTTAAAAGTTGGCAGCTAAGGTACCATGAATGCAGATTAAATGCATTAAAATATCAGGAAACTACGACTTCATAAATTGATTAATTAAAATTAAGCAAAGGCATAGTTTATCAAACTGGCGGGTAGAGGTACATAATGCATAAATATAAATTAAATGCATTGAATGGCATCTGGCTCGAGGTGAAGGCAGTGGAATGGCTTGGAGGCCACGCGTGGCCAGGGTACTTTGGTCATTTAATATAGAGTTAAGTTACTTGGTATGCATTTCTATTACTTTGCGTGTGTTGTTTTTGTCTTCTGTGAGCGCCTATTCTGAGGGAGAGTTTTAGCGACTGAGCAGGAGATGTTATAGTTACAGAGTCCAGACCTAGAAATGAGTTATTTGAGGTGATAATTTGGTATTTTGTAGTTGCAGAGTTACACGCTGGACAGTGAGAGACGAATTGCTTGAGGTCAGAAGAGGTAACTTTTCTTCTTTTTTTTTCTATTTGATACAAGAAATGCAAGTAGGGTTTCATAGTGCTTTAAGGCATTCATATACTTTGATTATAAATTTGTATTTTAAACTAGTTTTAGTATTGTTTATTCGAATTTATTCTTGAAATCCGAAGGTTTCATCTACGTTTGATAGGAATTATGTAGAAATCCTCTTATCCATTTTACTTCATGCATGTGAGCCCTGTCCAATTTGTATATTTTTTATTACTGCAAAGTGGTCCCATAAAGAAGGCTTTCGAACCAAAATTATGTCAACATGTGCGATAATGAGAGCTTTCGACCAATGAGTCGATAGTGTGTTGCTTTGAGCTTTTCCATTGTCATCAAAGCATAAAGGATAGAGGGGTTTTGTTAAAAGCCGCGGTTGTTGTCCTCGTAGGCATAAATCTGTATATTAAACTACTTTTAGTATTATCTATTCGAATTTCTTGTTGAAATGCGAAGGTTTCATCTGTGTTTGATAGGTATTATGTAGACATCCTCTTGTTCATTTTACTTCATGCATGTGAGTCTTGTAGAGTTAGTATTTTTTTGATTGCTGCAAAGTGGTCCCATAAAGAGGGCTTTGGAACCTAAATTATGTCAACGTGTGCGATAATGAGAGCTTTTCAACAATGAGTCGACTGTGTGTTGCTTTGAGCTTTTTCGTTGTCATGAAAGCATAAAGGATAGAGGGATTATGTTAAAAGTTGTCATTGTTGTCCTCGTAGGCATAAATGCAAACAATGGGAGCATAAAGAATGCAGTAGAAACCTTTTTCCTACCAGCAAGCATAAAAATTATGTCAGATGTCATCGTTACTGTTTTTGTATCTTGGGGTTATAAAAAATTATGTCAAAATGTTTATAGAATCCAAATTACAATGTTGCCATAGAGCAATTAAGTAATATTGCTTGATAGAATAGTTCTAGGCTTTATGAAAAAGAGCAATCAAATTCATTGATAGAAGATTTGTGGTCCAAGAACCTGTGGCAATTAGTTTTTGTAGTTAATTTGATCTACATTTATACTTGTGTCTCTTGAATCTAGAAAAATGCTTGCTAGTGTTTTAATGGTTTTCGCTATTAGTATCCATCGCAGTAGGAGTACTATATATTGCTATTCTTTTAGAAAAACAAACACATGGTTTTTGTTTTCTAATCAAAGCTTTTTACATGGTGCAATGCTTTTGGTTGGAAGAAAAGAGGTCGTGTAGTGGCCCAGCTGTGGCAAATTCTTCAAGCAAGTAGTACAAGGTGAGTTTCTAGAATGAACCTTCTCCTTTCTTTACAATTGCATATAGTAGACAGAGAAAAAGGTTAATTCAAGATTCTCATTGTATTGATTGTACTTGTAATCATATCGTTGCTTTTTGTTACAAGGACAATCTTTGCAAATGGGTATTGTGAGTGGCATATGCTATATGGTTCATAAAAATTAAGCAGTTGGGGTTCAAAAGTAGATCTTCGTTGCAGTGGCATGATCTCAGAAATGTAATAATTATCCAATCAATTTTTTGGGTGGCTGATTGCACTTTATAATTTAAACTTGCCTTTTTTAATTTTGAGAGTTTGATTCTGAATCCATATGCATACTTTGATTAAAACTATTGGCTAAAGGTGCATAATTCATTTATGCAAAAACAATGCATTTAATGGCATCTGACTAGAGGCGAGGCTGTTTGGATTGCTAATTAGTCTTTGAATATATAACAATTAAAGGAGATAAATAAGTATAATTATCCTTGGCCACATTTCATATTTTGACCTTTCAATCAAAGTCAATTAACAAAGTAGCAGTTAGACCTGCAGAAGGTTCAAGGACTATGCTAGTAGAAAAACATATTTTGGATAGTGGCTAGACAGTTTATTGAAATTGCTTTACAAACTTTGAAGCAAATGCATTTTTCCTTCTGTTTGCTTTCACTGTACATCTTAAATGGAAGTTGGGTTTTGCATTGTTGCAATGCATTTGGATACTTTGATTGTAAAATCATAGTTTAGATCATTTTAAGTGTAATTGATTCAAACCTTTCCTTGAAATACCAAGGATTCATCTGAATCTTGGAGGCAACGTACAACTGTCTATAATTATCCTTGGCCACATTTTACATTTGACCTTTCAATCAAAGTCAATTAACAAAGTAGCAGTTAGACCTAAAGAAGGTTGAAGGACTATGCTAATAGAAAACCATATTTTGGACAATGGCTAGACAACCTGTTGAAATTGCTCTACAAACTTTAAAGCAAATGTATTTTCCCTTCTGTTTACTCTCATTGTACATCTTAAATGGAACTTGGGTTTCGCATTGTTGCAATGCATTTGGATACTTTGATTGTAAAATCATAATTTAGATCATTTTAAGTATTATTGATTCAAATCTTTCCTTGAGATACGAAGGATTCATCTGAGTCTTGTAGGCAATAAACAACTGTCCTATAAAGAGAGCTTTGGAACCAATGAGCTGTCATAAAGGATAGAGGAATATTGTCAAATATTATGGTTATTGTCCTCATAGGCACACATGCAAAATATGGAAGCATATAGAAAGCAAGTTAACTCTTTAATAATCCCATGAAACATAGTCTTTGTATGCATCCATGCATATAGGTTTGCATGTATATATGTGTGCATGTAATTATGTGTATATGAATGCATGTATCTATGTTACCATGTATGTATGTGTGTATATAACAGATTACTATTGCATTTGCTTTAAATGTTTTTTTGTGGATGGTGCCAGCTAGCCATCTAGTCATATTGTCGTTGTTGTGCATATTGCTTTTAAATATATATGAACTTAATTTTGTGAGTTATATTTCATATTGGTAAATTGGCATTTATCTGTTTTTGGAACCCATGGGAGTGGCTTTTTTAAACATGATTGTTTAAAAATGCTTGTCAAAATGCAAATGCATAGGTTCATTGATGTCTATGTGCTTTCATGCATATATGCATATTTATAGGATTCATTGCTATCATGTAAAGGCCACATAAATATTCATTCCCCAAGCCCATGTAGTCATTTCAATATATGCATATATTAAGGGATCTATTGATACATGGATATGTGCATCCATGGATACATGAACACATATATAGGTGTAACCATGTGATCATGTATGTATGTGTACGTGTATATATATGTACATCCATGCATGTATCTATGCATCTGTGCATTGAGGCATGTGCGCAGCTATGTGTCTATGAATACATTTTATCCAGTAATCAATGTTAATTAATAGACTAGCACTCATACCTAGAGAATGTTCAAGGATTGTGCTCATAGAAAACCATATGGATATCAATATGTTAGAGACCATGTATCTGTGCATGGGTGTGTATAGATGCTAATTGTTCTGAATTTTGGTTGCATACGATTGCATTAAAAAATTAAGAATAAGTGCTAGATAATTGAAGTAAAATGACCCCATTCAGTTAGCAGATCAATTTTTCCCAGCCCTTTACATGTTAACTAAGAGTCTTGAAGCTTTTACTGTTCATTGGCAATCTTTGAAGCTTAAATGTGATAGTATATGTATCATTTTACCCAATAGCTCTATCATTCATGATGATTTAGGCAAGTTCATATTTCCTCATTCATCCTTGTATTGTCTCATATCTAAATAATTAGGCAACTGCTAATTAGCCTTTAAGTACATAGCAATTCAAAGAAAGAAATGATTGCAATTAGCCTTGTGTGCATTTGAACTATTAATCAAAGGCAATTAACAAACTAGCCCTAGAAAACCATGTCTGTGTTAATGTGTTGAATACTATGTATTTGTGCATGGGTGTATATGGATGCTATGAGTTGTGATTTCAACCATTATGTAGCGCTTACTATTACTTGTACAGCCAAGCGATATGCAAGCAGAATTCATAGTTCATAGCAACCAGATACATTCAAGGACAAATGCAAATCAAGGTTGTTAGCATCCTGATAAGAAAGATGATGAGATACATCCAATTAATGTATATCGCAACATCTTATTGAATAAAGATGATTTGGTTAGGAAGGTTATAGATGAGAATCCTTATTGGTGTGTGGCTAATGATCTCTTTGATTGAAGACTTGTCAAGAAAATTACATGCCAATACTATTAGAAAATAGGTAGAATTAGATTAATTGATTGACTATGATTGATTGACTATAATTTTGGTTCCAAAGCTCTCTTTATGGGACCACTTTGCAGCAATAAAAAAAAATACAAACTCTACAGGTCTCACATGCATGGAGTAAAATGAACAAGAGGATTTCTACATAGTGCCTATCAAACGCAAATGGAACCTTTGCATTTCAACAAGAGATTCAAATAGATAATACTAAAAGTAGTCTAAAATATGAATTTATGCCTATGAGGACAACAACCACAACTTTTAACAGAACCCCTCTATCCTTTATGCTTTGATGACAACGAAAAAGCTCAAAGCAACACATTGTTCACTCATAGTTTAAAGGCTCTCATTATTGCACGTGTTGACATAATTTTGGTTCCAAAGCCCTCTTTATGGGACCACTTTGTAGTAGTCAATAATATAGAGACTTTACAGGGCTCACATGCATGAAGTAAAATGGAGAAGAGGATTTCTACATAATTCCTATCAAATGCAGATGAAACCTTGGCATTTCAACAAGAAACTTGAATAAATAATACTAAAAGTAGTTTAAAATATGAATTTATAATCAAAGTATAACAATGTCTTAAAGCACTATGAAACCCTACTTGCATTTTTGTTTGCATGTCTGTGGTTTAAACATTTAATTATTGGTTCTCAATAATGGAATGAAAAGAACTTGGAAAAATGGAAATAGAATGACCCCATGGAATTGAAACATCAATGTTTGCATGGCTTTAACATGATAACAGATTTGTTTGCATGAGACTTATTTGAATCTCAAATGTCATAGTGTATGTGGCATATTAGCTAGTTGGCTTAGCATGATAGCTTTCAAACAAGTTAATTCAGCGATCGATCAAGCTAATTGGCTGATGAATTAATTGTGTTCCATAGTTAGTCATTACTAATTATTGGTCATCTTTATCCTCCAAATTAGATAAATCAATGTTTCTTATTCACAATCACAGATACACAATCTTTCTAAACATTTTGTGTGCTTTTAATAGGAAAAGAGCTTTAGAACACGCTATGTACATTCATCTAAGCATCATAAGACGTAGATTTTCTGACAGATATAATGGTTTGTAATGTTGTCATGAATATGCATAGCAAATATAGAAGCACAAGCAAAAAAAAATTAAACTATTTGACAGAATTCCTTGAACAAATGTTGGCTCTTGGTGTGTAGTGACTGCAAACTATGCAAGGAATTATTTGTCAAAAAAGGCGATTTGCAAACATTCAAGCAAATCAACTAAATAGCTAATCAAGTCAACTGTGAATCAAGTTACTTGACTAATCAATGAAACTAGTACATTGATAGATCGGTTTTCTTGAGTAGTTAATTATAGTTAGTTAAAAAACATGTTTGTACACCAAATCAATTAAACCAATCATGGCCATTCATATGCAAAAAAAGGAATTTCTTGAAAAGGCTTTATAGACAAGGAAGCAAATGCAATTGCTAGGTGTAAACTGAAATTGGAAAATCCTCGCCAACATCTTCCTTTTTGTTTCTTGTGCTACAAATATTCAACAGGCTATAGCTATCCATATTAATTGTATCCCTTCATCTATGTTGAAGCCTTCTGTTTATTCTATTACTTTCGCTATTATTTCATGAAAACGAAAGTGTCATAGTATATGTGGCGTAGCAGCTAATAAGTCCATCTCACATTTTGCTCATGACAATTTAATTTGTCTAATCTATCTCTGAATCATTAATCAAAGTCAATTAACAAACAAGTCAATCTTACACTTGACTCATGCAAATTAGGTCAATTCTATCTTTTACTCATTAATGAAATTAACTAATCAGCTTAACAAGATAGCTTTGAAAAAAGTTAGGTCAGTGATCAATCAAGCTATTTGACTGATAAGTCAATTGAGTTCAATAGTTAATCATAGTAATAGCAAACAAATGCTTGTTAGATGATGTCATTGTTGAAACCCTGCTTGCATTTCTATTTGCATGTGCCTAGTTTAAACATTTAATTATTGGTTCTTGATAATGGAATGAAATGAACTAGGACAAATGGAAATAGAATGGCCCCATGGAATTGGAACATCAATGTTTACATGGCTTTAACATGGTAACAAATTTGAGTGCATGAGACTTATTTGAAACTCAAATGTCATACTATATGTGGCATATTAGCTAGTTGGCCTAACATGATAGCTTTCAAACAAGTTAATTCAGTGATCAATCAAGCTAATTGGTTGATGAATTAATTGTGCTCCATGGTTGGTCACAGCTAATTATTAGTCATCTTTATCCTCCAAATCAGTTAAATCAATCTTGCTTATTCACATTCACAGATACACAATCTTTCTAAAAAATTTAAGTGCTTTTAACAGAAAAGGAGCTTTAGAATGGCATATGTACATTCATCTAAGCATCATAAGACGTGCATTTCTGATAGATATAATGGTTTTAAATGCTGTCATGAATATGCATACCAAATATGGAAGCACAAGCAAAAACATTTAAACTATTTGACAGAATCCCTCGAAGAAATGTTCGCTCTTGGTGTGTAGTGATTGCAAATTATGCAAAGAACTATTTGTCGAAAAGGGCTTTTTGCAAACATTCAAGCAAATCAACTAAATAGCTAATCAAGTTAACTATGAATCAAGTTACTTGACTAATCAATGAAACTAGTTCATTGATAAATCAATTTGCTTGAATAGTTAATTATAGTTAATTAAAAAACATCTTTGTACACCAAATCAATTAAACTAATCATGGCCATTCATATGCAAAAAAAAGGAATTTCTTGCTAAGGCTTTATAGACAAGGAAGCAAATGCAATTGCTAGGTGTAAACCGAAATTGCAAAAGCTTCGCCAACATCTTCCTTTCTGTTTCTTATGCTACAAATATTCAATATGCTATAGCTATCCATATTAATTGTATCCCTTTGTCTATGTTGAAGCCATCTGTTTATTCTATTGCTTTCGCTATTATTTTCATGAAAGCTCAAATGTCATAGTATATGTGGCGTAGCAGCTAATAAGTCCATCTCACATTTTTCTCATGACAATTTAATTTGTCTCATATGTCTCTAAACCATTAATCAAAGTTAATTAACAAACAAGTCAATTTTACACTTCGCTCATGCAAATTAAGCCAATTCTATCTTTTACTCATTAATGAAATTAACTAATCAGCTTACCAAGATAGCTTTGAAACAAGTTAGGTCAGTGATCAATCAAGCTATTTGACTGATGAGTCAATTGAGTTCAATAGTTAATCATAGTACTAGCTAGCAAATCGTTGTTTGATGATGTCATTGTTGAATTTTCTTTTGTGTCCCTCTTTTCACTTCTGCTGCAGCTTGAAGCAATGATGCTTCATGGTTCAAGTATAAAGTGTAATTGGAAACCTTTGTTGACTTACATTCATTGATTTAAATTTGTTTGGAAACCATACTTGCAGTAGTTCTTTACGCTCGATGCAAAACAACAATCTAGTTAAAATGCATAGCAAAAGCTTGTAGAGAACCATGCTCGCACTTGTGCATTTGGAATTCAAGAACCTATGATAAATAGACTACTAGGTTAATTTGTCTCCAACTGATACTTGTTTCCATTGAATCTACAAATAAACTAGCTGGTGTATTTCAGTGTTTTGACTATTAGTATCCATTACACTATCACTGTCATCCATTGCAATTATAATTTTGGGAGTTGTTTGTACAAATGTGTTTTCATGCATTGTGAAACCCAATTTGCATTTCTGGGATAAAATGAAGCAAATTAAATAAAAGTAGTAGTTTGTTTCCTTGAGTAACTTGTCTCTTGGTATTCATTCAATGAGCAGAGGAGCTTTTACTTTATCACTATAAATGTCCCCTTTCTATTGATAAAAGCTATCAGTTTTCTAAACTATGTCTTTGCTTAAATTTATTTGTATATGTCATCTTCTTCCGGACTCTCAGTAAAAAAAGAATCTCTATATTCTACCACCAAAGAAAATGCATTAACGTCAAAGGAGTTTGAAATTTAAGATAACAAACCTAATAGCACTCGCTTGGATAAACTGTTTTCTATAGTGACAATTTTATTCGCTCCAAGTGTCAAGGCAATAATACTCATGCATTCGGTTGAAATGCTTTTAACTAACAGCATTGGGCAATCACATTTTTCCATTTAACATATTACTTATTTTTTTGTATATTTTGAATTTGGAGAGCTATTTTATATATTGGAAAATTAGCATTTATCTACTTTCCTATTTGTCCAAGTAGCTTTATAAATCATTTTCGTTTAAAACATTTAGGAAAATGCAAGCGCATAAATTGATTAAATAAATTTAAGCAAAGGCATAGTTTAAAAGTTGGTAGCTAGAGGTACGTAATCCATGAATACAGATTAAATGCATTAAAATATCAAGAAAATGCGAGTGCATAAATTGATTTAATAAATTCAAGCAAAGACATAGTTTACAAAACTGGTGGGTAGATGTATGTAGTGCATGAATACAAATAAAATGCATTGAATGGCATCTGGCTCGAGGTGAAGGCACTGGAATGGCTTAGAGGGCACATGTGGCCAGGGTACTTTGGTCATTTAATATAGAGTTAAGTCACTTGCTATGCATTTCTATTACTTTGCGTGTGTTGTTTTTTGTGTTTTGTAAGCTCTAGTTTTGAGGAAGAGTTTGTAGCCACTAAGCAGGAGATGTTACAATTGCAAGGTCCAGACCTAGAAATGAGTTACTTGAGATGATAATTTGTTATTTTCCATAGTTCCTTTCCATTAAAGTGCATAATGGAGCTGTGTTTCAGAGTGCTTTAGTTCACTATCACTATCACTTTCTGCCTAATGTGTCAGTGCATGCATGTATGTATGCATGTCTCTATGTGCATATGCATTTACCTATGTGCATATCTATGTAGACATTTGTAAATGCATGTATGCATGTATGCATGTGACTCTAGATATATCTATGCATCTATGTATTTATGCATATATGTATGTGTGTATAGATGCATCTATGTGTTTATGCATGCAATCATATGGATGCATATATGTTTATGTCCATACATGCATTCATCAGTCTTTACATGGATGTATCTGTACATATATATACATATGCATACATATATGTGTGTGTTGATATGTCTTTTCTAGGAAAGAGTTTATAGTGATAGGGAAAAGGTTGTCATGGTTCCAAAAAAGGGCACTTGCAGACAAGCTACTCCAGGCAATAAATAGTTTCTTTCATTAGTTTTCTTTTATTTTAACGTCCATAGGCACATTGGGTTTCACAGTGCTCAGCCTACGCTATTCTTCAGAGTCTAGTTGCTTGTACAAGCAATTGTCTTTTGTCCAATGTACAATGTGAGAGCTTAACAATAACTTGGCGCTTATGAGTCCTCTAAAGATTGCATATCTTCAATTACTGCAGAACTGTTCCATAGTGCAAACTTTACAGCCACTGTTCTGTTAGTATGTCCCATAATGGGGCCTTACAAACAATATGAGGACAATGTGTTGAGAGGACTTTACAAACTATTAGGAAAATGCAATTTACAGATATAAGCCTAAACTCCACAATTGCTTTCATCTCTCTCGTTGTCATTGAAGCATAAAGCAAAGAGGATTTTTTTGCAACTTCTAATTTTTGTACTTACATGATAATTCACCTTATTAATTAACGAGTCAAATTATCTTAATTAATTAATTTTCTTTTTCCTTCTGTCATTTCATATCTAATTAATTAGGTAAATGTTGAATAGTATTTATATACATAATAATTAAAACAAAGAAATAATTATAACTATCCTTGTGCACATTTGACCCATCAAACAAAGTCAATTAAAAAATTTGATTCCACTTGTTCACTGATAGTATTGGCATGCAATTTCCTTGAAAAGTCTTGAAAAAGAGAATTACTCACACACCAATAAGGATTCTGATTTGTAACGTTCCTATCCAAATCATCTTCATTGAATAAGATGTTGTGGCATACATTAATTGGATGTATGTCATCATCTTTCTTATCAGGATGCCAACAACCTTGGTTTGTATTTCTCCCTGGGTGTATCTAAATGCAATGAGTTATGAATTGTACTTGCATGTGGCTTCATTGCACAAGTAATAGTAAGTGCTACATAACGGTACAAAATAAACTTATGCATATGGAAATGAAATGACCCCATTTAGTTAGAAAATCAATATTTACATCGCTTTCACTATTAAGTGATAGCTAGTTTGGCATTAAACAATAGCTAGAAATTGTTTCTACTAGCTAAAGGTGCATAATGCATTTATGCAAAAACAATGCATTTAATGGCATCTGACTAGAGGTGAGGTTGTTTGGATTGCTAATTAGTCTTTGAATATATAACAATTAAAAGAGATAAATAAGTATAATTATCCTTGGCCACATTTCACATTTTGACCTTTCAATTAGAGTCAATTAACAAAATAGCAGTTAGACCTACAGAAGCTTCAAGGACTATGCTGGTAGAAAAACATATTTTGGACAATGGCTAGACAATTTGTTGAAATTGCTTTACAAACTTTGAAGCAAATTCATTTTCCCTTCTGTTATGGGGGCAGCAATAATTCTGGACAGGCTATGGCTACCCAGCCCTATTACACCTAGCCGAGGAGCTCCCATAGTCTCTTTAGGCTCCATGCCATAACCCATCAAATATTAGCCAGGAACCACCTACCCTTCCAACACTATATTACAGAGATAGTCAACCAGTACACCATATTTCCTCAACCATCCCTACCCTCCTTACTCCCATAGATATTCACACTTGGAAAAGAAAATCCTACTAATTAAAAAACTGTCATTATCACACATGTTGACATAATTTTCGTTCCAAACCTCTCTTTATGAGACCGTTTTGCAATAATAAAAAATATACAAACTTTACAAGCCTCACATGCAACCATGCATCTTTCCTAGAGATACACGTATACATGCATCCATGTGTACTGTAATACATGCATCTATGTATACATGCAGGCATGGATATATGTATCTATGGAACTTCATATGCAATCCATGGATATTTCCATACATGTATATTTAAGCATTTATGTATCCAGCTATGCATCTATCTATCTATCCATGCAACTATGTTTCTATGTATTCTTCTGCGTATAGATGCATCCACGCATATATCTATCTGTGTTTCTATGTCCAAATGTATATAGGCATCTATCCATATATGTGTCAATGTATCTATGAATACATCTATCCATAGATACATGTATCTACGCATCTATGGATACCATGATAGATGGACACATCCATGTATCTATGGATACATGTATCAAGTAGCTTGGTTCTAGGTCTTGACTCTACAACAACATCTCCTGTGACTACATAGATCTGCAAAATAACAAAAAATGAAATGATCAAAGTAATCACAATGCATCTCTAGTCACTAAAATCTATATTACATGGTAAACAAGCAAGATCTTTTGAGTTGATGAAGGTCATGAACATTGAACCAATAGTAGGACAGTCACCACAACATTTAAGTAAAACTATGGTGCAGACTCTCTTTTCCATTATCAATTTTATTCCCAATTTCATCCATGAAGAACTTTGTCAACCTATAGATCCTGCTGTTAGCCATAACTTTCATCCATGATTTCCATTTCTTTTATCAATGAACTCCATATCTTTGATCCATGAAGAACTTCTTCAACCTATGCATCCATGAATCCTATATCTTTGAGGATATTCTTCATGGATGAAATTGGGAATACAATTGATAGTGGAAAAGAGAGTGTTGAGCATAGGTTTACTTAAATGTTGTGGTGACTATCATACTATTAGTTCAACATTCATGACCTTTATCTACTAAAAATTTCTTGCTCATTCATCTGAGTCTTGTAGGCAATGTACGGCTGTCCTATAAAGAGAGCTTTGGAACCAATGAGCTGTCATAAAGGATAGAGGAATATTGTCAAATATTGTGGTTATTGTCCTCATAGGCGCACATGCAAAATATGGAAGCATATAGAAACCAAGTTAACTCTTTCATAATTCCATGAAACATAGTATTTGAATAAACAATACTAAAAGTAGTTTAAAATACGAATTTATAATCAAAGTATATGAATGCCTTAAAGCACTATGAAACCCTACTTGCATTTCTTGTATCAAATAGACAAAAAAAATGAAAAGTTACCTCTTCTCACCTCAAGCAATTCGTCTCTCACTATCCAATGTGCAACTCTGCAACTACAAAATACCTTGCTTGGCCACACAATAGACCACTATGAAATATAACAAAATTACACTAGTGCATGCATATGCAAAAAAAAATGTTCTATATTATAGGGTACACAAATAGCAATAAGTATTTAAAAATTATAAAATGCAATTTGCATTTTAAGAAACAAAAGTTCTTACTTGGATTGTTTCTCATTCAAATGAATGTACATCAGAATTCTATTTTGTTTTTATGAATAGCATAGTATATGTCACTCACTGTACTCATTTGTCTAAATTGTCCTTGTAACAGGGATCAATGCTCTCAACTGTATTTAAACAATCCAATCACGCACAAACTACACGGGGGAAAATTGCTTGTGCCTATCACTATTTGTACATTTCTACAAGTATACTTGATCGTTCGATAGTAGATTGCAAGGTCAATTTTCCAAATTGTCATTTTGCTTTTCTTGAAATGCAATTGAAATTCTTCAATATAATAACTGCATAAAGTTCTTTTCCATGTATTCATTTTTTCATCTTGTATTCCTCATTTCTTTGAACTTAAATCATTTAGAAAGCTGCTTGCGCATATACAAACAGGAAAACACATTTTCTACAATTGCAATAGTAATTTGTCTTCGGACAATAGAACAGGTTTTGCTTATGTGTTAATAAGTTATACTTCCTCTATACAATATCCATAGAATAGAATGAACTGCTAGCATGCAATTTTTAAACCCTGTTTGCAATTTTAATAGCCTATAGAGTCATAAGTCTTTGTTTTCTGTCAACTGGTATTTACCTATATGCATTTAAGGCAATTTTTTCATAGGACTACTTATATCTGTGGCAAGTTGTTGTGCAGTATGCAAGTTAACGTATGTTTAATCTTCCTATATTGCAAATAAAAGCCTACAAAGTTAATTTCAAAAGCTGACATAGCACATGAGTACAATGAATGATGTACTACGTCACTCATAGACATGACGCAATATTTTTCCATGGTCTTGCTTGCATGCAAAATGACATTATCCACAATTCTTTTTTGCTCACATTGCCAATTTCACTGTGTGCTTTAAACCTCTAGAGTAAGAGAAAACTGAGGAAAGAAACTATTTATTGTCTCAAGTAACTCGTTTCTGGTTCTGGATACTATAACTATAACAAAATCTGCTCAATCGCTAAAAAATCTCCCAGAACAAATACTTGTAGAATAGAAAAACAATTTGTGCAAAGTAATAGTCATGCTTAACAGCTGACTTAAGTCTATAACAAATGAACAAAGCAACCTAGCTATACATGTCCACCAAGCCATTCCAATAGTTTCTTATCTACCCACATGGTATTTAATGCATTTTCTTTGCATGTATGCACTGTGCGCCTACACCTCTGAGTTTCAATCTCTTCTTTTAATTATTTAATCAATCTATGCCTTCACTTTTTCTTAATGGACCTATGCCTTCCATTTTCCTCAAATTTTTAAAACACAAATGATTTTAAAAGCTATTCCCACAAATAAGAAAATCCATAGATCTTCTTTGATCAAGCAATGCGTTTGCATTTCCCTGATTTTCTTTAAACAGAAATGATTTCTAAAACTATTCTCTACATGCCACTTAATTAATGTTTATCTGAATAGCTTTTAAAATCATTTTTTCTTTGAAAAAAACCAGTCGCTGAGAAGTACATAGAAACCAAGGAATCCAATTACACAAAACATTTAAATACCATAGACTGAGATTGACAATGTGAGCAAAAAAGATTCTTGTCGACCATTTGTTGCATGTAAACAAAGCTACCTAAAAATATTGTTTTGTGTTTGTGGCACTGAAAGTATACATCATGCATTGTACTCATTTATCCACTTTTTCAATGTAACAGGAATAAGTACATACAATCCTGCTGGGGGACAATGGATAACAAGGCCAGGTTGAAGAATTAATACTATTTTCCCCTTGTACTTCTATTAAATTGTTTGCTATGTGGTATGTTACATAGGCTTCTGCCACTACTCAAGATCCATTTTCCAACATATATAGAGATTATTAACTTCCAAGATGCTCGACAACATGATTAGTACTATGGAATGCTATTGAGTAAAAGCAAATAGGCGACGATGTAAACAATTATAGATTTTGTAATCTAGATAATAGCGTTAGATGCTATTTATACACAACATTTGCCATTCTCAAACACATTAGGATACACGAGACACAAATAAAATGATAGACGTTGACACCTATGAATTAACAAAGCGCCCCCAAATATCAAACATTGACTACGTGCTTAAGGGCAAGGGACTTTGCAGATTGAGTGCTTTTGTATACAATATTGGTGATTGTTTGTTTGACTCATTATAACTATTGCTTAACAATCGTTACACATCAATTCAACTACGAAATGGAGCTATAGATTACTTCTTGAATTTCCTTCAAAACAAAGACAAAGAAGCAACAAAATCATACAACTATGAACTAGACCCTGATACTCTATATACATTGCACAAAGTATGTGACTCGCAACCATATTTTCGTAGAATGTGATTATCTACAAAGTCACAAGCAGATTGCACAGAAAGTGGATTGTGGGGTGACCTATTTTGCATTCACTGGATATCCAAGTGGCTAAATATACAAATATCCCTTTGGTCAAGAACAACAGCAAGAAGGTACTTACAGTTCAGTAGTTCTGATTACAAAGAATCAATCTCTATACTATTTCATGACATGAATTCTTTAAGTGGACACTTTGAACCATTGTTAAAAATTGAAACACAAAACGTAACTTCAAAACAGCCCAAAGGTTCACATGAAATTAAAAAACTATGCACAAAGTATCCTCGAATGTCAAACATTGACAATGTCCTTAGAGCTGAGGGCCTTTGTAGATTAAGCACATTTGCATACAATGTTGGTGATTATTTGTTTGATTCACTTCAAGTGCTACTTAACAACCAGTACACCTCAACTCAATTACACAATGGAGCTATAGATTATTTCCTAGCTTGCTTTCAAAAAAAGGACAAAGAAGCAATTAAATCATATAACAATGAACTAAATCCTAGTACTCTATATACATTGCACAAAGTACATGATCAAGAAACATACTTCCGCAAGATGTGGTTGTCTGCAAGCCCATGCATCGCCCATAGTGAATGCGGATTGTGGGGTGACTTGTTTTGCATTCACTGGATATCTAAATGGTTAAAAATACAAATAAGCCTCTAGTCATTGACAACATCAAGAAAGTACTTAGATTTCAATGATTCTAGATATACAAAATCAGTCTCTATATTGTTCCATGA
Organism: Sequoia sempervirens; assembly: GCA_007258455.2. Taxonomy (NCBI): domain Eukaryota; kingdom Viridiplantae; phylum Streptophyta; class Pinopsida; order Cupressales; family Cupressaceae; genus Sequoia; species Sequoia sempervirens. Next base: position 126,983,111 of record VDFB02353493.1, read on the forward strand.
TACAACCCCTCTAGCTGGACATTTTGAGCCACTTCTAACAATCGAAGCCCAAAATCTAACTCACCAATGCTCAACAAGCTTATTCCAACTAAAAAAGTTGATCAGAAATCGTCCACAATACAAAAATACTTACTTGACCAAGTCACATGCTTTGCCTAAAAACAAGGAAAATTTGATACCATTTGTCATAGCAAACAATTTTAAACATAAATCAACAATAAGACTTAATCACCTGAAAAACTTGATTAGACAAAAAAAACAAAAAGAAAGTGTACCTAGCAGTCCCAAAGAAAAAAAAAACATTGACACCAATAGAAATTTATAAAACAACAATACAAGATACACCAAAATACCCATGTGCAATTTGCCAAGTGCTCTATTTGAACAAGGACATCAGAATATTCAAAGAGAAACAAAAACAATTATACTGTAAGCTACTACAATCAAATTCCTTACCATTCACAGATTTCATATGTCATGTATGCTACTTTGCATTGAAACAGTCCACTATTCCAAAGTATGCTACGCCACCGAAAATAAGAACTAATAGACCATTGTCCTATGTGCAAAATTTAACTCATCTAGAAGAATGACTTGTCTCACTTAGAATTGCATTTGCACAGATTTGGGAACTAGGGTTCAAAAGGTCTCAAATAGGCCTAACAGGTTCTATTATAAATGTCCCTGTTGACATGAACATTGTACAAAGAGCATTGCCACAATCAATTAACAACACACAAACAATTGTTGTTTCATTGAAAAGACGCTTAAAATACAAAAATGCATTTCAAAAAGGCATGGTGCGCCCAAATGTCATCATGCAAGCTTTGACTCAATTAACAAGGACACCATTATACAAATGCACCAAGTCCACATAAACCAAGATTGGCAAGAAGTTCTCCAATGCACTGAAGAAAACGAAGACAATAGTCCAAAAAATACAAGTGAAACAGAATCGGACAGTGAAATGGAAAATGAAAACCCATCTGAAACATTGATACATGGATTCATTGAGTCTAGAAGTATCCATAACATGGAAGACAAGATTATTGAAATTGCACCTGCAGAGCACAAGTATCCAATTGGAATATTTAAGGACATCTATGCTGAAGAAATGAATTTCCCAATTTTATTCTTCGTCAAACCACGTGATAATTACATTGTAAAAAAATTTACGTATTAGAAAATAGTATGCTGGGAGCTCTTACAGTCACAAAGACAATTTGCATATCATACAACAAACATTTTTTTCAAAGCTATAAAGGTACTAATGCAATAAGTACTGTCTACAATGACAATAAGAATCCGCAAGGGCCAGTTAAAAGGGCGAAAGCTATTTGCGAAATATGTTAAACACAAACCAAACCTAGAAAAAATTCTTAAATTAGATATTGGATATGTTGATTTCAAAAGAATAAGAATCTCTCCAGACTATTCACAACAACTTAAGAAAAATGTATTTGCTATGATTCGACAACTAGGACCACCGACATTTCTCATCACTTTCTCTAGTGCTGAGTAAAATTGGGATCCACTAATTCAAACATTACAAGAGCTGCACAATCTACACCAATCAGCACAAAACCGTCAAGAATCTAATCAGCCAACACATGTTGAAAAATTTGAACTAATCAAAAAAGACCCTATAACTTGTGCACGTTACTATAAACATAGAATCAATGCAATTAAAAAATTGATTCTTATAGATGACTCTTTCTTTGGAAATGTCATTGATTACTTCTCAGTCACTGAGTTCCAAAATCAAGGAAACAAACATGATCATTTTCTCATATGGGTTAAAAATGCACCAATCTACACAGAAAATAACATGGACATCATAGATTTTGTTGATAAGTATATTACTTGCGACACTAAAAATTTGGAACTTCCTTTGGCAATGCTACACAAACACCATCATACAAAGAAATGCAAGAGATCAAGAAAACAACTTTGTAGGTAAAATTTTCCTTTCCCACCAATGCAAAAGTCAACTATACTTTTACCAATACTCCAAAAGACTGAAGCGATAACTGCAAATGCCACTGACATCTTTTCAAAACTCCAAAAAGCAAACTATGACGAAACATTCACTTTTCAAATGTTCTTAAAAGAATTGAACTTAACTGACAATGAATACATTGAAGCTTTGAGCTCAACATTAAACAGGCCTACGCTTTTCTTACAAAGAAAACCATCACAAATATGGAACAATAGTTTTTCAAGCAAAATTCCAGTTCTTTGGAAGGCTAATACAGATGCACAATTTGTCTTGAATGCATATGCTGCTGCTATGTACTGTAGCTCATATATTGAAAAAGTAGACAAGTCAATGACATATGCATTCAAAAGAATACGTACAGACCACAAGCAAGACAATATTGATGCAATACGAATGGTAAGTAAACTTGGAAATGCCATGCTTAACTTGCAAAAAATGTCATCAAAACAAGCTGCACATATTGTTCTGTCATTGCCATTAAATTACAGTTCAAGAAAATGTATATTCATTGATACACGATCTGACAATGATCACACATTTATACTCAAGTCTGTTAAACAATTGAGCAATGAGCCAGATGAATCAGAAAACGTCCTTGCAAAATCTATTATAGACTACTATTTAAAATGTCCTGAGACACTGGTGGACATATGTCTTGCAGAGTTTGTTTCAAGATACAACAAATACGGTGCTACAATTGAACCAAAGACCAAACCCAATGTGATACAGTTTATCAATTTCAACAAACACTTTGATATAGAGAATCATTGTAGAGAGCAATTGGTTCTCTATGTTCCATTTACCATTAATGAGCATATACTCAAACAAAACTTTGACTCTTGGGAACATGCATACATGTACCATGGACAAACCATTCAATCAAACAGTGCAAAGTTCATCCACAACACAAACTCCGCATGGGGTGACATTGACAAAGCTATAAATGATCTTCAGTCTCTTGAAGATGAAAAGCTCATTGACCTGCCAATGCAAGCAAGGCTTTCCCAGAAAGAACTATATGACATTCAAACAGACCTTCCAAACATAGGTCATTCTAACCCAAATACCACGTACTCCAATGGATTTGAAATTACAAAGCACCCATAGATTATAGATAACAATGAATACTACAAGTTAAGATGAATTTTAAATAAAGAACAACAGGCAATTGTTAAGGATGTTCTCATAAAAAAGATGAAAAATCCACAAAATCCATTGCACTTGTTTTTGACTAGGGGAGCTGGAACAGGAAAGACTTTTACAGCAAAAGCCATCTACCAAGCTCTCATTCGCATGTATAGCAATTCTGTTGACAATAATCCAGACAAACCCAAGGGCTTATTAACTGCATATATAGGTAAAGCAACATATAACATAGGGGGATTCACATTACATTCAGCATTTCACATACCTTTTAATACATCAGAATTCCTGCCTCTGAACACTGAAGTGCTTGACACTATGTCAAAGCACTATGATCAATTGCGCATACTTCTTATAGATGAGATATCATTAGTTGGCTCAACATTTCTACGGTATATTGATAGAAGACTACGAGACATAATGCAAATTCCTACAACATACTTTGGAAACCTTGATACCATATTTTGTGGTGACCTTTACCAGGCACAACCTGTCCTTGACTCTGTGGTTTTTGAAAATAGGCCTACTCCAATTGAATTAATGCCTTATAGTTTCTGGAAAGACCACATAAAATGCTATTCATTGGTGACTACCATGAGACAAAAAGATGAAATATTTATTTCAATCCTTAATAGACTACGAGTAGGCATTCAGAAAACTCATGACATAGACTATATCAACAAAATTTTCTTTCGTCCTATACCATTAGATCCATTGCTTCCACACCTTTTCTATAGGAGAATAGATGTTCAAGCACATAACAACAAAATGTTATCAATCATTCCAACCCAAATGATTGTGCTAGATGCAATAGATGAAGTTCACAGGACCTTAATGCAATACGAGTGTACAGTCACACAACGACACTCCCATCACAAATATGCTTGAAACCAAACATTCTTGTTGAGCTTTATGCAGGCAATTACAATGTTCAAGATGGCCTCGTCAACGGTTCAGATGGAATTTTTAAAGCATATACAGCACAAAACAATATTGATATTGTCTGGATTAAATTTAATGACCCATCAATTGGACATCAGCAGCACACAAAATTAGCACACTGTTATTCTACTATCATCGACAAAGACTGGGTGCCTATACAATGCATTGCTAGGCCAATCCAGAAAATAGCAATAAACAAGAAAATTATAACTAGAAAACAATTCCTAGTACAAGTAACATGTGCACGAACCATGCATTGATCCCAAGGATTAACAATGGAGGCCTTGGCTTTTGATCCCATAGGCATTAGACAACATGGATTAACCTATACAGCTCTGTTATGAACAAAATTAGTAGAATCATTATTTCTGTTACAACCTTTAACTACAAAAAATTTCAAAGTTAAAGACAAAATACAACTAGAAATGTCTTGTCTTCAGACATGTGCACAATGGGAACTTGATAATCTAAACACATGTTCAAAAAACAAATCACATTTGCTCCTATGTACATTTAACACTAGTAGCTTAAAAGCACATGCAGAAGACATTGTCAATGACTATGGCATAATGCAATCTGATATCTTATCTCTCCAAGAAACACATATGCATCCCTTTGAGCTAAATACCTTCCTATATTATTTTGATATATTCTCTGTACATAGCATACATGGCATAGCAACTTTAACCAAGAAACATTTACTCTTGTCAAAAACAACACAACATGAAACCTCAAATATTGAAGCGATCACATCAACAGTAATGCTATCTAGCAATGAACTCAATGTTTGTAATATTTATGCAAGACCTGCAACTACCATAGATGAAGTAATCACAATCTTGCAAATAATTATTGGATCCACAAATTCAAAAAACATGTACATTTTAGGCGATTTTAATGTCGACATGTCTTCAAAAAGAAGAAGCAAAAAAATGCTCCATAGTTATATGCAGCAAAACAATATACAATTTATGTTAAACCAACAACACAGCATCGGCAACACAGTCATTGATCACATTTGGTCCAACACGATTCTATCTATATATCAGAAGCATATTGGACTGATCACAATCCAATTTTCCTAGAATTGCATGTTGCCCAACAGACAAATTCAACTTTATAGAACTTATAGCCTTATATCACCTTTATGCATTGCAATGTCTTTTCCAATGCTATATCAATTATTTGCAGGAGATCTATGCATGAAACTAAAAGACAGTCAAAGCAAATACAAACCACACAAGAAGAATCAACACAACGGTAAAGTGCTCATAGTATTATTCCTTCATACTCATTCACCCAAATCACAAATATTCGAATAACATTGTTCCAATGCTTTGCAGGACACTAAAAGATGTATCAAAAAGACAAGCAAAATAGGTGCAAATTGCACAAGAAGAGTCAGCACAACGGTAAAGTACTTGGTTCTTCATTGTATCGCCATTTGCCCAGTTTGCTAATATTAAATTAGCATTCAATTGACATTATCCTTGTTCCTTGTAGGACAAGAGTCAAGAAACCTAAGATCGTTTCAATAAAACAACTAAATGCAAAAATAGCTGGAGACACCTTCCAAGGTGATGTCCTTGTTGTCTACAAAGCAACATTGGATAAGGCCAACAAAACACGGGAAATGCTACATGCTGATCTGACAGATCACAAAGCAGAAATGACAATCACGTTAAATGTTAGTGGAAACCTTGTGTATCAACATGAGCCTAAAATAGTCCCGAGATCAGCTATTTTAATCTCAGATTTCCAAGTTGCACCTAGGACAAATTATGACAGAGGTGACTGTGATTGCATTTTGATCTTAACAGACATAAGCACCACTGAAAACATCCCCCGCCTCTGTCAAGAGTACAAATTCATTCCAAGCACGACTATCAGCCAATTGCTAACAACTGTAAATGAGTACCCAGCTGGCACAATAGCTGTGCTAGTAGTTGGTGCCAGGAAAATGGGTACCCAATTTGCAATTGACATCAAAGATGGCCACACTAACATAGACAGAGTACAGGTATTTTGGTCTACAGAACTTTTACCTCTTCTTTTAGTTTCAACCTTTTAATGTTCTATAGTGGTCTCTGTAACAATTTTCGTAACAAAATCTAATTCTCTCATTCAATTGCAGGTGCTATTACGGTCAACATATGAGCAACAATACTTTGCACTCGAAGAGCAATTGCGTACAAATAAAACACCTGCAATGCTTTTCAAGAATGTTGTAAGAAAAACATATCAGAAGAACACATTTCACACATGTCGATCAACATTCATCTATACCTTGAATGACAAAAGAAGCTTGGAAAAACTCAACAGCCTACTACATTCAACTTTCAAGGTAACAACATTCTTTTTAAAAAAAACTAGTGAATCCAAACTTGTATTTTTGTCTCCTCTAACAACTTTGAACCATATTTTATAGGTTTCTGGTACTCTAAAAGCATAAAATGCATTTTCCAATCCATTTCATGCATACTTTCCAAGATGCAAATTCAAATTCGCTGCTTATGGCACACTCCAAGAAAAAATTGCTCACTGTAAACAGTGCAACCAGCAAGTCAATTATACATTCTGTTTACAACTTAAAACTACCATAACAACTTATTACAATCAAACAATTCAATCTTCAATTGACCAGGTCACCATGCACCATCTATTGCCCACACTGCAAAGGCTTAGCTATGAAGACTATATCAAGGACAAGTCAGCAGTGATATTCATCCTATGGGACTTCAGTGCTGAAGGACATTTTAGCCTTGACCAAAACAATGCCATTGTTGAAGCCATTTGCATTGACAAATAGACAGGAAACATCACCAGAAGGTAATAAAGTCATTCATATGTAAACCTTTTCTCTTCTGAACCAGTACCTCAAATCACTATCCATACAAGCTATGTTTCTAATACATAGCATTTTGTTGGCTTTACAGGAAACTAGCAATACAAGAGCACAGATTTACATTGTTCAGACTTTTACTTTTTTGCCTTTCCATGCTCCATGACATTTCACTGGTTTTCACATGTTAAAGAAATCTTTGGTTTTAAAAAACTCTATTGCTATTATACATTTAGACACTTCTATAGGTTACTATGTTAAATTCCTCACGAATATGGACATCTGAAACTCTAATTTTGTTTTTGTACCTATGAAGACAATGGTTCTCTATGTATGTTTGACATATATGTTCAATAATTATTACCCCTCCATGCATAATGCCATTCAAACTATATAGTTTAAATGTTCCCTTTTGCATTATGTTCTTCCTAGCTTTTCCAATATTTGCTTTCTGATTCTTACGTTTTCAAGACTTTATGGTGACCAACTGGAAGTTGTTATGGTTGCACACTCTAGACCCATTAACAAGTTACTTGAGACAATAAATGGTTATTTTCCTTTGGCTTTTTTCATTTTATGTTGTTAATGCAACCAAGTCTCGCCCCTGCTTTTATGCATTGTACTTTATAGTCACTTTTCCATCATGCATTCTAATGTATAGAGTACACTCCTGTATACACAAATCCATATGTTGCTTTCACTGCATATATGCATATTTACATGTATATATGCCTCTATGTCCATATGCACATATGCACATATTCATGTATACATGTATTCATGTAAGCTTTTACGTATCCCTGTATGCAATTGCGTATACATGCATCCATGTATTTATGGATGCGCTACTCTATCCTTGTACCAATTTATTATGTTATATGGATATCGCATTTAGTAACACCAATTAGCTCTTCCACTGTACATAGCAGTTGTTTTCATAAATACCAGATCGAGCTTATATGTATCAGGATACATATAAACTCACACTAAAAACTACTGAAATATGATCTCTATTGTCCCATTTTCATAGACATGTTACTATTGCAATCAAATGTGTAAAGCATTCGTGTTCAAAGAAATTAGATACAAGAATGGCAATATGTTACACAACCTTGTCTTATGCCTTTATAGCAGTTTTTTCATTGCATTTCAAGAAAACCAGAAACTAGAATTTTATTCATATTATTTCATCTATGGCATTTACAGCTTATCCAATAATTATTACAAGCATAGAGTTCAGTGTTGAATAGTTCTATTGTTCATGTTATGGCTTCAACTTTGTTCATGCCAAATTGCATTATCTGACAAAGTTAACATGCAAAAACTAAAGTCTTCAAAAAATAAAGTGTCCATTGTGAACACTTATTGCATTCCATGGGACCACATTTCTTTGAGGAGTTTTTTTGAACAATTCACTTCGCTTGTATATGTTTCCATATTTTGCATATGTGCCTATGAGCACATTAACTATAATAGTTCACAAAATTCCTTTATCCTGTATGCTTTCATCATAGAAAAGTAGCTCAAAGCAATTGCAGAATCTAGGTTTTGAGAACACAGGCTTACAGAACACAAAAAACAACACACAAATTAATAAAGATGCATAGCAAGTGGCTTAACTCTATATTAAATGACCAAAGTACCTTGTCTGTCCATGGTCACCAAGCCACTCCAGCGCGTTCACCTCTAGCCAGATGTCATTTAATGCATTTAATTTGCATTCATGCATTGCGCTCACATTTTCCTGATATTTTAATGCATTTAATCTGCATTCATGGATTACGTACCTCTAGCCGTCAACTTTTAAACTATGCCTTTGCTTAAATTTATTTAATCAATTTATGCATTCGCATTTTCCTAAATTTATAAAATGAAAATGATTTATAAAGCTACTCGGACGAATAGAAAAATAGATAAATGCTAATTTTCCAATATATAAAATAGCTCTCCAAATTCAAACTATACAAAAAAATAAGTAATATGTTAAATGGAAAAATTTGATTGGTCAATGATGCTGGTTAAAAGCATTCCAGGCAAATGCATACACAAATTAAAAATGGGTTCACAGGAAAGAGCTTTTGATTCTGAATCCATATGCATACTTTGATTAAAACTAGTGGTTGAAGGTACATAATCCACTGATACAAACTCAATGCATTGAATGGCATCTGACTAGAGGGAACGTTGTTTGCATTGCTAGTTACTCTTTGAATATATAACAAGGTTCAAGGAAAAATCTCTCATTATCACACATGTTGACATAATTTCCATTCCAAACCTCTCTTTATGAGACCGTTTTGCAATAATAAAAAATATACAAACTTTACAAGCCTCACATGCAACCATGCATCTTGCCTAGAGATACACGTATACATGCATCCATGTGTACTGTAATACATGCATCTATGTATACATGCAGGCATGGATATATGTATCTATGCAACTTCATATGCAATCCATGGATATTTCCATACATGTATATTTAAGCATTTATGTATCTAGCTATGCATCTATCTATCTATCCATGCAACTATGTTTCTATGTATTCTTCTACCTGTAGATGCATCCATGCATATATGTATCTGTGTTTCTATGTGCAAATGTATACAGGCATCTATCCATATATGTGTCAATGTATCTATGAATACATCTATCCATAGATACATGTATCTATGCATCTATGGATACCATGATAGATGTCCGCATCCATGTATCTATGGATACATGTATCAAGTAGCTCGATTCCAGGTCTTGACTCTACAGCAACAACATCTCCTGTGACTACACAGATTTGCAGAATAACAAAAAAAAAATGCTCAAAGTAATCACAATGCATCTCTATTCACTTAAATCTTTATTACATGATAAATCCACATTCTGTTTAATGCATTGACTTTGAAACACAATCAAGAGAATAGCTAAATACCACTTTCCAAATTAAAAAAAACAACTTTAGAAATATCAACTTCCAGAATTAAATACCAGTATGCACAAAGTGATCATATTACTCTAACTAAATGACTATGAACTACATGTTACCTATGCAATCTAAAATCTAAAGATACATACCATCCTTATGCACCTATGCATAAATACATACTGTCTAACATATATGCATAATTACATGTACACATATATACATGCAAACCTATATACATTAATGCATACAAAGACTATGTTTCATGGGATTATTAAAGAGTTCACTTGCTTTCTATATGGTTCCATACTTTGCATGTGTGCCTATGAGGACAATAATTACATTATCCAGAAGCAGAAATGAGTTACTTGAGGCAATAAATAGTTTCTTTCGTCAGTTTTCTCTAACTTTAGAGGTATAAAGCACATAGTGAAATTGGCAATGCCAGCTAAAAAAAATTGTCCTTCACTTGCTCATTGGTTCCAAAGCTCTCTTTATAGCACAATTGTGCATTGCCTCCAAGACTCATATGAATCCTTGGTATTTCAAGGAAAGATTCAATTGGATAACACTAAAAATGATCTAAACTATGATTTTATAATCAAAGTATCCAAATGCATTGCAGAAATGTGAAACCCAACTTCCATTTACCATGTACAATGAAAATAAACAGAATGAAAAATGCATTTGCTTCAAAGTTTTTAAAAGCAATTTCAACAGATTCTCTAGCCGTTGTCCAAAATATGGTTTTCTATCAGCATAGTCCTTGAACCTTCTTTAGGTCTGACTGCTACTTTGTTAATTCATTTTGATCGAAAGGTCAAAATGTGATATGTTCCCAAGATAATTATACTTATTTATCTCTTTTAATTGTTATATATTCAAAGACTAATTAGCAATCCAAACATCCTCCCCTTTAGTCAGATGCAATTCAATGCATTAATTTTGTATCAATGAATTATGTACTTTCAGCCACTAGTTTTAATCAAAGTATGCATATGGATTCAGAATCAAACTCTCAAAATAAATGCATATATAAATCTATCTTTTTCTTCATTTCATAATGTATCTACGTATCCATAGATGCAATCATGCATATATTGATTTATGCATATATCTTGTCATCTCTTTATGCATCTGTCTATATATGTATGGTTGTATCTATGGGTACATGTATACCTCGATTTATGTATATATGCACCTATGAATTGCATACACACATCCATGTATTTATGCATCTATCGATAACTTGCATGGATACATGTATATATGCATCTATGGACTCATGCACCCATGTATATATGACAGCTCATTGGTTCCAAAGCTCTCTTTATAGGACAGTTGTGCATTGCCTCCAAGACTCAGATGAATACTTCGTATTTCAAGCAAAGATTCGAATGGATAAGACTTAAAATGATCTAAACTATAATTTTACAATCAAAGTATACAAATACATTGCACCAATGCAAAACCCGACTTCCATTTAAGTTGTATAGTGAAAGTAAACAAAAGCAAAAATGCATTTGCTTCAAAGTTTCTAAAGCAATTTCAACAAATTGTCTAGCCATTGTCCAAAATATGGTTTTCTATCGGCATAGTCCTTGAACTTTCTTTAGGTCTGACTGCTACTTTGTTGATTGACTTTGATTGAAAGGTCAAAATGTGAAATGTCGCCAAGGATACTTATACTTACTTACCTCTTTTAATTGTTATATATTCAAAGACTGATTAGCAATCCAAACAGTCTCTCCTTTAGTCAGATGCCATTCAATGCATTAATTTTGTCTGGATGAATTATGTACCTTCAGCCACTAGTTTTAATCAAAGTATGCATATGGATTCAGAATCAAACTCCCAAAATAAATGCATATATAAATGTGTCTTTTTCTCCATTTCATTATGTATCTATGTATCCATAGATGCAGCCATGCATATATCGATTTATGCACATCTTGCCATCTCTGCATGCATCTGTCTATATATGTATGACTGTATCTATGGGTGCATGTATACATTGATTTATGCATACATGCACCTATGAATTGCGTACACACATCCATCTACATATGTATCTATCGATATTTTGGATGGATACATGTATATATGCATGTATGGACTCATGCACTCATGGATTACGTATCTCTACTCGCCAGTTTTATAAACTATACCTTTGCTTAAATTTATTTAATCAATCTATGCGATCGTATTTCACTGATTTTCAAAAACAATAATAATTTATAAAGCTATTATGATAAATAGAAACATCTTGTGATAGGTCGAATGTGAGCGTTAGAAAATGAGCAGCAAATAAAAGAGTGCAATAAACACCAAAACAACCTACACCTCAATATTAGCCTAAGTTGGAATCAAAACAAGATAAAAAGCAACGAAATGGAACTCTATACCTTGCATTGAATCAATCCTTCGGTTGGCCTTTTGATCTTTGATGTGTATGCTCCTTGGATGGCAAGATATGCAAACTAGATGAGGATGTGAGGATGGATGGAAATGGGATGAAAGCATGAAAGTGGCTAAGTGTAAATTGAGAAACAAAACTACAAGAGTTTGGCTAGCAAAATGATCTCCCCAAAATGAGAGAAAAGAGGGGGTATTTATAGGATTTTTTAGAATTCCTAGAAGAAATAGATGGTCAAGATTGAGCCACCAAATATCAAGATGTAGGGCTAAGGTGAGTTGAGAACTCACAAGCCCTCACATCTTGACATGTGGCATGTGATTTAGCCCTAAAAGGTGAAGTGGACATGAGGTGGAAGGAGAAGTACATTACATGGAGGGGGGTACAAAGTACTTTGGGATTGGACAAGATCTCCTCATAAAGGAGGTCCTTGTCCCCATGTGGGTGAGAGGACATGTGAGGAATTAAAAATTCCTCAAATATTCTCATGGGGAGATGGGAAAGGATAAATAATAAGTGAAGGACATGTGGGGAGAAGTGAAGGAATTAAAAATTCCTTTTGGGTGCCTTTGGGGATTAAAAGGTGAATTAAAAATTCATGGGGAAGTGGAGTGCCTTGCCCAAAAGGAGAAAGCCTTTAATAGGGTTGACTAAGGACACATGTCATAAAGGACACGGGAAGAGAAAAGGAATTTAATATTCCTTGGAAGGATAAAGAATTAAAAATTCCTTTGAGAGGTTGATTAGGCTAGTTAGTGGGGATTAGAGGATGGTTAGGTGGCTAAGAGAGATTAGAGGCCAACTTGCAAAGTTGGAGGATGTGACACATCCTAATCAAGGATTAGGCACGTGTATCCTAATGATGAGATTAGAAAGATGGATTTAGGATAAGATAAAAAAATGATGGAGGATGAGATAAAGGGATTAAATAAATAGAATATTTATTTAATTCAATTGATGGAAGGAGGATTAAAGAGATAACGATATTATTGATTAAATACCTTAGGGATTTTAGAATTATAGGTATTAATTAAATAAAAAGTATTACTTAATTAACTAAAATAAGACTAAAGAGGATGAATTTGGATAAATTAAGTGTCCAAATTTAGACATCTACATTTTGCCCCTCTTTGAGATGGTGTTACGAAGTAGCATCATTTCAAAGAATATTAAAACATAGAACCTAGAAGAAGATGGTTAGATTGGAAAAGATGCCCCAGTCATTCAAAGAAGTGACTAGGAAGGAAGATGATGGGGGTAAAGATGAAAGTTAGGGATGAAGGATGCCCCCTCGAGAGGACATGCGGGTTCAAGAGAACACGGGTGGGCTCTCAAAATGGATGAGATGATGCAAGGGGAGTTGAAGAAGATGATGCAATGCAATGGAAGATTGGGAGGGGAGTGTGATGAAGGATGAATGGATGGGGGGGATTGATGAAGGAGAAGAGGAAGATGATGCAAAATGAAGATGATGAAGCACAAATGGATGACAAAAGGTGATGGATATGAAAGGATGCAAAGGCGACAGGAGGTTGGGAAACAAAAATGGATGCAGAGACGAAGATAATGTTTCCCCAGTCAAGGTACAAGCCAAAAGGGGTTGAGGATGGATGGAGTGTTGTCAATGAGGATAGGGAAGGATACATGCCAATGAGTGGTATTGATGAGGGAAGGATACATCCCAAAACACCACTAAAGGATAGGGAAGAGTACCTCCCGATGATGATGAGGAACGTGTTGTTGATGAGGGAAGGATACATCCCAAACAACATCGAAGGGATATGGAAGAATAAAATGGGATGATGATGATGATGATGATGATGATGATGAGAATGATGAGGATGATTGGATCCAGGCTTGTAACAAGACTGAGAACAAGACCAAGGATATGATTAGATGATGCAGGCTAAATGGAATGGATGGGGATTGGATAGAGATGTGAGATAAGGATGAAGGATGAATGGATAGGGGGATACATGCAAGGTGATAGAATGGAAAATGAAATGCAATTTGCTATCTTCAGAGCACATATTTTTGCTATAGCATAAGACACAAGACACCAAGGTATGAAGAACCAAGGCAGATTAGTGTCTAATGCATAAAACAAACATAACAAATAGGAGGGCTATCCCAACACCCCAAAGTCGTGATGACTTTGGTTGGGCCAGGTATTGGGATAACCACAACCACACAAGGATGCCCCAGTGTAACACAAGACCTCAGGGATCTTGGTAGGTACTACGTGGGACAACCGAGAAGATAGAAAAGATCAAGATACACCCCTATGTTGACTAGTCAAAGCACGCCATGATATGATGGATCAAGGTGACCATAACAAGTGATGATAGGGAGCTCAAATGATAAATAAAAGCCAAAAGCATCAAAAGATCACAATCAATTTCAAATGTCCTTTGCCATAGGATCAATCAAAGGGATGGATGGGATTGATGAGGTCTATTAGTAAGGATGCATCCTGTTGAGACCGATGATGGATACTAAATTAAAAGATTGATATGAAGCAAGATATTCAGAACTGAATGGATCTGATGGTACAAGTGGATCTTGTTTGTTAAGAACCAGCGAGATAAGGGCATAGCTTGATGACACGCATAGAGACATGACACAAGATAGGAGACTAACACACCCTAGCAACCTAGGGGCTCGGGGGCCGATCAAAGATTAGCCTTGCCTACGTGGAAGCGCAGAGCCCTCATAGTTCGATAAAAGGCTGACGACAGACCATGATGGAGATTTTGATGGATGACCAAGATAGGATAGAGAATAGGAGAAAAGTGGACAATATAGATCGATGATGGATGGAACCCCGGGGGCGGATCAAATGATCGACCTTTCCTACGTGAAAGCACAGGGGCAATGTAGTTTGACAAAGGTCAAAGACAAGTGATGGATGAAAGATGATGAGATAACCCTAGATAAGGGGTTAAAATGATTGGACTGACACGATGGGACAAGATAGACTAGATGGATTGGATTGGAGGATAGTGACTATATAAAGCTCAGGGATGGGATAGTTATCTATATCATCAAAGATGAAGCGGGCAGATGAGATGCCATATAGATGAATGATGAAGTGATAAGATAGATGATGTTGGATTGTATGGGGAGAATGGGGATCACGAAGCTCAAGGATGGAATAGTTATCTAAATAATCAAAAGATGAATTGGGAGGATGATATGATAGATAGATGAATGATGAGAAAGGATAGGAGATGGAGAAGATGGAAGATTACTCAGAATGAGTAAATGATTGATCAAGATTATTGAATGAGAGTTTGAAATGATAGAAGGAGGTTTGATGAATGTTTGAGATGATAGATGAAGGTTCAAAATAGATGAATGGTTACACGGAATGGGTGAATGGATTTATTAGAATGGATGAAGAGGACAGAGTTGAAGAAGATGGAGGGAGGGATCTTAAGACTTTGTTTGATATCCAAAGATCTTGACTGCAGATGGATTAAAGCCCAGATTAGGGTTTCGGTTAAGCTCAGATTGGGATTAGATGAAAGCTCATTTCCGGGTTGGAGTGAAGATGAGAATTATTGGAGGATATGATTGGATTGATTCTACACCGAGTTCTGGGGTTTAAAGGGTGTAAAGTGTTGACAATTAGATTTTTCCCGATTTGGCAATTTTCAAAAATTGTCAAATTTTGACATTTTAGGAAACATCACGGATATACTTTTGGGAGGCCAAATTTTTGCCAAGAAATACCCATTATTGAGATAGAATGAATTGCCAACTAACATCTCAAATTCAAGATATGCATTTCAGTTTATGAGTGAAAACAATTTTTCAAAATGTTGGAAAAAAACACTAAATTGGGATTTTGAGGGTCAAGATGAAAGTTTGAGGCCTCGAAAATGTGCCAAAACGGGTTCCAACGATTTCAAAGACCAATTGGGAATCCACTCGTTATCTCTTAACGCAACCACCCGTCAAACTTCAACTCAATCGGACACCTGAGTCAAAAGTTATGGCCTCCGGAAGTTTTGGTGTAAAAATCAAAACCCTCAAAATTATGGTTTTTCGATAAATTTTGAAGATTTCAACACATGGGTTTTGGTGGCGGGGGGAAACTAGAAAATGGGTCGGAGGCGGATTTTAATTTTTTTTTGTATTTTTGCGCCAGGAGGGGGACATTACGCCACGTCGGGTCCGCTGGGCGGGCCACGGATGGGTCCGGGGGGAGAATGAAGGACGAAAAGAGGGGATTGGCCAGGTAGATGGATGGATGCTAGGATGGATGGAGGATGATAAGGAGGTGAAAAGGAAGGTTTGGATGTATAAGAAGATGAGAATGGGAAGACACAAGGGATTGGTAGGAAGACAAAGATGGGGATATGAAAGGGAGCGTTTTGACGGATGGATAGGAGGATGAGGATGGGGATGGGGAGAAACTTATAACCAGAGGCCAATGACAAGGGATGATGAAAGGGGATGGAGATAGATAGAAATGAAGTAGGGAGATAGGGATGGGGGATGAAAGGAGTGGGGGATAGAGGTAGGGATGGATAGGAAGATAAGGATGGGGAGATGGCAAGGATGTGATTAGACAAGATGAATGGCGTCTCCAAGGACTATAACACAAAGGAAGATAGATGCCCCCACTCTAGATATGTCATGTGCGGGGAGGAATGAAGGATGGAAGACAAGTGGATGGGAAGATAAAAGAGTGAGATGGATGAAGATAGGATGCATGGCTAAGGAAGGGAGACGAAAGGTAGCATGACGGGTGGATAAAGAAGATAGACGAGTGCGAATGACAGTTGGGATAGTCTACGGATGATGGGAATGTATGCCAAGAGGCGTCCAAAGCATGTTTATATGTTTGCCCCATTGTTATCAGGATCACAAGGAGGATGGAAGGATTGGGGTAAATGAGATATGCCAAGAAGGATGTGTAAGCTCGATAGGATGGAGGGGATGGATGAAAATGATGTATAGCAATAAGATGGGTGCATAGCCGAAAGCGTAGCAGGAAGCATAGCGGATGGAGGGAATGCAAATCAGGAAATTGCCCCCAAGTGCAGATGGGGATTTACGCATGATGCCTGTTTGCCAGGTTTTCATCATGGTACTTATCCAACGTGCTTGTTTTCCAAGTTTTCACCATTGGACAGATTATTTCTCTTTACTATTTTATTTTTTTGATTTTTTTTTGACTTTTTGATTTTTTGGACTTTTTTGGATTTTTTGGACTTTTTGGATAGCATGCAGAAGGAGATGGATAAGGATAGGGAGGCGAATAAGTGGACTTAGAAGACATGCAATAAGGATATGGATGAAGGACTCAAGCATCCAGGTCTATATCAGGTATTAAGAGCTCATGTTTGAACCAACTATTGGATGTTGATACAACCTTAGGAGGATAAATGGATTATGCAAGAGGATGAATTAGAGGGATTTGATGGGTGAGATACATGGGATAATGGGTGGGATGTTGGAAAGTGTATGGATGGAATGATGGGGTGGATATGTGATGGGGAGATGAGTTCAGGACCAACATTGTCACATGTGGTGATGGATGTGAAAAGATAAGAGGATTAATGGATGGAGAATGTGAGGATAATGGAGGAGATGGAATAGTGAATTTCAGGACATACGGACCCAAAACAGACTTAGGAGATGAAAGGTGGGTATGGTTAGCTTTTAGATTAGCAACTTTGGATGTTCTTACAAATTTTTTATTTGGTGGCATTGCATCTTTTTTCTTTGGGATCCACATGGTTTTGATCTTTTCTTTGGTGGCTATTTGCAAGCTATAGATTTGATTTTGATTTTAGATTTTGTTTTTCTTTTCTTTACCATGTCTTTTAGAGGGGACATGGGAAGCTTTAGATTCATGTGGGTGTTTGGATTTATGGATTTTTATGTTAGCATCCAAAGTGCTTTTATTAGCAATGGGATGGGTGTGAGGGGATGGACGATGTGGAGCAATGGAGGTAGGAGTATGGGGATTACGTGTAGATGGAGGATGTGTAGGTATGTGCCTTTGTTGATCCTGATTAGGATGTTTCTGATGGATGACATGGATAGGCATTGGATGGATGAGAGAATGAGATGGAGGAGGTGATCTTGTGACATACGGACCCAAGATGGATAGAGTGGGTGGAGGGACATAAGAACCCAAGATGGATGCAGTAGATGAAGGATGGGAGATTGTGGATGGAGGGATGTAAGGACCCAAAATGGATGGAGCAGATGAAGGAGGAATATGGATTGTTGTTTTGAGGTGATATGATAGAGGAGGGATGGCAGCATATTATTTGGTGGAGCAATGGGAAAAGGCTCGTTGAGGACGTCTAGAGGTTGTACCAACATCTTTAGATTGCGAGTCTTTGGGAATAGATCCAAGACCTTGCATGCAGATTGTTCTTTGACTTGGATGGGCTCTAAAATACCTTGCTTATGAAGGCCTAGACCTTTTCCTTGATAGTTCATGTTCTTGAGCATGTGATCCATTGTGGGATTTTGTTATTCTGAAAACATGATGCGAGTCCATTATTAGGTGGGGGATGATGGGTGGTATATACACTATGTTTTTCTTCTACAAGGAGGCCACCATGGAAGAATGTGAGAGTACCAAGGGGATATGCAAGCGGTGTGGGGATAGCATTTTTAGGCGATGATGGGGGATCCTGAGAAGGAGATGATGGGATAACAACATTTGGATGGGTGGTATTAGGAGAGGGAGTAGGGGATATGATAGGATCTGATTTTGTGGTAGCAGGCTCATGCAATGGAGACGGAGATGGAGCGGTAGAATCTTGAATGTCAAGAGGATCATGGGATGGAATGGATGGGGGACTATGATCTTGCGGTAGACTAGATGGGATGGTAGGATCTTAATTTGGAGGAGGGGATATGTTGGCATGCTTTGGGTCAGGCTCTTGGCATGACTCATTGTGTGCAGGAGGCATGATAATGGAGTCATGGGGGGGCTCTTCAAGTGGGGAAGATGGAAGGATGGTGGATTCAAAATATTCTTGGGAATGGATACTAGGAGTGGAAGAAGTGGATTGGATTTGGGTGTCATTTATAGGTTCGACAACTCTCGGAGTAGGGGGTGGGTGTTCAATGGATTTGGTAGATGTGATGGTAGGAGATGGGGACTTAGTGGATTTAGAGGATGTGATGGTAGGAGATGGGGACTCAGCAGATTCAGAGGATGTGATGGTATTATCAATGATAGGTGTTGGATGGAGAAGGGTCTCGTCACTAAGGACCATGGATGATGGGTTGGGATGGCATGGTTCCACGACTGCAATGTGTGGAGTGGGGGATGTTTCCTTTGTTATAAGTCCTTGGAGAAACTTGAATACGCTAGGCTGAGATGGCGAGGTGGGAGTGGATGAAGGTTTATGGATTAGTGGGGGATTAGGACTAGGGATTGGTGGGCTAGGATTAGATAGGGGAATGGGATTAGATGCAAGACTGGGAATAGATGGGGGATTAGGTGAAAGGTTAAGATAGGGGTATTGGCATGGTGAATTAGGACACAAGGAGGTGGGTGGTGGATTGTAGTAAGGGTATGGGGATGGTGGATGAGGATGGGAAGATTGAGGTGGGGGATTAATATAGGGAGATGTGGATGTTGGATTAGGGTAAGGATAGGTTGGTGTGGATGTTGGATTAGAATAGGAAGGTGCGAATGTAGGATTAGGGTGAGCAGATTGGTATGGGAGATTGGGGTAGTGGGTATATGCAGATGAAGAATTGAGATAGGAGGATGTGGACGAGGGATTAGGATGAGGGTATTGTGATGGCAGACTAGGATAAGAGGATGCGGGTGTTGGATAAGAGGATGATGTAGATGAAGGATATGATGGATATGATGGACATCCCTTATCAAAGGTAGCATAAGGAGTGTGATTAGGCATAGATGAAGTCATGATGGGATAACTCGATAGGGTGATTGGATTTTGGAATGTGGGTGGAGAAAGCTTACTAGCAATGATAGTGTCAAGGGGATCTATGTCGTATACCTCTTGATCAACAAGACTTTCATTATCATCATTGACGTAATTAGGGTTTCCCTTGACTACTATTTATGGAGGATAAGAATTCATGATGATGAAAGGATAAAGATGATGGATAAAGATTTTGGATGGAAATGGACAAAATCCCAAATCGGGATTTAGGACAAGCTCAGATTGGGATTGGATTAAAGCTCAGATTAGGATGATTGGATGATTGGATGGGATTGATCTTGACAATTGGATTGGATTATCAAAGGATGATTATGACACTGAATCTGCTTCGAGATGGAAGTAGATTGATTGGGTCGAAGGTGATTGGATAGGGATGCGGTTGGATTGGATCGGATTGGATTGATCAATTGAAAGATCGGATGATGGATAGGATGACGAAAGGGACTACAAATCCCGTTCAGAGATTATCTTAGATGACTTAGGATACTGATTGATCGGATTAAAGGATAAATGGATGATTGCAGCACTGAATCCACCTTGAGATTGAAAATGGATTGATTGGGCTGACAATGATGATCAACTTAGGACGGATGACAATCCTAAGCAAATGTTGATGAGGATGATCAGATCAGACACTTCAATCAATTTGGATAATAACCCGAGACGAAGTTTAGGGGATTTGGGTGGGGAAAATGATGATTTGATTGAAGAAAGGGATGATAGAAATGGATGAACAAATACTCAAAATGAGCAAACGGTTGATTGGGACGAATGAACGATTACTCAGAACGAGTAAACGGATGATCAGAATGATAGAACAAGAGTTCAGAATGATGAAAGGATGTGTGAAATAGATGAACGTTTACTCAGAACGAGTAAACAGATGATCAGAATGGTAGAACGAGAGTTCGAAATGATTAAAGGATGTGTTGAATGGATGATTGTTTACTCAAAACAAGTAAATGGATGAGCGAAATGAGAGTTCAGAACGATGAAAGGATGTGTGAAATGGATGATTGTTTACTCGGCACGAGTAAACAGATGATCAGAATGATAGAACGAGAGTTTAGAATGATGAAAGGATATGTTAAATGGGTGAATGTTTACTCAGAACGAGTAAACAAATGATTGAAATGATAGAATGACAGTTCAAAATGATGAAAGGATATATTAAATGGATGAACGTTTACTCGGAACGAGTAAACGGATGATTAGAATGATAGAACCAAAGTTCAGAATGATGAAAGGATGTGTTAAATGGATGAAAATTTACTCAGAACGAGTAAACGGATGATCGGAATGATAGAACGAGAGTTCAGAATGATGAAAGGATGTGTTGAATGGATGAACGTTTACTCGGAACAAGTAAACAGATGATCGAAATGACAGAACGAGAGTTCGAAATGATGAACAAATGTGTTAAATGGATGAACGTTTACTCAGAACAAGTAAACAGAGAGAATGGTAGGGTATACCCCCCCAAGGAGGTAGATGGTGAAGAAAAAGGTGCCCCGGACAACTTCTCAAAAGTATGAAGTGGTATATATCATCGGAAAGAGCATGAAAAAATGAGAAGAACTGCCTTTGAACGGAGTCAATCGGATAAATGGTGTGGAAATGACGGGCCCGGGAAGAAAGAGAAAAAGGACAGGTCTGCCACAGCATAAGGATAGGTCCACCACTGCACTAGGACAGGTCCGCCACAGCACAGGGACAGGTCCGCCACTGACCCAGGACAGGTCCACCACAGCACAAGGACAGGTCCGCCACAGCATAGGGACAAGTCCGTCAAAGGATAAGTTTAGTCTTGATGTTTTGATGGATGGGTAAGGCAAAGGACCCAAAATATAGCAAACACTGACAATGACTAGTTTTGCACGAGAAAGACAATTCAAACAGCACAACCCTAAGATTAGTAGAAACGGGTATGTTCAACAAAGTCTTCTACTCTATGATGCACATAGTTGCTAAGGAGTCCTCGATATACACCCGGTACGTGAGGCCCAAACCGTGAACACCAACCCATTACAAGCGTCAGTCGGGAACCTTAGCGAGATACTAAAGGCTCGGACCAACTCTTCACATCATCCTGACGCTTCGCCAATTACAACGTGGTTAGATTGAGGTACAGCTTTCGCTCTCCCCCTTTATATACCCCGCCGGTACGTGTGGTTGGAATCGTCCCTTGGGGTGATGAAATCCCCAAGCAGGTCCCACTAAGAAAGTGAAAAAGGGGTGACTCAAAAGGACTTGGAAAGCTATGATTTCTCGTCACCCAGGATCGCCAAATGGCGCAAGGGGATTGGATACGTCAAATAGCCTTCTCAAACACGCCAAACAAGGTTTATTAACCCCTTTAATTAAACTATGTGCCTAATTTAAAAAGACAATTGAAATTTTACCTTCAGGAGGACAGGTCCGCCACTCTGCAAGGACAGATCTGCCACTGCATTAGGACAGGTCCGCCAGTGCACTAGAACAGGTCCGCCACTGTAGGAGGATAGGTCTGCCACTGCATTAGGACAGGTCCGCCACTCCAGGACAGATCTGCCACTCTGTCAGGATAGGTCCGCCACCCCAGGACAGGTCCGCCACTCTAGGATAGATCCACCACTCTGGGACAGGTCCGCCACCGGAGAAGAAAAAGGTGCCCCAGCCAACTTCTCAAAAGTATCAAGTGTTATATATCGTTGGAAAGAGCACAGAAAAATAAGAACTACCTTTGAACGGAGTCAATCAGACAAATGGTGTGGAAATGGCGACCCCAGGAAGAAAGGGCAGAAGGTCAAATCCACCACTCTGTAAGGACAGGTTCGCCACTCTACAGGGACAGGTCTGCCACTCTGCAAAAAATGCAAAAAAATAGCAAACATGAAAGAAAAAGACCCGTTTGTGGGTCCCACCGGGCGTGCCAGAAATGTGATAGGTCGAATGTAAGCGTTAGAAAACGAGCAGCAAATAAAAGAGTGCAAATAAACACCAAAACAACCTACACCTCAATATTAGCCTAAGTTGGAATCAAAACAAGATAAAAAGCAACGAAATGGAACTCTATACCTTGCGTCGAATCGATCCTTTGGTTGGCCTTTCGATCTTTGATGTGTATGCTCCTTGGATGGCAAGATATGCAAACTAGATGAGGATGTGAGGATGGATGGAAATGGGATGAAAGCATAAAAGTGGATAAGTGTAGATTGAGAAACAAAACTGCAAGAGTTTGGCTAGCAAAATGATCTCCCCAAAATGAGAGAAAAGAGGGGGTATTTATAGGATTTTTTAGAATTCCTAAAAGAAATGGATGGTCAAGATTGAGCCACCAAATATCAATATGTAGGGCTAAGGTGAGTTGAGAACTCACAAGCCCTCACATCTTGACATGTGGCATGTGATTTATCCCTAAAAGGTGAAGTGGACATGAGGTGGAAGGAGAAGTACATTACATGGAGGGGGTACAAAGTACCTTGGGATTGGACAAGATCTCCTCATAAAGGAGGTCCTTGTCCCCATGTGGGTGAGAGGACATGTGAGGAATTAAAAATTCCTCAAATATTCTCATGGGGAGATGGGAAAGGATAAAGAATAAGTGAAGGACATGTGGGAGAAGTGAAGGAATTAAAAATTCCTTTGGGTGCCTTGGGGATTAAAAGGTGAATTAAAAATTCATATGGGGAAGTGGAGTGCCTTGCCCAAAAGGAGAAAGCCTTTAATTGACTAAGGACACATGTCATAAAGGACATGGGGAAGAGAAAAGGAATTTAATATTCTTTGGAAGGATAAAAAGAATTAAAAATTCTTGAGAGGTTGATTATGCTAGTTAGTGAAGGATTAGAGGATGGTTAGGTGGCTAAGAGAGATTAGAGGCCAACTTGCAAAAGTTGGAGGATGTGACACATCCTAATCAAGGATTAGGCATGTGCACATCCTAATGATGAGATTAGAAGATGGATTAGGATAAGATAAAAATGATGGAAGATGTGACATAAAGGGGATTAAATAAATAAAATATTTATTTAATTCAATTGATGGAAGGAGGATTAAAGAGAAGGTATTATTGATTAAATACCTTAGGGATTTGGTAGAATTACAGGTATTAATTAAATAATAGTAGTATTACTTAATTAACGAAAATAAGATGAAAGAGGATGAATTTGGATAAATTAAGTGTCCAAATTTAGACATCTACACATCTAAATGCTAATTTTCCAATATTGATTTACCAGAATAGTACTAGTTTTCCAATATAACAAAATTAACAGTTATATGTTGACATACATTTATGCATATTGTCCATACATGCATATATGCATATATGCCTTCATCTATATTTACATGTGTATATGAATACATCCTTCCATGTACCATATGCATTTGTACCTATATGTAGATATGCATACATCCATGTATACATATGTTCATATCTCCATCTCTCCACGTAGTTCTGTTTTCTGTGTATACATGTGCCTGTTGATGCATCCATGCATATATCTGTGAATAGCTCTACGTGTTTCTCTCTCCATGTATCTAATGTTCTCCATTGCATCAGCATTTGCATGTTCTCAGTTTTATGACCTTCTGTATTTATTTTTTCCATAGTATATGCATAAAAACTTCCACTTTGTCTTCTGTTTTGACTCTTCTATCCATAAATATCATTATATTTTTATATCCACTCTTCTATTGTCACATTTTGAGGAAGCTCAGGGATCTCAGTACCTTGTTTAGTATGAAGGAGAGTGAGAAATGCAACATGGGTCTTTTTTCTGTGTTTATATTGATGGACTGAGCCCTATGATGATTTTTAAAAGCATAACCAATACCAAACTAAACATTTTTCCACCCCTTGTTGCAAGAAATAATCACTTCATACCATATTGATTCCATTCATTTCCATTTCCACCCTTGCATGTCCTTTCTTCTCAAATCAAATACATTTCAATATCCATTTATTTGCTTGTGTTGCATCATACTAATGTGTTGCATTCCTTTTTTCATTAAATCCACCTCTCATTCAAATTTTCATTTCTTGCATTTAATTGTAAGCATATAACTTACGAATGATAAATTCATACCATTTACATTCCCATTCATTCTCATATCCACCATCCCATATCCTTCCCTCCCATATCAAATACTTTTCATAACTTATTCATACACCTTATTTGCATCTCACCATTCTCTCAATTCGCTCTCTTTGTTCCACTCGCATAACTCATTCTTCTTTTTAACACTCACATATCTTTATCTATCTACACCTCAAATATACCTTCATCCATCACAACAAAATTCACACCATACCAAACAAAGAAAAAGATGAAGAAAATATCAAGGTTATGCAAATAAACACTGAGGGCTTCGAAAATAACACTCATAACATAGAGTTGTATTCAAGAGTTATTTTCAAAATGTGTTTTTTATACTTTTTTTATTACAGATCCCTAAAAACACGTATAACAGTTTCTTCGGGCTTATAATGTGTAATCAGATTTAACAAATATTTACATGTTTCCATGCATTCAAATGCATCATTAGGTATCCTTTATACACTTGTTCAAAAAACAATATTGTATATGATTCAAATGCAAATTGTTCCTGACATTTCTCGCTTTATGCACACATGCATTTATAGATTCTTCTTTATGTACCAAATTACATTGACACATCTATACATCCATGCATACATAAATGTTTACATGGCTCCATATATTTATGCATTCCTTTGATATATGCATTTCTGATATATAGTTTGTTTTCCCTATCTTCCTTTCGCCTACTACTGCAAATGCTACTTGAGCCTCAATGTGCTTTGACAGATTTGTATTTCTACTTGATTTTAGTGTTTTCCATTCAAATTTATCGTTCACATGTCATTTATGCTTTTCACTTTTCTTTGCATTGTGTGCATAAGGATACATGCATACATGCATGCATGTATACATAGATGCCTCAAGCATTGTTACAAATGTTTAAGATTATTTGCATTCAATACTTGAAACAAAATAATAATGCATTTTTGCTTCCTGGATAAGATCATAAAAGAAATATTTTACTGCAA
Source organism: Sequoia sempervirens (assembly GCA_007258455.2). Taxonomy (NCBI): domain Eukaryota; kingdom Viridiplantae; phylum Streptophyta; class Pinopsida; order Cupressales; family Cupressaceae; genus Sequoia; species Sequoia sempervirens. The sequence goes on from VDFB02353493.1 coordinate 127,009,377, forward strand.
ATGTAAATATGTACCCATGTAAAGGTACTAGTATTCATTGGTGTTTCTCTTTTGACTCTTGTATCCTTAAATATCATTATATTTTTATATCTATTCTTCTCTTGTCACATTTCGAGGAAGCTCAAGGATCTTGGAACTTTGTTTAGTCCGAAGGAGACTGAGAAATGGGACATCAGTCTTTCTTTTGTATTTGTATTGAGACACTCAGCCCTATGATGATTTTAAAAAGCATAACCAATAACAAAATAGACATTATTCCACCCTTTCTTGGAACAAAAGTTCACTTCATACCCTATTGAATCCACTCATTTCCATTTCCACCCGTCCACATCGTTTCTTCTCAAATCAAATACATTTCAAAATCCATTTATATGCTTCTCTTGCATCACACTAATGACTTGCATTCCTTTTTTCTCTCAATCCAGCTCACTCATTCAAATTATTATATCTTGCATTTAATTTTAAGCGTTAAACTCAAAAATGATAAATTCATATCATTTACATTCAATTCATTCTCACATCCAGTTTCAAATATCCTTGCTTCCCATATCTAATAATTCCATAAGGCATTCATATACCTTACTTGCATCTCATCATTCTCTCAATTCCTTCTCTTTGTTCCACTTACATCGCTCATTCTTCTTTACCACCCTTACATATCTTTATCTATCTATAGCTCAAATATACCTTCATCCATTAGAACAAAATTCACACCATACCAAAGGAAAAAATGAAGAAAATATCAAGGTTGTGCAATTAAACACTGAGGGCTTTGAAAATAACTATCACAGTTTCTTACAGGCTAAAATGTATAATCAGATTTCATAAATATATACATGTATCCATGCATTCAAATGCATCGTTCGAAATCCTTAATACACTTCGTCAAAAAATAATAATGTATTATTCTTTTGTTTCGATCATAAATGTTTTTTTATATCTTTCAAATACAAATTGTTTCTGACATTTCCTGGCTTTGTGCACATAGGCATTTATAGATTCTTGTTTACTTACCAACTTACATGGACACATGTACACATAGATGGATGCATAAATGTTTGCCTTCATCCATACATTTATGCATTCCTTCGATATATGGATTGCTAATAAATAATTAATTTTCCCTGCTTTTCTTTCATTTCATACTGCAAATGCAAATTGAGTCTCATTGTTAAAATACAGTTGTATTCAAGAGTTCTTTTCAAACCGTCTTTTCTAAATCCTGTTTCTTACGAATTCTTAAAAGCACCTATGACAATTCCTCAAAGGCTATAATGTATATTCAAATTTCACAAATATTTACATGTTTCCATACATCCAAATGCATTGTTAGATATACTTTATACACTTGTTCCACAAACACTAATGTATTGCTGCTTTGTTTCAGACAATAATGTTTTTTTTTGTTCCTGTTTAAGATGCAAATTGTTGCTAACATTTCTAACTTTATGGACACAGGCATATATAGATTCTTCTTAACATACCAACTTACATGAACACATGTACACATCCGTGCATGCATATGTCTTTACATGGATCCATATTTTAATGCTTTCCTTTCATATATGCATTCATACTAACTAGTTTATTTCTCTTGTTTTCTTTCATTTAATATTGCAAATGCAACTTCAGTCTCATCACGCTTTCAGGCTCGCTCAAGTGCTAAGGATGCTTTTCACTCTTCTATGCATTATGTGCACGTCGATACATGTATACATGCATCCATCTATACTTAAATGCTTCAAGCATTGTTACAAATGTTTCTCTCTCAATAATTTGGATGCAAAGTGCTACAAACATGTAAATTATTTTACTGTACCTACATTTTATCTTACCTAATAAGATTCTTTATATCTTTTCAAAAAAAAAATTCTTTAAAATATATACACAAAAAAATATTCATTCATATTACATTAACAACATTCAAATCTAATTTATAAATAAAATCAATACCTTTGTACTGTTTCATCTAAGAATTTATCGTAATATTTATTCCACTTATTACATTTCCATAAGTTCAATTATTACATTTCATTTTATATATACACAAATTTAATTTTAGGTAGTAAGGTTCTTTATTATATTTTTGCAAATTACTTATTGTTTATTAAATAAACACAATTTTTTTTTCATAATACATAAACAACATTATTATCTTATTTATAATAAAATCAATAGCTTTCTAGTCATTCATCTAACAATTTATTGTAATATAATTACATTGTTCTACACACAAAAATATCTTATTATATTACATACACAGGATTTAAATCTTATTTATAATCAAATCAATAGCTTTATATAATACTGTAGACATCCAAATTTGGACACTTAATTTATCCAAATTTATCACTTTTCGTCTAAACATCCTTTTATCCAAGTTAATTAAGTAATATTACTATTATTTAATTAATATATTTAATTCTGCTAAATCCCTAAGGTATTTAATTAATAATTAAATACCTTACCCTCCTTAATCCTCTTTTCATCAAATAAATTAAATAAATATTACATTTATTTAATTCCTCACATGTCATTTTCATCTAATCCTAATCCATTTCCTAATCTCTTCATTAAGGATGTGCACATGCCTAATCCTTGATTAGGATGGGTCACATCCTCCAACTTTTGCAAGTTGGCTTTTAATCCTAATTAGCCCCTAATTATCCTCTAATTACTGATTAATTAAGCCTAATCATTTTCCAAGGAATTTTTAATTCCTTTATATTCTTTCTAGATTCCCCTCTTTTATATGTGAATTTTTAATTCACATTCCATCCTTCCAAGGCTTCTAGAACCTTGGACTTGTCACAATCTCCACATGTGACCAAGTCCCACCTTTTTGGAGCCCATCTTTTACCTTTTAGACTTTCCTAAGAATGTGAATTTTTAATTCACTTATTTCCCCAACCACCTTTCCTTTTCCCATGTAGATTTTTGAGGAATTCCAAAATTCCTCAAATGTCCCTTTCACTCCCACTTAGGGACAAGGAATCCCTTTTTGTGGAAATCTCCTCACTCCCCAAGGTGCATGTCCTTTTTCCACCTCATTTACCTTCTTGACACCTCATTTACACCTCATATCCTCTTGTCCACTTCACCCTCCACATGTCAAGATGTGAGGGCTTATGGGTTCTCAACCCACCATAGCCCTTCATCTTGACCTTGTTGGATCAATCTTGACCATTGAATTCTCTAGAGAATTCAAGATCCTCTATAAATACCCCCTCCTCAAGGGCATTTTGAGAACACTTTGTATTTTCATAACTACATGCTACCAATTTGAATTCACAATCCTTTATCATCATCTAGCTATCCATTCTAATCACTTTGCACATCTAATCTTACATTTAGTCACTCAAGCAATCATATAAGGAGCACACAAATCATTCTAAGCAAGGGCCAATCAAAGAGATATCAACAGCAAGGAAGGTGAAATCGTGTGTGTCTTATTTTGTCCATTTTCCTTATTGTTTATCACTCTTTTGGCTAATCTTGAGGTGTCCTTGGTATTTTGTCATTCACATTTTTAAGTTGTTTTGCGCATTTAGAGTAGGATAAATTTCAAGGTATACATTTCTGGCACGCCCGGTGGGACCCACATATGGGTCTTGCATTTAACATCTCTTTTGGTTAAAAATTTTATAGGAAAAGCTCGCAGAAAGGCGGTAGCGCCCCACATCTGAAAGTTTTATTCCTTATAACACATTTGCTATGATTAGGGATATATTTAGAAGGTTTTTCTAACACTTTTCTTACAGTGGGAGGGGCACAAATTTTCTTTTTTTCTTAAAAATCTGACAAAGTTTACTGCAGAAAGGCGGCAGTGCCCTCTTGGCCACTACAAAAAGGCGGTAGCACCCCACATCTGAAAGTTTTATTCCTTCTAACACATTTGTTGTGATTAGGGATATATTTAGAAGGTTTTTCTAACACTTTTTTTGCAGTGGGAGGGGCACAACTTTTCTTTTTTCTTAAAAATCTAACAAAGTTTACCACAGAAAGGCGGCAGCGCCCTCTTGGCCACTACAAAAATGCGGTAGCGCCCCACATCTGAAAGTTTTATTCCTTCTATCACATTTGCTGTGATTAGGGATATATTTAGAAGATTTTTCTAACACTTTTCTTGCAGTGGGAGGGGCACAACTTTCTTTTTTTTCTTAAAAATTTGACAAAGTTTACCGCAGAAAGGCGGCAACACCCTCTTGGCCACTACAAAAAGGCGGTAGCGCCCCACATCTGAAATTTTTATTCCTTCTAACACATTTGCTGTGATTAGGGATATATTTAGAATATTTTTCTAACACTTTTCTTGCAGTGAGAAGGGCACAACTTTCCTTTTTCTTAAAAATTTGACAAAGTTTACCACAGAAAGGCGGCAGCGCCCTCTTGGCCACTACAAAAAGGTGGTAGCGTCCTACATCTGAAAGTTTTATTCCTTCTAACACATTTGCTGTGATTAGGGATATATTTAGAAGGTTTTTCTAACACTTTTCTTGCAGTGGGAGGGGCACAACTTTCTTTTTTTCTTAAAAATCTGACAAAGTTTACCACAGAAAGGCGGCAGCGCCCTCTTGGCCACTACAAAAGGGCAGTAGCGCCCCACATTTGAAATTTTTATTCCTTCTAACACATTTGCTATAATTAGGGATATATTTAGAAGGTTTTTCTAACACTTTTCTTGCAGTGGGAGGGGCACAACTTTCCTTTTTTCTTAAAAATCTGACAAAATTTACTACAGAAAGGCGGCAGCGCCCCTGCAGAAAGGTGGTAGCGCCCTCGCAGAAAGGCGGTAGTGCCCCAAAACAACATAGTTGGGAAGGTAAAATAGGCATTTTGGCTTCGTTTTTGCTCTAATTTTTTGCTATTTTCACGTGATAACTCTCTAACGTTGTTCTAGCAAGAATATTGTTGTTTTTCACTAACGTTTTGCTGCGTATTAGGGCGTTATTAATCAAAGGGTGAAGAAAAAGATAGCTAACATTTGTTTGCAGGGTCATCTACGTAATCAAATTTAAAAAAAAAAAATTATCTTTGTTGTTTTCGAACATAGTCTAATTAGGAGGATTAAGCTTCACTGCTTGCTGTGGTTGTTTGCTATTGTGTTACCCAAGGGGGGATTGATTTGTTTTCACTTTCCCCTTGCACTTCGTGTGAGCCTGGGGAGTAGTTGGAAACGGTTAGTGTCTTCTTTTTAGTGGGACCTGCTTGGGGATTTCATCACCCCAAGGGACGATTCCAACCACGCGTACCGGCGGGGTATATAAAAGGGGGAGAACGAAAGTTGTACCTCAATCCAGTTGCATCGTAATTGGCAGAGCGTCGAAGCTAGGTGATACCTAGATAGACGTGAAGAGTTGGTCCGAGCCTTTCAGTATTTCGCTGGGGTTCCCGACTCACACTTGTGATGGACCGGTGTTCATGGTTGTGTCTCACGTATCGAGAGTATATTGAGGACTCCCTAGAAGCCTTGTGCATCCTAGATTAAGACTTTGCATTGCCATACCCATACTATTAATCATAGGATTGTGTTTGCTTGAAGTGTTTTCTTGTAAAAAATCTGTCAAACTTTTAATACTTTGGACGTGTTTTATCATTTTGTCCTTGCTATAGCCTTTGCCATCGAAACCAAACTTTGTCTCATCGCAGAAAGGTGGTAGCGCCCTTGATTTACTGTAGAAAGGCGGCATCGCCCCTGCAGAAAGGCGGTAGCGCCCCTGATTTACTGCAGAAAGGCAGTAGCGCCCCTAATTTACTGCATAAAGCTATCTACACCCCTGTAGAAAGGCGGTAGCGTCCCTGATTTACTGTAGAAAGGTGGTAGTGCTCCTGATTTACTACAGAAAGCTGTCTACGCCCCTGATTTTGCTGTCTACGCCCCTAAAAGCTGTCTACGCCCTTGATTTTGCTGTCTACGCCCCTAATTTTACTGTCAATGCCCCTAAAAGCTGTCTATACCCCTGATTTTGCTGTCTACGCCCTTGATTTTGCTGTCTACGCCCCTAAAAGTTGTCTATGCCCCTGATTTTACTGTCTACGCCCTTGATTTTGCTGTCAACGCCCCTAAAAGCTGTCTATGCCCCTGATTTTGCTGTCTACGCCCCTGATTTTGCTGTCAACGCCCCTAAAAGCTGTCTATGCCCCTGATTTTGCTGTCTACGCCCCTAAAGCTGTCTATGCCCCTGATTTTGCTGTTTATGCCCCTAATTTTGCTGGCAATGCTCCTAAAAGCTGTCTACGCCCCTGATTTTGCTATCTACACCCCTGATTTTGCTGTCCACGCCCCTAAAAGCTATCTACACCCCTGATTTTGTTGTCTACACCCCTAATTTTGCTGGAGAAAGTTGACTACGCCCCTGATTTGCTGCAGAAAGCTGACTACGCCCCTGATTTACTGCAGAATGCTGACTACACCCCTTTAACTTCCCAGGGCCATCATTTACAAACCGTACGTCGAATCAACTTCATTCAAAAACCAAAGTTGCTTATTTTTTTAAGCTCTATCTAGTGGTTCCTTCCATTTCCTCCTATCAAGAATTTGACCATCCTAGGGCGGCCACACCCCGCATCACGGGGTGGACACGCCCCTAACTTCCTGGGGCTGTTATTTACAAACCGTGCATCGGATTAACTTCATCCAAAAACCAAAATTGCTCAATTTTTCAAGCTTTATCTAGTGGTAGCTTCCATTTCTTCCTATCTAATCAAACCAATCCATTCCTCTAATAAGATACATACAATCATCTTCATCTAATCACAATTATCCAATCAACATCATCTAATCATTTGATCCTATCCAATCAAACTAATCTAGTACTTTAATCAAATTCATCAAATCATCTACCCGATCCAATCATTTTTCTACCGAATCCCATCCAATCATTCTAATTTGAGCTTTTGTCCAATCCTGATCTGAGCTTGACCAAAATCCTGATTTGAGCTTTAATCTGTTCCCATCCAAAATATTTTATCCATCCTCTTTATCCTGTCATCATCATGAACCCTCATCCTCCATCAATAGTGGTCAAGGGAAACCCTAATTACATGGATGACGATAATGAAAGTCTTGTTGATCAAGAGGTATACGACATAGATCCCCTTGACACTATCATATCTAGTAAGCTTTATCGACCCACTTTCCAAAATCCAATTAAGCCTAATCATGTTCCTTAAGCTACCTTTGATAAGGGGTATCCAGTACCTTCCCCTTCCCCATCTACATCATCCTCTTATTCAACATCCACCTCCTCTTATCCTCATCTTCCATCACAATATTCCTATTACAATTCCCCATACATGACCCCCTATCCTAATCCTCTTTCCCAGTCTATCCATACTAATCTTACATCCACACCCTTTTACCTTAATCCTACATCCACATATCCTAATCATAATCCACCATCCCAATACCCTTATTATAATCCATCCCCCACATCCTCTTGTCCCACTACACCACCTATATCCTCTTGTCCTAATCCACAATCCATGTCCCCCTATCTTAATTCACCACTCCAATATCCTTATCTTAACCCTCCACCCAATCCCATTCATCCATCTACTCCTAGTCCTCCATCCAATCCTAATCCCCCATCTACTCATAGTCCTACATTCAATCCCATTCCTCCATCTAGCCCTAGTCCACCAATCCATAATCCCTCATCCATTTCTACCACCCTAGCCAAGCCAACCATATGCAAGTCTCTCATTTCAGAAGTTCTCCAAGGACTCATTACAAAGAAGCCATCCCCAACTCCACATCTTGAAGTCATGGAACCATGCCATCCAGATCCATCATCCACGGTCACTAGTGATGAGACCCTTCTCCATACCACACCTATTATTGACGTTACCACCCCTAGTACTGCTCAAACCATTGGAACCATTGAACCCACTAAATCCATTGAACCCCCATCTCCTACTCCAAGAACCATCAAGACACCCAATTCCAATCCACTCCCTCTACTCCTAGATCCACCCAAATCCAATCCACTCCTCCCACTCCCAGTAGCACCAAACCCATTCCAATGAACCTCATGAATCTTTTAGCCCTCCATCTTCCCCATTGAAGAGTCCCAACAAGACCCATTACCATGCCTTCCGCACATGATGAGTCACGCCAAGAGTCTAATCCAGCATATCCCCTTCTCCAAATCAAGATCCTACCATCCCATCTAGTCCACCTCAAGATCACAGTCCCCCATCATTCCATCCCATGATCCCTTTGTCATTCAAGCTTCCACTACTCATCTCCATCTTCATCGCCATGAGCCTACTACCACAAATCGCATCCGCATCTAGCCTACTCCTCTCCTAATGTTGCTATCCCATCATCTCCTTCTCATGATCCCCATCATCAGCCTAAAATGCTATCCCCACACCGCTTGCATATCCCCTTGTTCCTCTCACATTCCTCCATGGTGGTCTCCTCACAGAAGAAAAACAAAGCATATACACCAACCCTCCTCTTCCACCTAATAATGAACTCACATCATTCTTCCAAAATAACAAAATTATGTCCTAGGATCGAATGCTCAAGAGAATGAACTATCAAGGAAAAGGTTTAGGCCTTCATGAGCAAGGTATTATAGAGCCCATCCAAGCTAAAGAACATTTGTATCCGCAAGGTCTTGGATGTACTACTCACGAATCACAATCCAAAATGTTGGTACAACCTCTAGACGTCCTCCTCAACAAGCCTTTTTCCAAAAGAAATGTCAGCTCTTCCCATCACCCCACCAAATCATATGTAGCCATCCCTCCTCCTCTATCGTATCACCTCAAAACAACCGTCCATCTTCCTCCTTCATCTGCTCCATCCATTTTGGGTCCTTACATCCCTCCATCTACCATCTCCAATCCTCCATCTACCATGCCCTTGTTTCCTCCAGGTCCTACATCTATTTTGGGCCCTTATATCCCAAAATCACCTCCCCCATCTTGTCCTATTCATCCTTTCATCCATCCATCACCTATCCATGTCGCCCATCATAACTATCCCACTCTCATGTTCCTTAATCAGGATCAACAAAGGCACATACTTGTACATCATCCATCCACATATCATCCTAAAAATTCTACCTCCATCCCTCCATTCATGTATCCTCCACATCATCCATCCATTCACACCCATCCCATTGCTACTAAAAGCACTTTGGCTGTTAAAGAAAAAATGCATAAATCTAAACATCCACATGAATCTACGGCTCCCCATGTCCCCTCTAAAATACATGGTGAAGAGAAGAAAAATCTAAAACTAAATCTAATCCGTAGGCCACAAAGGCCCACCCAAGCAAAGATCAAAACCATGTGGATCCCAAAGAAAAAAGATGTAATGCCATCAAAAGAAAAATCTGTAAGAACATCCAAAGTTGCTAATCCAAAAGCTAATCATACACCCCTTTTATCTCCTAAGTCTGTTTTGGGTCCTTATGTCCCGAAATTCACCATTCCATCTCCTCCATTATCCCCACATTCTCCATCCATCAATCCTATTATCTTTCCACATCCACCACCACATGTGCCAATGTTGGTCCTGAACACATCTCCCCATCACATATCCACCCCTTCATTCTATCCATACCCTTTCCAGCATCCCATCCATTATCCCATGTATCAACCCCATCAAATCCCTCTAATTCACCCTCATGCATAATCCACTTATCCTAATAAGGTTGTACCAACATCCAACAGTCACTTCAAACATGGGCTCTTAACACCTTGATCCTTATTACATGTCTTCTAAATCTGCTTATCCACTTCCTTATCCTTACCCATCTCCTTCTGCATGACATCCAAAAAGTCAAATATCAAAAAATATATATATATAATAAAGAGAAATAATTCATCCAATGGTGAAAACTTGGCAAACAAGCGCCTTGGATAAGTACCATGATGAAAACCTGGCAAACAGGTGTCATGTGTAAATCCCCATCTGCACTTGGGGGCAACTTCCTGATATGCATTCCCTCCATCCGCTATGCTTCCAGCTATGCACCCGTCTTCCTATTATCCATCCTCTTCATGAATCCCCCCCATCCCATCTATCTTCCATATTCTACCATCATATCTCATTTATCTCCCATCCCTCTATCCTTCTTGTGATCTTGATCAAAATAGGGGCACCTATCTATGCATGCTTTGGACACCTATTGGTATACATTCCCTTCATCCATGCTCTATCATATTCCTTAGTCACCCATCCTATCCTCATCTAGTTATCTCCTTTATCTTCCCATCCACTTGTCTTCTATCCCTCATGCCTCCTCATATATGACATATCTAGAGTGGGGGCATCTGCTTCCTTTGTGACATAGTCCTTAGAGACATCATCTATCATAATATTCCTTCATCTCCCTATCCATCTATTATAGCATCCTTTTCATCTCCCCATCTGTATCTTCTTATCCATCTATCCTAGCATCCCTTTCATCTCCCAATCCTTCTGTCCCTATCCATCTATCACAGCATCCCTTCCATCTCCCCATCCTTATCTTCGTATCCATCTATCCTAGCATCCTTTTCATCTCCCAATCCTTATATTCCCATCCATCCAAACAATCCCTCCCATCCCCTATCCCTATATCTCTATCCATTCTTTCATCTTTATCCTCATCCCATATCACAATCCCTTGTCATTGGTATCTGTCTATAGGCCTTCCCCCCATGCAACCCAATGCCATTTATCTCATCGTCATCACCCCTTCTTCTCTTGCACATCTTTCCAATCTCCTATTACTTTTCATCACTCATCTATCTATCATATCATCCTCCCAAGTCATTTTAATGCTCTAGATAACTATCCCATCCCTGAGCTTTATCTAATCATCATCATCCTATCCAATCCAACAGGTCTATCCTATCTTGTCATATCGGTCCCACCTTTTTATCCACTTATCCTATCATCTTATCATCCTTTATCCATTGTTTGTCTTTGGTCTCATTGAACTACGTTGCCCCTGCGCTTTCATGTAGGCTAGGTTGATCATTTGATCCACCCCTGGGGTTCCATCATCGATCTTCATTGTCCACTTTTCTCTTCTATCGTCTATCATCAGTCTTTACTCCTTTTGTCCATCCTATCTTTACCATCCATCAAGGTCTCAATCTTGGTCAGTCATCCACCTTTTATCGAACTACGACGGCTCTGCGCTTTCACGTAGGCAAGGCTAATCTTTGATCGGCCCCCGAGCCCCTAGGTCTTTAGGGTGTGTCAGTCTCATGTCTTGTCTTCCTTGTGTCATGTGGTCAAGCCATGCCCTTATCTAGTTGGTTCTTAACAAACAAGACCCACTTATATCAGGAGATCCAATCGATTTTTTCCATCCCGCGTCATATCAATATTTTAATTTAGTATCCATCATCAGTCTCAATAGGATGCATCCTTCCTAACAGACCTCATCAATCCCATCCATCCCCTTGATTGATCCTATGGAAAAGGATGTTTGAAATTGATTGTGATCTTTTGATGCTTTTGGCTTTTGTTTATCATTTGAGCTCCCTATCATCACTTGTCATGGTCGCCTTGATCCATCATATCATGGTGTACTTTGACTAGTCAACATAGGGTGTATCTTGATCTTTTGTTTGTCTTCTTGGTTGTCCCACGTAGTACCCACCAAGATCCCTGAGGTCTTGTGTTACGCTGGGGCATCCTTGTGTGCTTCTAGTTATCCCAATACCTAGCCCGACCAAGGTCATCGTGACTTTGGGGCGTTGGGGTAGCCTTCTTGTTTGTTATGTTTATTTTATGCATTAGACACTAACCTGCCTTGGTTCTACATACCCTGGCACTTGGTGTCTTATGCTATAGCAAAAATCAGTGCTCCAAAGATGGAAAATTGCATTAGGATTGCATTTCATTTTCCATTCTATCGTCTTGCATGTATCCCCCCATCCATTCATCCTTCATCCGTATCTCACATCTCTATCAAATCCCCATCCATTCCATTTAGCCCGCATCATCTAATCATATCCTTGGTCTTGTCCCCAGTCTCGTTACTAGCCTTGACCCATCATCATCATCATCCATTAGTATCCTTCCCTATACCTATGGTGTTGTTTTAGGATGTATCCTTCCCTCATCAACAACACTTTCATCATCATCATCGGGAGGTATTCTTCCCTATCCTTTAGTGGTGTTTTGGGATGTATCATTCCCTCATCAATCAATACCACTCAGTGGGATGTATCCTTCCCTATCCTCGTGTTGTTTCGGGATCCTTCATTCCCTTATTGACAACACTCCATCCATCATCAACCCATTTTGGCTTGTACCTTGACTGGGGCAACATCACCTTTTGTCCTCAAATCCATTTGTGCTTCATCCATTTCCATATCACTTACTCTCTTCCTCATCTCCCCTTGCATCACATCATCTATTTCGAGAGCACACACGTGTTCTCTTCAACCCGCATGTCCTCTCGAGGGGGCATCCTTCATCCCTAATTTCCATCATTTTCTTTTTCCCTTCCTAGTCACTCCTTTAGATGACTGGGGCATCTTTTCCAATCTAACCATCTTCTTCTAGGTTCTATATTTTAATATTCTTTGAAATGATGCTACTTCGTAACACCATCTCAAAGAGGGGCAAAATGTAGACATCCAAATTTGGACACTTAATTTATCCAAATTTATCACTTTTCGTCTAAACATCCTCTTATCCAAGTTAATTAAGTAATATTACTATTATTTAATTAATATCTTTAATTCTGCTAAATCCCTAAGGTATTTAATTAATAATTAAATACCTTACCCTCCTTAATCCTCTTTTCATCAAATAAATTAAATCCTCACATGTCATTTTCATCTAATCCTAATCCATTTCCTAATCTCTTCATTAAGGATGTGCACATGCCTAATCCTTGATTAGGATGGGTCACATCCTCCAACTTTTGCAAGTTGGCTTTTAATCCTAATTAGCTCCTAATTATCCTCTAATTACTGATTAATTAAGCCTAATCATTCTCCAAAGAATTTTTAATTCCTTTTTATTCTTCCTAGATTCCCCTCTTTTATATGTAAATTTTTAATTCACATTCCATCCTTCCAAGGCTTCTAGAACCTTGGACTTGTCACAATCTCACATGTGACCAAGTCCCACCTTTTTGGAGCCCATCTTTTACCTTTTAGACTTTCCTAAGAATGTGAATTTTTAATTCACACTTATTTCCCCAACCACCTTTCCTTTTCCCATATAGATTTTTGAGGAATTCCAAAATTTCTCAAATGTCCCTTTCACTCCCACTTGGGGACAAGGAATCCCTTTTTGTGGAAATCTCCTCACTCCCCAAGATGCATGTCCTTTTTTCACCTCATGTACCTTCTTGACACCTTATTTACACCTCATATCCTCTTGTCCACTTCACCTTCCACATGTCAAGATGTGAAGGCTTGTGGGTTCTCAACCCACCATAGCCCTTCATCTTGACCTTGTTGGATCAATCTTGACCGTTGAATTATCTAGAGAATTCAAGATCCTCTATAAATACCCCCTCCTCAAGGGCATTTTGAGAACACTTTGCATTTTCATAACTACATGCTGCTAATTTGAATTCACAATCCTTTATCATCATCTAGCTATCCATTCTAATCACTTTGCACATCTAATCTTGCATTTAGTCACTCAAGCAATCATCTAAAGAGCACACCAATCATTCCAAGTAAGGGCCAATCAAAGAGATATCAACAGCAAGGAAGGTGAAATCGTGTGTCTTATTTTGTCCATTTTCCTTATTGTTTATCACTCTTTTGGCTAATCTTGAGGTATCCTTGGTATTTTGTCATTCACATTTTTAAGTTGTTTCGTGCATTTAGAGTAGGATAAATTCCAAGGTATACAAATACTAACCTTCATACTACATTAAAAAATATATTGATTAATCTTACAAAAGTTCATATTCAAATGAGCTACCCCTATCAATCTTCCACCTTACACTACTATTTCTATTAGCACTTGCATATTGTGATATGATAAACTAAAATAACTCAATTGTATTAATTAACATAGCATGTCTTTTACAACAGTACACTAAACATAATTTTAATACTATAAATGCGAACTGAGTCTCCTCCTGCTTTAAGACTCGTTCACATGCCGACTATGCATCTTACTCTTCTATGCATTGTGTTCACGTGGTTACATGTATGCATATATTTCTCAAGCATTATTACAAATGTTTCTGATTGTTTGCATTCAATAATTATTACAAATTATTAATGCATTCTTGCTTCCTAATTAAGATCATAAAGAATCTTCCTTCTTACAAATGTATACATACACACAAAAAAAAAAAAAAGTATTCACTGGTATATCTATAGAAAAGTCCATGTATACATGATACCCATAAATAAAATTTCCCATCCATCCATCCGCACGTGTTACCTGTTCACATGTCCCTATGGACCACGTTGCCCATGCACCGTAAAAATTCCATGCAATAGTGCACTCCTAAAAATTGCTTCAAACTTTTCTAGCTATTTTAAATACATTTATATTCCTATTTGCTATCTAAAAACTTTTTCTAACTCATAGCTACATGCCTTTTACCTCTCGGCAGGAACTCGACGCTTGTGTCACTTGTTTGAAACAAAAAAATATTTATTTCACTTGTTAATGAATGTATTTATGTTTTTTTATATAGCATCATGGGTGCTCATGTGTTCAAGTATAGGTTCATCTTGACCAACATTTGATTATTTATTTATTGACAATATATAGTATAAATATAATTCAAAATTAGATATTATAAGCACAAGTGTTATAACAACAATGAGAACCCGTCAAAATATGGGCTTCACTTCCCTATCAACTAAATAATACATTACTTACCTCTAAATGGACAGTGTACTAATTCAAAACAAAGATTCTGTAGGATTTCTAATGTCTGAGATAAACGTTTTCGTTAGAACTACTACATTTACGTTTAGGGCCAAACAGCAGATACAACAGATCAAAGACCAAATAGTGAAGTTTCAGCGGGACAAAAAAATTGATCTTCATAAGATGCTATTTAGCTCTTGTAATATGTCCCTTGTATGTAATGGCTAATTTTTTGTACAGCCTTTGTAACATTGTGTTGTTCCGTGTTTTTTGATGTACAGTTTTTTGTTTAGATTGATGTTCTTTGCTACTTCAAATAGCTTATTCTTGTAATTTATTTTGCTTTCATCAATAAAAAAAAAAACTACGTTTACATTTTGTTTTATGAGCAATCCACATTTAAGTTTAATTTGAGAGGATGGACATAAACGCAACATCTAGCCACTAAAAAGCTAACTAAAATTTTGCGAGAGTTTTCGGTACCAGGCCGTTTTCCCCATTTCCTACGTTTGAGTTTTTTCCTTGCTGGAACCCATTCACATTTTTATTTTTTGTTCAAAACGAAACCTCAAGAAAACATTCAACATTTACGGCTGGTGCGTTGAACCTTTTTACCTGCTGCAGGCACGTTTGGATTAGATGGCCTGATTGATGCCCGCACCGCCTAGAGGTAAATGGTAAATGTCCTAAAGTACTAAGACGAGGCTGTAAATTCGAATGACTCCACCCCCTTACCCCCTTAATCGTAGTTGCTGTTGTAGTTTAGTACGCTGACGATCTAGAAAATGACACTTGGCCCGACATCAATATAAGTTAAAAGGCCCTATAGTATAATTTTATGGGCCCGACATCAAATTTTATGTGCTAACCATTGAATTCAACAAGTATAATTTAGGGAATATGTATTAGATTATTTTCATTCTCTTTTTAGGTTGTTATCTCAAAGTACCACCAATTATGGTGGTGGGAAACGAAGTGTGTTCATTTTGAGGTGACTTCAATTCTTTAAATAATCAAATCTGAAAATTCTAATTTTTAGTTGGTGGGGCTAAATTCAATGAATATTGTAATCAATGTGGCTAAGACTTTCTTCCCAAGTACTCAAGCACTAAATGATACAAATACTTTTTAATTTAGATAAAAAGATGAAAGTTATATTCTTTATAGTTATATTACTGTAGTAATGATAGATTGTAAACCGAAAAATTATTTTGTTGTTTGTTATCTTATTAACAAGTCTTTTATTTAGCCTGTGTTGATAAAACACTTATGGATGTAGGATCGGGTCACAAGCCCTCACTGAGACATTTTAGAGTTTTTGGTTGCAAGGCATATGCACCTATGACAAAGGAGAGCAAACAAAGTTGGAGAACAAGGTTATGAAATGTATAGATTCATTGGGTACTATAATATACGAGCTTTGGGATCCTATTGCACAAAAGGTAATATAAAGTAGAAGTGTGATTTTTAGATAAACTAACCATCATCATCATCGATCAATAGATCAATCAATCAATCAATTAAATAGGTTTTTTATATTTATTTCTTTCCTATATGCAATGTCATTATTTACATTTATCATGATCCCTGTAGTGCTCACACTACCAAAAGAGCATAATGCTAGAATCCATATCATGGTACATCATAATGCTTATGCTTACATGCAATCTTTTGGTTTGGGTTATTCCTTACACACTTGGAACACCATCACCCTAGTCCCTTATACCTTAGTGCATAAAGTCAAGTGCTATATCAAATCAAGGTTGTTCACATCGCTATAGCATGATTCCATCCTTTTGAATTTTTTTCTTCATCCTTATCTTCTTCCCTCCATCTCCTTATCCCAAAATTTCCATCCACCCCTTCCCTCCATCCTTTAATCCCTTCATTCATTTCAAGAGAACACTTGTGTTCTTTGAACTTTCCTATCCTCTCAAGAGAACAAACCAACCTCCCTCCTCATCGTCTCTCTTCACCCTTCCAATGAGTAGGACATCATGCTGCTAGCTTCATCCCTTGTTGAGCCACTAGGTTTTATTCTACCTTGACATGACACCACTTTTTCTAGTTGCAACACTATATTAAAGAGGGGAAAAATGTACACACTTAAATTTTTCAACACCTAACCACACTAGACTTTATCCTATAATGATCCATTAACTAAAAAATATTAAAAATTACTTATTTAATTATTTATCTATTATCCTTATTCCTCGCCCTTAATGAAATAAATTTTACATTTTTTTAACTACACCTAGCCTTTGTATTCCTATCCTATAAGAATTAAAATTATTTATTTAATTATCCCCCTTTTTCACCAAAATCCCAATAGTTAATTCCAATTAGTTAATTGAGTTAATCCCTTGCAAATTTTGAAGTACAATTAATTCAATTAATCATATCCTAATCCTAATTATCTTACAAAACTACATCAAAATATCGGCCATCCATTGTCCCTAGACAATCTCAACCCTTCATTTAGCCCATATGACTATTCACAATGTCTTTGTTTCTTATGCCCCATGTTTGAGGGGACACATGCCACATTTTCTCTTCCCAATGTGTCCTCACACATGTCACCAAAATTAAATTTTTAGACTTTCAAATTCAATGTAAATGCAAATGAAATTGTGGTGGAAGAAAGATTGTGCATTAGAAACACAAAAAATACACACATAAGTTTCCATGCTTATTGCACAAGCCCAAATGTTTGAAAATCCATTAGAAGGAAGATATTAAAACATAGATGAAACAAGCAAAAGCAAGTCACATGTTCCATTCACAGTTAACCAATACCTGTACAACCAAACAAAATACTGAACTGAAAAAATAAAGGTTTACATATTAATAAAGTCATCTTAGTGATTTATGTTAGTATTAAAATATTTATTTGGTTGGGAGTTGGTTTCTCTTATAAGTAATTTGGGAAGAAACTGCAATTCTTTATAAGTAGAAAGGTTCACATATTAATAAAGTCATCTTAGTGATTTGTGTGAGTGTTAAAATATTTATTTGGTTGTGAGTTAGTTTTCCTTATAGGTAGTTTGAGAAGAAAATGCAATGATTTATAAATATTAAGGTTTGCATATTACGGAAGTCATCTCAGTGATTTATGTTAGTGTTAGAATATTTATTTGATTGTGAATTATTTTCTCTAATAGATTGTTGGAAAAGTTGTATAGAGTTTATAGAAAAATGCACTATTTTATAATATATAATAATAAGCACCAACAAAGTATCCATGAGATATTTGAGTGCGATAAACATTAGATAAATAATTCAAATAAAATTGAGTTGACGTTCTGGTGGAGAATGTTAATTAACCGCTGGTGAAAACATAGCAGAATGCGTAACGAACAAGTATTAGGATTCTTGTACTGCAGGAATGGAATGCAGAGAAACTGAAAATTCTTTGCTCGAGTCTTTTACCCATTGACAGAGACCCTGACATAAATGAATGAATGTTTTTTAATTATCCATTAGAGCAGTCAGTCTATGGGACCTACGAAATGATATCGAAAACCGTCTTTCCCGAAACAACAGGCTCTTTGATAGATAATGCTGTTGGTTTTCTTCCACGAATTAAAAGAAAATAAGAAATAGATGCCCCTCTAGTCGGATGTCCGGTCTTGATTTTTCCAGGTCAGCTAGCAGGCTTTCACGCGGTCACCATGCTTGACTTTAAATACGCGTGGCCGGCCCGTTATAACATACAATCTGATCTTTGAAATAAAATAGGAATAAAATAAAACAAAGAAAATCATTGTATATATATGTGTTAAAGGCAAAATCATTGCAACGAATTATAATTGAAGAGCAGCTGTGTGAAGATTGTAAGAATACTGATTTTTTATTTCATAAATGTTTCTTTGTGAGTTGAAACACGGCCGCTTATTCTCAGAGAAAAGAAAGCGCTGTATTGTTTTTCCAATGAATTTTTATTTGGCCTGTTTGTGTTTCTCCCTCTTCTTTTCGCCTGTTTGTGCTGAAGGGGAGAATATTTTGACTTCGAATGAGAAATCTCAACTGCTAAATGGGCTTTCATGCACCTGCCTCGAACTGGCATCGGTTATCGAGAAACGGATTGATTTTTATTTAGAGAAGGATATTTTTCAGGCCGCCGGGTCGCTACGTCGTCACTTTCATGACTGTTTTGTTCAGGTTGGGTTTTAAGTAATTTATTTCTTTTGCTATGTTTGTAAGTTGGGTTGGTGTTAAATGTTGAAAACTGTTGCACAGGACTGTGAAACTTATATTCTGTTGCATGGATCGGCAAGTGAGCAAGAAGGCCCTCCAAATCTAACGCTGCAGGCGAAAGCTTTTCAGATCATAGACGACATTAAAGAGCGTGTGGACGAGGCCTGCGGTACCATCGTATCTTCCTCAGACATTATTGATCTGGCAGTTCGCGAGTCCATCTCAGAGGTAAATTTATTATTACTAATTTAAGGGTGTTTTGATCTATCGCCTGATTTTGTAATAATTTTGTAAAGAGAGAACTGCATATGACCATAATTTTGTAGTTTGTAACAGTAGCCCAATATAATCAAATGAATGGCTTGTTGTCCGCCATAGTCAAAACTAACCTTATACCAATGGCTTCGGTCGCGAAGGAAAGCTGACCCAGGCCCTACCTTTTCTTGGCCCCCTGCCTGATCTGTACTCGGGCCAATCTGCGTCTTATTAATTTTGGGGTTCATTAAGAGGAGTTATTGGTGTAAGGGTAGTTTTGACTCGTAGTTTACGGTTTTACAGTATTTTTCACAAAGAATATAATCAATTAAAAATATTTATTTAATAAAAAAGAGTATTTTAGTCAAACAACTGTGAATCTCATTAATCAGCTCTCAGTATTTCTAATAGTTGTTATAGCATTTGTTGATTTAATGTTCAATATTTTTGGGAATATTGGACCAATAGTTGTGACTTTAAATTTGTTAGTGTTGATGATGATTACCCATTTCTTAGATCTAAAAAGCAACAAATCATGTGATGCCACATCACCTCACTAATAAAAACAATGATTTAGTGTACAAATATGGGCTCACTTTTTTGAGTTTTCTTAACACCTGGACAAAAAACATGCTAATGTGGCCTTAAAACAACTTTTTTTTTTTTTTTTTTCTTGTATTGAAAAAATATAGGTTACAAAGAAGACAATCTATTTGTTTGTGGGCATCAACAAACTCCATCAGCATGTTTGCAGATTTGGCTACTATTTCTTTTAGTATTGTAACTTGTGGCTACTATTACAGTCTGTTGAATTGGTTATTGCTGTCACAGTTTCCTCTGTTTTTATAATATTATATCAGCCTTCATTTCTACTTCGCCTTGAAACTTTAATTATAAGCAAAAGACTTGTAAAATACTGTTGTAAAAATATGATAGTGATTTGAAACTTTTCCACATCAGATTTTTAATAGCCCAAAACTAAAATGCTCAACTACGGCATCTCAAAAAATCTTAGTTCAATATAAAAAGAAAGTACTTTTTATCTTATTTCGTAAGGATAATTACCTTACCAACTTTCTTCGCTTGGGATTTTTCCATACCTAAAACTTCTAATTTAAAATGGGGTGAAAACCTTTTATGAGTTGTGCCTTATTGGAAGTGAGAAGTTTATTTTAAGGCAACATTCATTTAAATATGTCTTTATTCTATAAATAAATATTTTCCCTCACGTTTTCAATGTTTTAATTTTTTTAATGCAGAGAAGTATAGGTACGATGGACAAGTGGCGCAAACTTCTATCTCAGCCTGATCCTCATAAACCTACGGCTAAGCCTGATCCAGGACATTCGGCGCATCATTATTGAAATATATTTTGTTATTATACATTATTTGTAAACGTTATTTATTTTAATAAATATTAACTTTAACCAATAAAAATAATGTAAGTATTATCACTTTAACATCAAAATAATAGGAAAAGGCACTTTTTGAAATAAGAGCAAACTTGACAGGTGGGGTCTACACATTTATTGTTAACACACTTTATAAATGTGCATTGTATTAAAGCGCTGTATATGTATTAAAGTCAAAGTCTGTTAAGAGACTCTCTCTCCTTGTATTATTCCTTGTATTATTCTTTGCCTGTTTCAATTAAAAAAAAAAATGTGAGTAGAAAAGTTTCATCAATATCATTTAATTTATTAAATTTAAGTTATAACTTTATTTCATTAAATTTAAGTGACTTCTTATTATAATAACTTGTATTTATGCGTATTCTTTAAAAAAAATTATAAATAGACAATTAATATACTAAATTGATATTACAAAATATAAGTATAATTTGATAATGTTAAGTAATATTTTCATTTAATTTTTAATTTATTCTAAATTTCTAAGATGTTCATTATTTGGTTGTTTCACAATATTCTTATCCACTAATGAGAATTAGGATCAATACAATGTGGATAAAATTTTATTGAGATAGGAAGAAGTATCAAATCTATTTATTCATTAGTAGCAATTTTCAAGAAAATGTGACTTTTTGTTTTCTTCTTATTCATCAATTGCACGAAATGCTTTATCTAGCTATCTAAAAATTGTACAATTCAAAGCAATTAATTAATAAAGTAAATTTATCTCCTTGAAAATACATTAATTTTGATTTAGCATTTACTCATTTATACAAAATAGTATCATCTTATTTTCAAGTTCAATATTTGAAACAAGTATGAAATGAGATTTAAAAGTTGGTTAATTATTTTATTTGAAACAAATATTGACATCAATTGTAATCAAGAAAAATATAAAATTCTTATTAAAATAAACAAACATTGAATATGTAAAAATAATTAGCACTCCTTTTCAAAATAATATTAAAGTTATTCAATATAAAAATAATAGGGAAAATTTAATTTTATATCAAATATCTCGAAATATCTTTTATATGTTAAATTTACACCAAATTGACATAAAGATTCAAAATTTACAAATGCCAATATTTATGCACTCCAAAGATTACACCATCTAGCAATACATTTAAGCTTCTCATATAAACATTCTTCAAATTTGTTTCTAATCAAATGACAAGTAATAATGGGAAGCATGATGGTTCTAATTTTACTTGCATAGCCATTTATTAGGAGAACACTTCATGCCATTAGTAGACAATAAAAATTCACCTAGAGTATGTTAAAGTGTTGACAATGGCCCCTTTTTTTGGAGATCACTTGGAGTCATCAATTGACAATACTATTTGAGAAGGCTTTAATAAAAATATGAACACAAGCTTAGATCCAAGTAAAGGTTATCACCTCATTTTAAAGGTTCTCCATATCAACTAAAATCTGATATCAAGAATATGGAGAAATTAATACAAAATTAGTTTACAATATAGCCTCAATAATACAAATTCAATGAGGGTGAAAAAGACTCAAAAAACCAAAAAATAAGGGATCATTTTAACTAAGTTGATAAGAAAAAAGTAGAACTACATGAACAAAGAATGTCATGTACTCAATTTTTTGTCCTAACAAAGCAATAAAAAAATACACAATTAAACTTAAATAATAAGGTGTATTTAAATAATTACACCAACACCCCCTTAAGTACGACTTGAGAGATATATGAAAGATAAAAATGAGTCTCAACAACTAGATCTAATCAGATGCCCATGTACAATGATAAAAACCCCCAAAAGAAGAAAAAATATAATATATAAGAAAAACTCAATCCTAGGGAAGCAATAATATGAATCTAGAAGTTACTTGCGTGTCTAGGTGTTAATGTTAAACCATGATTAAAATTGATCCATAAGAGCAAGGAACATGAAGATTCAAGAAAATTAACCATGATGAATGACTCACTTCAAAGTGTAATATGATGTTAATTAGATAAAAGATTCATGATCATTTACAAAATGCTCTCAATATGAGATGTGAATTAATGTGAATCAAGATGCACATTAAGTCATAAGCAAGATGTTGCAAAGAGAGAACTAGAGGATCCAAATGTAACCCATGTGAGATTTCATCAGGTTGGCGGTGGGATCATAGTGCATGTCATTTGACTACACTCTCATCCCTTAGTATGTCATTTTGTACCTAGAAACACTAGAAATCTATGCATGAAGCACACCATAATGGAACTTTATTTGTAGTACATGATTACAAAGTACCCATTAGTAACCCCCTCAAAAGACAATGATATGATGGAACTTTATAAATTAAGTGCATTTGTATAAAAACCCTTCAAAAATAGCTCAATTATGAGATATTCCAAATAAATTATGCTGATGACACTTTATAGTTAATTTGTGATTATAATTGTGACTTGTTAAACTAATGAAGCAATCCTAATCTTAGAGTACTACAATACCTAAAATGAGCTATCAATTTTTCATAAATGAGATATTTCTAAAAAATTGGAAACAAGAACTTTTCCATTTTTTCCAAATATATCAAGTTGAAGTTGTTTGTTACTAATTTCTTCAAGAGGCCATAACTTTTGTCCCGATGCTCTTATTTTCAAAAATTAATAGGAATTAAAAAGGTGATGAAGAGAACTACACAACTATACTTGGCTAATTTCTCCATATTTTGTACCAAGTTCATTTTGTATCAAAATTTATAATTTTAGCTATTTTGAGCCTATTGAGTATTGTATCTTGGAAAAGTCTTTGTAAACACACTAACTTATAAAGTGTGAACCTTATAACATTTGGGAGAGTGATTTTTGATACTAGTGAAAAGAGTGGGGGTGTTCTTGGTGTTCTTAAGTTCACTTTGTTTTTGCACTTTCTTTTGCATTTCTTCATCATGACTTCAACAATAGTTCCTATTTTAACTGCAATTTTATTTTGAGTGGAAGTCTAAAATGCAAATTACTTAAGAAGTCTTGGTTTACATAGAATAACAATAGGATTAGAAACTAAACCTTTTAAAGATGAAGAAAATCCCAAGTGGTTTAGTAGATGTAACAAAGCATATGGAGCATTGTGTTTGTCTATATCTACTAATTTGTTATTTCATATTGAATCTTTGAATACTCCAAATGAATTATGGAAAAATCTATAATCTCTTTTTGGAACTCAAGATTCTATGAAGGGTCATATGTTGGAAAATGAAATAATCAATTTAAGTCTAGGGAACTTCAACACAATTCAAGATTTCTTCAACAAATTGAAATCACTAAGGCTACCACTACAACAATGTGGAATTACTTAGAAAGATGAATAACTGATTCTAAGAATTCTCTCTACGATAATTTATTAATATTCAGTGTTTTTTTCTGCCTTTCATACTACTAAGGATGCACTTGGGTCTACATTCACCACACCATCTTTGGATGATTTTTCTATTTCTCTCACACAAGAGTAGGATAAGCTAATCCAAATGGGAACTCTTAAGTCTTCTAAGTCACATTCCTTGGTAGCTAGTCATGACACAAATGAACAACAAGGATAAAATGGTAATAAGAATAGAAACAAAAGAATCACAAAGAGAATAAGGATTAGAAATCAACTACTCCAAAAGCAACTAATGAGACCCCATCTTCAAAAGGTGACAAACCTAAGAAAGAGAAGGTAAAGTGTGCCTATTGTATATGACCTCAAGTATAGGCAAGTGGGTTGAGTTTACTCATGATTCAACGGTGATTCATGAGTTGCACAATGATTCTATGGTTGCAGTTGAGAGAGTAGATCATTCTTCATGGCTTTATTTTTTCTCTCACTTTGTTCTTGATCCACCTTCATCTATTCTACTTACTCATTCAGATGATGTGAGTAATTTGTGGCATCAATGATTTGGCCACTTGAACTATAGCTACTTGCAACATCTCACTCAATAAGACATGGTTACAAGATTTCCTATAGTTCTTTTTCTTATGGTGTTTCTCATTGTTGCATTCTTGTCAGGCATCCTAAAGAGAAATTTGACAAAGAAAAAGCTTGGAGAGTCTCACATCTTGTGGAGTTGGTACATAGTGATTTGGTGGGGCCATTTCCATAGCCATCTTTCAATAGAGGCCGATATTTTTTGAAATTCATTGATGACTTTTCTAGGTGCACCATTATGTACTTTCTTAAACAAAAATCTGAATTCTTCGATTCATTCTTGGAGCACAAGGCTTTTGCAGAGAAATAAATTGGGAAATCCATAAAAGTTCTATGTATAGAGAATGGGGGAATATGTCAACCACGGGTTTGTGCAGTATTGTGCTTCAAAAGGAATTTATTTTCAACATATAGTTCCCCATATCCCTCAGTAGAATGGAGTTGTAGAATAGAAGAATTGATCCTTAAAAGAGATGGCCAATTGTATGATTCACTCCAAGTCTTTGACACCACCTTTCTGGGTAGCAGGTGTTGGTGTTTTCCACTGCACCTAAGAAATTTCTAAGGAATAGCCAATTCCTATACTCAAGACTCTTGAAATGAATGGCCAACTAACAAGATCTAGTCAATGACTGAGATCTTCTACACTTTAGGCTCTGTGGGACCAAGGAGGGTGATCCTAGTGTGTTCATTTGAAATTGAATTTGTAGAGCACATCATTACACAGATCACATTTGAATGAAGGATATTCATGCAACAATTCCTATGAAATTGGCTTGTTCCTGAGTAACTCGCTACCCATTCATCAAAATGAAAATACCCTTAATGAGAATTGACATACATGAACGCTAGAATTGATAAATTTTTGAATGAATTTAAACCATGGATTCAGGTTGGTCACTAAATGATTGTTTGATTAACCCCTTAGGTAAATCATTAAGGAACAGACCAATGTCATATTTATTGGGAAAAATGGAGTCACATACAAGAACCAGTAAAACAAAAATAACCCAATAGCTCAACAAAAAGACTACTCTCACAATACTTTGCATCATGGAGGTCAAATTTTCTAACACATCACTACTTATCAACCCCTTTGCAAATGAACGTAAATTCATGACTCCATTCAAGTATTTAATTGATTGCTTGAATCAAAAGAAAGAATAGACACATACATTCGAACAAATGCTCAAAGTAGAATAAAAATACCATTAATATATTTCTATTCAAAATTCACATGGAATTGTAGAAGGAGAGAAATATATCATAATTATATATTTGCTTATATTTAAGTCATATATGTAAAACAATTTAAGATAATTGCATAAGTTCATTCATAAAGCTCAAAGATGACAAACTATTCTATTCCTATCTATTCATGTTCATTCGACCAAAACCTAGCCAGAGTCCTATTTTCCCCCTTTTTTTGCAAAATGAGTTGTGGTTTCCCTTTTATAACACAAGGGAAGTGACAAGCTTCAGGCTCAGATGCAGTTTCATTACAAATTTTCATTTCAACTACATTTTCTTTGCATTTCAAAACCCCACATGTTGAATCTTTAGAAAATGGTGCAATTGGGGGAAAACCAAAATGTAACCACCACCAGAGAAGAGAAATGCAAATTACCGCCAAAAATTTCTTTGTCGCCATTCACACCACCACAAACCAGGTACCTTAATTTCCATGAGGGAACACACTCAACACCAAATCAAAAAGAAAGGTCACATGCGTTGGAGAAGAACCAACCCACTGCAACAACATATCACAACAAAAAAATTCCATCCCACATGGCAAGTCCTTACTAACCAGCCACCTTGCTTTTACCAACACATAGACCCCTGTATACACACCCACTCCGAGTTGTCGCCAAAGAAGGAGATGTAACCTTAGCTTCTTCCTCATCCTTGCATGTGTACATCATGGTACCAGTTCGCCCGCTTGGAGTCTTAATAGCCAATGGAGGGATTGATAAAATCTCCTCTCCCGGGGCCATAGTTTTGCCCAGAGTCAAGAGATATTGTTGATAGCCAGGGTCTGGTTCAGTCTCACTCTCCAACTGGCTCTCGATGAGGTCGATGGGTGAGTTTTAACACCCAAACGAGCCATGCCCATATCTTACTTTCTTTTTCTGACTAGTAACAGAGTGCACCGATTGTTTGCCCTTGTCTTCTATTGGTTGAGTAGCAATGTCCTGGAATTGCAGCCTTCGACTGCATTTGATGGGTACAAAATTGGGCTTGTCGACTGGAGTGCCCTCATGTATAGTAGAATTGAGCTTCTATGAGCTCAAACAAACAGATCTTCTCACTGTCTTACTCATTCTCTCTTATCAGACAAGCACTCAAACCTGGTCAAATTTAGCTTAGAAAGTCTTTTAACTGCTAATATGAATGACACAATTAGCAGTTAATTCCTCCTATATTTATTGTGTGAGGTAATAGAAACCTTCATCAATTTTTAATAAAAGCACATGTGCAAACATGACAATTTGGTGGCGTATGTACTATCACTATTTAACTTGAGTTGCATGAGAATCTATGCACCACCCTTCATGATTTCCAACAATTACATCTTCACACGGATTGAGATCGACGTGATTGCACAAGTAAGCAATAATTCATTAATGCTTCACCAGTTTTAGAATAGAATGGAAACCATGTTCCATTTGTTAGCTTTGAATAATTCCTGTTGATCTCCTGAAGAGTTGGCAAATTGAACGATTCACCTCAGGCTGACTAAGTTTGAAATCCGACAAAGC
The DNA here is from genome assembly GCA_007258455.2 of Sequoia sempervirens. Lineage (NCBI taxonomy): Eukaryota > Viridiplantae > Streptophyta > Pinopsida > Cupressales > Cupressaceae > Sequoia > Sequoia sempervirens. Next base: position 127,036,738 of record VDFB02353493.1, read on the forward strand.
ATTGCTGACCTGCCCTCTAGCCAATTGCATTAATCCATTTCGGACACCAAATACCATGGCGGCGGGCCCTATGCATCTTCCAAACTTTGAATGGCTAGAGCCATGTGTCACAACATTGTTGACCCTGTAGTTTTTAACCAACCTTCATTTTCCCCCCGTGAGCTAGCAGGGAACTGTAGAGATCCGCTCAAGCTTTTAATCACGATCATCAGTCTAAAACCATGGACCACAAGTGCAATAGTAGAGGTTGGGCCCCAAATCCCATATGAGACACGTGTCTACCCTTAGCTGACCTCGTGCCAAATAATTGGCTGACATCTTAAATTTGTGAGCTGGCGAGGTACGATCAAGATCTTCTCCTAGATCTTCAAATCTTGAAATCAGCACGTCACTTAATGTTAGCATTAAATGGACAGACTTGGTCTACCTAACATTGATTTGACCACTAGGGTTAATGGCTTAAGGCTTAAGTCATAGGGTCAAATTTAAAACTTGACTTTAGGAAAAGACTTGATATGTGGGAAAATGGTGATTGGTTCATCAAGCTAATGGGGCCAGTAGATTGATGTGTCAGATGGCTCAAGAAATGACTTAAGGAGTGATGACCGACCTAGCAAGTCAACCGAAAATTATAACATTTGTGTGCTTTTGTGAATAAAACCCTACTCACCTATGAGGACAAGTGTTTATCAAAGAGGCTAACCAAACCCATGGAGAGACAAAATCCATTAGGATTTTAGAAGCTCCAATGGCAGCTCATGCTTGAGGATGCATACTACAGTGGGTATGGTGAGAAACAAAAACTCTGGTTGAAGCAAACCAGGGCAGAAGGCCATTAGAGGGGCTTACCTATACCAGGCAAGCAGACACAACAAAGAAAAACCAAACCCTAAGTACATAATTTACAAAAACTACATTACAATACATGTTAGGAGCCTCGTATGAACCAATGGCTTCAATCCTCAAATTGGAGGCCCGTGGCCTCCAAAACTTAGGGGTTTTTCTTTCCTCTATCAAACACTTTAGCCTGTTTCACAAGCAGTGAATCTTCATGAATGTTGTGCAATTCTAGGCGTCAAACCTTCTCACAATCAGTATTGCCAATAACATCTGAATTAACATTGCCTAAGTCACCCTTTCTCATCATAGATTCATCAAATTGTATTGAAAAAAAAAACTCTCATATTTTGTACCATAATGAGATGTGGTATCACACCCAAATTGTTCATCAAATTTGAAAACTTCATAAGCACTATGGCTTACATCTAAAAATTATTTCATAAGAACAGGAAAAGGGAAAATAAAACCATACATCCCCTTCATGTACCTCTCATCAGCACTGTCTTTGGTGGGTGAAAGGAAAACCATAATCATATCCAACATATAAGGAGTGTCTACAAAAAACTCAACTGTAGCCTCATACTAACTAGAAAATTCCCTTGGTTATCTGCATTTTCATGTTGCTCATCATATGGATTGATATATGCCAAATAAATATGATGCTCCTTTTCAACATGACATGATGTCACTGGAGCATTAATGCACTCAACCTTATTAGTCCTTTGATCATCGAAGAGAAAGTTTCCCTCCTTATCCTACCCCTTATTGCAATGTAGATCATAAGTTGGTGGTAATTCAACCCCCTTCTCAAACACATTATTTTTTGTTGTAACAGAATAATCACAAGCACCTATATATCTAGCACAGTTCTCTTCATTACATGAGACATTACCATCCCTGAGTGTCAATAAACATGAACCATCTTCAAAATGCTTATCATAGGCTACTTTTTCAACCCCATGTTGGTAGACAATCCTCACTATATCTGTGTCACTGGATTTCCCTTTCAATTTGTAGATTATGAAATCAGGGCTGACATTTTCAAATGCATTATCACCTTGGCATCTGTATATGTCCTCTCCAACAAATGTAAGCATTCATTAGGGTTGTCTTCAAATAGAGGATTGTTCCTACACCAATAAACATCTTTCTTTGTATCATCCATGTTAGGTGCAGGCTCATTAAATAAATAGTTATGCCACATCTTGGACATAATTGAATGTATCTCATCATCTACATCATGAAAAATTCCCTGACCAGGACCTTCCAAGCATTCAAAATTAGTGCAGTCACTTGAGGAACAAAGAGAAGTGGATTGACCAACTTCTTCATCACTTATGCTCATGACAATTGATCCATGCTTTGAAAATTCTTCACATGAGGAGAATTGTTCACTTCCTAAAAAGCAGATCCCCTCAAGGCTATTGACATACTTGATACTAGAAGCTATGGATTCTTTATCTAATCCATAAGAGGAATCATATTCATTTGAAGGTTGTGCAAACTCAACTTCACCTCTCCAACTCCTAACTTGTGCCTTGTCATAAACACCAAAACTATACCCACTAACAGGTGACACAAGATTAACTTTAGCAAAACCTTCTCGCGTAGCTTCATGCATATCTTGTATAAGCTCGTGGCTTAAGACACTTAGAGGGGAGTAATGCGATATGACCTTCTTGACTTCACACTTTGTTTCTTCATCCTCATCACTGTTGGGTGTATCTTTCTTTAGACTGTCTGTGAAATTACAACACTCAATAGCTAATTGTCCTGATACCAATTCTCCCTATGGATCTAGCAGTGTTAATATATGTCTCTCCTCATTGTGACAATCACCATCCGTATTGTGAGAGGAAATCAGACACATACAACCATGCTTGACCTCTTCAACTATACTTATCCAGTCCACCACTTGATCAATGCTTTGGGGCTTCATATCTTCAGGCCATTGGCTTGATCCTAGTGTGTAGGCTTCACAAAATAGATTAATACACATAAGTTCATTTGGTCTAAGCCCTATGGGAATTCCCATTAAAATATCCAAGAACTGTGAAAAAAAGTCATATGTTGACCCATTTGCATGCCTCTTTATTTCATATAACCTCCCAATAGATAACATCAAGTTCATCCCTCCCCTACATGGCATGTTAGAGGTTGATGCTTGCTCTGAACTTCTTGAAAATGATGTAAGCACAATATCTAAAGGGTCCTCATCCTGATGAACATTTTTACTTTCTAATTGACCCAGTTGGATTGTTTGGGCACTACTACAACTAGTAGCACTAGTCACTATAGGTCTCCTCATAATTGAATACTTTAGATTATTCTCAATATTAACAGCTTCCTGGTAAGCTTGCTATAGGGTTGTAGGTTCTTTATCTCTCAACAGATAACTCGTCTTTTTGTCAAATGCTCCTAAGCATACAACCAAGCACTATGCATCATTTGGCCTTATGTATTCAGGAATTTCCCTTACAACCTTGGAAAATCTAAGGTTGAAGGCAGGGACCAATTCATCTTTATCTTTAGACATTTCCATGAAACTTCTTCTTGCCATATTTGGGTTGATCCTTTCACCAAATTGCTCGAGGAAAGCAACTTTGAATTCATTCCAACAATGTATTGAGGTAGTAGGTAAGAAAGAAAACCAATCTCTTGCATCTCCTTTTAATGATTGAACAAAAAGTTTCATTACTACATCTTCAAAGTCAATTTCATAATCACCCATCACATCTACAAATTCTTGCAGATGTTCATTTGTTGATTCATATTTTTCACCAATAAACTTTGGTATCTTATCCCTAATCTTGGGTGGCATAACATTCGGATAGCCACAAATGTTTTCAAATATGATAGCTCTGTACCTATCAATAAGAATCCATCCTAATGGGCCTAGGACTTCCTAACTTGTATGTTTTTGTCCATATTTATACCAGATGGCACAAATTGATAGCTCACCCCTAATTCTTAAAAAAGGAATTAAAAAATATTTATGTACTTTATTCAACACTACTTCAATTCCTTTTACAAATATAATCCCAAGATATTAGCACAAGTATTCCATACAAAGGATGCCTAAGATCTATAATATGAGATGCTTCTTGCACTCCATTACATAAATTTCAACTTATATATGAAGCATCCTAAAATTCTTGAATATTCCTTGATCTAGTGCTAAATCACCTATTAGGGAATCATTTTCATGTTGAGAATTGGAAATTTATGATGATATTATCTATAAAATCCTCCAAATTCTTTCAAACTTTACAAGAGTACCTATATGCTAGCAGCTATGAAGTAAATTTCTTATCATTAGGAACCAAGATCTGAACAATTGATATATGCTTGAACAGGTTCTTTGAGTTAGAGTTGCCACCTCCCTTTAGAGGATAAAGCTTCAAATAAGATGAAGCTTCTTTGCAAAATGTGATAGGTTCTTGGCTATCTTCCACAACAGAGTTATGTTCAGATCCTTCAATGCCTTTTGCACATAGATTGTAGACCAAGTTCAAGAAGTTGAGAACATTTGGACTAAATCATCATTTGACTCTACATTTTGTATCTGTGTCTTTGGAGAATAAGAACTCCCCAACAGATTTTCCATTATGTTGGTGTTTTTCACTACACCTAAGACATCTCTAAGGAATATCCAGTTCCTATACTCAAGACTCTTGAAATGAATGGCCAACTAACAAGATCTAGTCAATGACTGAGATCTTCTACACTTTAGGCTCTATGATACCAAGGAGGGTGCTCCTAGTGTGTTCATTTGAATTTGACTTTGTAGAACACATCATTACACATATCGCATTTGAATGAAGGATAATTATGCAACAAATACTATGAAATTGGCTTGTTCCTGAGTAATTCGCTATCCATTCATCAAAATGAAAATATCCTTAATGAGAATTGGCATACATGAATGCTAGAATTGATAAATTTTTGAGTGAATTTAAACCCTAGCTTCAGGCTGGTCACTAAATTATTTTTTGAATAACCCCTTAGGTAAATCATTAAGGAATAGATTAGTGTCATATTTATTAGGAAAAATGGAGTCACACATACAAGAACCAGTAAAACAGAAACAACCCAATAGCTCAACGAAAAGACTACTCTCACAATACTTTGCATCATGAAGCTCAAATTTTCTGACACATCACTACTTATCAAACCCTTTGCAAATGAACGTAAATTCATGACTCCATTCAAGTATTTAATTGATTGCTTGAATTAAAACAAAGAATATAGACATACATTCAAACAAATGCTCAAAGTAGAATAAAAATACCAATAATATTTCTATTCAAAATTCACATGGACTTGTAGAAGGGGAGAAATATATCAGAATTATATATTTGCTTATATTTAAGTCATATCTGTAAAAAAATTTAAGCTAATTGCATAAGTTTTTTCATAAAGCTCAAAACTGACAAACTATTATATTCCTATCTATTCGTGTTCATTCGACCAAAACCTAGCCAAAGTCCTTCCCCCCCTTTTATGTAAAATGAGTCGCGGTTTCCCTTTTATAACACAAGGGAAGCAACAAGCTTTGGGCTCAGATGCAATTTTGTTACAAATTTTCATTTCATCCAAATTTCAACCGCATTTTCTTTGCATTTCAAAACCCCACATGTTGAATATTTAGAAAATGGTGCAATTGAGGGAAAACCAAAATGTAACTGCCACTAGAGAAGAGAAATGCAAAATTCTGCCAAAAATTTCTTTGTCACCATCTGCACCACCATGAACCAGGTACCTTAATTGCCATGAGGGAACACACTTAGCAGAAAATTCAAAAAGAAAGGTCACATATGTTGGAGAAGAACCAACCCACCACAACAACATATCACAACAAAAAATTTCCATCCCACATGGCAATTCCTTACCAACTGGCCACCTTGCTTTTACCAACACACAAACCCTTGTATACATGCCCGCTCCAAGTTGTCACCAGAGAAAGAGATGTAACCTTAGCTTCTTCCTCATCCTTGCATGTGTGCATCATGGTACCAGTTTGCTCCCTTGGAGTCTTAATATCCAATGGAGGGATTGACAAAATCTCCTCTCTCGGGGCCAGAGTTTTGCCCAAAGTTGAGAGATATTGTGTATAGTTGGGGTCTATTCAGTCTCACTCTCTAACTAGCTCTTAGTGAGGTCGATGGGCGAGTTTTGATGGCCGAATGAGCCATGCCCATATCTTACTTTCCTATCCTGATCGGTAACAAAGTGCACCGACTATTTGCCCTTGTCTTATATCAGCTGAGAAACAATGTCCTGGAATTGCAGCCTTCAGATGTAGCTAATGGGTACAAAATTGGGCTTGTCGACCGAAGTGCCCTTGTGAATAGTTGAACTGGGCTTTTGTGAGCTCAAACGAACAAATCTTCTCTCTGGCTTACTCATTCTCTCTTATCAAACAAGCACTCAAACCTAGTCGAATTCAACTTAGAAAGTCTTTTAACTGCTAATATGAATGACAAAATTAGCAGTTAATTCCTCCTATATTTATCATGTGAGGTAATAGCAACCTTCATCAATGTTTAATAAAAGCACACACACAAACATGGAAATTTGGTAGTGTATGTACTGTCACTACTTAAATTGAGCTACATGAGAATCTGCGTATCACCTTCATGATTGCCAACAATTACATCTTCACACGGATTGAGATTGAAGTGATTGCACAAGTAAGGAATAATTAATTAATGCTTTACTAGTTGTAAAATAGAATGGCAACCATGTACCATCTGTTAGCTTTGAATAATGCTCATTGATCTCCTGAAGAGTTGGCAGATTGAACGGTTCACCTTAGGCTAACTAAATTTGAAATCTGACAAAGCATTGCTAACTTGCCCTCTGGAAAATTACATTAATCCATTTCGAACACCAACTACCATGTCGGCGGGCCCTATGCATCTTAAAAAGTTTGAACGGTTGGAGCCACATGTCACAATATCATTGACCTCGTGGTTTTTAACTAGCCTCCATTTTCCCCTCGTGAGCTAGCGAGGAATGGCAAAGATTCGCTCAAGCTTTTAATCACAGTTGTCGGTCTAAAACCACGGGCTACAAGCACAATAGTAGAGGTTGGGCCTCACATCCGGTACGAGACACGTGTCTGCCCTTCACTGACCTCATGCCAAATAACTTGTCGGCATCTTAAATCTGTGAGCTGGTGGGGTACGATCAAGATCTTCTCCCAGATCTTCAAATCTTGAAATCTACACATCACTTAACATCAACATTAAGTGGATGTACTTGGTTTAGTTGACGTCAATGTGACCATTAGGGTTAATGGCTTAAGGCTTAAGTCACAGGGTTAAATTTAAAACCTGACTTTAGGAAAAGACTTGATATGTGGGAAAATGGTAACCAGTTCATCAGGCTAATGGGGCTAGTAGATTGATGTGTCAGATGGCTCAAGAAATGACTTAAGGAGTGATGACCAACTGAGCAAGTCAATCAAAAATTATAACATTTGTGTACTTTTGTGAATAAAACCCTACTCACCTATGAGGACAAGGGTTTATCAAAGAGGCTAACCAGACCCATGGAGAGACAAAATCCATCAAGATTTTAGAAGCTCAAATAGAAGCCATTAATTATGTGTGTTATATCTAGAACCACATCCCTCATAAATTTGTGAAGGGGGTAACTCATTTTCAAGCTTGGAATGGTTAGAAACTACCAGTTACGCACTTTCAAGTGTTTATCTCTAGTGCATGGACCCACATTCCAACAAAGAAACACAATGATATGGATCCACAAAGCAAGCCTTCAATATTTGTTGGTTACCTAGATGATGTCAAAGGCTACAGGATTCTCCATCCTATCACACATGATATGTTCATTGAGAGGAGTGTTCATTTTTAGGAGAGCCCTTCATGTTCTTATCTCGACACTTATCTTGCTACCATCAAATTGGAGTCCTTACATCATGATGATAGTTATTTAGATTATCATAATCCTTCCAATCGTGATGAGGAGTCTTCTTCCTCCACTTTAGATGATGATAGTGATGATGAGGGTACACATAGTCCATCTTTAGAGGATGGTGATTCTCATCCTAATTCTCCTCCTTCTCTAGCCATAGGGCCTCTTTGAGCTCGTCAAACATTGCAATCAATAGGGGATTGGGCAAGGGATCCTTCAAATCATAGGAGAACAAGATCACAATTTTAGGACACTCCACATGTCTTCCTTGCCACAACTTTTGATCCATAATATTTTTGGGAGGATTTTGGTGTCCCCGAATGGGATGCACCAATGTAGGAAGAATTCAGCTCCTTGGAGTGGAACCACACTTGGGATCTACTCCCACTTCCTAAGGGAAGAAAACTTGTTCGATATAAGTAGGTCTATCAAAAAAATTTATAGCAGATGTGTCGGTTGACAATCATAAGGATCACTTGGTTTCCAAAGGATTCTCCTAGGTTCACAAGATTGATTACTTTGAGAATTTTGCACCAATCGCCAAAATGAATTCCATCTAACGTGTCCTTGCTATCATTGCAACACATATATGAGAAGTTAATCAAATGGACGTGAAGAGTATTTTTCTTTATAGTGATCTTCAATATGAGATATAGATGGATTAGCCACAAGGGCTCATTCAAGATCCTTCACTTGTGTGTCATCTTCAGAAGTCTCTCTATGGCCTCAAACAATCCCCTCAAGATTGTTACACCAAGATAGACTCCTTCCTTCTAAAAGTGAGGTTCACTTGATTCCATTTTAATTCCAATGTCTATATTTTGTAGGAGGATGATACTCACACCTTCCCAATTCTCTACGTTGATGACTTGTTGATAACATGAAGTCACTCATCCACCATTCAAGTAGTAAAAACCACCCTTCATGATTAGTTTTTTATGTTTTTATTCTTGGGCTTATTTCACTACTTCTTGGGGATTGATATTACTCAATTTTCTTCAGGTATCACTCTTGTATATCCTAAGTATGCACTTGATATGCTCCATAGGTTTCACATGGTTGATTGTAATCTTGTGCCCACTCCATTCTTGTCAAGAGTTAAACTTGAGGCTAAGTTCTCTTCACCTTGGTGGATGACAATTTGTATCAATAACTTGTTGGTAGTCTCATCTATCTGACTCATATGAGACCCGACATTTCATATACAGTAGGCATGGTGTCTCGATTCATGCAAGATCCACATGAGTTGCATTGAAAAGCAACTAAGTGAATTCTTCCCTACATCAAGGGTTCTCATGATTATGGGATTCACTATGTAGTAGGAATGGATTTTGACTTGGTGGGATACATAAATTCACCTTGGGCAAGTGAATTGGTCCAATTTATTTTTTGAGAAGTAGTTTGCTATTGCTCTTTCATCTATAGAGGCTAACTATCAAGGAGTAGTTAATGCTAGTGTAGAATAGGGTAAAATCATGGGAAAATACATGAATCAATAGTACTACCACCAAATACATAAAACTCAAATGCTAAAGACCCTAGTCCAATAATGAAGCACAAATGAACATATAAACATAAAATAACAAAGCAATATTACCACAATTCCTATGCCATGGTTGAATTGCCTTCATTTCTCTTCTCCATTTTGCTTTATATGCCAACTTGCCCTTAGATTTGTAGTATGCAAGAATAAGCCTAGTGATAATGACAACAAAATATCAAAGATAGTGGTTGTACTTAGCTAGAATAGGGTTTGAAATGAAAGTGATAGGTCTCTTTTATAGAAAACCCAATTTGAATGAAAGGCCAAGATTGAATGATGAAGATCAATGGATGAGATTGCTTTAACAAGCAAGAAAATTGGGTTAGGGAAAAAATAAGGTTTAGTTAAGGATGGATGGTGGGGATTAAAAGGTAATGTCACATGATCAAGGGTGAAAATTAAATGAGATGAAGAGATAAGAATGACATGAAAAAAGAGGTTGCTAGAGTAAATTAAATAAATATAAAATTATTTAATTTAGGAGGGAAGATGAATAATTAAATAAGTAAAACAATTATTTAATTATAGAAGAAGAGGGAAAGTTGACTTTTAATTAAATAACTATTTAATTAAAAGTAGAGGAAAAAAACAAATTATTAAATAATTAAAATAATTATTTAATAGTGGAGGAAAAGGTGGAAAATAAAATTTATTTAATTATGGAAGAAAAAGCTAATGAATAATTAACCAATTAATAATAATTATTTAATTATAGAGAAAATAGGAACATGAATAATTAAATAAATATAATTTATTTAATTAATCAGGGAGGAATAAGGATAAAATGAATTAATTAAATAATTAAGAATTATTTAGTTAAAAGGAGAATATGTCCTTAGGGGATATTCAAATAATTAAAATTATTTAATTATGCAAGGAGTAGGAAAAAGTGGAAAATGACACTTACAGGCTTAAGACATTTTTCAATGTCTACATTTTGCCCCTCTTTGATACATCGTAGTTGATCACATCGTGTCAAAGAAATTCAACTCAAAGTATGCCTTGGTATGTTGTGATGAAGATGAGATAAACCTATGCCCCTTTGAAATTTTTTGCAAATTTTGAAAAAGTTTTGAAAAATTTGAGAATTTTTTTGATAAGCCAATATGATAGGCATGAATGCAAGGATTGACGAAAGAAATTTTAGAGAGAGGGAATGGATGTTAGCATGGATTTAGTTGAAAGGAAGAGGCATTGATATTTTTATTAAGAGATACTAGGTTTGCATGTTTATCATCATTGGGAATTAAATTATAGAAAATGGACAATAAACACCATGGTATGACATATCTACCAAGGTGTGTAATGTTATCCCTTTGCAAGAATAGACACTTCAACAAACAAGGAATGCCATGACTCATACTAGGAACCAAAGTTGCTCTAGTATTTTTCTCAAGACAATCTGCAAAGAACAATCAAAGAAAAAGTAGGCCATGAGACATCATCGCTCCTCTAAATCCTTTTTGGTACATCCTTGAGGTAGCTAGTAACATGACCAAAAAATAAATCAATAACAAGATATGACAAACTAGACCAACGAAGTCAACAACCATATAGATTGTTTGCCAATGATTGTTTTCTTATATGATTGACGAGTTTGAGTGATTGGTTGATTGATTGGAAATGCCTAGTTTCAGGAACATAAGCATGTTGTATAAGATGTCAATTCTTGTTTCAACAATGCAACCACCTATATAAGGAAAATGAAAGAGTTGATTGATAAGTGACAATGTTTGGTTGTAGGAAGGACATAACCTATATAAGACAAATGATAGGATAAGGTATAGTTTCAAGAAATGAGGCAAGTCATATAAGATGCTGAGTCTGGTTTTAGAATGCAACCACCTATATAAAGCAAATGATAGAGTTGATAAATGACAATGTCTGGTTGCAGGAAGGACACATCCTATATAAGACAAATGATAGGATCAGGTCTAGTTTCAAGAAATGAGGCAAGTTGTATAAGACATCGAGTCTAGTTTCAACAATGCCGCCTCTTGTATAAGACCATTGATTGATTGATAATTGTTGATTTGAAATTTCACTTATTACGCAATTGATCAATTTGGACTGAAGACTAATTGGATAGTTATTCTGTTGATTTGAGATTTGATTGAGACTCTAATATTTGTCTATGTATGATCAAAGTTTTTGATTTATTATGTTATGGATAGTGACTAACTTGACAAACCCTAGGGGATTGACCTAGAGCCTCGGGGGTTCATCGAAGATGGCCTTGCCTATGTATCATGCGTAGAGGCTTCACAGTTTGACTGGCCATGACGATGGATAATTTTTTATAGATTGAATCATGATTGAGTTGACTCAACAAGCCCTAAAGGATTGACCTAGTGCCTCGAGGGCCCATTGAATATGGCCTTACCTATGTATCATGCACAGAGACATCATAGTTCGACTGACTCTGACTGACAAGACTTGACATTTTTTTTAGGATTTTGAAGGTTATTTGGATGTTTTTGGATTTTGATGTTTTCTATTTTTTTTGGAGTTTTGGCATTTTTTTTTTTTGGATTTTTGACATGTTTTTGATTTTTTTAATTTTTGGGGATATTTCATTTTTTTTAGCTTTTTAAAAGATTATTTGAATGTTTTTTGATTTTCCAGTCTAGGATCCCATGAAGACTTTAGTCAAGGATTTGCCCCCAATCAAGTATAGGACCAAATTATTAGGGATGGAATTGGATAAGCCTTATTGTGGATGGATATGGAAGGTGAAAGATACATAATGTCAATCGTTCTCAAGCTATGGGAAGGACAACAAAGTGTTATTATGGATGGTGTGAGGAAGTGTGGAGGAAAATTTATTATGAAAGACGATGAAAAACCAGATGGAATGATGGTAGATGATGGAAAAAAGACTTACTACACATGACACCTATTTGCTAGGTTTTCACCATGGTACTTATTCAAAGTGCCACTTAAGTGGTTTTCACTATTGGACAAATTATTTCTCTTTACCATTTTCTCAGTCTTTTTGATTTTTTTGTGGTCACACAAGACACCTATTTACTAGGTTTTCATCGAGGTGAATATATTTTTTATTTTTCAATTTTTTTTTATAATTTTGAGTTTTTAAAAAGGCTCTCTAAAAGCTAGGTGTAGAATTTACACAAGTGTAGGCTATTGATAGGCTTTGAAAATGGTTCAGCTTCAGGAGTAGAAAGTTGATAAGAACCAACTCCATATACTTCTGTTATGATGTACAAATCCAACCAATTAGGCTTGAATTTTCTAGGCTTCTCTCTCTACTTGATTCTTAGGATTTTCCATTAAGACCCAAGTTACCAATATCGAAGTGTCTAACTAAAACCTTCTTATTGTAGCAGCGATGAAGATGATTGTAATAAGCTTGTAGGTGGACCAATGCATTCTATCTTTGTTTATCTAAAAACTCCAACTCATGTAATTTGGATACATGATACTCTTCATCATCAAAAAGCCTTTGTATGGATACCCTCAGGGAAGGTAACTAAACCTCAATAGGAAGGATGGATTTAGAACCAAAGACCAAGGAATATGGTGTGGCTCATATGGGAGTGTGGATGCTAGTTCGGTAGGCTCATAAGGTGGGATTGAGTTGAAGGTGTCAGTCATGACCAACATCATTGACAATCTTCTTTAGGATTTTGATGATGGTCTTATTAGACACCTAATCTTAGTTGTTACCTTGGGGGTAATATGGAGTGGCGAAGTGGTGCTGGATATGGAATTTTTTGCATAATTGGTGGATATCTTGGTTATTGAAGGGACGACAGTTATTACTAATAATGGATTGCAGGACACCATATCGGCAAATGATGTAATTAAGTATGACTTTAGATATTTGTATTCTAGTATTGTATTTCATAGGGATAGCCTCTACCCATTTTGTGATTTATTCAGTCATTGTGATGATGAACTTATGGTTGTTGGGTGAGGTGGGATGAGTCTTACCTATGAGAATGAGTCCCCATTGGGTGAAGGGCCATGGTGATGTGATTGACTGGAGTTCTTGGGTTGGTGCATGTATAAGATCTTCATGTATTTGACACTATCAACAACTCTTAACAAAGTGGTATTCATCGTATTCCATTGTGGGCCAATAATATCTAGAGCACATGATCTTCTTAGCTAAAGTAGGACCACTTGAGTGAGCTCTTCAAATACCCTTGTGTACTTTTCGTAAGGTTGTGTGTGCTTCATTAGTATTAAGACATCTAAGGAGGGTGTTTTCCAAGCTTCAGTAGTAAAGGGTGTCACTGATAATGACGTATCTCAAGGTCTTGTGAATAACAGTTTTATGCTAGTTGGTTGATAGCCTAGGGGGAATAACTTGGTCATGTAGGTAGTCATAGACATCTTTGTACCAAGGGGAATTGGGACCAACAAGTTCATACACCATCTCAAACTCAAGGATATCAAAGGCAAGGATCAACAGCTGTTCTACCAAGAACTCATACTGTAGTACGTTATTTGGAATGTCCAAGAGAGTGTTAGATTCTGCGAGAAGCAAGAACCAAGCCAAGATCTAATGTCAGTAATAGATCACATGCAACTTCACTCAACAGATGATCGAAGATCAAAATAGCAGAATGAAGAGAAATCTGAAATAAGAGAAAAAATAGAGACAAGGCAAGAGAAATTGTAGAATACTCTCAATACTCCTACGAAACAATCACCAAACTAGCTTAAGTAGTGAAGGTGAGAGGAGAGTGCTCAATATATAGAAAAATAAGGGTAAATACATCCAAGAGGTGCATTAACTCCTACTACCCATAAAAGGTGGGAGGTTTTACCTACTTGGTAAATGACAAGACATGTGGCATAACCTCCTCAAGTGAAGACAGGAGAGAGGTGACACATAAATCCAAAAAAGGGTGAGAAATCCAACTACCCCATAAACTACTTAGGTAAAAACAAAATAGTGGTTATGAGAGGTGGCACAACAAGCCAAAAGAGGATGTGTAACTCAACTACCCATGTGTGGGGAGAGAGTGACACATGTAGTTGATGTATTTCACCACGTGTCTTCATATTAACCATGCCTAATAAACCTAAGCAAGCTTAAATAATACGTGTAGGAAAAAAAAATACCCCAAACATAAGGAAAATAAAAATCCTACACTAATAGAGAGATCCTATTGTGGCCATTGCATCAACTACCTTATTTTGAATATTGGGGACCCACCAAAAGATGATGTCATCAAAGTACTACTTAAAGCTATCAACCATTTGTTTGTAGGGAGTGAGTTTCTCATCCTTTATGTCATAGTCATTGTTGAATTTTCAAATAACCAACTGTGAGTCACCATATATGTGAAGGCTCTTAATCTTCCATTTGATGGCCATACAAAGTCCTGTGAGTAGTGTCTCATATTCAGTTATGTTATTGGTGCGAGAAAAATAAATTATGAATGACTTCAATATAGTGTCTCCTTGGGGTGTAACAAATAATATCCCTACTCTTAAACCATGACTTGTGTGAGATCCATCAAAGTATAACTTCCATGTGACTAAAGTATATAGTGTGAATATAGACTCATTGGGGAAGTATGTACTAATGGATTATCTATTGTTGTGGGTGCATCTGCAAGTTGGTTGGCTATAACTTGTCCTTTTATTGCCTATCGCTCAACATACTGAATTTTGTATTCACTTAATATCATTACCTATTTGGCTAATTGACCCATTAAGGTTGATTTGCTAAGGAGATACTTCAAGGGATCAATCTGTGCTATGAGAATTTTTTGGTGATTCAACATGTAATTCCTGAGTTATTGAGTGGAAAAAACCATCGCAAGGGATGCACATTCAATGGGACTGTAATTGAGCTCATATTCCACAAGTGTGCAACTAATGTAGTAAATTGCTCTTTCCCTTCTGTTATGATCATTTTGTGCTAATATTGCCCCTAGTGTCGATGTGGTTGTTGATATATAAAGTATGGGATGCTTTCCATCAATGGGAAGCATGCTAACAAGTGGTGTTAATAGATAATATTTTATTTGTTGAAATTCTTCTTGACATCGCCTAGTCCACATAAATGGTATTCCCTTTCTTAGAAAATGTTGGAATGGTTGACATTTATCTTCCAGTTGAGTAATGAACCTTCAAATGGATTGTAATCTTCCTTGTAGTGTTCATAACTGACTTATCTTAGTTGGTGGTGGCATGTCTATGATAGCCTTCACTTTGGCAGGATCGACCTCAATGCCTCTTCAACAGATAATGTACCCTAAGAGCTTGCCCGATGTTACCCCGAAAACATATTTCTTTGGGTTCAACTGTGCTTTGTATTCTTCTAATCTCTTGAAAATATTGTCTAATACTCGCAGATGATCACCCCTTGATAGTGATTTTGCTAATTTAGGTCATCTACATAGTCTTCCATGAGCGTGTGCATGAGATTGTGAAAGATTATGGTCTTGACTCTCTAATATGTAGCTCTAGAATTTTTTAGTCCAAATGGCATAATGTTCCAACAATATGTTCCCCAATTACATGTAAAAGCTATCTTATGCTGGTCTTTAGGGGCTATCCTAATTTGATTATATCCCAAGAAACCATCCCTGAGGGATAGCATCTCACACCTTGCTATCAAGTCCACTATGATGTTGATGTTTGACAATGGGAAATCGTCCTTAGAGTATGCCTTGTTTAGATATCTGAAATTAGTACAAATCTAGATTCTACCTATTGGCTTTTTTCACTGGCACTAGATTGAAATCCATTCTACATAGTCAATTGGTTGAATGAACCTGACGTTAAGTAAATTATTTAGCTCCACCTTTACCAGTAGGGAAATTTGAGGATGCATTTTCCTTAGCTTTTGTTTGACTAGTTTGGCATCAGAGAATAATGGAAAGTGATGTAGCACCAACTCAGGATCCAAACTAGGCATGTTGGCGTAAGACCAATTGAAGTTAATTTGTCTCTTTATAAAGATTAACAATACAATTTAACAATTGCACCATGTCACTATTGGCAGAAGACCGTAGTCTTCAAACATACCAAAATAATGTAATTCCACACCATAATTGTTCAATAATTACATGATCAAAGACCGAATGCAAAATGACTATTCTCAGCCTCTCTCATCCTCTCCTACACTGCCTTTTATGTGCAATTGAGGATATGCTCAAATAAAATTTTATATGCTTCTTTGGGTCCTTAGAATTGATGATGGGGTGATTCCATTTACATGGGTCCTCACTATTGTACATGTAACAAGAGGTTTTGGGGAAGCCTTTGCTTTGACCATTGCACTTTCAACAACTTCAGCCTATAACAAACCCATTAGTATAAATGACTATGTTCAACAATTAACATATAGATATAAGGAAAAGGAAACATCAAATCTAAGCATAGAGAAAGAGAATCAGTTAGGGGAGAGATGAAAGTCTTTTCTAAAAACAAAGACAACTTTCATAACACATTTATATATATAGAATGCAATCATTTATATGTACTTGCAGAGGACAAATACAATTGGAAATAGATGATGAGGAAAAGGAAAAAATAGATGGGCCAAGAAACATCTCCAATAAGGTCAAGGCCCAATTTTATCGCTTCTTTGCTAGAAATTGAAGGAAATTGAGAAATTGAGCAGGCTAGTGTCAAGAATTGATAAAATCGGGCCTTGGCCTTATTGGCTAGCTTGCTCAAGCCCACCACTTCCTTGTTCATCCTTTCCCTATAAGTTCAAGAATGTTAATATCACATCAAATTCAAATGCATGCAATCAATTCATTCAAAATATGAAAATACACATTCAAAAGCAGATTTTGAAATAACCCTTTCTTCCACTTTCTTCCTCTAAAGGAACTAGGGATAGTGTGTTTTCCAATATACTATCAAAATAATCATATTCGTAACATAAATGAAATTTTCTAAATGAAATCACAAAGACACTCTAAAATATGAGAAAAAATTGATTTCAACAACACATAAAAGTATTCAAGATATTGAAAATTCTATCCAAGAAATGTCTCCAACAAGGTCAAGGCTCGATTTTTCTACTTCCTTGCCATAAATTGAGAAATTGGAATCTCATTACCCTATTACATCAATGTAGCAAGATAATGAATTTCCTATTTCTTAATATTTTTTCCAAGGAAAATGATCTCCCCAAGCACCCTTTCTTCTTTGATGCCCTGTCGAGAAACATTTCCCTGTCCCAAATGGACATTAACTTGCTCACACCCACCACTTCCTTTTCCATCATTGCCTTGTAATGGAAAGAATGTAAATGCCACATAAAATTCAAATACATGCAACCAATTCATTCAAAATATCAAAATACACATTAAAAACATATTTCAACATTACCCTTTCTCCCACTTTCTCCCACTTTCCCTTTTAAAGTATGCATTCGTGGTTGGTTGTAATATGTAAAAAAGTTGCAAGTGTAAGAGACAATTAAAGTTCTTAAATTTATTGCACTGTCTTCTATAAGAAAGCATATATTTTTTCAAGCATAAGAAACAAAATTTTAAGGTGTACTTCCTTACATTCTTGGTGTGTATGAATCAAAAACTTTTGACAAGCAAATAACTAACAAGGGATAGTGTGTTTTTTCCAACATTGCAAGTTATGTGAGAATTTTTTTTTGTTGCAATTAGATGAAGATAGTGAAATACCATTAAATTATTGTTAAAAATAACATTTAATACCATATTCAATTGAAAGTATCCATGATGAGAAAAATATTTTCTCACATATATACATACAAGACATTTATTGTTATACTCTATTGAATACCATTGACAGCTATATTAAAAATTGTCGAGCTCAAACGATGTAAATGTCAATCTTTTTCTTTCATTTATAAGCAAGCTACCATAGACAATAGAATTCAACTAGCATTGCCTACCGATATATTTCATATTAACATAAATAGAAAGAAAATAATAAACACACAACCAAATGATGCATTTGTGGTTGGTTGTAATATGTAAAAAAGTTGCAAACGTTACGACTAGTTAAAGTTCCAAATCTTTTTGCACCGTCTGTTGAAATAAAGCATATATTTTTTCAATCATAAGAGGAATTTCAAACATAATTTTTAGTCTACCTAACACTTGCAATAAATTTTGAAGGTGCCTTTCATTACATTCTTTTTGTTTAAAAAAAATAAACTTTTGAATACATTCATATTGTCAATATAATTGTTAGTGGGGGATAAATAAAAGTATCCAAAATCAATTGAGGTGTGACCAACCAATTGGGTTCTTATTATGTAAGTAGCCAAAAAAATTTCATTACATTCATACTGTCTATGTATAATTGTAGGTTTGAAAATTAACACTGGGTGTTATGAAACCTGCAACCCAAATACTATTTTCAAACCCTTTACAAGTAACAACCCAATTGGTTACTCACCCCTCAGGTGAATTTGGATATTCTTATATATCCCCAACCTACAACTCCACCCCATGCTCAAACCTTTAGCTTTTAACATGTAGAATGAAAGAACTCACAACACAGAGTGTTTTCCAATAACAATACTTGTTACAATTTAAAATGCATGTATTAGTCACGTCAGCCTTCCCACCTACGGTGCATGGATAGCTTCTCACATTTGGAAAAAAACATCGACATAATTCAAAACGATGGGAAAAATGAGGGATTTCATTTGGCTTCAATGTGTAGAGGGTTTTACAACATTGTGTGGGTTGGAGGTTTCATAAATCATGCACTCACCTCCCACTGTGTTTTTCCAACCTGCAATCATACAAAATGTTAATGTTTGTTGGAAAACACTGGGTGCTTATAAAATGATTCCTTTCATTACATTCCTACTATCTAATTAACAAAATCTTTTGAAGATATTCATACTATTTTGTAAAATTCCAGGTTACAAAGCACTGGTTTTATGAAATCTGCAACCCACATAATGTTTTAAAACCTACATAATGCAAAGCATTGGTTTGTCACTTTTATCATCCATCTTGGTAGGCCCGCACTACGTCCCCCCCTCTATGGATGTAACCACTCTCCAACAAAACACATTGTTGGAGTTGACACTTCCTCGCTTTCCTCACCATGATGTTTCCTCCCGTCTTGGCAATTCGTGCACTATACCGTCTCATCATGTTATGTATGTTTCTATGTATGTTTTTATGTATGTTTTTATGCATTTTTGTATGTACATAGTTGTATTTTATTGGGAGATTAGCTATTTCCATAGAGATTTTTATAACATTGTGTGGGTTGAAGGTTTTATAAATCATGCACTCACATCCCACTATGTTTTCAAACCTACAATCATATAGAATGTTAATGGTTGTTGGAAAACACTGGGTGTTTAAAAAATGGTGTCTTTCATTATATTCGTATGGTCAAAATAACAAAATATTTTCAAGACATTCATACTGTTGTGTAAAATTCCAGGTTGCAAAACACTAGTTTTTCGAAATTTGCAACCTACACAATGTTTTAAAACCCTTTACAAGTGACAACCCAATTGGTTACAAACCCCTCACCTCAATTCCATTGGTTTTTTCGTCTCCCCCACCTGCTCTCTAACATTTAGCTTTCAACTTGCAGAATGAGAAAACCCACAAAACATAGTGTTTTCTAATAACAATACTTCTTACATATTAAAACACATGTCTTAATCACGTCAACTCCCCTTCCCATTCGTGCTGAAAGGATAGCTTCTCGCACAAGGAAAAGAACACCGATTTCATTCAAAGCAACGGGAAATATAGCTTGACGACAATATTAGGGGAGAAGCTAAAGTGTAGAAAAAATGCGCCTATGTATGTAATGCTATATCACAACTCCCATCCCACACATTGGACAAAACACACCAATGGAAAGAATTTATAGATGTTTAGGCGTGTGTCGTCATGTGTCCCATCACAGGAAAATGACTATGCTACTAGCAAGAAATAAAAAAGCAATAGACAAAACACACCTAAATATCACCATTTTCCACATTTTCATTTTGCAATTTGCTTGGGAGCACAGGCGGAATGAAGGTTTTTCTATTGTGTTTGGAGGTCGAATGAGAGCCGAGAGTCTACACTACCTAAATGCATTCAATAGGCGCAATGACTAGCTAGAAGGTATGTATCTCTGCCATTTCTATATCTATCATGTTTATTAAGAAAATGGGTTTGCATTGATGAGAAAATAAATGGTTTTTATTGCATAAAGGGTTTTCATTTGAAATGCAAAGCTCTTTATGTGTTTTTGTGTAAAGGGATAATTAAAAGGATGCAGTATCATCGTTCACTACTATTTTGAGCATTTCCCATGTAACACTCACACTTTAAGGAGGAAACATCCTTCATGTAAAATTTTGGGATATAATAGGCACACAATAATGTAACATTTTATTTTAAATTAAACTAGAAATTCTTTGCATTTGCCACAGTAAACATCTCATCTATAAATAAATCATAACTTCTTAATGCAAAATGAATTTTGGAAATTTAACTAACCAGTACACTTGCAATTCAAGCTATGACAACTAGAATCACCTGTATTTAGTGCAGAAGGTTCATGTCTCCTAAAGTGTCCTTCTCAATCCACCTACCCTTGTTTTATTCAATTTTTTTCCTCAAATATATCAACCACCTATAAGGAAGACAAGTGTTAACGATAGATTAAATTGGAAAATTAAAGATATTTGGTGCTACAAAGAATTCTTTTTATTCCAAATTTCACCAATATAGGATTATATTTTGTGGTGAGTGCAAAATGCTAGCTTGTACAGACATTAAACAAACATATTAAACTATACAATGGGAATTTAATTTCCAACTTAACCTATCACTAACATTAGTAATATATATATATATATATTATTATTATTTTGAAGAGATGGGCGAGAGCTCTGGAGGCGTTTCCTTTTTGAATCCTTTTGTTGTTGTCGGCGCATTTGAGCAGGATGGGGATTCTAAGGACAATGGGGAGGCAGATGGTGATGCGGCGGTTTATGTGCTGGAGGTTTCGTGGCCTCCTCTTCCTGTGGTTGTTGGTGGCCTTTCCAGAGGTGTCATGGCCTCCTCTTCCTGTGGCTCATTGGGGGCCTTTTGGGTGCTGGACAGTTTTCTTTCTCCTCCGTGTAGCCTGGGGTCTTTTCCCCTTACTTCTTGGTGCCTTTCTTGCTGGTCTTGGTAGGGGTTTTCTTACTTCGACTATCTTCTTTCGGTATCCCCTATGGCCCTTTCTAGGTCATTTTATCCTCCTGGCGTGGGGTTTTGTTGTGCAAGCTCCTTAGCTCCATCTGATTTGGCCTTTTTGAGCAATGTGGGTTTGGCTATTTGGTGGTTCGGCGTCTATTGTTTGACCTGGCCAGTTTTGGTGGTGGAGGTTGTTGCTCTCGCCTCTTGTTTTGTTTTGTCGCTGCTCTCAAGAGGGCTCTTGTCATGCGTTGCTCTAGTCCTATCATTGAGGTGCGATTTTGTTGCTCGTGTTAGGATGTTTTCTTCCTAGTGTTTTGTTAGGTCTTCTATGTGCCTGCTCTAGTGTTATTAGGGTTTTTTCAGTGTGAGCAGGTTTCTTTTTTCTTCCCTTGTTCATGGCTCTTCCCCTATGTGCTTTGTTGTTCTTCACTTATGTTTGGGGGCTGGTGCTTCGGTTGGACCCCTCCATGGGGGTGGATCTTTTGAAGGACTCTTGCATGCTGAAGGTGTTGAAGGTTGGGTGGATTTCAAAGATTATTTTGAAGACCTATATGTTGTTGTTGTTGTTGTTGCTTGCTACGGTCTTCCCTCGTATTGCAATCTTTTCCTTCTCTTTGAATACTAGGTCTTCTTTTGAGGTGGATACCTCTCCTATGGAGGTGGAGTCCTCTTCTTCAAGGGTTGGGGTGTATTCTATGGGTGAAGGATTACTCCTACTTTTCCTATTGAGATGGATCCCATTCCTATTGAGGTGGAGTGTTGGTTTGCAAAAGTGTTGTGTTTGTTGTGGGATAGATGAGATTGGTTTTTTCTCCTATAGAGGTGGAGAGAGCAACTAGTTTTTGTGGAACACTTTTGGAGCCTTGAGTATTTGTGGTGACCTCTCCTATAGAGGTGGAGAGGATATGTTGCTAGGCTCAATTTTTTCTACTATTAGGGCTCTACTTCCGTAAATCTATGTCTTAGTAGTTTTTGCCAGTGGTATGGAGAGACTAATATTTTTGTTTGAATGGTATGTTGTTGCCTGGTTGTTGCAGGCATCTTTCTTGGGTTTAAGGTCCCTACCAAAACCTTGTTGTAGTGGGTTGTTGGTCTCGTCCAAACCAAGAGGTTCAAGATCCATGTAAAATCTTGGTACGTTGTTGGGTAGTTTGTTGGCTGAATCTATGTTTCGCTGCTGGGTGTTATTGACTCTATTCTTTGGGCAACTTGGTCATCTTAGTTTGGGTTTTAGGTCCCTTCAAAACTTGATGGTTTTTGGTCCATTGAAAACTTGTTGTTATTGGTTTCGGGTCCATTCAAAACCTGTTTTCCCCCTAATAAAAAAATAGTAATATATATCAATAATTATATTTGTCATTCTGCCATTCTGTAGGAATTGTGAGGCACTGAATGTTCATTCAAATATATAAAAAAATAATCTTTCCTGACATATGAAAGAGGCCATAACTTGCAATAATCAATAAGGGCATAGAAGACAAACAAGAAGGATACCACACATAGCTATCAGACTTCTATTTATATCTTGTGTCTCTCAATGAACATTTAAATGACATATATGTATCATAACCATTGTTCAATGATATTATAAATTGAGCCATTACTTGTACAAACAACTGAAAAAATATAGATTATTGCAAGAATAAAGGTTAACAAGTCAACAAAATCCTTGGTGATCACCTTGATTGACCAAAAAATAACAACTAATCTGTTGAAAAAAAACACCTATGTACATACAAAAACGATAAAAACATACATAACATGAAAAGAAGGAAAAATAGGATGTCAGTGAAAAAAAGAGAATCAGTTGGATGGAGACGTGAAAGTCCTATCTGAAAATGTAGACAAATTTTGTAAACAACTTATTAAAAACAAAACATCTACATTCTCTAATAAAAAAGACACTCTAAAAGCTGAGAACAGTATTTGGGTTGCAGGTTTCATAACACATACTATTTTCCATAACACATATTGTTTTCCAACATGTAATTATATATAGACAACACACTTCTAATGAAAACATTAAAGTTTGTATACAGTAAGAATGTACTAGTAAAGTTCATTCACCTTCACAATTTATAGCAACTCTTACAAAAAAAAAATTGCAATTCAATTTCCTCATATGATTTAAAAATAAATGTAGAATACAATTTGCAAGTTGGAAAACACAATGTGGTTTGCCATTTATTTCATTTTGTACATTCAAAGTTATGTGGTGGACATCACATACACAAATGTCTTGAAAAGCTTTTGTTAATTACCCAGTAGGAATGCAATGAAAGACATTGTTTTACAAACACCCACTGTTTTCCAAAAACCATAAAAACTTTGAATGATTGCAGGTTGAAAAACATCATGGGAGGTGAGTGCATGATTTATGAAACCTCCAACCCACACAATATTGTAAAACCCTCCACGGATGCAACTAATCTCCTGAAAAAACACACCTATGTACATACAAAAACACATAAAAACATAAATAACAACATGTACATGAAACATACATAACATGATGATGTGGCATAGTGTAGGGCTTGCCAAGACAGATGATAAAAGTGATGAAACTGACAAATGGGATGAAAGGTCATGGTGAGGAAAGCGATGAGGTGTCTTGTTGCATTGAATTACGCTGTCATTTTTTCCGCTTGTGTGAGAAGTTATCCATTCACTATGAGCAGAAAGGGTGTTGATATGATTAAGACGTGTTTTAAATTGTAAAAAGTACTATTCTTGGAAAACACTTTGTGTTCTAGGTTTTCTCATTCTACAAGTTGAAAGAAAAATGTTGGAGAGCAAGGGGGTGTTGCAGGTGAGGGAGATGACCAATTGAGTTGAGGTGAGGGGTTTCTAACCAACTGTATGTGCATATGTGCGTAAGCTTAGTTTTCTCAACTTGCCAATTGGGTTGTTACATCTAGAGGGTTTTACAACATTGTGTGGGTTGCAGATTGCT
This sequence comes from Sequoia sempervirens, assembly GCA_007258455.2. NCBI lineage: Eukaryota > Viridiplantae > Streptophyta > Pinopsida > Cupressales > Cupressaceae > Sequoia > Sequoia sempervirens. Next base: position 127,061,150 of record VDFB02353493.1, read on the forward strand.
TAAAACTTAGTGTTTTCCAATCTCATTAGATTCTTACTATCTAATTCACAAAAGGTTCTCAAGGAAATCATAAAACATACCAAATTGAGGTGAGGGGTGAGTAACCAATTGGGTTGTTACTTGTAAAGGGTTTTAAAATATTATGTGGGTTGCAGATTTCAAAAAACTAATGTTTTACAACTTAGAATTTTACAAAATAGTATGAATGTAATTTAGACAGTACAAACAATGTGAGTATGAGTTGTCACTTTCAAATATTTTTTCTGGCGTGGTAATTGGAGGCGAATTGACTTGTGCATTTTTGGTTTGGAGAAAGAAGGGGGAGAAAACTTTGTGTTTCATGTCTGCACATTGAAAGATGGAGGTTGGAGTGCATGTGGAAGAGTTGGAGGAGAAAATTGACAAATCAAGGTGAAGGGTGCTAAGCAATTGGGTTGTAGAGGGTTTTACAACACTATATGAGTTGCTTGTTTCTTAACACCTAGGGTTTTCTAGCATGAATTTTTACCAAATAGAATGAATGTCTTGAAAAGATTTTGTAATTTAGACAATGTGAATGTATTGAAAGGCCCCTTCAAAAATTATAAGGAATTTTAATTTGAGTAAAAATTGCATTTAAATTTTGCATATTGAAAAAAAAAAGTGCACAAAATAATTGTAATTTGGAAAAAACAATGTGGGTTTTTAGTTATTTGAATCTCCTTATTTAAATGTAAAGGGTTGTCTCACGGTGGGTTGCTCGCTTCTTAACACGTACAGTTTTGCAACATGGAATATTGCAAAACAGTATAAATGTTCGTAAGCTTGGACTGTAAAGACTTTTCGTCGGTGCATTTTGTTGAGAGAGTGGGCTAGGGGATGGGGTGTTATGTTATAATGTCTATACATAGGTGCGTTCTGTCGGGAGATCAACTTCTCCCTACTAATTGTTCAAAGTACTGTTATTGGAAAACACTTTGTGTTGTGGGTTTTTTCTATGTGTGTGTTGAATGTGGAGAGGATATTCTAATGTCAACACAAACCTTAATGAGATGGTTTACATTCAAAGGTTGAAGCAAGTAAAACTACTCTATTCATAATACAATCAAATCTTTCAAATACATATCATTGTCCTCTATTTCTAGGGATTTATTAAATTGTTTGGCCCTCAGATTTCTATGGGCACAAAGGTTGTTAAAATGACTACCTAGAAAACAAGATTTGATGCTTAATATGCAAGCTAAGATGATTTCTATGTGCAAATGTGTGCTGGAATGATTAGTGGTATGCTTCTAAATGAAACAAAAGGATGGAAAGGATAATGGATACAAAGATAAACAAAAGATGATGTTGATGATAGATGAACAAGTGGAGATGACTGAGGTGATATGAAACTATACTGAACTATCCATGATTATGCGTACGATCAAATGCAAACATAAAACAAACTAACCTAAAATGTAACTATGATGCAATGGGGATGATAAAATGTAACTATGAAGCAATTAATTAATCTAAAATGAGAATGAAAAGTAACACATGATATGAAAACTAAGTATAAGACTCCATGAAAGCTCCAAGCTTTTATGAAAACCCTACATGGTAAGAATACTCAAAATGTGGATGAAAAAATGGCATTATAACACTATTCCAATTTGTATCTCAAAATAGCATTATAACATTACTCAAAAGGTGGTTCCAAAATTCTAAGGCAAGAGGGTGTATTTATAGGGTTTCTCAAGCATTTTGTGAGGTGGCACCTATCAATGGTCTAGATTCGAAAGAGAAATAATAGAAAATAGAGATGAAAGGAATCAAGATGTTGTCCCCTTGACCAAGAACAACATGCCATGTGTGTGAAGAGAATCCTTTGACCAATTGAAAGCATGCCAAATGTATGGGATTCCAAAGTGTGTGAAACAAAGACCCATGTGCTCCAAATTTGTTGGAAGTGTGGGGGAATAAAGCCATTTGCTTTTTCTCATTGGTGGAAGTGTGTGAGGATAATTCTAATTAATAATTAGGCTTATTTATTTTCATGTGACCTTTATGAGGTGGCACACAAAAGTTGTAGAAATGTGCTCTAATTGTTAATCAAGACTAGGGAAGATTAATTAAATAAACACATTTAGGGTTTTTTGTTTATTTAATTTAGAAGAATGTGATTTAGGAGAATTAAAAGGAAAGTGAATATATATAAATAAAGTAAGACCTTATTTATATGTAGTTGAAGTATTGATCGAATAGGTTATATTTAATTAATTGAATATGATGACCGTTTTTGGGTGTATACATTTTCATTCTGCAGGTTGAAAGAGAAATGTTTGAGAGTAGGGGGCAGAGTTATAGGTGGAGGAGATGACAAACCAACAGAATTGAGGTGAGGGGTTTGTAACCGATTGATTTGTTACTGCTAAAGGGTTTTAAAACATTATGTGGGTTGCAAATTTCAAAAAACCAGTCTTTTGCAACCTAAGACTTTACAAAATAGTATAAATGCAATTTAGACAATACAAATGTAATGATATGCACCTTATAACAAGTCTTACATAGAGAAAAAATTGTGTTTCAATTTCTTAATATGATCCAAATATACATGCATAGTATGATTGCAGGTTGGAAAACATAGTGGGAGGTGAGGTGACAACATGATTTATGAAAGGTCTCCAACCCACACAATGTTGTAAAACCCTCTACACATTGAAGCCAAATAACTTACTGGGTGTTTATAAAATATTGCCTTTCATTACATTCCTACGGTCTAAATAACAAAAGCTTTTCAAGACATTCATACTGTTTTCTAAAATTTCAAGGTGCAAAACACGGATTTTCCAAAACTTGCAACTCATAACCTGAAACAAAACTTTTCATAACAAACTAACTGGCATGGGATGGTGTTTTTTCCAACACTACAAATAATGCAAGCATTTTATTTGTTCCAATTAGATGAAAAAGGAAAATTCCATATTTATGTCACCAAATAGTTGTTCTAAAATTTGAAAGTGGACTTCATTACATTTTTGGATCATACGAAACAAAAAAAATTCATGAGGGAATAACTGAGAGGAGATAGTGTGTTTTCCAACACTACAAATAATGCCAACATTTTATTTGTTCCAATCAGATGAAGAAAGTGAAATGTCATTTTGATTGTAGCAAAGAGTTCAAAATTTTGAAAGTGGACTTCATTGCATTCTTGGTTGTAACAAAACAAAACTTTTCAAAACAAACTAATTGATATGGGATAGTGTGTTTTCCAACACTGCAAATAATGTGAGCATTTTATTTGTTCCAATCAGATGAAAAAATGGAAATGTCATTTTGCATTTATCCAAATATACATGCACAGTATGATTGCAGGTTGGAAAAAATAGTAGGAGGTGAGGTGACAACATGATTTATGAAACCTCCAACCTGCATAATGTTTTAAAACCCTCTACACACTGAAGCCAAATATCTTACTAGGTGTTTACAAAATGGTGCCTATCATCACATTCCTATGGTCTAAATAACACAAAGATTTTCAATACATACATATTGTTTTGTAAAATTGAAGGATACGAAACATTAAGTTTTACAAAACCTGCAACCCACCTAATGTTTCAAAACTATTTAGAAACCGCAACCTTCATAATGAGAATGTTAAAAATGGCAATGTTTTGGGCTTTCTGTCCATTCCAAATTATGATTTGAAAACCCATCGGCACATAACTCAATTTGCATTTCAAATGAAAACCCCTTTTCACAAGGAACAACCTTTATTTTCCCATGAATGAAAACCCATCTTCACAATGAACAACTGTTCAAATCTTCACACTCACAATATTCAAAAGGAAAAATTTAAAAGCCATCAACACAAAAACCCACAAAAACACACAAAATAGCTCTGCATTTCATGAAAACACATTTTTGCAAGGAAACCCCTTTATTTTTTTGTTAATGAAAACCCATCTTCCCAATGAAAAGTCGTTCAATTCTTCGCAGCGAAATTTGGAAAACCTCAACAAAAAAAATAAACAACTATGCATTTGAAATGAAAACCCTACACGCAAACAAAACCTTTTATTTTCCCATCAATGAAAACCCATTTTCTTTAATGAATAGCCGTTCGTTCAATGCTTCACAAAAAACCCTTTTTTATTTAACAAACAGTTGTTCAATGCTTCACACTTCCTACACAGAATGGCAAAATGGCATATAGAAATGGTAGATATACATACCTACTAGCTTGCTGTCACATTTGTCAAATGTGTTTAGGTAGGGTCTCTCATTCGGCCTATAAACGCAATAGACAAAACTTCATTCCGCTTGCGCTCCCTAGCAAATTACAAAATGAAAATGTGGAAAATGGTGACGTTTAGGTGTGTTTTTTCCATTGCTTTTTTGATTTCCCACCGATTGTGCGTCCTTTTCCCACGACGGGTATGTGATGGCATATACCTAACCATCTGTCAAGTCTTTCTGTCGATGTGTTTTATCCAGAACATAGGATAGGGGTTACGATATAATGTTACATACATAGATGTGTTTTGTCTACACTTTAACTTTTTCCCTAAATAAACAACAAATACTTTTATTACAATAGTACAAAGATAAATACCCCACTAATAACATTTGTTCTAGGTAGGTATATTGATACAAACAAAGCATATTTTCATTTGTCTTGCTCGTTAGTGTACCACCTATCTAAACGTGTCGTAGCAGGTAAAAAGGTTACAACTTAAAACGGTCCAACGCATCGGCCGACCGTCAATATTGAATATTTGCGAGAGCTTTACCAGGCCGTTTTCCCATTTCCTAAGTTTTGAGGTTTCTTCCTTGCTGGAACGCATTCACACTTTTTAATTTTATATATTTTTTGGTTCAAAACAAATCCTCAAGAAAAATATTCAACGTTTACGGCGGTCGGTCGATGCGTTGAACTATTTCAAATTGCAGCCTTTCTACCTGGTGCGGCACGTTTAGATTGGATAAGTAGGTAGTACGCTGACGATAAGACGAAAATGACCCTAAGTGAAAATGGCCCTCTAATTTTGGATTTTCACTTGCCTGACGCATGCTTGTACCATCAAATTTATGTGCTAACAATTGAATTTAGATTATCTCAAAGTACCACCAATTATAGTGAAATGAAATGAAATGAAATGAAATATTTTAATGACGTCCACGAGGCCAAAGAAGCCTATGGGACCCAAGATCAGCACCGGAACAACACACAGCACAGCCTTAGACACAATGGAGGTGCCGTTCGAGATCAGCCCTTCGAGAGTGAATTTTGATGATGAAGTTTGCAATTTTGTCGAGTCTTGAATCTTCAAACAAGGTATTTAAATTGTCAACCTGCACCGCATCCCCATAGCTGGCCCGGATGTCTTTATAAGCTGAGCATTCTATGATAAAGTGCCATTCTGTCTCCACCATACCTTCGTTACAAAAGCGGCATATTCTATTTTCCCACTCTTCTTTAGGAACCTCCCACCTACCCGTTTCACACCTAAGATGGTGTGAACTAGTCCGCAATTGGGCTATCAACATTTTTGCTTTCCATTTGATATTCGCTCCTATATAAGCCTTTTCTTCATGGTCCCTTGTGGGATTGAATTCTTTGATATAATAATCCTTTTTACGTCCTGTTTTTTTCGTCCATATACCATATTTAAATTTTTCTCTCACGTAATTTTTTATTTCTCCATTTGTGTTTGGACACTCATGCATCACAATATCCCATTTCTTCATCCACTTGATATTAAGTTTCATCCATGTGTTCTTTCTTCTAGTTAGCTCCTCTTTCATAATTAGCTTAGGCCATCTATGATCCTCCATATTCTGGACTAAATATCAAGTGAAACGAAGTGTGTTCATTGTGATGTGACTTCAATTTTTTAAATAATCAAATCAGAAAAATCTGGTTTTAAGATTTTGGGGCTAAATTCAATGAATCTTGTAATCAAAATGTGGCTAAGACTTAGCTTTGATCAATTAAAAAAATAAAAATAAAAAGGCTAAGACTTTCTCCACAAGTAATCAAGCATTAAATGGTACAAATAATTTTAAATTGATGTGATGTGTAACTACCACACCTAGAGAGATCTACACTGTTTGGCCTTCAACATCTCAATAAAGCTTGCTTGTCTATGCTCCTCTAATTCCACCCGTTCACAGGTAAGACACCTATTTGAAATTTTTATTCTTGTGAAGTTTGTTATAAGAATTCAATTTTTTTTAGTCAAATAGAATCGTATAAAGTTATATCTTTTTTTTATATAGATATTTTAGAGTTGATAATGGTTTATGATTATATTATTGAAGATAAATATGAATTTTAATTACAAAAAATATTGCATATAATTGATTAGTAGGTACAAAGATTAATAATCAAATAAGTAATAAACATTAATAATTTCATTTTACATTAATATAATGTATTATATTAATCAATATATTATTTAAATTATATTATAATATTATCATATTAATTATAAATAATATAGTTAAAAAGATGAAATTTATATTTTTGACGGTTACATTATTGTAGTATTGATAGATTGTAAACTTAAATGTCAGTAAAGTATTAAATATATAAATTTATGTTGGCATCAATATATTGTTAAAGTCTTTTAAATTAATTTTTACCAACCATTGTGATTATAAAATGACATTTCTTAAAATTGTACAAATTTTCAAATATGATAGATGTAAGTTAAATCCTAAATAAAAAAACTAGTATAGATATTTTAAACACATCTATCTAAAAAATAATTCTTAAATAAAATAAAATAACTTTTGAGTAAATCTAAAGATATTTTATCTACTTAAAAGTTGTTTTATTTACTTTAGAATTAATATGATTTTATTTTGCTTTAGAATTTATTTTAAAATTATTTTATTTTTCTTTCAAGAGTTATTTTAATTGAGGTAAGAATTATTTTATTTAGTAAAGAGTTATTGTATTTACTTTAGAGTTATTTTAGTTAATTGAAAATTATTTTATTTTACTTTATAATTGTGTAAGAATTGTTTTATTTTATTTACTATAAAGTTATTTTTATAATTTTGTTTTTTTATTTTTTACAATATACCTCAATTGTATTTTGGTTTTTATATACATCGCGTTCTTTACATAGTTCTAAAATAGATTTAAATTAAAATAAAATAACTCAAGGCTAATGTATCTAGGTGTTTTTAAGATATATTTAAACTAGTATTTATTATAATACTTACAACCATCAATTGATCTTTGTAAGCTACACATGGTTTTGTGTACCCTACACTATGCTCTTTATAATTTATTACATTCACCACCATCAACTACTTATTCACTACTACCTCTAATCGTTACCTTCACTATTAGTTATTCCTATAGACCACTAGACACTCTCATCATGGTTCCCATGACTATTAATTGTCAATAATGAGATACATTCAATACACTAACACTCTCTTCACTCTAAAAACACATGTGTACATGTAAAATAATCTCATCTAAAACCACTATTGCATGCCCTCAATATATAGGTACAAAGACATGATACAACCATAAATGATTTACCAGAAGAATAATGGATACCAAAACCATGCTATCATGCAAAAACCCCATACCCACCTTAGAGAGCATCTTCTAAGAATATAAAATAACTAAATAAATTCACATTGACCTAATCAATTGACCCCCAAAATAGTAAATATAATCACAAAGGCATCATTGCTTCCATAACCCCCAATAGTTCATCCCCATGTATATCACTCTAGAATGGAGTTCCCAACTCATGTGGATCTCATCCATCATACAAGATTCTTCACTCCTTAATCCTAGCACCTAAAATTGAGATAATATAATAAGTGAGTCCAAAATCAACTGTAACTACCATTGTTGTGCTCCACCTCCTTCATAAATATATATAATAACAAATTCCAAGATTCTTAGAGAATCTAAATTATAGATTATTTTCCAACTACACCCTAGGCATCCAAGAATAATTTTCAAGAGTGGTGAAGATACATAAATTATACATATGATCTTGCAAGGTAAATGGTACCTTAATTCTAACATTCTCTCACTTAGGATTATACATTGTAAATACATACATATGAATAATAAATATAATTAAATATAAGAATCAAGGTCAAGGTCGGTAGCCTTTTCACTCAAAGAGAACTTATCCATGGTCATTGGATTCATAAAGAATCTACAACATAATCTAGAGTCTCAACCTCCTCTAAGAAGACCATGGCATTAACAACAATTTCTCACATAAAGTTATAATAAATATCAACATTCTTATTATGAGCATGATACATGATATTCCTCTCCAAATAAATAGTACTATGACTATGACATCCAATTCTAACAATCCTATAATCAAAACCAATACATGTATCAAGCCTCTTTAACTAAACTACCTCATTAGAAGCATGTGTAGTAGCTAGCTATATACTCTACTTCTATGGTAGACAAAACAACAATGGACTACCTTTTACTAATATAATTTATTGCACCCTCAAATAGAAAAAATATGCAACCATCAGTGGACCTTCAGCTATCCAAGTCACCTCCCCAATCTACATCAACAAATCTTTTGTATATGGGTGATCCCATAATACTGGTTTACAATTTTTGGCCAAATTGGACACTGAACTAATTTTTTCTAACTAAATCTTCACTTTCGGGCACCTATAACAGCTAAACCGTGAGGAATTTGAAGATGATGCAAACTAGTGATTTGTGACATTTTGTTTGTAGATTATAAATATATTTTTTTCAAAAAATTTAGAATCAGATTGCACTTCTTTTTCCATCTCCTTCGAAAACTAGTTTTTTTCAATAAACACCATTTTAAGGAGTGATGCTCACCATATACAAAATAATTTTTTTTCCATGAAGGATAAAATTCTAATTTTTTCAAATTTAGATTTGTAACTATGATATATAATTCTTTCATTTGGTTTCATAGTGTTTTATTGAATATTTTTCCGTAATCAAGTTTCAAAGTCAAACTAATTACAATTCAGACATAGGCGACCGTATACAACATAAATTTTTTGTATGTATCAAAATTTAATTTAATTTTTATTGTTGGATCAAGGAATTCAATATCTAGTGCACTAATATTTTTCTTTTTTTTTTTATAATCTGCTATTTTTCCACATGTGCAGAATAGAGAGCTTGATTTTCGGTGAAAAACCTATGTTTAATCAAACTAAAAAAATAAATACATAATAAAACCAAAACATATTAAAATTATATTCATTGGATAACTTGTTTCGAGGACTACCATGATCCAATTGGCTATGTGAAGTCTCCTCCATTTTCATCCTTAACTCGAGCTTCGAAGGGAAAAATTCTAGAGATTTTTGGTGCCAAAGGGGGAGAAGGGGGGTTCGCTTGCAATTAAAAAATAAACCCATTAAAGGGGGGTTCACTCGAACCCCCTGGTTCTAGCAAACCCTTTAGGGGGTTCTAGTGAACCCCCTAAAGTGTTTTCCATCTAAAAATGTATTTTTCCTTCCTCAATGGAATTGTAAATCACTTTTGTGGGTTTACCCATATCTAATGACTTATCCACATTATATGTCATGATAAAATTGTTAGTAAAAAGGTTTCTCAACCTTGCAATTACAAAAGGTTACTATTTTTAGTAAGTTTACATTTAAGCATAGATAGGTCTAAAAATTTCTTCAAAGCTATGAAATTGTCAAATAAATATGCTAGTAAATTTTTGATACAAAGTCATGTTTAGATTTCAAGGTATATTAAAGTTTTTATTTTTAAAAGTTTCAAAATCAATTTTGAGGCACTTATCTTCCATTTTTGTGCTTGAAAATGGTCATAATAGCTTGATGGAGTACTTCCCAAGCTTTCCAATGATTCAAATAATTCATCAATTGTCCCTTTAGATCAAAAGTTATGGTCTCCAAAAATTGGGTCTCCTAAATTAGAAACTGTGAAAATGTGTTAAACTCGTAAAAGAGTTGTAAGGGGAAGTTATATGTGTTATTGTATGTTTTAACACATCATAGGGCATCTTTGATTGGATATTTAAGTTAGGTGTCATTTTTGGATAGTTTTAACTCATGATTTATAAATATCATTTGATGGTTTTATGTATCATATCTCATATATATATTATGTGCTTAAGATGGAGGTTGTGTGTTAGGGCCTTATAGATGTTGAGTTACCTCCAAATATTAGGTTGGTGATACTTCTATGAAATATTGCTCTGAAAGTATATTATAATATTATTTATTTATTTAATAATACATTGGGTACCTTTTGGAGTGCGGGGTTTTATTTCTGAAAGGATTTTCCCCATATAAATCATTGTGTTGTGGTATGAATGGTTTTATGAACTTATTTTTTTTTTTAATAATTGTTGTAAAGATCTAAAAAAATTGCATAACCCTCCTCTCAAGATTAGTGTAGGAAATTTTTCTACTCCCTTAGCTTCCTTACAAGTCATATTATAGTTTGATCACCTTTTAGTTTTAGTTGTAGGTTGCTGAATTTTTTGAACTAATCCAATTTTGAGTATGAATTTGTGCAAAAGATATTTTTTGATCTTGTTGCATGAATTTTTAGATGGAAAGCACATATATGAGTATTAGGGAAAACTATCCATGCATACTTTAGAAAATACTAACCTTACTTTCTATATAGCCCACCCCTCTTGTACAACATCCAATCCATGAATCCTTTAATACCTTTACCCATCAAGTTATCTCCTCCAACACTCAACATCCCTCTTGCATGCCCTCCATCCTTTAATCCTTTACTAACTTTAACCATCAAACTATCCCCCTTAATTCTCAATCTCCCTCCTCCACCCGTCCAATACATGTATCTTTATTTTTTGTATTCATTAATCTATCTTCCCTAATTAAAAAATCATTCCCTACCACTTCCCATGAATTTGGTAGATTTTCCCTCAATGGTTTCAATATATCCACTACACTAAACCCAAAATGGAACATCTTATTCCTCTACAACATAGTCCTTGGAGATCCCTTATTCCCTCTCCAATCCTTCTCCAATCCCTCCATCCTATCTACCTATGATTTGTTACTATTTATATTCATACTTCCTCCAAAAATTCCATCTAAATTCCCTCCTATCTCTTATCTTCCATCTATTCATCCTCCCTCCACTAATCTGTCACCTTCCTATCCTCAATCCAATAATCCTCCTAGCTTGTATCCTCCTCCTCCTATCCTCTATCTAATCATCATCTTATCTCCTATCCTCAATCTAGTGATCCTCTCTATCCCTTATCTAAGTTTTCCCTCTATGCTCACATCTTTCTTGTTTCTCCCTTATCATGAGTTCCTAGCCTCCATCCTTAGTAATCTAATTGTGCCTCATAGTATTCTTACTTGAGAAATTCATTTATATTCCACCATACTAAGCCTTATAAGAACTACCAATGTAATCCATCCATATTATAGCAATCTTAATCCACAGACCTTGCTATGAAATCTAGCGTATTATCCAAAAGCATCCATTGATTTTTTCCCATCCTTATTGTAAACCTTGATCCATTTTACTCATTATTATCATAGGGATATATTGTTCCCAATCTTGGTGTTATTTTTATTATTAACAATGTTATCCTTGGGATATGCATTGTTCTTATCATTAACATTGTTATCATCCTCATCCTCATCCTCATCAATCATTCAATCAATCGAATAGGTTCTTAGCTTGACTAGGGGAATATCATTGTCTAGATATATTGTTCCCAATCTTAATGTTATTATTATATTGTTAACAATGTTATCCTTGGGATATGCATTGTTCTTATCATTAGCATTGGTATCCTCCTCCTCCTCATCATCAATAAATCAATCAATTAAATAAGTTTTTATCTTGCTTTCTTTCTTATATGTATTATCATTATTTACATTAATTATGATCCTTGTAGCTACTAGAGTGAATAATTAATCTATTCACTATACTTAAGTGTACTTAGGTTGATGAGGTTAGACAACATCTTGTCTAACTGAATGTGCAACCTTTAAGCCTCTAGAGGTTACCAATTTATTTGGTTAACCTCATGCACACACCTCCTTCAACAACTCCCTCTTTTGAATTCTCCACTTTGTCATCAATTGGAGAGGCACATCCTTATGGGTTTTAAAAAAGTCTCCTAACAAGTTTTTTTAGCACTTTATAGTTAGCACTTTCTATTTCAGTGATAGTTACAATAAGTTGATATTAAAATATCAAGAACTTGCCAAAAGGGGTTTCATTTTTCATTTTTTTCCCATAGTTAAGAATTTGTAAAAGAAAAGTTAATATCTTCTTTTGCAACATGAATTTGGAAAAGGGGCGGGGGGTCATCATAATGGGGGTTTAATTTTATGTTTTTGGCCTTTTATTGAGGTTTGTAAGACAAACTAATCTATGTTCGCCTTATGACAATAAACTTTGAAGAACTTGTAAAAACAATAAAAGTTGTAAATGCACTCATATAAAGTACCACAAATACTGAATGTGTGTTCCTTAGGGAGGGAGTTTGGGAAATTATTGTACATACATTGAATTATAAAGTGTAATGGGGGGCTATGCCATCACAACATGGATCTTTGTGATTCTCACCTCATGTGAGTGTGTTTTGGAGCACACCTTGTACATCTCTACATTCCTTACACACTCTCAATCTTAATTAGTTTGCTTATATTCTCTTAGCATCAAGGGGGGAGTATGCTAGTGTTATGCTAATTCTTCTTTCAATGAAGCAGTGGAGGAATCTTCTTTTTGGGATGCCTCCTGAACCTTCTATCTTGATCTCTTGTATGGGGGATTAATTCAATAGATCACATGTTTTCAGATTCTAGTACTCCTTATCACAATACTATTTGTATTATCAACTTCATAGAGTTTGATAAACCTTGTGTACAATGGTTGAGTAGTGTTCATATGTTCACTCATGTAGTGTTTTGTATCTCTCATCCTGATCTATATTTCTTGGAGATTCATTGATTCCAACATACACCAGTTCATCATCAACATATTTTACAACTTCTACATGCTTCAAGAGTTCTTCATCATCATGTTCCTATTATTAAGGGACATATATTTTCAGAAAGTCTTAAATCCTTCTAATTCTCTTTTTTGGGGAGGAGTTTTGTTCCCAATGGATTTTCTCCTTTTTCTCCACTTTATGAGAGAATACATTATACACGGGTACCTAACATGCCCTCTAGCTGGAATCCATTTCTATCCACTTGCACTTTTGTGATCTCCCCAAGTAACACTTAAGGGGGGTGTTAGAGTGAATAATTAATCTATTCACTATACTTAAGTGTACTTAGGTTGATGAGGTTAGACAACATCTTGTCTAACTGAATGTGCAACCTTAGTTATTTGGTTAGCCTTATGCACATACCTTTTTGAGGTTGGAAGATTTTCCATCCCATCTCACCTTAAAGGTCACTCAACACTTGGCACACAAGATTGATGACTTGGTCATAGAGGTTGTTGGTTTGCACACTCCAAGTGTTCCTAAGGTTGACACATATAGGACACTTGTCTACTCTTTTGTGCCACATTATGGGGCACTTGTCAATCCACCTCATAGGAGGATTGCCTCATCCTTTCCTAAATATGTAAGGCTTTGTATAGTTCATTATCATTTGGGTCATCTAAATACAATAGTTGCATATTGTTCATTGTGCTTATCTCTTTATCTCCTAGATCTCCTAGTTTTGAATAGTACCACACTACCAAAAGAGCTCATAATGCTCTTCCATATAGTGGTATCATAATGCTTATGCTTGCATGCAATCTTTTGGTTTTGGTTATTCCTTACAAACTTGGAACATTATCACCCTAGTCCCTTATACCTAGTGCATAATGTCAAGTGGCATATCAAATCAAGTTTGTTCACATCGCTATAGCATGATTCCATCCTTTTCAAAAAAATTTCTTCATCCTTATCTTCTTCCCTCCATCTCCTTATCCCAAAATTTCCATCCACCCCTTCCCCCCATTCTTTAATCCCTTCATCCATTTCAAGAGAACACTTGTGTTCTTTGAACTTGCTTATCCTCTGAAGAGAACACACCAACCTCCCTCCTCACCATCTCTCTTCACCCTTCCAATGAATAGGGCATCATGCTACTAGCTTCATTTGTTGAGCCACTAGGTTTTATTATACTTTGACATGACACCACTTTGGCTAGTTGCAACACTATATTAAATAGGAGAAAATGGTAGACACCTAAAATTTTCAATATCTAACCACACTAGACTTTATCCTATAATGATCCATTAATTAAATAATATTAATTACTTATTTAATTATTCATCTATTATCCTTATTCCTCACCCTTAATGAAATAAATTTATATTTTTTAATTACACTTGGCCTTTGTATTACTTTCCTACATGAATTAAAATTATTTATTCAATTCTCCCTTTTTTTCACCAAATCCCAATAGTTATTAATTCCAATCAGTTAATTAAGTTAACCCCTTGCAAATTCCTAAGTATGATTAATTTAATTAATCATATACTAATCCTAATTATCTTAAAAAGCTACATCAAAATATTGGCCATCCATTGTCCCTAGACAATCTCAACCTGTCATTTAGCCCATGTGACTTCACACATGTGTGAAGAGTCACATGTCTCCATCTCTTATACCCATGTTTGAGGAGACACATGTCACATTTTCTCTTCCCAATGTATCCTCACACATGCCACCATAATTAGATTTTTAGAATTTCAAATTTCATGCAAATGCAAATGAAATTATGGTGGAAGAAAGATTGTGCATAGGAAGCGCAAGAAAATACGTAAATAAGTTTCCATGCTTATTGCACAAGCCCAAATGTTTGAAAATCCATTAGAAGGAAGATATTAAAAAATAGATGAAACAAACAAAAGAAAGCCACATGTTCCATTCACTCTTAACCAATAAGTACAACCAAAGAAAATACTAATGAAAAAATCAAGGTTTACATATTAATAAAGCCATTTTAGTGATTTATGTTAGTATTAAAATATTTTTTTGGTTGGGAGTTGGTTTCTCTTATAAGTAATTTGGGAAGAAACTGCAATGCTTTATAAACATTAAGGTTCACATATTAATAAAGTCATCTTAGTGATTTGTGTTCAGTGTTAAAATATTTATTTGGTTGGGAGTTAGTTTCTCTTATAGGTAGTTTGAGAAGAAAATGCAATGCTTTATAAATATTAAGGTTTGCATATTAACACAATCATCTTAGTAATTGATGTTCTTGTTAAAATATTTATTTGGTAATTTGGTTGGGGGTTAGTCTCTATGATAGATAGTTTAAGAATAAAATGCAATGCTTTATAAATTTATTAAGGTTTGCATATTAATAAATTCATCTTAGTGACTTATTTCAATGTTAAAATATTTATTTAGTTGGGAGTTAGTTTCTCTTATAGGTAGTTTGGGAGAAAATGTAATGCTTTATAAATATTAAGGTTTGCATATTAATAAATTCATCTTAGTGACTTATTTCACTGTTAAAATATTTATTTAGTTGGGAGTTAGTTTCTCTTATAGGTAGTTTGAGAGAAAATACAAAGCTTTATAAATATTAAGGTTTGCATATTAATGAAGTTGTAGACACTTAAAAATGACCTAGGCCTACAAGTTTCATTTTTACCACTTTCGTCCTAACATAATTATGACATTTAATTATGTCCTTGGTCCACATTCAACTATTGATTAAATAATTCATAATTATTTAATTAATTCATGTCATTTATTCTTCATGATTATTAAATAAATATATTTTATTTATTTATTAAATACGTCATTTACTGTCTAAGTCTTCCCTTAATTAAATAAATTTCTTAATTTATTTAATTTCCTTTTTGCATTTAATTCTTCTGATTATTAAATAAATGAATTACATTTATTTATTTAATATGTCGCTAATTGTCTTAATTAAATAAATTGATTAATTTATTTAATTAATTAATCTTATCTACTAAATTAAATGATTAAATTTAATTATTTAATTGTCATTAATATTCCTCTCATTTTAAATAAATCAATTATTTAAAATGTCATCACAATCTTAACTACGAGTCCATTTTGATAAATAATCTGAAAAAGATTATTTATTATCTCATAAAATCCATAATTTGAATTATCTTAATTCAAATTAGCAATTAATCTTCCAAAAAATCGGGTAATCGGGCAGATTCTTCATTTTCCAAATTGAATCTTCTCTCCAAATCTTATCTTCTTGATTTTTTCGAATATTGGAAATCAACAATCTTATCTTCTTGATTTTTCGAAAATCTTTATTTTCTAATTAATTTGTCTCATTTATTCTCCACCGTCGATCTGATTATCTGAGATATTATTCTGACCGTCCGATTAATGAATTTTCCCTAACCCTAATTAGGGATTCTCAGGTTTAATCTGGACCTCTCATTTTAGGTTCTCATCATCAGTTAATCTCGTCCGTCCGCTCAAAATGACATTTTCTATAAAATGCCATTTTCCTCTCACTTTTCGATTACACACACATGCTAACATTTTAGATTTATGCACATATTATAGGCATTTATTAACTTGCACACTTAAGGCTTTTGATTTTTCAATTATTGTCATTGTTTGATCAAATTCTTAGACATTGTCATTAGGCATAGGCATTTAGATTTTAATTAAATCCTTCGAAACTTGCTTTAGTCTTGTCTCTTGTCATAGTTACTCATACACAAATCTGAGGGCGTCTTTATTTATTGCAAGCTAGGAGGTGTAACGAAGGTGAACCATGGAAGATGAAGAGTTTTGGTGACATAATTGCCTTTTGTTTTCATTGTATTCCTTTGTGCTTTGTTATTTTCAGTGGATTTTGATGTTATTGATCTAATCATCTAAAAATTTATTTTTCCCTTGATTACAGAAGTCATCTTAGTGATTTATGTTAGTGTTAAATATTTATTTAGTTGTGAGTTATTTTCTCTTATGGATAGTTGGGGAAGTTGTACAAAATTAATAGGAAATTGCAATATTTTATAATCTATAAATTATCGATGAGATATTTTGGAGTGATAAGCATTAGGTAATACTATAAATTTGGAAGTAAATTGAGAGGACAATTAAATGGTTGTAATTTAATTAGTTGAGTTAATGAAGACCATAGATTATGCCATTCATCTTAAATTCATATTCCTATATAAAATTGTAAAAATAACCCAAATTTGATATTAAACCTTTAATAAAACAAAAACCAAATAACTGAAATAAATAAATATTAAGAAAAAAATAAAGCTTGTATAAAAAACTTACATAGAATTTAGATCTGTATAATTCTTATACAAGATATCATTAGTTAAAAGAACAAGGTTCAGAACCTTCCTTAGAGTTGAAAGATATCCATGACAAGTTGATGAATTTCTAGAAATAATCAAATTGTATGAAACTTTAAAAAGATACACAATTTAAACCAAAAACACACTATTCTTAAAAATAATTAGTTAAAACACTAACTAATAATAAAATCAAACTACGGGAAAAAAATAAAAAAGCATTGGACCCTTGTTTAAATGGTCTATTGAGTCGACGTTCTGGTGAAGAATATTAATTAACCGCCGGTGAAAACTTAGCAGAATGCGTAACGAACAAGGATTAGGATTCTTGTTCTGCTGGAATGGAATGCAGAGAAACTGAAAATTCTTTGCTCGAGTCTTTTACCCCACTGACAGAGACCTTGGTTGAGTCTTTTACGGCATTGACAGAGACCCCGGGATAATTTGTGTGTAAAGTAGCTAATGATGGTGCTAACATATACCCCTCTAGTCGGATGTCCCGTCTGGTCCCACTTGATTTTAACAGCTCAGCTAGCATTCTTTCTCGCGCTCACCACCGTTAAGAAATAGGCAATCTCGCTTGACTTTAAACACCCGTGGCCGGTCCGATGGATAACATCTTAGTTGAAGCATTCAAAATATAAATCATCTAAAATCTAAAAATAAAGCATTTTAATTTTTTGGATTGTGGAAAATTTATACCATCTAAAATCTAAAAGATAAAGCATTCTAATTTTTTGGATTGTGGAAAATTTATACCATCTAAAATCTAAAAGATAAAGCATTCTAATTTTTTGAACTGTGGAAAGCTTATACTTTAAACCGGTCCAATGGATAATGACATCTTAGTTAAAGCATTCAAAATTTATATCATCTAAAATCTAAAAGATAAAGCAATCTAATTTTTTGGATTGTGGAAAATTTATACCATCAAAAATCTAAAAGTTAAGCATTCTAATTTTTTGAACTGTGGAAAGCTGATACCATTTAAAACTTATACCATGTAAAATCCAAAAACTACCTAAGCATTCTAACTTTTTGGACTGTGGGAAACTTATACCATCTAAAATCTTATCTGTAAAAAAATAAAGAAATAAGACAATAAAGTTATAAAATAAAATTGGTTTCTTTTTAGTTTAATATAGATTGAAGATATTATATATATCTCATGTTTTGAAGCTAAAATCATTGTAATGAATTACAATTGAAGAACAGATTACAGATATTTTATTCTGTAAATATTTCCTTAACATATTATCAAAGTTTTACCAAATAAATCTGTATTTTGTCTATTATTTTATTATTCTATTTTATTTTTTTCATTATTTCTTGTGCTGAAATATTATTTGATTTCTGGGTTTTATCTTTCCTTCACAACAGGGCTGTTTATTACCAGAGAAAAGAAAGCGCTGTATTATTTTCCAATGGATAAGCTTCATGTGCTCTGTTTGTCTTTCGCTGTCTTCATTTCGCTTGCTTGTGCCGAAGAAGATAGTCTTTTGATTTTGAGCGAGGAATCTCAACTGGTAAATGGGCTTTCATGCACCTGCCTCGAACTGGCATCGGTTATCGAGAAACGGATCGATTTTTACTTAAAGGAGGACATTTCTCAGGCCGCCGGGTTGCCACGTCTTCACTTTCATGACTGTTTTCTTCAGGTTGGGTTTTAAGTAATTTAATTCTTTTGCTATGCTTGTATGTTGGATTGGTGTTAAATGTTTAAAGCTGTTGCACAGGGCTGTGAAACTTATATTCTGTTACATGGATCTGCAAGCGAGCAAGAAGGCCCTCCAAATTTAACGCTGCAGGCGAAAGCTTTTCAGATCATAGACGACATTAAAGAGCGTGTGGACGAGGCCTGCGGTATCATCGTCTCTTCCTCAGACATTATTGATCTGGCAGTTCGCGAGTCCATCTCAGAGGTAAATTTATTATTACTAATTTAAGGGTGTTTTGATCTATCTCCTGATTTTCTAATAATTTTGTAAAGAGAGAACTGCACATGTTCATAATTTTGTGGTTTATAACAGTAGGCCAATATAGGGGCACCCACCAAATGAATGGATGCTTGTCCGCTATGGTCAAAACTAACCTTATACCAATGGCTTAGGTCGCGAAGGTATGAGAAGCGGAAAGTTGACCCAGGCCCTACCACCAAGCCCTACCTCTTCTTGGCCGCCTGATCTGTACTCGGGCTAATCTGTGTCTTACTAATTTTGGGGTTTATTAAGTGGAATTTGTTTGTTTGTTTTTTTTTTTTAATCTCTTCTTCTTTGGGTATGAAAGCAACAGTTCACCATATAATTATAACAAAAGAGTTCAAAGCATTCATTCACAGACCCCGTTCATTTTTACAAGATGTTCATTTTTACAAGATTTTATTGTGAACAAGATTTCTGGAATAACTGTGTGCAATTTTTTACATTTTTCTAGTCAAGTCTGCTATCTTATTTTCACTTCTCTCTCTATCTGCTTATCAGCCTGACGATGGATCATGGAGTTTGATCCGAAACGTTGATGTAAAAAATTACACAGTTATTCCAGAAATCTTGTTCACATCTATCATGGACTGTGGAAGCAAAATATTATTAAGATTTTATTGGTCAAATTAACTGTTCAATGAGAAAAGAGAGGCATGGCCGGTAGCCAGTCCAGTCCATTCCATTAATTGTTTTACATCAACACTTAGCTAATGTATGATTACTTTTCCGATTACCCTGTCCTGCCAGGCTGCCAGGATGAGTTCAAAAATACGGATGCTCTGTATTCCATTACCATTAAGTACATGACAGAATCCAATGCTTACAGGAAAAAATAGTAAGAGAGGATTACAAAGTCGGTCCTATTGTCCAGGAACAATTCCAAGTCAGAAGCACAACTACACAAGCCTTGCAAACGCGAGTTGACTGACTTGTTTGTTAAGCAGTTTTGGTTGCCACTTGCAGCCATGGCTGATGAATATCAGGCTTGAAGTCACCCTTGTCCTCAAACTTATTACCATTAACTGGCAGATAAAATATTCTGCAATGGCTGTCTATCCACCACTGTTGGGTATAGGAAGAAATGTTGTTATGGGCTTCCATAGAGTTGAGCAGATTGCAGGACTTTAATTCGTCAACTCCATCATCCTCAATAGGTGCGGGCAAGTTAAGATCCAACAATACAGGCTCCTGCTGCAGCTGCTAGGGACTAGAACTGCTAGGACTAGAACTAGGACTAGTAATCGAATGGGACCTTTTATGGCCATCCAATGCTTGCCCAGATCCAAAATTCCTATGACAAATAGGACATTCATGCATCTTGGGCTTGTTGGTACCAATTGCATGCAAGGTCAGGCTTTCCTCACTGACAACTTCATCAATAAATGATTCTGCGACCTTGTTCTTGACTTGTTCCTGCTCCATACGGCAATCCTTGAAACCCCAACAAATCCTTGATCTTCCTGTGACTCGCCCTGTGTCCACCCAGAGCTCGATGGGAAGAGAAAACTTGCTGCATGTCGGGCACTCGTATACATTGCTGCTAATCTTCCATTCATCAGCTTCCTCTTCAGGATTAGAGTCATCTAATTCATCTGCTTGGCATGCATTTTTCAGATCCCTGGATCTGGCTATATGATTACAATAGCCCAACATATTCTGTGCTCCTGAAAGCTGGGTCTTGGGCGGCCTCCATGATCCCTCGGCAGTAGAAAGCATGACCAAACAATTTGCTACGTCTTCATCTTGGTTGGTTGACAGAGCCTGCTCAATAACATGCCTGGACCGCTTCGATGACCAGCCCTTCATTTTAGGATTGGAGCCCAGGTCATTCATATCTCTGTGCATGTGCATGATTGCTTGTTCACTATTACTGGTACTAACACTGGTACCCTCAATATCCCTCGGCAGATCAGAGTGGCTGCTTGGCCCTTGATAAACTGCGTTCTCTTCTTCATGCCATGCTTCTTGGAACATTGATTCGGAACCTCCAATTTCCTAAACCTTGCGTTTTTTCTTCTTCTGAGGACACATTGAAACCTCCGCAGGATTCAGTCGGCCGCCATGAATTCTCATACGACTACCCAGCGCCTTTCCATAGCTGAATCTCCTGTTGTAGACCTTGAACACATGCTTCAAATCCTTCATCTTTTCCTCGCCCTTTTCCCCTTTTCTCTTTGTGGGGTTTTTATGAGCCAAACCAGCTGCACTATCCATTCCAGCCTAAACTGCCTCACCTCATGCAGTGAAATGATATCGATGAGACATCTGCTGTCGGGCTTATTCTTCTCAAGTAGAGTTATCTTGGTGTAAGGTTAGTTTTGACTCGTAGTTTACGGTTTTACAGTATTTTTCAAAAAAAAATATATTCATAAATAGTTTTTTAACTAGCACTTGCACCAATGAGGTGCAATGCTTACACGATAGGTTGATTATTTCACTTGGTTTGATTTTACTTTACTGCATTCATTTTTTGTACGAAATGCCTGTCAACCAAATGCAGCTAGAAGGTCGGATAGCCCAGGGCTGGAATTTGATGGTCTATTTGACCGTTTTTTGCATTTTGGACCGTATATTACAACCTAAAAATTTATTAGACCGTATTATTTGACTTGCTATATTTTTATATAACCGTAAATATGACTTTTAAAATTATTATTAAACCGTAAAAAATTATTGTAGTATATATATAATATTTATGATAAAAATATAAATTATTTTAGAATTGGAATAATTCTTTGTTATTTCACTTTATATTAATATATATGATTTATAATATTTATTATAAATATATTTATTAATTCAAAATCTGTTCAAAATAGAATCTTTTCAAGATTAAATATAGTTCTTTCTATTTTTTAAAATATTTTTAACAATAAAATTTAAGATTTTAACATGTTTACTAATAGTTATCATTGCTTTATATTAATATATATGATTTATAATTTTTATTATAAAAATATATATTAATACAAAATCTTTTCAAAATAGAATATAATTGTTTTTTAACATTTTGAATATTTGAACAAGATTTATTTTCTATATGAATTTAGAAACTTCTTGTTAATTGTCACAGTTAATTTAAGATTTTTACATTTATTTCTAATTATCAATATTTTCTAATTTTACATTTTTTTTTAATATATATAGGATATCCATATGAATAACATAACACAAATTTTCACTATTTTTTCAACAACATTTATTTTACAGCATTTTGTTTATAGTGATTAGTGATTCAAGCTTTGATTATTTTTTAATAGGTTTGAAATTGATATTTAATTTTTTTTGACAGTTAATTTTTTTCATAAAACGTAAAGTGACAGGCATTTAAATGAACAAACTGTCAAAAAAAATTCATATGACAGGTAGGGGTGCCTGTCAAATTCCAGGCCTGGAATAGCCTATCGCCTAATAAAAAGAATATACCCAATCAAAAATATTTATTTAATAAAAAAAATATCTTAGCCAAATGGACTGCGAATCTCATCAATCAGTATTATAAAAATATTACTGGAAATATCTAGCACTTTTTATCTTATTTCGTAAAGGTAATTACCTACTTTCTTCACTTAGGATTTGATTTTTTCCCATAAAACTTCTACTTTAAAATGGGGTGAAAACCTTTTATGAGTTGTGCTTTATTGTAAGTGAGATGTTTATTTTAAGGCAACATTCATTTAAATATGTCTTTATTCTATAAATAAATATTTTCCCTCACGTTTTCAATGTTTTAATTTTTTTAATGCAGAGAAGTATAGGTACGATGAACAAGTGGCGCAAACTTCTATCTCAGCCTGATCCTCATAAACCTACGGCTAAGCCTGATCCAGGACATTCCGCGCAACATTATTAAAATATATTTCGTTATTATAGATTATTTGTAAACGTTGTTTATTTTAATAAATATTAACTTTAACCAATAAAAATAATATAAGTATTATCACTTTAAAACCAAAATAATAGGAAAAAGCACTTTTTGAAATAAGAGCAAACTTGACAGGTGGGGTCTACACATTTGTTGACACACTTTATAAATGTGCATTGTATTAAAGAGCTATATATATATTAAAGTCAAAGTCTGTTAAGAGACTCTTTCTCCTTGTATTATTCTTTGCCTGTTTCAATTAAAAAAAAAAGATGGGAGTAAAAAAGTTGCATCAATATCATTTAATTTATTAAATTTAAGTTATAACTTTATTTCATTAAATACTAGTGACTTCTTATTATAATAACTTGTATTTATGCGTATTCTTTAAAAAAATATTATAAATAGACAATTAATATATTAAATTGGTATTACAAAATATAAGTATAATTTGATAATGTTAAGTAATATTTTCATTTAATTTTTAATTTATTCTAAATCTTTAAGATGCTCATTATTTGGTTGTTTCACAATATTCTTATCCACTAATGAGAATTAGGGTCAATACAATGTGGACAAAGGTTTTATTGAGATAGGAAGAAGTATCAAATCTATTTATTCATTAGTAGCAATTTTTAAGAAAGTGTGACTTTTTGTTTTCTTCTTATTCATCAATTGCACGAAAGGCTAATTTGTTTGATCTAGCTATCTAAAAATTGTACAATTCAAAGCAATTAATCAATAAAGTAAATTTATCTCCTTGAAAATACATTAATTTTGATTTAGCATTTACTCATTTATATAAAATAGTATCATCTTATTTCAAGTTCAATATTTGAAACAAGTATGAAATGAGATTTAAAAGTTGGTTAATTATTTTATTTGAAACAAATATTGACATCAATTGTAATCAAGAAAAATATAAAATTCTTATTAAAATAAACAACATTGAATATGTAAAAATAATTAACACTCTTTTTCTAAATAATATTAAAGTTATTCAATATAAAAAACTAGGGAAAATTTAATTTTATATGAGATAACCAAAGCTCTTTTATATGTTAAACTTACACCAAATTGACATAAAAATTTAAAATTTCCAAATGTAAATATTTATGCACTCCAAAGATTACATCATCTAGCAATAGATTTAAGCTTCTCATATAAACATTCTTCAAATTTGTTTCTAATCAAATGACAAGTAATAATTAGAAGCATGATGGTTCTAATCTTACTTGCATAGTCAATTTTTACGAGAACACTTCATGCCATTAGTAGACAATAAAAATTCACCCAAGTATGTTAACGTGTTGACAATGGTCCCTTTTTTCTGGAGAGCACTTGGAGTCGTCAATAGGCAATACTAGTTGGGTAGGCTTTAATAAAACAATGAACACAAGCTTAGATCCAAGTAAAGGTTCTCACCTCATTTTAAAGGTTCTCCCTATCAACTAAAATCTGATATCAAGAATATGGAGAAATTAATATAAAATTAGTTTACAATATAGCCTCAAGATTACAAATTCAATGAAGGTGAAGAAGAGACAAAAAAACCAAAATATAAGGGATCAATTTAACTAAGTTTCTAAATGTGAAAGGATAAGAAAAAAGTAGAACTGCATGAAAGAAGAAAATGGCATGTACTCAATTATTTTATCCTAACAAAACAACAAAAAAATTACAAGTAATTAAACTTAAATATTAAGGTGTATTTAAATAATTACACCAACACCCCCTTAAGTACAACTTGAGAGATATGTGAGATAAAAATGAGTCTCAACAACTAGATCGAATTAGATGCCCATGGACAATGATAGAAACCCCCAAAAGAAGAAAAAATATAATATATAAGAAAAAACTTAATCCCAGGGATACAATAATATGAATCTAGAAGTTTCTTATGTATCTTGGTGTTAATGTTTTAAACCATGATTAAAATTGATCCATAGGAGCAAGGAACATGAAGATTCAAGAACATTAACCATGATGGCTCTCACTTTGAATTGTAATATGATGTGAATTAGATACAAGATTCATGATCAAATATAAAAGGATCTCAATATGGGATGTGAATTGATGTGAATCAAGATGTGTTAAGTCATAAGCAAGATGTTGCAAAGAGAGAACTAGATGATCCAAGTGCAACTCATGTAAAACTTCATCAAGTTGGAGGTAGGATCATAGTGCCGGTCATTTGACTACACTCTCATCCCTTTGTATGCCATTTTGTACTTAGAAACACTAGAAAGTTATGCATGAACCCACCATACTGGAACTTTATTGTAGTTCATGATTACAAAATACCCATGGGTAATCCCCTCAAAAGACAAGTACATGATATGATGACACTTTATAAACTAAGTGCATTTGTATAAAAAGCCTTCAAAAATAGCTCAATTATGAGGTATTTTAAATAAATTATGATGATGACACTTTATAGTGAGTGCGATTGTAATTGCCACTTGTTAAACTAATGAAGCAGTCTTGATTTTAGTGTACTACAAATACCTAAAATATGCCACAAAATTGAACTATAAATTTTAATACACATGGGATAAATCAAACTAGGGTATGTGCAGGATCATGATGGGCCAAAAAGTGGTGATATGATGGGTATGTGTAGGGTATGTGGCTGATGACTTTTTTTTACCCAAAATTAATGAAACGAAAAGGGTTTTTAAAGGAGATTCTCAACTTTCCACCAATATAAATTATGCTTTACTTTGAATTTAAAATATAATTATTATTCATTTTCTATTTGAATTACGATTAAATTCTTAATTGATAGGCTGATTGAAAAACATCTATATAGCTTGCAAATGGTATCACATTTTTTGAATCCGAAACATGCATCACATTCTATGCTTTGCATACTATAGAATTAAAAAAAATTATTTTCATGAATTTTTGACTAAGTTAAGGTGGTTAGACATCTGAAGTTTTTATATTTTTTAAAATTGTAATAAAAATCATAATTAATTATTTACTTGGAAAAAAGTTTACAAAAAATATGCATCACATCCGAACATGAGTCCTCTACTTATATCTAAAATATTTTAAAAAATATTATCATTTTATTGTGGTTAGGGTGGTTAGATAGACACATACTTCTTATTTTTTCCCTGAAATTTGAGTATTGTTGCATTGAAATTTCAAATTTTCACCAAATAGATTTTAAAAAAAAAAAACCTAGTAGTTTAGAAACTACATTCAATTTGTTACAGATTCTATTCTTACATATTTTAAAAATAATACAGGTAACTTATTCAAATTTTTACGTCAAATTGCTTAACTCTATTTTTTTTTATTTTTTCGCCACTTAGGGGCTTATTTTTTCTATGATGATCTTCCACATACCCACTACACCAATGCAAAGTACATAAAAATTATGCACTTTCAAAAAAATTGCATCCAAAAATTATATTGCATGAGCCCAAATGAAGCCCTCAAAGCTCTCCAAATAAGAACTACTTGGGATCATCTATGAGAATCCATAATTTTTAAAATTTACCCAACACCAAAATCAAAATTTGAATGCACCACTATGAAGCTCTTGAAATATTATCCCATATTAAAATAATTTACTAGAATAAAAAGGAGAAAAAATGGAACCTTTAAAGTTTAGATATAAAAGTCAAATTACCAATAGATAGGGGTCAAGAATTAGGGAAAAAAATAAGGATAATATTATCCTAACATCATGATTTTTGATAATCAATGTAATATTATTGTAATTAGATATTATGAAAGTGTATGCAAATCTAAAATTTATTTAATTAACAAGGATTACCATATGATAAATATTTTATGATTGCAAAATCAACAATAAAAATTAAATCAATAGACCATAAGGGTAAGTGCACCAAGTTGTGACATAAAAAGGGGAACTTAGGATGCCACTTTTTTTTCTAAAATCAACAAAGTCTAATATTTGATGAGATAATTATGCTAAAACATTAGAGATGCAACAAGAAAAAAAGTTGTAGTTCTCCAAATCTTCTTTCTAAACTATTTTTTTTTTTGCAAATGGTGAAGGTTAAGGGTTTCAAAAAGGAGGAGCACACAAAGCTGTTTACTTTTTTCAAAGAAGCATAACATAGCATCTAGTGTGCTCCCCCTAAAAAGCTAATCTTTTTTTAGAATTTCAAAAATTGCTTCAATGAGAAATTAGCTAACACCATGTAGTTAATGTTAGATTTTTTTGACTAATTTTTTAATGAATATTTATTTTTTACAAAAATTCGAGCATGCCCCCCCCATAAAAAATTGAAAACATTAAAAATATATTTTTTTCAATATGTGTAGAATCAAATCTAGTTTATATAAATTCATTTTTTTTTTAAATTCAATGAACGAGTAAAAAACCATTCCCAAAATACCACAAGTTGGTTTTTTAACAAAAAACAGACACACTAACAAAAGAAATTAAAGATGAAAACTTTAGCATAATCAAAATGTGAAAAAAATTATATAGTTAGATAGCTAAGAGAGATTAATACCATCATGGTGTTTTTATATATTTGCATTGGAACACATGCAAACCTGATGGAGAGCATGACCAAAAATTTGTGAATTTTTTTGCCTTTTCAAAAAACATATCTTTGACAAGAAATGATGATGTTTTAGAATGCATTTTCTTTCTCTTTATTTTTTTATTTTTCATTGTCTTACAGGTATTTCTCTATCAGTGAAGGTATGTACATGAAAGTATAAGTTGATATTTTTATGTATATAGTTTAGGATGTTTGAGAGTGGCTTCAAGTCTCTTGGAATTATAATGCAAATTCTAGGTTTTGGAAGATCTTATAATTTTTAGACTAGGGTTGAGACCCCTTAATCCCAACAAGAAAGAGAGAGGGGATAGAGAAAATTAGAGAGGGAGGGAAGGTGGGAGGGAGAGAAAGAGGTGAGATAGAGAGAAGTAGAGAGAGAGAGAGAGGCGAGATAGAGAGAAGTAGAGAGGGAAGGAGAGAGAGAATGGTGAGATAGAGAAAAGTAGAGGGGGAAGGAGAGAGTGAGAGAGAAAGAGGGGGAGAGTGATAGAGAGAGAAATAGAGAGAGAGACAGTAGAGAGATATGGAAAGAGAGAGAAGGATGGATAGATAGAGAGGTAGTTCTTGAGCTCAAGGGGGAGATAGTCAAATAAAGGGACGGAGATAGTGAGAGAGAGAGAGGTCTAGAGAATAAGAGATAAAAAAATGACTGAGATAGAGAGAGAAAGATGATACAACTTGTTGATTACTAAAATTTGACCTCTTGTTTACTAAAATTTGACATAGTTGATTACTAAAATTTGACTAAGTTTGAAAAATTATAAGATCTTCCAAAAACTAAAATTTACATTATAACTCCAAGAAATCTAAAACTACTCTCAAACATCCTAAAACTATATACATGAAATATAACTTAAAGTATAAGAAAATAAATGTCTATATGTAAATTTTAGTTATCTGAGCCATTTGGCACTCACAAAATGGTCATTTTGGGTAAAAAAGACCTTGGCATCTTAATTATGTCACAAATTTGTGCACTTACTATTTAACTAGTTTTTAATTGTTTCATATTGTGACCAACATTAATTTGAGCATACTTCTTAATTTTTACCAAAGTACTTCATTTAAAATTTCAAATTTGACAGCCTTATTTTGACCTATGGACTTATTACCTTCTCATGGAATAAGCAATAATTTTTTGGGATATGGGCCTTCACTCTATTGAAATAAAATGGGGCATGATGTGAGACAACATAATCGATCATTGACAATTTTTATACATTGCTCAAATCCCTCTTCAAACATTTTTTAGGTGTGTTCCCTAGTAGCCAAAGTCATAGTTGGATGGACTAAGATACCAAAATTCTTTGTAATGAAAATGCTTGATAGGTCAGCTAACACCCTGAACCATATGTAGCTCTATTATCTTTTTGGAACTCAAATAGTAGTTCTCCCTACATTCCATGATTAAATTTAGACAGTAGAATAAGGTAGGAAAGCCAACAACATAAGTGATTCTATTTTGTACCATATTCTTGTCATTATGAATGCCATTGTTTCCAAATATCATTTCTTTCAAATCCTTCATATCAATATTCCCAAGGTCAGTGTCTCCAACAAACTTCCAATCGAAGGCAATATTGGTCTCTAGATAAAATCCCTTGAATTTATACTTCATTTTGGCCACCCTTGCCATTTAGTTTTGCATAAAAACCTTAGCAAGTATATTGCAACAATTTCTAATTCAAAAACTATTTATTCCATTTATACTATGAAAATTTTGATAGTCTTTAAATCCATCACATTTTTCATAAAATACTTAATTCATTCATTAAATAACCCCAAAAGCTCCTACAAATTTTCTCCTTAAAACTTAACATCTTTCATACTTACCTCTCCATTGTAGAGATTTGGGGTAGGAAAAACCTACAGAGATATCATATGGACACAACCTTGCATAGATGTAAACATGACAATCCTTTTAAAATATTTTTTTGCATTTAAATGCTCATTTAATCCAATTGGAAGAGAATGAGGGGGACCCAACCTTGTAAAAAATGAAGGATGAAAGACCAAATCCAAATCAATGTTGAAACCTTGCAACAACTAATACTATTATAGAAAAATAAAGGATGAAGTTCCAATTGAGGGAAAATGTGCTATGGTTAGATGACTACTCGATCTCCACAATAAGAGAAAATTAAACTTAACAAAAGATGTGAAAAAATTACTAGATCAGGACATTACAGAGAAAACTCAGGCTCATAGATAAATCCACACTACCCCCAAATTCCCATAATAGAAAAAACTTCACACTAAGAAAACCATACTTGCCACTTTTCAACATAGAATTGCAAAGTTATAAGGACATGTCAACTTTTGGTGAACATGTCATGCCTTAAATTTTTCCACAACCTAAACCCCAATTCTTTATTAAACTAAACAACTCAATGAAGACATAGCAAAAAAACATGCCCTTGATGCCTATGATGACATCAAGTTAATGATTCCATCATAAGCATTTTGCACAATGAACATTTGAGAGTGGAATGGTGACAAACTAGTCTAGGGTTAACTTTAATATTACCTCTAACTAAGGGAAATTATTTAGTCTAAAAGAAAGAGACATTAAAGGAGATATTTATATAATATATATTATACAATATATAATATGATATATATTATATTATATTATATTATATAATTAATATATAATATATTATATTATTATTAATATATAATATATAATGTTATTATATTATATAATTAATATATAATATATAATATATTATATACTACTATAATATAATATAATATATATTATATATATTAGTTTATAGAACTTATAGTTTATATAAACTCATGGACCTAAAACTAAATGGATATCCATTTATTGTGTTATTAATTAAAAAAGGTCGAAAGTTTATTTTACAATTTGCATTTCAATGTTGCGCAATAGGGGCAAAGAAGGGAAAACAAATATCCATTAAGACTAATGTCTGAGTTATAAATTTGCACTCCAAACCATTTGCAATCAAAGGTATTTGATTTTTAATGGTTTTTCTTCAAAAAAAATTATTTTAGCATTATTATAGTATGAAATAAGCTTTTTAATATGCATTTTAGTTTGTAATAAAAAAAATTGTTAATTTTTAAAATTTTGAACATCAACCAGGCTTTCCAATGGATGAGAATCCAAATCTTGGTCCAAAAGGAAACCCTGCCTAGCCAAATCCTCCACCACCAAATCCCCCCTTACAAAATCTACCTTCTATCCATGACTTAATCCATGGCAATTTAACTAAATTGAGAAACATCTACCACTTATACGATAGGAACCCTCACTTTTTTGCAACAAAAACCACTTTAGAATCAATAATTTCAAATGTTGAAACTCTTACTAACTAGTTATATTACCTTTTTAGAGTGGTGAGAGGCCAAGAGGCAACAATATGTTGATGGCTTATTGTATGATCAAGTGAGGGAACTTGAAATTTCCAAAGCCTAATTAGTACAACTGTTTATCAATCCTAAAACTAGACAACCTGTTGATGTGTGCAAGCCTAAATATTTGATTAAATGGTGAACACATCAAGGCATCCTAGATAGTTTTTGGTATTGTTGGGGGATGGTTTTTGATAAAACACCCAACAACAATCTTTATGTCCCACAATATTTTCTTTGAAAACTATATGTTGAATTTATCATGGGTAAGCATGTCAACTACTTTAAATCTTGGTATGAAAAATTTCCAAGGTGTAGGTAGAGGAATACCTTAGGATATACCTAAGGAAAATCAAGCAACCCCAGTTATTCCCCCTCTGCCTATTGCTCCTCCACCTCTAATACCTTACCTAGAGATTGTTGCACAAGTGTAACACATCAAAATATATTGGTTGTACATGCTTTGACTAGCCATTTAATCACACAAATATCATAGTTCGCACAACCACATGATAGTGATACACCTATTACATCACCTCCTATTGGTATTCCTTCCTCTTCTCCACATGTTTGTGTGCAACATCACTGCATTATGTGCAACCAGGTATGTTTTGTTCCTCTTGGGCATCCTCCTAAGGTGCCAATGGAAACATTCGACTATGAGGTCCATCATATGTCCGATGTAGGAGATGAGAGAGCACAAACCGAAGCACATCTAGGAGAGTCATCTGGTGCCAAAGATGAGGTGGATGTAACAATAAGACTTAAAGTAATTTCATAGTGCATTTTATCTTAAGTTAGTATTTTATAAGAGATATTAGTACTAATATATATTTATATGCCAGATTTAATAGTTGTTGATGGAGGATCAAATTTTGCAGGTCCAAGAGGCTACAGTTACGACCATTTCATTTGGCCTAAAGAGTAACTATATGGTATACTTTTTTGCACATACATTTTTACAATTTTTTTATTGTATATGCATATCATTTTAATTGTGATTTAGATGAAAATTTTCTAAATCTATTATGATTAAATACATGTACATAGATTGATAGTCTTATGTATTCTTGCCTTTTTATGCAGCAACCTACTACTTTTACATCCATGATGACTACTTTTGACACATTGGAAGAAGAATCACAAGTATATGTTTTTTTTTTATATTCTTGACATTATGATTATATGTACATGTCCATTTATACTCTTACATTCTTGTCCTTTTTTATATAGTAAACTATCTTAGTTGTTTCATCCATCATGAGCCCTTCTAGAACAAGAGAACAAGCATCACATGAGGTATGTGTTTATTTTATATTGTAGATATATACATTTAGATAGGAGTAGATACATGTTTAGTTTATAATTATTTGTCAACAATTATGTATTAATTTGTATCAGATTTATTTTACTTACTATAGTCCTTTGCTCAATTAAAAAATGTGACAAATCCTCAACCATTTTGATATATTAGGACTCCTGATTGTCCTACGGGACAATCATATGTAGAAAATCTTGTAGAAAAAAGAGAAAAACTTGAGGTAATCAAGAAGTCTATTTTAGATATATTATAGTTCAATATAGTGATTTTGATGTTAATTTGACAATTTTAAATTATAATATATAAGTTTCTATTTAGTAGTCTAACTTGTCAACTATTGACATAATTAATCTGATTTGTGGGTTGAATTGTCATTGTGCAAGAAACTTCAGAACCATTAAGTACTTTTAGGAGGCTCGATTTTGATGATACAACACAAGATTAGGATTTTCTAGAGATTGATACATTTAGGGATTGATACATAACTATTTGGTATGTATATTGTCTATTGATCTTGAGATGGCATATGACACATTTTGTAACTTTTTTTTTGAGTTGGCATATATGCCAAATTTGTATATGCACATACACAATTATTCTACAATTTGATATATAAAAATTGAAATTCAATCAAACTTAAAATTGGAATGTATAATTTAGAATGGTTAAGTTATGATCAATAACATGTTATAGATTAATGAAATTTAACTTTAATATAACTTATGAATTAAAATCAGTAATCCATCTTGTTAACTTGTTAAATTTGGTTGCCTTGGGAAACTTCACCAAATTTTATGACCATTTTTCTCATGTTATCAATCATAACATGGATGCTTGTGTTCCTCAGTGTAGATGTGAAAGGATAAATTACAAGAATTTTCAATGTTGTACTATTATAAAAATGACTACAAATACATCCTTTTATACAAAAAATGTAACAATAAATTGTGAACATTTGTGCAAAGTTGGCTTGGGACCAAAGTGTGAGATTGGCTAGTTAGCTAAATGTTTTGTTTTTCTTTTACATTTAAAAGGATCAATATTGTGGTCACAAGAATGTCCCTGCAACTATTACATGAGTTGGCATGCCAAGGTAGAATATTTATTTCTTAGTTGAATTCACTTGATGTCATTATAATCTAAAAATTTACAACTTGTAATAGGATGAGTCTTTCATATTCCTAGTTTTGTATGTTGATGACTTATTGATCACAATGAGTTCTTCATCCTTAATTGTGATAGTGAAAATTTTTATGTACATGATAAATTTTTGACGACTAACTTGATTTTGTTAAGCTTTTTTTTGTGGGATTAAGCTCTATCACTTTACATCCAAGATCTACCTTGAATAGTCAAAAAATACACTTGATTTTCTCTCACAATTGTATATGGCCAATTGCAAACCTACTCTAACACCCTTCCTATCCAAAGTCAAAATTTAGGTGAGATGTTAGATTCACCATGTTAGTTGATGCTACTATATATTCATATATTATTGGCAAATTCAATTATTTGATTCACTCTAGGCATTGCATTTCATATGTCATTGGCATGATATCTAGTTATGTAGGAACCTCATGAACTAAAATAGAAGGAAAACTACTAGTGCCTCCACTATACTCAAGGAACTCTTAGTTTTTGGATTAACTATGCAATAGGGTTTGATATTGATTTGATTGGGTACATTAAAATTTATGGGCCAATTGATTTACTTGATTGGAAGTCTACTTCTAGTTATAGTCATGTAGGAGCATCCCAGGTGAAAGTGTAATCAACATCAACCAAAAAAAGGAGTGATTTAAATTTGATTTTAATAATTTGTGTGTGAGAAATAAATGTGACATTAAGGACAAAATATTTTTTTAATATTTGGTCAAATTTCAATTGTTGCCACATTTTTTAATTTTTGAAGTCAATTTAAGTGATATGCTTGGTGTTTTAATGCAAAAAGCATACCTTGGCATGGGATTTTGAGGATTCCACATTTTTAGTTGCATGTAATGTTCCTCAACTTTTGGCTTTTCAAATTTGGGTGCCCATGTGTGGATTTGTAGTTCTTGGCTTGACAACTCCTATTTGTGAGGAAGTGGCTACTTTTTCTTTTCCAATCATGGATGGAGGTTACAAAAAGATTCCTTTTCAACATTTAATGATTTTAAACTAATTTTTGAAAGCATATTGTAAATTTATAGGCATAGAAAATTGGGAGTTATAGGAAAGGTGTGAAGGAATTAATTTATATGCTTTATTTTGGTCATTTTTAGGGGTTTGTTGCTGCCAAATTGAATCTAGTGCTTCCCAAGCGTGGATTTTGAAGTAAGAAGGTAGAATCCATGATTTTGTAGATCTAGGAGAGTGTTGAGATAGAAAATGAAAGATTAATTCCATGGTTGAAGGTGGATTCATCCATAGATTGAAGGTTGCAAGTGTAGATTCTTGTTGTTTGAAGTTTGTAGTGAAGGGAGAGAAATTGCAACTATGTTTTCTTAGTAGTTTTATGTTTAAAATCTAATTATATTTTGGTTTTACTACTATATATCAATCCTATTGACTATAACATTTGGCATAATCAGATATATGGATGTTTGTAAGTCATTTGTGCAAGTTTGAATTAATGGAAATCACTTCATAGTTGTTTTACATTAAAATCTCTGTTATTTGTTGAATGGTTTTTGAGAGAAGATTTGATAATGGAATTTAGAGAGTATCCCCTCTTACATTAGTGGTATCAAAGCAAGAAGATTTTGAGTGTGTAAACAGACTTAAGTGAGACAATTTACACCAAGATTTGTGTGTTCTAGAAAATGTATGCAAGAGGAGCCCCACATGGCAGGGGTAGAGGTAGAGGAATAGGTGATAATTTTGTCCATGATAATGATTTTAGGGCCTTGAGATGAAAGTTCAAAGACATTCAAGAAGAAATTAGAAGAGGGTTTGCATAGAGAAGAGAATCAATAAGTGATGATGAAGAAGAAACCTCAGAGGATACAAGCCAAACAAGTGAATAAAGAGATGTAGCAGCAACAGTTTCCAATGACCCATTGTTGATTGCCCTATCAAGGATATGAATAATACCAAAATTTGATCTTCCTACATTTAGTGGAAATTTGAATCCAAAAGAGTTAGTTGATTGGATCAATGACATGGAAGAGTTCTTTGAGTTTGAAGAAGTTGAGGTTCCTGATAGAGTGAGGTTTGCAAAAATAAAATTGAAAGGACATGCTTCAATTTGGTGGAGAGATATTGAAATGGAAAGAGGAAGGAGAGGAAAGGAGAAAATTACTAAGTTGAATAGTATGGTGGAGAAAATGAAAAGAAAAATCATTCTGGTGGATTATCAACTTGATTTACTCAAAAAAAGGGAAGGATTAAAATAAGGGACCAAAATAGTGAAAGAATATACAAAGGAGTTTCATAGGATCCTAATTAGAATAGGACATGCTAAAGAAACTAAGGAGAAGGTTGCAAGATATATTAATGGTTTGAGACCAAGCATACTAGAGGAGATGACTTCGGTGAGAGTTTACACAATGAAAGATGCATATCAAATTGCCTTAAAAATTGAGGAAAGAATGAACAAAATGTATGAAAGTAAGCAAAGAGGAAGAGCTCATGATGAAGAGGTTGAAGGAAGAACATATGGAGAAGTTAATAATCAAAAAAATGAGAAAAAAAGAAGACCAAGGTGTCAGAAACAATTAGAGATATGAAGATTCATATGGTCTTAGAGATCTACATTTAAGAGGTAGAGGAAGACCAAGTAGAGGTTTTGGAATAGAAACCTTCAAAGGAGCCTATTTTAAGTGTGAAGAAGAGGGTCATAGAGCATATGATTTTCCTCATGAAGAGGAAAGACCGAGAAGAAGATCAAAAAATTAGAATAGAGTAGAAAATGTGAATAAAGAAGATGCAGGATCATCACATTCTGAAGAAGCAGAAGATGGTGAAACTTTAATGGCCAGGAGAACCCAGTTGAATGAAGATGATAAATCTATTTAATTTAATTTTTTTTAGAACAAGATGAAAGTGCTATAAAAGGTATGTAATGTCATTGTTGAGAAATAATGCCTCAAACATATTGGCATTCGGGCCTTTACATTGTTGCTATGATAGTTGAATATTGTTGGGACAGAGATACTAGTCCCATCAAAGTCTTGATGGACATTTGGCTTTTGGCTAAATGTGTTCATAGTTTGTAACGACAGATCACTAAATTGTGTCAATGTGACAGGGTGGTGTCGAAGGAAGTTTTCACAGAGTCTCCTAGATGCTCTGATAGACTATCTGAGTTTCATCATTAGTGGGAGTGATGGTCTTTTCCATGACATGGATGGAAGTCTCTTCAAAGTGTCGATAAGGTAGAACTAGATGACGTGAAAGATGTGAGCCAGTTGTATAATAGTGAAATGTAGGCAGTGGAACCATGGTCAAGGTTGATAGTAGTGAACAAATGTTTGAAGATCTCTTCATTGACAAGACATGGGGACTTCACTAGGATATTGGAGATGGTCTCTTCGATGTCCCAATAGCAGACATGATGTGATGAAAAGTATGTTGAGGTGACTGCTAAATTTCTGTGAGAGGTTGTCTTTAGTCTCTTCAAAGTTCCAATAAGAATGTTTGACAGTTTTGCTATGTGTGATGACTATTTAGTTTGGCTTTTGGTTGGACATTGGAATGATAGGTTCCTAAAATGATTGAGGGGTGAATAGGAAGTGTTGGATCTAAGAAGATCAAGGAACATTGTAATAGGGATCTAAGAAACACTTGCAGAGGTGTATACGAATGCCATAGTGCATTGAATGCATTGTAATAGGAACATGATGTAACAGAGGGGATCGATAGAATGATTTGGATTGATTGAAGAGGTTGATCAAAGAAATGTAACAAGAAAGAAGAGATTTGCATTCAAGGGGGTTATTTTGTCAAATTGTTCCTCTAGATAAAATAGGATGAAAAATCTGCATGAAAGGCTTAGTGCTTGTATTGTATTGTAACTATATTTTCTGGTTGTCGAATAATACAATGGGTCTATGCTTTTGGAGTGTGGGGTTTTTCAATCGAAAGGGTTTTCCCCATATAAATCTGTGTTCATTTCTTCTATTTTTTCTTTCATGTTTAATGTTTCCACTAAATGAATTTGGTTAATGCTTGTTGTCGAGACTAGTTTTAAAGTTGCATAAAATTTCCTCTCAGGGTTAATGTGGAAATGAATTGTGTCTTATTTCACTTTATGACATAGTAGTAAGTTGTTTTGAGGCTTTATGAGAAATTGAAAGTTACTGAAGACTCTTACTGATCTTGGATGTTCCTTCTAAGATGAAACACATTTACCAATGTATAGTTATCATAGATGGAGATAGCACAAACAATCTCATTTCTAAAGACATGGTGAGAAAATTGCAGCTAGAGAGAAGAAGGCATCCACATCTGTATAGGATAACATGGCTAAAAGATGATAGGAAAATTTTGATTAACAAACAAAGTTTGGTAAATATTAATAGATGATGTTATAAAGATGAAATTTTATGTGATATTATTCCTATGAATGCTCACCATGTTTTTTTAGGAATCCTTGAAAATTTGACAGGGAGGTGGTGCACAATGGTTATGCCAACACATAGCAATAATGAAAGGTCTTGTTTGGTTGATGAAACCAAACTTTTAGATGGTATGAAGCGTGGATATGTTGGCTTTGTTAATGTTAGGGTAAATATATTTTACCTTAGGCTTAAGTTAACTTAGGCATAATAATTTTATTAATTCGGTTGGTTTCTTTCCCGTATCGAGTAGTTTTACACCCACCATATACTTTACGCCTTTAAAAGGCTATAACATTGTGTAAATTAATCAAATCTCATATTTCATTTTTTCTCTTTGGAAAAGTAGCATGGTGCTTCTCTCTATCTTGTGAAGGTTATTTCATAGTTAATTTTCTTGGGTGCTTTCCTCTAACCTGGTATTAGAGCAACCCAATTGGAACTCCTTCCTAAGAGTTTTCATTGGAGATTTGTGAGATCAATTTTTCTTTTGGCATTTGAAATTTTCTAAATTTCTAAATTTCCTTATTTTGATTAGTTTTGATTTTTGCCATTGCTGGTAAATTTGCAATTGAAGGAGGCCCACTTGGAAGCATTTTGGAGGGGGGTGATTTCTTTGTGGCATTTGTAGAGGCACATTTTTTTTTTTTTCTGTTGATCTCTTGTTTGAGGGCAAAAATTCCCAGTGGAAGGTTGAGTGACCCCATTTGCTTCTAACTTTGTTGTTCATAGCTTGCATAGGTGTAGACTTGGACAAGCATTCAATTGAAGGAAGCCCTTGATTTTCCTACCATTTTGAATTTTGTGGTTTCAGGTCATGATCTGATACTCGCAACAAATATAAGATCTTATTCATCACATTGCTGTCGAATGTGGGGTTGATTTTGATGAAGACTAAGCAACTTTAGTTGTTGATCACATCGGCTATGCATCAATTTGTGGCCTGAGCATTGGAATCCTATTGAGTGGCTGTGAATCTTTGGAGGAGTGTTTTTTCTCAGTTTGCACCTACCATGAAATTTTCAAACTTTACATTTTCTAAAGTTCTGCAAGAAATATTTGGTTAGGGTTTGGAGGTGGCTTGTGCACAACTTTTTTGAAGTGCTATTTGGGATCTTTAATCCCACATTCACCGCACAGTAGGAATTTTTGTCCTTTTTATATTCTGGCACTCATATTTTGCTTGTGAAGTTATTGTAGGAAGCTTGTGGATCTATGTTTGGTTTCCATGCTAGTTTGGATTAGATCGGTGGAGATTTTTGGTGGCTTAGGCACATTTTTTTTGCTACTGAGGATGAACATGGTCACATGGCGGGACCAAGTGCTTGATCCGAAAGTTCCTATGTAGGCCTTTTTTCACTTTTGCATATCTTTTGCAAATAGAGGTTGGTTTTCACAAACCACATATCAATGAAAAGGTATTTTCGTCACCTTTGCAGTGGTTGAGGAATTTCTATCATATTTTTCTATTTGGTGGTGCTTTTAATCCATTGAAGTTCAATATTGGTGTTGTTTTTCTCTTTGGAGTTGCTTGATTCTCTACCTTTTTTTGCTTCTTGAAATTTTTTGGGAAGCCTTCATTTGTAGTATTTGGGGGTTTCTAATTGTTTTTGGAGGTTACTGTCTTTGTATTTTTGGAGATTTGTCATAATTGATTATGGGGTTTTCATTGCATCCTGTTGTGATTATGTTGGAAAGGGGAAACTATAAACAATGGAGAGATGGTATCATAAAACATCTCAGATGGCTTCATTTGTTGTCAAATTTGTATAATCTTGTTCCCCTTCCTGGTACTGATAGTAAGAAATTTACATGGAATTGCAAAAGGGATCATGTCTTAGGAGTTATTTCAATGCATATTGATGATGCCACTTTGGATGCTATTGATCATTTTGAGTGTCCATATACTCTTTGGATTAAAATCTGGGAAATCCATGAAGATCCTGATACTCGGCCATTCCCAGATGATCCACTTTCAGATTGTCTTGTGCCTCTTCTTTTTTCAGACAAGATACCCTATGATCATGCTACTATGTAGGAGTTTGAGGTTTTGGAATACTTTGAATCTTCAGATGAGGATGATGAGGGTTCTTAAGATGCTACTTCTTCTCCATCAAAGACAGTCGATGTACCTTCACTTTTAGTGATTCATTATGCAGAGTCATTGATTGAGGCTCCTATCATTCCTGTTTAGAATTCAGTTTATGTTGATGATTCATTGAGCACATCCAGTGATTCATCACAACCAATATCTTATTTTCTTATTGATTGGGATTCTTATTTGTCATAAATTTGTTCATTGTTCATGGAATCTCACATTTCAGATTTGGAGGACACATTTTAGGTTATATCCCTTCTATTTGATGATAGTTGTGGTACAACTATTGTCACTCCATTTGAGTCTCTAGAGAGTGTTTAGGATAAGTTTCCAGTGGTACCTTGTTTGTCACCTTTTGTTGTGATTGGGCATGTTCGTAGTCGGTTTGTGGCATCATTTTTCAAGGTCTTGGTGACACATGAGCAGATTTTATAGACATTAGCATACATCTTCATGCTTCTTTCCTTCAATTCCTATCTGGAATGGGAAGCATACCTGCATTTGTATTTGGTTTTATTTCTTTTGAAAGTGAGACAAGTTGTTTGTCGACACTGGATCATGTTTTGTCTTCAAGCACTTACCATTTTTGTAGGTGATTACACATTGTGGGGGGGCTTTATAGTCTATCTCTTTCCCTCTTATGGGGGGGATGTTGATTGTATATATATATGATGTATGTAGTCCTTGGGGGGTGTGATTGAGTCCTCCATCCATACATCATTTTTTTTTTTCTTTTCTCTCTTTTGGAGAGGGTTTTTTTTCCATAGGGTTTTTCTCCTTTTCTCTCGTTGCGAGAGATTTCTTCTTTGCATTGTAAATGGGTACCTAACATGGTTGTGTAGCCGAGACCCATATTGCATCTTCATTTTTTGCTTAATAATTCTCCCTAAGTTGCACTTAAGGGGGGGTGTTAGGGTAAATAGTTTTTACCTTAGGATTAAGTTAACTTAGGGGTATGTGCAGGATCATCATGGAAAAAACAAGCCCTTAAGTGGCAAAAAATTTAGAAAAATCAGAATTAGGAAACTTGACGTAAAAATTTGAATAAGTTATCTATATTATTTCAAAAATATGTAAGAACAGAATCTATAGAAAATTGAATTTAGTTTCTAAACTACTAGGTTTGTTTAAAAAATAAAAATCTATTTGGTGAAAATTTGAAATTTCAATGCAATAGTACTTAAATTTTAGGGGAAAAAAAGTAGGTGTCTGCTTGACCACCCTAACCACAATAAAATGATAATTTTTTATAATACTTTAGATATAAGTAGAGGACTCATGTCCCATGTGATGCATATTTTTTAATTTTTTCCAAGTAAATAATTAATTATTAATTTTTATTGCAACTTTTAAAAAATATAAAAATCGTATGTCTAACCACCTTAACTTGGTTAAAATTCATGAAATTCAATTTTTCTTTTTTAATCCTATAGTATGTGAAGCATAGAATGTGACACATATTTTGGATTCAAAAATGTGATACCATTTGAAAGTTGTAGATGTTTTTCAATCCCTATCAAGCAAGACTTTAGTCCTAATTCAAATAGAAAATGAATAATAATTACTTATTAAATTCAAAGTAAAGCATAATTTATATTGGTGGAAAGTTGAGAATCTCCTTTAAAAACCCTTTTTGTTTCATCAATTTTGGGTAAAATAAGAGTTGTTAGCCACATACCCATCATATTGCCACTTTTTGGCCCATCATGATCCTGCACATACCTTTAGGCATAATAATTTTATTAATTAGGGTGGTTTCTTTCCTGTATCGCGTAGTTTTACACCTGCCATATTCTTTATTCCTTTAAAAGGTTGTAACATTATGTAAATTAATAAGATCTCATATTTCATTTTTTCTCTCTAGTGAAGTAGCATGGTGCTCCTCTCTATCTTGTGAAGGTTATTTTGAAGTTGATTTTCTTGGGTGCTTTGCTCTAACAGTTAACACTAACCATGATGAAGATGAGAAAGGTGATTTGTTGACTTAGATTGAAGTAGAGATCTCAAGTGGAATGAAGGTAGTAGAAGAGGGAAAGGTAAAATTTGATTTTATTATTTACTTTGATGAGAAAGATAGTAAAGGAATAAATTAGTTTTTTGTAGCATAAATTACTTTTGATAAAGTTGAATTGGAAGAGTGGAGTGTGAAGGTTAATGAAGAATTTTATGAAGAATCCTTGTTTGATATTAGAGGAGGTGAAATTTTTTTGATTAGTGATTATGATTCCTTGTTAGGTAATGTTGAAATTGAGTCTTTTGATGGTAGTACTAACGCTATTTTGAGTGAAGGAAATTGGGTTGCAGTAGTGTCATGTCTTTCGGAAAGCATTGAAAAAGTGGAATTTCATGAAGGGGACATGGTGGAAAGAGATGGAAAAGATAGAACAACAATTGAGGTAAGGAAATACATTTGTTTTGATGGAAGAGGTATAAGTTTAAATGCTAGTTTTGATTTTTATGAAGTATATTAATTGGAAAACAAATTTGATGCTTTGAATTACATGACAGGTAGTAGAGGAAGGATGAAACATGACCTAATGTTGTAAGTTTAAAAAAAGTGGTGCATAGAAAGATTCTAATGGACAAGAAATGAGGTGGATCCAAGACAGACATAGGGTCTAGAAATTTTTCTGAGTGCAACTCATGAAACGTTTCTTTCTACTTGGGGTGTCTAATGCAGGAGCATCCTAGGTGAAAGTGCAATCAACATCAACCAAAAAAGGACTGATTTAAATTTTATTTTAATAATTTGAGTGTGAGAAATAAATGTGACATTAATGCAAAAATATTTGTTTAATATTTGGTCAAATTTCAATTGTTGTATCATTTTTTATTTTTGAAGTCAATTTAAGTGATATGCTTGGTGTTTTAATGTAGAAATAATATCTTGGCATGGGATTTTGAGGATTCCACTTTGGAGCTACATGTAATGCTCCTCAAATTTTAGATTTTCAAATCTAGGTGCCATGTGTGGATTTGCAATTCTTGGCTTGAAATCTCCTATTTGTGAGGAAGTGGCTACCTTTTCTTGTTTAATCATGGATGGAGGCTACAAAAAGATTCCTTTTCAAAATTTAATGATTTTAAATTCATTTTTGAAAGCATATTGTCCATTTCTAGGCGTAGCAAATTGCGAGTTATAGGAAAGATGTGGAGGAGTTAATTTATATGCTTTATTTTGGTCATTTTTAGGTGTTTGTTGCTGCTAGATTGAAGCTAATGCTTCCTAGGCGTGGATTTTTGAAGAAATAAGGTAGAATCCATGATTTTTCAGGTCTGAGAAAGTGTTGAGACAAAAAATGGAAGATCAAGTGCACGGTCAAAGGTGGATTCATCCACTAATTGAAGGTTGCAAGTATATATTTTTGTTGTTTGAAGTTTGCAATGAAGGAAGATAAATTGTAACTATGTTTCCTTAGTGGTTTCATGTTTAAAATTGGATTAAAATTTGTTTTTATTGCTTTATATCAGTTTTATCGACTGTAATATCCTACATAATTAGAAATATGAATGTTTGTAAGTCATTTGTGCAAGTTTGAATTAATGGAAATTGCTTCATAGTTGTTGTTTTGCATTAAAATGTTTTGTTATTTGTTGAATGATTTTTGAGAGAGGATTTGATAGTGGGATTTAGAGAGTATCCCCTCTTACATTATATAGTTTCTCACTAGCTTCTAGTTAGGTATATGTTGGTCAAATAAGATGCAAAGTGTCATTCACTTTCTTCCAATTATGTAGGTCATATAGTTTATTTTATAACAATGAGAGTGCTACATTAATCTATTCAAAACTATTCCATCATAAGCAAACCACACACATTAAGGTTCACATACATTACTTTCAAGAGTTCATTCATAGACAGGTCCAAAACCTTCACCATTGCTTGACTATTAAGTGAGTGACAACATGAACAAATATAGGAATGTGTGAGTGATTTTGATGCAAAAATATATACATGTGACATTCATGAACATAGATAAGTTGCATAATATTTGTTAGTCTATGCATCTTTTCATCATAATCATCATTATTTATATACGTTTGACACACTTGGTGATTACACATACATGTGACATTTTTCAACATACACATGGCATTCATAATCATCATATTTTGCATACATTCTACCATCAATATAACCAATAATGCTCATATATCA
The DNA here is from genome assembly GCA_007258455.2 of Sequoia sempervirens. Lineage (NCBI taxonomy): Eukaryota > Viridiplantae > Streptophyta > Pinopsida > Cupressales > Cupressaceae > Sequoia > Sequoia sempervirens. The sequence goes on from VDFB02353493.1 coordinate 127,105,327, forward strand.
TAGTTTTCATGTCCTCATGTAAAAATGCATCTTATATCATCTTGTAACCATTATAATCATCAATACAACTAATAATTCCCATATAATTTTATCGGTGCCCTCATGTACAAATATATCAATGCATCTTGCTTCAAGCTATCCTAGATACACAACTAATATGTGCACCTAATATCCTCACTCCATAATGTACATATCAAATTATTTCTACTCTCAAAGACACCTGCATTGTAATATTACAAAAAATGTTAAAAAACAAAAAACACACAAAGAAAAAGTAATTGAATAATGAAAGCAACATGAACTCCAATGTTGGATGCATTTCCATCAAACCTCACATACTACTCAAAGCTTGTGTTGAGCAATGCCTGCATATAAATATTAGAAAATTAAGGATTATAAACAAAATGAACAACAAAGTCAACTAATCATTCTTTGAAATCAAATGCAAGATTATAAATCAAGATATACAAGTATATGAAGAAGATACCTCCTTATGAATTACATTGAATGTGTCCTTAGTGTTGAAGAAAATGTTATAATTTTTTTTTGAATCACTTCTTGACACAATAGTATTTTCCACCAAAAAAGACCTACATTTGTTAAGAATTGTTAAGAAATATATTTACTTGAACCTATTTTTGAATCAACAATGGTTGAAATTAAATATGAATATTGGAAAATGCAAAAAATGTAAATTTTTTAGTAATTTTGACAAATGGGCAGTGTGGAAATTTTGAGGGAGGTAGGTAAATATTAGGGAAGGTCTCTTTTCATTGCACAAGTAACATGATCATTCTAGGGTGCTCTTTTTGGGGTAGTCTCTAAAGAGCCTTAAAAATAAAAAATTGTCAAACTATGACGAAATCATTATGAGAGCTTGTAGAATGTAAGAATTGTTTATCTAGAACTAAAAGTGGATATTGAATCCCTTTAAACCAAAAACTCTCATTTTTTGTCAACTCAACACCATTTGTGTGTTCTAGTGTCAAATGCATTCTTGCAAAAATTGTTAGTGGAAAGCAGTGCAAAAGGAAAGAAGTTTTTTTTGTTTTGTGCATCATGGAGCAAAACCAAGTATACCAAAACATGAAGGTGGGAATGTAAATTCCATGAAAGGCTTGATTTTTTCCCAAGTCCCCCCGTGATTCTAGAGGCACTAATCTGGGGTAGTCTTGAAAGAGATGTAAGAGCAAAAAATGCAAAATTGTTAAATTTTTAGTATTTTTGTAAAATGGGTAGCATGGACACATTGAGGTTGGTAGGTAAATTTTGGAGACAGTATCTTTTCATTGCCTAAGTCACCTGATTTTTTTGGGTTGCTCTTTTCGAGGTAGTTTCTAAAGAGCCTTAAGAACAAAAAATGCAAAAAATATTAAATTTTTAGTATTTTTGATAAATGGGTAGTGTGGAAATGTCAAGGTAGGTAGATAAATGCTAGGGAAGGTATCTTGTCATTTACCAAGTCACCTGATTGTTTAGGGGTGCTCATTTTGGGGTAGTCTCTAAAGAGCCTTAAAAGCCAAAAATTGTCAAACTATGATGAAGTCATTCTAGGAGCTTGTGGCATGTAGGATGCTTTTTATAGACCTACAATTGGATATAAAATCCCTTCAAACCAACCTCTCTTGGTTTCGGTCAACTCAACACCATTTGTGTGTTCCAATGTCAAATGCATTGTTGCAAAACTCTTAATGAAAGTAGTGCAAAAATGGAAAGAATATATTTTTTTTGTTTTGTGTATCATGGAGAAAAATCAAGTATACCAACACATCAAGGTGGGTAGGTAAATGCTATGAAAGGCCTCCTTTTGCTGACCAAGTCCCCTTGTGATTTTGGAGTGCATTAATTCAGGGTAGTCTTGAAAGTGTTGGAAGAGAAAAAATACAAAATTGTTAAATTTTTAGTATTTTTGAAAAATGGGAAGTGTGGACACATTGAGGTAGGTAGGTAAATACTAGGGAAGGTCTCTTTTTGTTTTCCAATTCACCTGATCGTTCTGGGGTGCTCTTTCCAAGGTAGTCTCTAAAGAGCCCTAAGAGAAAAAATGTAAAAAATGTAAAAAAAAAGTATTTTTGACAAATGGGAAGTGTGGAAATGTCAAGGTCAGAAGGTAAATACTAGGGGATGTCTCTTTTCATTACCCAAATCAGCCGATAATTGTGGGGTGCTCTTTTCGGGGCAGTCTTTCGAAGAGCCCTAAAATCAAAAAATGTCAAACTATAATGAAGTCATTTTGGGAGCTCATGGCACATAATAATGATTTGTCTAGACCTATAGGTGGATACATAATCCATTCAAACCAAACTCTCTTTATTTTGGTCAACTCAACATCATTTGTGTGTTCTAGTGTTAAATGCATTCTTGCAAAAACTAGCAATGGAAAGTATTGCAAAAATGGAAAGAAGCATTTTTTTTTGTTCTATGCATCATGGAATGAAACCAAGTATACCAAAACATCAAGGTGGGAATTTAAGCGCTATGGAAGGTCTCCTTTTGTTTCCCAAGTCCCTCGTGATTCCAGAGTGCACTAATCTAGGGTAGTCTTGAAAGAGATGTAAGAGCAAAAAATGCAAAATTAATTTTTTTGTATTTTTATCAAATGGGAAGCATATACATGTTGAGTTAGGTAGGTAAATTATAGGTAAGTTCTTTTTTCATTTCCCAAGTTACTTGATCTTTTTAGGGTGCTCTTTTTAGGGTAGTCTCGAAAGAGCCCTAAGAGCAAAAAATGCAAAAAAATGTAAAATTTTTAGTATTTTTAACAAATGGGTAGTGTGGAAATGTCTAGGTAGGTAAGTAAATACTAGGGAATGTATATTTTCATTTCCCAATTCACTCAATTATTCTAGGGTGATCTTTCTAGGGTAATATCTAAAGAGCCATACAAGCCAAAAATTGTCAAACTATGATGAAGTCGTTCTGGGAGCTTGCCCGGTGCATACGAATGATTTGTATGGACCTAAAGGTAGATATAAAATCCCTTTAAACCAAACTCTCTTTGTTTCAATCAAGTCATCACCATTTTTTTGTTCCAATGTCAAATGCATTCTTGCAAAAATTGTTAGTGGAAAGTAGTGCAAAAATGGAAAGAAGCATTTTTTTGTTTTATGCATCATGGATCAAAACCAAGTAAACCAACACATCAAGGTGGGAAGGTAAACACTATGTAAGGCCTCCTTTTTTTTATCAAAGTCCCCCTGTGATTTTGGAGTGCACTAACCTAGGGTAGTCTTGAAAGTGTCGTAAGAGTGAAAAATGCAAAATTGTTAAATTTTTAGTATTTTTGACAAATGGGTAACATGGACATGTCGAGGTAGGTAGGTAAATACCAGGGAATGTATCTTTTCATTTTTGAAGTCATGTGATAATTTTGGGGTGCTCTTTTTGGGGGTAGTCTCTAAAGAGTCCTAAGAGAAAAAAATGTAAAAATTATATAAATTTTAGTATTTTTGACAAATGGGTAGCATGTGTTGGAGTACGAGACCGCTAAGAGGGGGGTGAATCAGTGGTCAAATAAAACCAATTTCAAAACTTAACACACTTGATTACACAAATATTCTAGATATTATATGTTATGAAAATCACAAAGATGTGTAAATCAAAACACCACATTTGAATTAGGGATAATCAATTACGCACAAACCAACACACCATCAAGAAGAATCAAGACACAAGACTTATGAGTGGAAAAAACCTAAAAGGGTGAAAAAAACCACTCTAAAAAAATTGCTCTATTAAGCCAAACTGGCTAAAACTTGTTGTTCACAAATTGTATGCCTCATTGGCAATACAACAAGCCTCACTAGCTAACCATCAAGTCTCACTAGAAATTACTCAAGCCTCACTAGCAAATTCCCATGCCTCACTAGAAAAAATCCATGTCTCATTGAGAATATTCAAAAGGAAAATAAAAAAGAATACAGAGGGTTACCCTGTTTCACTTCAAATCACTACTCAATCAAAGTTTCATCATAGATTTTTACACTTATCAATGCAATATAACATCATCCTGATAAAAGAACATCTCAGTGGTCAAGCTTTGATAAAACAATATTTTGTTCAATTGTAGAAAAAATACAAACCTATTGTACTTTCCCTATCATAATATTTTCAATCAAAACTTTACCCCTACTCTATTAAAACCCTATCCAACCTTATCACAATATGCTTGAACAATTTGATAAACACAATTATGCAAATTCATAAATTCTTTATGCAATCACCATCCTCTATTCATGAAAACTATATTACCTTAAATACTGATATCTTGCACACAACCAGACTGCAACATTCTTTGAATGACACAAAATACCTTTACAAGTTCATATCTCCACTATACATTCACAACATTGTCATACAAATCTTCATGATGTTCTTACTTCCAATCAAACAGTCACTTGACACCTTGCAACCCTTTTATGTACTGTCAATCAAATAACCCTTTTATAAAATTTCAAACAAACCTTCTTCTATGTACATTATTTCTATAGGAATAAGATATTAGAATTCTCAACATTCATGATTCAAATACACTAATATGTATATGCATCATATCATATTATTATTTTCAAAATCCCTTTCTAAGTATGTTTTCAATATCTTCCATACTCTCTTACAGTGCTCATACAACCACAGAAACCCCTCAATACACTTACAAAGTCTCTTAATCCATCAATCTATAACATAGTTACAAAACTATACATTACTGAACACATGGGCAAAGAAATTCATTTACTTGTCAAAGTATGTGCTTGAGAGGTAATCGTTCTTTACCTTTGAAAAATGACCTTTGATATTCACCTCCCACAAATATCCCAATTAAATGATATCCATTGATCTTTCCATGAATGGTCGAAAGTATATTATTAACCTATCAAGTTAGTAAAACAAAAAGAAGGGGCCAATTATGCCATGAGAGTGACCCTCTTAAGACATTACTTAAGTTAACTTGAATCAGTAGTATCAGGTCAATGAGAAAATATATAAAAAAATGAAATTCTCTTTAAATGTATTCAAAAGAATTAAACCCTAGATCTTAGGGTTTTAGGATAAGCTTAATGAAATTTTTTTCCCATATCCAATAACTTCACTTTTACATCAATAACAAACTAACACCATGAACTAAACAATAAGTGTGTAATGTGCATCAGCACTATGAAGCATCAAACTTGTACCATGAGACCATGCAATGAATGAGCAACACCAATCCATATCAACACCATGAGAAGAATATGAGTATGTGTGCTTAAAAAATTACTTTATCCTGAAGTAATACAATGAGATGATATTGTGCTTTTTATATTCATCAAGGAGGAAAAACTCTGATGTAGAATGCACATTAGGTTTTTGAAACAAACTCTCAACCAATGAAGAAACTTTAATCAGCTCCAAAACCTCAATGGATTTGCAAACATGTAATTACTCTCTGACCTCTGATACAAAACAACATGCCTTTGAACAAACATTTTCAATTGTATACCTTTGATTGAATGATGAAGTACTTGTCAACACCACTTAAAAACTTTGATTGAATGATGACATGCATCAACCTCTAAATATCACAAGATGAAATCATGCAATGAAGCAATGACTATGAAGAAAACTATCAAGCATTACCATTATGAAGATGAAGCCTTAGTTTGGTGCTACACTGCTACCACTACCAATCCACTGAATGTGAAAACCTTATGACACCAATGAAGAAATGATGAAATGAATGGGAATGAACCATGAAATGAACAATGAAGAAACTTTATATCAACACCAAAAAATGCCTAACCCATTCACCAATCTATCTATCAGCCTTTGACATCACTGACAAACTGCATACAACAAAATCCCCCTTTGGCATTGATGTCAACTTCTCCCCCTATGAAAATGAATCAACCTCTATGAATCCAACACCACCTCATGCGAATTTCTCCCCCTTTGAAAAAAAATACAAAGTGATATGACCTTCATAATGCAATTATCAAGCCAAGAAAATTACTATGCACACTTCAAGATCACTGTTATCACAACAAAGGATATTTATGTCATGTCACCAAATCTCTCAACTAAGAAAGTAGAGATGAAAACACTATATTCACTTGAGAGGAATACTAATATCCAAGCCACATACCATTATCACTGCAACCCCTATGTCAAAACTGCTACTATATTTCTTTGTGACCACATCTCTGGCCCCATACTTCAACTAAAAAGATCATTGTCATGACACGACATCACACTGTCACAAATTAAGCAAGAAAAATAGACATTAGGATCATTTGTATTTGAATTTGTAAACACTTCCATTACAAACCACTTGCAAGCAAATGAATGAAACACTAAAAACACAAACTGTTCTAAAGAAAAATGCCACTATCACCTAGTCACCAACAAGACAACCAAAATTCACTATCAACTATAAAGAACTGCCCTCTTGTAAACTAGCTCACCATTGCTAGATTAAAACTCTTGTGCTACTGTAAAGAGATCATTGTATCATTCCATAGACAAACTAACATTATGTTAAAAACAAACATTGACAATACTGATGCATTGATATTCTATCACACAACTGATGCCTATAATGAAATCACTATTCTTAACATCATTTGTTATGATACTTCACCACTCCATCAAAAATATCAAATGTATAAATGAAAATATCTAGATTGCACCATTGGCATAACATATCACTACTCTTTCTTGAACAAATATGGATTGTTTCTAAGTTTAGTGATAAAGACAATGGATAGACTCCCCTTGTGTGTTGTGCAATAAATTGCATCTATTTTCAACAAATGTACTTTATGAGACCATGAACTCTACTTTGACATTGCCATGGGACTATACAACAACCTATCAACAAAGTATACTATTATCTATCAATATTGCACTGAGTACTGTTGCTAAACTATTATCAAGCAGGGTTACACTTTCATCAAGAGTTATAAGCAAAATGCACTATCAACATTGCACTGTCATCAAACAAAAGAAAACTATTAGCAACAAGCTCCACTTATTCATTAGCATGATATTTACTACTCCAACATTGCAACATCATCCACTGAGAATGCAACAACCGTAAAATCCATTAACACTACCATGCAACTAATAACTTCAACTGATCATCATTAAAGCCACAACGAAAGTCCTAGTACAAGAAACATTGAAATCTCAATAGGGCACATGTCCTCAAACTCAAGACACTATGATTGTCTTAAGTTTCACTATCTCATGCAGTCCCAAGTCACATGAAAGAATATTGTCAAGGGAATATCTTGTTACACTTTGCAAACCATCAGAATATTATTCAATAGAGCCACAAAAAATAGAGAAAGATGTATTTCAATTTGCAAAAATAGTATAAAAGATTGATTTGTGTAAGGTTCATTAGGAGTGCTCCCCTTGAAGATTGTCACCATGGGAGAAAAAATAGAACTATCAAACTTGAATACATGGCACAAGACTGACACTTTTCAACCTGATAAAGAAGTCACTATTACAAAGCCATAAAAAAAAACCGATCAAGAAACTTGCTTGAAGTTACTATCTTGAAGTAATCTCAAGGACATTGTCTCAAATTTGTCTTGGAGTTATCAATCAAAGGCATCACTGTCTCAAAATTAGCAAGAAACTTTCTCGGTGACCAAGTCATTGTCTCTAGACAATATCACACTGTATTGTGCAAACTTATTGCTTTGAAAATACCGTGCAAAGAAACAATCAACATACTACTGGGAGCAAGCAAGATATACTTGGTATTATGCATCAAGAATCACATATGAACAACAAACAAGTCAAGGTAGATTAGAGCATGAAAGGAAAACCACATAAGAAGATGGTAAAGTATACATTACTCCCCAAAGCATGGAATCATAGACAAAGGAGTTGTAGACCAATTGCAAAATTTGAAACCAAGGATCTAAAACCAAGTAACCATTGTAAGAAACCAATTTGTTGAACATATAGCACAAGAACTAGCAATCCAACCCATAAGAGACTTGTGATTCCTACTCTCTTTTATTGATCTACCCTTTTCTCCTTTGTAACATATCAAAAACAAGAAACCATAAAAGACTTTTGTTGCATCAAGGACAAACATCAATAATCTTTGATATCAATGATGAAATGAAGCAGCTCTTTTACATTATGAACACAAACATCTTTAAAAAAAAAAGGTACCCTTGCATAACTAATGAAAAAATTCATTACCTCTAACTGAATGAAGGAACACCTCAAGGAATACCTCTAAGATCTATGGTGAACATCAATAAGTTCTAACACTAATCCCTTCACTGTAGAGACACAACTTCTTGTTGTTGCCAAGGGGTTTGAATGATACATCAAAAATGAACTCCCCCTCAACTCATGTTGTTCTTTAAACAATTATGGATGTTTCTTGTGTAGTATGCACAAGCTTTAATTATTCTTTCTCTTTCTCTTGTTTTATACTCCAAAACCTCTTAATGTCTATCTTCTTATGATAATTTAAAACTAGTTTCATTAAATCACTCTGGTACAATATTGTGCAATATGTCCAAACTTATGATATATATAGTATTTGACCTTGCTTCTTCCATTTAACCATTCAAAAGAGTTCTTATTACATCCCACTTTCCTTGCATGCATCCAACACTCTCTTTCTCTATGATCAAATTCATAACAAGAATAACAATAACCATGAAAATAATTTTCAAACCTACACATTTGATGTCATTCTAATTGGAGAGATATTTTGAACTTGTTGTTGTTGGATTTTGCAGGAGTAATTTCTTTTGTCTTGTTATTGTCTTCAACCTCAGGAGCAGTAGAATAATAGTTTACAACTATTTTTTTCCTTGGTGTTTCTTTGATCGTAGAACTCTTCCCTTATTCAAAACCTAACCCAATAGTATCCTTGTGATGTTTTTGCTTTCTCAACATCTCACATAAACACTCAGTACTCTTTTCAAATTGAAGTGTCTTGTGTAACTTGGAAGATGATTTTTCTAGTTCATTTCTCAAAGAAACTATCACTAACTCATATCTTTAACAATCAACCTCTTTTTCCTTAAACTAATTCTTAACTTCTTCTATTTTATTAACTTCGCAACTTGTACTTTCAAATCTATGATCAATTTTTTTGCTTCTTGAAAGGCTGAGAGTGTCTTGATTTTGGACTCCTTTTATTCTTGAAGCTGTAACTTTAATCTTTGATTCTCCATTCTAAGTTTCTTAATCTCATCAAGGGCACAAATGAGTTCACCTTCAATATCAATCTCACATTCATTTCCATCATACTCTTGTTCATATTCACTAAAAAAGTAGTCTTCTTCTTTGTCAACAAAACCATCTTCTCTTTCAAATGTGTCACATCTTGTGTCAATTGGAAAGGTTTAGCAGCAACACATCACTTTGATACATACCAACTAGCTTGTCTAAAACCTCCTTTGCATCCTTATAATACATAAATTTAGCAATAATCTCATTTGGAAAACCACTAAAGATAACATCCATGGCCACTACATTGAATTCAAGAGCCTTCTTCTCATCAGTAGTAGAAGGAGGTTTTGAAGATACTGGATAACCTTTCTCTATTGCTTTCCACACACCAAATCCCAAGGAAGATAGGTAAGACTCCATCCTAAGTCTCCAAAAAATAAAATTAGTGCCATCAAACCAAGGTGATCTAGAGATAGAATAGTCTTCTGTTTGTAAGTCATTTTTAGAATTGCTTCATCATCCCTTATATTTGGTTTAGGTAGTGCTTGTTGTTTAGCACTTTATGGGGCATTTCTTTTTTCTTTGTTTCTTTTACTTTTTTCCATGATAAGTACTCTAATACCAGGATCATCCAATTGATTAAACTTGTAAAAGGGACATAACACTTTGATACCACTTGCTAGAGTACAAGACCATTGAGAGGGGGGGGGTGAATCAATGGTCAAATAAAATCAATTTCAAAACTTAACACACTTGATTACACAAAGATTCTAGATATTGTATGTTATGAAAATCACAAAGATGTGCAAATGGAAGCACCACATTTGAATTAGGGATAACCAATTATGCACAAACCAACACACCATCAAGAAGAATCAAGACATGGGATTTATGAGTGGAAAAACCCTAGAAGGGTGAAAATAAACACTCTAAAATAATTTCTCTATTAAGCCACATTGGCTAAAACTTGTTATTTACAAATTTTATGCCTCACTGGAAATAAAACAAGCCTCACTGGCTAACAGTCAAGTCTCACTGGAAATTACTCAAGCCTCACTAGAAAATTCCCATGCCTCACTAGCAAAACTCCATGTCTCATTGACAATATTCAAAAGGAAAATAAAAGAATACAAAGGGTTGCCCTGTTTCACTTCAAATCACTGCTCAATCAAAGTTTCATCATAGATTCTTACACTTATCAATGCAATATAGCATCATCCTGATAAAAGCACATCTTAGTAATCAAGCTATGATAAAATAGTATTTTGTTCAATTGTAGAAAGAATACAAACCTATTGTACCTTCCCTATCATCATCTTTTCAATTAAAAATTTACCCCTACTTTGTTAAAACACTATCTAACCTAATCATAATATGCTTCAACAATATAATAAACACAATTATTCAATTTCATAAATTCTTTCTGCAATTACCATCCTCTATTCATGAAAACTATATTACCTTAAATACTGAGAACTTGCACACAACCAGACTGCAACATTCTTTGAATGATACAAAAAGACCTTTACAAGTTCATGTCTCCACTATACATTCACATCATTATCATACAAATCTTCATGATGTTCTTAATTCCAATCAAATAGTCACTTGACACCTTGCACCCTTTTATGTACTTTCAATCAAATCACCCTTTTATAAACTATCAAACAAACCTTGTTTTCTATACATCATTTATGTAGGAACAAGATATTAGAATTCTCAACATTCATGATTCAAAGACACTAACATGTATATGCATCATATCGTACTATTATTTTCAAACTCCCTTTCTAAGTATGTTTTCAAAGTAACATGGTTTCAATATCTTCCATGCTCTCTTACAATGCTCATACAACAACTACACAAACCCCTCAATACACTTGCAAAGTTTCTCAATCCATCAATCTATAAGATAGTTACATAACTGTACATTATTGAACACACAAGAAAACACATTCATTCACCTATCAAAGTATATGCTTGAGAAGTAACCATTCTCTACCTTTGAGAAATGACCTTTGATATTCACCTCCTACCAATCTCCCAATTAAATGATATCTGTTGATCTTTCCATGAATGGTTGAAATTAGATTATTAACCTGTCAAGTCAGTAAAACAAAAATAAGGGGTTGGTTATGCCATGAGAGCAACCCTCTTACTTGACATTACTTAAGTTAACTTGAACTGGTAGTATTAGGTCACTGAGAAAATATATCAAAAAGTGAATTTCTCTTTAAATGTTTTCAAAAGACTTAAACCCTAGATCTTAGGGTTTTAGGAAAAGCTTAATGACAAAATTTTCCCATATCCAATAACTTCACTTTTGCATCAATAATTGTAATGTTGTAAAATTGCATCCCTTGCAATTTCACATACATTCTTGTATCTTCTTTAGTTTCCAATCCTTTAGCATTTTGTGTAGGATCATTTTAGCCCCTGCATCAGCCTTTTTCCCTCTCAAGATGCTCAAAGGCTCACTTCTCAATAGCTACCCTTGTGTGTTAGCTTTGCATCAAACCTTGTGCCTTTCCCATTTGCATCATTTTATAGCATGACACATCCGAACACTAGTGCATTGTGTGGATGTCCACATGCCATTCTAGTGTCTTGTGACATTTCAACATTCAAATGATAGTTTTCATACATGCTTTCCACTTGTCATCTCCCTTGGTCAGCGGTAACGGCTTGAGATGCCCTGAAATGGCTCAGAAAGCTTATTCTCCCTCCTTAAAAGGAGTCTTTTCAATTCATTTGGCCTCTTCCTCCACTTCTAGCTCCATTCATCTGCTTCTAACTTCTCTCTAGCTTTGGTTCAAGCCTTCTACTATCCAGATTTTGCTTGCACGACTTCATATAGCTTGTTATAACAACTTCACTTCTAGCTTTTCTCCTAACTTCTCATCTCCTTCTCCATTTTGGTACTCTCCCGTCTTGCTTGCTTGCACAACTCCCTTGTTTTTTTTAAAATAGCCTCAATCTCTCAAAATTTTACAACACTCTTGTATTCTCACAACACCCTCTACAACAACACTCTTGTCTCTTGCAGCTCCTTTGGCTCTTGTAGCTTCATCTCCTTCACTTTATGCTTACGAGCATCTTAGGATTTGTCACATTCCCTATATACTACATCTCTACTTCGTGATACTAGTTCTCCTCCTCAAGCGAGGATTGCTTTTATCATTTACACTTTGTGATATGGGTTCTCCTTGAGTGGGGTTTGCTTTTATCACATTGCATTTGCTTACTGCTCACTCTCTCTATCTTCTAGCTATCTGTGGAGGTGGGAACAACAAAATGGGGGTTTGACTAAGGCAAGCCCCTATACAGCCCCAACACTTTCTCCAGATATCATGCATGTAGGTTTTGAAGAAATTCATGTACTAGAGGTTTCATCACTTTCCTGGTTGTGAGAATTTCCTTTCTTTCTTCTCCTCATCTTTATCGTTTCTATTTCAATTTATTTCAGTTCTATTACATCCTACTACATTATCGCATTTTTCCAGTTCTCAGCAATTGGAGTAGAAGTATTCATTTAGCTATTTTCTATGATAAATTAACTCTTTGGTCCATACAAGATAATAGCATGCCTCAGGGAACACTTCGCGCTATTGTTCGTATCCTGCTCTATTGTCCTTTGGTTGAGAGCTTGTTAGCTTGTCTAGAAAATCTTATGACCTGCTCTTTTCGATTCTAGAACTCTCGCATTGTTCTTGAGGTAGTTTAGGGAATTTTTCCCTGTGAGGCTCTTTGAATGAATAGAACTCATGAGTAGCGAATCCCCCTTCTCTACATTTTAGTGAACTTGATGTGAAGAGGGTATTTAAAAAAAAAAAGGAATTTATTTATCCCTACTTGGTGGGGTCATAACTTTTGACTCGGTGCTCGAAATTAAAAATTGTTTGCACCATTGGAAAGGCCTCCTAGAAAACTAGTTCAGTGCCTTCAGTAGTAAAATTTTAGGGACCGACGCAAGTTCCAAACTCAAATGCCGCTCTGAATACCTCCAAAAATGAAAATTACTAGAACCTAGAAAATACCAAAAAATTAAAAAAATCTAGATTTTTCAGTTTTTCTTTGTTCTATCATCAAAATGAATTTAATATCTTCTTTTATTAGCTCAATATCTAATTTTATTCAAAATATTAATGATATTCTATTGTGATAGTGACTTGGCCTTGCCTATGTCACTTGATATCTTTGATCCTTCTCATGAAAGTCCTCTTGCTTCAGAGGATATTTTGTTGCAAGAAGATGAAATCATTGATATTTTTCTTGATATTACTCCACCTTCTATTCATTCCAGTGCACTCTCTTCTAGAGATGATGCATTTGTGAATGATGAATCTCCTATATCTTCCAATGTACTCTCTTCTGGAGACATTGCATTTGTGAATGACGAATCTCATATTTATTTTGATGCAATCTCTTCTAGAGATGATGCATTAGCAAATGATGAATCTCCTTCCACATTTGATCCTAGTTGGATCAATGTTGAGAATATGTCTTCAAATAATTATTCTACTAGTTGTGATGATTCTGTAAATGTAATATATGTCTTTGTTGCCCCTCAAAGGCCTAAGAGACCAATCATTTACATGACTCCAGATAGTCCTTCTCCTAAAAGGATTTGTTCTATTAATGTGTTCCATTTGATAATAATTCTCTTGATCTTTCTATGGCTCCCTCTTATAGAGCAGTAGTCCATACTTATGAGAATAGAATAAATAAACAACCAAGCCTTCTTCAAGCTCCTAAACCTACAACTAAAGCACCTGGTGATTACGATCTTGTCGAGAAACTTCAAGTTACTCTGACTAAGATCTCACTGTGGGACTTGCTTCAATCTAATTCGGTTTATCAAGGTATGCTTCAGGAAGCCTTGCAAAAGATCCTCTTGCCTTCTTCCACTAGGCCAGTAGATGCTGATGCATTGATAGATCATATTCATGTGGATTTTTTGAATAGTATGTTCTATCCATGGGAACTCCTGCCTTTGGAAGTACAAAAGCAAGAAGACCCCTTAATGATTATAGTTAACATTAATAATATCAGCATTAGACGTACTCTCATTGATGCCATTTCAACACTCAATGAATGTAGCATTGATTTATTGCCTAAGATTAATATTGATTCATCTTCTCTTAGTGTTTCTTTTGTTATAATTCATGGGTTTGATAATGTTGGTCGACAAGCCCTAGGCACGATATTATTGCCTTTGAGGTTGGGACACGTTACCATACCTACCCTTATATATGTTATGTCAGAAAAATTACCATATAAACTTCTTCTTGATAGACAGTGGATTCATGCTATGGGTGCAATCCCATCTACCTTTTATAAATCTATTAAGCTCATTTGTAATAATATAGAGTAGTCACAATCAAAGCTGACCTTGATGCTATGCACTTATGTGAAATGGAAGCTATTGGTCAGGTTTTAGTTGTGCCTACTCTTATTCCTTCAGTGTCTTCCAATGTGTTGATGTTTACTCCAATGGTACCTACTACAAAGGATACTCTTGAGATAGGCATCCCTAAAGAAGATCCTTCTAAAGCAAGAAATCTTAAGTCTACTATTTCTACTTCTCAAAAGAATGCATGTTTCGGTGAAGATTGGGGTTCCTTAGACTTTACAGATTCCTTTATTAGGGAATATAAAGTCAACCTGATCCACTCAAGCCTTCCAATAAAATTATCCACACCCACTATCAAAGATGATCATTCTTTTGTATCGCAGGGTAGTGTAAATTGTAATGTTCTTAGTGTTGATCCTCCTTCTGAGGAAGATGATTGCACTTATATTAAAGAGGATAATGTTGATATTCCTATCAAGAAGGTTGATGGTGATCTCGTAGAAAGTATGACCCCCCTAGCTAGAATATACTCTCCATGAGGATCCTCCACTGTATTCCATCTTCATATCTTTTTCTTGCAAGTAGTCAAACTTTTCTCCACAAGAGAAAGGTTTGCTTCCTACTCCTCATTCTTTATCTAAGAAATACAGTATTTTATTGTATCTTCTTAAAGCTTGCTTAATTACTCTTCCTCCTCCTGAGAGATCTCACAAACATGATAAAGCAAAAAAATATTTCTATGCATACCATCAAGTGCCTGGCCATTCCACTAGTGAATGTAAGGACTTGAAGGATAAAAGAAAACAATTTCATGACTCAGGTGCCATCAATCATTTTTTTGTTGATGCACCTGCATCTTCTTCAAATGACAAGTGATATGAAGGTTTACCTCTATCATATATGTTCTAAGTATCTTGCATGGTTCTCCTCCCCTATATGTTGGGGGCTGTGATAACTCATTTAAGAGATGTGTGTCCTTCTTAAGGACCATCTCTCTTCTCTCCATATTTCAATTGAAGCATCCCTTGAGTGGACCTCTTTGTGTCTTGAAGGGTTCTTGAGGGACCCATTTTGAAAGATTTGCTCTCAAATGAATTCATTGGCATCTAGCTTGGGGGTAGCCTAAATAGACCTCACCTTTCAAACAGTGAGTCCCTTGAGTGGACCCCTCTTCTTTTGAAGGGTTTGTGAGAGACCCCTTTGAAAGCCTTCCAATTTGATTGATTTCCTGTATGGCCGATTTCAGACATGTTCTATCTACAGGTAAACATGTTGCTTTGTAGGTACACCTGTGAAGCCACTTTTTGACTTTGCGAAGTCCCCTTTCTTTGTGTTTTCTCCATGTGAGATATCTTGGGGGGTACCTCCCTACAGGTTTGCAGGTCTGTAGGGCACTTTATTGGGTTTCAGATCTTGAAGGACACCTTCCCTACAGGTCTATGAGTTTGTAGGGTGCTTTCTTGACTTCCTCCATCTGATATCTTGGAGGATGCCTTCCTTATAGGTCTGTGGGTTTGTAAGGCACTTTTCTTGGTATCCTTCATGTGAGAGATCTTGGAGGACACCTTCCTTGTAGGTCTACGGGTCCGTGAGACACTTACATATTAAATTCTCTTTCTTCTCAATTGTATATACCAGATCAAAGATCTGCATCTTCTTCATCTTGAGTATATGCCCTTCCTCTCTTCATTTTAGATTTATTATGTGTTATTTCTTAATTTGGGGATGACACATAGTATTGAGGCAACCCTTTTACATCAAGGTCTCTTTATTTTGTTGACTCAAATCCTTTAATTTTTTATGTTCTATCATTGCTATCTGGTGTAGGTTTTTCTTGTTTAATGCATTTTTTTTGAAGGTCTTTAGCCTCGAGGCATGCTTCTTTGGTTTGAAGAGTTATCTGCTTCCTGTATAGTATCCTTTTGGCATATGATGTTATTTATGTTTAGTAGATTTCCTTTAGCATGCATATTAGCATAGATTCATATGCCTGCTAAAGTGGGGGCAAAATATAATGTCGTAAAATTGCACCCCTTGCAATTTCACATACATTCTTGTATCTGCTTTAGTGCCCACTCCTTTGGAATTTTGTGTAGGCTCATTTTAGCCCCTACATCAGCTTTTTCCCTCTCAGGATGCTCAAAGGTTTTCTTTTCAGTAGCTACCCTTGCATGTCAGCTTTACATCGAACCTTGCGCCTTTCTTGTTCGCATCATTTTGTAATGTGATGTGTCTAGACACTAGTGCACCGCACAAATGTCCATGCACTACACTAGTGTCCTGTGACAATTCAATGTTCAAATAACCATTTCCATGCACGCTTTCCACTTGTCATCTCCCTTGGTCAATGGTAACAACTTGAGATGCCCTGAAACGACTTAGGAAGCTTCTTCTCCCTCCATAAAAGTGGTCTTATCAATTTATTTGGCCTCTTCCTCCACTTCTATCTCCATTCATCTACTCCTAGCTTCTCTCCATATTTGGCTCTATCCTTCTACTCTCCATCTTTTGCGTGGTTGTGAGAATTTCCTTTCTTTCTTCTCCTCATATTTATCATGTCTATTTCACTTTATTTCACTTCTATTACATTTTTCTACTTTATTGCATTCTGCTAGTTCTCAACAATTAGATAAGTAGTCATTTAGCTATTTTTTGTGATAAATTCACTCTCTAGTCCATATGAGACATTAGTGCGCCTTAGGAATGCTAGCGTACCACACTGTCATTCATATTCCATTCTATCATCCTTTGGACGAGAGCTTGTCACCTTGTCTAGAAAATATTATGACTTGCTCTTTATGATTCTAGAACTCTCACGTTGTTCTTGAGGTAGTTTAGGTAAATTGGTCTCGTGAGGCTCTCTGAATGAAGACAACTCATGAGTAGTGAACCCCCCTTCTCTACAATAAAAAACCAACACCATGAACTAAACAATAAACATGCAATGTGCATCAACATTATGAAACATCAAACTTGTACCATGAGACCATGCAATGAATGAGAAACACCAATCCATGTCAACACCATGAGAGGAATATGAGTATGAGTGATTAACAAATTACTTTATCTTGAAGAAATACCATGAGATGATACTATGTCTTTTATATTCATCAAGGAGGACAAAATATGATGTAGAATACACATTAGAGTTTTGAAAAAAACTCTCAACCAATGAAGAAACCTTAATCAACTCCAAAACCTTAATGGATTTGCAAACACGTAATTACTCTCTGACCTCTGATACAAAACAACAAGCCTTTGAACAAACCTTTTCAATTATATACCTTTGACTGAATGATGAAGTACTTGTCAACACCGCTTAAAAAATTTGATTGAATGATGACATGCATCAACCTTTGAATATCACAAGATGAAATCATGCAATGAAGCAATGACTATGAAGCAAACTATCAAGCATTACCATTATGAAGATGAAGCCCTAGTTTGGTGCTATACTTATACCAATACCAATCCATTAAATGTGCAAACACTATGACACCAATGAAGCAATGATGAAATGAATGGACATGAACCATGAAATGAACAATGAAGCAACTTTACATCAACACCAAAAAATGCCTAACTCATTCAACAGTCAATCTATTAGCCTTTGAAATCAATGAAGAACTTCATAAAACAACATGGACATGTTGAGGTAGATAGGTAAATACTAGGTATTTCTCTTTTCATTTCCCAAGTCACCCAATTATTTTTGGATGCCCTTTCCGGGGTAGTCTCTAAAGAGCCCAAAAAACAAAAAAAAATCAAGCTTTGATGAAGTTGTTCTAGGAGCTTGTGACACATAGGAATGAATTTTTGGGACCTAAAAGTGGGTAATGAATCCATTCAAACAAAACTCTCTCAGTTTTAGTCAACTCAATTTTGTTTGTGTGTTCCAATTTCAAATGCATTCTTGCAAAAATTGTTAGTGAAAAGTAGTGCAAAAATAGAAAGAAGCATTTTTTTTGTTTTGTGCATCATGGAGCGAAACTAGGTATACAAACACAACAAGGTGGACAGGTAAATTCTATAGAAGGCCTCATTTTTTTTCCCAAGTTCCCTCGTGATTCTAGAGTGGACTAATTTAAGGTAGTCTTGAAAGAGATATAAGATAAAAAAATATAAAATTATTAAATTTTTAGTATTTTTGACAAATGGGTAGTGTGGGCATGTTGAGATAGGTAGGTAAATGCTAGGGAAGGTCTCTTTTCATTACCCAAGACACATAAACTCCAACCTAATTTTGAATTTCTACCATCATTACCTCATTGTACTCATAACACAACCATGGATGTATTGATATGAATTGCTTAAAAATATACCTTCACTCTCAAAAAAACCTACACATATAAACAAGAAAATTGTTAAGAAAATCAATCTTCAAGACCTATTTGAAACTCAAAAATGGTGGATTTATTGTCATTGTAACCTCATCGTGCTCCAAACATGAGTGTAGTAGACCTGCATATAAATATAGACAATTTGTTGAGCATAAGCAACATGAATACAAACACTAGTAGAATTTGGAAAATAAATGACTACATGACTTAAAAATTGTCATGACAACTAAAAATAATTAAATTCTAGTCATTTTTTGCAACACAGCTATATATGATCATTGTAAGTGACTAATTTGATCATTGGGTGGAAAATAAAGTGGAAAGTAATAAAAATAAAGTGTAAGACTAAGTTTTTTTGGGTGCCAAATAATGAAAAAGAGAATTTTCATTCCTTGTGTCTATTGAGCAACATAACAAGAGGAAGGTTAGGGGTTTTTTAGTTTGTTGGTTCAAAGAAGCCCAAAGATTTTTTGAGGGCATGGCATAGAACTAGTAGTTAGTTGCACGAACATCTATCCATGTTGTTGAGAAGATTTGGGATAAAGGAATGTTGAGTTTGATTTGAAGAAATATTTCTTTGTTGGCTTTGAATTCATCCACACTATAAAGATTCATAAGGGTTTGAAGACACGTTGCATGCACGAGGATATTATCCAAGGTTTTGAGGACAGATCATTCCCGCGTTGAGTAATATTAAAGGTTTTGATGGAATCCTTCATCCTCACATCTTGCTAGGTATACTCTATTTCATTGGGGCTTTTAGTTTTTTTTTGAAGTTTTAAGGAAGAGATTTCTTGTCTCCCCATGAAGTTTTTATCCCTATCATAATCCCAGACTAGGAATTCAAAGCTCTTATTAGGAAAACAACCAACTTCATAGGTGATACTTTCATATCACAATGCAAATATTTTGAGATCACATGCCATGATATGTTTAAGACATGACAATAGTCTCATTGTTGAAGTGTCAATGGGTTTTATTGGTTATGAGGAGTTTTTCTGGTTATGAATGGAAATATGTATGTATTTGTAAGGAAAATAATGATGAATAAATGGAAATTAGTATGTTTTACTATCTTGATATCACCAATGTCGACCACCATTAAAATTCAGCCACGACCTATGGGTGAGAATTGCTTCTTTGGCCAATAGGTTTTTTGTCCTTGGCCTTTTACAAATTAGTAGGGGTTTTTTCCTCTAGTTACTAACAATCTATGAGGTTTTGTCCTCAAATCTATTCGTTTGAAAATAAATACTCAAGACAAATCTCATTAGGGTTTGATGTGGGTGTTCAAAATTAACCTACCATTACATGTTTTCTTTATCTAAATTATCATGACTATAGCTTCTCTTTCTTTTTAACCATCCTTTTCTACCTAAATAAACAAGTGTTTTAGATCTCCCTTATCACCCATTTTCATGTGGCTATAACTATCCCATGAATCCTTCATGATTGATCTTTCATGACTATCATTCACATCTAAAGGTGGCAGTTTAAAAGTCTTCAAGATAATTGTGCTATGTCCTTTCATGTCTTAGAAATATTGATAACCATGACTATCCTATTTCAATGAGGTCAATCTCAATGCAATTACTTGATATCCACTTATGCTAGCTTCAACCATGACTAAGGTCATTACTATCATGTATGACCTAACTATCCTCATAAAATTTTGTCACTATCCATTGGTTATAGTAATTGTCCCTACTTCTTAATTCCCCTTAGCTTCATGGTACTTTTCCTATTTATTACAGTCATAGAAAGTATATTTTGCATATGGATTGCTCTTATATCCATTGACAATGACTATCATCTTTTATGTCTTATAACCATCTTTTATTATCTACAATCTGAATTTTTGTAAATGTTTATACACAAACCATTTCCATTTTTTAATAGGTCTACCACTATTGAATTCTCAAGGAGACCTTCATGGTGAAATCCTTTTCCATTTGTAACATGACTGTATTTAATAGAGCACTATCCTCTTCAAAACTCTACTTTAATGTCTTCATGAACCTCTCATAATCCAAGGTATAGCTAAGAGTTGTCCATGTAGCTTTCACTTGACATTGTCATGGTGATGAATCATATGTAAACTTCTTGTCCTCATTCATCATTGGACTCGTTCTAAGTATTCATTATCTTTTGGCATAAAAAAACCTTATAATTTCTATATAATCGCTGCCCTTGCACAATCCTTTTAAGTAACATTCAGAAGGTTTAGAAAATCTAGATCACTCTCTAGAATAGCCTATTAAACATGGGTTGTGCTTCAATGCACTACATAATTGATATAAAACAACCACTCTGCATATCAACCAGAGTTGTAGGCTCTTTATTGTACCAATAGGTAATCACTCTTGGATTATGCTATCATTACATTGTAACTTGTTAAACTTGAGTAAACTTGAATGAACCCAATGATGATTGAAACCTAATTGTGATGACAATGATTAATTGGTACATGAATTGTGCTCATATGAGTGCCTCCATTTCTATCACAACATAGCCAAATTAAACTTGGGTCACACATGAATGCATCCTGTATTTATTATAGCACAACTGTGCCACATGACCAATAGAGTTATGGATCACATAACTACAGTCACAATAATTTGTTCCTCAGTTGTGCTC
Organism: Sequoia sempervirens; assembly: GCA_007258455.2. Lineage (NCBI taxonomy): Eukaryota > Viridiplantae > Streptophyta > Pinopsida > Cupressales > Cupressaceae > Sequoia > Sequoia sempervirens. The sequence goes on from VDFB02353493.1 coordinate 127,126,849, forward strand.
TTATGGTGAACCTTTATTTTATTTTTTATTGCTAGGGTTTCTTAGTGATTATTCCATTTCCATGTGGCATATTGTTAAAAGAAACCAAGCCAAAAATCATTTTGTTTTTAGTTAACTCCTGCTAACATAATTTTGGAATAAATGTTTGACTACATTGCTTCAAGTGTGAAGAATTTATTTTTTGTGTATAATACATTCATTGAGAGCTATAGTAGAAAGCTTCTTATACTGAAACCCATCCTGTAAACTTGCTTTAAGCTACATTTAGGAGGCTTCATGGATTTTTTGTGATTTATACAAATTTTTTTATAGTAAATGACATTGGATTCTTTTTGAAACTAAAATGATTTATTAAATATGGTTTTATGATGATTAAATATTTTATTTAGAAGGGGTTAATATGCAGATTTTTTTATGTGTAGGAAGAATAGATTGTGATGCAACATTCGGCTATGGATGATTCAGGAAAACTTGGATTGCTATCAGTGAAATAACCAGGTTGGAGAATACCTTTAGCCAGTTTGAAACACTTTCGGGTGTTTTCACTTGGAAGAAGAAATTGAGTGTAGGAATACAAATGCCAGTGGAAAGAGAAAATCATAAATATTCTAGTCTAATTTTATATCCAATTTGAGGTTGTGAATATTGAATAGAGAAAGTTTGTACATTTTAAAGATAAAATCATAAATTTGTTTGTCCAATTTCACATCCAATTTGAGGTTGTGAAGCTACAACAGAGAAATTTCCTACATTCTAAAGATAAAATCATAAATATGATGGTCCAATTGAAGATCCAATTTGAGGTCGTGAAGCTCCGACAGAGAAAGTTCCTACATTCTAAAGATAAAATGATAAATTTTCTCCAATTTGAGGTCCGATTGTAAGGGTTTTCCTTTTTAATTATACTTTTTGACATTTGGCTTGATAAAAATTGTTACTTTAGAATTATGGTATTGCTTTTCTTCTAATTTTTTCAACCTCATTTCAGGGAAGAGCTCCGATGATGGTTCGTTCCGATGGAGACTACACTTTTCTGCTATAGGTTCCGTCTAGAAACACCAGAAGTTCAGGTAGTGTCATACTTAGAGCAAAAGTAGGAGTCTATATTTAATTATTGTAGCATAAAATATAGTTAATTGTTCATATACCATTGTTTCTAATTCAAAATTGCTATACCTTATTCTAGGATAAAATCATAGGGGGAGTCTATACATAAGACACCATTGTTTCAAATTCAAAATTGTTTGCTTCATTTATTTGATCCGATACATCCTATTGTATAGAAGATGCTTTCAAAATCATAGTAAAATATTTTAGGAAGACTGTTCAGAATCTTCCCATCATAACAATGAACAAAAGCATCAATCATTAACCTAAACTTTGCAAGAGTTTCATCAAATTCTACCTTTCCACTCTCTTTTCCATTTTGAATTTTATTCCCAATTTCATCCATGTAGAACTTCCCTAGCCTATAGATATTGTTGTTAGCCATAAATTTATCAAGTGTTGAGGATAACTTTGAGTTTTTACCCAAGCAACAAGTGAAAAAGTTCAGCCTTACTAGATACAATGTGTTGAAAAGCGCTTTGAAGTTATTCTGGAAAAGAGTTCATGAGAGTATAATGTGCAGTTTTGAATTAACCTTTTTGCATGAATTCCATATCTTTGATCGACTATTTCAAGCTTGATGACCTTCATCAAGAATGAGCAAAATTGGGCTCTCTAAAAGCATTTTTCCAATATGCTTAGCCTCTTCAGGAAAACTACTTTTAGAGAGCATAGGTCTGCTTGTTCTTCATGAAGCTCATCAAGCTCAAAATAGCTGATCAAAGAAATGAAATTTATGTAAAAAGGCTAATTCAAAACTATGCATTATACTCTCAAGAACTCTTTTCCAGAATAACTTCAAATATCTTTTCAACACATTGTATATGGTAAGCCCGAATTGTGTCAATTGTTGCTTGGGTAAAAAATCGAAGCTATCCTTGACACCTAGTAAAGTTATGGATAACAACAGGATCTACAGGTTGAGGAAGTTCTTCATGGATTAAATTGGGAATAAAATTTAGAATGGAAAAGAAGTGGAAAAGTAGAATTTGATGAAACTCTTGCAAAGTTCAGGTTAATGACTAATGCTTTTGTTCATTGTTATAATAGGAAGATTCTAAACAGTCTTCCCAGAATAAAGGATTTTAATGTGATTTTGAGAGCATCTTCTATACAATAGGCTATATTATATCAAATAAATGAAGCGAACAATTGTGAAAGAGCCAACAATTTTGAATTTGAAATAATGGTGTCTTATGTATAGTCTCCCCCTGTGATTTGTTCCTAGAATAAGGTATAGAAATTTTGAATTTGAAATAGTGGTATATGAACAACTATTTATCTTATCTATTATGCTACAATAATTAACTATAGGTTATAACATATCCATATTATCATAAAATAGTAGATGCAATTCACCTCAAACTTTGTTGTGGAAATTGCTTTGTAAGGAAGTTTGCACTCCATGAACATTTTTTGGGAACAACAGTATGTTGGTTATTATCTTGATATCCTTTGTGATCAAAAGAATATTGAAGTTCATTGCATAACTCACGACCATTTTGCAGTGCTATGATCCAATACTCTTTTACTTCTTACTCACTATGTTCTCAATCACCATGTGCAAATGACTTAGAGGATAGATCTTTGTCACCATTTCATAGTAACTTTCATTATTTTTGGACTGTTTCTTATGATTCAATCACTATTTTGATAGTGTTCTTCCTTTCTCAGTCCTATAGGATAGAGGAAAATTCATAGTTTGAAACTCTCTAATAATGATATTCCTTTCAGTGATCTCAATCACCTAATTCAATGTGTTATCTTCTTTATTTCTCAGTGCTAACAATGCCTACATTGTGTTTTCTCAGTCAGAGATATAGTGCTCCTTCATTTGAAGATATTATGTTGCTTAGACAATAATATTTTAGTGAATTCATATTTTGTCTTTCAAACATCTTGTTGCACTTGTAGATTTTTTTTGTGCATAATATGTAGTCAAGATGCCTTTAAATGGAGCTCTTTTGTAGAGGCAATAGGATAACAGTGTCAATAAAAAATAGTGTTAGTGAGAGGTATGATACTAGATACATAGAGAATGGAAGGTATAATGTTTTGATAGTAAAAGAATCATTTATCTGCTCATATCTTGAAACATGTTTCCCTGGTACATAAGATAGCATATAATGTACTCTATTCCATGGTATCCACCTAATTCCATACCACCCAGAGAAGCAATGCCTGAGAGTATATGTGCCCTATATTTTGCAAAAAAAATGTGCCTTTCTAATGGTTTTCCACAATTAGGAAGAAGGTATTTCATGAAATGTTTGTGCCCACCCAAAACTAAGCCTTACAAAGAATGTCTACACCTATACAAAATACCATAAGTTGCCTCAAAATACACATTGACATCTTTATGATTATATACATAACATATTTTTTTCCATAGTTTCAAAATGCACGTTCATGATAATATTCACATAGCAAGAACCTTGAAAGGCCAAAAACATTTCTTTCATTCTTCCTAGGTCACTCCTCAAGATCTCGTATGGGCTCTTTACGATAGCTTATCCACTAATGAGAAGGCTCCCCTCATTTTCTAATGGAATAAATTGTCATGTGCTCTGCTTGAATGTGTAATGTGATGTAGCATGTTCAATGTCACACGGCATAGTTTGAGAGCATAATTTTGAGGATTTTTATCCACATAATCCAACTTCTTGCAACACAAAATGTAGGATCAACATTCAAGGAAGGTGCTTTCAATATTGTTATTGTAATTGAGCACTCATGCTATCTCCCAGTTTTCTTCCAACTAACTAGTTATATGAGTGATTATTTCTCATTAAGGCATATGCATATTTGGAAGTGGATTTTTATCATATATTGTAGTTGGAAGTTCCACTTTAGATCACCAAAGCCTTCAAAAAACCTTATGCACAACCACCACAACACTGCACATTGTTGGGCTTTCGTGGTGATGTGGGGAGCTTTCCCTGCATCACTGTGAAAGAAAAAGATTGTTGTTGGGACTTCATGGTGTTATGGGGAGCTTTCTATGCAACACTATGAAGGCCCAACAACAACCATGTAGTGTTGTGGTGGTTGTGCAGAAGGTTTTGTGAAGGATTTGGTGATTTGAATTGTAACTTGCAACTATAATATTTGATAAAAAACCACTTTTGAATATGCTTTTGATGGATTTTCATATCCTCATCCAAAGCTCCAATTCACACATATATATGGACACTTTCAAAGGTTGAGGAGTTGGGCTTTACACCCACTGGTTGCATTTTCTTAAAATTTTCTAAGGACTTTTCAGAAAAAACCCATTTTGAACATATCCTTCAATCATGACATTTCATGATATCACATTTCTTTGAAGCATTTTTTGAAATAGTTAGCTTTCCTTGTCTATGCTTCCACATTTTCATGTATGTCTAGCAGGGCACTTGTAACTACAAAATATGACAAAAAAATCCCTATTGTTATACTTTGATGGATGTCCCTTCATTATTAATAGATATTTGATGTAGTGCATATTATTATGGTGCAAGCCTATTTTTCAGATTGTTTCATTTAGCATCACCAATATTCTCCACAAGAACATTGTCCTTGTTTAAAATGATGGAAATGTTTCACATCTCTTAGAACAATTTCTCTTGCAACAATCTTGGAGATGAATTTAGATGCAGTGTGAAAATTAGAACATACTCGAAGGTTCTTAACAAATATAATAGTTGTACCAGGGTTCATGTTTAACAAATCAAATGCAATTGCTAACTTTTCACTATGGTGGTAGATAAATGATTCTTTTCTCTTCTATTCCACAACATTAAGTAAAAGTATTGAATTTGGAAATATTGCTGCCTTCATTTTCCAAGCCAATTTCTCCAATTTTGTATAGCTCTCCCATGTTTGTGGATGTGATCTATCTCCTACAATTTTTTAATTGATTTATCTTTTTGTTGTGTTTGGACTTACTTTTATAAACATGCAATATACAATGCACTTTTATTCATTCTAAATTGAGACTAATAGTAATTTTGTTGGTTATATTGAGGCACAACTTCATTCATGGCAGAAAAGGTAGACCTTGTTGCTCATATCAGATGGAACATTGCATATAAAAGAGGAAAGATTCTAGCTGGATTATTATTGAGTGCATTGAAGGAGAGAACTTCATATATGGGACATGATCAACACTTTCCTTCTTGGATTCTACATGCTATAGCTTGCTCCAAGAAGATTTTCTACATTGTAGAAGTTTTAAGAGATGAAAGGGGCATGTGCTCACATTGAAGGGCTCCAAGCATGCATTTCCATCATTGCAGAAGATTTTTGGAGAAGTTTCTTTCTTGCAGTCATTTTTGTGCAATATTGTAACTCAGATTTTCAGTCTTGTGACTAAAAATAAAAATTGTAATACTCTATTTCTAACTTGTAACTAAAACACCTTTCTTTTATTAATAAATTTCATCAATTTTCCTTCTCAAAGGCTATCTTATTGTGTGCAATTGATGATTGATGTGTATTTCTATATTTTATGTTTAAATCCTCAAATATCAGTCAATTAAAATGACTAAATTTACTACTAATTGACATTTTTTATTTATTTAAGGGGTAAACGCTTTTGACCGGAGCTATGAACTGGATACAACCATTCAACAATACCACCCCAACGGGGTTTGAACCTTGGTGGCAAGAACAACAATGCCACCTATAAACCATCACACCATGCCAATACTGGCTACTACTAATTGATATCAATTAATAACTAAATTGACTAAATATACTACCAATTGACAAAAATAAGTGAACAATGAATAAATATGACTAAATATATGACCTGCAAAATAAAAATGACTAATTATACTACCAATTGATAGAAATAAGTGAACAGTGAATAAAATATGACTAAATATATGATTTGTGAAATAAAAATGACTAAATATACTACCAAATTGATCAAAATGATGATTAAAGTTTATGACTAAGTACATTACCAATGAACAAAAATCAGTGAATAAAAATGACTAAGTGACCAGATTACAACAATCAATGACTAAATATATTAGTGAATAAAAAATGACTAAATAAGTGACCAAATTACAACAATGACTAAATCAATGACTAAATATAATACCAAATCTATCAATCAAAGCAACCAATAAATGACTAAAAATGGTTTAGTCATCAATCTAGTTGCATTATAAATGACTGGAAATAAATTAGTAATGGTCACGTGACCAAGTTCAATCATTTATAAGCAATTTTTAGTAGTTTTTCAGTAGTTTATTGCTATTTTTGTACTAGAGAAAGTTAGGACTGAAAATTCTCTCAAATCAAATATACCTTGAAAATATATTGATCTACATGAACTACCATGGATGTTTTGATATGAATCACTTAAAATATACCTTTGTTATCCAAAAAAACTACATTTTTATATAACAATTCATTTTTATGGAAAATTTTAATGTACTTTTAATCCAATTGATAGAAATAACATAAATCTAAATAAGATGAATAATATCATACCTATCCCATAAAAAAAATATTTTCTAATCAAGTGTGCCTGAAGGGTCATCTCTTTCCTTCAGAGTATCCAATATTGCTTCATGATCGACACTACTAACTATTCATAGTTCTTTTATTCTTGTTTTGGCATGATGTCTCAATAACTTAAAATTTGTTGCTATAATAAGGTACAAATACATGAGAATGGTAAATTGTGTTTTTTGTAGTCTTCAAATGTAGGTATGCCATTTTTTCTAATCATATAGGTTCACAACGAAGTTTTCAAAACAACAATTGAACTTGTAGGATACATGAACCCATTATCATTTGTCATCGATTGTGTTAGCTTCATCTCTCCCTATACACATCGTGCCAGCCAATATTATGATCCCTCTTCATTCCCTTGTGGTGCAACAACTGCATAAACATGTCTTGGTTGTACAAAATTTGAAATATGGTCATAGTCAGGTGAACTTTCCATTTCATCTTCTAAAGAGGATTTTTCTATAGATAAAGGTGTTAGATACTATGAAATCCATGTATCTACCCACTCACTTGATTTGCATTGATCCCAATCACACTGAATACAATTTTGACAAAAACAAGCCAACTCTCATGTCCATATGGTCCATGTACTTGCATCTAAACTTCAAAATGAATGCATCTTTGAATATTCTCTAATTTTTTGACTTTCCAATTTCTCTCCCATTGTGCCCTCATCAACCAACCAAAATAATCCGCACACTTCCAAATCAAGTGTCCCTCCTCATGATAATACATAACTACACCAATCAATAATAGAACGTGCATCACTAAATGTTGCACCACCTCTAATCTTCATTTGTTCCATAACCAAAGCTCTCTTCACACATGCACCTACTCCATCCTACTCACCTTTTTCATGCCCAACTTCAAAAAACTCCAAATATGAGGTACACCCCTCAGTACATGCATCATGTTCAATCAATAAAAATACAAGCATTTTTGAATTACCCCATGTAATTATTTGAGCAAATGAGATGTCGATCCGTTGCAATATCTTTTTCCTGCAAGAACTCAAAATAGTTTTCAAAACAATGTTGCACAAAATCTAATGAATGATATCTATCATCACTCATGTAAAATGGTACTCCTTGATTATCTTCTACCCTCTTTTATACTATTAGAGGCATGTATATATGTGATGTGGACAAAAATATCAATTTGAATAGAATTTTAGTATTGAGTTTGTACCTCATTTTGTGGTTGCAATGTGTAATTTTCTGAAAAATCAACCACATATATGATAGTTTCAATTGGGAAAGAGTCCTTACACATTCTAAATTTCCTATCTAACCATTGGGCCTATGGATATGCCTCGCATACTTGTAGAAAATATTTTCATTAAAATCAGAAATAAAATCAACAATACTTATCTTTCTTATAACCAACTCACATCTAGAATCTTCTCTTCAAACTATATTTCACTATCTCAATTATCTTTTTCTCAACAATTTTGTTAGAAAAATCATGTTCTCTTCCCTCATGAAAATATGTTAAAACTTTGATAAACCACCACATTGCAAACACTTCTCATTTAAACAATCATTTTTATAGAAAAAGCAACCATCACCTCTAGCACATAAAAATAAATCTAACAAGTCCCTAGATCACATCAGAAGTTGCATTACATCACACTTCTAAAACATTTCGTTAGTATACATAGTAGAAAAAATATAGCATAATAGTTCATGACACATTAAAAACTTTACATGGTATTTACAACATGTATTACAAATACTAAGAGGTACACAATAAAATGGCTTACAAGATTTAAAAGCCCTTTGTGAGATTTGAAAAGTTGGATGTGTTTCACAAATTTTTTTGTACAATATTGTTGAGCTACATTCCAAGAAATGTTTAGGATGTGGTGTGTGGTCTTGACTACTAATTCTTAATTTTAAAACATCCTTTGTATTGGGTGATACTCTAGATTGAGAGTGCCAAAATTGTTGAATTTCATTATTTATGTTATCTGTTAGCTTCTTATCAACATGTGGAAGCCTCCCACTAAAATACCATGTATCATTTTGAAGAGGACTATCAAGTCTTCCTCTTCTTGAGAGTGCTCTAGACAATGTTTTACGGTTTATGTTTAAATTAACACAAGTTTTTCTCAATAAATGAACCTTTCTCAAATGATGACTTACTAAGGAGGTTGTGATTACTCTACAAGCCGCTCTCTTATTTTTCCCTTACTAGTCTTTCCAATAGAATTTAGAGCATTACAAATATTTTTTATAATAATATTATTTTTTCCAACTTTTTGGTCACACAAATATTCAATTTATTTAATAATGGTGTCATTTTGTTAGACTTTAGCAATTGTACAAAAAGAATTGACATTGTTCGATTAATGTCTTATTGGAAAAGTATTAATTGAACATTTGGGTAGCCCACAATTGAATCCTTCATGATGACTATTTTCCATCAAGTTTATCTATTATGTTCTCATCTATTTCAAGTAACCATTTTGGGGTTCTTGAATGCCTTGGATTTGAAATTTGAATTTCTTCCTCACAAAGGTCTTGTGTTCTCATGTAATTTGGTGATACATAAGGTTTAAATGTTTCACTTTCAATGTTATAAATATTTTCATATTAATTCCACAATTTTTTAGTTCCAATTTCAACATTTTCAATATCAATTTAAAAATTTTCATTTCCAATTTCAATATATGATGTTCAAAATTTTCAAATTCTATTTCATCTTCACTTGAAATAACATTTATGGTTGGAGAAGAAGCCTCATCTTGAGTATTTGACATACCATGTCTTCTCTTTCTATGTCTTTCTCTATCTTTTTCTCTAAATACTTCAATTTTGTTTGATATGAGTTTTCTCTTACCTTTTTCCCTTATGACGATTGTTTCCCCCCATTATACAAACAAAAAAGAGCACCAAAATGATTATTAAGTTGAAAATTATGTAAAAGAATGTACCAAAATATTCTTTTGTTTGTATCAAATAGAATTCATGGGTTTTGAGACAACAATGAGCATGTGGGACTGTTGGAATGCTTAAAATGACCCCCTTTTTATTTTTATGTAATCCTCAAAATGGATATCCATTTCCTTTAGTTTTTTAAAAACTAAAGAATACATAAAACCAATATTATGTATTATTAATATATAATATATATATTAATAATACATATAATATTGTATATATAGTATATTATATAATATAATATATATAGTATATTATATATTATGATATATATATATATATACCTAGTTATACTCCCTCTCTCTCAGGGCTCTCCCTCCCACCCTACCTGGATAACTCCTCTCTCGCTCTCCCTCCTCTCTCTCAGGATGCTCCCTCCCACATTACCTAGATAAATCCCTCTCTCTTAGGTCTCTCCATCCCTTAATCCCTCCCATCCTCTCTCTCTCTCAGGTCTTTTCCCCCTTTATCCCTCCCGCTCCCTCTGTTAATCCCTCCCACCCACACACTCTCCCTCAACCTACCTAGATAACTCCCATCTCTCTTTCACTCCCTCCTCTCTCTCTCAGGATGCTCCCTCCCACCCTACCTAGATAACTCTCTCTCTCTCTATCTCACTTAGTTATCTCCCTATATCCTTCCCACTCTCTCTCTCTCAAGACTCTCCCTCCCTCTATCCATCTCAACCCCTCTCTCTCTAGGGTCTCTCCCTCCCTCTAACCTTTCCACCCCCTCTCTCTCTCTTAGGTCTCTCCCTCCCACCCTACCTAGATAACTCTCTGTCTCTCTCTCTTAGGTCTCTCCCTTCCTCCCTAATTAAATAAATCTCCCTCCCTCCTCCTCCCTCTATCTCTCTTTGTCCCTCCCTTCCTCCCCCTTTCTCTCTCTCAGGTCTTTCCTTCCCACCTACCTAGATAACTCCCTCTCTGTCTCAATTCTCTCCTCCCCTCTAGCCCTCCCACCCCCTCTCTCGCAGGTCTCTCCCTCCCACCCTACCTATATAACTCCCTCCCTCTCTCTCTCAGGTCTCTCCCTCCCTCTATCCCTCCCATTTCCCCTCTCTCTCAAGTCTCTCCCTCCCACCCTACCTAGATAAATTTCTCTCTCCATCTCTCTCTCACACTCTCTCTCTCTTATGTCTCTCCCTTGAGCACCCTACCTAGATAAATCTCTCTCTCTCTCTCTCTCCTTGGTCTCTCCCTCCCTATATCCCTCCCACCCTACCTAAAAAACTCTCTCACACTCTCTCTTAGGTCTTTCCTTCCCTTTATCCCTCCCAACCCCCCTCTCTCTCAAGTCTCTCTCTCTCCCACCCTACCTAGATAACTATCTCTTTCTCACTCCATCCGTCTATGTCAGGTCTCCCTCCCACCCTACCTAGATAACTCTCTCTCTCTCTCCCTCTCTCTCTCTCACTCTATATGTATTATAATGTAGTATATAATATAATATATACTATGGGTATGTGCAGGATCATCATGGAAAAAATAGGCCCTTAAGTGGCAAAAAATTTAGAAAAATTAAAGTTAGGCAACTTGACATAAAAATTTGAATAAGTTATCTATATTATTTCAAAAAATGTAAGAATAGAATATGTAGTAAATTGAATGTAGTTTCTAAACTACTAGGTTTATTTAAAATATATATATATATATATATATTTGGTGAAAATTTTAAATTTCAATGAAATAACACTTAAATTTCAAGGAAACAATAAGAAGTAGGTGTATGTCTAACCACCCTAACCATAATAAAATAACAATATTTTTTAATAAGATTTTAGATATAAGTAGAGGACTCATGCCCTGATGTGATGTATATTTTTTTGTAATTTTTTTCCAAGTAAATAATTGATTATGATTCTTTTATTACAACTTTTTAAAAATATAAAAAATTGTATCTTTGACCATCTTAACTTGGTAAAAACTTCATGAAATTCATTTTTTTAATCCTATAGTATGTGAAATATAGAATGTGACACATGTTTCGAATTCAAAAAATGTGATATCATTTGAAAACTATAGATTTTTTTCAATCAACCTATCAATCAAGACTTTAGTCATAATTCAAATAGAAAATGAATAATAGTTATTTATTAAATTCAAAGTAAAGCATAATTTATATTGGTGAAAAGCTAAGATTCTCCTTTAAAAACCCTTTTCATTTCATCAATTTTGGATAACAAAAATTTGTCAGCCACATACCCTACACATAACCATCATATCACCACTTTTTGTCTCATCATGATCTTGCACATACCCCTATATATAGTATATAGTATGTAGTATATAATATACAATAAACAATTTATAATATATTACATAATATAATATGTATTATATATACTATATATAGTAGGGTGATCCCACAACAGTGGATTACACTTTTTGGCCAAAATTGACATTAAATGAATATTTTGAACTAAATCTTCACTTTCAAAGACCTATAGCTACTAAACCATGAGGAATTTGAAGATGATGAAAAATAGCTATTTGTGACATTTTGTCTATAGATTCTAAATTTATATTTTTAAAAAATTTTGGAATCAATTTGAATTTCTTTTTCCATCTCCTTTGATAACTAGATTTTAACAGTAAACACAATTTTTAAAGAGTGATGTGTACTGTAAACCACATAAAATTTTAATTTTTTTGAATTTATATTTTTAACTAAAATATCTAGAGGATCCATTTGGTTTCATAATGTTTTATTGATTTTTTAAAATTGAGTTTTGAATTCAAACTAATTACAATTTAGACATGAGTGTACTATAAAGAGTATAACTTTTTTTAAACAAAGTGAAAAGCCACTAAAATATTATTGATAAAATTGAAAGTACATATCAAGGAACTACAAGAGAAATAAATTACATATCAAGTCACTGCTAGTACAAGGAAATAAAAAATCGGTGAACCCAAGAAATTCAGAAAGAATGAGCTACCACAAAATTAGAGTGAATGTCGAAATAAAGTTCCCTTGACCAAACATGACAACATAGGTCAAAGTAATCAAAACATAGCAAGGTGGCAAGAAAAAAACCCTAGCCACATTAGAAAAGATCCATAACATAGGTTGAAGTAATCAAAACATCACAAGGTGGTAGACATGAGAAACCCTAGCCACAAAAGGAATCATCTTGCAGAGAAGGATATCTATTACATCAAAAGGTGACGACATAAAACTAGGCCGAAGATACAAAACTTACCATCTTGAAGTATTTGTAGACCAAGAGTGAACCAAACATAAACAAAGCAAACAAAGAATTACAAATTAGCCAGTGCTCAAACAAAAAACTAAAAAGAAACTATTGCTATGAGGAGAAATTTTTTCCAACAAGAATAATTAAACCCCACTTTCAACAGAAGAGGCTAAATCGACTAGAGGAGGAAAATATGGAGCAACATGTGGCTCCAAAAGAGCATTCTTTATGAGAAACTAGATGTTAGAATACAATTCTTGAATTGAATTTGAAATAGAGGTGCCCAACCGAGAAAAAAGGTGGTGAAGGTGATGATGAAATTCAAATGGGAAATCATCTAGCAGCCCATGTGCCATTGAATTAACCGTCAGAGTTTTTAAATAGAGAATGAATGAGTATCACAGATTTCTTGGAACCTGGTAGGGATGAACACTTTGAAAGATGCTTCCATGGTAGCAAATAAATTGGAAAATGGCTATGCAAGAAATGCAGCAAATAAACTCTAAATTGAGCTAGTATAAAAACCATATTAAAGGAAAAAAACCTACACAAATTGTACTAATGAGCTTGACATGCAATGGTACAGAAGAGGTGTAGATGTAGATTACCATTGAAAACAATAGTCGAGAGAGTACCAATTCCTAGATGAGCAAGAATAGACGGTGCATGCCAAGATAGCCATCAGAGTAAGTATTAAAATTAGAGTCATATCAAGAATTTTCAAAAATTAGTGCCCCAATTTGAGGAGCCGCTAGTAAAAACATGCCACCAACCAACAAGAGGGATGCTTGATAAGTGAAATGGCTATAAGATAAGTTGTTTCCACAACCAAAAACAAATATTTCAAAATTTAGCCAAATCAAATGTTGTAATAACCCTCCTAGTTGCTAGTTGGACTCATTAGTTTTTATGCTTTGACTAGATACTTTGATACTATGTTGGTACTGTTATTGTTTGGTTTGGTTAGTAGACTTCATTGTTCATGCTTATACATTCGAAGACATGGTTATTGATATGATATTGTGGTTGGTGATATTAGTTTGATTTCAGTAATATTGCAATGCATTAATTTCGTAAATTATGTTATGATGTGTTTTGTTAGTTAGAAATGTTATTTTATCAGTTATATTATAATTGTTAGGATAGATGTGATGAAGGACAGTGTAGCATCACTCGTTTGTGAGTGCTCTATTACCCTGCGATTCCTTCTCACAATGCAATGCTTTGATTTTATATATGTATGCACATGTACACGACTTCGTTTGTATGCAGGGATTGCAGGTACAGAGTCTCGATTCCACCTGCTTCGGCAGGATAGGGTGATCTATTTAGGATCTAGGACAATTTCTTTTAGAATGCGTAACATAAAAGATCACTTAATACAATGCTTAAATGAATAAATCAACATAACATGATTGCCAAGATAATGAACTGAAAAGAAAGAGAGAAAATAAAGAGGAGAAATGAACACAATTGATAACGGAGTTTGTCCCTAAGGACTACGTCTCTGGGCCCCTCTCCAACGGAGTGACCGATTCGATTATACTCCAAAATCAGTTACAATTGCTTCAATGACTATCTCCTTCAAGCACAAATGCATAACGTTCCTCTGATGTGTGGAAATGTCTGCAAAATCTCCTGAGCATTCTCTCGTTCTCACCACTTGGACTTGGAAAACAAAGGCCTACTACCTCCTTTTTATACATAAAATTTTCCTAATTAGGCCTAACCATCATATTAATGACTTAACTCCTTCGTATCATGACTAATTTGTCCTTTGAAATCTTTCGGTTGAGCTGGTTAGAGAAAATCTTGGTTGTTTATGGCTTATTAAGCCATTTTGTTATAGGCTCGGCTGATAGTTTTGTAACAAAACGAACCGTTGCCCATCTATATCTTAGAGAGTTCGTGTGGTCCACCGGTAGCCTATCTTTTTGGTAAAGGGGTGGTCGGCGGTTCCAACCCCGCCGGCCACACTTTACCACACATACCGGTAGTTTTAAACAAAAAAACAAATGTTTTCCAAGATTATAATGAGAAGAGCTCGGCCGGTGGAACGGTCGTGGGGTTGGTTGTTTGCCCATAGATCACGGGGTCGAACCCGTCCACCAATTTTGGCACTCTGTTCAACAAACCCGAACGCCAAAGACCTAACACATGTCGAAACATAATTCGCCAGAATCTGCAATGGTGGCTGCTGATGAAGCCGCTCACGAGGATATCCGTACGCTGACTGGGTGCCACCTGTGATGCCCGTACTGTACGGTTGGACACGTGTCACGAGATGATTGGTCCGTACGATCTGACTTAGCTACCACGTGTATCACGCCGATTGGTCCACTTGGCTTCCATATTGTACAGACTGACATGTCAGCATGATGACGTCATAATCTGTACCCTCAAGTCAACTGATCTTTGACTACCTGTAATTCGAGCATACGATGTCAGATTTTGATGAAACGAATGCCATCAAAATCGTCTCGATGAGTTCTTTGCGATGACGCAAGTTCTGTGAATTTTTGAGATGATTATTTTTTTCACTTTTTGGACACCCCTGAAGCCAGTTTGACTGGAAGTTTGACCAGTCGTAACTTGCACAAACAAAGTCCTTTCCGCCCTGTTCAAGTTGCGTTGGAATCAGGATGTCGTTCTCTTTCTGATGGTGCTAAAATTTGGAGCATTGGGAACACTTCAATTTTCACTGAAAATGTCCCCTAGATCACAGGGCGAGCACCAATAGCCCAATGGTTAAATGTTGAAACAGAGGTAACAATGAAGTCATCCCATCCCATGTTGTCAAACCATGAAATTGAATGGTATTATACATTCTTGTAGTTGTCGTTCTTTGTGGGTCATGTTTGTGTATTGTCATATTTTATTTATGTTGGTATTTTATATATTGTGATTTATTTAATTAAATGGTGGTAATAATTGTTTATTAAAATATTTGATTAAATTGTATTTAAATATTTAAATGTTTTATTTATTTTAAAAGTCGTGTTTTATTAAATGTTAATTAAATATTAAATTTTGTTTATTATTTTAATTAATTATCTTGTTGAGGATAATTATTAAAATAAATTATAAAAAAAAAAAAAATTAAATTATGAGCATAGCAAGTAAAGCTTGAAAA
Source organism: Sequoia sempervirens (assembly GCA_007258455.2). Classification (NCBI taxonomy): domain Eukaryota; kingdom Viridiplantae; phylum Streptophyta; class Pinopsida; order Cupressales; family Cupressaceae; genus Sequoia; species Sequoia sempervirens. Next base: position 127,142,738 of record VDFB02353493.1, read on the forward strand.
ACGAAATTTAAAATGAAAGTATTGATAAAAAGGAAACATAACTGGAATTAAATTAGAAAGTTTCTTTATATTGGATTTTTCTTTAGAGTTTTCAAAAAGGAAAGAGGCATCTTTTATGGAAGGGAAAATTTGTGAGTTTTCACACACGGGAAGATTGTGACAGAAGGGGAAAAGAAAAAAAATAAAATAATGATTTTGAATGTGGAGATCTTTTGAAAGTTTTCTGAAAGGGATTTGTCAGTTCTTTTGGAATTGAATAGTTCTTCAGGGATTCTAGAAAGGGTTTTTTTTTCAATCTTTTGCTGGCATGATTTTGGGGAGAGTTTTCTGAATAAAAGATTGGATTTGGATTCGAGCTCGGTATTCTGGAGAGGATATTTCAAAGCAGGAATGAGAAGAGCTTCGTAAAGGCCATCGGATTCAAGCAGGCATCATTAGCTTCTCAAACAAGCGCAGGACTCTAGGTTTTTATCTACTTCCTCTCTGGTCTTCTAATTTAAAGAAAATAGGAAAATAATTAGATTATTTGGTGAAAGAAAAATGAAACCTTAGAAAAGAGAAATTTATTGAACAGTGAAAAGTACTGTAGAAATTAAAAATATTGTCTATGAAAATTTGCTTTATGAATATTCTTTCAATTTGGTTTTGAGAAAATAATTTTGTGTTTGTGAAAATAAACTGTCTCTAAATTGATTCTATTTTGTTTTGAAATATAATTTTCTTTCAGATCAATTTATGTTTGGGATCAAGAGGAATATCTTTTATATGTATATAGTACATTTTTTATTTTTATTTTTCTTTTTGTCCTTCTGTCTTTTGTACCTATAACTGGGATATTTGTTCTTTTGAGTTATATTTATGATTATTTTATATATGTGTATATATATATATATACAAATTTCGTATATATATATAAATAAATCATTTTCGTGCATGGCAAGTATTTGAAATTGTGGATTAAAATCAAATTTTGGCCGTAATGGCTGTTGGAATCCGTACCAGAGACGGAGGTTATTTCTTTTATAAAATTTGATTTCTGTGTTCTATTAATTTTTTTTAAAAATGAAATCAAAATTTTCATTATTATTTAAGTTTATTGTTTTGGGGTTGGGGAGGGCACGGCAGGCCGTACCCACCCCGCCCCCTATGGCACAGACTGTTGTGAGTAGCAACCCATGGGGACTGCGTGACAGTTCCCACTTGCTCCCTTTGTATGCATCAGAATTTGTTTGTTATTTATATATATATATATATATATATATATATATATATATATATATATATATAAATTTATATATACATATTTATTATTCTATTTTTTTTTAAAGAAAAGAAATGTAATTTTTTTTTGAAATAAAATATTAATGATTTTTATTAAAATAAAATTTAATGTATTATTATTATATATATAAATATATATATATGTATATATATCAGATGTTCTTTGTTTTTTTTTTAGAATAAAATATTTTGATGTAGAATTATGGTTTAATTATGGGCAAGCAAATTACATTAATTTTGTCGAACATGTTGTGTTTCCGTATATCGTTTCAAAATTGAAATGTTTTATGTAATTGAGTAAATCGTTTTCCTGAAGCTATGAAATCATGTGATCTTGTTATCGTTTTCCATTTAATTTTTGTAAACTTTATTCTTGGATGTGGGAACCTGGTTGTGATTTGTGAAACTTTGTTCCAGAGGCATGCTTAATTCTAAATGTTATCCTCATCTTGTTTTTACTTTTGGAGTTGAAACTAATGGGTCTTATGCTTGGAAGTGTTGAACGGTTTTGTTTAGACCTTTGGTTATGAGTTGTTGCGAGAGGGTTAATGCTTCACATGTTCTTGTTTTGGTTTTATGCTTTTAGATGTTATAGTTCAACCCTTGCCTTATTTTTGGTTTCTATTAGGGGTCTTAGGGAGAGTGGCTCTTCATGGGGGCCAGCGCCTCGAAAGGAGGAAGAGCTCAGGAGAACCCACGTAAGAGTAGTTAAACAAGTGATAACCTAAACAATAGAATTTAGGGGGATGGGTAGTAAAACACATAAGATAATAAACATTGGATTACTCGTCTATGCATTAGGGCTATCATAAACTAATGATAGACTAAGAAGGCCGTGGTTGGAAAAGTCATAATCTCATCTTCATGAGAGGTTATCGACTCTGCATGAGCTACTCTATGGTGTCGGTGCCTGAAGTAGGAGGAAGAGCCAGGATATCCATAGATGGGTGTCAGCACCTCAAGTTGGAGGAAGGGCCAGGAGATCCCATAAGAGCTATGCGATGACACTCTCCACTAGACACCCATTTGCCTTGTTGCTTTTTGCCTCTGGAAATGTATTTTGGATTTTGGATGTTGTATCAGTTCTCTTTAGATTTGTACTCTTATTGTTGATTCAAATTCTTGTGAAAATGATTTATGAATGTTCCTTGGTGACTTATTTAATTGTTATTTCTTGGGTTAATTGTGATGAGTTTCATAGCTTTATCTTATTTGATTGACTCATGAATGTTGTTGGTTATGTCATGGTAAACCTTGAGTTTGTATTTGTATTTGTACTTTGTTGTTCATGGTGTCGGTTTGACAATCATGGTTGAGTTAAATTCCTTGTCACCTCTAAGCATGGGGGGTGAGTTATTTATAACTCACATGGTTGGGTGGAACGTGCTCCGCACTCGTTGCATTCCCCATCGGCAATCTTTGTTCTCAACATTCCTTCAGTTGGAGTTTGTTCTAGTGGATCATTTGTAAATTCAATTATCATTGTACTTTGTATCATCCCACTTGTTTGGGAAATGTATTATAACTCATTATTTGGAACATGTAATCTTATGTTTAAACAATGATGTAATAGTTAGGATCCTTTGTAACATTATTGGGTGAGATTCTATATGATTGTAATATGGGATGTAGTGATACTTTCACTCTTGGATTATGGATGTTCTTTTATTAATGATTATTGTCATATAATTGGTTAGGTTGTTTAATAATTATCTTTTACTTTGTTGTTAGTTGTGTTGCGGTGTGACCTCATGTGCCCCAGAGAATGTAACGCTATGTTGTTAATGTGCAATAAATGTAATTAATGTTCGAATGCATGTTTACTTTATGTTATTTAAAAGAAAAAATTGTTTGCAATGTTTGTTCTCTAGGGTTTGCATGACGGGTGTTACAACTTGGTATCAGAGCCAAGGTTTGCAAACACTGGGGTCTTTGGGTAGTTAAGTCCATTAGGCAACCTTACGTTTGAACTTTTGAGCTCATTTGTACCTTTATCTTGTTGTGCAGAAATATGCCTTGAGGTAGAGGATGTGGCAGAGCAAAAGTCCATGGTGCTGGTCGTAGAGCAAACCAACGAAGTCCCCCAGTTCCCAGTTCTCATGGTTTTGAGCATGAGGAACAGCTGAGTCTTCATAGTAATCCATCAGGTGGTTAGAACCCAGGAAAACCTAGATTAGACGGTCAGATACAACACATTCTTGGAGAGATTCTGGCTCATTTGGGACCCAGGCCAGATGAGGAGCCACAGATTGAAAGAGAAAGAGAAAGGTCACCGAGGCGGAGGGAAATAACTTCTAATTAGGATGCAGTCATGGTAGGCCATATGAGGGATTTGATGGTTCAGGAGGAGGACTAGAAGCTGAAACCTGGCTAATTGACTTAGATCGTTGCTTTGCCATGCACCCCTATGGTAGCAATACCAAGGCTTGGTGCGTGGTTATGCACCTTCGAGGTTTTGCATCTACTTGGTGGCATCTTGAGGAACAAAAATTGCACATTGATATCAATTTGGTCACTTGGGAATTATTCCTAGATAGGTTCAGGGCTCGTTTCCTCTCAGACCATTGAAAGCAGTGCAGGGCTAATGAGTTTCATGATCTCAAGCAGTTGTCTATGTCAGTAGAGCAGTATGAGCGACGCTTCTATGAGTTGAAGCAGTATGCAGGGATTAGCCATGATGAAGGCATGTTAGTACAACATTTTGTTCGGGCCTAAATGGCCACATCAGTTGTGGAGTGTGAGTCTTCGAGCTGAAGACGATGGAAATGACAGTTGAGAAGGCTCGCTTGGTGGAGGAGAATTTGGCCATGGCCTTGGGTGGCCACATTGGAGTACAGATTGGTAGTGCACCTACTCTGGGTTTTAGCACTCATGGAGGTTAGTCTCAGGGAGTAGGATCTTCCAGAAACAGGTTTCAACCTTCGAAAGGGGGTCATCAGCAGCATCAGCCTCAGCAGCAGCAGTCGATACAGAAGAACTTCCAATCTCCATAGGGTGGCAATTCACAATTTCGCAAGGATCGGAACATGAACAGGAACCAAGTTTGGCAGGAACGTTTTGTATAGCCTGCACCTAGCTTCCAGTCAGTGCCGAGTCGAGGGAGCTTCCAGCAGTAAAATGCTCCATCAGGGGGTAGAAGTTTTGGCAGGGGTACTGGGTGTTACTCTTGTGGACATCAGGGGCACATTGCCAGATTGTGTCCTCAAAAGAACACTTCAAGTTTTAATTAGAGGCCAGCTAGATCAGAGCTGATAGTAGGTGATGCAGGGAGATCTCATCGTGTATTTGCTATAGTGGATAATCGGCAGGCAGACCACCAGAGCACCGTCATTGAGATTTCAGGTGTGTTACATGATTCTAGCATTTCTATACTTTTTGATTCCGATGCATCTGATTCCTTTATATCCCCTTTAGTGGTTGAACGATGTGGACTAGTGGCAACTAGTCAAGGAATGAGATGGCAAGTTGAATTGGCTTCAGGGTCAAAGCTCGTTGTAGAGAAGCTTGTGCAGGATTGTAGTTTGAGTATAGGAGCTTTGTCAACTAAAGTAGACCTCAGAATCCTACCACTCGGCTCATATGATGTCATCTTGGGCATGGATTGGTTGAGTGCACACTGTGCTATAATTGATTGTCATCGTAAAGCAGTGCGGTGCTTTGATGATTCCGGAAAGGAGGTGGAGATCGTGGGTGTTCAAAGACCCATTTCATTGCGAATGATCTCTGCCATGCAGCTCAAAAGGTGCTTCCAATAGGGTTGTCAGCTCTTTGCAGTATCTATGAGTGACTTGGAATCAGAGGAAATTCGAGGGGTGTCATTGGATGAGTACCCTCTCCTTAAGGAGTTTTCTGATGTGTTTGCAGAAGAGATACCCGGTATGCCGCCAAAGCGAGATATAGACTTTAGGATTGATCTTGTACCTGGAGCTGAGCCAATATCTCGAGCTTCGTATCATATGACAATGTAGGAACTTCAGGAACTCCATCTGCAGCTGGAAGAATTGTTGGCTAAGGGATTTATTTGCCTAAGTGTTTCTCCTTGGGGAGCACCTGTGATATTCGTGAAGAAGAAGGATGGTTCTCTTTGCTTGTGTATTGACTGCAGGTAGTTGAACAAAGTAACAGTAAAGAACCGATATCCATTACCTAGAATTGACGATCTTTTCAATTATATAAAAGGGGAAAAGGTGTTCTCTAAGATTGATCTCAAATCGGGATATCGTCAGTTGAGGATTGCAGATGCAAATATTCACAAAACAACATTTCATACTTGATACGTACATTACGAGTTCACTGTGATGTCGTTCGGGTTGACGAATGCACCTTCACTCTTTATGGGCTTAATGAATGGAGTGTTCCGAACATACTTAGATAGATTTGTCCTTGTGTTTCTCAATGACATTCTGATTTATTCTAGGTTGATTGAGGAACATGAGGAACATCTAAAGTAGGTGTTACAATGCTTAAGGGACAATCAGTTGTTTGCCAATTTGGCAAAGTGTGACTTTTATAAGATTGAAGTTTAGTATTTGGGCCATGTGATTTCAGGTGAAGGGATTTTAGTTGATCCTGTAAATATTTAGGCCATTTTTGATTGGCACGCACCCACAAATGTCTCAGAAATTTGCAGCTTCATGGGACTTGCAGGATATTATAGGTGGTTTGTCCAAGGTTTTTCTAGGATGGCTCATCCTATCACCTCCATACAGAGGAAGGGAAAGAGGTTTCTTTGGTCAGATCAATGTCAGTTAGCTTTTTAGACTCTGAAGAACAAGCTGACTAGTGCTCCAATCTTAGCAGTACTGGATCCGATAGGTGATTTTGTTGTTTGTACGGATGCTTCTTTGGAAGGCTTAGGGGCTGTGTTGATGCAAGAAGGGCGAGTGATTGCTTATGAATCACAGAAACTAAAGGATCATGAACTCAATTACCCCACTCATGATTTGGAGTTAGCTGTAGTTGTTCATGCCTTGGTAAGATGGCGACACTTTCTCCTAGGGCATCGGTTCGAGTTGCATACAGATCATTGTAGTCTGAAATACATCTTCACGCAGCCGAACTTGCATGCAAGGTAGAGGAGGTGGATGGAATTCTTGTGCGAATATGATTTTGAAGTGAAGTATATTCATGGAAAAGAGAATGTGGTGGCAGATGCATTGAGTAGACGCAAGCATGAGATTTTTGCTATGGCTCTTGAGGTTGATTTGAAGAGTCAAATCCTCTCAGCTCTTTCTTCAGATGATTGGTATCAAGTAGTGAAATCAGAGATTGAGTCAGGTAGAGTGTTGGAAGGAAAATTTGCTGGTTACTCTTTGGACTCAGATGGTGTTTTGCGTTATGGAGGCCGAATGTATGTACCTCCTGCAGAGGGTCTTCACACCCTAATCTTGACTAAAGCTCATAGGGCTCCTTATTCGACACATCCTGGAGTTAAGAAAATGTACACTGATCTTCGCTCACTATATTTTTGGGTAGGAATGAAGTGTGACATTGCTAATTTTGTGGCTAGGTGTCTGGAATGTCAGAGAGTTAAGGCCGAGCATCATCATCCAACAAGCTTGTTGCAGCCTAATCTTGTTCCAGAGTGGAAGTGGGACATTATCTCTATGGATTTTATTGTCAGGTTGCCTATGTCTTCTAGGTGACATGACGCTATCATGGTCACTGTTGACAGGTTGACCATGGTAGCCCATTTCTCTCCTATTCGATCTTCCTATACTGCTTCAGTGGTGGCTAGGGTGTTCATGGAAGATATTGTTAGATTACATGGGATACCACATAGGATTATTTTTGACAGAGATCTAGTATTCACATCTGCATTATGGACACATCTACAGTGGTCCTTAGGGACTAAGTTGAACTTTAGTTCTGCCTACCATCCTGAGACAGATGGTCAGACTAAGAGAGTCAATTAGGTGCTTGAAGATATGCTCTGCATGTATGTCATGGACCAACAATCTCGTTGGGAAGATTATCTGCATTTGGTCGAGTTTTCCTATAACAATGGTTATCATAGTTCGATTGGCATGGCTCCATTTCAGGCTTTGTATGGTCGTCCTTATCGTACCCCTTTGAGCTAGGATCGATTGGAGGATAGGGTTCTTCTTGGACCCAAGATGCTTCAAGATATGGAACAACAGGTAACTCGCATTTGAGAGCATTTGGTAGCGGCTCAAGATAGGAAGAAGAAGTTTGTTGATGCACACAGAGTTGATCGGTAGTTTGTAGTAGGTGATCGAGTGTTTCTTCGAGTTCGTCCTCGGAAGAGCCCTATTTGTTATGGAAAGGGTTCTAAGCTTGCACCCTATTTTGTGGGTCTGTTTGAGGTGTTAGAGCATATTGGTCTTGTTGCCTATCACCTGGCCTTGCCACCCAGTCTGTCGTAGATTCACAAAATTTTTCATGTATCAGTTCTTAGACCATATTTTCCTAATGTTACTCACGTACTTGATTGGAATGCTCTATAGGTCAAGGATGGGAAACTAGCTCTAGAGGCCATGGCCCTGGTGCAGCACAGGAGACTTGTTCTCAGAGGCAGGGATATTGAGAAGGTGTGGGTCTAGTGGGATCCCAATGATGAGACTTCAGCGACTTGGGAGGATGTTTCCTGTATCAGAGAATCCTACCCTTGTTTACTGGCTTACAGGAGAAAGCCGGATCTAAGGGGGGAAGGATGTAATAACCCTCCTGGTTTCTAGTTGGACTCATTAGTTTTTATCCTTTGACTAGATACTTTGATACTATGTTGGTACTGTTATTGTTTGGTTTGGTTAGTAGACTTCATTGTTCATGCTTATACATTCGAAGACATGGTTATTGATATGATATTGTGGTTGGTGATATTAGTTTGATTTCAGTAACATTGCGATGCATTAATTTCGTAAATTATGTTATGATGTGTTTTGTTAGTTAGAAATGTTATTTTATTAGTTATATTATAATTGTTAGGATAGATGTGATGAAGGACAATGTAGCATCACTCGTTTGTGAGTGCTCTATTACACTGCGATTCCTTCTCACAATGCAATGCTTTGATTTTATATATGTATGCACATGTACACGACTTCGTTTGTATGAAGGGATTACAAGTACAGAGTCTCGATTCCACCTGCTTCAGTAGGACAGGGTGAGGTGAGCACCAATAGCCCAATGGTTAAATGTTGAAATAGAGGTAACAATGAAGTCATCCCGTCCCATGTTGTCAAACCGTCAAATTGAATGGTATTGTACGTTCTTGTAGTTGTCGTTCTTTGTGGGTCATGTTTGTGTATTGTCGTATTTTATTTATGTTGGTATTTTATATGTTGTGATTTATTTAATTAAATGGTGGTAATAATTGCTTATTAAAATATTAGATTAAATTGTATTTAAATATTTAAATGTTTTATTTATTTTAAAAGTCATGTGTTTTATTAAATGTTAATTAAATATTAAATTGTGTTTATTATTTTAATTAATTATTTTGTTGAGGAAAATTATTAAAATAAATTATAAAAATAAATAAATAAATTATGAGCATAGCAAGTAAAGCTTGAAAAACGAAATTTAAAATGAAAGTATTGATAAAAAGGAAACATAACTGGAATTAAATAAGAAAGTTTCTTTATATTGGATTTTTCTTTAGAGTTTTCAAAAAGGAAAGGGGCATCTTTTATGGAAGGGAAAATTTGTGAGTTTTCACACACGGGAAGATTGTGACAGAAGGGGAAAAGAAAAAAAAATAAAAATAATGATTTTGAATGTGGAGATCTTCTGAAAGTTTTTTGAAAGGGATTTGTTAGTTCTTTTGGAATTGAATAGTTCTTCGGGGATTATAGAAAGGGTTTTTTTTCAATCTTTTGCTGGCATGATTTTGGGGAGAGTTTTCTAAATAAAAGATTGGATTCAGATTCAAGCTCGGTATTTTGGGAGGAGATTTCGAAGCAAGAATGAGAAGCTCTTCGTAAAGGCCATCAGATTCAAGAAGGCATCATCAACTTCTCAAACAAGCGCATGACTCTAGGTTTTTATCTACTTCCTCTCTGGTCTTTTGATTTAAATAATTAGATTATTTGGTGAAAGAAAAATGAAACCTTAGAAAAGAGAAATTTATTGAACAGTGAAAAGTACTGTAGAAATTAAAAAGATTGTCTATGAAAATTTGCTTTATGAATATTCTTTCAATTTGGTTTTGAGAAAATAATGTTGTGTTTGTGAAAATAAATTGTCTTTAAATTGATTATGTTTTGTTTTGAAATATAATTTTCTTTCAGATCAATTTATGTTGGGGATCAAGAGGAATATCTTTTATATGTATATAGTACATTTTTATTTTTACTTTTCTTTTTGTCCTTCTGTCTTCTGTACCTGTAACTGGGATATTTGTTCTTCTGAGTTATATTCATGATTATATTATATATGTGTATATATATATACAAATTTTGTATATATATATATATATATATATATATATATATATATATAAATAAATAAATCATTTTCGTGCATGGCAAGTATTTGAAATTGTGGATTAAAATTGAATTTTGGCCGTAATGGCCGTCAGAATCCATACCAAAGATGGAGGTTATTTCTTTTATAAAATCTGATTTCTATGTTTTATTAATTTTTTTTTTAAATGAAATCAAAATTTTCATTATTATTTAAGTTTATTGTTTTGGGGTTGGGGAGGGGACGGCATGCCGTACCCACCCCACCCCCCTGTGGCACAAACTGCCACAATAGTCCTTATGGACTGCTGCGTACAACAGCCCATGGGGACTGCGCGACAGTCCCCACTTGCTCCATGTGTATGCATTGGAATTCGTTTGTTATTTATATATATATTTATTATTCTTTTTTTTTTTAAAGAAAAGAAATGTAATTTTTTTTGAAATAAAATATTAATGATTTTTATTAAAATAAAATTTAATGTATTATATATATATATATAAATATATATATATGTATATATATAAATATATATATATGTATATATATCAGATGTTCTTTGTTTTTTTTTAGAATTAAATATTTTGATGTAGAATTATGGTTTAATTATGGGCAAGCAAATTACATTAATTTCGTCGAACATGTTGTGTTTCCTTATATCGTTTCAAAATTGAAATGTTTTATGTAATTGAGTAAATCATTTTCCTGAAGCTATGAAATCATGTGATCTTGTTATCGTTTTCCATTTAATTGTTGTAAACTTTATTCTTGGATGTGGGAACCTGGTTGTGATTTGTGAAACTTTGTTCCAGAGGCATGCTTAATTCTGAATGTTATCCTCGTCTTGTTTTTACTTTTGGAGTTGAAACTAATTGGTCTTATGCTTGGAAGGGTTGAATGGTTTTGTTTAGACCTTTGGTTATGAGTTGTTGCAAGAGGGTTAATGCCTCGCATGTTCTTGTTTTGGTTTTATGCTTTTAGATGTTATAGTTCAACCCTTGCCTTATTTTTGGTTTCTGTTACAGGTCTTAGGGAGAGTGGCTCTTCGTGGGGGCCGACGCCTCGAAAGGAGGAAGAGCTCAGGAGAACCCATGTAAGAGTAGTTAAACAAGTGATAACCTAAACAATAGAATTTAGGGGGATGGGTAGTAAAACACACAAGATAATGAACATTGGATTCCTCGTCTATGCATTAGGGCTATCATAGACTAATGATAGACTGAGAAGGCCATGGTCAGAAAAGTCGTAATCTCGTCTTCATGAGAGGTTATCGACTCCGCATGAGCTACCCTATGGTGCCGGCGCCTCAAGTAGGAGGAAGAGCTAGGAGATCCATAGATGGGTGCCGACACCTCAAGTTGGAGGAAGGGCCAGGAGATCCCATAAGAGCTATGTGATGACACTCTCCACTAGACACTCGTTTGCCTTGTTGCTTTTTGCCTCTGGAAATGTATTTTGGATTTTGGATGTTGTATCAGTTCTCTTTGGATTTGTACTCTTATTTTTGATTCAGATTCTTGTGAAAATGATTTATGAATGTTCCTTGGTGACTTATTTAATTGTTATTGCTTGGGTTAATTGTGATGAGTTTCATAGCTTTATCTTATTTGATTGACTCGTGAATGTTGTTGGTTATGTCATGGTAAACCTTGACTTTGTATTTGTATTTGTACTTTGTTGTTCATGGTGTCGGTTTGAAAATCATGGTCGAGTTAACTTCCTTGTCACCTTTGAGCATGGGGGGTGAGTTATTTATAACTCACATGGTTGGGTGGAATGTGCTCTGCACCCGTTGGGTTCCCCATCAACAATCTTTGTTCGTAGCATTCCTTCAGTTGGAGTTTGTTCTAGTGGATCATTTGTAAATTCAATTATCATTGTACTTTGTATCATCCCACTTGTTTGGGAAATGTATTATAACTCATTATTGAGAACATGTAATCTTATGTTTAAACAATGATGTAATAGTTAGGATCCTTTGTAACATTATTGGGTGAGATTCTATATGATTGTAATATGGGATGTAGTGATACTTTCACTCTTGGATTATTTATGTACTTTTATTAATGATTATTGTCATATAATTGGTTAGGTTGTTTAATAGTTATCTTTTACTTTGTTGTTAGTTGTGTTGTGATGTGACCTCGTGTGCCCCAGAGAATGTAATGCTATGTTGTTAATGTACAATGTAAATGTAATTAATGTTTGAATGCATGTTTACTTTATGTTATTTAAAAAAAAAAAATTGTTTGCAATGTTTGTTCTCTAGGGTTTGCACAACGGGCGTTACAAATGTTGCAATAGGATCAAAAAAGACATTCCATCAACCATACCCTATAGGAAGAACTTGATAAAAATACCATAAACCAATTGAGCAAAGCATTAGTTAAATAATGAGGAAAAATATTTCCCCATGAATTCTTTGAAGACTAACTGATTCTTGATGGCCAAGTTTTCCAAACTATCTACCAAAACATTAGCTTTCCAGTAGCAGTGCATGATCCTATAGGATGGAATCTTTTCAAGTAAATTTAAAATGTGGGATAGTAAATAATATGAATGCCATGATTTAGAATTTCTATTTGAATGAGAAGAAATCACAACCATAAAATAACCCTCAATTTCTAAACATGTAATGGACAATTTATTTTCCAATTCTAAACCAATTCTTAGGGCGTTAAACTCTACAACATTATTTGTGCCATCAACTAAACATTCACAATCTACACCAACAAATTTTCCTTGCCAGTCTCTCAAAATAGAAACAACCCTTGATTTTCTAGGGTTACCCCTAGAATCACCATCAAAGTTCAATTTGATGGCCTCACAAGAAGGAGGTAGCTATTTGATTAATTTTCTATCAAATAGAGGATACTTGATCTGAATTGAACCAGGTTTAGGGAGCTTGAGAAGAGACCAATTTTTGATGATAAAAGAATCCCAAGAGGAAAAAATTTTCTTTGATTGTGACCTTCTCATGATACTAGGCAATATAACTTCTGAGATTGAAATTTCAATTTTTTGAAGGACATGTTTCAAATCAAAAGCTTTTTTCCTAAAAATGTGATTGTTTCTTTCCAACCACAAGTTCAAAGTGATAATGGAAGGGGAAACCTCCTAAATGTAGGAGAAGAATGCATTAGGAAAAAGTATAGGGCAACTTAAGAAATTTATAAGAATTGAATTGTGAAGGGGGCCATACCATCCTAGCTTCTTAAAGATCCAAGTCCAACAAGAATAAGAAAAGTTACAACCAATTAATAGATGATATGTGGATTCATAATCTTGTCCACACATGACACAAGTGAACAAGGGGGTTATACCCATTCTGTCTAATCTCATACCAAAAAGAATTTTTCCTTTGAGAGCAACCCAAGCAAAAGCACTAGCTTTAGGTAAAACATTCAAACCCCAACATAACTTAAAAGGTTAGGGAGAATTATTGGAAGAATCCGTTGGAGAGTTATATCCATCCTTCACATTGTAAAAACCATATTTTTCTTTGGCCCAAATTATTTCATCCTATTTGTTTGAGAAGAAAAAATTTCTTTTCTTGAGTTCAGCTAAAAGAGCTTCCTTTAAGTGAATTGGCACCTGAAGAAAGGAAAAATCTTTCCATTTGACAAACCAAGATGGCTTATCAGGGTCTATAATTACATAATATTTCACTTTATCTCCCCAAAGGGCCTTAAGGATAGAATCCATTTGATCCCAGTTACCAAGAGACCTGAGAGGTTGATGCCCATTCTAGGCATCATACCAAAATAAAGCTTTTTCCCCATTGTTAATAAGCCAAGAAATGTGAGGAAGGAGTATTCATTTGCAAGAAGAAATGAAATTCTAGATTTTTTAACCAGGAGGAAGATCTCTTTGGGTGAAAATTTCTTTCATTTTCAAGAGAATCCAAGTATTTGTGCCTCATGATTTGACACCATTTAGTGTCAGGTTTGAAATAAATTTTCCAGACGAGTTTCACACCCTGAGCTCTTTTTTGTAAAAATAGATCCCTTAAACCAATACTCCCATGATCCTTTGAAGTACAAATAAAATCCCAAGCAACCAAAGGGAGTTTTATTTCTTTTGAAACATTCCTATCCCATAATAAATCTTTGAAAACCTTCTGTAAAGCCAAACCCTTACTGTGAGGAAGTTTTAAAACTAACATGAGGTAGATAGGAAGAGAATTTAATACAACTTTTAGCAAAACCATTTTTCCTAGAAAAGAAAGCCATTTAGATCTCCAAAGAAGAATTTTGTTGGAAGAAGAAGAAAAAAAATTATTTCGGAAGTCATGCTTTTCCTTTCTTGAGAAGAAAGGAATTCTAACGTATTTACAAGGAAGTTATTCACATTGGAAGCCCCAAAATTTTTTAATTTGATTTTTTACCAATGGAGTAACATTTATGAAAAAGATCTTTTATTTTTCAAGATTAAAATATTGTACTAAAAATGAGCAATAATCAAATATAACCTTCTTTATCACATTTTCTTCTTCCATATTTGCTTGCCAAACAAGAGTGTATCATCGGCAAAGAGAGAATGCGAGATTGGTGTAAGGAAAGGGTGAGCAAAGATTCCCTTCCACAACTTCAAGGCATGAGAGGCAATAATGGATCTGCTCAAACCTTCAACCATTATAATGAAAAGGGAAGGAGAGAGTGGGTTGCCTTGTCTAACCCCTTGAGTGGGACAAAGGGGCCAAAGGTGGAACCATTTTCCAAGATTGAAAGTATAGTACCTAAGATACAAGAAGATATCCATTTACACTAGCTATGACAAAAATTAATTTTTTTAAAAAACAACCAATAAAAAATACCAATCAACTTTGTCGTAGGCTTTCATCATGTCTAATTTCAGAACCATTGCAGGTGAACAAATGAACATAATTGAATGCAATACCTCATGTGCAATAATTTCCCCCTCCACATTGTCCTTACTCAGAACATAACATCCTTGTTCATGAAAGATGATTGAAAGGAGAAATTTCACTAATCTTGAAACAATTTCTTTTGAAAAGATTTTGTAAATGGTATTACATAAAGAAATATGTCAAAAATCATTGAATGAGGAAGGATCAAAATTTTTAGGTATGAGAGCAACAAGAGTGGAATTTAGCTCTTTTAGAATGTTTCTATTTCTTCTTGATTCCTCCAACATAAGAAGGTTATCTTTGCCCATGAAATACAAACATTTTTTAAAGAACAAGGTCGTGTAACCATCAAGACTAGGAACCTTTCTAGGCACCATAATAAAACATATTTAACTTCTTGTAGGGAAAATTCTGACATCAAAAACTTGTTTTGTGTAGTAGAAATTAGCATAGGGATGTTAATTATAATGACATTCTTCTCCAAATGAACTTGTTTTTTTCTTGGTGCAAGAATGTTTTTAAAAAAGAGAACAACTTTTGCACTAATATCCTTATCCATTGAAAGAGTATTACCCAAATAGGATTTGATAGAAACAATTCTGTTTGATTGTCTCCTAATTTTGTGGAAGCATGAAAAATTTCATATTTTTATCCCCTTCCTTAAGCCGCGTCTCCCTAGATTTTTTACGTCTAGTAGCATTATTCTCTCATGAGGAGCTCATCTAGTTCAAATTTCAATCTCTTTTCTTTTTCATACACAGATACATCCATGCCATTCTTAATTATAACTTCATAAATGCTAGATAACTCTTGTTCAACTTTGATTTTTTCAAAAAATATGTTTTTAAAATGTTTTGCATTCCACTCCTTGATTCTTCCCTTAAGATATGTTAGCTTTTTACAGAGTTGGAATATTCTAGAACCCTCAATAAAAGGGCAGTTAGACCACCAATACTTTAAGAGGAGAATGAAAGACTCATCTCTAAACCACAACTTCAAGTTTAAAGGAGCCATTACAAGGGGGCCTGTCTTCAAGGATGGTTAGCAAAATAGGAAAATGATCTAAGCTAGCCAATGTTTGAATGGAGGAAAAGAAATTCCAAGAAGTATTTAGCCAAATTTTAGATCGAAGAAAATGATCTAGTCTTTTTGCAATCTGAGAAATATTTTTACGTTTGTTTGACCAAATAAAAACACCAATATTTGGTATACAATCATAAAGTTTATTACATAGCACAAAATCATTGAAATATTCCATGACTTTAATAGAAGGGATGATTCCTTTTGATTTCTCAGAAACATTCTATATGGCATTGAAATCAACCATAAAGATTATGAAATCATTCTTTAACATTACTAAAGAAGAGGATAATTGTTTCCAAAGTTTTTTCTTACCAAAAATAGAGCAAGGACCATAAATATTGAAAGAAAATGGAAGAATTTATTTTCAAGCATTTGACCAAGACTAGAATTCAAGATTCTTTAGATTCAATAAGCTCTCCTAAAGTGATGTATTTATTCCATAAAATGACTACCCCCCTAAGGATCCTTGAGCCGGAGAGGAGAATAGACCCCAATTCCACCAGGGTTCAAAGAAATCTAGAGTAGATTGTGAAGATAATTTTGTTTCTTGTAGAAGCACTATATCAAAAAATGTACATTGAATCTAACACATGATTAAGTGTCACTTGTTAGGGGCATTTAGCCCATACAATTCCATGAAAGAACCCTCATTTCACTTGAGGAGAGAATCCATCTCTCCTCTTTCTCAAATTCAATTTTAGTGTGTTAAGCCCCATAGCAAAATTAGGTTGGGTGGATTCAGGGGTTGTAATAATGCCATTTGTGCTAGGATACTTTTTAGAAGCATATTTGATATTTTTTCAAGGGTTATTTGTATGCCAACAACTATTTCCAAATTAGTTTTTTCAAAATTTGGTTTTCTACCTCACTTATTTTTAGGAGAAGTCAATACCTTAACCTCTAAAGCAGTTTGAGAAATAGGAGGGGAGGAAATGTTAGGCATAGGAGATGAAACCATGTTTTAATGGGTAGGAAGGGCCTCGTGATCAGGAGAAGAAAGGTCCTTGTGATCAGGAGAAGGACCCTTGAACTTAGTTTGAGAAATAGGGTTTTTTATGAGTGCCCAAACTCTCAAAGTAGGAAACCCATTATAAATTTCATATTGATTCTTCAAAAATATCCCAAAATTCTCAAATTTTTTTTGATAGAATAAATCTCCAAGTATTCAACTAGGATAAAAGGAAAGGATAAGAAAATTGGGAATTGAGCCATTTTAAGGGAGTCCTATGATAAATTTGCTTCCTAATTAAAAAAACCCAAAGAAAGTGTTCCTGCACCAAAAAGGTCATTTTTTAAACACTTTATTTTTGATGATGGGGTTTTTGAAAGTAATGAAAAAAAGAGGATGGTAAAACCACAAAGAGATCAAAGAAATTGTACCAATTTTCTTTCACCTAGGATCAAATTTCTAGTAGAGACATATCCTCACCCCAAATCTGGATGAACATGTTGTTTCACTCAAATTCAGTAACCTGACTTTCCAGACTTAGATTTATCATTGGCACCGATTTACAAACCAGTTTATCCATGGTTGTGTTTGTAGAAAACCTAGAGGAAGAATTTTCTTGAATAGGACATCTTCCCCCATTTGACAAATCCTCATGAATATCCTCTTGAAAGTAGTTCGGGTGAAAAGGGTCCCTAGATTTGTGAGAAGTGTATCGACCAATATCTTTATTTGAAGGTTTCAAAGAAATCCTAGAGGAATAATTAGGAGTTTCTTGCAGAGGGTGGTTCCCATTTTTTTCAATATCTGCATTATGGATACTAGCATGGAAAGGGTCCTCTGATTTGTGAGAATTGTGCCGGCAGTTTTCATTTTTTGCAAACTTATATGATGCCTGAGAACCCCAATACCTTCCAAGGAAATTTACTGCACGAAGAGCTAGAAGGATTTCTATGGTGAAAAGACTTCTAAAAATTTTGATAACCATTTCTAGGGTTATTTTGAGCAGGGAGCCATGCCTTCATGGAGAAGCTTCTAGGGTTCAAATGGGGAAGATCACGAGGGCATGTATATGAAGGCATATGCAACCATGATTTTTGAGGATTTGTAATGTTGCGCTTTATCGATTTGTTATTATGATGGGTGACTTGGTGGTAAGTAGGAGTTTTCAAAATACCACGACTCTGTAGAAGATCTGAGTATGGCTCTGAGTACAACATTGTAAGAAAAGTGATATTCATCATATTGTTACCCGTTGATCTTCCCCAATTCTTTGTCAAAATGCCACCACGACATCGAGGAGGTCAAAGGAGTAAGTTATTGTTGTTTTTTGTTTAAATTTGGTATTAATTAGGTAGATTGAATATGTTTTTTGATGTAAATTTATTTAATTTTCAAGAATTGTTAATGCACCCCCAAATCCTCCTCAAAATATTAATTCACCTCATGCTCAAATCCCTGCTAAAGAACAAACTCAAAAAATATCTACTACAATTCCTCATCATGCTCTAGGAACATAAGAAAATTTAATGGGGAAAATTGAAAATAACAAAAAAAATGAGTTAATTTTAAGGTTGAGAGATCCTGTAGGAACAACCTCACATAGAATCACCCTTGCTTAATAACATCAATCCATAATATCTCATGTAAATTTAGTTAGCAAGTAAATAAATAGTTGGTTTGAGAAAAGACAAGAGCTTAGACAATTTTATGCAAACAAATTATCATATATACAAGTTAAAGATGAAAAAAATTAAAAATATGACTTGTGTGCACTATTAATGAACCCAAGAATAAATCAACCCTTACATCTTGCATGCAAGAGGTTCCCTATCAATTGGTGCAACCACCAAGGTATACATAACTTTTTTTGGGAAAGTTCGTGGATGGTTTTTTACCATCCTCCATGTAACAACAATGAGGTACCACAATATTTTTTGAGGAAACTCTATTGTGAGTTTGTCTTCAATAAAATCCCAAACTATTTTGACATGCAAGAGTTCTAGGGTAGAGGTGGGGGCTCCACACAAGACAGAGTGGGGGCACATATTGATGCACAATGGCTAGTGATACCACTTGCTAGAACAATGTATGAGCATGTGACTATCCCTTTCATTGTGAAGGAGAGTGCTAAGGTGGATACCTTGCAATTGATTAGTTCCCTAACTCAGAGCCTCATACAACATACTAGGCCTCTAGCATAGGGTAAGGTGGGTGAGTCTTTGAGGAATTGAGTTCCACCTCATTTATGTTAGACTTGTGGGTCACTCCGAGTTTATGATCCAAAGTATAGTCAGGATGCATGTGCCCAACGTATATCTATAGTTGATGAGATGGTGATGACATATGTCCTCCTGAGTGATACATTTGTATTTGATAGTTAGGTAAATGCCAACAAGTTCATTTAATTTAATTTATTAAATCTCATTTTTGAAATGCAAGATTAACTAAATTAGTTGAATGATTATAATGAAATTTTAGGGTCATAGTTTTCACCCTGTTTCTAGTGGTCCTCCACCTCCCTATTACACGACAACATCTACTACAAAGGTATATAACTAGTAAATAATTATAAATATTACATGCAAATAGTTGAAAGTTATATGAATGCTATTCTTATATCTCCTTTTGGATATTGAATAGGTTAATGTTGGACCTTCAACAAAAACACCTGGTAGTGGAGGTGGTCATCGAAGTTTCACTCAGGTAATACAGAGTATTTTTTAATTTTTAATTTTTTTAAATTGCAATTGATTAATGTTTAATGAATTAAAGGTTTTAGATAGTTTGTAAGTATGATTTTTGCCTTTTAATTAATTTGATTTCAAGTTGCTATGTACTTCATAATCTATGAATTTCATTTATGCATGTTGTTGACCTCCAAAAATATAGTCTAGGGGTGTCAGTTGATTTTCCACCTTCTATAGACCTCTTTATTGTATTACCTTTTGGGACCTCCATTGACCAAACCTAATTGTTCTATGTGATTATGTTATTTGCAACTCTTCATCAAAACTCATAATCAGTGTAATAATGTTTTTTTTTTCAATTTTCAAATGATGCAAGTAGACAGTCCTCCTAATATTGGTAGGATAGTGGAGATGGTTTCATTGCAGCAATAGTGAGTTCGATGCCTTTGATAGAGGTATGAGGAAGATTAGTAAACTTCACATTTTATTTGTTGTTTTATCTATCTATTATTGAAAAATTAAATGATTATTCATTTGTAGCTTAATTTCTATTTGGATGGTTGGTATAGGGGTTCGCCATGTTAGAGTGTGAGCATTTTTGTTGGTGTGGATGAGCAGATAGATTATTTGATTGTGGTAAGTGATTATTTTGTTATATTTCATTTTATAAAGTAATTTCTATATATTAATGTCTAAATTTTTTATTGTAATAGGTGGAGCTCCATGAATCTTTAAATAAGAGGTCAAGTGAATGAATTCAAAGGAGACCCGAATTCAAAGGAGACCACCATCATATGCATCTCCATCCCCCCAACAATCAAAGGCCACTTGTGATTTTTTTCCTTCACCTGGAGGGAAATAACTATTTATTGGGCTCCATTGTTGTATGCCTATATGGCATTTTTGTACATATATTTTGTATTGCATATATGTGACATTGTATGCCCATATGGTATTATTGTAAGCCTATATGGATTTTTGTATATATGTTATACTTATATCGACATATATTGATGTATTCCTATATGGCTATTTGGTTAATACATATATTTTTTATCAATGGTGTTCATATTTACATTATAAATGATTATTTAAATAAATCAACAATGATTTGACATGACTATAAATGATTAATGTTATTGCAATCCATTCTTACAAAAATGTTCCTATATTATTTCCTTACAATAAATGAAGTTCTTCAAAACATCCTAAGATGTTTATCTCTTAAGCATGTAATGAAAACACAAGGAAAATGAGCTAACTAAGGATTATATTTTTAGATTTCAAGTTTTCGATAATAATATGTTACCTCCACTATACAATGATAAGCTTCAATGGATGTTTGTAGATGGTTTATTTTAAATAATTAAAATCCAAGTGTATTCCATGCTCCATAACTTATTTTTAGATTTATGTATTACTGTTTGTAAGCATTATCACATTTTATTGAATAATATGCTCTTATAGCCATTCATTCCTAATATTTTATTCTATTGATAAAATGAATACAATGAGGATGTGGTGATTTTTATCATGATGTAACCTTACCGTTTTTAGTTTCCTACTGGTATTTTATGTTTGGCTTTTTTTATTAACTTTTTTATGGTGACCTTCACACTCATTTCACCTATATTTGATTTCACATCTCTCTTCTTTAGGTATGGGTATTTTTGGTTTTCCTATTTTCCTTTTCTATTTACATCTTCTTTATGCCTATGCTTTACTTCTATTTTCTTGATCCTTTTTCCCACTTGGCTTTCCAACTTATCTTTGTTTTTTATATTTTACCATTTTCCTCTCAGTCCTTTATTCTTTTTATCATCTTTCTTACTTATGTTAACTTTGTACTTCCTATTTTACTATTATATCTATGCCCATTCCTTAGTATTTGACCATTGTTTGGTACCTATTGATATTTTACTTTTACATCATGCTTATTGGATCTTATACAATTGAGATATATTATTTATAAAGTTTCTTATTGATCCTACATTGCCCTACTAGACTCCTAAAGCTTGAATTTTGACCCTACATCACTATATCATGCTTCTTGAGCATACCTTTTGTGCCATTTTCACTCCTCTTGTCACACCATTAGAATCTATCCTTACATTTTGGTTATCATGCCTTTCATCTTGTATATTGAGCTTACATTGTGTTCTTTGTCCTTAGATGTTTGGTAGAATCCCTTTCATCTTGAATATTGAGCTTACATTGCATTGTTTATCTGTACATCAGGGGCATCATATCTTTTGATTCCTAATATTTAGCACCTATTTATTATCTATATTTGTTGGTTAATTATTACCTTTCCTACACCACTATGTGTTTGTGGTCTTGGATGTTATATCAATGGCATA
Organism: Sequoia sempervirens; assembly: GCA_007258455.2. Taxonomy (NCBI): domain Eukaryota; kingdom Viridiplantae; phylum Streptophyta; class Pinopsida; order Cupressales; family Cupressaceae; genus Sequoia; species Sequoia sempervirens. The sequence continues at coordinate 127,164,395 of VDFB02353493.1, forward strand.
GGGTTATGGAATCAAGTTTTATTCAAGACAAAGTACAAATAATTTACATTATGTTTCCAATAATTTTATTCATGTACATTCAAGTACCCATCCTCGAGTTGACCAATCATTACTTCAAATTGATAGATCTATTCTTAATGCCCACACTTTCCTTCATCTCAAGAAAATGTATTCATAGAATATTGACCAAAAAATTTATGACTAAATTGAATTCAATCCATAGAGGGAACTATTTCTTTGGTGTAGATCATTCAGTCATAAGAGTATAAAGACACCTAGAATGACCAAAAATCATAAAGTGAATCTATTTTGTAGCCAACCCAATGTCTTGGAATTATCGGTTTACCCCTGTGAGATGAAGAATGTAAACAATACCTCTCAAGAAAATTTTACTAAATGTAATTAACACTTTTTAGAACATTTTGAAACATTGTCACCAGGATGGAACACCTTGGATATATGAAAAAATGAAAGAGATTATTGTAGAGGGACCCTACATGATCCTATTACTTCAAATTAAGCATTTCTAAGTACCACATTTTTTGAGAAATAGCTTACCAAAGTTTGCCACTTTTTGACACTTACGACTCTTAAGAGAATGTGTCGATACAATGTTGTGTGCAATGATTTAGCATGTAGGGGTCCAAAACATGACCTTTCCTAGCATAAACCCACCCAAAAGAACATGTTGGAACTGTTAGTTTGGCCATATTACAAACATAACAAAAATTGAGCTACCTTGCAACTTTCTATTGAATGCAACTAACACTTTTTACAACATCTAAAAACCATTGTTGCCATGGTGAAATGACTTGTATTTATGAAAATTGAGAGAGGTTATTGTAAAGGGACCCTACATGACCCTATATCTTTAGAAATTTTTCTTTAAGTGCCATAGTTTTTGAGAAACAACTCTTCAAAGTTTGCTACTTTTTGGCACTTACGGCTCTTTAGAGAAAGCGTTGGTACAATGTAGCCTAGAACGAACTGACATGTTGGGGTGTGAAACAAGACCTTTTTGAGCATAAACCCACCCATCTAGATGTGTTGGAGTTCTCGATTTGACCACACAATGGACCAAAAAAAAATTAAGCTACCTTGCAACTTTCTTTTGAATGTAACTATCACTTTTTATAACATTTGAAACATTGTCGCCATAGTGGAACAACTTGTATATATGAAAAAATAAGAGACGTTATTGTAGAGGGACCCTATGTGACCTTATACCTTCAAAAATAATGTTTTTCAATGCCATGATTTTTGAGAAACAACTCATCAAAGTTCACCACTCTTGGCACTTAGCGCTCTTAAGAGAAAGCATCAGTATAATGTAGCATGGATTGATCCAACATACTAGGGTGTGAAATAGGACCTTTCCTAGAATAAAACCAACCACCTAGATGGTTGAAATGTCAATTTGGTTGCATGAAGAACAAAATAAAAATTATGCCTCTTGATAACTTTCTCTTCAATGTATTTGACAATTTTTTCAACATGCAAAAACTTATCACCACAACCAAATGGATTGAAGACATAAAAAATGGAGAGAGGTTATTTGAGAGGGACCGTATAAGACCCTATTCCTTGAAATGGAATGTTTATAAGTGTCATGGTTTTCAAGAAATATCTCATCAAATTTTTCTAATTTTTGGCATTTAGGTCTCTTAAGATTGAGTGAACCAATCAATCTTATCAATTAGCTACATCTAGATCATTGCATTCCATCATAATTTCATCATACATATCTTAGATTGAGTGAACCACTTAGATTTTAGGTGTGGAATCTATCTCTTTCCATTAGGTGAAAGACCCTAATTGAGTAGAAGAGACATAACATTTCACACCTCTTAAAATCTATGATTCACTGGTATAATGTAGCTTGGAACAATTTGACATGCTAGGGTTCAAGAAACATAACCTTTCCTAGCATAAACCCATCCACCTAGATGTTTTGGAATTGTCGGTTTGGTCACACGATGAATAAAACAAAAATTAATCTACCTTGCAACTTTCTTTTGATTACAATTGCCACTTTTTGTAACATCTAAAACATTGTCACCAAAACTAAGTGGATTGGAGATATAAAAAATGAGAGAATCTATTGTAGAAGGACCCTATGTGACCCTGTACCTTTAGATGGAATTCTTGTAAGTGGGACAATTTTTGAGGAAGAGCTTGTCAAATTTTGTCACTTTCTCACACTTAGGGATCTAAATAGACTATTGGTACAATGTAGTTTGGAATGATCTGGCATGTTGGGGTATGAAAAAAGACCTTGCTAGCATAAACCCACCCACCCAGACATGTTCAAACATTGGTTTGTTCACATGATGAATAGAACGAAATATATGCCACCTTGCAACTTTACACTACATGCATTTGATGCTTTTTCCAATGTGGAAAAACTTGTCGCCATGGCCAAATGGATTGGATATGTGAAAAATTGAGAGAGGTTATTATAGAGGGACCTTACATGACCTTGTACCTTAAAAAAAAATAGTTTCAAGTGTCATGGTTTTTGACAAAGATCTTGTCAAAAATTTTCTCGTTTTCACACTTAGGGATCTTCAAAGATTGTCTTACACGTTTTTACTAAACATGTAAATATGTAAAAAAAAAGTTTGGTCCTAAAATAGTAAGTGCTATCATCATAAATATCACCATCCCATGCATTTTTACCTAAACCCTCATATTACTCAAAGTTTCTTAAGGGGCAACAAAAGGGTTCATGATTACCTAGATTTTCTTAAGGGGCAACAAAAAGGGGTGTGTCATTACACAATAAGGAGAATAGAGTCATGCCCAAGCACTAAGTGTTGCTACCATTGATCAAATTGGCTAGAACCTAAATATGAAAAATTTAATTATGAAGGAAGATGATGTTTCTATGATGGAGAATACAAACTTTACAATTGAGATTGAAGAAATAGAAGCACAAGATAAACCTATCTTAGAGAAGAATCTTAAAAAATATTGAGAGTAAAATGAAGACAACAAATAATATGATTATTGCATAGGGGATAGTTTTCTAGGATTATAGTAATAAATATTGGCACACAAGTTTTACATGAATTTAATAGTGATGAATTTAATGAACTAGGTCTACTATAAATACCACCATGTAGGTTGCAAGACTTCAACTTGAGGAGGTAAAATATCAAGTTTGGTCTTAAGAAGACATATTAAACTTTAAGTTTGGTCTTTCAATCTGCCATCTTATGAAAGGTCTACCTTTTTGTGACTGTCTATTTTTTTTCATGACTCTTGAGGTCTTAAAAGTAATGACTGCCCCTATTCACTTGATAAAGGACTACCCCTTTGTGAGTATATTATACCTTATATTCTTATATTGTGAAGTGTCCTTATTTCCTTCTAATGACTATCATTTGTATGGTTGTTCTCTAGTCTTTACATGCAACTCATTATCTTTGAGACCTCTTAAATCCTTAAGGACTATATTTCCTTTTGTAATTACACTTTATTTAAATAAGGTTTGCAAATTTTTTTGCAATATTTCCTTAATGACCATCTTGAAGCACCTTGAAGTCTTCCCTTACAACTCTTGTTCTTAAAACCTCATGACTATCATGAGATTTCTGCCCCTTTAATGACTATAATTATGCATAACAATCATGACAACAAATCACCTAAACATACAACAATGAAAAAAGAGGACAAGAATTGTATTAGTAAGATAAATTTCTAAGCATCAGTGGCCATGAGATAAGGAGGGGCAGCAAGGAAAATGATAGGTGGCAGGGAGAACAAAATCAATGCAATCACCTTGGTGAAAGTAGGATAGTAGTCAAAGGGTAGATAAAGCATGGCCAAGTGGAGGTTGTGCTATTTCTTATGCATAGTAATATACATACAATGGAAATTCATTTGTTGATCAAGGTAAAGTAATATACTCTAATGTAACCTAAGAAAGAAAGAAACAATAATACTCATTCAATCATTAATATACTCTAACTATCAACTGCAATATATGAGGTAGAATGAAGAATAGGTATAAATCTACAAAAGAATGCAATTTAAAAATTGAATTTTTTTAATATATGTGCTTTTCTCATTTCCATAGCGGTTAGAACACAAGACAGTGATACATAATTCAATAACCAAAATAAAGTGATCAATAACATGAATTTACAATTTTAATGTACATACTTACAAATCAATCCAATGAACCATCTGAGTCTGCTCTACTCTTTATTGTGTCAAGCATTGCCTCATTGTTAGACTCACACACCTTACAAAAGTTGTTCAAAGTTCTACCCATATATTTTATCAAATAAACATTGGATGCCATGACAAGGTTTGAGTAATGAAGAATCTTCTGAAGCATGTCAAATTCCTTAAACAACTAGACATCAGACTTCTTAACTAGGTACCTTCTAAGCCATGTCCCATTAACAACCATCAAACTTGTAGGAGATTCTATGTTTTCTGCATCTATAATTGAGGCCTCCAATTCCTTTTTGGCCTCAACACAATGACACAAGTAATAATTTGTTCCCTCTTCATTGTCTTCATCTACAATAACTACATAAACATGCCCTAGATTGATATGTGCATCAAATTAGATGAATTTAGTCAACATTACAAAAACACAATAAAGTAAGATAAAATTAGGAATTTCATAATCTATGCAAGTAGATACATTACTTGGTTGAACTAGATCAAATATTTGATCAAAGTCAACATATGATTCCATCTATTTGATTTATAATGCAACTAGGAGTTGATATGTGTCAAGTGGGCTTAGACTTCATAACCACCATTCATCAACCCACTCCTTTGATTCACACTTATTCCAAGATTGATATGTACAAAAATAGAAAAAGCATACCATATTATGTGTATGAATACTCCATGAACCTACATTAGATCTTCTGAAAGAGTGTAGCTCACTTGATTATGTCAATTTACAACAATCCTCATATTTTCCATTGTTATTATCATCTATCAACCAAAAAAACTATGAGATGAAGACTTGCCTTCATTTCTTGGACCCATTGTAGCATTACACCACTCAATGATTGATTTCACATTTATCAACTTTACATTTTATATATACTTTAAATTTTCTCATGGTATGGCTCTTTTAGTACATGCTCCTACACCATCATGCTCCCCCTTTCCATGCCTTGCCTCACAAAAGTTCCACATATTATGAAAACCTATAATATTATGCATCCTAGTCAACAAATAGAACATCCACGAGTTCTTGAATTGTGACGCATAATTATTTGACCATATGATATGTTGATTGAATTATATACCCCTTCTACCCAAATAATGGTATAAAACTTGAAAGCAACCTTGCATGAACTTTGTAGAATGTGTGTGATCATAACTAATTTAAAAATGATACTCCCTTACAATATTTTTGTCATCCTTTGTACTATCAATGGAAAGAAAGAATGCTATGTGCACAAATATAGCAACTATGTGGAGTTGTAATACTGCGATTACACGTCATGTTGTGGTTGTAGACTGCAGTTCTCTACAAAGTTAACAACTAAAATAATGTTATCACGCAGAAATTTGTCCTTGTATAACTCAAATTGCAAGTCCAACCATTAATCTTGTTGCACCTCATTGTGTTATTACCTATTTACTTTTACCTTGATGGGTTAAAATGATTTAATATGTATGTTTATGATTGTGTTTTATATATGAATCTTGATGGTTATATGATGAATGAATGTTTAATTCAATTTGATGTTTTATAATGATTTTGAGGATAAAATATATGATGAATATGAATTTATTTTTATTGGCTAACTATTGTTGTGCTATACTAAGCTGGATGAAAGAACATATTTGAACCTTTGGAAGAGAGGGGGAGTATCACTCAGGAGAAGAACTTGGCCTGGTAACCTTGATGAACCTAAATGAGTGTATACACACTCACTTCCTAGTTGGTCTAGCTAATTTAGATAGTTTGGGAAACAATAAGTAACCTTTTGTTAGGGTTTATGAATGATTTGTATTGGGTTATGATCTTGTTTTATGAATTTTTTGACTTGGGAAAATATGATTGAGTCTTTATGTTGAGAGAAAGTTCTTTGAGTATTCATAATTATATGTTAATCGATGAAGTATCCACATAAAAATATATATGTATATATGTATGTGTCTATGATAAACAGATACATATGAGTAAATACTGCATGAATATACATAGGTAGATGTATCTACACATTCTCATGAATGGATAATCCATATGCATGGGAATGTCGATTGGACAAGTATGATATATATACACTTTGTGTATATACATCGATCAATGAGTACGTGAATATATGTGTTTAAATGTGGATATTGAAATAATGTTATATATATATATATATAATATATACAATATATTTGTATATTGTTACACAATGAAAATGTATATGCATATATATTAATATATGTATATTAACAAACACACACACATAATATATGTATATTATATATTATTATATATATTAATGATATATATATGTATCATTAATATATATGTCTGTAATATATATATATATTGTTTGATTTATATTAAAATGCTTTGATTAAAGCATGGTGCATGATATAGTGCTATTGTTGTATTTATTACAAGTGCTAAGTGTTAAGTAATGTGCAATATAGTGCTGCCATATAAAAATTGTTGTGGCTAAAGTTTATAAACTGCGCTTAAAACATTTAATGAATATATCAATGAAGACTTAAATGCTGCACATGAAAAGGAGAATGTAGTTTATACATTGTAAACTATAATGGAAGCTGATTTCACAATGCTAACTGAGTCCTTGCTGCACAATAATAGAGGGTGCTAAAGTATGAATATGTGGTGCCAACGTTTGTAGTATTTGGAAACAATAAGAAGTATTAAACCTGTGCCATGTATAGGTAAATCAGTGTTCAACAATATTTAAATTACAATCCAAATTTTAAACCATTTACAACATTTAAACAAAATTAAAGATGCAAGCACATGAAGGAGACAATCAAAGCACCATAACACCAAGATTTTTTACGTAGAAACCCTGTTAGGGGAAAAACCATGGTGGAGGTTAATCCACAATTTATACTCTCTTAAAAGTATGAAGAAAAAGGGGAATGCATATGCATTTAGACACACTTCCTAGAGCTCATTGCTAAAAAACATGAAGGCTCATTTCCTTACAATATATTTGGATTACAATGAAAAGTTGAATTGAGAAATTAGCATCTACAAAAGCTTGTTTTTAGATTCGGTGAGGCTCATAGATCAGATTCTAGACCCTTTGTTTGATTCTACACTTCGTTCTGCTCTCCCTTAACTTGCTTCACAAAAATCATCTTTTGCACAACTGAAATTGTGTCAAATCACTCAACAACCCTTTTTCTATTCACACACTTTGAACACACACACTCTTGCACTTCAAGATGAATTAACCAATCTCATATATATATCCTCTAGAAAGAATTCAATCACTATATGTCGGCTTCAATAGAATAGAAAATATCTTTCAAATGTCGGCTCAGACCATGAGTAATCTTTAATGCATATCCACATAAGTTGGTCAAACCATATCTAGGACCCAAAAAAAAATTCCAACACAAGAATACCTTAATTATACCTTTAATATCTGCGACATTCCATATTCACTAAGTTGGCCACCATGAGCTAATAAACAAAAAATCATTGTTCCAGATCTTCTAACAAATACATTGATTAATGTGACATCACACAACTCAACAATAAGATAAAATAGATACTTAACAACCTTCCCCAAGATCCACAACTCAAAATGATAATCCGGTGAAGCATATAGATCGAAATACTAACTGGATACCACATTCTTCATTCTCACTTCCAGTAATACTCTATTCTTTACTCTGCCTGCTAGTATGAACAAATCCTGATCTGCAAACTAGAATATTGACTTAGGTTGCCATGAATGACAACATTAGAAGCCATATACCAACAATATGGTCATTATGAGTTCATAGTCCTACCTTTTGGACTTAAAAATGCACCTACAACATTCATTAACCTAATGAATAATGCATTTAGGGATTGCTTGGACAAATTTGTGTTGGTCTTTTTAGATGATATTTGTATCTATTCCAAAAATGAAGAACATGTCCAACATCTAGAGATTGTTCTCCAATGATTGAGAGAGAATAAGTTGTATGGGAAACTCTCTAAGTGTACCTTCTTTTAGGAGGAAGAATAGTATTTGGGTCATGTGATTTTGGTTAATGGGATTGCAGGTGATTAAGCTAAAATAAAAGTAGTGCTTGAATGGCCAATGCCTAAGAATGTGCCAGAAGTTAGAAGTTTTATGGGTTTGGTTGGTTACTATCAGAAGTTTATCTCAAAATTTTCTAGAATAGCTTTTCCCATTACCTCATTATAGAGAAAAGGGAAGAAGTTTGAGTGGACAGAGAAATGTCAAGTGGAATTTGATCTACTCAAGGAGAAGTTGACCATAGCTATAATACTAAAGGTAGCAAATCTAGATAGAAACTTTATTGTTATCACTGTTGCATCATGACAAGGTTTGGGTGGAGTTTTGATGTAGGATGGGTGAGTCATAGCCTATGAATCAAGGAAATTAAATCCTTATGAAGAAAATTATGTTTCACATGATTTGGAATTAGCAACTATTTTTCATGCATTATAGATGTGGAGACACTATCTATTGGGAAAACCTTTTGAATTGAAGACCAATCATCATGGTCTAAAGTACTTGGTTACTCAATTGAATATGAATAAGAGGAAAAGAAGGTGGTTGGAATATATATTTGACTATGATTTCAACATCAACTGTATCAAGGGAAAGGAGAATTAGGTTACATATGTCTTAAGTCATCGGAGGCATATCTCCTCCATGATATCAATTCAAACCAATTTCAAGGGTCGAGTGTTGCAAGAGCCCAAGGGTGGTGAATACTATGAACAAGTCAAGCAAGCATTCTCGGATAATCTACAAGACCCATGGTATAAGGGATTTCACTTTGAACTTGATGGTTTGCTAAGGTTTAAAGGGATAATCTACGTACCTAATTTTGAGGAATTAAGGAATTTAGTGTGGAAAGAAGTTCATGCCATACCATATTTTGGACATCTTGGATTGACTAAGTTGTTGGCTAATGTGAAGCCATTGTATTTCTAGAAAGGAATGACAGGGGATGTTGTAAGATTTGTGGCAAGCTATTTAGAATGTCAAAGGGTGAAGGAAGAACATCATCACCCTATAGGTCTTTTTAATCCTCATGAAGTTCTAGAAAGTAAATGGAAAATCATTAGTATGAATTTTGTGCAAGGTCTTCCAATGTCAAGGAATAAGCACACTTCTATTTTTGTAATGGTGGACAGGCTTACAAAGGTGGCTCACTTTTTACCAATGAATCTAATGGATGGAGCCCCTATTATAGCTCAAAAGTTCATTTAAGAGGTATTTAGGTTGCATGGAATTCCTGAGAAGATTATCGCAGATAGGGATGCTCGTGCGACTTCTAGGTTTTGGTAAACTATGTTTTCTTTGCTTGAAACATGGTTGAACATAAGTTCAACATCTCATCTGAAAATAGATGGACAAGTTGAAAGAGTGAAGAAGTGTTATAGGATCTTTTAAGGATGTATTGTATGGATCAACAATACAAGTGTGAGGATTACCTACCTTCATTTTAATTTACATAAGAACTCTTATCATTCTACAATCAAGATGGATCGGTTTGAAGCATTGTATGGTAGAAAGTGTCAAACTCCTATAAGCTAGAATAAGCTAGAATAAGCTAGAAGGTAGGATAAGCCTTGGGCTACAAATGTTATTAGAAATGGAGGAGCAAGCTGGTATCATTAAGAAGATGCTAATAGAAGCCAATGATAGGAAAAAGAGTTACGTAGATTCCAAGAGAGTACCTGGACATTTATCAGTGGGAGAAAAGGTTTTTTTGAGAGGTGAACCTCACAAGAGTTCTATAAAGTTTGGAAAATCATCCAAACTAGCTCCATGTTATGTAGGTCCTTTTGAGGTTCTCAAGGAAGGAAACCTTGCTATTTATAGAATTGTTTTCCACTAGCTCTTTCCAAAATGTATAATGTTTTCCATGTTTCGTACCTAAATAAGTACATGCCAAGGGATATCCATGTTATTGATTGGAATGCTTTATAGGTAAAAGACCCGAGAGTGGTAATGATAAAGCCTCTCAAGGTGCTTGGAACATGTAAGATTCTCTTACGTAATAGGAGGTTCTACAATGCAAGGTCCAGTGGGATCAATATGCAAAAGATTCTGCCACTTGGGAAGACTATGATGAGATGAAGCAAAAGTTTCCTTAATTCATGCAAGAATTTGAAAACTCCTAAAAAATAATTATGTTTTATTTTTTATGTTATGTCCATGCTTGATACTTAATAATCATCAAGGACGATGATTCACAAGGGGGGAATATGTTACACCTCGTTGTGTTATTACTTATTTACTTTTACCTTGATGGGTTAAAATGCTTTAATATAAATTTATGATTGTGTTTTGTATAGGAATCTTGATGGATATATCATGAATGAATGATTAATTCAATTTGATGTTTTATAATGATTTTAAGGATAAAATATATGATGCATATAAATGTATTGTTATTAGATAACTACTATTGTGATATACTAAGTTGGATGTAGGAACATATTCAAACCTCCAAAAGAGAGGGGGAGTATCACTTAGGAGAATAACTTGGTTTGGTAACCTTGATGAACCTAACTGAGTATACACAAACTCACTTCCTAGTTGGTCTAGCTGATTTATATAGTTTGGGAAATGGTAAGTAACCTTTTGTCAGGGTTTGTGAATGATCTGTATTGGGTTATGATCTTGTTCTATGAAAGTTATGACTTGGGAAAATATGATTGAGTCTTTATGTTGAGAGAAATTTCTTCTTTGAGTGTTAATCAATGAAGTATATGTGTGTGTGTGTGTCTTTGTGTGTGATAAACTCATACATATGAATAAATACATGTATGAATATACGTAGGTAGACATATCAACACATGCTCATGAACGGATAACCCATATGCATGAGAATGTCAATTGGTCAAATGCAACATATGTAGACACACACACACACACTTCATGTATAAAAATCCATCGATGAGTACGTGAATTTATGAGTTTAAATATAGATATTGAAATAATGTTATATATATAAATATAATCTATAAATGTATATATATCTATATAGCGACATTAATGGAAACATATATATAGATATATTAATATATTAATATATTAATATGTATATATATAATTATTTTAATATATGTTTTTATATAAATATTTAATTGGCAAGCAATTAAATTGGTAATCAGGTGTTTATGATTATATATGTATATTAATATATTTATATATATTGTAGACATTATATATATATTAATAACATATAATTCTTTGAAATATATTAAAATGCTTTGATTAAAGCATGGCACTGGATATAGCACTATTGTTGTATGCATTAAAAGTGCTAAGTGTTAAGTAATGCACAATATAGCATTGCCATATAAACATTGATGTGACTAAAGTTTATAAATTGTGCTTAAAACATTTAAAGAATAATTCAATGAAGACTTAAACACTGCACATGAAAAGGAGAACATAGTTTATCTATTGCAAACTATAATTGAAGCAAATTTCACAATGTTGACCAAGTCCTTGCGGTACTATAATAGAGGATACTCAAGTATGAATTTGTGGCACAAAATTCTATAGTATTTGAAAACAATAAGAAGTCTTAAACTTGTACCATGCATAGGTAAATCCATGAGATAAGCATGTAACTTAGTCAAAGCATAGATGGCAGAGATTTGAGAGGGTAGTCGACTTGAAAACCATATAGGAAACCCATAACATTACATTTTTGTACTTGACCTAGCAAAAGGAGTCTTGTTGTCACAAGCATAAGGTCGACTCGACCTTTCCATCTAATTGGAAATATGAGGACTATTATTTGTTGCAATATCAGAGTTTGTTAAATTGAGTCATTGGATGTGAATAGGAAGGTGGAAAAATTATTAGCTTGTTTGTAGCCTTTGGAAGCTCAAATTTTTTATATATAGAGGTGCTCTCTCTATCATTTCTTACAATTCTCATTCTAATTTCTCTGTTGTTATTCTATTGTATTTTTTGTGCATAGCTTTATTTTGAGAGTTTAGTGAGAAAGAGTGATTTGTTTGTGAGTTGCATTTTATTGAGAGTTCTTGAAACGAGGCTAAATTTTGGAGATTATTTGAACTTTGGAGAAGTAGCATTCATGGTTGTGAAGGCTAAGGTGTTTTTGTGCTTATCTAATATGCCCAAAATTCAAGAAAAAAGACAAAAAAAGGAAAACACTCAAGATTGGGTGGCAGAGAACTCAAACCAACATATGAAGCCTCCCGTTGTGTATATTTTCCCATGATGTGTGATTGGTTGTGTGCTCACTCAAAAATATAGTAGCATAAAATGCTCCAATGAAAAATGGGTGAGATGAAAAATAGGTAAGCATTGGGATAAATAGATTGAAGGATTTTGGATGGAGGGCTAGGATTAGGAGTTGAAGATCAAGAGTTGAGATGCCTTGAGGCATCTCAACCCACAAGATGATAACACTTGTCATCATGTGCATGAGATAAGAGGGTTGACCAAAGGAATTAAAAATTCCTTTTTCAATGTGCATGGGAAGGATAAAAGGAATTAAAAATTCCTTAGGGACATGGGGAGAATAAAAATGAATTTAATATTCCTTGGGGAAAGGGAAGAGGAAATAAAAATTCCTCTAGAAACCTTGGATAAATAAATGAAATTTAAAATTCCATTGGGAAGGACATGAGAATTGTAAAATGGAATTAAAAATTCCATGAGGGATGTTTCAGGAATAAAATGAAATTAAAAATTATATTGGGATGTGGGTAGCATTTATTAGGAAGTTGATCATGGGTTAGACTAGGATAATTAGTTAATGATTAGGATATGCAAGTGAGGGATTAGGTAGGTGATTGGGTGGGTAATGAGGGTTAATGATCCACTTGGATATTATGGAGGATGTGAAACCTCCTAATCATGGATTAGGAGTGTGCACATCCATAACCAAGGATTATGCAAATTAATCATGCTTAGAAGAAGGTTATGGAGGACATGACATGAGGGGAATTAAATAAATAGATTATTTATTTAATATTTTGGAGGAAAGGGATAAGTGATGGGAGTAAATAAATAAAGGTAATTATTTACTTTAGGCTAGGCTTTAAATATGATAGAAGAAATAGATTAAGATGAAGTGATAAGGGATAATCAATATTAATTGAATAATAGGGTATTATTTAATTAATATAAAGGATATGAAATTGCTTGAATTAGGGGTAATTTGACCAAACAAAAGTGGTCAATTTTCAGTGTCTATAGGAACTTTATATCCAATCATGCTAATTTCTATTCCTCCATTATCTATGTTTCAATGGTTATTTGATTGACACTGCCTTTTTTTGGAAAGATTTCATTTGGAATAATATTTGAATGCATGACATTCTTGTTCTTATGAACTTAGTTATTTTCTAGTTTTGGAATAATCTTGAAGGCATAATATGCTTGTTCTTATGAACTTAGTTATTTCCTAGTATGGAATATTCTTCTATGATTCTTGATTGAGTCTCGAATTAGTGGAACCCTATTATTTTGGGAATACATTTATATAAGGTTGAATCATGTGTGGCTTAAATGCTATTAGAACTATATTTAGTTCATCAATCTATATGGATATTGCATAAAAAGTGAAATGTCAAATAAGTTGCTATCCTTTAGTGCTTTTATGAAAATGTCATTTTGAACATAAGGGGTTAGTATGGTTATTCCTGGGATTAATGAAATCCACGGAAAATGGGATAACCTAGTGGTGTAGGAGCACCTTTTGAAGGAGGATGCCTCTAAGAGGAAAATTTGAGATTTTAATATGAATCAAGGAAAACTTTAAGAAACCCCACCCTCAGAGAAGCTGTAAAATCCTGGCGAAATGCAAATTTTTTAAAACCACTAAAATATTTTCATTGGTGATTAAAATCTATTTTGAAACCAATAAAATATTTCCATTGGTGAATTAAACCTGTTTTTAAACCAGAAAAAATAATTTTGTTGGGGATTATCTTTTTTTTCAAACTAACAAATAAAATTCATTGGCAAATTAAACCTATTTTAAAATGATTCAGAAAAAAACATTGGTGAATTAAACATAATATAAAACTAATAAAAAATTCATTTGCCAATTAAATTTAGTGGCGAATCCACTATTGTTCGATGAATTTTCAATGGACGACTATACTTGCATTCCAAAAGTATATCTCTCAAGCACTAGATTTGCGAATGGAAACCTCCAAAGTAACACTAGAACCATTAGATGTGGACATGTGGTGAGATCAAGGGTTATCATCATGGTAATTAATCTGACAGGTCAGATTTTGGTAATGAGCGGTAGAAGAACTTAAGTGATAGAAATATGCATGTGCATTAAGTTTGTTTTAAAAGATGGACCACCTAGAAAGAACATGGGACCAAGGCTTAAAAACTTAAGAAGGTTTTACACAAAGGATGTGGCACATCAATCTAACCATGACTGCTTGATGAATTTTTGATGGATGGATTTAGTTGCATTCCAGAAGTATATCTCTCAAGCACTAGATTTGTGAATTGAAACCTCTGGAATAATAGTAGAACCATTAGATTCAGACGCGTGGCGAGATCAAGGGTCATCATCATGGTAATGAACTTGACAGGTTGGATTTTGGCGATGAGCGATAGAAGAACTTAAGTAGTAGAAATATGAACGTGCATAAAGTTTGTTTTAAAAGAGGGACAACCTATGAAGAATGTAGGACAAAGGCTTAAAAATTTAAGAATGTTTTTTTTATCAGTGATACTTTTTTATTTTATTAATTATAAATCAAAAGATATAGATTCTATAAAGTTTGCAACATCCAAAATCTACCAAAAAAGTTGATTGGTGATACTTGTTTATTTTATTAATTATAAAGAAAAAGATATAGAATCTACAAACTTCTTAACATCCAAAAACTACCAAAAAAGCTAAATAACTAGCTCAAAAACCAGAGTATTAGAAATTCCCTAAATAGCTACACCTTTGTACTACCCAAAGAAATATTACAATTTCACAGCCATCCAGGCTTAGCCCTAAAATTCTGACGCAGAGGCTAAAAAAAAAACAAAAAACTAAACTTTACGTTAACCATTATTACTCATTCTTCTTCGAAGACTCACCCATCTCCAGCGGTAGTACATCTCCTTTCATGATTTTGGCTTCTACAGTGGATGCAATCCATTCTTTTTGCACATCTCCTCTCTGGCAACTTCTTTTATATTTTCTATTGTTTCCTCTAATGCCATTAGCTCAACACAGATTTTAAGTGCTTTCCACCCATGCTCGGCTCCTTCCCGCCACTGGTATTTCGTGTGACCCTCTGGCCATCTGATAAAGAGGTGATTTAAATCTGTAAGCTCTAGGCCCCCACCATCCATTCCTTCTAGTTTTACCAACCCTACTCATATCGCCCATTGCAGAATGCTTTCCATGTCCACTAAAAAATATTTATGCACCAGAGTTTTCATTACTCTCCTCACCTCGTTCACCAGTTCTCATAAGTCTAAACCCCAAGCCATGACCAACGAATAGATATCCATATTCATTCTGAATTTGTGTCAATTTTTTCAAATCCATCCCCCAACATTATTTGAACTGCTTGCACCACCTACTCTTCCTTGTAGAGAAATAAACCTCGCAACCTCTGCTCAGACGCTTTACCCACAAAGGGGTCTAGCTTCCTCTGCAATGTCATGGTGAAACTGGCCTCCATTGCTTTTTTGTTTCATTGGCTTCCAACCTATCACTTGCCAC
This sequence comes from Sequoia sempervirens, assembly GCA_007258455.2. Taxonomy (NCBI): domain Eukaryota; kingdom Viridiplantae; phylum Streptophyta; class Pinopsida; order Cupressales; family Cupressaceae; genus Sequoia; species Sequoia sempervirens. The sequence goes on from VDFB02353493.1 coordinate 127,180,301, forward strand.
CGAAAGGATACAATCCTATTATCCTTACACTCAAACTCAAAGAAGCATCGAGGGTGATAGGTGAATGTCATTATAACACCTCATTTCACTAGCCTTCTCCATAAATGCACTGTGCTTGTCACCTTTCCTATCTTAATTCACCAAAGTCAAGGTTTTGGTACTTTTTTGAACCTTACTACCTTTGTAACTTAGTTGCAAGTCTTTCTTGGTCATCTTTGTAGTTGGTGGGTTGGAAGTTTCAAAAAAATTGAAACTTCATACTTTGGTTCTAAGGTTCCAAATTTTAGTGACCACACGACATTATGGACCAAGACAATTTGATGAATTTTCAATGGACGGCTATAGTCGCATTCCAAAAGTATATTTCTCAAGCACTAAATTTGAAAATGGAAACCTCCAAAATAACACTAGAACTATTAGATGGGGACACGTGGCGAGATGAAGGTTCATCATTGTAGTAATGAATCCGATGGGTTGGATTTTGGCGATGATCGATAGAAGAACGTAAGTGGTAGAAATATGCATGTGCATTAAGTTTGTTTTAAAAGAGGGACCACTGAGGAAGAATGTAGGACCAATGCTTAAAAACTTAAGAATGTTTTACATAAATGATGTTGCAAATCAATCTAACCATGACCATTCGATGAATTTTTGATGGATGGTTGTAGGTGCATTTGCAAGTAAATCTCTGAAGTAGTAGACTTGCAAACTAAAACCTCTAGAATAACACTAGAACCATTATGTGCAGACATGTGGCAAGATCAAGGCTATTTATCTCTTTTCAATGACTTGGAATATTACATTTCATTTAATTGAAATTCTCAATCTTTTTGAATAATGTGTGGTAGTCGTATTGCTCGTGGCGATTAATGCCATATGAACATTTGAAGCGATTGAATGGACAACTCATGAGTCATAGCTTTAATGAAACAAGATTTGTAATGATCTCAAATTTTCATAATTCATATTGTTCAAGTGACACTGGAATCTAGCAATTTTGACAGCTTGTCACTTGTCAGCTTGAGTTACAGTTTGCATGCAGCCAGACATCAATCAAATTAAACATTTTAATTGTACATGTAAGGCTTAAGTTACTCTTACACAAATAGATTAAGTTGGTTTTTTGGTTTGCGTGAATCACCATTATGAATCATGATTATATGGTATACGTAACCTCACTGTGCACAAGTGACACGTGTGAGGTGTACATAGGAACCAGGCTAGTAGTGGCACTATTGGCGGCACTGTTGGTCCATAAATAACTAAATAAGGATAGTGACTAGTGAGCACAACTAAAATAATTCGTTGAAGGCTAAAGGCATTACTATTGAGTGCAATGTTTGAATTGTCGTAAGGGTTTTCATTTTGTAGGGTTAATAAGGATTTAGGAAGATCATGTGGCATTATTGGGGATACTCTAAATTCTCCTGACTGTAGTTATGTAGTCATAGATTCAACGACCAATTTTGTTCAGGCTTCAAATTCAGAATGGGTGGAATTGGAAAGAAGTTGATTTGGTTCACTTGAATTCTTAGAAAGGTTTTGAACCAGGAGAGGTTCTCTGATTGGCATAATCACTATTCCCAATGCATAAAAGTTGCAAGTAAGAGATGGGAGCAATTTTACAACCCCTCATTTTCTGCATGACTTTGATTTTCAAAGGGGAGAAGTACATTTTGTATCTTCACAGCTCCCATTTCCTTGGTTTGATAGGCCCCATTTTCTCCATGCATTCACTTTCAAATCTACTGGCTGATCCAGGAAGTCCCATGCATTTAATTTTAGAGCCCATGGTTGACCAGGAAAGTCCGATTATTTTCAGACAAACATGTATTACATTTACATTTTCACCAATGGTCAAGCAGAAGCTTGGTGCTTGCACTTAAATTTGTATTTGTACTATGTAATAATGTGACATTGTCATTCAGTTGCAATAAAATAAATGGTTGTGCTATTAAAAAGAAATTGATGAAATCATAGCAATTGTGCTATTAAAAAGAACAAAAAAGAAATTGATGAATCTATTCATATTAGTTTTTTTTTCCTTTAAGAAATTATATATTTATGAAATAATTGCATGCAGATTTAAAACTTAAAAGTAAAACATAAAGCAATACAAATACTAAAGTTAAGTACTCAAATCAATTAAGTTGGTTTTTTGGTTTGCGCAAATTGTGATTATCACTATACTCAACCTCACACGTGACACGTGTGAGGTGTACACAGGGACCAGGCTGGTAGTGGAACTATTGGCGGCACTGTTGGCCCATAAATAAGCATGGTGAGCACAACTAAAATAATTCGTTGAAGGCTAAAGGCTACACTATTGACTCTCGAGTGCAATGTTTGAATTTTTATAAGGGTTTTCATTTTGTAGGGTTAATAAGGATTTAAGAAGAAGATGATATGGTATTATTGGGGATACTCTAAATTCTCCTTCATGCAGTTATGTAGTTACAAAGTAAAAGACCAATTTCCTTCAAGTTCAAAATGGGTAGAATTGGAAAGAATTTGATTTGGTTGACCAGACTTCTCAGACAAGTTTTGAGTTAGGATGGGGAGCTATGATGGAGATAAGTGCTCTCCAAGTGCATGGAAGCAACAAGTAGAAGATGGGAGTAGTTTTACAACCCCTCATCTTCTACCAAAGGGTATAAGTACTTTTTGTATCTTTAATAGCTCCAATTTCCCTCATTTGATTAGCCCCCCTTTCCCCATGCATATTTTTTAGAAACTATGATTGGCGGTGGCCCCCCTCCATGCATTTTTTTTAGATGATAGAGAGTCAGAGACCATGGTAGAAGTGTGGTGCTTGCACTTTCATTTGTATTTGTACTATGTAATAATGTGAAATTGATAATTGTCATTCAGTTGTAATAAAAATAAATGGTTGTGCTATTAATGTGATTATGTAACATTGTAATTCCTTTTATTAAGTCCTTTGCAACATTAAGTGTTACTGTGCTATTAATGTGACATTGTAATTCATTTTATAAAGGAATTGATGTGAATTCTAGTGCATTAAATGTTGAAAAAAAATTTAAAACACATTTTTACTATTTATAATATATATCATAATTTACTCAACCATTTGATGAACATTTGATGTATGGATGTAGTTGCATTCCAGAATGAAATGCATGAAGCGCTAGGGTTGCGAACCTAAATGTCGAGAATAACCCTATAACCGTTAGATTTACAACGATCAATGGTTTAGATTCTTTAGAATTTGTTGTCAATACAAGACTGCAAAATGCACTTTCAGTTTATATTGCTAAGTGATTTTATTTTTAAGTGAGAGGGTCAACACACATGGAGATTTCAGTCTTCAGTTTGCTCATTGCAGCGCACTGTGACACCACCCTGTTCTGGGTTCCACAGTTCCACTTCTGACAAAGCCATTCTAGAAGCGTAGTTTCCACAACTATTTGCATTAATCTTTCCAAGAATCAAAAGTCAGGTAAGTTAAAGAATTCCTGTGGCTACGTTTCATCATTTGACATTTCTTAAAATATTATTTTTTTCAAACTTTGAAGTTTGGGTTTAGGGCTAAGATATTTAAGAATTAAGAAAAATTAAGGACTAATAGGGAATTCACAGTTTCACATTGTATAAGAATTTCTACTAGCAGTATCACTAGAGAAATGCCAAATAAAAAAATACATTATGCAAAATTGCTTAAAACCCTAGGTTTCACTGATGAATACTATGATATTTATGATCCTAAAACCTATGGTAGGCGTACCTCAGAACTTAGATTTTCATTTGAGAATAAGGACTCAAAGAAAATGCAAGTTAATAGTATCAGTGCACTGTGGGCAACTGGATTATGGCGCATGATGTTACATGAGGTTTTCCCTTGCCCTGAATTTATCATGGTTTGTGCCCTAAATTATGATGATAAGAAAAGAGAGATTGTTATTAAATATAGCAAAGAAGAATTGTTATCCATTAATGCAGAAGAACTTGGAAAAGTGTTGGGGTTTACATTTATAATTGATGAATTTGGAAATGTCCATATTGACCTAGAAAAGCTTGCTAGTGGTTATGAAGCAGTGGATGGAATGGAGATAAATTATTTCTTAAACAAAATAGTTTAGGATAGAAACAAATTGAAAGGTGATCATAAGCCTCATTATGATTTGGAAATTTTTAAACCATGGGTTCAAGATACTATTTCCATGCTAGCATTTTTCCTCGAACTAGATAGCAATTTGGAAGTGGGTGCATGCCTCCATGAAATGGTGTAATACATCCATTGTGGTGTTCCACATTTCAAATATAATTTTATTGAGCACATTGTAGAATCCATGCATAAACAATTTTTAATGATTAGAGGAGGTTCCACCAAGACATTTAGGTTCACAACCTACTTGTGCTATCTTTTTCTATCCAAATTCAGAGGAATGTTTCAAACTGACAAGCTTCAGATTCAACCCTATAGTAATCCTAAGGAAAATAAAATGGCTCTAGTATATGAATGGACCATTGTTATAAGGATGCATGATTCTCGAAGGAACTACAATCATTTTGTAGACTACTTTTTGGCTCCATTGCATCAAGAAATTACAAATACTTCAATGCCTAGATTGCCTATGTCATGTAGAAACTACATTCAACTAGGAAAATAAATACAATTGGTTGGTTGGTTGGTACTTAATGGAAGAATATACTGTGCTAAGATTTTATGCATCGGGAGTACAACCATACAAACTTCCAATACATGTAACAAAAAGGGTTTTTTCTTTGGAATATGTAAGGTAGATGCAAAGTACTAATGAACTACACTTTACCAGTCAACAAAAGAAGACCTTATTTCCTTCTTTACCGTTTTCATGTGGAGGGATCACATTCGAGAGAAAAGCATTTAGTGTGACACATAATCTTTTGAATTTTTTTTATTTTGATGCTATCTGTCACTGGCAGAATGATCCATGTGACACCATTAAATCAACGATCATTCTCAATAAGAATGCTGCAAGTAGAATTCAAAATGAAAGTAAACCCTTGCTTGGAAACTTGAGAAACAAGGATTCTTGGGATGAGGTCAAAATTACAATGGAGAAAAGTGCTGCTGAGAATGGTATTTCTTTTGAGCAATTGTTAGCAAAAATTATGGCATTGCATCAAAAGACAATTAGGAGGTACAAAAATTTTTATCAAAAAAGTGCTAAACTATGTAGTAGAGTAAAAATGCCAGGTTCTCTAGAGAAGGAAGTTACAGAAAAAAATTGGTCATGATAAAAAATTACTGTCTTTTGGTCTATGAGGAAGGAGCTAGGTGAACCAAGAGCTCTTGTAGAGTATAAGATAACGAGGAAGACAGTGAGTTTAGAAAATTGTGGAATATAGAGTATCTAGGTGAACAAGAAGATAAAGAAAGTGATCATGAATCTAATGATGATAGGGAAGAAGGAATCCATGTCAATTTCAAACTTGGTTTAAGTGAGGCCACAAAAGAAGCATATACTATTGGAGCAGCCATAGCTAAATAAATGGGTTATGAAGGTGGTCCTTTGGGATCCCAAAGACAAGGCCCTTGGACGGTAATAGACGTGGAGCATAAAAAAGCAAGTGATTTTTCTGGCCTTGGGATTGGAGGTGAAAAAGTAGACCTAGGGCTTACAAGTCAATTTGTTAGAGCTTCAAATCCTCATCCTCATGGTTAGATACAATCACAACTAGGACATTCCCATGGTGGAGAGCTTAGTGCAACTGATACTGCCTTTGGTGGCGATGGTATGGGTAGTAGTACTAGTAGTGGTCAACATGTGCTACAAAAAAAAACTACACACAAAAGGACAACAATACAATATACCACAGAAACACCAAGCGATCAAGGCATACAAAAGAGGCAAAGGATTTTGACAGGTCCAAGTCACACTACTAGTGGATCCACCACAAAGGAATTATTTCCAAGCACCCCCCAATGCCAGTTAGTTTGGCTGTGACATCATTAGCAACTGTAAGTACTACTAATCCTATTCCTTTTCCATTCAAGCATTCCATTGTTCATGTGTCCCTAGGTTTTGATTACATTGAAGAGTTTAAAAATAAATCAGACATGAATAAAAAAGAAAAGAAGCAACTGATGGAGAGTATATTTGCTAAAAATTCAGAGCTTTCCACAACCATGGTATTACCCACATTTGACACAAATAAAGAAATCATGGAGTACACATTTCTTGTTCCCACAGTTCAAGACAAACCAACAAATCAGATGGCTTGATTTGAATTCTGGGTGAACAACATTCAATTGGATTTTTCTAGACTCAGAAATATTCACAAAATTAATGTATCAAATAAGAACAATGAATTGGCATACACATCATTGCTAAAGCAAGATAAAGAGTAAAAAGGGTTTTATATTCAAATTGAAAAGTTATAGGTAGACCTAGCAAATGAGAAAAAAAAGAGGAAAGCAACAGATAACAAGAGTAATGAATTAGAAAAAAAAATTAAAAAATCTGCCTCTACATCAACAAGCAAAGAGGATAAGCAAAATGAGACTATAGTGAATGAACTGAAAAAAAGGCTAGATGAGACCAACAAGAAATATGATGAGGAAAATCCACTTCAGAAAAACTAAGCCTAAGCATTGTGAATGTAAATGCACAGTGGGAACAAAAATTGGAGGAGAGAAAAAGAAATGAGAGATTGGTGGTAGAGGTGATGGAAGCAAAAAATGAAGTTATCTGCATTTTGTAGAGAGACAATGAGCCATATGAAACAAAAGATCTAGAATGAAATAATGCAGAGGATTGATCATTTATGTGACACGTTTCAATTGATTGATGCTATTAGACAACATCATAAGAAGATCAACAAATATTTAGTGGACAACAAAAATGTGCTGGCATTAGAGAAATTTGCAAAAGAAATTGAACAAATAGTCTACAAAGCCAATGACAATGTTTTTTAATCAAAAGGGATTACTAATCGGCTTGCTACATCGATGACGTTGTCATCTATCATTGAAAAGTGTTTGAGAATGTGTGAAACAAAGGAATATTTGAATTTGGTTGTAGACAAGATGAAGAAGGTGGATGAAAAGGTATGGAACTTCACAAAACCTGGTTTGCCAGAGGGTTTTGAGACAAATGAGCAATTCATTGGAAAGAATGATTTCAGAAAGAAGATGGAGGATGCAATGAAGATTGATTTGGGCCAGTTTCCTCAGAACCCAGATGTGGTGAACTACTTGGATTCCATCAAACCATTGCTAACCTTGAATGCAAAATTGACTGAAGAATGCAAGACAGGTTCATTTGATTCACGAATGTTAACAAATCTTCAAGTCAAACAACATCAGTTAGCACAAATGAAAATTCCACCACCTGAATAGTGGAAGTTGCTAGAAAAGGTGTTGCAGTGATTTGATTTTTGATAATATGGGTTTCCAAGTTCCAACTTAGCTTTGTGCAGAGTTGTCTTTGTTCCAACTCAAACTTCAGTAATGTGTCAATGTTAAATAATAAATTATCTGTATTATTTATTTTTTCATTTGAAGAAAAATTATGATAGTGGTTTCAACTACTAGATACACTTTAAATGATTGTTGATGTTCATTGTTGTATATGCTACTAAGACTATTGCTAATATGTTATTAAGCATTGAGCTGAGTGATGAATTGCTTAGTACATGTTCAAGTTTTACTTTTAACACAATTAAAATATGAACTATAAGGTGACTTTAACTCTAGGCTTCCATAATCTTAGTTAAATTGCATTACAATTCACACATCGATACTCAATCTCCATGACTAGTACTACTTATCAGATCCACTAAAAATTTATATGAATTCATGCTTTAATCAAGGTAATTTAATTGGTTCATTAAACTAGATCCAAAATTAAAACATACATCAATGCATAATGACAAAGAAGATTAATGAAAGATGATTGATTATATTTCATTAATAATTCATGTATAATTCATTATGTTGAGTAACTTAAGTTCATGCATATGTAACCTTTGAGTTACGGTGTATTATCTATGAGTTTACTAAGTAGTTTGCCGGTGGATTATCTATTATTGGTATTGGAATGATAGATTTTTGGTTAGTCTCTTTGTTGTGGTTACTATCACTCAAAGTCATGGTTTTGGTGCTTTTCCTAACCTTAGTCACTAGTCCTCAGAGATTTATAATTTATAACCTTATTGGTCACTAGTCATCAGAGCTTTATAATTTATAACCTTGTTATGGAATTCTAAATTTTCATAACTTCTCGATTCCCTGAGTTGGTTCACTTTGTTGAGTTGCAAACTTGCAAGTATTTCTAGTTTCTTGTTCATCTTTGTAGTTAGTGGGTCGAAGGTTTCAAAAACTTCAAAACTTTAGACTTTGGTTCTAAGGTTCCTAGTTTTAGTGACCACGTGACATTATGGACTTATGTATGGACTAAACTAGAGTTGTCTTTTGAGGAATTTCCAAAAGCATGCATGTTTCAAGGCTATCTTTTCTCGGAATGAAATTGAATTCCACATTCAATGCATGTCCTATCAAAGACAATGACATAAGTGCGTGGCAAAGTTTTACTCAAACATTTAGCTTGCATTCTCGTTCTTTGGCAAGTCTAGTACTTCTCAAGTGCAAACATTATTTTTACTCAGAAATTTAGCCTGCATTCTCATTCTTTGCCAAGGCCAATACTTCTGAGGGGCAAACATTCTTTCTTTGTGAATTTTCATTTTGCACTCATGCAGAGTGAATGTGTAGTTAGCATAAGGGATACAAAGCTTAGACCTTTTAAGTTAGAAGAATTTTGGATGTGCCTATAGAGGGATGACAAGTATGAGCTAGATATAAAAATCTTAGAAAGTGGGCTAGCTCAGGCTAGAGAGTTTTTGGAAGCTATGTTGAGTGTCGACCAGATAAGTGCATGTATGAGAAGGTACATTTCATAGACATAGGAAATTAAAGCTGCAGATGGGACTGTAATTGCAGAAATTTCTCCTAAAGTTGTTTCCCGAGTGCTAGAGATTGCAAAAAGGGAACCTTTTGAAGACATGTTTGTTGCAATGAAGGAAAATTTTTCAAAGTGAATAAAGACTAGTGTAAGAACTCCATGGCCAAAACTTGGATGAAGATTGAAAGGAGAGGTAAGTTACAACTACCAAATAAACTCAAAAGATTGCATTTTAAGGGAGAAATTGCAGATACTATTGCTTTATTGCACTGCGTTGTTGGGAATGCACAAGTTGAGTTATTTGAGGATTGGATGTACCAGTTTATATTGACAGTTTGTGATGAGAACATTTTCATTGATTGGACTGAAGTTATTTGCTTCCATTTGAATGCACAATTAATTAATTTCCATAAGACTACTACTTTCTGTATGTGTTCTTGCCTAACTTACATTGTAGGTAGTCAGAGGTCCTTTTGGCTAGGGTTGGAGCGAGAAGCAACCCCAACTTTTGATATGCCTATGTATAAACGCTTTCCTCAGTTCACTAAAAAATTTGGAGTGGGTGATTTTTGTCGTGTTAATGATGCATTTTCAATGGAGGGCGTGAGGAAGCTGGATGGAAATTCAGAAATGTGTCTTTTTCCTAAATCCATTTCTCTTGTATCAAAATATGGGATTTTTTATATCCAATATGATAATTTTTCCTATTTGAGAATAGGGGTTTTGAGAAAGCCCCATTGAAATTACCTTGGTATCCTAAAGATTTAATGATATTTCTAGAAGTTTGTCAACAAATGGCAATGGTTAATATTAAGTATATAAACATGCAGAAATGAGGGCATTCCTTCCCATTGGAGACCCCTTCTTTTTTGTGCATAACAAACTAGATGGCGAGGGGAGCTGAAGGACTTCTCAAGGAATATAACCTCTAGAATTTTTCTATGAGAGATAATTTTGACAGTAAGGGTTTTGTGAAGAAGAATCTCTATAGAGGGAGCTCATATTGACATCACCCATCTATCAAAGATCTATGGGAAGATTGTGTCAACGAGAATGAATTTTTGAGAAGAGACTATATGAGGCTAATGCTAAAATAGATATAGGATTTTGGTCTTCAATTTGACATTCCTAAAAAATGTAGCCGAGGATTCAACAATCTTAGATCCTGGATATGAGAAATTCCTGATAAATACCACCCTAGGGTTGATTGGAACCAAAGTGAAATTTCAGATATGAGGGTGTATGTTTCCCCAGTACTTAAAAGAACCTAGGATTGGTTGGATGGGAAATGGAGGCAAGTTGCTGGTCCTGTTCAGGAGCAAAAGTCATCATAGAAGAATGAATAGGCATCTACACAAGCATTTGTTGCAAGTGTATCATCAAGGAAACCCTCTGTTAGGTCGTCTAGTGAAAATTCTCAGTCAAGAGAGGTGATGGTGATAGGCCACAAGAAATAGTCAAGTTGAAGAGCATCTGTGAACAAGATAGTGTGCTTTCTCCTACCCCTAAGAAGAATACAAATCAAGAAAAACTTGTGGCTGCAGATTTTGAAGCTATCTTTAAACAAATTACTGAAGATAATATCTTTCCTCCTATGTATGAAGACTCTGAAATGCCCTATTCTCTTCCTGATAATCCACCTTTCAATCCTATCACTCCTAAAGAAACTATTACTGGAAAAGAAGATTCTGGTCTAGTAGTAGCCCCCCCAGGATGGCTGAAAAAAGTAGTGGAGAAGAAGAGAAAGTATATTCCTACAATGATAGTTGGAGTGGATACAGTTGCAAATTTACTTCAAAGCTCTTCAAAACCTAAGAAAGCCAAGAGGATGTCAAGGATAGTGACTGATGCTACTTATGGAAATCAAATGTTAGAAATTGCTGACCCTATCAAGGATTAAAATGAAGATGAAATAACAATGGCGGACTACAAAGTCACACATGTTGATATGGGGCCTCCAACATTGGAAGGTGATATGTACCATGCCAATTGTTTAGTCATTACCTTGATTAAAAGAGTGAAAGAACAAAGGAAAGAAAATATAAAATTGCAATCTCAAGTCCTTGCATTGAGTAACTTTATTTCTTCCATGGCCACTCCTCTTACATCTGATGAAGCCTCAAGTTCTTAGCCTTAGGTAGAGGGCATTGATGTGCTCACCATAGAAAAAATTAAAAAGAATTTGAGCTATTTTAGAGTCACTTGTGAGGGGATTGAAACAATATCTCAAGAGGCTATCTTCTTTCTAAATAAATCTTTGTAGTTTTACACTCGAGTTCTTGAAAAGAGGAAGGAGTTAGTAGGAGAAATTTGGGATGTCAAAAAATATCAAACTAGTCTCTATGTGCTCTCTCAAGAAATGAAAGAATTGAACTCTATGGATCCGAAGATATTAATTGGTGAGAAAATTTTGAATAATACTAAGGAGCTAGACCCTTCCTAGTCTGATTCATTAGAATGGAAATTCAATATATATGATAATCTGGTGAATGAAATTAAGAACACACTTGAAAAATATTATGAAATTTTGGAGGAAATTAAAAAATATTTTCATATTCTGGGAGTAGAAATTACTGATGAGTTTTATGAAGGGATTCTAGATATAAGAGAGATCTCTCTAAAGTTTAGAGAGAAATTCAATAAATAAATATTTGATCTTGCTACAGTGACATGGGAGTCCTTCTCGAAACTCGGTGCAATGGAGCTCCACCTGAAGACTTATAATTCTGGAGAAGAGAGAAGATCTCAGATGTTGTTTGATTTTGAAAAGGCTTTGGGAAAATGGAGAACCATGTTACAAATTACTACAATGCCAGGGAGCAAAAACATCACTACAATTGTCACCAAGTACTAGGAATATAGGCAAAGATTAAAGGCATAGGAGGCGTTACTGAAGGAGAAGGAGGCATAAAGTATTGAATGTGAAGGAGTCGGTGCTATTTAGTTTTTAGTTTTTATGTTATTTTCTTTAATTTGGATCTCTTGATACTTCAAAGACTTTTTATTTTAATTTCTAAAATGGTTGTCTTCAAGGAACTGTTATCAAGACAAAAAAAACTCAGCTATTTTTATTGCTTTTCTATTATTTCAATATAGAAAGACAATGGTGAAGTTCATGCATGCACAATCTTTGAGTTATGGTGTGTACTATGTGGATTTATTGTGCTTTTGCTGAGTAGTTTGCCAATGGATTGTCTATTATTGGAATGATAATTTTTTGGTTAATTTCATTGTTGTGGAATGTTTATTTGTGAATAAATATTTTATGGTGATGGATGTGTAAGGAGTTCTCTAAATAATTTAGGTGATTTGGTAGTTTAAGCTTTTATTGTTCAAGTTGTGTGGATGTCTTTATAAGTTATTTATGTTGAATTGTTAGCTTTTGTTAGCTTATAAGTTGTGGATGTTAAACTATTAACTTCTGTTCAAGGAATGGATTAATATTCTTTGAGTTATTTATCAAAGATTTTGTGAATGGAAATGCAATAGGAATTTATGAGTTGAGTGATAAGTGTTGTTCTTTAAAAATGATGCAGAAACACATCATATTCAATACCATGGAATAGAATATAAAATATAAAATATCACAATTTCATGGAATACAATATAAAATATCATCAACTAAAGTTTGGAATATGATTGATGAAGTGCAATATAAAATAAAATATCATGAAGTGTAATGATTCACAATTTCAATTTTCATTCAATACAATATAAAATATCATCAACTACAGTTTGGAACAATGGAAAGTGATTCATGAATCTTGTAGTGTAGTATAAATACCTAAAAGCTGCTAATTCTCTTCCATTTCCCAAATGGAGTGAGGGTCCTGAAACTGACGTTCAACATTAGTTAGAGTAAAAGAGTCATCTTGAATCTCTTGATTCTGAGTTTTCTCTTCACCTTCTTCGACATGTGTCTCAAATTCAACATTCACTCTATCATTTTCGTCAATGTCATTTGTCGCAATCCCATTGCCCATTGCAGTACCACAAGTAGCAACCTTTGGAATTGGAGTGTTGCACAAACTGGTCCCTCTTCTTTCACATGTGGACCTCCATATGGCAAGTGCCCTATCAAAAGGAATTTTTTTGATATTATACATAGTTCCTTTCATCCTCATGCAATTTTCCAAATTCTTGTCTAGTTTGTTTCTTAACTTTTATTTCAAATACCCTAATGTATTGAAAACTCTCTCATCCTCCACCAACCCCAATATCATTGTTTGACATAAATCAACAAGTTTGAAATATTCTGATATCTTATGACACAATATTTCACTCTGTCCTAAGTTTTTCCAAACCCTTTTTATTGATCCCAGTTCAAAGGCCTTGTCCTTGCCCATGGATTTATACTGGTCCTTAATAGCTACTACAAAATCCCTACATTGATTTCTTAGCTTATCTTCATTTAAAATTCCTTCTATTTTCTACTCATTTATTGTTATAGTTTTCAAAAATTGTTCAATCAATATTTTTACTTGAGCATGAAAAAATCTTGGGTTATCTTGGTTTTACCAAAATTGGGGATACACAATACTCATGGCTTCAAGTATTTCATCTCAAGGGAATCTTTCATGAATCTCTAAGGAAAGAGATTTTGCAATTTCCTTCAAATTATCACCAACAGATTTAACAATGTCTTTAAAATCTTCCTCGTTAACAGGTACTTCTCTGCTAGAGCACCTGGTAGTCTTACATTGGTACATTTGTATCTCATATCCATGTACACAGATACATAAGTGCTCGCTTCTATTAAACTGTAAATAATTATCAGGATCATTCAAATCAATAATTTTTTTCCACGGGTTATAATCAACACCATCTTGTGTTAGATCTCGATATAGATGATCGAGGGCCAAGCATGTATGTTTACGTAGATTGGCATATTCATTAATATACATAGCTCTATCTTGGGCTTTCTTCACAAGACTGTTTATTTCATCCAGCATGGGGAGAAGACTAGCTAAAGTCAATAGTGTCTCTATATCACTTAATCTATGTAAGAGGTTAGGAGCTTTGTCTACAGTGCTGCAATTTTTTCGTATATCACTCCAATTAAGGATTGATATTCTGAAGGAACTCGTTCCGCTGGTCCATGCATGGAGATCCATCTAGTATTGACATCCTTCAGAATCTTGTTTCCTGGTGTTATTCCCTCAACAAAATTCTAAAATTTTGTGAAATGTTTAGGACTTCGGTAGAAGTATGCGTGGATCTCGCGAACTAGATTTTCAACTTTTGATACTGTCAGAAACTTACTTACAATTTTGAATGCCAAATTTATTTTATGGGCCATGTAGTGAATGCCAAGCATGTATGGTGCACAGTAGTTTGTAATTTTGTGCAAACATCGGTCCTTTGACCTTGCATCAATGCATCTCCATCAACTCCTACACACATCAACTTTTTTGCAATTGTCAACTCATCCATACCTACAATTTCATTCAAATATTTCTTGACTAGTTCAAATATATTATGTGATGTTGAACTGTCCTTCATTTTATGAACATAGAGAAGATGAGCTTGGCAAACATGTTGTATAGTATACAAATACATATAGACCCAAGAAGTATTGTCTATTGTAGTAACTTCATCTAAAGATAATGCAATGAAGTTTGACTCTTTTACTTTCTCCTTTAAATCTTCCTTTTCCACTATAGAAAGACACTTTTCCCATTCCCATGTAGCGTTTACTAACCAATGTGTGTAGGGATAGTGAGGAACATTAAAAAAAGATAATAAACCAAAATATTTTGGGTAGTATTTCATAGGACACCCTCTAGAAAAAATATGAAAAACAACACTCATCTAAGAATTTTTTGACATATTTTCTCCTTCGATTGCTTTACCAAATTGAGCCTCAAGTGTACCTTTACATGCAACAAGCTTCGACATGCTTTGGTAATGCTCTTCATAATCCGTGACATACCTAACATGAAGACATTCTTCCTTTGATTTCCATCAGAAGACTGATTGTTCCTTTCCGTCTATGATTTGTTTTTCATAAACTTTACCAATATGCTTTTATATAGTGTCAATCTTTAGCTACAACGTCTTGGGTTTTCCCAATTTCCGAGTACAAATTTTACATTTGGCATGTGTTGCTTTTTCAATATCATCTGATTCCCCCACTACTACAATGAATGGGTACTTTGACAACCAACCAAGTTAAAAATTCCTTGTCATTTCCCACTCACACCCCCTTTTTGGTTTGTTTTTCCTTTTCTTGCTACCAAAATCATCCTCATCCAATTCAATTATCTCATTTTGGCTAACTAGGGTATCCCTTGGAGCATCTTTTGTGGTATTGCCATCCCCATTTGACTTTGATACATTTTGATTTAAATCAATGACAATCTCAACTTGACCTTCCGCTGGCGCTAAGGTATTGTGAATGCTACAAATATTTGGTGGAAGAGTTGATGATGTAGCTCCATGTTGACCTGATCGATCAGAAGCTTTGGCAGTTCCAAAGTAAGACTATATGGTACATCTAAGTTTTGGGTGTTTTGATGGCCTCTCAATCTCTTGATCTTCACCACATTGAGGGGTGGCATTTCAACACCCTGAGGAGCGGTAGGAGTATTTCACCACCCTAACTCTGAGGAGTGGTAGGAATAGTTTCACCACCCTGAGGAGCGGCAGTAGTATTTTAAACACCCTGAGGAGTGGTAGGAGTAGTTTCACCACCCTGAGGAGTGGAAGGAGTATTTTCAACACCCTGAGGAGAAACAGGAGTAGTTTCACCACCTTGAGGAGCGGTAGGAGCCTTACCTTTGCTACTCAAGTCGCTTGACATATTAATCTCTAATTCGATCGACATATTCATCTCTCACTTTGAATAAAAAACTAGAAAAAATGTCTTCTTGTTTAAGGAAAGAGAATAATAGTATAGATCCCATTCCCTACTCAATATCATCTTTAAGACTGAAGCAAGAATGGAAAAGAGATAAAGAAAACTTATTATTATAACTAATAACACTATAAAGAAATGATCATTGATCACTCACCTTTAAGTCTATGTTTTCAGCTTTCGCTGACTTTCGAATCGAGAAGTAGAACCTTAGAACCAAACAAAATGTGTAAGAATAGATGACACTTTTGATTATATTTATATCAATCCATGATTCCATATTTGGTGAATTCCGTGGGATTTTTAAATGGTATATTAAAAATTTGGTGAATATGTTGTAATTTTCAAGGAAAAATGTGTCCTCAAATTTAATTATTTTTTGATGTTATTGGAAAAATAGGTCCTCATAAGCAACTATTTATAAATTTTAATTAGTGAAATGGGTCTTTTTTTTTTTGTAATAAAAGGGTAAAAACTTTATTGAAAATCAGAACAAAGCATTACATAGTAGCAAAGGGCCAAAGCCCCAGAAAACAACAGAAACCACCAGAAAAGCTAGGAACAAAATCACCCTTCCCCAATACCACTCCCATCCTCAGCAAGAATCCTCTACAAATCTTGACATAACTCATGGGAAACCTGCTCCCACCCATCAATCTTCCCACCATCTATATTCTCCGATGCCCATTTGGCCAGACAATCAACTGCCCTATTCCATTCCCTTGGAATATGGACAAAAGATACCGACTCCATCAAAGAGCTAACCTATAATATCTACTGCATCATCATAGCTAACTACCAGCTAACATTAGAAATCTTCTTTTCATGAAGTAAATTGACCAAGACCTGAGAATCAGACTCACAAATAACCTTACGCCACCCTAAAGCATATGCCCACTTTAAGGCATAGAGGATAGCCAAGCCTTCCATCCTATTGATAGTCTGTATCCCTTCATTAGCAGAAAAAAGGAATACCAATGATCCTTAAGAATCCCTACCAACCCCGCCAATCCTAGCAGGTCCAGGATTTCCCCTAGATGAGCCATCCGTATTAATCTTCAAAAAGCCAGCTGGAGGGGGCAACCAACTCCCCACCCTTTGAAGTTTTTTCTTCACACGCCTACCTCTCCTAACGCACACAGATGCTAAAGATAACCCCTAAATGCCCAACCGATCAACCATCTTAGCATCTCCTTTCTCTAATGGCAACACATTCTCACCTTTAGCTTCAACCGTCTCCTGGATCATTCCCACAATTCTAAACCAAACTTGTTGAATCCCCAATTTTTCACCCCAAAAGATTCTTCGATTCCTTTCCAACCAAACTTTCCAAAGTAGAAAGATGGGACCAACATACCAAACATCCTGCAAGAAAGAGGCCGAGGAGGGGGGCCTCCCTAGACTATTCCAAAACTCCACCAGGGAGGAGGCATGAAAGAAAGGCCTTTTCTAAACACTCCACCAGAAATGCCAGAGTTGTAAGGTGAAGGGACAACAAAAGAACAAGTGAGGAGAGTCCTCCTCCCCACACCCACAGAGAACACACCTAGAAGGGCCTGAAAAACCTCTCTTTCAAATATTATCCCAATTCAAACACCTATTCCAAGCCAAAGTACAAATAAAGCAATTACAATTTGGCCAAGAAAACTTATTCCAAACTTTCTTCCACCAACGAACCTCCATCCCCTCAATCTGCCAGGAAAGCAACTCCCGATACCTAGAAGAAACAGTGTAAGCACCCTTGGGATTAGGAAACCAAGCCAACACATCCTCATCCATGAGGGAGCTACAACTTCGACAAGAAAGAATGTAATGAAGCTCAGCGCACTCCTCCTCCATACCAGCAATAGGCCATTCCTCAGGATTCTTCCATCTCGCCTGCACCAACTACCCCTGAAAAGAAAGAGAATTAAAGTCACACACCCTTGACCATCTAGCTTCATAGAACCTCTACAACAAAGTAAGCAAATGAGGATACTGAGAAACAATGGAAGGGTGACCATCCCAAGCGTCATGCCAAAAATGGGCCTTAGATATGCTCTTGCAAATCCAGAATAAGCCACCCTTAACGAGCGCAACCCCTTTCTTGAGAGTATTCCAAATCACAGATCCCTTACCCGTCAAGCTATAATGAGGGATATCACTTTGAGGAATCCCTGGATAGTACTTCTAAGTCAAAATTCTGGCTCACACTTAGTCATGTTCCACACACCAATGCCAATACAATTTAGCAGCTAGAGCCATACCTGACAGCAACGACTGCCTTAGCCAAGACCACCAAACTATTTTGGGCTACAAACAACAACCCACCTAACAAGACTCCACTTGGAGGATAATAAACTACCAGCCCATAAAAATTGTCTTGCTAAGGAATCAAGATCCCTAACAAAACCCATCGACACCACCTGAATCATACACCTATAAAGAGGGAGAGCTTGAACCACGGATTTGAGCAACTGAACTCGACTTGCAAAAGACAGCCAACGAAGGGTCCAATGAGTGACTTTGACACAAAAAATTTCTAGAATAGCCTACAGAGAAGCCCTAGACTGCCTACCAACTGAAATAGGAATCCCAAGGTAGGTCAGCTGGAGATCCCCAATCTAAAATATGAGAATGTGAGCAATTCTCCTTTGAATGGAGTTTGGAGTATTGAAGAAAAAATGGAAGACTTTCCCTCATTAATTAACTGGCCTGATGCAACAAGATAAACACCTAACACCTTGTGCATGTTAGAAGCCTTCCTAATAGTAGCCCTACCCATCAAAGCAGTGTCATCCAAAAACAGTAAGTGAGATTGCACTGGTAAGCCACCTCCCCATTTCCATCCCTAAATGAGGACCCCCTCCACATTCCTTTTTATCAATCGTCCCAAACCTTACACCAAAAGAAGAAACAAGTAAGGAGAGAGGGGGTCACCTTGTTGTAAACCCCGAGAAGCACCAATGAGTTCAGAGTGCTCCCCATTAATCAAAACAGAGAAAGAAATTGAAGTCACATAGCTCATAACCCAACGTATCCACTCCTCCTCAAAACCAAAGGCCCCCAAAACATTTCGGAGGAAGGACCATCAAACTCTGTCATAAGCCTTAGCCATGTCCAGCTTGATGAACATAGCCTTATCTTTGGAGTTGGCCATAGAATGAATAGTCTTTGTAGGAATAACCACCCCATCCAAAATCTAGCACCCTGCCACAAAACCACTCTATTCCTCAGAAATTAGTAGCGTAAGCCACTTTTTTAACCTATCAATAATCAACTTAGAGATAATTTTATAAATAACATTGCAAAGAGAAATGGGGCGAAATTGACTTAACCAATCAACCCCATCACCCTTGGGGATGAGAGCAAGGAAGGTAGAATTTAGGGCCTGAAGCATTTGCTTATTCTTTTGAGACTCTTGAACGACTGCCAATAAATCCAACTTGATAATCTCCCAAAATTCCTAGAAGAACTCAATTGGGAAACCATCTAGACCAGGAGCTTTACCCTTCTTCATTTGGAAAATAGTCTTCTCCAACTCCTCCAGTGAAATATCACTCATAAGATGCTCCTTCATCTCCCAAGAGACCAAAGAAGGAATACAAGAGAGGACCTGAGCCTCATCAACTGAGTCCCCCGGTGAGTCCTCCTTGAATAAAGAAGCAAAATACTGCACAAATTCATTTGAGATAGCCTGAGTAGAAGAAAGAACCTCTCCCTTGTTAGTCACCAAAGCCGAAATAGAATTACCGTGACACCTGGCCTTCACCGAATTGAAAAAGAAGGCAATATTCTTGTCTCCCTCTTGAAGCAACTCAATCCGAGCTTTTTGTTTCCAGTAGATCTCCTCTCTCAGCTCCCACTCCTCCAGAGCTTTCAATGCCCTAGCCTTGTCCCACAACAAATCCTCAGACACCCCATCCTCCCTAATCAACCTAGTAATACCATTCAACTCAGCTTGTGTAGCAAGCTTCGCATGGTAAATGTTTCCAAAGCATTGTTGGTTCCACCATTTAAGCTGATACTTAACATATTGAAGGAGCTTAGCAAAATTATACATTGAAGTACCATAAGTAGGTCTACCATACCTCCACCATTCAGCAACACATCCATAAAGGTCAGGGTCCCACAACCACATTATCTGGAATTTGAAGGTTGGCATTCGAGGCACCTGAGCAGAAGAGATAACTAGCTTTATAGGCTAGTGATCCAAACCTCTCCAATCTAATATCTCAAAACTAGAAGACCACATTCCCCTGACCCAAAAGCAGGAGACCATGAAATGATCCAATCGTTCAACAATGCAACTGTCACCCACCCTTCTGTTGTTCCAAGTAAATTGACCATTGCTAGGTTTGATATCAAAAAGATTGAGAGCTGATATATTGTCTTGAAACAATGCAGAAGGCTCTAGTCTTGCAATACCACCTTGTTTCTCAGCTAATTCAGTAATAGCATTAAATTCACCTATAATGATCCATGGCTGATAGGGAAATAGGCTACGAACAAAATGGATATTTGTCCATAAAAGAAGTTTACCCTAGAACTCAACAGGTGCATAAACATTGGAGAAAAGAACAAAATCTCCTGACTCAAAACACAAAGCAACCATGGATAAAGAGGACTTGAAGGATAACCACCACAAAGGTTGAATCTTTCAAGGGTTCTAGAAACAAGCCACACCCCCTGAGGATCCCTGAGCCTTAATACACTGTCATTGACCATTCTTCCACAACTTAGGCACTAAACCCATCATGCACTCAACAGATAACTTGGTCTCCTGAAGAAAAAGAACATCAGGAGAATGACTTCTTACCAACTCACAAACAACTTTTTGTCTAGGGCCACTTTTCAATCCCCTTACATTCCATGAAATAATGATCATTTAAAAGGAGTCAAAAAATGAGAATCCAGGGTCTTGACAGACCTTGACTCCACCAAAGTCTCCCCCATCATCTTAATCTTTTCCAAATCTTTCTTCCTGCCAAGTTTAGTGATTTTCTCTGACCCCCCCTTCTTGCCATCCTTTTTCAAAATTACCAGTTGAGGAGAAGGCTTGCTACTTTTAGCCACATTTGATCCAAAATTTTGTGCAGGAAAGGAAGTGCCTTCATCCCCCTTCCCCAACACAACATTTGGATTCGAAAACACCTAAGCCCCAACCTGCACATCAGTGACCATAGTCATGACAGACTCCTCCTGTGGAGCAGGAGGAGTAATGGAAGTGTGATCCTCTAGGCTAGAACCCAACACACTTGAATCCACACTTATTAACATTGGATTAACTTCCTGCTAACCCAAATCATCCAGGACATCAAACCTGTTAAAAGTATCCTCATCTTGTCTCTCCATCAAAGTCCTTTTTTGACCTCTATTTCGGTTACAAGCCTTAACAGGAACATAACCCTTAGCATCCGCCCCCTCAATAGACATAGGATTCTTCCCCTTATTAGCATTAGGGGTGTTATGAGGAGGAGGTGGAGGCTGAGGCACCACAGGCTTAGCCTTTGGGAATCTACGCAACGGGTGACCATATTCATGACAGAGGTGACATCGGAAAGGAAGGCTCTCATAATCCAATTGCTGTACCCAAGAATGGGAACCCACACACATATCCAAAGCATATGGCAAAGGTCTACTCAAATCAATTTCCACATAAATTTGAGCAAAAGTCATTACTTTCTTACCTAGGGTTTGTGTTGAAGACCCCACTGGCTTCCCAAGCATCGAAGCAAGCATGTACATAACATCCTCACGACAACATTCAATTGAAAATCTGGGCAATTCAACCCACACTGGAACACAATTTGGAAGCTCCTCTGAGGGATTAAAGCCTGCATGCCATGGCTTGACGAACAACCCAACTTGGTTGTGAAAATAGGGCCCCTCCTCAAAAACCCTATTGCGATTAGCCAAGCAGATAAATGTGACCATGAAAAAATTATTTGCAAGCAGCGTGACCTCCATTTCACCCTCTGGCTCCCAAGTCCTCTGAGCCCAAGTTTCCAAAAATTGTAGAGACACTCTCACTCCCAAAAAATTGTAGTACAGGGAATGCTTTGAATAATATTCAATATCCTCAGCAATCATCTCAATCTAAATCACCAATTTAGGTCTCTCTTTGCAATGCTCAAGGAAACCGTTAATCTTTGAGATCTGAGATCCACTAGATGAATTCGATTCCATAGACCCTGTATTCAGAGAGAAGAGGGTGTTTTAAAAAACCCTCGCTCCTTGTCTTAGCGATTTCAAGCCCACCGCAACACGAAAATCCATGTCAGGCGCAACCCTAGATGGCTCACCCTAAGACATAGCCACCAAATGGCCTGGGACGAACATGCACAGGAAAGATCCAACCCTAGACACAAAAGATCAGAGGAAACCCTCCCGTGTAGGAAAAATGGCCAAACACAACCAGGCCAAAGCTTCAAAGAATAGCCACAAAAAAAAAGATTAACCCCCCCATAGAACGAAGCAGACGCCCACCCCAACCTTCGCACAAACAAAGAAACCAAACATGAGCTAGGGCTTGGATGCCCTAGCTTGGCTCCTTGCAGTTGCAGACTGAAATGCCATCCTCCCTCCCCTCTCCAACAATATGCATATTGGTGAAATGGGTCTTCACAAGCAACTATTTGTAAATTTTAATTGGTGAAATGGGTCCTGATACAATGTCGTTTTAATAGTATTGGTTAATATGTAGGTGTTTTTTATTAAATGCTTTTGGGATTCAGGCAAAAATATTAGTCCGTCCATTTGAAACACATAGTTTGAAAATGGAAAATTTGTTGCTTAAATATGCCTCATAAAAAAAATTATTGGCGAATCAACATGCATTGGACCTATGTTTTGTAAATTCCGAGTGATTTGGATACCCTGTGGGTGTGAGAAATTTTCCAATTTTGAGTTGAGCGATTCCTAGAATTTGCCAATTGGTGAAGATTCACCACTAAAGTTTTCTCTGATATGAACATGCATTTCTATGGTGTAATAAGGCTTATAATAGCCATTTTAAGGTTGTAGAGGTCCTAGGAAGTCAATTTTAATCGTGAAATGTAAAATTGCAAAATCATGACAAAAGTTGTTAAGCAAAGTTGTAAAATTGCAAAAAGATGCCATGTGGAGGCACATGAAGAGTCAAGGAAGTTATAGAGCTAGTTTTAGGCACTTTAAGAAGTTGTAGAGATTGAAAAATGTTTAAAAGGTGATTGTAAACTCATTGTAGCAAGTAGTTGAAGCATATTGAAGGAGAAATAAAATAAAAATCACTATTTTGGTGCAACTTTTTGTAGTTTTCTTCTTTCTCAACTTGTGCATGGGTCTATATAGCAAGGATTTGTGCTGAAATACTTGGGATCTATTAATAGACAGTGTTGGATTTGTTTAGAACTTGTTCTTGAAGGGTTTTACTGTATTAAAAGCAATCTAGAGTCCTTTTACTCAAACCGGCCAAAAAATAGACTTAAGGAGTTTGAGGGACAAAATGCATTGAGAGCCATTCCTCCTTCTATAATCACTGTATCTCAGAGGAATGGGCCTAAAATAATTAGGAATAGGCATAGGATCAATCTTTGAGTGGTGATAAATGGATGTAAGTGATCTGAGGACACTTCCCCTATATCAAACATAGATTTTGTGTCATTAAAGCATGACTAGAAAGTGAGTTTTTTGAGAAATTGAGTGAGAACAGGTTATAACTTGTTGGGAAATATTTTAGCAAGCATATTTGAGGGAGACTTGAAGGTCTGGGTGGTTAGAGAAGGTCATTTTTGTGAGAAATAGTGAATCACCAATTGGAAAAGGGTAAAACAAGAGAAAATGGGTAATTTTACAAAGGAAGTATATCTGAATCAAGGGGGTGGCATAATATAATGATAGACTAAGCTTGAGCAGGTATATAAAATCATGATTGGAGTGGTTTTGAGGTCATAAGTGGTCAGGGTATATGTTTTTCAATAAGCCCTAGTTAGGAGGGAGAAAAATGAGGGTTTTGGAGTTAAGGTCTTATGAGCAAGTGAGGACTTGTAAGTTGATTATTCTGTGGATTTGAAGGCTTACTAAAGACTGCTTGGTGGTTTCAAGTCTCTATTGTGAGTTTTGAGAAGGGTCCCTTTAAAAAGGAGGTCTAATTAAGGCCCATTTCAGCATTGAAAGCCAGATTTGGCCTAGATGTTCCAAAGGAGTGGGAATTGAGTTTTGAGTATGTGTTGTAACTCATTAAAGTGTGTCTATATTAGATCTTGGTTTTCAAAGTCGTTTGAGAAGTTTGTTAGAGAAATTGGAAAAAGTGAGCCTGCTATCCTATAAGATCCATAAGGTGAAAAGTGGAAAAACAAGCAAATAGCTGATGTGAGAGAAAAGAGAGGATTGAGACCTTTTGAATGGTGAAGATAATTAGTTTGACTACCTTGCATTTCATCACCTAGCTAAGCAATAGTATGTGAACATGTATGATTAGTATGGATATACTTGGGGTTAGAGTAATCCATGGAAAAGGGTATAACCAATAATCAATTTGATATAGGCTTGGTTATTTTTTAAGTCAGGGTAATCAATGGTTAAGGGAAATAACCTTTTTGAACATTTTATTATATCATCACCTTAGAAAGAATGTGTGTTATGTTTATGGTCAATATCAAATTGACCTAAAGGGTTAGTGGATAGATGGCTCTCACTTGAAGTACTTGGGTGTTGAGTTCTTTGGAAAAAGTAGTGTAAGTAGCCATGTTTACATTGCCAATTCATTATGATCCATGATTACATTCTAGGTGGAGAAGTCATAAATGTAGGTTGTAGCTAGTGTATGGTAGCTCTAGATATGTAGGACAAAACACTATGCTCAGGAAGCTTAGGATTATGGGGATACTAAACCAATCTCTTCGTCAAAGGGTAGGTCCATCTTACCAGTTAGGTAGATGTGTGGGGGACCGTAGTAAGTCCATGGTTGGCAAAAAATTTCTTAAGTGATACTCTCCCTCATATAGTTGGCAACCAACATTTGATGATGTAACACCAGTTTGGGGACACCTAGAATGTATGCACCAATGAATGGGACATCTATGAGATATGCACCATTATTGGGTACATCTAGATCATTATATTATGTTTAAGAATCAATATCATTGAGCTCATGGAACCTAAGAATGTAAACATGTATCTTTATTCTTATTGAAAAATTGTAAATGGGAAATATTGTCATGAGGTTATGTAGTGTGAAATCATTCCTTGAATTATTGAAATGATTCTTTGTTATGCAATGGGAAAGTTTGCAATAGTTATGTTTCAAATGTGCATCTTTAATTCATATGAAAAGGAAAAAAATTATTGCTCATAAGGTTATGTGTAGGATCATCATGGAAAAAACAGGCCCTTAAGCGGTGAAAAATTCAAAAAAATTAGAGTTAGGAAACTTGGCGTAAAAATTTGAATAAGTTATCTATATTATTTCAAAAATATGTAAGAATAGAATCTATAGAAAATTTAATGTAGTTTCTAAACTACTAAGTTTATTTTTTTAAATCTATTTGGTGAAAATTTGAAATTTCAATGCAGAGTACTTAAATTTCAAGGAAAAAATAAGTAGGTGTTTGTCCGACCACCCTAACCACAATAAAATGATAATATTTTTTTATAATATTTTAGATATAAGTAGAGGATTCATGTCCTGATGTGATGCATATTTTTTGTAATTTTTTTCCAAGTAAATAATTAATTATGAATTTTTTATTACAAATTTTAAAAAATATAAAAACTCGTATGCTTGACCACCTTAACTTGGTCAAAACTTCATGAAATTCATTTTTTTTTAATCCTTTAGTATGCAAAGAATAGAATGTGACACATGTTTCAGATTCAAAAAATGTGATACCGTTTGAAAGCTCTAGATGTTTTTCAATTAGCCTATCAATTAGGACTTTAGTCATGATTCAAATAGAAAATGAATAATAATTATTTATTAAGTTCAAAGAAAAGCATAATTTATATTGGTGGAAATTTGAGAATCTCCTTTAAAAACCCTTTTCATTCATCAATTTTGGGTAAAAAAAAGTCGTCAACCACATACCCTACACATACCCATCATATCACCACTTTTTGGCCCATCATGATCCTACACATACACATTATGTTAGTAGATAAAACATTCACTTGTGAGTAAAACAAAGTAAAAACAATGGGTAGAACAATAGGCATGTTACAGATCTCCATGGGTATACCTTGCATACTCATATGTTGGTATATGGAGCCTAATCAAACTCAGAGGTTAAATTTTCCCCACTTTTATCGGTGCGGTTTCTCCCCAAATTATTTAATGGGGTCAAGGGGTAGCGCCCCTTGCAGGGGTTTGGGGGTAGTGCCCTTGAAACCTCTCACAATTTTTTATTATTTTATAAAGGCATCAGGTGTTATTTTTTTATTCGTTGACATAAAAAAATCCTATTTTATAACTACCATAAGTCTTCATAAAAGGCTAAGGATTAGGGTTTTAGTTGATATTGTATTGCAACATTTTTAGTGGTATTGAGTTGCAAGGATTACTGGTTATAATCGGTTTGATTTACTAGATAATAATATTGGACTCTTTGTTGGTGGATATAGCTCGAGTTTGGGTGAACCAAGTTAAATATTGTCTCTCGATGTTATTATTTCTGTGTTTAATCTTTATTTTTATTTAATTGATATTTTCTACATACAATTCCTAACATCATACACTATAGGCTCTCAAATTATGGACATAAATTGGTACACTAAGATCTTTTCAATAACCAAATCACACCTTTTTTATTCTTTACCATCTTTTGTATTGTAGGCCATTGCCTTATATTTTTTGAATTCTACTAGTTCATTTTCAACCGCATGTGTACTTTTATATGTTCAAAAATTAGCATATGTTGCAAGCCACCATAATGCTAACATGTGCCATCCAAGAATAATTTATTGTAGAATAAATGACCATCCACTCTTTCACATAAAATTGTTGATATGAAATCCCTTGAAGATGTAGGTAGGGCATGTATGTCATAGTCCTGCAAAACATTGTTAGTATGTAAATCTAAACATATACATCGATAAAAATAAGAATGGTAATACATACTCTACGCCAAAAAGTAGTGTGTGTGATTTATTTTGACATAGAAAGGATTCAGCATTTCAAAAAATATTTGACAAATTTTAACTTGAAGATAAATCTCTATAAATTTAGCAAAACTTTATGCTTGATTCATATCCAAAAAATGCTTTAGATGTGGCTCATGGTTTTGACTACCAATTCTCCTTCTTAACACATCTTTTTTATTGGGAGATAATCTTGTGTTATTCTTCCAAAATTATTCAATTAGGGATCTCAATGCTTCAACAATTGGTTTATATTTTCATGATAGTCTATTGGATAATTCCCATAATTCATTATCATTTGTTTCCTCAATTCTTTGGCACCTTCCCATGGCTCTCAATATTTTTTTTCTATTTATTCTCAATACTTGACTTGTATTTTTAATGAGTCAAGATTTATTGGTTTGGTTACTTACTATTGTTGATGTAATGACACATCCTATGACATTACTATCTTTGGTGCATGAGGTGGTACCCACACTCTCATATGAACTCATAAGATTCTTGACAATAGATTTGTCACTTGAAGCTTTTGATGTTCTTAGCACAAGAGTCTTCATAATGAACCTATACTTTAGATTTCTGATCATTTCAACAAAGAGTTGACATATTCTAGTTTCATTTAATTTTAAAAAAAAATCTCTAAATATTATTATTATATCTAAACTACAAGTACATTTTAGAATCTTATCATCCATCAGCTACAAAATACTCTCATCAATATCAATATAAAACTTGGGATTTTTACGAAAAATTCTAGGAGGTATTCTGAAAGAGAAATTTTCCTCGACATTAAGACTTTCATCAATATTTACATGAAATGGGATAGATTGCATACCTTTAATCAGAGATGGAATAGATTATTCACCTTGAAGTTGAGATGGGAAAGATGACGTACCTCCATCTTCACATGTGAGTGATGTACTTTCAAGTTGAGATGTGGTAGATGGTGTCTCTCCATCTTGACTTGTGGTAGATGATGTGTCTCCAACTATGGGATTCAAATCTCTCATTGCATGAAGGTTTTGTATTCATTTCCTTTGTTCCACCAACTCCATATCTATTATATATAGTCAATGGTTCATGTTGCTCTTGAATTGGCATATCTTCTTCTATCATGTTCAATTTCCTAATTTCATGAAGTTTCCTCATTCCTTCTCTTTTATTTGCATCCTTAGCTTCTTTCTCATCTGGTGTTAGACTATTTGATTGTTTCCTCAACATGATGAATTGTATTTGTAGCATACAAAAGAGACAAGATTAGTTTCACCATGCTACTATAAAACAAAGAAATATCTTACAAAAATATGAAAGTAGTCATCAAATTAGGATGTACAATATATGACAGTCCAAAGAGGCATTTAACAATCAAAGGGAAACCAAATGCAAGAATTTGTGGGTTTGATAGTCAGTGAGAGTCTCTATGTTGAAATAGGACAGAAAAAAGGCAGCAAAGGGAATGAAGATGGAATGCATGCTTTCCCCAAAATGTGAGAAGGGTATATGCAATGACATTAGTTCGATAATTGTATGATAGAGCAAAAAACTCATACAAAAATCTCAAACTAATCCTAAAACTATCATTATAGCCTTCAAAAATAATTTTGACACCTTTTCAAAATCATTGAAATCAATTATACTCAAAGTGTCACATACTAAAACACTTATAATAGTCATGGGAAAATCATGAAAAATAATGATTAAAGTGACTAAATAATTATAAAACTAAATATTTTTTATTTTTTTAGGGTAGACCAATCTAGAACATAGAGAGGTATCACTAGGGAACAAAGAATGAGAAAAATGAAGAAAGTAGGACTGTCATGGGTATCTTAGGATTTTCATAAGTTTCTTAGGAGTTTCATAGGTCTCTAAAGATTGTCATAAATTTCTTAGGATTATGATAGGTCTTTTAAAACTATCAAAAGTATCTTAGGACTAGCATAGGACTCTTAGGACTATCATAAGCTTCGTAGGATTGTCACTCTTGTCTTAGGATTTTTATAAGTTTCTCAAGAATGTCATAAATTTCTTAGGACTATCATAGGTCTCTTAGGACTATCATTTAAGTTTCTTTGTATTTAATCATATAAGGATATATATCAATGATTATAAAGAATGCACTCTATAACAATCATAAGAATATTTCTACCTTTTATATGATCCTCACAAAATAACCTTATCTATTCCAAAATTTTAGTTTTCTTTTCCTAATCCCCCATATCTCCTTTGTATATCTCTAAAGACCCAAGGGAAGAAAAGGGAATGAAGAGGGAATGCATGAATATGCTCTATAAGATGATAGTGACAAGGTATAAGTTGAAATACAATAAACAAAGGGCAACAAGGAATTTACTTAAAAAAGGGTAGCCAAATGCAAGGACTTGTAGATTTGATAGTAAGTGAGAGGCTCTATATTGAGACATGACAAACAAAGGGAAAAAATGGTCATTTATCATGTGTACAAATGTTGAAATGACTTATGGTAGGGGTAATGGACAAGGTCAATAAAGGTGACATGTGGTCTAATATTCACCTAGAAACGTTGAAGGAATTAGTTTAGTAACTACTCAAATATCTTAATTGAATGATTAAGAAGTGAGAAAATGTAGTCCAACATGGTGTCCTTCAATGTCCATGAGAACAAATTTTCTAGAAAAGCATCTTCAGATAAGAAGTCACTGTAAAGAGTAGTGAAAGCAAAGATGTATGTTTTAGGGTCACCTTTCCCATTATAATTCTCAAACCTAGGCACCTCAAATCAAATAAGTAAGGATGTATAAAATATATGCAATGATAAGGGATTTTGTCTATAATAAGGAGAAATAAGTAATTGAGATGAAGTGATAGTTATGGTGGTGATTTTACTATGCACTTATCAAACATTATGCATTAGTTGGTTAAGCATGGGATCAATAGTATGAATGAGTAGTGGATTTGATGTGAAATAATATGGAGACTAAGGGATAAGAGGTTCCTAAGGATCTTCTATAGAAATTAGAAGATAAACCACTAGGAGTAGTTACCATGGCCATGGTTGTAGTAGTCACCATGTGCATGATACGTCCTAGCATCAACATACATATTTGTGTGCTAATAACATTGGAATGATAATATAATATGGTTTTTTTAGATGGAGGCATAAGAAAAGACATTTTTTGGATATAATGTGTCATTCCTTTAAGAAAATTGATATATTTTTTTTTATTTAAGGGGTAAATGCTTTTGATCGGAGCCATGAACTGGAATACAACCATTCAACAATACCACCCCAACAGGGTTTGAACCTTGGTGACAAGAACAACAATGCCACCTATAAACCATCACACCATGCCAATATCGGCAAGAAACTCGATATATTGAGGTTTAGCTACTATCACAATAAAAATAGCATCAACCATAGATATTAGTTTCATTGGGTGTTGTGGAAGGTCTAGATTGTGACTTGAAGAAAGAGATTAGGTTGTAAAACTTGTTGGATAGGACAATTGAGAGGGCGGGGGGTGAATCAATTGTCAAAAATTATAACCTTAAATTCAATTACTAGAACTAACACATAAATTGATTAAGTGATTAACCATCAAATGAAAGCGCACAAACACAATAACACCAAATTTACATGGAAAACCCAATGAGGGAAAAACCAGAGTGAGGATTAACTCACACTATAGAGATTATCAAAATCAATTATAGAAGGTTCACTGCCTAAGATAAGGCTCACTTCATAAAATAAGGCTCACTACCTGAAATGAGGACCCACTGTCCAGACTCACTATCCACAGAGCTACAACCTAGAGGGCTCATTGCCACAAAGATACAAAGAAGTTGGCTCACTACCAAAAATACAAAAGTTATGGCTTACCATCAAAAGTGAACTGATGAATTACACCTTTCTTGTGCTGAATTCAATTCTAGATGAAGCTCAATAATCCCTCTATACTTTTACTTAGATTACACACTTTTTTCTTCTCCTGATTCACTTATTCTAATTTGCTGCAACCACACTCTTTTCTATCTTTATGTTCTTTTATAATTTCACATCTCTTTTCCTTTCTTTCTTACTTTCCAAAAACACATAAGAATATATATATGTATGTATGTATGTATCTTACACATCAATTAGGTTGGCCAAAAACATCCATAAAGTATTGCGTACACCAAGTTGGACAAGATCTATCTAAGTGATGGTTTGTCACATGGTAGGAACCAAACCAAAAAATCAACATGTCAAATCACACAAAATAGTCAACTTCAATGTGAAATAGCTTCTGGTAAACTAGTCATACACACAGTACTGTGTTGACAGCAATGACATTAATGACCACCATATGATGCAATCTTCAACTTCCAACAATCTCCCCCTTTTTCATTGATGGAAAAACAAGATGTGAAAAGCCAACAACAAGAAAAAAAGATTTTTATTTTTCACATGCTTTCTTTCTCCCTTTTTCACATGCTCTCTCCCCCCTTTGACATCAATGAAAAAAAAAGTTCTATCTACCTTTTGCTTCAAAGATTTTCATTTTTCACAAATTTTTTTTATCAAAAATGACTCTTTACCTCAATCCTTCTTTCTTCAAAATATTTCCTTGTATTTTTCTTTTAGGTCTGGAAGACATTTCTTCTAGGAATCCACTATGATCTTGATGTATAGACAAATACTACTGTTCTTTGCTATTGATTCAATTGTTTCTAGAAGAGTATCTGTAATGACAATATTTTGTGTTCTTCTTAGCATCCTTCAAGATACCAAAAATTTGTTCCAATCTTAACTCAATTATCTCTTTGACTTTCCAAAAGGTCTTCATAATACCATCCCTTTGTGCCATGATGAATGCAAGATTAGATTGTAGGGAATTGATCATTTTCTTTTGTGTTCCATCCTTGTCATTAAGGACATCATATATTTTTCCAATAGAGTTCAATTCATGCTCAATAAAATCAATTTTTGTTCTATAGTTCCCAATAGTAGTAGGCCACTAGAGAAAATACCTATATACACTTTTTACACTTTTGATTTAACTCCTTAGTGTTGCAAGTATGAGTAAGTTTGGTGGTGTTGTCATTCATGTTGTCATTGATGTCAATAAAGTGTAGGATGTTGTAGAGAAAGGAATCAAGTGATTGCAGGTTGTGCATGTATAGTTGAAATACTATAGAGATGTTGTGAGTACATGGATCTATCCTTATGGTGTTGCAGGTGTGCTAGTATGATGAGTTGCCAAGTGCTTTTGAGAAATAGTGAAGATAGAGTTGTGTGTGTTCAAAATGTGCTTCAGTATGTGCTCCACATTTCTTTTGTGTTGATCCTATTCTTGTGTGCATCTGAAGTGTTGTTTATGCATATTTTTTGGTGATATATCCTAGATTAGAGCTTCTAGTTTGATGGAGAGTGAAAGTTTTGTTCATTGGTGTGTGAACTATTTTGGTAGAGTTGATTTTCTATGGACTAGGAGAAATGTTTCTGCTCCACAATCCTCTGCTAGTTTGTTTTAGGTCTTGCAAATCTGGTAGAATGTTTGTAAAGGTATTATCTATATTTTAGCAAAGGTGTTCATGGTTTGGTGCTTCAAAAGTTGTGTTTCAGAGTTGTTATGTGTGTCTGTACAATATGAAATAGACTGATGGAAAGTGTTCTATGTTTGAAGATATTTCCATTTGCTACATACGAATCTGGAGGCATCTGAGATGTGTTCCAGTGTATGGTGAAGCATGTTATGTGGTATGCATGCTATCTTCTCATTACAGAAGCTTGTACTTCAAAGTCCATTTGTGTCTTCATTAGGTATGGCTGACCTGGTGTCTACACATCATACGAAGGATGAGTATCAATTAAGGAACTATGTGATTGATTTGAGATGTTGTTTTGGGTCTTGGTTAAGTATTGGTTTTATCCACTCTCATTATCTTCTATCATAGGAATGTTGAGTTTCCAACCTAATTTGAATTTGTAAAATGAAGCATGTGTAGCCGACCTTAGAGAAAGTTTCTAAGGTGGAAGATGGTATAAAATTTAGTTGAGGTAGTAGTACTTTAATGTGTTATACTCCTGAAAGTAGTCAGTTGATAGTGTCTGCAATCTTTTGAGCAAGGCTACGAATGTTTGTAATCTATTGTGGTGGATTTTTCTATTATCTTTTGTATCTGTAGGAAGTGAGCCTTGTATCCAGATAGTGAGTCCTTTCTAGGCAGTGAGCCTCTTTGTAATCAGTTTTGGAATTACTTTATATTGTGACTTAATCTTCATTGTGGTTTTTCCTTTATTGGGTTTTCCACATAAATTTGGTGTCTCTTGTGTTGATATTGCTTTCTATTAATTGCATTTCATGTTCATACTTAATAATAGAATAAAGTGGTTGCGAAGTTGATAAGTTTTTGAGATTTGAGATTGAGTTTGGTGACAATTGATTCACAACAATTGGTATAAGAGCTTTTGTTCCTTTGAGAAGAGCTTAACTACTTGAGGTAGATCCGATGGCACTCAAATTGGTGATCCCTATGTTTTATGGATCTGACTACAGTGACTGGAAAGTCTAGATGACAGGTTACATAATATCTCTTGATTACAAGACTTGGAAAGTTGTTGAGACAAAGTATGTTGCACCAACAAGTGGTCCTTCTTCTACAAATGAGATTTCTTCCTATGAGGAAAATTAGAAAGAAAGGTATGCAATCTATAGTGCTTTATCTAAAACTAAGCGAACAAAAGTTACTTATTTGGGCACTACTTATGAAGTATGGAAAAAGTTGGAAGATATAAATGAAGGAAATGATAGAGTAAAATTTTCAAAGAAGCTAACAACTAAGTGTAGATATGAGAACTTGAAAATGGAAGAAGGTGAAGATATTGCAAGCTATTTTCAAAGGGTTGATATTATAGCGAATGAAGTTAAGAATCAAGGTGGTACTTTGACTGATGAAGATGTGATGGAGAAGATGTTGATGACTCTACTGAAGAGTTACAATGATAAGGTCTTAGCTATTGAAGAAGTGTATGATCCTAAGAAGTTTACTAAAGAAAAGCTATTTGGAACCTTGATTGCATTTGAGATGAGGAAGTTTGGAAAGAAAGAGAATTCAGAGTCAACCTTTAAAGCTACAAAGACAAAAGATGATCTGGAAGGTGATAGTTCAAATGAGTTAGAAGAAAACTTTACAAGGAAGTTGAAGAAAGGTACCGGTAATTAAAAGGTTATGTTACCTTTAAAATGATTCAATTATGGAAATATTGACCACTATGCTTCAAGATGTCCAAATAGAGCTTTACATTAGAAGAAAAAAGATAATAAAGATAAAAAGGATAAGAAGTTCAAAAAATTGTATTATGT
Organism: Sequoia sempervirens; assembly: GCA_007258455.2. Taxonomy (NCBI): domain Eukaryota; kingdom Viridiplantae; phylum Streptophyta; class Pinopsida; order Cupressales; family Cupressaceae; genus Sequoia; species Sequoia sempervirens. The sequence continues at coordinate 127,214,485 of VDFB02353493.1, forward strand.
CAGAGAAGATGTTGGAATTTTTGATAATGAATCTGATTTTGAGGATAATGATGATGAATGCTTGTTTCTAGCCTTAGAGAATAAATAAGTGTCTACTAACTTGGAAGATGTGCAAAGGAAAGTGGTTTAGAGAACAAGAAGGAAGAGATGGAAGGTACTTTGGTTACTGCATTCCATTCTAGACAAGATGAAGAATATTGGGTGATTGACATTGGTTGCTAAAATCACATGAACGGAGATAAAAGTAAGTTTACTAAACTTGAAAAGTATGATGGTGGATTAGTCATGTTTGGAGATGATTCTAGCACAAATATTGTTGGGAAAGGAACAATTAGCTTTGATGGAAAACATAATAATGATGATGTTTATTATGTTAAGGGCCTAAGGAATAATCTTTTGAGTGTTGGACAAGTGTGTAGTAAAGGATTTAAGCTTGTGTTTTAGGATAATACTTGTGAGATTAGAAAAAAAGGGTCTGAAACTATGGTTGTTGCAGGAAGAACATATAGAAACATCTATTAGCTTAAGGGTGTTGAAGGTTAGTGCCTTGTATCTCAAGTTAATGAAAGTTGGCTATGGCACCGAAGGATGGGACATGTAAACTTTGATAATTTGATTAGGATCAGTTCAAGAGATATTGTCTGGGATCTACCTAAAATCACAAATCCTACCAATATTGTTTGTAGGAGTTGTCAGTTGGGAAAGTAAACAAGATGTAGTTTTAAAGGAAAAGAGCAATCAACTATCATAATTCTAGGATTAGTTCATATAGACCTATGTGGTCCCACAAGAACAAGAAGTCTTAATGGTGATAGGTATTCCATGCTTTTGATTGATGATTATTTAAGGACAAGGATTACATTTCTTAGGGAGAAAGCTCAAGCTCTGGATAGATTTAAAGTGTTCAAGGAAAGTGTAGAGAATGAAGTGAACCTAAGAATCAAATGTTTAAGGTCTAACAGAGGTGGAGAATTCACTTCTAGTGAGTTTAATACATTTTGTGAAGAGCATGGCATAAATAAACATTTTTCTGCCCCTAGAACTCCTCAGCAGAATGGAGTTGTTCAAAGGAAGAACCAAACTATTCAGGAGGTTGCAAGAACTATGATGAAAGAAGCAAATGTACCTAATGTATACTAGAGAGAGGCAATCAAAATTGTTGTTTACATTCTTAACAGAGTTTAGATCAGAGGTAACAACACAAAAACTCATTATGAGTTGTGGAATGGTAAGATTCCTACTGTGGAGTAATTTAAGGTGTTTGGAAGCAAATGTTACATTAAAAGGGATGATGAGAAATGTGAAAATTTTGATGCTAGATGTGATGAAAGGATTTTCCTTGGATATTCAACCAGTAGCAAAGTATATACATGCTTCAATAAAAGATCAAAGAAGATTGTTAAGAGTACAAATGTGAAAGTTGATGAAGATATGCATAGAACAGTTGAGATAAGTGAAGTTGAACCAAATGAACCTATCTATGGACCAATACCAGAAGAGAATAAGGAAGAAGAAGAATAGACTGAAGAAGAAGAAGAAGCTTAGGAACCTGCTCCTAAGACTCCTAAGTATGTAAAGAAGAATCATCCCAAAGAATAGATAGTTGGAGATAAGAGTGAAGGTGTAAAGACAAGAAGTAAAGTGATAGGGGGTGAGGTAAATCTGTGTTTACTTTCAAAGATAGAACATAAGTCTATGTGTAAAGCATGCAAAGATGAGAGTTGGGTTAGAGCTATGAAAGAAGAGTTGTAGTAGATAGAGAAGAATCAGACATGGAAACTGGTTCCTACACTTGTAAATAAGAATGTAATTGGTTCAAAGTGGGTGTTTAGGAATAAGATGAATGAAAAAGGTGAAGTAGTGAGAAACAAAGCAAGACTTGTATGTAAAGGTTATTCACAAGTTGAAGGCATAGAATATGAAGAGACATTTTCATTGGTGGCAAGAATGGAGGCTATTTGGATGTTTTTGGCATTTTTTGCTCATAAAGATTTCAAGGTATATTAGATGGATGTCAAGTATGCATTCCTAAATGGAGAATTGGAAGAGGTGTACATGGAACAACCAGAGGGATTTTGGTTGTCAGATAAACTACATATGGTTTGTATGTTGAAAAAGGCATTATATGGGCTTAAATAGGCTCCTAAAGCATGGTATTCAAGGTTGGATAGATATTTTCCAAAACACAAGTTCAACAAATGCTCTACAAATGGTAATCTTTATTTCAAGGTGAAAGGAAACAAAATTTTGATAGTAATTGTGTATGTTGATGATATCATTTTTGGAGGAAATGAAGCTATGTGCAAGAGGTGTGCAGAGGAGATGCAAAACTAGTTTGAAATGTCTATGATTGGTGAGTTGAATTTCTTCCTTGGACTTCAAGTAAATCAAACTAATAAGGGAATACTCATTTCATATTCAAAGTATGTCAAAGAAATTTGTTGAAGAAGTTTGGAATGGATGACTCCAAACTAGTTAGTACCCCTATGGTGACTAGATGCAAGTTGAGTAAAGATGATGAATCTCCCAAAGCTGATCAGAGCATGTATAGATCTATGATTGGTGGACTATTGTATCTTACTACTACTAGATCAGATATCATGCATGCAATATGTTTGGTTGCTATCTTTCAAGCAGAACCTAAAGAAGCACATGTTACAGTTGTGAAGAGGATATTTAGATATCTTTAAGGCACTCGAGTTTATGGCTTGTGGTATCCTAAGGATATTGATTTCACTTTGAGTGCTTACACTGATGCAGATTGGGCTGGTTATGTAGATGACCAAAAGAGTACAAGTGGTGGTGCATTCTTTCTTGGAGGAAGATTGGTTTCATGGCTAAGCAAGAAACAAGATTCAATGTCTTTATCCACTATAGAAGCTGAGTATATTGTTGGAGCATCTTGTTGCACACAAGTTTTATGGATGAAATAAACATTGAAGGATATAGGAGTGATATGTGATGAGGCTATTCCTATCTTCTATGATAATACTATTGCTATAAACATTTCAAAGAATTTGGTGATGCATTCAAGGACAAATCACTTTGAGTGCTTACACTGATGCTATGTAGATGACCAAAAGAGTACAAGTGGTGGTGCATTCTTTCTTGGAGGAAGATTGGTTTCATGGCTAAGCAAGAAACAAGATTCAATGTCTTTATCCACTATAGAAGCTGAGTATATTGTTGGAGCATCTTGTTGCACACAAGTTTTATGGATGAAATAAACATTGAAGGATATAGGAGTGATATGTGATGAGGCTATTCCTATCTTCTATGATAATACTATTGCTATAAACATTTCAAAGAATTTGGTGATGCATTCAAGGACAAATCATATATCTATTAGGTATCATTTCTTGAGGGAGAAGATATTGGAGAATAAAGTTAGGTTCGAGTATTTGTCTAGAAAGGATCAGATTGCACATATATTTACTAAGGCTCTTCCAAAGGATACTTTTGAGTATCTTAGGGAGAAGTTTGGGGTCATTGTCCCTCCTTCTTTGAACTCGGTGCACATGGAGGTGCATCAGTCCAGTGGATCTACAAATTCTTCATTTGTTTGGACTAATGATTGGGTCTACTTCATAGGGGGAGTAGAAAGCTTCATTGTTGTGGTATGAGTTGTGTGGGTGCACTCCTAAGGGGGAGTGATCATTTTTTTGTTCTTTTCCATTGATGTCAAAGGGAGAGAGAGAGTAATGTCGAAAAAAATGAAAGGTAAAAGGGGGAGAGATAAAAATAAGAAGCTAAAGAAAGGAGAAAGTATTGAGAGTGTAGGTATGTTGTGTAGGTTGTATAATATAAAAATAAAGGAGAGTGTAGGAATTGAATAGATGTTGTCTTTGATGGTTTCTCACATCATGTATTTCCATCAATGAAAAAGGGGGAGATTGTTGCAAGTATGAGTAAGTTTGGTGGTGTTGTCATTAATGTTGTCATTGATGTCAACATAGTCCAGAATGTTGTAGAGAAAAGGAATCAAGTGATTGTATGTTGTGCATGTATAGTTGAGATACTGTAGAGATGTTGTGAGTACATGGAGCTATTCTTATAGTGTTGTAGGTGTGTTGATATGATGAGTTTCCAAGTTTTTTTGAGTAATAGTGAAGACAGAGTTGTGTGTGTTTAGAATGTGCTCTAGTATGTGTTCCACATTTCTTTTGTGTTGATCCTATGCTTGTGAATATTTGAAATGTTGTTTATGGGTATCTGTTGGTGAGATATCCTCAATTAGAGCTTCTGGTTTGATGGAGAGTGAAAGTTTTGTTCACCGATGTGTGAACTGGTTTGGTAGAGTTGTCTATCTATGGACTAGGAGAAATGTTTCTATTCTGCAGTTCTTTGTTGGTTTGTTTCAAGTCTTACAAATATGGTAGAAGGTTTGTAAAGGTGTTATATGTGTTCTAGAAAAGGTGTTTGTGGTTTGGTGATCCAATTTTTTTCAGAGTTGTGTGTGTCTGTACAGTTCAACTGGACTGATGGAAAGTATTATATGTTTGAAGTTTGTATAGTGAAGCATGCTATGTGGTCTGCATGCTATCTTCTCATTGCAGAGGTGTTCTTTTCAAAGTTCATTTATTTTTCATTAGGTTTGGTCGACCTGATGTCTACACATCATACAAAGGATAAGTATCAATTAAGGAAGCGTGTGATTGATCCAAGATGTTGTTTTGGATCTTGGCTAAGTATTGGTTTGGTATGATTTCATTCTCTTCTACTGCGGGAATGTTGAGTTGCCAACCTAATTTGAATTTGTAAAATGAAGCATGTGTAGCCAACCTTGGAGAAAGTTTCTAAGGTTGAAGATGGCATAAATACAAGTTGAAATGTTATGAATTTATGTATTAGACAAGCCATAAGTTTGAGAAGCAAGAGTTGTGTGAAAGTGAGTTGATGCAACAATACTTTAAAGTGTTAGACTCCTAAAAGCGATGAGTTGATGGTATTTGCAATCTTCTAATCAAGGCTATGGATGTGTGTAATCCATTGTGGTGGATTTTTTTGTTATCTTTTTTATTTGTAGGCAGTGAGCCTCCTTGTTGGATAGCGAGTCCTATCTATAGGTAGTGAGCCCTTTGGCAGTGAGCCTTGTTTCTAGATAGTGAGTCCTTTGTGGGTAGTGAGCCTCTTTGTAATCAATTTTTGAATTAATTTATATTGTGAGTTAATCCTCATCATGGTTTTTCCCTTATTGGGTTTTCCATGTAAATCTAGTGTCTCTTGTGTTGATATTATTTTTTGTTATCTACATTTCATGTTCATTCTTAATAACAGAATGAAGTGGTTGTGAAGTTGATAAGTTTTTGAGATTTTAGATTGAGTTTGGTGACAACATATTCACCCCCCTCTTAGTTTTCTTGTTCCATTCAACACTTAGCTCATTTATACTCTTAGTCAATTCTTTTTTTCATTTTTGCATCTTTCTTCTCAAGCCAATTGAATTTCATCTTTTTCTGTTGTTTCATCAGGTGACAATTCCCTTAATTTTTCCTCAATCTATTCAATCAATACTTTTGGTAAGTTACTTTTTAATTCACTTAGATTAATATCATTATGAATTACGTAAATAGTCATAGCATTTGTAATCTCATCTTGTTCATATGATGGTCGAGACAACCATATATCTCTAATCTTCTTTATCCCATCAAGTTGCTCAAGAAATTTTAACACCTTTTCTTTAGTGACATCTTCTTCATCATCATATATTGATAGAAAATCAAGTGCTCATATATTTTTTGCTTCTGCATACTTTCACTTGCTAGTAACCCTAACCCTTTGTTTGTCAACTTGTTCAATTCAAAAAATGAGAATGACCACTCAATCTTCCTTATTTGACTTATCGCTTTAAGGGTTTCTATATAAATGATAATTTATAGCATGCCACATCATCATTTGTACTTTATTTTGTCAGATTCACCTTTTTCCTATGCTATCAATTTTTTTTGAAATATACAATAAGCAAAAAAAAAAATCGCAAATCTTCTATAATGCTTTTTTACTGCCAGAATTTTCTTCATTTCCTTCAGAATGAAGATTTACATCATATGTCCTTGTGTCATCACATAACATCTCTTATATTGAGGGTTTGATATATTTTTCTATGACTTGTCCCCCTGAAGCCATTACTAGATTTAGTTCATAGGAGGGGTATCTACACTAGATGCAGATACAAAATTATCTGACTTGTCCTTGTTCTCTAGTTCTTTCTTTCTCCAAATTTTTTCCATTTCTCTCCTCACTTCTTCTATATTAAGCTTGTTCTTTTGTTTTGAATTTATTTTCTTCCCAGCTTTTCTCTTACAAAATTTGAGATATGTCCAATTTTATTGCAAGAGTGACATACAACAAATCTTTGATCAAGAGAGTTTGTATTCATCTTTTCCCTACACTGATTAGCCTTGTGTGCAAAAACATTACATATGTAATAGTAGCCTTAAAATTTCCTTTGATTATTCATTTTGTTGAGACTTGGATTAGTTTTTGAATTTTTTCCTTCATTAAGTCCTAGAGCACCTTTATCCTTTGTAGGCTTCTGAGATGAAATTAATTCATCAAGCATTCTCAAACTTATTTTAAATTTTTCTTCAAATTTCTTTCCCTTTCCATATCAAATTTAAGAATTGCTATTTCCTATTCAAGCTTGTCACATTTTTCTGTCTTTTGATTGATAATTTCTTTTCTTTTTCCAATTTCCAATTTTATATTCTCTTCCATTCTTTTTCTTTCTTCAAGTTTCATCCTTAGATTTTCAACAGTCTCCTTTTATTTCTTTTAGTTCCTAGTAAACTTTTTATGTTTCAACTTACATTTCTGGATCTGATTTCTTAGTTTTAGAATACAGTCACCAACTTGCTTGACATTTTCTTTCAGATATTCATTCTCATACTCTAAGGTCTCTTCTCTCAATTCTTCATTTAAGTTAGATCCCTTCATCATTCAATTAAACTTCCAAGATATCCTTCAAGCTATTAAGCTTAATCCAAAGGACCTTGTTCTAATACCAATTGTTGGATAGGAAAATTGAGAGGGGGGTGAATCAGTTGTCACAAATTATGACCTTAAATTCAATTACCGAAACTAACACATAAACTCAATAAGTGATTAACCATCAAATGCAAGTGCACAAATAAAATAACACCATATTTATGTGGAAAGCCCAATGAGGGAGAAACCATGGTGAGGATTAACTCACACTATAGAGGACATCAAAACTAATTACAAAATGCTTACTACCTGAGATAAGGCTCACTACCTGAAATAAGGCTCACTACTTGAAATAAGGACTCACTGTCCACAAGGCTACAACCCAGAGGGCTCATTGCCACAAAGATACAAAGAAGATTGCTCACTACCAAAAATACAAAATTTATGGCTTACCACCAAAATTGAACTAATGAATTACACCTTTCTTGTGCTAAATTCAGTTTGAGATGAAGCTCAGTAATCCCTCTATACTTCTACTTAGATTACACACTTTTTTCTTTCCTTGATTCACTTATTCTAATATGCTACAACCACACACTCTTTTGAATTTATGTTCTTCTTTTATAATCTCACATCTCTCTTCCTTCCTTTCTTACATTCCAGAAAAATATATGAATATATATTTATCTTACACATCAATTAGGTTGGCCAAAAACATCCATAAAGTATTGCATATGACAAGTCGGCCAAGATCTATTCGAATCATAGTTTGTCACACAGTAGGAATCGAACCAAAAAACTAGCATGCTGGATTTCACATGACAAAAAACTTCAATGTGAAATAGCTTATGGTAAACTAGTCATACATGCAATACTATGTTGACATCAATGATGACATGCTGACATTAATGACAACCATATGATGCAATCTTCAACTTCCAACAAAACTCATAAGAGAGTTTACAACACGCTATCTGGAAATCCTTTAATGCATAGAAATCCATTGAAATATTTTAATTCCATTTTCACACATGATAAACATGACAAAAAAAATGTAGAGAAGGGAAGAGATGAATGGGAAGGATAAAAAAGGGTAGGAAAGGGAATTTGTGAATAGAACAAGCACAATCCTACAACTATGCACTTGGGTTGGTAAAAATTATACACTCTAAAACTAGTTTAAGAAGGATGGAAATGGTTGTGCAACTCATTAACATCCTTGTGAAGCTAAATAACCTATTATGAGTATGATTAGCTAAAAAATAAAGCCTCTTACATAGATTGGCGTTTGAGCAAATTAAATTGCACTCTAGAAATAAAAAATTGCAATATCTAATCCCATGTTCTTAGCTATGTATAACTAGTTATGACCATGATATAGATGTAATAAATTGATACTTGTATACTTCTAAATATTTAGCCAATGATATAAATAAAATAGTTGATAAAGTGTGAAGGATTGGTTATAGATACAAAGGAGTGATATACCTATTGGTAGAAGAGATAGGTATAGATTATTTGATGTGTATTTATAATATAATTTAATGGAATATCAATATCTGAAAATATTCATTATTTTCAAACATTCCAATTTTCTCAATGAGTTATATGGAGTTAAAATACAATAAAATAAAAAATACATTGAGATTCTTTTGTCTAAATTTGTTTCATTTGACTGTGAAAATTCCTTCTCAATAAACAAGGATAAAATTTATCTTCTAAGGATATGTTGAGTACTATAAAGATAATGATGGTTAATATGATGCATTTGATTATGATTACATGCAAGAAGAAACTAAATATGATGATTATGATGTAGTTGATCCAACTCTTTAACTCAAGAAAATAGTTCTAGTCTAAATGAGTATGATTTTCCCACTCATAATTTTGAATACTTAGCAATATCTAATCCCAAAATCAACATGATAACAAAATCAAAGAATTATATTAAGAATGTATGATAATAAGTGATAAAGAAACATAAGAAAATGAAGGAAAATGTAAAGCATATGTATTAAAACACCATACCTTAAAATTTGAGATTCAATTTGAGAAACTACCCAATTATGTGTAGTTTTTTTTTCTTCCTGCATCAAACTCCTCAAGAATTAGAGCTTTTCACAAAGTTTCTTTGTTTTCAATGTTCAATTATATATAACTCTAATGGAATTTAAAAACTATAGAAATAACCAATATATAATATGGAATTATAAAAAAAAAACATAATTAACATTGCAACACTACAAACTTGAGTTCATATAATCAGATTTCATGTAAAGAAAATTGTTATTTCCTCCTTCCTGATTTGGAAAACAAAGAAAAGGTTGTGCTAAGGTGGTGGAATGTGTAAGAATGCATGTTTTTTCCCCAAAAACATGATTTTTTTTTTTGGTCAAATAACATGTAGAAGAAAGAGAATAATAGAGTATGTGGGAATGGATCATGGGTGTCCTAGCTTTTTTAACATTTTTAGAAGTCTTTGAAAAACACTCACATCACTTTCACTTGCAGAAATTGTGATTGCTCTAAATGGTACCAAATTTTAAATTTTTAAAAGTGCGCTCACATTTTTCATTTGATGAATTTTTTAAGGTTTTGTGAGTGTCATCATGTGTGTGTAGGGGTTTGGGTTGACTTATATCTATGAGACCTTTCTTGGAGAAATGGTGACATCTTTTAAGTGTTATCTATGTCTTGTGTTTTGTGTGATCAAATTTCACCTCAATTCCCTTGTTATGTCATATGTGTCATTGCACATGACATGAACCTTTGTGTGTGTGTTTCGATTAAATGAAACATCTTTATACCCTCAATCCTATACATTAAACTGGTGCAGGAGCACCCATAGGTTACCTTAGATTGTCTAGAAGGTCATATTTTGGCAATTTGTTTAGGCCAACTTATCATCTATTCATGTTCATTTTTGGTTGTGCCTTAGTGGAATTTTTGATTGGGTGTTGATCATCTAATGAAGGTCATGTTGACCATAGAATAGGCATCATTAGGATCTATCCCAAAATAAGGTTTTGGATTTTTAGGAATTCTTAAAAAAAAATATTTGCAAATGTTGCTCAATTGGAGCTACAAGCGGCCAAGAAGATCCCAAGGAAGAGGATAACTATTTTAGAAACCATATTTATGGAATTCCTCGGCATTGGAGTGGGGTTGAAAGCATTTTGTTATGTTTTGAAGTTTTGGGAATTCAAAAAAAGAAGTAATTGTGTGTGCGAGTGCATTTTCTAATTTTTGCATAGAAGTGAGGTTTTAATGGATTAATGATGGAACTGTAGTTGTAGTAGTTATTCAAGAATTGTGTGACATTAGTTAGTTTCTTTATTCAATTTCAAGCATTGTTTGTAAATAGTTTTGTTTTCACACTGTTGCTAGTTTGAACTAGGCATTTTTGTGAAAATGGAGTGTTATTTCACTTCCCACCGTACAAATTGTACGACCCTTTGGGAACAGTGACTAGAATCCATGTACGTACATATGGTAGAGTTTAGGTCCTATGAAAACACAGGAGCTATTGTGGAAGTCTTGCCCTAGGTGAGCCAGGAAGAGTCCGGCTAGGGAAGACCTTAGTGCAAAGAACATAATTTGCAGGGGTATCAAATTCTTGACAAATTAACTTTTTGAGAAGGAAAGTATGAGTCTTTCCAAGATATATCATGGAGGAGGAAGCTCCATCAATCCATCTGGTGTGAGGAATACATAACAATTTGCAGTGAAGTCAGGGAAGGGCTTGTAAAGGCCTAATTTTTCCAAATTGTGGGTTAAGCCTTTGTACAGATAGTTGAAACCCAAGACCCCAAAAATATTAGAGAGGTGAGCATGTGAACCAAGAATCCCAAGAAAATATTGGGGTGTTCTTTGGAAATATTTGTAAACAACCCTAATTTCTCAGAGAAAGAGGCCTAAGTAGGGCTCCTAGGGCTAGTAGTCTTTTAGGCTTAAATGAGGGTTTGGTGGAAGCAACTAGGAAATGGAATCAAGTGGACCCTCAAGAACCAGAGTAGGATGGATTGAAGTCATTAGAAACACCTCCACACCCTTGCAAAGCTAAATTCAAGATTTGGAGGATTTGTAGCCTTTAGGGTGGATTAAGGGCTAAGGCAAGTGTTTTAAGAGTGCACTAAGTCTTGACTTGGTAGGAAGAACTAAGTTGATAGTTGGATTGGCAAGGAGAAATCAAGGGACCCTAAGAAGGAAGAGGTCCTATAGGTTTCAAGTGGTGGAGTGAAACACCCTAGAGGTCTTCCAAGCAAGACCTAGAGCATGAAACAATGATTGTTTCATCCAACCTCCCTATCAGATTAGTATCAGAGCAACAAAAGATTTGGGATAGAATAATATATGCCAAAGGTTGAGTCTAGTGGTTCTACTGACATGGTGACAAATGTAGAATTGGCCAAGAAGTTCGAAGAATAGGAGGAAGACAGTAGGCTATTGAGGGAAAGAATAGCTCAACATGAGCAAGAAATGAATAATGTGCAAACCAAGACCGATGAGGTTCGTGATAGGTTGGAAGGTAGTGTACCAAAGAAAGAAGAGATTGTAGAGGAAGACAAGATCCTTGAACTTGACCCTATTTTGTAAGAATATCCTTTCTTGAAGGCATTCAAGGCTTTGAGTGGAAAAGCACTTGAAGGCATACCACTGTTTAGTGGGAAAATGGAAGCTGATCTAGTCATGGATTGGATAGAGGGAATGGAAAAGAATTTTGAGTGAGATGGAGTCACTGAAGCACAAAAGGTGAAGGTGGAAAAGTCAAGATTAAGAGGTTCTTCCTTGACATGGTGGAAGTTCATTCAGATAGAGAGGGAAAAGGAAGGCAAGAAGCCTATTTCTACTTGGAAGGGAATGGTTGCCAAAGTGAGAGAAGCATACATGCTAGATGATTATGAAATTCAGTTGCACAAGAAAAGACATAGCTTGAGACAAAGAGACCAAGATCTAAAATCCTATATGGAGGAGTTTCAAAAACTTTGCATGAGGTCTAATGTTTCTGAGGATGAAAGTCTTAAGGTGGCTAGATACCTTAATGGTTTGAAGTGGAACATTCAAGAGGAGATGACTCTTCTAAGTCCCAAAACATTGCACCAATGCTATCAATTGGCTATAAATATTGAAGAGAGGAGTAAGAGGAAACAAGACCAGGCTTCTAAGAACAGAGGTAAAGGTAGAGATCAAAGAGGACATAGAGGTGGATACCAAGCTAGAGGGACTGAACAAAGAAGTCAGGGAGAGTCTAAACTCACAGACCATGGAAGTGAAACAACTTCTAGAAGAGGCTATGGAAGAGGTAGAGGACCTCAAGGAGGTTGAGGCTATGGAAGAGGTAGAGGACCTCAAGGAGGTTCAAATAGAGGAATAGGAGTAGGCAGAAGTACCTCATAATTTGCTAGTATGAAGTGTTATAACTGTGGTCAAGTAGGTCATCTAGCTTATAGGTGCCCAGAGAAAGCATCTTCTTCAAATACATAAAAGAGAGTAGCATATGCTCGAGAAGACACTATGAGTGTCAAGTCACTAGAGGTTAGTCACATTGAGTCAGAAATGGGGGAGAACTTGATGTTTAGTAGGGTTCTAATCATACAACCAGTCAAAGCAGAGCCAAAGCAAAGGAGAGCCTTATTCTGGGAAAGATGCAAAATACTTGGAAAGGTGTGCAAGGTTATAATGGATTTATGGTCCACTGATAAAATTATCTCTGAGGAGGTAGTGAGGAAGTTAAAGTTGGAGAAAGTACCCTACACTAACCCTTACAAGGTGACATGGTTGAACAAAGGGCAGAGTGTTCTTGTAAATGAGTATAAAAGGGTGGAGTTCTCCATTAGAGGGTACAAGGACAAGTTGATTTGTGATGTGTTTCCCATGGATGCATGCCATCTTCTATTGGGCAGACCATGGCAATATGACAGAGGAGCCATCTATGATGGAAATGAAAACACTATCTCATTCAAGAAGGATGGAAAGACATTCAAACTGCAGTCAGATGAGGAAGAAGGAAAGTCAAAGACCCCTAGTGTCTTGTTAAGTGGTGGAAAAGAGTTTATCAAAACTCTACAACAAGGAGGGGAAGGATATGTGGTCATGGTGCAACCCAAGGGGGAAGATAAGACTAAGAATCAAAGAGGGGGATGAATGGAAGACAACTTTTAAGACAACTGATGGGTTGTATGAGTGGAGAGTTATGCCATTTGGCCTCTCAAATGCCCCTAGCACATTCATGAGGCTCATGAATGAAGTGCTTAAGGACTTCATAGGGTTATTTTTAGTGGTATATCTAGATGATATACTCATCTTTAGCAAGACAACATAAGAACATCTAAAGCATGTCGAGTTGGTTCTTAAAAGATTGCAAGAGGAGAGGTTAGCCATCAACTTAGAAAAGTGTGAGTTCTTCAAACAAGAGCTTGTGTACTTAGGGTTTGTAGTATCCCAAGGATCATTGAAGATGGACCCAAGCAAGGTGGAAACTATCCTAAACTGGCCTACACCAACCATAGGGACAAAGGTAAGGATTTTTCATGGGTTAGCACAGTTTTATAGGAAGTTTATAAGGAACTTTAGTGGCATATGTGCACCAGTACTTGATACAATCAAAGGTGACCTAAAAAATAAGTTCAAATGGACTCTTAAAGCTGAGAATGGTTTTGAGAAACTGAAACAAGAAGTGGCAACTCAACCCATCCTTTTGTTACCTAGTTTGGATAAGTTATTCACTGTGGAATGTGATGCCAGTGGAATTTTAGTAGGAGGAGTACTAAGCCAAGAAGGAAAGCCTATAGCTTTCTTTAGTGAAAAGCTCAATGAAGCTAAGAAAAAGTATTCTACTTATGACCTAGAATTGTATGCCCTAGTGTAGTCACTTAGAAAGTGGAGGAATTATCTCCTACCTAAGGAATTTGTAGTGTTTATTGATAACAAGGCACTTAGCTACATCAACACCCAAGAGAAGATGAGCAATAGACATTTGAAATGGATGGAATACCTCCAAGCCTTCACATTTACCATCAAGCACAAGAAGGGACAATTGAACAAGGTGGCAGATGCATTAAGTAGGAGGTTGCTGACAGTGCAAGAGATACAAATAAAGAGCATTGGGATAGAGAGCTTCAAGGATCTCTATGGAGAAGATGAAGACTTCTCAGAGGCATATAAGGTATGTTCTGATTTTGAGAATCACTTTCATAGTCAATTCTCAGAGTATGCATTGCAGCGTGGACTTTTGTTCAAGGGGAATCAGTTATGTGTTCCAAAAGGTTCAATGAGAGAGAATCTTATCCAGGAGAAGCTCAATGGTAGTCTTAGTGGTCATTTTGGTATCAACAAGACACTGGAATTAGTGCAAAGGTTCTATTATTGGCCTAAATTGCCAAGGGATGTCAGAAGGTATGTGGAGTAGTGTGTAGCTTGTATGAAAGCCAAGGGGGGAGCTAGCAATGCAGGTTTGTATCAACCTCTACCCATTCCCAATAGACCATGGGAATGTATTAGCATGGAATTTGGGGTAGGACTCCCTAAAAATAAGACAAGGTTTGATAGTGTCTATGTGGTGGTAGATAGGTTTAGCAAAATGAGTCATTTTATTCCTTGCAAGACCACCCATGATGCTAGCTATATTGCTCATCTTTTCTTCAAAGAGATTGTGAGGATCCATGGATTTCCATTGAGCATTGTCTTAGATAGGGATGTGAAGTTCATGAGTCATTTTTGGAAGACTCTATGGAGCAGATTAGGTACTAACTTGTCTTTTGGATCAGCCTACCATCCTCAGACAGATGGAAAAACTGAGGTGATCAATAGAGTTTTAGGTAACCTGATAAGATGCCTCATCAAGGAGTATGGACAGACATGGGACATGGTCATATCACAAGTTGAATATGCTTACAATGACAGTGTGAATTATACCATAGGTAGAAGTCCTTTTGAAATGGTGTATGGAATGCACCCAAGAGGTGTGTGTGAACTTAGAGACTTAGGAACTATGGAGCATAGGAGTGGCCATGCAGAGGATTTCTCTCAGAACATGAAGGAGATTCAGGAGAAAGTGAAGAAGACAATTACAGAGGCTACTCACAAGCTAAAAGCTAAGGTGGATATGTCTAGGAAAGATCTAAAATTTGTAGTAGGGGACTATGTCATGGTCCATCTCAACAAATCTCGGTTGCAGAAAGGAACATCAACCAAGTTGCAGATGAAGAGAGTGGGACCATGTAAGGTGTTAGCCAAGTATGGAAAGAATGCTTACAAGGTGGAGCTACCTACAGACTTAGGCATTTCACCAGTGTTTAATGTGGCTGATTTGATCAGGTATAAGGGACCAGTCACTAACTTGGATCAGAAAAGTGTGGATGTCTTGAAGGATGTGAGTAATATAGCCTTACCTCCTAAATACAAGCTACAAGCAGAGAGGATCTTGGAATCAAGGATGAAGAAGTCTACCTGGCATAAGGAAGACATGGAACATCTCATCAAATGGAAGGACAAACCAGAATTTGAGGCTACATGGGTGGATGAAGCTCAGTTCAAGAAGTGGGTTATTGATTTATCTCTGATCTCTCCCCACATTCCTTAGAGTTTGTGCAAACGGGGGAAGAATGGTGCAAGAGCAACCATAGGTTACCTTAGATTGTCTAGAAGGTCATATTTTGGAAATTTGTTTAGGCCAACTTATCATCTATTCATGTTCATTTTTGGTTGTTCCTTAGTGGCATTTTTGATTGGGTGTTGATCATCTAATGAAGGTCATGTTGACCATAGAATATGCATCATTAGGATCTATCCCAAAATAAGGTTTTGGATTTTTAGGAATTCTTGAAAAAAAATATTTGCAAATGTTGCTCAATTGGAGCTACAAGCGGCCAAGAAGAGACCAAGGAAGAGGATAACTATTTTAGAAACCCTATTTATGGAATGCCTCGGCATTGGAGTGGGGTTGAAAGCATTTTGTTATGTTTTGAAGTTTTGGGAATTCAAAAAAAGAAGCAATTGTGTGTGAGAGTGCATTTTCTGATTTTTGCATAGAAGTGAGGTTTTAATGGATTAATGATGGCACTGTAGTTTGTGCAGGTTGTAGTGTAGCAGTTCTTCAAGCATTGTGTGACATTAGTTAGTTTCTTTATTCAATTTCAAGCATTTTTTGTAAATAGTTTTGTTTTCACACTATTGTTGGTTTGAACTAGGCAGTTTTGTGAAAATGGAGTGTTAGTTCACTTCCCACCGTACAAATTGTACGACCCTTGTGGAATAGTGACTAGACTCCATGTATGTACATATGGTAGAGTTTAGGGCCTTTGAAAACATAGGAGCTACTATGGAAGTCTTTCCCTAGGCGAGCCATGAAGAGTCCGGCTAGGGAAGACCTTAGTGCAAAGCACATAATTTGTAGGGGTATCAAATTCTTGACAAATTAACTTTTTGAGAAGGAAATTTTGAGTCTTTCCAAGACATATCATGGAGGAGGAAGCTCCATCAATCCATCTGGGTTGAGGAATACATAACAGTTTGCAGTGAAGTCAGGGAAGGGCTTGCAAAGGCCTAATTTTTCCAAATTGTGGGTTAAGCCTTTGTACGGACAGTTGAGACCCAAGACCCCAAAAATATTTGAGAGGTGAGCATGTGAACCAGGAATCCCAAGAAAATATTGGGGTGTTCTTTGGAAATATTTGTAAACAACCCTGATTTCTCGGAGAAAGAGGCCTAATTGGGGCTCCTAGGGCTAGTAGCCTTTTAGGCTTAAATGAGGGTTTGGTGGATGTGACTAGGGAATGGAATTAGGTGGAACCTCAAGAACCAAGGTAGGATGGATTGAAGTCATTAGAAACACCTCCACACCCCTGCAAAGCTAAATTCAAGATTTGGAGGATTTGTAGCCTTTAGGGTGGATTAAGGGCTAAGGCAAGTGTTTCAAGAGTGCACCAATTCTTGACTTGGTAGGAAGAACTAAGTTGATAGTTGGGTTGGCAAGGAGAAATCAGGGGACCCTAAGAAGGAAGAGGTCCTATAGGTTTCAAGTGGTGGAGTGAAACACCCTAGAGTTCTTCCAAGCAAGACCTAGAGCATGAAACAGTGATTGTTTCATCTAACCTCCCTATCAGATCCTCAACCTTGTTGGAACCCCTAAAAATGCTTTGTGTTCCATCTCAAAATCTTGTAGAATTTGGTTAATCCCATGTCTCTAGACTTAAGGTTTCATCTATTCTCATTTCTTTAGGGTTTGTGTTGCTAAAACCCTCTCCCAAAAACCCCTAGGTTTGATGTCTTTGGAAATATTTCTAATTCATTGTTGACCCTTTGTCACCAGTTCTCGATATTTTAATACATATCTTATGCCATCAAGTCCATTCTTTTAACCGACCCTTGCGTCCTAGTGTCTTGTTGCTGCCTGCTGCTTTATTATAAACATTATCTTAAATGGTTTCATTTGTTGTTTTTTCCTCAAAATATATGTCAGGTCCTAGGTTGGGATTTATTTTTTTCTCTTAGTCACCTAAGGTTTTAGCCTTAATCCTTGTGTCCCCATCCATCATTAGCCTAGTTGTGGCCCCTTCTTATGAAGTAACATATTTGACATGTGTAGATTTTATGGTTTTGTGATGATCGTTCAATCACCAGAGGAAGATCTTGACCATTCCTCATGCCCCTGCTCCCTTCAATTTTTCATTTAAAAAATTTTGATGGGCTGGTGAGCAAGCGACATGTGTCTTCTTCAATAGTGATCCCAATGCCTTTGAAAGGTTAGTCTGCGGTGTTTGAATGAAATCAACATAAATTGTTTGGTGATGTGTCCCCATATCGACTGCTCCTCACGAACCCATCCGTTCTTATTTTTTCCATAAAATATTGTCGTGGTCTAGTGAGCTATGAACATTTGTCCCTTTGTTGAAGGGACCCACCTATCTTTGGATAAAACAAATACCTTATCAATTGAAAATCAATGGTTGGTAGTGGGTGACATGGGTCTATCCTAACCACTCCTCGCTATCCAATGTGGGACCCACCCATGCCTTCCATCTTGTAGCAGGGAAGCAGGCATGCACCAGGTGGAGTAGTTTTAAGGGCAGAACTAACATTACAAAGGGAAAATATTAAAGAAACTTCTCACCATAAAGTATAGGGGATGAAGTGTGTGCCATTGAAATGATTGCTTTGGTACATGTTTACGATGTATGAGTTATTTTTGATCTCATCTATCATTTTTGTGAGAGGTTTGTACATGCGGGTTGGTGTGTTGAGTTAAGGAAAGCACAAGTTGGTGGGTTGCAATCAAATTTTGGCTACTCCCATTGTCCTATTAATTAAAGCTACAAGTGGGTTAATTCCCATGGGCAAGTGGGAAAATATGACACGATAGGCTTTGTTTAATGCTAAGTGGAGGATGGAGTGTGCCAATAGGGTGCATGTTTATCCACATGGGTTTTGTTTGATTGGAGAAAGGAAATAGATGCATGTAGTCAACCTTTCCAAAATTAATTACAATGATTTAGATTATATGTCAATCTATCTCACCGTGTGTTCAACGGTGGGGATTCAAAATTAGATGGTTGCCTATTAGCTTGCTCGTATGAGTCTTCTATGAGAATTAATGATCAACACACTTTAATGGTTCAATATAATGAGAGTCAATAGCCATTTTCTTCACAATTGCAATCATCAGAAGTTGAATAATTGATCTTGAGTCAAAGTAGAAGGCATCAAAAGAGTTTTTGGTAAGGAAGTTAGATAAATATTAAGGTTCTTTTCTTGGGTAAGTAGGTGCTCATACCTACTCTTTTTCAATTATGCATAAGTTAACATGCGAGCTCTAATTTTTTGGGGTGGTAAGGGTTTTATTGCCTAAATTTTCCACTTAGATTGATAAGAATTGTGTAGGTTTTGGGGTTTTTCTCTAAAAATTTCAATTTGAGAATAGACTAGTGAGTTTTTCCTGCAAGTGAAGGTTTGCTAGCTCTTTTTCCATTCTTTTTTGAAAATGAGTAAGCCTAGTGAGTTTTTCCAAATAGTCAAGAGGTATAGGAGGATTAGTATGCTTGAATCTTAGGAGGACATGCCTGAAATTGAACAAGAAACATCAGGAGCTCTTGTAGAGCCAAAGGAGAAGAGGAGAGCTTGTAAGAAATTTGTGAAGAGTGGTGTCAAGAGCACCTACAACCTATAGAGTAGGGTTTTTGTTCATAACCAAGGTGGTTTTGGTGGGAAATTGGCTAATTTTTGTGGGTAGAAGAAGAATAAGTACCACAAGGCTTATGATTCTTATATGGGGAGGCATAACTCTACCATGAAGAATTTTCTTGGTCCTTTGAGCGATGAAGGAGATACTAACCCAAAGTACAACCATTTTCTTCTCACACTAGCATGTCAGGAGTATTTTGATGATAGAGGGGCAGTAGCTTCTCTAGTTTCAACAAGAACACAAGGGGGACTTCCTACTCTAATTCTAAAGAATTAGAGTAGCACCTTACTTCTATTTTTATTTTTGATGACACTACTACAACAATGACAAGATTGTCTTCTTCAATGAATGTGTAAGTTTTTGTATTGGGTGTTGACGTGGAGAATCTTCTTTGGTCAATGTGGATGAGATATTTTAGTGTTGTTGCAGCGATGAATGATGCCTTTTTGAAGGCTAGCTGATCTTTCTGTCTTTTTTGTGTTTTCTCCCACTTATGGAAGCACACGTATAATTGACTGGGGAATCTTTGAAATTGAAATAAAATTAAGTGTCAAATGTAAATGTGACTGAAATGGTAATTTTTCCTGATGCTTGTTACTTCCATGTTTTTATAAATGGGTTTTCAAGGCCAGTTACGAGGGTTCAAATTTTGGGTGTCAAGTGGTCTAGGTTGAAAACTAAGCCCGTGCAAGAGTAGTTGTAATTAATGAACAAATGAATAGATTAGTATGAAGTCCCGGGTAGAAGCTAATTTGTAAAATACTTAATTAGTTTTCTAGTAGCAACAACATATGAATGAAAATGAAATTTCGAAAGCATATTTCTCTCCTATGTAATGATTAACGATCTTTTTTTTTTTATCTTCAATCGTTTTGGTTGAATGGGTGATTTTATTTTCTCTTTGGTTTAATGAATTGATTAAATTCTTGAGTAAGATCATAGGTTTGTGAGGGAAGATTCTAGGATTGCTAAGTAGTTTTTTTTTTTGTCACAATGAGTTGAATATTGCAATGTAATATGTCAATAGTCCACAAATGTTGAGCTTGAATTGATAATTCATTACAGAATGTTACAAGTGTGATTCTGTTACCCAAAGGCAAAGCAATGGTATATTGTTTGGTTATCCAAAATGTAAAAGAGTTAGTCTTGCGCCTGACCATGAACTTAAAATAAGAATGAAAATTATTTAAAAACTTTCAATTACAACATATCATTATGAAATATCATTTTATTCCTTGTTATAGATAGTAATTTGCTTAAGGGTCAGCCAAATCCTTGATGAACTTTATCTATTTTCATCTCATAGGAATACATCTATTTGTTCAAATGTTCTTGATAAAATGGTAGAAGAATATCATATGAACATAATAAGGTTCACCCTCCTAGGTTTCACAGAGCTCAAAGAGTAGAAGGGCCTAGTAATCCTTACTTATTTGTTGGACAATTCTTACCTATTCTTATCATTGGATTATGGCTAATTCATAGGCACATGGTGAGATCAAGTTTGGTTCTAAAAAAATAACCAATAGATTGGAAACTCTATTGGGGAACAAACTTTGAATCTCTAATTGTAGTCTAGAAGTCTTAGAGTCTAGTACTTTGCAAATACAAGTCCATTTTCTATTTTTTTTTGCATCAATGGGTAAATCCTCAAAAATGTTTCTTAGTGTTTGTTGTGTTTCCTTTGAAACTTGCAAATTTTTCAAATATATACCATAATTTCATATTATCTCACTAGATATGAGTGGCGACTCTAAGATCTCTACACTAGTATGCACTATTTGAGAGAATCTAGTAAATTAGAGAGAAAATTTGTTGAGAAAGGATGAGGTGGACCTTATCTCACATGATGAAGCACCTTGATGAGAAGCTGGAAAGAAGATTTCAAAATAATCTAGCACTATCTTGAGAGAGTAAAAGAATTTACTAAATCTGAACATCTCGTCCAAATATTGAGTTTTAAACATGGAAAGGGTTGTGTTTCAGCAAATATAAAGGATTCATGTGTGATTCTAATCTTGGAGAAGACTCAAAGTGAAATTAACTTTTGAAAGAAAAATTCATGTTGTTGAAGTTCATTCCTCTATAGAAGGAGGTGGTGACTCTATGCAATGAACCTGATGAAATTGTGATGATTGCTTTAGATCTACAAAGTTTTCCAGTCAGAAGCATTATCTACTGTAGCTGCAATATATCTAGGTATTTCCCCTATTTTGGTTTTCAAGAATCATAAATTTGTGTGAAAACCATATTGAATGATTTAGAGAAAATTTGTTTCCCTATTAAGTGAATTAAGCACAAATAAAGGGAGTGGTAGTGGTAATTTTACATACTTCTAGGATATAATTTGAAATATTTTTATTATGACGAAGAAGTATGATTGTCTTGAAATATTCCCATTAGAAGATCCTAAGGAATAGATGTATTTAATTATGCACTTTAAAGTCATGATTAAATCAAGGAATGTGGCAGTAAATGATCAACTATAGAGTTGATGTTTGAAGATTGTAAAGGGTTTTCAAGAAAATGTATCATTCCCCTATATATCCCTATGCAGTGGCAAGTGAAAGCATGTAGAATGTGCAGCTCATGTTATACTCTCAAAGAAATTTGTCTATTGGAAGGTATAGACTGGTATTGAATTTTAATGGTATTCAGGGTTTCCCAAACGTTATTCCTAATAATGTTAGGGAATATAGAGATAGAGATTGGTTTTTGTACTTTCCAGTGTTTTCTATCTCTTCATGGAGTGAGTTTACGGTAGCATTCATAGAATAGTTTGGTGAAAGAATTAATCCAAGTTTAGTAAGGAAAAAACTTATGGAAATTTGAAAGGATGAAGAAGAGCTAGTCCCATTTTTTAACCTCATATTTGCAAAAGCAATAAGAGATTTTCCTAAAAATATGAGATCAAGTGATGTGTTTGGTTGTGTATTTGGGTGCATTTGATGAAGAAATGAATCATTTTTTGAGAGATAAGGATCTTGCAATATTGCATCATGCATATCAAATTGCTATGGACATTGAAAACAACTTGAGATATTAAATGATGAAGGGTTATATGGCTGCAAGTATTGGCTATTTTAGTATATCTCATGCAAGTGGATCAGATAATAGAAGTGATTGTCATGATAATGAAGCTTCTACTATTCTGATTTTTCCATCATTGCCTAATGTAATTAGTGGTGAGTTACAAATTGAGCATCAACAAAGCTTACACAATGTTGATCAAATTTCTTTTGCTCATAAATTGTTTACAATGAAGAGATATAAGGGAGAATCAATATATGATTTTTTTGGAAGGTTTTTGGATCCCTTGTTGGAAATTCATAAGTATCTTAGACCAAAGGATTCAGTAAGCATTGACTTGTTTTGTGAGATTTTTGAGCTAGGGCTTAATACCTTGTCAAAAGAATTGAAGCCTCAAGGTTTTGATCAGATGCTAAACTGGATAAGAATCGCTAAGGAAGCTAATTATGATTCTGCACAAAATGTGAAATCATAGAATGTTAATGGTGGTTGTCCTATTTAGGAGAATCATAAGGAAATACAAGTAAGTGAGAAGGATGTATTAGAGAATAGACATCTATCTTGTGGTATAAGTGAGGATAGTGATTATAACCAATCGATAAGCAACCTTTGTGTAAATTAGTACATTGGTGAAAAGGAAGAAGATGCATTTGCAAGTATTGTTGATGCATCATCACAAATCAATTGCCAAGGTAATGAGAACAAGAGTTTGAGTTTTCATTCTGAACACTTTGAGCTTAGTGCATGTGATAGTGAATTTCCTTGTGATAATGATCATAGGGAAAATGAGGGCTCTGATTATTTTTTTGAGGATTATGAATCTTTTTATGAGGATGATCTGGAATTTTTTTCTTTGCATGAAGGATGTAGTAATATTGATTCTTAAGAGATTTTATTCCCACAAGAGAATGAAAAAATCCCATGTGAGGGATACCTGGAGTGTAATCTAGTCATGTCAAAACTAGAGTGTCCTAGTTTTGCGAATGATGATGAGTTTGAAGACAAGAATCTATGTGTTCAGTATCTTGACCCTAAGAATAGTGTAAAATATGATGAAAACTATAGTGATAACCAACATGATCATGTCTTAGTTGTTCCTGATTGTCTATGTGAAGCAGAGATGGAATATGCTAGTTTTGTAGCAAAAATGGACATGATTGTTTTCAAAAAAGAATGTATTGATGAAAATAGGAATGAAGAAGTTTGTTCAAATGCTAATGAGAAAAAATTGGATTATAACAAACCTTTCACATTTGATTCAACATACGTATCAATGGATGAGGTGTGTGAGTTCCTTGCCACTAACCCTATTAACTCTAAGTTATTTGAGTCATCCTTTCAAACATTTTACTTTGAGTTAAGTGATGATTCTAAGTGTAGATAAAAATATGTTACTAATCCTAGAATGAAAGTATTCGTTGATGCATGGGATATAATTGACAATGATATTTATGGTAATGAACCTAATCTGAATATAAGCAAATATTTTGTGGGTTTTGATGAATCAATTTTCCAAGGTAGCAAAGCATGTGACAGTGTGATTGGTTGCTTACATGAATGCGAATACCAGTTTGAAAATATTCCTGTGTATGAACATTTCTTATTCATCAAACAAGATGAATGCTTGTTTGGTATGGGACAAAAACTAGAGGATAATTCTATGGTTTTATATGAGCCTCCTATGGATTATGAGTTATCATAAGGGGGATTGCAATTTCACTCCAAGGGGTTAGGGTATGTTTTCCTAGGTGAAGATCTTTAGAAAAGTGTTTATAAAGGTTTTCAGTTTGATGTGCTAATTGAATTTGTTGTCAATTATTGTGATATTAATGATCAAGTGGACTATGAATGCTTTCAATTCCCATTCCAATTAAATGAGTATTTGGTGGAGTATGATTGTGAACCGAATAATCCAAAATGCTACATTAACTATGAATTTTAGTGGATGTATGATTACAGTTTTTAGATAGAAAAATTTAGTAATGACAATGGAAAGTTTAAGCACATGGAAATTATGGATAATTGCAGTGACCATAATAGGATTAGCTAGTGGGAAATTCATGGAAATTTTTTCAACCTCAATCTAGTGTAGACAATAGAGAATAAGGTTTTTGACAAAGGTAAAGAATGGTTTTAAGTTTTTGGGGGCCAAGGACCACCATTTGAAAATGAAGCCTATTAAATTGTAGAATGTAGGTTGAGAGCCTGTGCATCAGGAGGGGCTTCTGAGAAAAAATGAGAAGTGCACATTGTACAATCTTGCAAATTTTGTTTATAAGTATGTTTTCTTTGGTCTGGTTCTCTTGCCTTGCCTAGGTAGGTCTTGGTTTTGGTTCTGTGTGTCTGGTCTACTTCAACCCAAGATTCTAGGATCTCTCTTTGTTCTACAAGAATAGACATCCCCAACCAAAGCCACTGATGGAACCCCTAAAAACACTTTGTGTTCCATTTCAAAATATTGTAGTATTTGGTTAATCCCATGTCTTTGGGCTTAAGGTTTCATCTATTGTCATTGCTTTAGAGTTTGTGTTGCTAAAACACTCTCTCAAAAATCTCTAGGTCTAATGTCTTTGGCGATTGTTCTAATTCATCGTTGACCCTTTGTCATTGGTTCACAATATTTTAAGAAATATCTTATTCCATCAAGTGCATTATTTTAACTGCCCCTTGTGTCCTATTTTCCCATTGGTACCCAATGCTTTATTACAAACATTATCTTAAATGGTAGCATGGGTTGTTTTTTCCTCAAAATATATGTCGGGTCCTAGGTTGGGATTTAATTTTTTCTATTGGTCGCCTAAGGTTTTAGCCTTAATCCTTGTGTCCTTATCTATTGTCTGCCTAGTGGTGGTCCCTTCTTATGAACTAACATATTTGACATGTGCAAATTTTATGGTTTTGTGATGATTGTTTGATCACCGCAGGTAGATCCCGACCATTCCCTATGCCCCCACTTTATTCTATTTTTCATTTAAATTTTTTTGATGAGTTGGAAGGCAAGCACCACATCTCTTCTTTAGTAGTGGGCCCAATGCCTTTGAAAATTCAGCCGACGATGTTTCAATGAAATAAATGGTAGTTGTTTGGAAATGTGGCTCCATTTGGGCCACTCCCTGCCACCCCATTTGTTCTTATTTTTTCCTTAAAATATTTTCGTGGGCTAGTGAGTTGTGAGAATCTATTGCTTTGTCGAAGGGACCCACCTGGCTTTGGATGCAGCGAACACTTTATCAATAAAAATTTGATAGTTGATAATGGGTGATGTGGGTCCATCCTGACCACTCCTCACTATCCCATGCAAGACCCACCCATGCCTTGCATCTTGGAATAGGGAAGCAGGCATGGGCCACATAGATTAGTCTGAAGGGTGGAACTAACATTACAACGGGAAAATATTAAAGAAAATTCTTGCCATAAAGTATACGGGATGAAGTGTGTGCCATTGAAATGATTTCTTTGGTACATGTTTATGATGTAATGAGTTATTTTTGATCTCATCCATGAATTATATCAGAGGTTTATACACATGGACTCATGTGTTGAGTTAAGGCAAGCACAAGTTGGAAAATTGTGATCAAATTCTAGCCACTCTCCATTGTCTTGTTGATAAAAGCTACAAGTGGACTAATTCTCATGGGAAAGTGGGAAAATATGACACAAAAGGCTTTAGTGAATGCCAAGTGGAGGATGGAGTCTATTGATAGGGTAGATGTTTATCCACATGGGTTTTTCTAATTAGAAAAAGGCAATAGATGCATGCAGTCAACCTTTTCAAAATTAATTACTATGATTCACATTATATGTCAATCTGTCTCACCATGTTATCAATGGCAGAGATTCAAAATCAAATGGTTTCCTATCAGGTTGCTCATGTAAGGCTTCTATGAGAGTTTTTTTGATATAATGAGAGTTGATAGCCATTTTCTTCATAATTGCAATCATCAAAAGCTAAATAATTGATCCAGAGTCCGAGTAGAAGGCATCAAAAGAGTTTTTGGTAAGGAAGTTGCAAAAATATTAAGGTTGTTTTCCCTGGTAAGTAGGCATTCATACCTACTCTATTTCAATTACACATAAGTTAGCTTGTGAGCTCTAATTTCTTGGGGTGGTGAGGGTTTTATTGCCTACCTTTTCCACTTAGATTGATAAGAATTGCATAGGTCTTGGGGTTTTTCTCTACAAATTTCAACTTGAGAACAAACTAGTGAGTTTTTTCTGCAAGTGAAGGTTTGCTAGCTCTTATTTCATTTTTTGTGAAAATGAGTAAGCCTAGTGAGTTTTTCCAATCAGTCATGAGGTATAGGATGATTAGTATGCTTGAATCTTACAAGGACACACCTAAAATTGAACAAGAAACACCAGGAGCTCTTCTAGAGCCCGTGAGAAATTTGTGAAGGGTGGTGTCAAGAGCACCTACAACCTATGGACCAGGGTTGTTGTTCATAACCACTATGAGTCTGGTGGGAAATTCGCTAAGTATTGTGGGAAGAAGAAGAATAAGTACCACAAGGCTTATGATTCTTATATGGGGAGGTATAACTCTGTCATGGAGGATTTAGTTGGTCCTTTGAGTGATGAAGGAGATACTAACCTAGAGTACGACCATTACCTTCTCATGCTAGCATGTCAAGAGTATTTTGATAATGGAGGGGTAGCAGCTTCTCCAGTTTCAGTAAGAATATGAAGGGGACATGCCTACTCTGATTCTAACACCAGTGCCACAACAGTGGGCTCATCTTCTTCAGTGAATGTGTAAGTTTTTGTCTTGGGTGCTGACATGGGGAATATTATTTGGTTAATGTGGATGATAGATTTTGGTGTTTTTGCAATTACAAACTATGCCTTTATGAAGGTTGGCTAATCTTCTTTAACAAACAATATGGGTTTTTGTCTTTTTGTGATTTTCCCCACTTATGGAAGTGAAAATATAATTGTTTGGGAAATCTCTATAGTTGAAATGAAATTAAGTGTCAAATGTAAATGTGAATTAAATAGCAATTTGGCTTGATGTTTGTTGCTCCAATATTTTTATAAATGGGATTTTAGGGCCAATTACAAGGGTTCAAATTTTGGGTCTTGGGTGGTCTAGGTTGAAAACTAAGCTCATGCAAGAGAAGTTGTAATTAATGCTAAAATGAATAGATTAGTATGAAGTCTAGGGTGCAAGCTAATTTGTAACAAGATTAATTAATTTTATAGTAGCAACAACATATGAATGAAAATGCAAGTTTGAAAGAATATTTCTCTCCTATGTATTTTCCCTTCCATATTATAAATGAAATGATTAAGGATCCATTTTTATCTTCAATCATTTTGGTTGAATAATTGATTTTATTTTTGCTTTGGTTTAATGAACCAATTAAATGCTTGCATAAGATCATAGGTCTGTGAGGAAATATTATAGGATTGCTAAGTAGTTTTGTTTTCAACATAGTGAGTTGAATATTGTAATGCAATATGTTAATAGTCCACAAATGTTTTGATTTGAGGTTAAAAATGGGTTTTGAAGGGGCCCAGAACCCTTTACATCAAAAAGCAGCTGATAAAAGAAGATAAAAACATAAAGCAACAATTAGTCCAACGACAGGCAAACAACAACCAAAAAGAAGGAAACCAACCAGTAGCACTACATATTTTGCAGAGTCTCAACAACTTCCATTTCATGAGAAGCCAACCTCTGCACATTATCCACCATATCAAACACCTCAATATCCAAGGCCCTAGCCCGAGCTTTCATTATGTTTCTAGTTTTGGCTCCTGACCCACTCGTTTTAACCTCACCACTCAAAACACTAGCTTTCACAACACCTTTCTCAATAGCACACTCCACGTCCATTAGTTGACCCCTAGCAGCGATATCATCAATAGACTCATTCTCCTTTCTCTTTTTTGTAGTAGTCACAGGGGAGGTCACCTTGGAAGAGTCTGAGATAACCAAGACCTTAGAGGCATCTCAACCCTTCATCACAACATTCCACAACTTATCAAATTTATCCTCAAGGGATAACATTCTACCATTCTACCTTCCAAATTTTGTTTCAGATTAATGGTTTTCTCTGCCATAGTATTAGGAAAAGTATTAAGAGAATCCATGAGATTATGAATTTGGATTTGGACAAAAGGGTCCTAATCCTTACTTGCAATACCTCTAATTCTAACATTGGTCTTATTAATCTTATGGAAGAACCACTTAAGAAGTTTAAACAACACATTGGCACTTTCATGGGTGGAGCCCAACACATCAGACAATTCCTCCTTGTCAAGGTTCAAAATATTTTTCCCCACAAAAATGTCTTCATTAGAAGAGCTAGCATGAAACTTTTCATCAAAAATTTCCTTACCTTTACCAACTGGGACATGAGTCTTCATTTTTTGAATGGAGCAGGAAATTTCCTCCACAACAACCTTCCTTTTCAGAATCCTAGCCACATCCGCTTTACTAGATCACACAACATGACCACCACCCATAGATCTTTCCTTATCCTTCTCTTGCAACCCCATATTAGCACCCGATGAAGCCTCACCATAGATACCACCAGCAAGGGAGAGGGGGATACCCTTCTCTAGAAGAAAGCCAACAAAGATCACCTTAGCTTTTTGGCTCCCCTTCGTAGGCTCCTACACATATTTAGTCACTAGAGGAGGAGAGGAAGCTTTCCCATAAAGTTCATTTTTTTCCTTACCACCCTTAGAAAGAAAATTCACCACCCCCTCATCAGTGCATGTTGTATAGCCCACCTTATCATCCAACTTCCTTTTCCCAGTTTTTCCTAGAACAGGGGAACTGGGACCCTCATCAAAAGTGGCATATGAATCTGAGACATAATCAACATCATCATCCCTATTAGACTCAAATTCTTTATTCAAAATAAGCCTCCTCTTCTTAGGCGTCTTACTAACCCTTTCCTCTCTCGAGTCTGCCTCATAACCTTCCCTAGGTTTAGCAATATTTTCCTTCAGAGAAACCAAAGTTTTATGCACCTCATGAGATTTGACATGTTCATAAATCAGGAGAATTAACCTTGTATGCAATAAAGGGTTTTTGGGGTTTTTTCTATGATCTTTAATCCTCAAATTGAGGGACATTAACAGATAGTAGGGAAAATACACCCATTTATTATGTGAAAAATGGTTAAGAAAAAGGAAATAGTAAGTCTTAATTGTCGTATACCTACCTTCCAAGGTTACATACCTCATAATTTCTTCAATAACATCACACCAAAGTGCTTTCAATGAGCTCCTCTGATTCCCACCACTCTTTGTTGGCTTCAAATCTGCAACCTCATTCCCTTTAAATAAATTTGACATTGCAGCTTGTGATTCTTTTTTATCTCTAAATACCTTCATACCCTAAATAGCCAAGCCAGTGATTTGGGCTATAAATTTTTCATGAACCATAGTTTCCCTACCACCCAAATTTAGGGTTGTCTCATTCCATCCTTCAGCAACCAAAATGGTGACCTGGGGACTGTTACCATGCAATCTTTCCATATACAGAGTTAAACCTCCCCTCTCTAAAATCTCCCATACCTCCTTCCTTTGCTTAGTAGTAAGACATGACCTAGGCTCAACATGGTTTTTGTCCCCACC
Organism: Sequoia sempervirens; assembly: GCA_007258455.2. Taxonomy (NCBI): domain Eukaryota; kingdom Viridiplantae; phylum Streptophyta; class Pinopsida; order Cupressales; family Cupressaceae; genus Sequoia; species Sequoia sempervirens. Next base: position 127,244,210 of record VDFB02353493.1, read on the forward strand.
CATCGCAGAAGATGTAACAAACAAAAACCAAGTACATAACAAAAAGCTTAGGAAGATAAAGTAGACACCACCTAGAACAAGAATACCCAGTAGAAGCCTCTGGAAACTAAGGCGATAAACACCCACAATTTGTGTGAAGCCAACCACTAGAAAAAAAAGCAATAATGAATTAGAACCTTGCACCTTGTGAAAATCGTCCCTCAAAATCATAATTTTAACATCCTCATTCATGATATTCAACCATGTGAGTAAGGACAAGAACCCTTTAATGTACAATAAGAACAAGATTAGATTAGCATTCATTATTCATTATAGCCTTTTCCTTAAAAGGAATAGGATCATTCAAATCCCACTCCTTGCTATCTCTAACACCAAAGTTAGAGAAGAAATTAGCTAACATATTTCCCTCTTCCAAAATATGGGAAATATAAACATTTTTAAAGGAATTGATAATATCAATTGAGTCCCTTACCAAGGTCTCAATAGTATGAGATGGAGGTGAGATATTCTTCAAATTTTTAATAATTTTCAGAGATTCACCCTCCAAATAGACCTTCCTATACCCTCCGCTCTGAGCCAATTTGAGACCATGATAGACTACAACTGCTTCTATGTAGTAGTTTGTTTTGGTTCTCAAAGGGAGTGCCACAACAAAGATGAGCCTACCACTAGAATTTCTAATCACTCCCCCACATCTAGCACATCTCAGATTTCCTTTAGCCACACCATCAAAATTGATTTTAACCCAACCATTCGGAGGTGCCTTCCAAACAACATCATCTCTTGAGGCTTTCCCTTTAGAAATCGGGAGGGATATATTACAGGGCAATTTCTAGTTTTGAGCAATATAAATATCAAAGGGACTAAGATTAATCTTTCAATCAACATAAAAGGAGATCCTAGATAGAAAGTTTTCCTTGATTCCCACACAAAACTTATAGGAAACAACTAAAGTAGGAAGAGCATAATTTCTAAAAATTTTGTTATTGCATTCCGACCACACCCCCCAAATCAAATGAGGTAGAGTTAGAGACCACAAAATCTGTAGAGTTGGATTAGAAGAAGGTCCAACCCATTGGGACCATAAATCTTTGACAGAGCTAGGAAACACCTAGGTAAGATTCCAAAGCGAGAGCACATGATTCCATATCACACCAATATACCTACATCCAATCAACAAATGACAAGTATTCTCTGCTTCCTCTTCATAGAGAAAGCATCTATTTGGCATAACAAAGCTTCTTTTAATTAGATTATCAGTAGAAAGAATTTTGTTCTGATAGAAGAGATAAAAGAAAATATTGATCTTAGGATTCAATCTAGAGGACCAAACAAAAGCCCAAAAGGGGGGCATATCAACAAAGGAATCAGAGAGATCAAAAGTTGAAGCAATAAAAAAGTTACCCACAGAGGAAGGCTTCCAAACCAACCTATCAGGAGAAGGGAGAGAAGGAATGTGAACCAATGAAATAGCCTTATAAATAATTTCTAGAGTAGGGTCCACCTCATGTAATTTCCTCCAACAACCTCCTTCAATATAGTCAACAACAAATCTTCCAATCTATCGTAGACAGAGTTCCATATAGGGTTGAGCCCATAGCTCATCCTTGAGAGGCCCATTACCAAACTAGTTATCTTCCTAGAACAAAATACTCCTCCCATTACCCTATTGCCAAAAGAGACCCTTAGCAACAAGCCTTCAGGCCTTCAACATACAATTCCACAACACAGAACCATGCAGAGGGTTAAACTCATAAGATAAAACATCTCTAACCCCAACAACACCATGTAAGTACTTTCTCCAAGCAATTTTAGCCCACTCACTTTTGGTTAACAAGAGATTTCACAACTATTTACCCAAAAGGGAAATGTTAAACGTTTTTATTTTGTAGATACCCAACCCACCCACCTTTCTAGGTCAACATACATCATCCTAAGAAACCAGATGAGTCCTTTTTTTATCTTCAACACCTATCCATAGGAATTTTTTTTGAATCCTTCCAAGATATCCACAAATTTCCTTAGCGTGTGAAAGTGACTAAGAGCATAGACTAGAATATTATGAAAGGTGGATTTAATGAACTGAACTTTACCAACTTGTCTTAACAAAGCCCCCTTCCACCCAGCCAACTTGGAATTAAATTTGTCAATCAACCCCCTCCATAGAGAATCGGGAGCCTTAGAGCATAAGGGGAGCCCCAAGTAAGAAGTTGGAAGTTCACTAATTTGACACTAAAAAATTCTAGCAATCTTAATATGTCTCTGAATCAGAGTGTTGAAATAGAGAATATCACTCTTCTATACGCTAACCTTCTACCCATACATAGCCTCATACATTTGTAAAATCCACTTCATAGCCTTAGCTTCCTTAATAGACTCTTACCCAAGCAAAAGAGAATTATCCACAAATTGCTAATGAGAGAAAACAAGGTTAGCAGAAGAAGGGGCTAGCCTAGACAGAACTAGGGTTAACAAATCTTTGGATAAGATGACCCAAAGACTCAACCATAATGATAAACAAGAAGGGAGAGATATGATCCCCTTGTTGTAGTCCCCTAGAGCTATCAAAGAGAGGGGAAGGAGACCCATTGATGAGAATAGAGAATTGAGGGGTTGAAATAAGTTGATGCACTAGAGCCACCATTTTCTCCCCTAAACCAAAGTAGAGAAGAATCTTAGAAAAAAAATCCCAATCCACTCTATCATAAGCTTTGAGAAAATCAAGCTTGAGGATGAAACCAACCTGTTTATTAACAGTAAGAGAATGAATATTCTCATGAACAGTGAGAATGGAATCCAAAATTTTCCTACCAGCCACAAAACCATTTTGCTAAGGAGAGATGATAAGAAGAATTTTCTTTTGCAACCTCAACACCAAAAGCTTGGAGAAAATCTTATATATCGAGTTACATAGACTAATATTATGGAACTCCTCAAAAGAAGTAGCAACAAGATTTTTTAGGAATCAAAACAATAAAGGTGGAGTTCAACTCTAAAAGAGAGCCCAATCTAAAAAAATCCTCAGTAGCCACAACAAAATATTTTGCAATAATTTCCCAAAAATAGTAAAAAAAGAACATGGGAAACCCATTAGGGCTTGGAGCCTTATTACCTTCAAAGAAGAACACAACACACCAAATTTCTTCGACCAAAGGAATACAAAATAACCATCTATTGATCTCATCATCCACCAACTAAGGAATATCCCTCAGAATATCCACTTGATAGGCCAAGCCAAGCTCTCCTTCCACCGAAAGTAGCTAAGAAAAATATGAAGCAACAACATTCTACAAATCAACATTCTTCTCTAGAGCTTGGTTGTTATAGTTAATTAGATTGATCTAATTAGAGGCCCTATGTTTTGGTGTAGAAAAATGAAATAACTTAGTATTTCTATTGCCACTCTTCAACCACATGATGCTCGAATGTTTCTTTGAGAATTCTTCCTCCTTTGCAATTATATTACGCAACTTAGAAAGCAAAACATTTTCCTTTAAAATAAAGTCCTTATCATACCCAGATGATTGAATGACTTGCTGAACAGATTGAAGCTCCTTAGAAATCCCATCTTTCTCCAAAAGAATATGAGCAAAAGAGTTACAGTTCCATTTTCTAACATTAAGCTTCACATTAGCCAAATTTTTAACATCTCTATACATAGCTAACCCATCCACATTAATATTCCACCAGTCCTTAATCAAATTTCCCAAATTCAGATCACAAGTCCACATTTTCTCAAATCTAAGAGGAAATTTCTTCTTGCCGTCCAACAAATCCACAGACAGAGCCAAGGGGAAGTGATCTGAACCCAATCTAGTAAGATATGAAAGAGAGCAAGAATAGTGAACTAACCACTCAGGATTTAAAAGAGCAGGATCTAGCTTAACTTGGATAAGGGCATCACCCACATGCCTATTTGACTAGGTAAAGGAAGCCCCTTTCAAATCTAGATCAAGAAGAGTCAAATCATTGATGAACTGCATAAGGTTGTACCTACTATCATCCACATTCTATGAGCCACTCATATTATCAACATCATGCAGGACTGTTGAAATCTCCAATGACCAACTAGTTACCAACATTGTGACAATCTTTAAAGGAAGCAAGATTCTCCCAAAGCCTTTTTCTAGCACTCTTACAATTAGGAGAATAACTATTAGATAAATTCTAGGAGAAATTTTCATGAAGATGGAAAAAAGAAGTAGCCACATGATTACTATCATTAAGCACCTCCACACCTCTAATAACTTGAACATTCCAAAAAGTCACAATCCCACCAGAAGCACCCCTCGCCTCGGACCAATGCATACCACAATCCTTAAAAAGCTTTGATTTCAACCTAGAGAGCTTATCCAATCCCATTTTAGTTTCTATAATTAAAACAATATCAGGTCGATGATCTCTTACCATATTTGCTAAGAGATCATGCTTATGAGGGTGATTCAAACCCCTCATATTCTAGGAAATAATCTTCATGGGAGTTTATAGGAGGTTCTCTTAGAGCACATATCCAACAGAGTTCTCTACATTCCATTAGCAATATCCATTCGACACTATTTTTCCCTAGCAACATTAACTGGGGGCCAACCTCTACCATGCAGCTTAGACCCATAGTCTGACCTCTATCGGTTCCTTGTCACAACTCCTGGAAAAGGAGAATGTTTCTTCCTATTATGCCATGAACCATAATATAAGGCAGGTTGTCCACTTCCTCATACTCCTCAGACTCCTTGACATTAGGCTTTAACTCCAACCCCTCTATTTTCAACACAACACTTTGAGGAATCCCCCTGGGAGGAGAACCAAATTAAACAATCACAGAAGAATTATTTTCCTCCAACATTATAGACCTTACCTCATTAGACACAGGGGACAAGCCTTCTTTTCAACCTGTTCCAAATCTTGACTCATTTCCCCCTGATATGGTTGACATTCAACCACCTTATTAATCTCCTCCAGATATGTGTCCTCACGAACCTCTGAGGAAGGCACACCTTCAAGCTCCACCTCTTGAGTAGGAGGATTGAAAAATTCCACCTCTTGGGCTGGAGGTTTCTCTACCTATCTCTATTGTTTAGTCATTTGATTAGGAAATTTGAGAGGACATTTCTTGGCCCAATAGCCAACTCTCTTATAGTGGAAGTAGGCAAAGTGATTCGACTCAAATTCAACCAACTGCTCCCACACCCCAAGTTTAGAGTTAATCTTAACTATCAAAGGAAAATTAACTGATTGCTCCACATTCACACAAAGTCTAGCATAAACCAACTGCTTCCTAGAAGCCTTCATTTGGTCTATCGACAACAAGCTACCAAATGTGCTAGAAATCCCCTTGAATACCTCCTCATCCCAAAATTCCAGCAAGAGGCTAGGCAATTTGACCCAAACCAGAGCATCTGAGAAAGAGCACGAGTTTAGATTGAAGTTTGTTTCCCATTTCTTCAACATCAAGGATGACTTTCCAAGGAACCACAAGCCCCCCATCAATGCCAACACCATATCATCTTCACATTTCAAGGAAAAAGAGAAGAAAACTTTGGCCATATAAGCCACATCAATTTTTCCTTTAGGTTTCCAGTGAGTTAAAGTAAATTTGTGCACCAGCTCAATGTGAGGTCGAGCACCAACAAATTTACCCAACAGAGCCATGTCCATATTGGACACTCTTTTTTCCACAATACAGTCCAGAACATAAATAGAGTACTCACCAGTCTTCTTATTAGCAACAATAGGCACTACAGGAGTACTTTTTCTTTAGGCTTAAACCCAAATAGATCTATCCATTCAAGAGTCTTAGTCTTTTCAATTCCAAGACCATCCATGTTAGAAATCCCATCACACCTATCCAAAAATAGGCCATTCCCTAACTTTTCAAAGCCAGGAACTAGGGAGTGCATTGGGTACACATTCCTCAAAGCCCCTTTACTGTTAGAAGAAACGTTAGCCACAAAAGGGGACCCACTTAGCTTACCTGAAGCAAGGGCCCTGCCTAACATCACCTTCACTTCAACACACTGTCTTCCATTATCACCTGAAGCAACATCTTGATCTCTTTCCTCTTTAGAATTTTAAAAATCACCACCACCTGAAGAGGTTCCCATGTTAAAAAAAAATACAGTCCACAAATGGTGAGTCTAAATTGTTAATGTATTAAAGAATGTTACAAGTGTGATTCCATTACCCAAAGGAAAAGCACTATTCTATTTGTTTGGTCATCCAAAATATAAATGAGTTAGTCCTGGGCCTAACCATGAACTTGAAATAAGAAAGAAAATTATTTAAATACTTGAACAATTACATCATATCATTATAAAATATCATTTTATTCCTTGCTATAGATAGTAATTTGCTTAAGGGTCAGCCACATCCTTGATGAATTTTACCTATTTGCACCTCATAGGAATATATCTATTTGTTCAAATGTACTTGATAAAATGGTAGAAGAATCATATGAACATAATAAGGATCACCCTCCTAGGTTTCACATAACCCAAAGAGTAGAAGTAAGGGTCTAGTAATCCTTACTTATTTTTTAGCCAATCCTTACCTATTCTTATCATTGGATTGTGTCTAATTTATAGGCATATGGTGAGATCAAGTTTGGTTATAAAAAAATAACCAAAAAACCCTACACCTTAAATCCTAAATCCTACACCCTCAACCCTCATCCCTATATCCTATACCCTCAACCTTATACCCTAAACCGTGAAAATTGTCCCTCAACACTATACTTAAACCCTAAAAAATGCACTCTCAATCCCTCAACACTATACTTAAAGCCTTACATTCATCAGTAGCATGACCATGAACTCTATAATATGCACAAAATTAACTCTTGTAGTAAAATTTCTTTCATGTTTTTGGAGGGAGAGATATCAAACGATCTTCGAGGATTCTAAACAAGATACTGTCTTGATAAAAAGTAGAATATGTTGCTTTATTTTGTGGCAAAGATATCTATTGCTTAGTATTAGGTGTCACACTTACACAAGACTCTTTAGATTGAAAGATTTTATACTCTCCTTTATATGTAAAATCTATCAAATTTGAATCGTAAGTGTTTTGTGTGATGAAATTAATGTTAGGCAAGGAATTCTCTATTTCTTTCAAGGGATAACAATCAAGACCACTAGTGTCTATCAATTTAGGATGCACTACTGTTAAAGTCGGCTTAGAAGAATCTTTTGTAAGAGTGTTGATATTGAGAAAAGACTTGTTTGTTTCTTTCAAGGGACAATAACCAAGACCATTAGTCTTTTCTTGCATGTGAGGCTCTATAGGGTTATGAATGCCTTGTCCTCTAGCACCACATCCTTTTCTACTATATCTAAGTTATTTCATAAGCTCATAACTTCTTCCATAAAGCTGATTCATTTCTTTTGGATGTGGTGATGTTGATAGTCTATCTCATAAAATTTTGTCATATAATTTGATTCTTCTTCTAAAGTGGTTGAGGTGGATGCTTTTGAAGGGTCCTCCAAATTTTGTGTTGACATTACCATTTTTTCTTTTCCCTTTTTAGAATCTTTGTTCATAATCTTGTATTCTCCCATGAATATTGATTCAAAATCTAAGGAATCCCAATCATCTTCTAATAGATTCATTATTTCCTCAATATGTTTTTTTCCTTTCTTTTTGTTCCATAGGTTCTACTTGTGTAGTTGGTGTTAATGTTTTCAAAGGATTTTCCTTTCCTTTCTCAAGGTTCAAACAACTGTTTGGGTCAGGGTCAGCTTCGAGTGTGTACACTTTGTTGTTGTAGACATAATTCATTACACGGTGAAGAGTAGAAGGCATCCCATTCATTGCATGAATCCATGGTCTACCTAAATGGAGATTATATGAAATATCATGAGGCATAGCATGGATCAATGTTTCTAATTTGGCCTTTCCAACTGTAATAGGAAAAGCAATCACACCAAGCAATTTTTTTCCTACATTATCAAATCCTTTAATAGATAAACAATTAGGTTGAATTTTTTATTTATCCACACCAAACTTATCCAAAAGGGATACACTACACACATTAAGGGTAGAGCCATTGTCAATGAGGGTTCTTTTTATTCCAAACCTATTATGTATAGCTATTATCATGAGAGGATCATTTTTTTTGCACTTCCAAAGGAGGGAGATCACTTTGGTGGAAAATAATGTCAACATTCATTTCTTGAATTAGGGTTGCTATGTCATTCAGTTGTGCACTAGAAGGGGTAGGAACTTGTTGTAGAGCACTTTGAATCATGTTATGATAATGAGGGGATTCTTGAATAAGGTCCCATAATGATATCTTAACAAAGTGCTCTTAAGTTGTTCAATAAAATCATACTCCTTTCCACTTTGTGAAAGCAAACAAGGAGGACCTGGTAGGATAGGATTAGGCAATGGGAGGGATGTTGAAGGTGTTTGTCTTGGTTGCAGATTGTTTCTAGTGTTATATGTGTAGACACTAAAAATTGTCCTAGGCCTGTGACTTCTAAATTCTCCATCATTTCCCCTTTTGTCTTTAATAATTAAACAATTTTTAATTATTTAATTATTTCTTAAAGTCATAAGTCTTATATTAATTAAATAATTTTAATTATTTAATTAATTCATTTTTATCTTTATTCCTCCTTGATTAATTAAATAAATTTTATTTATTTAATTACATCACTAATTAAGTCCCTTTCTTTCTAAAATTAAATAAATTCTTATTTATTTAATTTTTATACCAAGTTCTACTATAATTAAAATAATTATTTTAATTATTTAATTATTAATTAGCCTCTTCTCTCCTAAATTAAATAAATTTTATTTATTTAATTTGGTCCACTCTCTTGAATTTTGAATTAAAATCAATATTTAATTCAAATATTCCCTTTGTCACATTCTTCTATAATTAAATAATTATTTTTAATTATTTGATTATGCGTTGGCCACCTAGATTAAATAATTTTTATTATTTAGTTTATCTTATCACCTCTTTATCCATGCCAATCTTATCTTCCACATCAAATCCTTACCTATCCATGTCTCAATTAACCTCCACCCTTGATTAAATTATTTATAATTTAATCTTGACTGTCAATCCTTATCATTTGCCCTAATTTTTCCCTAACCCTAGTCCATACTACATCTTTCATTCTTGGCCATTGATAATTGACATTCAATCTTAGCCATTCATTCAAAATTTTATTTCCTATAAAAGACCTTGTCCTTTTCATTTTCAAGCTATCTTTTGCTATCTAGAGTCATCTTGCTATCAAGACTATCAACATCAAGTCAAGTGCATCCATAGTCAACTAGAATCTTCAATATTTTTCCTTGTCATTGTCATAGACTTATTTACATACTCAAAAATCTAAAGGAAATTATCATATTCATATCAAGCAAAATGGAGAAGTGCAATGAAGGTGAATCAATGGTGGTATGAAGACTTTTGATAATATTGTTTCATATTTATGCTTATTTGTGCTTCATTGTTTATTAGGGTTTTATTTATATGCTTTATTGCCTAACCTTGATAATTCTTAACCCTGATTTACATTGGTGAACCTAATGTGAAATGAAATTTTGTAGATTTTCCTAATTTTATATTGTTATTTTGTGCAAAAATTTGGAGATTTAAATTTTACAACTAGGGTTGGAGACACAAGCCTAGGGTTTGGAAAGATTTGACCATATCTCTCAAACAACCACATATTTTTTCACAAAAAGAATTTCGCAAGCTAGGGACAATATCAAGAGCCTTTAGTCAAAAAATCAGATTTTGTGGATTTATTTTTAATTATTTATAAAAAAATTATTATTGTTCATGAAAAATTAATTTTGAGAGAAAATTAGTGAATTTTTTAGACTTTTTTATGTTTCTAGAAATCTCTTTGAATTCTAATAGGGGTTTTCTCTTTATTTTTCTAATTTGGATAAAAATAATTAGACAAAAATTAGATCTTTGTAAAAGTAGAGTTTTATAAAGATTTTCTAATATCTCACAAAAGGTTGCAGATCTTTTCACAAAAATGCTTTTGTAGATTTGGCATGATGCCAAGAGATTTTAGTAAGAAAATCAAAATTCTTGGACTTGTTTTTAATTTTTTATAATTTTATAATTATATTTCATGAAAAATTAATTTTGGGTGTAAATCACCAATTTTTTTGGATTTCTTTACATTTTTGGAAAGCTCTTGAAATTTCAATAAGGGTTTGTTCTCTATGCTTTTATTTTTTATGCCAAAAATATTTTCAAAAATCAAATTTGTCTTGACTAGCTAACCCTCTAATATTAGTGATGAATTATCTTGTTAGGATTTTGGCTTTTTTGTTGGTTTTGTGAATGTGCAGAAAAATAAACGCTTCAAAAGAAAAATTGGATTAAGTGGACAATATTTTGGAGCTAAAGAAATTCTAGGTGCACACTTTTCAACTCATGTCTTAATCTTGTCTTCTCAAAAATACATTTCAATTTGGGCTTAAAAAGAACAAATATCTTCTCAAAATCACAATTCAATTTAGGCTTAAAAAGAACAAGTGCTTGCATTTGTTGGTGATATTTTTGTTCTTGGACATGTGTATGCTCTTCCCTAGGATTCCATATGATCTTGGGAATCAAAATCACTCTTCAACACTCTCACTTTTACATCACATATTTTAATTTCTAAGGTTAATGAACATTGCTTGTGTGATAAAATAAATGTGTATTCTCTCTCCTCACATTATGATATGATCTTGGAGATCAAAAGCATTATTTGCATCACTTTTGTGTAACCTTCTTAAGGGGGCCTGTGTAGAGAAGTGATCACTCTAGGGGATGACTTCAACTCTAGCATTTTAGAAAAGTATAAATAGCGGGGGGTGAATCTAAAGACATGCCTCTTAGAAGTAGAATCTTGCCAATTTTGGCTAAGCTCCAAAGAACTTTATACCTTTGGGAAGTGAAGCTGGAGTGTGGGTTACCCTCTCCTATTTTTTTGGAATTATTCTCCTTTCAAATTCATGAAATTTGGCCTCTAGTACCTTCAATGCATATAAAGGACATCCCTAGATCCTTGTGCATCTTAGTTTAAGACCATTGGCCAATCTCCCCACTTGAATAATTGCTAGGATGGTTATTGTTCTTGGAATTTTCTTCTTATCATAATCATTTGCATTACATATTACATCAATCTTGTCTTGTGTGTGTGAATGTGTATTCAAGATTTAAATCTTAATCAAACACGAAAAAATAAAATATCCAAAAGCATTAGAAAATTTCAAAAAAACACAAATCTAGGTTTCCTCCAAGTCAAGCTATCCACATCATCTTTGAGTCAAACTTCTCATCCTCATTTTCATCCTATCCTTTGTATTTTCATTTAGACCTCACTACCATGTCTATAATTTACCTTGATATGCTTGCTAGTCAAGTTGAATACTAGTTACTTTGCAATGGTCAATACCACCAAGCCATAGAATTCAAAAGAAAATTCATCAAATCCAAATACCAATCAAACTCAACCCATGGTCAACTACCCACATACCCTTCCTACCAACAATCCATAATCCCTAGTCATTCATCAATTTACCCTCACTATCAAGAGTCATTTGGAACATCTATTAGTCATACTATCCTAACCTTGACAAGGGAAACCAACCTTCCACCAATCCCTTCCAAGCCTCCACGTACTATCCTAGTCCATCATCCATCAATCCATTCCAAGCCTCCACATCCTATCCTAGTCCAACATCTACTAATCCTTTCCAATCCGCTCCATACCAATCTACGTTTAGCCATGAAAATGCATCTACTAATTGTCTCCAAAATCACATTTCCTTGCCTAGACCTTGGGATACATGTCAAAAGGAAAGTCCAAATCATGATAACATATATCCAAATTCATTTCAAGATCAAAGTAGTCCATCCCATGACCCCATCCTTAAGCCCATCCAAGAAATCCTTCTAGAAAATCATGTCACCCAAGACAAACCCATCTTTGATCAAGACACTACCATTGATCATGAAATCCAAAACGATCCACCTTATCAACCTTTATACCATCCATGACCAAAAATTTGAAGTCAACCCTATCCAAACTTCATGCACCTCCATTTCCCAAAATGAGACACTTGCCTCCTTTGGACACATAGATAATCAAACAAATGGCATGGATCAAGTGAAATAAGAACATAAAAAAGCTACTACAAATCAAGAAAAACATAAACAAGCTACCATGGATCAGGTCAAAGAAGAAGATGCAAAAGCTATCATGGATCAAATCGACATCCCAAATGACCAAGAAGACACAAACATGATGAATGATAAAGCCAAAATATACTACCAACTAGGATCATCCACTTTTATCAAATTAGGCTTTCTCGTAGAAGAGAGGATTCCAAGCATTATTTTCCACATACATAATGATGGGTTCACATCTTGCTTTCAAAACAACAAATACCCCATTGCAAACAAAATTTATTAGAGCATGCAGTATCAAGGAAGAGGACTAGGCATACATGAGCAAGGCATTCGAGAACTAATACAATTTTATGAAAATCCTAGACATCAAGGTCTTGGCTATTCTTCAATTAGAAAACCAAATGATGTTAGTGATACCTCCATGATATTAGGGGACACTTTATCCAATACAAACAACAAAAATAGGGGCTATGAGTAGTCCTTGGGATAAGGTTGCTGCCAACACTCACTAGTAGAATTTGGCAAATAAATGACTGTGACTAAAAATTTTAGTCACGTGACTAAAAATGACTAAATTCTACTAATTTTCTGCAATTCACAAGTATAAATGACTAAATAAATGACTAATTTGGTCATCAGGTAAAATCACAACTAAATAATTGGTCAGAAAAATAAAAATGACTAAATAAATGACTATTACTCTATTATTTTTTCTTTCAAATTTGATCATAATCCATAGAGCTTAAGCCCCTCATGAGACCCCTACCTAAGCAGGCCATTTAGCCACCTAGGTTGCTTGGTGCAGCAAAAATACCTATTGTGTGGAAGGAATTGCCTCTCAGTGTAGTCTTAAGCCCTTCACATATTTTATAAAAAAAATTAACATTTACATTCTTTAACTTTTATTACTCATTATGTTAATGAATCATTAATTTTTTTTAACTATGATTTGAAGCCAATTTGGTTTTCCTATTGTGTTAGCATGTCAAATGTATCAAAGAGCAATTATGGTCATTTTCACTAATAAAATATGATTTAAACAATCCAATTGCATTTTTAGGGCTATCTTGTAGACACTTTCATTTCAAAAGGTCAAGTAGTTATTTCTAGAAGCAATTAGATTCAATTTACATGGATTGTAGAAATGTAATGTCTGTAAAAGTAATTATTTCTAGTAGTGCCTTAAAAATGTAAGGTCAAGTAGTTATTTCTAGAAGCAATTAAATTCAATTTACATGGATTGTAGAAATGTAATTGTCAAGTCTATTGAAAACAAAGGTTTTTCCCTTACTATCTTTGCTTGTTGATATACTCGACCATCTTAATAATGCGAAATAGAAATAACAATGACCACTTTTGGTATGCGAAATTTTTCTCTTTCAGGCTTTATATTGCTAATGATTTTTTTTAAAATAGAATTATTTTATAATCTATGAAATAAATTGTGTTGATAATTTTTATAGATGTTATCTTTCTATAAAAGTTTGAACTCTAGTAATTTTAGGAGCACATCACGCTTATCTTAATTTTCACAACCTATATTAAAATGACAATGTAGATAGATGAATTTTTTTCGCCTAAAAATAAAGATTAATTTTCACATGCCTTCCATGCAATAGTTTTTTTGGTGCATTTTAGCAATAGGTATTTTTGGTTCCTTGGTCAGGTTGTGTATGCATTTGGAGGGAATTTTAGGTGGTTGATTTTTGGCACAAAACATTGTGATTGCACGTTGGAGGGAAGTTTGGAAGTTTAAGCAACAATTTGGTCTTTCAGCTCCCATGTTTTTTTTATTGAAAATATTGGAATTACAAAGAGTATGTAGTGTTAAACTATAGAAAAAGCACAAAGAAACAAGCCAGCAACAACTAACATAGTTTTAGTAGTTACATGGTAGCAGCAGAAAATCAACTTAAGAAAGACTCCCTTTCAGCAGTTATATGCGTTTTAAGGTTTTCCCTTGGTTTGTAGAGTAGAAAATTGGCTTAAGAAAGACTCCATCAATATTAAAGGATCATTGGCATTGATGCAATGATAGAGACGTCACTATTAAAGGATCATAGAGTGGTTTCTTTGTCATGAAGAACAACAAAGGTATCCATCCACCAAGGCATTGTCATGAGGGAATGATGCATAGCATCCAAGAGAGTTTTGGAGTTGAGGCTTTATAAGTATAAACTTAAAACTTTCAAGAGGAAAAAACCCCATAGCAACAGATATCAAGCAAAAGCTTTTGTATGAGAGTACATTGCAAGTTTGATGAAGGAAACAACCATTGAATGCAAAGAGTGGTGGTTTCCATTTTTGTAATGTTAGAGCTTATTGAGCAGTGTTTTCTAAGTTGCAACACTAGTATCATTCAAGAAGGGGCGGAACATTAAACAAGGTTACAATCTAAAGGTAAGTGGAAATCTTGAATCCTGAAACCTCATGCTTCCCTTTATTTGTTTGAGATGCATTCACTTTTATCAGTTCCCCTTTCTAGGTCGATATTGAAGGTCTTCTCATTGTTATAATCTTTATTTTCTTCTATGAATGTGACCTTTATTTATCTACCATGATTGTCACTTCCCACTTGAATACACCACTTAATTTTGAAAATGAATGTATCTCTATACTTTACCATGAACTCTGCTCATTTTAAAGGTCCCTGTCCTTTGTATTATTTGACAAATCTCTTAGGTTTGCACTAAGAAAGAAATCGTGATCTGTAGGATGAGCTGATGTTTGGGTGAAAATCATTATTATATGCATTAAGATCATTTTTTTATCATTTCATATTATTGTGATGGTGCTGCTACAACAATCCCATGACTGTAAAAACTTTAACATTCCTTTGATCTTATGGATTGCTGCTCCATTTGATGCCCATGGTGCTTTGGAAACCATTATTTTGGCATATCTTATCACTATCATGACATTTTTGTACTCATAATCACCTTATCATGTAATCACTTGGATCTGCATTATTATAATAGTTAACTATAATAGTGTTTCCAACTCTTTTATATCACTGTTATCAAGCTTGGTGTTGTTCATTGAAAATCACTATTATTACGCTTCAACAACCATTATCCCTTTGTGACATAAATGCCACTATTTTTGGACCCTCCATTGTGTTAATATTACATGGTAAGTTGATCTTCATCCTTTATGACAATGATCTTGATGTTTCATATCACTATTCTTTCTTTCCATTGCTTCATTGTTGTTACAATCTTGTGCTTTCATTGATATAATGATAACGCTCTTTGACATTTAATGAATCTCATTGACTTTGACCCCTTTTCACTCTGTTCCATGGTCTTTTACATCTTCTTTGTGCATGATATCAAGTCTGAAATTCATAGCAACTACTATTATCTCCTTCATTTTTCTATGATCCTCTGGCACTCATGTGCTTTGATATAACAACAATCATTTGCAACTATTTTCCCTATATATATTGTCTTTCATTCCTATCCCTTGCATGCCTTGGACTACTATTATCATGCATTGAAAATTAAAACTCTTTATTCACTGTATTGATAATTCATTAGCACTGTCATTATTTGTATTCACTACTATCTTATGATGATTGTTCTTCATAGTCAATCCTTAAAATCATTGTTCTGATAAAAACATAATTTTTCTCTTTTGTTTTTACATTATTATCTCATTGCTTTGAAACTTGTGCTTTTTAATTATCACATCTTTGTTATAGTCTCTTCAAGGACTGAATTTCTTTCTCTATTGACTACAAGAGACCCCTTTGATCTTACAACTCAAAGCCTCTTACAAAAAACTTAGAATCATTTGTCAATACTGAACAAAAAACCATCATTCTCTGTCATTTGGCTCTTTCATTGACTGCCACTACACCATTATATTCATGCATGCTCTTGATTTTCTTAATATTGATACATATCACTGTCATCCCATTGATTCTTATCATCTTTTTGATAGTCACAACAACCTCCATAGATCTACATCTTGATTGTTGTCACCTTATTGTTCTGGACTGTTGCTTTCATACGTTCCCACTGTCTTTAGGTATGTATTATTAATGCTCATTGTATCATATTTTTAACACTAGATGTTGTTGTCATAATGTTTTAATGATAGTTTCTTTTAGTCTTTCTTACATCTCTATATTTTTCATCATATAGCACTGTGTTTTCATCATGTCTTATAACATTGCTATCTGGTGCACGAGCAGGAGCACCCTAGCAAGAACATGCCTCCATGAGGAAATTTTAGGTTTTTGATTTAGTATTGATGATATCATGACGTAATAAGGTATAAATGGCCACATTAAGCTTGGAATAGGTCCTAGATAGTCATTTTGGGTTCATTGGGCATATAATGTAAAAGTTGTAAAAATTGACAAAATGTTGTCATAACAATATTGTAAAAATGCAAAAAAATGCCAGATGGTGGAATATGAAGAGTCAAGTAGTTAGAGAGTCAGTTTGAGTCATTGGCTTTGTTTTATAAAGGAATTTTGAAGCCTCTCAAACTTTGAGGAAGGAATGGGGATGATGTAGGAATGAGAAATTCAATGAAAATACTCTATTTTTTGTCAATTACCAACATTTTCTTTGATTTCAGGCCATTGTACGGCCATGTACTATGTATAAACCTGCTCCTCCTCCATTGTAAGTAAAATACATGTGAATCTAATTTATTATGCAATTATTTTTAGGAAAATCCATTCATTTTTGTGAATGTTAGAAGCAATTCTTCTAAGGCGGGTCAAAACCCTGATCCAGGGTAAACAGTGGTAAACAAAATTGTGTTTCTCTAAATTCCACTGTTGAAATCTCCTATAAGTTGGTGAAAGGGAAGTTTGAAATGTACTCTATGAGTTCTCAAAGTTACAGATCCTGAGAATGAGGGTTTGCATAGATTCAACGATGCCCTAGGTCTGTAAATTGTGAAAAGGTTTGGAAAAATAATGTACAAGGAAGTTTTTAAGAATTTTGATTGTGAGGTGTGTGTCCTTCTTGGAAATCATTGTATTAAAAGGTTTATTAGGTGTATTTAGATTCCTTTCTTGTTAAGGTTTGGGAAAAATTACAAGTTTGGGTCCATTATTTGTTGACTATCTTGTTAAGGTAGATTAGGGACAGTCCTAGTTAGGATAGTATTGCATAGTTTGGGATTTTCTATCTTGAAAGGATATAAACTCATTGAAGTGTGTTCAATTGAAGAGTCTTACATGCCATGGAACTAAGTTGAGAGTTCAATATATCCCTTTATTGTTGCATGTTAAATAAGTAGGAATGAATGAACACAAGAAGCCTAATTAGGTCAGTCTATTTTGAAAGTTCTCATGTTTGAGATGTCTAAGTTGGTGATAGGGTTTGAGTTAGTCATTTTTATGTTGCTTAAGGTGGTTTGAGGTTTCAACAAGAGGTTTTTATGCCTTGATCTTAGTTTGGGTTTTTTGAATCAAGTGTTTTGTGAAGGAAGGATGAGTCCAAGTTGTAAGAGCAAGCAAGAACTGGTTGAGTCTAGTCAAGTTGAGATTGTTTGAAAGTTTTGGAACCCCATAACTACATCCCTATCCTCTTCAATTTTTCTTCAAGAATTTTCATAGTTTCATTTGATTACTCTTTCAACTTAACACTACATTATTTCCTTTGGAAATATTCTTCAAAATACTAAACGCTTGCTTCCTTTCACTGCCTTACAATGACTTGGGACCTCCTTTTTTGCTACTATTTCCTTTATATGAAATTTTCATCTTTGTTCTAGAATTGATTGTTCTTGGCTTCCCTGGCTCTCATTCTATCTCTTACTTCTTTGCATGACTGTTTCTAACACATTTTCCCCACTCAATCATTGCTATGACATTCCCATGCATGAAATACTGTCAATGAGACTGCAAATAATTATAGATCTATTCCATGCGTCTTTAACATTTGAAAACTCAGAGTGACTGTCTTAGCATCAAACCATTCATGAACAAACTTTCACTATCCAAGCTAAGACTTTAGATCAAGTAATACTTGACAATGAATCTTAGACAACTTAAATAATGAATGAAGTCTAATCTTAGACAACCTTAATTGGGATTTTGAAGTCTAATATTAATAACTATTTTAGTATTTCTTTTAAATTCTATTTATCTAGTCGTTTACATAGCTTGTCTATATTTACAAGTTAGAAAACTTGTAAAATGTATAATTGTTGGCATGGGAATGAAATTGTATTGTTGTTGATGTTTGTTATTCTCATGGATATGTATTGAATCACTTGCATGGGTGATAAAGCTTGTTTGGATAGGACCTAAAGAATTTTGAAAAGAAGGGTAAGGAATTCAAACTCTGTTGCAATGAATTTGAAGTCAGCAAGGCCCTCTACAACAAATTCAAAGGTAATTCAAAACCATCATTTTTGAAAGTAAGCTAATAGGAAACACAAGCATATTCCATTCTTAGTAGGTAAGCTTCAAATGAATGGAAGATAGATCCCAGAACAATGACTCATTATATCCTCTTCTTTCTATTATGGTCTCTACTAAAAGTGACTACTTTCAACAATGTTTTGGCATATTTTTTTTTAGATTTATGTTTTTTTCTTTAAATTAGAAACTAAATTAATACTAGAATGCACAATATTACAAATGGGTCAGTGTCAAAGGTTGACTACAGATCAATATCATGCATATGATGAGAGAGTAGTTGATGAGAGGGACATTGAAAAATATCCATGTCCATGTAAAAATTGTCTTGGTGGAAAGGTGAAAAAAATAAATATGATTTATTGACATATGATAAGATATGGGCATAGTGGTATAAGCCCTTGGGATTATAATTATTATGAAGATATGATAGAATTGTATACTGTAAGAGATGAAGAGGAAATAAACATAGATGAAGTGGCACCAAACAGAGATGAAGAGGTAGAAATATTTGACGAAGGGTTTGAAGTTGATAGAATGTTGAATGAGGGTCTAAATGATGATTGGTCCAAGTCAATGGAGGATGCTTTAAATCTTGTGTATGCTAATTGCAAGTTAAGTCATTTGACAACAATCCTTCAAATTTTAAACCTGCAAGTGGTGCATGGTTGGATAAATGAGAGTGTAGATCAGTTATTGGAATGATTAAGTTCATTGTTACCCATTGACTCCACATTGCTAACAAAATGAAGTCAATGTAAAAATAAAATTAGTAAGCTTGGCTTGGGGTATGAAAAAATCCACACATGTGTGAATGGTTGTGTATTATTTCACAAAAATCTTGCAAATGAGAGTGAATGTCTAAAATGTCATGAAGTGAGGTATAGACAAGGGTTGAAATCAGTTGTGGTTCCTAGAAATGTACTTTGCCACTTTCTGATAATCCCACAATTACTTTGAATGTATAGGTGTAGAGACATTGTTGAACTTATGCAGTGGCATGCCCAAAATAAGAGCATTGATGGAAAACAATGACATGTGCCTAATTCTAAGACGTGGATGGAATTTGATAACAAATGGCCTGATTTTTCTCAAGATCCTCTTAATATAAGGTTGGGTTTGGCTCTAGATGGGGTGAACCCATTCTCAGATCAAAGTACTAAATGGTCAACTTGTCCAGTGTTTCTAATAATTTATAACTTGCCTCCATGGTTATCAACTAAACTATTTTTCTTAATGTTATCATTGATTATACTAGGAAAGAAAATTGTGACTTTAGATACAATATATGCTTATCTAGAGCCATTATATGATGATTTGATAGAATTGTGGAAAGGAATTGAAGCAATTAAATTTTTAAGGGATGGTCATTCAATCAAAATCACTTTAAGAGAATCCTTATTGTTTACTATTCATGATCTTTCTGAATATGGCACATTGTTTGGTCTCTCTGTTCTTGGATACCATGGATGTCCTGCTTGCAACTTTAAGGATTTTGTGAGGCACTCAAGAAGTTTGTGTAAGTGTATTTATTGTGGACATCATGCTTATCTTAAAATGGATCATCTACATCATTGAAAAAAACACATTTCAATGGTCAAGAAGATAATCATGAAGTGCCATTGCTAATAATAGGTGATTACATTGTTGAGAATGGACAAAAAAGAATGTCATTTATTGAAAATGATGGGATTGTTGGCAATAGATATGATCCATGTAATGAAAGCGGTGTAAAATGGTTGTGCATATTGTATAAGTTTCCATACTTTAAGGATATAACCATTAGGAATATTGTTGACTTTATACATACTGAGAAAAATATAGCTTATGCTATTATAGAAAATATTTTTGGTGCTTTTGATACTATTTCCTGACATGAAGACTTTCGAGAAATAAAGATTCATCAAAATATTTGGGTTGAAAAATATGATAATGAAAAATATAGAAAACCTAGTGCTCCTTCTCTCTGGAGAAAGGAACAACATGCACAACTCTTACAGTTGATGTCTCAGACTTGCTTTCCCACTAGATATGTAAGTAGCATCATTAGAAGCCAAACTGACTTTAATAGCTTAAGAGGCCTCAAGACCCATGACTATCATGTCATAATCGAGAAAAAATTACCTATTGTGGTAAATATATCAAGTTTGGAAAAGGGGCCAAGATTGGCAATTATAAGGTTGGGCCTAATATTAAAGAGAATGAGTTTACATGTATTAGATCCTTCGAACTTTGATAGTTTGAGGGAGGAGGTTGTTGAAGTCCTTTGTCTATTGGAACAAGAAATTCCACCAGCAATCTTTAACATTTCTATACATCTTTTGATACATATAGAATATGAACTAGAGAATTGTGATCTAGTAAGAATGAGATGGATGTATCTTATAGAACGATATATGAAGGTTTTGAAAAAAATTGTCTGTACTAGGGAAAAACCAGAAGGTAGCATGTCTGAGGGATATTTAATGCAAGAGGCCATGAGATTTTGCACAAAATATATGAAGGATTTTAAAAATGTCAATCAACGTGTATGGGATGATGATGAAGATGGGAGAGTTGTAGGTGAAGTATTAGAAGGAAATGGATGTCGCTTCAAGATATCATATCAAGAAAGAAGTACAATACATGCCTTTATTCTTCAAAACACATCTCCATTCGATAAGTGGCACAGGTGAAAAAAATTACACAATAATTTCTTTACCCAATTGCATTTACACATTTATATTATTAATCTTACTATTTGTACGTTATTATTCTATATAGAAAATATGAAGAAGAGAATCAAACTTGGATGCAACATCAACCTCAAAAGCATAGATGTCGTGATTTGATTAGAGGTTATTCTTTTCCAAAAATAGAAAAATAGATTGCTAATGCAATCAGTGATGAAAAGGAAGAAGGTTAAGATATAACAACAGAGGAAAGTGAGCTTTCACAACCTCCACATTTATGGGCTATGGATTTTAGTTGAATGTGGGCCTATGGTAGTCCTTTTAGAGTGGAAGAAAAAGACAAAGGAAAGACAAATTGTGATTTTACTGTTAGTGTTGAATTTCTTCATGAAATTGAGAATAAATTTTATGTTGGATTCATCCAAGAAATTATTCAAGTGGATTTTGGTGAAAATAGTCCTATATTATTAAAATGTAAGTGGGTCCGACCATCTGCAATACAATTTGATGAGTATGGATTTGTACATGCAAATACATGACAATTTTTATTAGAGATAGATGAGTCGTATGTTTCCCATCTTCAAATTAACCAATAATTTCTAATTGATGATGTAAGAAGCCTAGGTTGGTCATATGTCATTCAAATAGAGTCTCGTTTGAAATGAAAATTCATGGAAGTTGTTGATGTAATGCCTGATGGGCAATATGTTAATTTACAAGAAACATTCAAAGAAGTGGATGAAGACAATGAGGGTCTGTTTGAAGAAGATATTTTGATTACCTATGAAGAAATTGGGAGAGAGAATGTATTTCATGTCACAAATGAGGATGAGGAAGAAAATCAAGTAGATGCAGACATGAGTGATCAGGATTCTGATCTTGTTGGAAATGTAGATGATTATTGATGAGCCCCACTTTATGACCTTTTATGTAAGACTTTTATGTTGTTTTAAGACTATTTTATGTTTTAAGGACATGGACCTTTAGACTAATACCTGCTTCAAAGCTTTAATGTTGAACAAAGTTGCTATATGAATGCAATATGAATATGTTTTCATATATAAACAAGGATGCAATATGAATATGTATACCATCATTGCTTTACTTTGTCAATGATCTTTTCCTGATAGCTCCTCTAGATCATTGCTTCCACTGTCATGACAGGATGTTATAAAAATCCTTGACCACTGTACTTTGAATCACTACTATGACTATTATAATGCTTGTACTATTCTAATGCATTTGTATTACAACAAAACCTTCACTCATTAAGTATGTTATGTAGAGGTAGGGGTTGTTCAAATTTCTCAATCTATTAGGACACTAGTTTTGTACTCCATCACTTAGACACCCTCGAGACACTACTTGGGCTTTGTGGCTTGGACCTTCTTGATATTTTGGACCAAAATCTTAGGTTATTGTTCACATACATGTTTAGGCAGTGACATCACAACAAAATACCTTTGGAGACCAACTTCAATTTCATACGCTCATCCTTTGTATTTAGGATTGCTCTCATTGATTGGTCAAAATATCTTTGTTTCTTCCACTATCATTTCACATCACTATTTTTTGTTGTCTCTCAATGTCATTCTTCATTGTATTGACAATGTTATATATCCTTGTGGTCACAATCATGACTATGACTATTGTAACTCATTATTTCACATACATTTCTACATCATTGTGCATACACCATCAAAGTCATTGCTTTTACATTACTGCCTTTTGCATTCACTTTCTTCTTGGAACTATTTAATTCTTTTATATATGTTCTTTATCACTGTCATTGTTCTAGCATCCTTTATAAAATCCATCACTGAAGCATTGTTAAACATTTTTTCTATGTTTTCTTTTACATTTTTTTACTAAAATAACATTGTCTTCCCTACATATGGCATTATCTTTAGCCCTATTTTGTAATATTATTGTATACCATTTCCTTGTGAATTGCTTTGGCATTGACCACTCACTGCCATTAAAGTATTTCTCATTGTTGTCTTTATTTCTTAGATATTTCACACATTGTGGCACTTGTTTCCTCACTGATGGGTATGTGCAGGATCATCATGGAAAAAAAAGGCCCTTAAGTGGCAAAAAATTCAGAAAAATCAAAGTTAGGCAACTTGATGTAACAATTTGAACAAGTTATCTATATTATTTCAAAATATGTAAGAATAGAATTTGTAGCAAATTAAACGTAGTTTCTAAACTACTAGGTTTATTTATTTTTTAAAATCTATTTGGTGAAAATTGAAAATTTCAATGCAGTAGTACTTAAATTTTAGGGAAAAAATAAGAAGTAGGTGTCTATCTGACCACCCTAGCCACAATAAAATGATAATATTTGTTATAAGATTTTAGATATAAGTAGAGGACATCAAACAATGAACATCCCATTTATGAAAATGAATCTCTTATTTATCAAAATAGTGAACGCCACATATAATAATAGTGAAAAGATGTAGCTGATGGAAGAAGAACCATTCTTATGAAGGAAATACTAAAGGAACACATTCATTATTCTATGGTTCTTAGGTTTCTTGTAAGCTTATCTCTTTTAAAAACCTTTTTTGTATTCATCAAATCATGGTGTTCCTTGCTTGTAAGTCACTGTCCACTCCAACATATCTGTTCTTTTTCATTAAATCTACCCCTTCATGAATGTATGCAAATGTTATGAAAAAATTATTATGTAACAAAACAACAGAAGTGAGAATCGCCAAATACCATAGACATTTCTTAGTGATGGTGCTATCACCTAAGCAAAGCATTGGTTTAGTTGTACAAAATGGTTACCATGCTACAAGTTCATTTCTAGTTAAAATTTGGTAATACAATTTTTTTTATTGAACTGTGAATGAAAACATTATTGCTAAAGATTTGATGGATTGATTCAAATACATTGCTAAGTTTTTTATGCAGATGACATTTCTGTAGGGCACCATTATTTAATATCCATTCACTGAAATACCCACAACATCTAATGACTGTTGTTGTTTGCAGTACTTTAGGAAAGAGCTAAGTATATTATTTGTTTAATATCCATTGCTAAGTAGTATATTATTTGTTTAATATTGTTTAATGAAATTTAATAGGCAAGAGATTTATGTATATAAGACATGATATGATATATATTGTTATTTTTTAGGTAATAAAAAGAGTGCAAAGAAAATACAAAGAAAAAAAGAAAAGAAAGTAAAGATATAGTACTGCTAGCTCATAGAAGCCAACGCTTTTGTGATTCAACAAATGTAGTTGGTGAAAAAAATAGTTATGATGAAGTGAAATCTATGGAGACTAGTCTTAGTCTACCTACTCATGCCACACCTGATGTGGCCAAGGAGCATGAAGTTCCAATTAATGAAAGTCATGAAGAGAGTCTGCTTGCTTCTGATGTGCGTTAGAGTGCACTTTTTGAATCTACAACTTTTGATGGAATTAGTGAATTAGCCAAAAATATTAGTAGTGGTTCAATAGAAGATGTGCCTACTTTTGTTAAAATACAAAGATTGAGTCAAGATTTATACATATCTATAGAGAGGAATGCAAAAGAAAGAATATTAGAAGGGAAGAAGCCATTATTGGTTGAGGTATCAAGAGATGGTGAACCCATTGGGAAAAGTGTTGCAAGGTGAGCCTCAAGTTGGGTGTAAGAAGTAGGGACCATTTGGATATTTTCAAATCAAATTTTTTAGAGCAAGATCCACAAAATGTGGAATATGCTATACAAAAAATGGAAAATTTCTTTGACACTATTGGTGGATAAATATCTAGAAAATATTACAAGCACAAGATGAGACTTTTGATGAACAATTTTAGATACAATTGTAGAAAACAATCATGGAGGGAAAAGAGACGTTAGAATCCACTCTATCTCCAAAATAGTGGGAGACATTGAAAGAAAGTATCCATTTTGAAGAATATTTGACAAAGAGTAATAGAGGAAAGAGAGCAAGAGATAATGTGAGGGCTGAATATATATTTGGCTAAGGTGGGTTGTAGGCCAAAATGGAAAAATTTGGAGTAAGTGTATGGATTTTTGGTTCAATTTATATTGTGTTATTTGTTTCAATTTTTTATTGAACTGACTATATGTTGAAAATATTTTATTTTAGGTGGAATACAATAATAGAGAAGCAGGTGTAGAAGATATTGTCAATTATATGGTAGCACTAGATTGTACTAAATCTAATAGTAGTATGAAGTGGAAATCTAGTTTGTCAACAAAGATTTCATAGCCATCTGTTGAATGACCAGTAAGAGCCTCTCCAAATCATGTCAACTCAAATGAAGAATACCAACATATAATGAGTTGCTTACATGGTCTCACTGAGAAGGTTTCACAGTTGGTTGCCTCTGTTAAACCTATAGTTTCAGCATGGAATGACCATAATTCCACATATTTAGATTAGGTAAGAGGCTATCCCTCAATATTTTGATTCTCAACTATATCATCTTTACATTGTATTCTAAATATGTATGCAAATGTCATAAATGTTTTCCACAACATGCCTTTATAAAATTACTCTCGTGATCTCCAGGAAAAGTATTACGATCATAAATAGAACAGTGAATCTATGAAAAATTTCCCTTTGTTTCATTGAAATCCATTGTGACTGTCCTAAATGTTGTGACTGTGAATATTATGAAAAAATAACTATGAGATCAATGAATGATCTACTATGTCTTTTCATTGTTCTTCTAACTCATGACTCTCTTTAGCTCATGACTTTGCAGCCTTCCATGCTAGTTGATGAAGAAAGTATTTTCTTTCCTTTTCTTGAAGTTATTGAAACAAATGCTCAAGAAGAGTTTGAATGGGTTGTGATTTTGGAAACAAGAGTGAAACCAAGAAGATGAGAATAAGAAATAATGTAGGAGTGAAAGGATAATTTCCATAAAATCCAAACAATATTCAAATGAGACAATGGTGGAATTATGTCCTCATCTCAATTGTTTGTGGACCAAAAGCCTCCTATTGCAAGAAGATTTTAGTGTATTCTTGACACCCAAAGGTCAAAGGAGTGGTTCACAAGAACCATGATATATTTTTCCACAATTAAAACCATGTGACATGTTGGACTGCACAACCGAAACCATCCTATGCAAAACAAGACAACATGAAAAGCTTGACTAGGGCCAAAGCTATCCAAACCATCAGAAAAGCAAACACAAAAGATCAAAAGAATCAAACAATTGGAATTTTGTCCTTTCAAGAGCTATTGTCATGCAGATTAATTGTTCAATTCATTTTCTTTGTTTTAGTATAAAAATTACCCTTGGGACTCATGGATTTGAAGCATTTAGTACAAAGTAGGAGAATGTATAGAAGCAAGTTACAAATCATAGAAAGTTGTAAAAGAACTATTGAAATGCAAGTGTTCTTGTAGAACTTCACATGAAAAATTAGAAAATGTAAACTTCCAAGAGATTGTGACAAAGGAAGTAGAGACCTTTTTTCTTTTGGAGTTTCCCCACAGTGGTATTCTACACAGTAAATCTCTTGGTTTTCTTTGTGTTTCAATTTCTTATTTGTTTGTTTTCATCCATCCAACTACCTACTATAGTTTGCAACACTTAAGAATCATAAGTCCTAGGAAATTTTCTCTTATCTTAACCAAATATCTTTAAGAATGAAAAGCATAATTCTCTAAGATAGATGGTATGTACATCATATTCATGTTGATGAGTTAGCAACATAATATCTAGGATATTATGGATCAATACAACATACATATTATTATCACATGTTCCTTATAATCACTTATAACCTAGAAAGATGTGGCAAAGAAGCTGATATGCAATTTTCAAGGACAAAGATGGAAGTTGGCCTTAGCAGCCATATCTCAAGCTAAAGACCAAATGCACCTCTTTTATATTTACAATAGCCATATCTCAAGCTAAAGACCAAATGATCCTCTTTTATATTTACAAAATCAATGGACTTACTAACAAATTTGAGGTTATTGAAGACTAGTAGTTATTAGTTATAAACTCCACAAGAGCAAGTCAAAGTATAAAGATGATAATTCTTTCAAGGCAAGTGTGTGAATTTTTTTTAAATGAATGTCTAAAATAGTCTCAAATTTGTAAACTCATATAGTATAATTAATCTGTATAAAGGAATAGAGGTGCATGAATCAATGCACTACAAAAACACATATTATCATGATTCAACTTATGTTCCATTGCAAAAAAATAGTTAATTCATCTTGAGAGTTCCTTTAATTTCACATTCTATATATTCAAAAAATTGAAATCCTCATTTGATTCAACATCAATTGCAATAGATATTTAACTAAAAGCTTCTAGTCTTGTCTAGATTTTAGCAAGTAACAATACACAACAATCAAGTTTCTACCAAGATCTTCCAGTCTTGTCAGGCTTTCAATAGAGAGCCAATTATATTCAAAGCACATAAATATGGAGAAGGGAGTTAGATTGTTGTTCATAACTCCCACCTGGAACACCTCCCATGCTTCATTCATGAAGTGCCTTCTAGTTTCCCATCGTTGTAGTTTCTCTTCATCCTCTGAATATTCCCCATTGTCCTCAAATTCGTAGTAGGAACTATTGAACAACAGACACAAATGGCTTACCATTCCTTCCTCACCAAGCTCCAATATTGCATTGGCCACTATAGTTGTATTTTCCACATAAATGAAACCTATGGCAAGCTCCACAGTCCTTTCCCATGAGCCAACCACATCCACATTAGGTCTGAGCACTGCCTCGTAGACTTGCCCATCACACCAGTGTTGGTCATTGCTCATACCCTAGGTGGAAACCACTTGTATGGTACCCATCACCTAAGCGTGGTTCAAGATGAATAGGTGCCAACATTGGTCGAGGAAAGTCTCCTCAAGGAAAGAGCAACTGAGGCCAAATTAGTGCACCATATTTTGCACACTAAAAATCCCACCAACCCCACACAACCATATCCCAACTTAAATCCAAATGCCATAGGCTATAGGTATGGATTGTGACCATGTGAGTCATAGTATAATCTAACTATTACAACATCCAACAGTTGTAGTAGGCCACCGACAACACCAGTGCATACCTCAGCTTGGGCCAAGCCAACAAGATGACAAAATGTGAAGATTCTCCTAGCCTATCCAAATCCCAACCATGTACCACAACCATGTGATTGTAGTACCCGCACACCATGTCTTGGGTAAGCGACAACATACATGGGATTACCCATTCATGTTTATCCTATCTTGCTTGAGGAATACTTTCAAGTCCTGCTAGTGATCTATGTTGGATTCCACAATGACCAACTTAGTTTGAAGTATGCCCCTGTTCACCAGATAGTCAGTATCCTTATTGGCTTCCCTATATGCATGTGTTAATGAGTAATTATCCAATTTTTGATACAACACATATTTTGAATCCCCAAATTTCATTGCCATTAGGTATGGGTATTTCTAATATTCCTAGCCTTGGGGAAATTTATGAGTCCATTAATAGCATGCTTGGATAGATGAAAGCCATCATTCATGAGGAACACCCCACCATAGAGTTTTGTCACAAACATTTTCATCCCATTATCCAATAGGGGAAGGTGAAGTTGGAACACCCCTTTACACATGAGCCACATATATACGAAAACCTAAATGGTATATGAAAGCCTACTACAATTGTTTTTGTCAATGATGGCATGGTGATGGGGTGAAGGAGGGCCTGATTAAGGCCTTAAATAAAATATGCAATCCATTAAAGGTCATAACAATATGGATCAATTTTACTTAATTCAAAGGCCATAAGAGTTCAACTCGAATAGATAGGGCCACTTTAGCATATGGGGAGCCAAATAGTTGATGGTAACTATATGAGCCTCCAAGATTTATTGTGTCCACTTAACATTTACCTCCTCACACTATCCTGCAAGAGGCATGGTCATGACTTGACTCTCTTGCAACATACACTATCCAACATGCATATAGAGAGGAAAATAAGGAAGCAAACTTCCTTACCAACTTTTCTATGGGCAATAAAGAAGACATCATCATTAGCACTATAGTTGAGGCATGGAACTCATTCAGCTCTACATTTAATCCCAAATCTTTCTTTCCATACACCACCAAAGATTATAACATATTTACATAAGGAAAACATCATCACTATTTATGCCTATCAATCAAGTAAGGTTGCACTTCAAAGTAATAATTTTTCAATAATCATTACTCAAATTCGGCACCAAAATGGAGTGGTATGAAATTATCATTACCTTCTCTCATGAGAGCTAGTACTCGATCACATTTGTCACAATTAATTGGTACAATAAAATTACAATAAAGCCTTGGGAGCTAAAATCAAAGGAAGGCAGCAAGAGTGATTATGTTAGGAAAGGAGTATATAAAGGTTTAAAATTAATTGAACACTAAATATGGATTACTGTTTATAAGTAGTCTGTTTCATTATTACCAAAAAATATAAAAATTATAATAGAAGTGTCTCAATATGATGTAAATAGGAAAATTATGAAATCTACCTTCTTACTATGTCTACTATAATGGAAATGTAAAAATGAATTGATAATGGTCAATTGGGTCTTGGTCTCCTTTTATATATGGGAGGCAACAAGCTATAAACCCATTGCAAAAAGGTACGATGCTTGATAACTAAATTCTAATTAACATAAATAAAAACATAACACTTCAACAGGTGAATTCATTGATTTGTTAATCTCCCAACAGGCACCTATGACCACCTAATATCTGTTCAAGGCTCCTATTCCATGATAATGCATCACTTGCAAAGTACAGGTCCCCTATGATGCAAGCTATTTTTCATGTCCCAATGGCTATCCTTCTATATTTGATGCATCCCTGGGTTGGTTGATGAACAAGTTGATAGTGGAAATATGGCGAGTGTATTCCTCCTTAGCATAAGTCTCTACATTGGAAATTGCATTCTTCATATCATACTCCATATACATCATCTTTTCAAGCTGTTTATGTGTATTTTGTAACACCATCTCTTTGTCATTTATTTCTTGTAATGCATTAGGTAGAAACATGGAAATCTTGTCCTTCCAATCATCTTGCTCCCTAGGATTTTCAAGGCTATTATGGAGTGTAGGGGGGAAATAAAAATATCCAAGATCCTCTTTGAGCCCATTGTGGTACTTATTGTATGATTCCACTAGCTTATTGTATTCCTACAATGTCTAACAATTCATGGATTTCTCATTTAGGAGCTCCTTCCTTTTGTCAATCATCCACTCTTGCAATCCTTCATTCTCCATGAGTGTTGAGTGTGTTTGTTGAAACTACTTCCAATATTCATCAACACGATCCATCATCCTATTGAATCTTTCTTTGATTATCTCAAACACAACATTATACTTAGTGGTTTTTATTTTATTTCCAACTCCTTGCATTTCTTCTGGGACTTTTGATGACACTTTTTCTAATAAGCAATCTCTGCTAATGCATCCAATATTCTCTTGTCACTTTCTATCCATGGGGAATATAATTCTGGTGTGGAAGAGGAGGATGTTTTATCTTTGTAACTAGCCACCTCCTTCTTCAATTTATCATTTTCTTTTATCAAATTTTCAATTTGTGCCTTAGTAAACTTTGCCACATTTATGTTCAGTTGAACCATTTCAATGGGGTTGGTGTCCCCTACTCTCTGGACCAAAATATGTCCAAACACCTAGTTTGGGCTATTAATGAGAGTGGGTCTCTTATCCTGAGGATACAATGTCCAAATTAGCAAGGTGGCTTCATCTGAGTTGTACCCTAATCCTGAGTACATTTTATCACTAGCTTCCTATGTTAAGTGCATTGATTTGTCTCCTCCCAAAACTATCGAATACTATTGCAACACTGATATCCCACCCTAGTAGGAGTAGTACCCCAGCTTCTTGAAGTAATTCCCTTCCCCTTTCAGGGGTGATAGATTCTAATTCTTTGTCTATTTCTTACCTTAATTCTCCCAAGGCGGTTGCCTCCTACTTAGGAGTGATATCTTTCATCTTTTGTCTCAACATCTTGCCTATATGCTCATAAACAAATGATTTAAATTCAGAAGTCTTAACAAAGTCATTAGCAGGAAAAAATTCTTTCGCAACCTTAATCCTCACATCAGAGAGTTCATTTGAAGTTTCAAATTTGATAATATTATGTAACTACAGTGGCGCTTATCTGTTTAATCTCATCATCTTCCTCATCACTTCCTTCTTCATCCTCTTTGCTCATGGTTGTATCTACAGAGAAACTAACCTTAGGAGTGGGCTGCAAGGGTATGTAATCAAGAGGCTCTATGTCCTCAGCCTACATTCTTGAATGAGTTGTATGAGGTGCTTCAAAGACAACTGGGGGCACATGTTTTATTATTTCATCCACATGAGAAATGAGTTGCTCAATTCTTTCTAGAAGATCTTGTACTTCATCAAAAGCTCCTGAGTAGGATGGGATATTCCCTCTCTTCCATGTCTCAGCCAACATAACTTTGTTATATGCAGTCATCTTGTCTTTTGTCGAAGCTTCATCATAATTCCTTATTACATCATCAACAAAAATGTGATGTTTGCATTTTGATATTCCTGGTGACAACTTTGTTTTATGAATAAAGTTCTCTATATCAAAATTCTTTCTTTAATTGCCCAATGGTAGATTGTATTGTGCCAACTTGCTATCAATTTCTTCATACCCCTCATTGGTGACTAATATAAAATCTCCAAAAAATAAAGTGCTAGGAATGAGAGATTGCTTATTGTATCTCTTAAGGCCTTTTATATCAAATTTAGCCAACTTCCTAACAATTTCTAAATAGGCTATTCTATCTAGAATTGTCCATGGAAATAAATGTGGGGCTCCTTCAAACTCATAAACTCTGATCATATTACAATTATGAAATGTATACCAATCCCCCTACTTATGATTTACCTTTTTTTTCGGGTCCTTTTCTTGTGGTCTCAAGAATTTTTGTATTTTAGGGGACAGGTTATAATTACATCTAGATATCCCAACAATTTCAACAATGGTTTCACAAAATATTCTTCAAAGTACAAATAATGTGATCTACCATATCTACTATCCCATATCGAGGTCCACAATTGTACATTTTTATAATTCTTATTTTCATCAACATCCCTTATCCTTAACTCTTCTCCCTAGAACCTTCTGATGTGTCCTTCATGTAGAAGAAAACACATAAACAAGGAATAATGTTTAAAATTAATAGTATCACTGTTGCTTTTGATCCTTTCCATCCCCTAGTTCAGAGCATTAGCTAAATAACCACCATAGTCAAATGGTTTGGCTTCTTTACTTTGTATGTCTACAGTTAAGACCATTGGGGAAATTGACATGAGGGGAGGAACCTCTACTCCTAACACTTGTCCAGCTAAGTGATATGTATATCAAAAATATTCTTCAAATAAATCCTCATGAAAGGGAGGGTTTTCAATACTAAAAAACCTTATGATTTGGATCCCTTCATCCTTGGGCCTATGTAGTGGTAGCTTCCATCTTTTATAGCTTGTGTCCATGTGATGATATTCGATTAAAAGGTCCTTGATTGTAAATGAAAAATTTAGAGAGCACTCCAATTGAAAAACTATAGATATGAGATCCTTAGAAATAATGAGAATATTAGACCCATCATGATTGAATAGTTCTTTTTCTAGGGTCATATCTAGTGGCTAAAGCTTTAACCAGTTTTGTATAGACAAACACATTGGGCACCACTAATCTCCCCAAGTTTAATCTCCATGGGTTGCAGACAAGTTGCAACCTATACTATTTCCTATAATGGTACATGAACAACTCATATCCCTGCCATGGTGTCCACATGTCTCCTAAACCTTTGTGCTTGTCCCATAAATTTTCCATGGAAGGATTCAACTGTATAATCCTTTAGGGTCTCGATCTCGACCCAGGGCATTGATCAATCAATTCCTATTTTAGAAGTCTTTTCTCTATTTTTTGTTTCTTAGTTTTATGTGTTTATGAGCTTTCTTCCATTGTTAAAGTTTTTTACAAGCCTTTATAAAAGCAATTTCTTTGTTGGGTTTTGTACACTTGAATTTTCTTTCTCTGGCTCTGAGCTATGCAACAATGACATATTCCCAACCTTCTCTCCTCTGCTCCTACTTCCAACAAATTCTTTCAAGTTTTAATGACCAAATATGATTGAATTAAGATATAATTCACTTATCTCTAGTTCATAAATGCTCCACTTGCTCTCAATCTTGTCGTCAGAGGAGAGCATTTAATTTGAATATCTCAAAAATATCTCTAAGATGTCACATTAGTCAAAAACAATCATCATCGTTGAATCGGTGGGATCATGATTCCACTTCCATCGATAAACACCCTTTTCACTGATAAGTCCTTCCCTTCAGGGTATTGACAAGACGCTAGATAATGTCTCCCCGATGTTCCTTAGTTCCTCTTATATCCTTCCTTAGAATATATTTGATGGCTCATAGTCCATTGATAGGTGTCACTTCCTATGATGGCTTTAGCCTTTTATTGTTGCATCGGGGGAACCAGGTTTTATGTTGGCCCGATAGCCTTTTGTTTCCTCGATATGCTTTTACCACATGTTGAATCTCCCCATTGTATAGTGTATCAACCCATCAGTGGGACATTGTGTTATCTTCCATTGATATGTTCTAGTGTTGTCGATAAGCTTTATTCGGGCTAACAGGGAAATGATAGCATTTGTTCCACTAATACACTTATGTTACTCTGATGTGTTCACCTTTGTTGACCCCATCGGTACATTGGGGAGAGTCCTTTGGAAGTCTGCCTGATGGAGTGTTGTTATGCTAATATTTTTGTTGAGAGCTACTTTCATTGGTCTATTGGTGGAGCTATCAAGGGAGTTCCCCTGATGTAGTAATGTTAGGTCAATAGTGTTAAATTTCTTAGGAATGGGAGTGGTGACCATGGAGTTTTGGGATTATTGATGGATGTGATCATATGGTAATATGGGTCATGAAATGGATCTTGTCACACAAATCACTGCAATTTGTGTTAATCAAAAAAATAAAATGTAGTACATTTAGCAGTAGGTGGGATGTGGATGAGATTAAGGTTAGTGAATACTAAGCAGGATTTTTTAGTCCCAACAGTCAATCAAAGATAAAGTTTGACAAGGATTGTTTGCAGGTGAAAAGGAAAGTTCTATATCAATTTTTGATGGTGGAAAGGTAAGTGAACATCTCACAGGTCAGTTGATGAAGTTGGAGTTTCGAAGTGCAAGGAACAATGTAAAGCTTCAATACTTAGTTTAATGGAAAGGATTACTAGGCAAAAGAGATGAAGTACTCAAATGTGGACAAATTGTAAATCAATTTCCAAGGGACTTGGAATGTTTTTTAGGCTGGGTGTATGGTGCAGGGGCACCATGTTAAGAATTGTAAATATGATCAATTTTGGTCTTTGATAGGATTTAGGTGTTCTTGAGCCTTTTTTCAATACAATAAGGTCATAATAGACCATCTAATATGTAGTGAGTTGTGTTTGGGCGGTTTAGAGTTCTTATAGTCATATCTTGCAATTTTGTCAAAATTGTGATATGTAAAAGTTGCAAAAATGCAACATTGGGGAAGATCAACATTCACATAACTCAAAAGGAAATTTTGTTGGTTGTGTTATTTTTTTTTAGGAGGAAAAGGTTTAAATATTCTTGGGGTGTTGATGTAATGTCTCTCTTGAAGTTTTGGGAAAGAAAATCAATAAACTTTAAAATTTATGTGTTTACCAGTCAAGTTTGCTATTTCAGATCTTTGTACTTGCTCATATAGTTTATTTTGGATCCCTAATGCATTGAAATTGATGGAAATTTGAAGTGACTTCAATTTATTCTTGGTTTGAAGGATTTTCATAGAATTTTAAGAATCTTATAGGTAAATCTCTAGAGGTGGGTCTGTACAGTCAATTTTGAGGGTTTGTAAGCTTAAAAAATGGATTAAACACCCATTCCACCATTGGTTTTGTCTATAAATTGGTGGAATAGGTGGTATAGGGTAGGATTATGTGTCTATGAGGTTTCAAGAGTAGGGGAGGCCATTTAAGGGGTTTTGTGTGATGCCCTAGTTGCCATTTTCATGTGTTTTTGGCTTAATTTGGTGGTTAAAAGTTGGGAATTGTGGAAAAATCTTGGGGCAGTGAATTTTGAAGGTTGATTATGTATGTGCAAGCCATTTGGGGTGTAGTTGATGAGTTGGTAAGATGAAATAGGCTTTGGGAACCATAGTTTCAATAAACCCCCTTGAAACTAGTAAAAAATGAGGGTATTGTGTTTTGGGGTACTGGTGGTTGTTTCTTTGGATGAAAATAGTTGATTTAGTGCTTGTATAGCTTGGTTGAGACTACCTAATAGAGTTTTGTGTCTAGAAGGAGGATTAGGTTGGTGTTATCTTGTAAAAGTGGGCTAATTGATCCCTTGTTCGGCATATTAGTCTATTTTCAAAGGTATTGTTCCAAAACAAGTCTATAGGCCTTTGAGATATGTTGAAGAAATCCTTAATGGGTATCTGAAATTCTATTTCTTTTATGGGTTAGAGGAATATTTTGAGAGATATACACAAAATTCTCTGTTTGAAGACCTACAAGAGAAGTATGAAAGAATTGAGGAATATGGAAAATTTGGGGTTTTAAGGATTGCAAAGTTGTTTGAAAGAGTTTGGATAGTGATTGTTAGTTGATTGTCTCCCTGCTCTGCATCACTTGACAAAGGATTGGAAGAAATTGGCATCATTTTATTCAACTTTTCAATGATTTGTCATGAGAAATTCCATTTTTCCTGCCTTGTTAGATTTGAGGTGTGACATAAATACTATTATTTGTTGTACTCTTATTGTTGTTTTTTTCTTTGTTGAGATTTTCATAATTGTCTTAATTTGTATGTTTTTATAGTTGCTTCTTACTATCAAGGGGGTGTGTGACAGTGGCCCAATGATAGTGACCTATAGCATGCTACACTTTGCCTTGTATAACTTAGGATATTCATGAAATATGACTATATACTATGAATTTTATTTTTAAAAAGATTTTGTTGACTATATTTTAAATGAATTACTCCTCATCTAGATATATTTTTTTGCTTGATGGTTAAACCACATGTAGAGCAATTTTATCAAAGTAGAATGAAAACAAAAATGCCTTGATGTCAATCATAGTTGTGTTGAAGTTGAGGCAATATAATAGTTGTTTTGGATAAAAATTTATAGCTTTTTCATTCATTACTTGACTTATATTAACTTTGCATAATGATTAAACCACATGCAAGACAATTATATGAAAGTAGAATGCAAAGGAAAAGACCATATCAATAGAGCTCTTAGCAAAGCTACACAACTTTAGGACAATGTTGATAGTGATTATGTTGAATTCGAGGAGAATGTGCATGATATATATAGTACTAGTGGCGCTAAACTTGAGATGAGTGCTATGAAATGTTACTTTTCATTGATTCTAAAACCCTTCATGTATTAATGATTGTTATGATCCCAAACAATGAATAAGCTTATATAATAGTGAAAAGACAAATAAAACATTGAATGTAACCCGTAGAACAATCATTGTACCTACTTTGTTACTTTTTCAGTGGAAATTGTTGGCACTTCAATACTTTATGATGCTTAACTATGTTTTAGGGAATTATAATTGACCTTGTCAACATCTTGAACTTAGGGTGCTGCTTCTTTCATTGGATGATACCTGTTGTTCTTTCCTTCATGGATCTATTGTTAACTCTTCATTATGGTTGTCGTTATTAAAAAAAGGTTTATTTTGATATTCTTGTCACTTTCTCTTAATGTATTCTTGTTTTTTAGTAATAATATTTGCTGCTCAATCCATTAAACTCACTGTTATAGCCATAAAACTTTTTTCCCTTGCACTAAACTCACTGCTACAGCCATGAAACTCATTGCTACTACTACTTGTTCATTGGACATCATTCCTTACTTCTTTTTTCATACTCTTACACTATTTTCTAAAAGTGAAAGGATCTTTATCTATTATTTATGTGACCTCTACATCTAACCTTATTTGTTACTCCTTTACTGCTACTATGAAAACCACAGAGAAAGACTACATTGTTTCCTCAATGACTGCTCTTAATGGATGTCACATGTTGCCTTGATACATTTTGTTCTTTGTTCTTCTTTTATATGTCATCATTGACAGGGCTATGTTGACTACATGAGGTTCTGTTTTAGAGTTTTAATGCCACTATTTTTGTACATCCTAATATATTTCACCTTCACTTTGCAACAACACTAGTAGTGCTCTCATATTGCATTCTTTGTTTTTTTGCATTAGCTACCATTTTTATGTGTAATAGCGTTGTCATAACCTTATGTGTCTGGAATGTATGCATGGTAATGTAGTGTTTATATTTGTGGCATTTGCATTTGATTAGTATGAAGTTAATAGTAACATTGTAAGCACTCCTATGAGTGTTGGGTTTTTAGTAAATTAGATTATTCTAACTATTTTTGAAATTTTCCTTTTGCAATTATTTTAACAAACACATGCAAGTACTACTTAAGTAAGTAATGGTTTTTTTATTATGAAAACAAGGGTAATCATTACCTATGTAATAAAATGTGTTTTTTTTTCTTTTTGCAAAAATGTATTGATAAACTCAAAGAAAGGGATAAAGTTAGGGTGTTGGATCTGTTTGATGGTGATGTTGTGGGAATTGGGTGGATTCACTCCTTATCTATTGTACATGGATTCAACTTGAAAGGAACAAGATATGCAAATGTAAACATTTTAAAGGTCACAAGTAACATACCCCTTGTTTATGAAGACAAAATAGATGGAGTTACCTTCACACGGTGACCACTTAAATATTTTCAAAAAATGACATAGTTGAACATGTTTATCATGTACAACTTGTTAGACATCTTGGCTCACTACTTTATGCAGTATTTTGAATGTGTTGTTCAAGGATCTTAATTATCATGGTGTATTTGAAAGAGTTGGAAACTCTTAGATAGTTTTGACATTTTTTATTATATTTACATTTACACTCTTAGACTGCTTTGACATCTTATAACTTTATATATATATATATATTTGCGTTAAATTTTTTATTACAAATTACCTTTATTTATCATGATGTTGAATCAATCTTTTAATTCTAGTATGTTGTAGCTTGTTCGTATATGTAATATTTTTATTTGCTTTATGTTTTAGTTCAAGTTTAATATTAAGTTAGTTTTGCATTATGAATTTATGGTATTTAATAAATTATTCATTTCATGACTATATTTACTACCAATTAATGGAAACCAGTAAATAAAAGTGACTAAACTAATGACTAAATACATGACTACAATAATGACTAAATTAATGACTAAATATATGAATAAATTAATGACTAAATATATGACTAAAGTAATGACCAAATTAATGACTAAATATATCACTAAATATATCACTACCATGACTAAATAAATGAGTAGTTAACAATAATAAATGACTAAATTAACGACTAAATCAATGACTAAATCACTGACCAAATCAATGACCAAATCAATGACTAATTCAATGACTAGATAAATGATTAAAATAGTCTAGTCATAAATTTGGTTATGCTATAAATGACTAGAAATAAACTACTAATGGTCACATGACCAAAATTAGTCATTTGTATGCAATTTTTAGTAGTTTATTTAGTCATATATTGTTGTTTTTGTACTAGTGACTCCTTCCATCCACACCATAAACCATCATTCCAACATTGTTAAACCCATCAATTGGAACCAAAAAAAAATAACTCTTACAAGCCTAAAGCCTTAAATTAGATACCAAATGCCATTGAATACAAAAATCCAAGTGGACAAATAAATTTAAAGTGGATCCTACAGAAAAATGGATCAAGTAAAGAAAATAGTTCAACTCCAATATCCAATAAAAATTTGGAGCCACAAGAAAAGAGGTCTCCCACATATAATAAATGTCCACCTCCTTCAAAATGTTCATCATGCAAGGCATATAAAATTCATGGTTTTGAACACTATCCCAATCAAAATTCCAAGCTACATTCACCACCCAAAGATTGGAAAACAAAAATTCCTACATCCAAAATGTCAAATAGTCCATCCACACCTACCATCATCCATCATAATCCTACATATTGTCTAAAATATAAATATCCCACTTCACAAATTTGTCACATCTTGGCAACAACTCTTTATCATAAGGACTTTCATGGAACTCTATCATGATGGGTGTATTTAGATAATGCTAACCCAAATATCAGAAAGGATCACAATGACATGAATCATTTGTATACAAGTGTTATGATCCTGACAAGACAACTACTCCGTAAAGGTTACTATTGCATATCATGACACCGACATCTATATCAGCACCATCAAAGTGATCGTACAAAATATTAGGTCCACAAAAAATTAAAAAAAATTAAAAAATCGTCATCTTGATGAAAACTTGGAAAACAAGCGTCTTGGTGACAAAAAAAAAAGTAAAAAAAAAAATTCATCCAATAGTGAAAACCATTCTTATGGCACTTTGGATAAGTACTATGATGAAAACCTGGCAAACATGTGTCATGTGTAAGAGCAATTATCTATGTGGACTATTACACCTGGGGGCAAGTTGTATCATCTCCCATATCTTTCTCATGACATTTTCCATCTATCCATTTAATTCATATAATTCCCATCCATCTTCCCACCTACTTTGATCTTGATAAAGACTAAGGTACAAACATAAATCATGCTTTGGAAAAACTTTTAACATGTCTATCCTTTGGTGATACACTTCATGAAATATCATGTCATGCCTTCATAACGTTATCCAAAACCATACCTTGGAGAAAATATATTATCCTTATGTGACAAAGTCCTTGGAGACTATATGATAATACTTCCAACCAATAATCCTCATGTCTCCTATCTTTTACCAAAGCCACCCATCATCCTTTCATACATATTGCATGTCTTGGTTTTCCCTTGTCATTGGTTTAAGGATTCTAATTCACTTATCCAAGTCCCATCCATAATCCTATCTAGTCCTAAGGTTAGTCATTCAAATGCAATCAGCATAATCAATACAATCTTGCTATGCATCCTAGTGCACCATCCAAAACATTCCTTGTCTTTGTCTTTATCCTTGCTACAAATCTTGATCCTTTAGTCACATTATTGTCATCCTCATGTTTTTTTTGGATGTGTCCTTCCCATGTCAAACAACTTCTTCATCATCATTATCACTTATCAATTGGTTTTCAGCTTGAATAGGAGCAAGATCATGATTTTCCTTTGATTCTTGTGTGTGCTTGTTCGCTTTCTTGTAGACATCATTCACATGCATTTATCATGATCCTTATAGTCACCATTCATTCATAACACATCTTTCCTCCATCATCTTTGCATTTTCCATCATTACACTTGACATCATGTGTCTTTTCACCTTCCATAATGCATATCCCATTCCACTCCTAATAAATTGGTCTCATACTCGACTGGGGAAAAATACATGAACTATGTCTTCGCTGGATCCTAGACTTGGTATTGGAGGTCGATATGTCAAAAATTCAAAAAAAAAATCATAAAACTATCAAAAATCCAAACAAAAATTATAAAAACTCAAAATAAAAAAATACAAAAATATCCATGTCATTTAGGCATACAAGCATCTATCTAATTTTCCATTGCATTCATATTTGCATATTCATAATCATTGTGCATAGATACATCCATTATCATGTCATTTTGTATATATCATAAAACACATCATACCTATAAATAATTACCATAAAAATAAAATAGCATGACATCTCATTATCATAAACATCACATGTCATAAATATATGGCTTGCATAACATCATAAACCTAAATGCATACATTTACTATCTAGGAATCATAAATAAGGCATTAAAATATCAATAAGGGCATCATCACATAGACTGCATCCATATCATAAATCATCCATGTCATAATAAATGCATATCATATAATTTCCACCAAAAAAATCATATATATATATATATATATATATTATTCAAAATGTGACACAATACAATGTCATAATGTACCCAAAATAGAGCTCGTAGGCTCAATGGACAAAATACAAGTGTCATGATTCAAATTTAAAATAGGCCCTAGTCTAAACTGCCTTGCTTTCTGGAGAGTGATCGGTGTGACGGTAGCTTGTCATAAGGATGATATATGAAGCCCCACCATTACTCCCACTACTCCCACTAATGGTAGTGGCATACTCCATGAACCTCTTCTCGACCTCCTATGCCCTAATCACCATAGTGTCCCTCTCCGACTATAGAGTGTCTTGCTCTATGTGGAGTCCATCTTTCTCTACCTATATATTTTGGAGCTTAGCCTCTAAAGCATGTACTTTGGTCTAGAGATCCTATATCTCTTGATCCACACCCTCCTCACTATCCTTGATGGGTATATCCTCAAATCCCTCATCCCCATGAAAAATCCTCTCCTAGAGGATGCACTCTGCCTCCTCCATCTCCTCCTATTTCTCATCTTCTCCTTGCCTCTCCTCTCCCAGCTGCTCCACATCCATCACCATCACATTTTCTAGCATATCAATCCATTCCTCCCCAGTTTCTACCATCTCCACATCATGCCTCTCCTCCCCTATAGCTCTCTCCTCCTCATGTCTCTCCTCCTCTCCCTCCTCTTGGATAGGTGAACGTGATCTACGTGGCCTCGTCAGTTTGTGCCTCTATCCTCTTCCTTCTCCACCACTATCTCCTCCACCATCACCTCTTTTTCCTCCATCTCCTCTACCCATCCCCCCATCTCTCCTACTTTGAGGGCCCCACCCTCATTGAACCACTGCAACTTATTGATATGGGTCATTCAAGGGTATTGGCCTGTGAACCTGCCACCATGCGTTCTACTCTATCATAGTCCTTGCATTTGTTGGACCACCCCTCCATGTCCATGGTAGTTCCTGTAGTGTTTGAATATGGATTCTAGTGTTGCCATTGATGGAATCTTAAGTCATTGATCCAGTCCACATGTCAGTATTTGTCCATACGGGAAGACAGAGTGAAGAACAGGGTATCTGACTGAAGTTGAGTTTGTCGATCCATATGCATTACTAGTTTATTAGTTTTGGTTGTGGATCTTAGGGAAGGCCATTGGGTATCTGAAATTTATTATTCTCAACTCTTGTGTTGTCCCATCAATTGGTGTACAAGTTAGGAGATCCGGTCATTTTTCTGTTAATTAGTGCTTGAAGATCGACTCAGTGACTATGACATGTTGCAAATGTTTAAGGTGAAATTGTTTGAGGTATTTTTGGGCTTGGGGATTTTGTTTTGGGCCCTCACTATGTTGTGGCCAGCTTTGGATGGTACGCATTGAAAATCATTTATGATTTGAGCCGACAGTTGGAATATAGTTTCTATTTTATTGAATCTGACATATAGCGGCTGAATTCTTGGTAGCGGATATATATATGAGATCGGTTAATTCATTTTGTGATGTGTGTGGTGTTTGATGTGTGGGTGTGTATTGTGAATATCATAAGAGAAGTTAAGTGATTTTCACTTGTGCAAAAGAGGATTTTGTGAAGTGAATTATAACAGAGCGAAGCAAAGTGCAGAATCTGAAAGAAGGCCCAAAATTTGATCTATGAGCCTATCCAGAACTGTAACTAGGAATTTGTAGATGCTATCTTCTTAGTTCAACCTTTTGATGTAATCCAAATCTTTTGTAAGGTAGTGTTCCTTCCTTATTTTGAGTAGTGAGCTCTACGTAGTGTGCCTAAATGCAAGTGCATTCACATTTTGTAAAACACTTATATTTTGAGTACTCAAATTGTGGATTGACCTTGACCGTGGTTTTTCCACTAACAATTTTTCCATGTAAAAATACTTGTGTTAAGGTGTTGTGGATGATTGCTTTATATGTCTACATATTTCTCTTGGTTGAATGTTATAAATGGTTTAAAGAAAAAAATGATAATGTTAAATATTGTTGAAAACTGATTCACCCCCCTCTTAGTGTTCCCTGATTCCAACATGTAGACCATCAATGCTCTTCTCAGCTGTTGTAACTGGAATCACAGGATCCCATGGTGTAACCTCCCTTGATGATTGAGCAAACTCTGCAATACCCTGTGGTACACCCTGCTACTCTTGAAACTGTCATAGAACCCTCTTTGGAAAATACATGTTAGTAATATGCTAATATTGGACTGTCCATCCAATCAAGTACCTTAGCTGTTGACACCACTACAAATGTTGATCCTCATATGGTCACTAAGCTCAATCTCTCCAGGGCCTCCAAATGAAATTGGCCAATATGTCTAGACCATGCCTCCAATACCCCACATCTCTGACATGGGTCTGTGTAACTATACCTCTATACATGTAAATTTATGGAATGTTGGCCCCCAACTAGATACCAACTGGTGGATGGAACATGGAAATATTATCCCAAGCCCAAACCATTAGAAGTGTAACCCGACAGCTCATGGACTATCCTCACCAGTAGGCTATATCATGTAACTAAAAATAAAGCATCACCAGAAGACATGGCCCCCATGTGTACAATGTATCTCTCACCTACATCCCCATGAGCATCTCACCCCATCTGACTAGAAACCCATGTCCTCGACAATTTGGAATCACAACCCTAACAATCAATGTACATAGAATACAGTCAAATTGCTCATACTTCTCTACCAAGGTCCCCCACCTAATCTCATAGCGATCTATCCCCAAGTCTTTGACATCCTCATAGACACAGTACTCTGTCAATGCTTGGTATCCTCGGCCTGGATCATATCTGATCCACTCACCCTAGATAGACAACCTTAGAATCCTATAAACATCTTCTAGCGTGACAGTAGCCTATCCTATCAGTAGGTGAAATGAACATGTCTCCAAGTCACATACCCCTATTTTCCCTAATGATGGGCATGGAAGTCACATGGTAAAGTCTAAGATGTCATAGCCTTCGCTTTTCAGTGCTGGTCAACTAGTCCCGTAATCAGTATGTTTCAAGCGACCATGACTCTCATGTGTAAATTGGATCAAGTCCAGCCTATGGTCAAAATAACAAACCTTGCATTAGTTAAAAAAATTTAGTCAAACCTATTTGGCATATGTTATAGTAGAAATTCCATCTTATACTAAGGAAAAAACTTTAGCAATCAGTTCCATCACAAAACCTAACAATTGTGTCACACTATAACACTTGTGTCACATGATTTTGTAGATGCATCGTAGGGGTTCGATTGTGTGCAACCCCAATAATTTTTGGCAATATACCACAGTCGCATCATTTCTTAAATAATTTCAACATCCCCTAATCAATTGCATAAAACCCTAGGAATTTGCATCATGTGTTAGTGATTGTGATTCAAAAAACCATGGATGTGTCATTCTAACACAATTGTGTAGCATAATTCTATATCATAACCTACCTTAGGTTTCTTTTGAACAGTTGTGTCATTTCATAGACAATTTTGTTGATTGTGATAGCATTTGCAGCTAATGGGAAGTGATGCAATTGGTTGTCAAATTTTCACAGTGCCTAGAAATGCATGAAATCAAAAATTTACACAATGGGTTTGTAGAAACTTATCGACTCTCCTGTGCCCTCTAGTCATCTGAAGGTCTACATGCGATATGCTCTATTCTCGGTGTGGGGAACATGTGACATCTTGACTTCCTCTCTCCTCATAACTCCTCAATTTTCAATCTTCAAATGTGCAAATGATCCCTTTTACCTTCAAATTTCCTA
The DNA here is from genome assembly GCA_007258455.2 of Sequoia sempervirens. Lineage (NCBI taxonomy): Eukaryota > Viridiplantae > Streptophyta > Pinopsida > Cupressales > Cupressaceae > Sequoia > Sequoia sempervirens. The sequence goes on from VDFB02353493.1 coordinate 127,289,162, forward strand.
TTTATACCTCCTCAAATTAGGGTTTTGACTAGGGTTTGTGCTGGTTGCACTTTGTGAGAGCCTTGAAACCTCATTCTATCTACTCGAAGGTCTTGAAACTTATTTCTTTCTTCACCATGGCATTTTTTACTATTAATTTGACTTTTCAGAACAATTTTCTTTTTTCTTGAAAATTTGCAAAAAAATTCTGAGGGGGCATGGGTCTACCCTTCTGTTATTGGGGCATATTTTTGATCAAATTTATTTGACACAATGCGATAAACTACATTGTATTGAAGAGGGGCAAACTGTAGACATTAAAAATTGCCCTAGGCTTGTGACTTCTAAATTCTCCATCATTTCCCCTTTTGTCTTTGATAATTAAATAATTTTTATTATTTAATTAATTCATTTCCATCTTTATTCCTCCTTGATTAATTAAATAAATTTTATTTATTTAATTATATCACTAATTAAGTCCCTTTCTTTCTAAAATTAAATAAAATATTATTTATTTAATTTGTATACCACTTTCTACTATAATTAAAATAATTATTTTAATTATTTAATTATTCATTAGCCTCTTCTCTCCTAATTTAAATAAATTTTATTTATTTAATTTGGTCCACTCTCTTGAATTTTGACTTAAAATCATTATTTAGTTCAAAGATTCCCTTTGTCGCATTCTTCTATAATTAAATAATGATTTTTAATTATTGGATTATTCATTGGCCACCTAGATTAAATAATTTTTATTATTTATTTTCTTTTATCACCTCTTTATCTGTGTCAATCTTATCTTCCACATTGAATCCTTATCTATCCATGTCTCAATTAACCTCCACCCTTGATTAAATTATTTATAATTTAATCTTGACTATCACTCCTTATCATTTTCCCTAATTTTTCCCTAGCCCTAGTGCATACTACATCTTTCATTCTTGGCCATTGATAATTGACATTCAATCTTAGCCCTTCATTCAAAATTGTCTTTCCTATAAAAGACCTTTTCCTTGTCATTTTCAAGCTATCTTTTTCTATCTAGAGTAATCTTGGTATCAAGACTATCAACATCAAGTCAAGTGCATCCATTGTCAACTAGAATCTTCAATATTTTGCTTTGTCATTGTCATAGGCTTATTTACATACTCAAAAATCTAAAGGAAATTATCATATTCATATCAAGCAAAATGGAGAAGTGCAATGAAGGTGAATCAATGGTAGTATGAAGACTTAAATTGATAATATTGTTTCATGTTTTTATGTCTTTATGCTTATTTTTACTTCATTGTTTATTAGGGTTTGATTTATATGATTTATTGTCTAACATTGATAATTTTTAACCCTGATTACAATATGTATGAGCAATGGTATTATGACTCGATTTCTACGAAACATTATTCTTAGGTGGGTAAAGGATAAGTTTAGGTTTGTTTTGAGTTTGAGGTTTGTGTGAAGGTGGGTAAAGAATTAGAGAGTTCAAAGGATGTCCCATAGGGTATGTAGGATGTCTATTAATCAAGGGTGGTCTAACAGACACTTGCACATTCATAATCTCAATGGTCTTGGTTTGATGTATTTGTAATAAAGGGTAGTCTAGTGTCATCTCTTCACCATCGTCTAAGGAAGCTAGAATATACTCATTTTCTTCTACCATGATATCTTCCTTAAGAGGAGAGTTTTTAGGAGAACTACAAACTAGATGTTCTTGAAACTCAAAGATTGGTTCTTCTAGAATGACTTCACGCATGTCGAGGAATGATCAATGGTTGAATTTTCTTGTTTATCAATAATGGAATTCTCTTGTTCAATAATGTTTTCCCTAGGGGAAGAGAGACACATGAGATTCTCATGACTTTCATCAATTGTATTTTATAACATCAAAGTATCTTCTTCATAACTAGGAGAGATACTAGAAGAAGAACAAAAGTGATTGTTAAGATTGTCCAAATTTTCACTCCTTTGTCCCACAATGTCTTCCAAAATAGGATAGGTAGGGGAAGAATCATAAAGAAGGTTGTCATAGATCTGAAACATTTGGTCATCCAACACCAACATATCCTCCTCACATTCAATTTCATCCTCTAAAACATTATCACAAGAGGGGAAAGTGATGGGAGATGAATGTAGACTATTTGAAGTGTTATGTAGGTAGGTTTCAATGGTCTCTTGTTGTGTTATGTGATCGTCATAATTATCTATTGTTATGTCCTCTTGTTAACCAATGCCTTGTCCACTAAGAGAGGTAGAAGGAGAGAAACAACTAGGACTCTCAAAACGCTCATTGATTGGTTCTTCTAACACCAAATTATCTTCTTCACAACTAGGAGAGATATTAGGAGAAGAACGAATACAATTGTATTCTCTTTCGCTAAATCATTATCATAGGGAAGGGATATGAAATTTTTATTAGCATGAATAGATAGGTAAGATACTAGCATTTTTTGACCAAGAATGAAAATAACTTCTAAGCATCTTATTTAATGCTTCAAAATTATAAACAATGTATATCAAAAGATGAAAAGTACTTTTATCTAATGTATGCAAAACTTCAAGAATGCAAACAATGTGTATCCAAAAATGAGAAGCACTTTTATCAAACTCATGTAAAGCTTTATGAATGTAAAAAATGTGTATGTAAAAGTGAAAAGTACTTTTATCCATATTATGCAAAGTCTCAAAATTGTGAACATTTTCAAATCTGATGATGTTTGCTAGTGCATTGATTTAGGAAGAATTCAAAAATGACTACCCTAAATTGATGCTTTTGACTTAGATGCATAAAAAGGATGTTCCTAAAACTTCCCAAAGTTATACTATATGTTACTAGTAGGCTTAAGAAGTACATAAATAGTGTTTTCAATGTTGTAAAAGGAAATTCTAGATACGCACTGGGACTAAATCTCCTAAAGGGGCGTATGAGTCCCAATTATTTTTACAATTTTTAGAAAATTTTAAGTGTTTTTTATGATTTTTATTTTGGATGGTGTTTGAACTAAATGCAAATGCAAATTTCAGATGATTTTCAGTGATGCAAGATACAAAAAATGTAGCCTATATGCACTTTCACTAATGCAGGATTTAGAAACCATAGAATTCCAATTAACTAGTGCAAACCATAATGCAAAGCTAATGCAAAAAAGATCTAGGATGGTGATGCACTCCAAATAAGAAATGATGTGTTCTAAATGTAGGTTCACTAAAATCAAAGGTTGAATTTTGTTGTTGCTTATGGTTTAGGACATAGAACAATCTTCCACACTCTCATTCAAGGAAACCCTAGAGATCTCAATCTAGAAGGTATGCAAAAGAGAAAGAGATATTGCAATAGGGTGTCCTAGGGTTTGATTATGAACTGAAGAGGTGTTCACCACCAAGATAGGGCTTGGAAAGACTAATAAAATGTAAGACCTAATTAGGAAACTCAATGATATGCAATAATTGAATGAAACACCTAGAAATACAACCAAATCAGAACAAGAATCCACGAGATCAGAGGTGTTCACTTGGGAATGTAAAAGAGCTTGAATGAAGTCCTGAAATACTGCAAACACTGAATTTTATATTGAGTAGGACTTAGTATGGGAGATTTAGTATCAGACTAGGTTTTCTGTGCCAAAATTGGAATTTGATAGTGCTTGATATGAATCTCCTGAAACCCTAAAAATTGGTAGTACTGGGACTCATATTCCCAAGGTGGTGTATTAGTCCCAATATGCTTTTTCAAAGGGTTATGAACTGATTCTTCCCTCCAATCTCTGTTCTTTCTGATCCAATTTGTTTCTAGATCTAAAGCCCTAATTTCAAACCTGTAGAAGACTTTTTCATGACCTTGCAAGTGAGGAGACGACTCCAACAACTTCCTTCAAGCTCCAAGATACCTAGATCTACAATTACACATGTAGAGAGAAAAAAACTTCAAGATTGTTAAGGAATGGGGGTTTTCCTTGGTCAAACCCCTTGAGGTAATTAAACCAAATGATGAGATAATGAAATAAAGGAAATGAAACATGGAACATGGAACATGAAATATGAATAATGATACATTGAATGATGTCTTGTAAATATGTAATCTAACATGAAGTGTCCATGAAGAATGTAGATCTTGATCTTGATTATGGATATGGAACCATGCTTGTAAATGGATCTTCAATGCTACATCACAACACTAGCTCAACAACATGCTCAATTCTTGATAATCTTGACATGATGATGGATCTTGAATTGCTACAACAATTGATGAAGAATTTTGCTCTTGATGCTCTTGTGAAGTCTTGGGATGCTTAACTCTTGAGTGCTTGACTTGATATCATGAAGGCTTAATGAAATAATGATTTGAGACCTTGCTTATATAGGAAATCCATCCAAGTTGCTATTTATTAGATCCCAGAGGCTGACATTCATAAAATTTTAATTTAAAACCATGATTTCCCACTCAAAACCCTAAAAAGTGGCCAAATGGGACTCATATGCCACCCCTGGCATATGGTTCCCACAAGACCTTAGAGAGAGAAAGTGTCAGGGAGTTAAGAAATTAAGTCTGTTTGTTGATCTTGTCAGGATTTCAATTGAAATAAGCCTGGGGATGCATAATATAGTGTCTTAGGGGCCTATTAATGATGATATAAATGTCATGAATACAAGAGGGTCCAAGACTCTATGTTAAAGTGTAAAATATACTTTACAAAATCAAATTAAGGAAAAATTGGTTCTATTTAGCTTAAAAAGGCCCTAAATCCAATGTGAATGTGTACAACACATTACAACACTAGATTAAGGAAACATTAGGTCCAAGGGCTCTAAATTTAATGTGAAGGTGTAAATGAATACAATTTACAACATTAAATCAAGGAAAAGTTAGGTTTATTTAGCTTAAAAAGGGCCCAAGACCTAATGTGAATGTGAAAAACACATCACAACACAAGATCAAGGTGACCTTAAATTCATTTTAACATTATTCATCCCCAAATTAAGTGTGAAAATGTGAACAATAACATTTTTTGACACTACAATTTATAATAGTAAAAGTGACATGAATTTATTATCTTTATTCATGAGAATGTAACAAGAAAGTGAAACTCCCTAGATGCAATTATGAGTTAAGAAATCATTTTAATGAGTTATTTTTTTATGTAATGAATTCATATTTTATATAATATTTGAGGGAATGATATTCATTGGGAATTGAGAAATAGATTATAATGTTAAAAATAGTCAATTTCTAAACAACCTAATTAGAAATAGGTTTTCATAGTGAAGTTTATTTTTATAAACCTAATTTATAAAATAGTTATGGATATACTTCATTTTTAACAATTTAGTGATGGATCTTCAAAATGCCTTAAAATATAAGTCTAGTATCTTCTTTAAATATTAAGCATAACCTTTGATTAAATGAGAATAATTGTAAGACATGCATGGATATAATAGTTATGTAAAAACTTTATCTTCTATATTTCTCATTTTTAGTAAGGTTTAGAAAAAATGGTATTATATTTTTTAAGAATACTACTTTATGTTAGTTTTTATGTATGTGCCAATTAGTCTAATTTTATTATGTGATCTCATAGATGTATAGGAGCATTTGGTAAATTATTTGGTAGTCAAATCATAATTGGACTAAATATGTTGTTCAACATCTTCATTTCTAAGGGTAGTATCTTCTCGGTAATTTAGTTAGAATTTTTGACACAAATATTTAGATTTACATGTTTGGGAAATCACACAAATAGAGTGGAGCATTTTAGTGCCCCACTAATTCTTGACTCTCTCTTGGTTTCAACATTTTTGTCATTATTTCTTGGATAATACTTTGGATGGAAAGTTATACTATTATGTCTATAGTCATGTTATTGGAATTATTTGAGCATATTGTATCATTAGGATCATATTATTGAACACACAAAAGTACTGAGAGGGAGGTTGAATCAATACTTAATCAAATTCTTCACTTCCAATAGCAATTAATCAAATGAAAAAATTTAAACCATGATCAATAGAACACATAAGCACACAACCATAACACTAGATTTATGTGGAAAACCTTAAAAGGGAAAAACTATTGTGAGCAAGTTGCTCGTATCTACTATACAAATCCAACCTTACAAATGAAAATAAGATTTAGAACAATGGTTATGACATACAACCCAAAGGAAGTTGCAACTCTGTCAAGTACTATAACACACAAAAAATTAGGCTACAACCTCTATGCAAAGATACTTATCTGATTCACAAAATAGACTACTTCAAATTTTTGCTGACCTTTCCAAACTCTAAAATACTATCTTACTTTTGTATTACCACTCTACCAATCTCCACAATATCATAATACCAATACCTCCTTTTTTCATCACAACTAACTCCACTTTTTCCATAGCAACATCACTATTAAGCTACCATGCCTAAATTAATCCTTTCCACACTTCATTATCGAAACAACTCATGTGGTTATTTTATTCACACACTATCTTTTCTACATACATCACATATTGCATGCTTCTTTCAATAATCTTGATATTACATTTATATCCTCTAAAACACTTAAAAAAAAAAATCCTTCACCAACCAAGATGAAACAATGGAATGTGCAATGACCATGATTTTTGGCTCCCAAGACATTCACAGTAAGTAGAAAATAGATGTGGTTAAAACTAAGATATAATCAAGACCTATTTTACCTTAGCACACATCTCCATACTAGTGCACACTTTCAAAAAATTGACTCAATCATCTTAGCATACCAATTCAGCCCAACAAACACTTAACCTTCTTTATATTAGGTCCAAACCAAAGGTGGTATTAGAGGAACAAACATAACATCATGCAGATTATTTCATGGACACTATATGCCTTTCCAAACATTCCTATACTCTCCATTTACTATTTTAGACAATTTCATGTTAGCACAAATAATTGAGCACTGATGTCGATACCCTTAATACACTTTGGTTACATAGACTTGATGCAAAACATTAAAAATCATACTTGTGGTAGACAAAGACATTTGAAACATAAACTGAGCATACCAACTAATTATATGAGCTTATCTTTCAATCAAAAAATCCAAATGCCAAGATGTGGTGAAAAGCAGGGGCATCTATTATCTTCCTTTACTTACCTTAAAATATAACAAGACTTGTCTTCGTTCAAATGACTCCAAAAAATACTATGATACGATTTATCACTTCATGAAACTTGAATCATATGTGTGTCTTAACTATATCTATCAATCCTCCAAACTCTAGGGCCATATCATCAATAGTGGAGAAGTGTGGGGAATTTTACTATCTCTTTGTAACTATAACTACCCTGTTTCACTATTGTCTTCACTTTGCTAACTCTAAAAAACTTTGTGGTGATTTTCATGATGTCAAATTTGAACCATACGTACCTGAGAGTAGTTACAAGATATCTTTACTCTCTATAGGATCATAACTTCAAATGTGGTAAAAATGGGATACATTCTCCTAGAATGACACCTTTGCTGACTTGTACTTAACAAAATTTATTCAAACTTATTGTAACTTTCTTTATCCAACACTAATACACATGACTCCATAATTTTCATGAAATTCATTATCAATAGAACTCATCAATGATATTGATAACATACACTTGTCATGAACTTACACATAAACTTCAAAAGATAAGGTGCAAGTTTGTATAGATGATATTGATCATCATCACTCCTTTGATCTGCTCCTTTGACATCACTACTTAGTTGACATCAATGACAACATATGCAACAATATTCCTCATGGAATTGATGGAAACATTAACCTGATATTGAATTTTCCCTCATTTAAAATTAAGGGAAAAGGGCTAGCAGTCTTCCTCTATGATGGAAAAAAAATATAGGCTCCCCCTTTCTGTACGCACCTTATTATTCTTTATCAATTCATTCCCCTTGAGAAGTAGCCTTTGTCACTTCAAAATTGATTTAGCAAAGCTATTCTTCGATTTCCTTATGATATACATAGATAATATATATATATATATATATATATATATATATATTTCCTTGTGCAAGTCAATAGTAGAACTATTTATTCCTATCTTATTCTCTACGTATTTACACAACATCAAAATTTGTCTTACCTTCAAAAAGTATTTTATTTACTTATAATGCAAAACATTCTTATAAATTACCTATAGCATAACCCTTGACAATTTCACACTATGATTTACTCCCCTAAATTATTAAGCCTAATTGGGTTTGTAATGCATTCTATAGCCCATTTGTATCAATTTTTGAGAAATTGCAAGCATTGAACAAATGCATCTAATTGATATTTTTCCCCCAATACTTAATGTCTTGGAAAATAAGGCTAGAAACCATTCACCCTAGGGTGTATGTGTTGGATAGGACAACTGAGAAGGGGAGGCGAATCAGTTATCATAGATTATAACCTTAAATTCAATTATCAGAACTAACACTTTAAACTGATTAAGTGATTAACCACCAAATGCAAATGCACAAACACAATAACACTAGATTTATGTGGAAAACCCAATGAGGGAAAAACCATGGTGAGGATTCACTCACACTATAGAGAATATCAAAACCAATTACAAAAAGGCTCTATGCCTAAAATAAGGACTCATTTTCCATAGGGCTACAACTCGGAGGAATCACTGCCATAGAGATACAAAGAAGACAAAGAAGACTTGTTACAGAGAGACAACAATCCCAATACAAAAAGGATTCCACCACAATCATTGATCAACTTGCATGAATGATAGAGTTCAACTTTTTCTCATTGCATCTAGAAACTCAAATTTAAGCTTCGCATTGATCAACCACAAACCTAACTCACACACTTCCAAAATAGCATCAAAGTCACATCTGGTCTTTCACTTATCTTCCTTCTTTTCTTATGTACAATTTTCATTGCTAGCACATTTTGTATTTATACTATCTCTAACCTTGAAAAGATAAAAAGTCAACCATCCAATCTTCAAATTAAAATTAGGTCAGTGCCAAACATCCTAGGGTGGAATTATAATTAGGGTGACCAAAACACATGCTTCACCGAGACCCATAATAGATCCAACACACTTCATCAACTTTAAAGCTAGTGCTTGACACATAGTTGGAAAAACCAGTGTAAAACACATAGATCAATTAAGCTCAATACTTCCAAATGCCAAAACCATCTTCAATAGAACTAGGTAAACACAACTCTAGAATTACATGCCATAAGACTTCATCAAAGAGAAATCCGTACTAGCAACAATTCTTCTAGACCTCAACCAGAACACAAAACATAGTTCACAAGTACTGGATCAACATCCTCAACAGTTGAATAACTGTAACCTTCTTTTAATACAATTTTCTCAATATCCTAAACATATAAAGTCAACAACAACTAGTAGAGTGATGGCACTCTCAAATTCTGCAAATTTGAGATGCCTATTTCAAAAGTTTTGCCTTTGCATTTTCAGAAGTGCACCTGATGAATATGCCTAAATGACCTACTTTGAAGGGTCATAATTTGAAGCCCATTGATTTCCAAGAAAAATCCATTTGCGGACAAAGTAATGTGTCATATGTGAATTTCCATGTCAATTTTCAGCTTCTCGCGATGAGTTTTTTCAAGGTTTCAAAAAGTGAATGTGGAGGGTTTTGTCACTGTTTAGCTGTTTGCAAATGTTTAGTTTTGCAAAGTAGCCTCCTATTTGAGCTTGCATCTTGCAATTAGTTGATCGTCATGATAGAATGATTGTTTTTTTCCATTCTCTATACCTAAATGAGCTTGCATGTCAGTTTTTAGAGCCTCACTAGTTGATTTGCTATTTTTAGCATATCAAAACCAAATGTAATTTCTTCAGTTTTGCACTTAAACCTTTCTGAGATGTCAATTTTGACACCTCATATCTTTTGGTCAGTGATGATTCGAGTAAATCATTCTTGCACACGTGCTCAATGTACCCAAATGTGCTTGTGTGTGTGGTGGAAGCCTTTCAAGAATAGATTTGATATTTTTGCAACAAGGTGATCTCGTGTGTTTTAACTAGTTCAAAACAGCTACAATTTCAGAAAAGTCTGAGAGGGAAACTTTGAGTTTAAATAAATTTTTCCTCGTGATCTTTTTTGCTGAACCATCTATTGCATTCAAATCTTTGGACTAGTGGTTACATGTTTGCAAGTTTTTATGGCTTCAAGAGGTCATTTGCCTAGTTTTCAGAGGCGATTCCAAAGCTCACCTGGCTTGTTTTCACCATTTTTCAAATGTGCCTGAAAGCAAGTTTTAATGCGAACCCATTTCATATTTTCACTTCTGAAGTATTCAAAAAGTCGCCTTAGGTGAAATTAAGCATGATAATGGTTTGCAAACGATTTTTTTTTTAGTTGGGCCCACATGGGGACCCAACCTGCTTCACATAGGTTGAAGTTGTGTTCAGTATTGGTAAAGAGACATTGTTATGGATTGGGGTTTATGTTATTATCTTTTGAATAACATATTTCCAAAGAGAAGATTGTTATTTTCCCCAATAGTATCATTGTCCAGTTTGTGACTTGACACTATATGATGAAGCATCTATGCAAAATGAAGATGCCATTTAGCAAGGATTATGGATGAGGGTCCATTTGTGGACTTGATCCAATTATACTTGATTTGAATATCAAATGGTGCCATATTTGAAAAAGGGCATCGAAACTTCAAGGAAGATGTAGATCAAACACCATAGCTGCAGGGAAAACACATATAAAATTGATTTGTAAAAAATGTTTTTTCAACTCTTAAGCAGATGCAATTGACTCGATGGACTACTGGAGGAAGTGGCGCCAATCAAATGGATGAAGCTTGCAGAATATGTATAAAATGTATTTATTGATAAGGCTTTAAGAACCTTTAGGTAATTTTCATTTCCAATGCAGCCTACACTCTCCAAGAAGCAACCAATGCAAAAGATGAAGAAATGGCATGGACAAGGAGTGCGCACTCTATTGAAGTGTTTGGATACCCATCAAAAGCAGATATATGGTGAAGTGGCCACTCCAACAGCTAAAAGGAATCCATATAAAATGACTTTTACAAAAACCATCGAATGATTGAAGACCTTAGAAGAGCTTCAAATAAATGCATAAAGGCCAGGCCTCATTGAATGGGGTCTATGCTTAAGGGTCAATATGATCTTCACATCCATCAAAAGCTAGAGCATGACCAAGGATGTGAATTTGTGTTTTCATAAAACTCCAAATGAAATGCCATATCAGCAACAGAAGAGGATGCTATTGAAGTTTATTGATCAACGCTTTGTCTTGGGAAGCTTGTGCCCTAGCAGTGTGTATGGACAGAATGGATCTGATGGAGTGTCTTAGAAACTTCTAAGCAGGTGTAAGTGCCAAATAAACACAAAGATTGGGAACACACTCTGCAAATTTGTTGCCACATCACTAACTACAGGGGAAAGGAGTTTGGTCTAGGGTGCAACATTGAAACAAAGTATGTGCATCCATCAAAATGTTCAGAAAATAGGGACGTCGTTGCTGCAAGGTGTGCACAAAATGTATTTGTTTTTGGGGCCTTTTAAGTTTGCAAGCCACACACCAAAAGGAAGGAGCTTAAATACAAATGTTTTAATGATTACTGAAGATGATGTGTCCCTCATTGAATAGGGGTTGTCATAGTTTGAAAAAATTCCTTTAGTAAATATAATCTCATTGAGACTCCAAGGCTTGCAAGCTTCACATAGAAAGAATCTGTTGAAAATTCTTTGAGACTTTCAAGCAAGTGCATTCTTACTAAGCTAAGCAGGGAACTATGAATGAAGGAATATGTGCACCCATCAAAGCAAAAAAAAGGAAAATGCCATAGCTATAGCCTGCGCATGAGATGCATTTATTTAAAATTTCTTTAGAAACTTTTGAGCAAATGAATTTGCATGCCATTCCACAAGCAAGGGAGGTACTTGCAGTGCACTGCATAAGGCAGATTTGTGGAGAAAACTGTAGAAACTCTCAAACAGATGCATGTGGAGGGCGCGTGGTAGAAAGATTTGGTCAGTCATAAAGACATGAGGTATTTGTGTTGGCAAAGAAGTGGCTAGCATATCAAATGAAGGAGGTTGAAACATCCATCAAAGCATAAAGTAAATGAGTAAGGGAGGTGCCAGCAGTAGGCATGAATTGTTTGATAAAATCCCAAATGGATGAGGTCTCAATAAATTTTATGAAGACAAAGCACAATGGAGAATGCTAAGCAAGTGCACTGATAAAGTTGTAATATGAACAGTCATCAAAGCATATAAATAACAAAAGAGTCAACACCATGGAATACTATTGTCGTCATAACACTGAAATGGATTTCTTGACAGGATCTCAGATATTCTTTATGAAAGCCCACGCAAAAAGTGAAAGGGTCTCAAAATTTATGAAGTGTATGGACACCATCGAAGCATGAAGAGGACAGTCTTAGAAACTGGTTGTGTCTACAATAAAATATATTGTTGAAAATGCTTTAGGGGGCTCTAAAACTAGTGCATGAAATAGGGTTGTACAAATTTCAGAAGTTTTAATGGAAAATACGATGGAGGTGTGCGCAGTAGGATGAGGGCATGGAAATCCTTCAAAGCATAAAAGTCAAAGGCATTCTATTTTATTTATTTTTTTGAAATAGAGGAAAACCTTATGAAGCCACATGGGAAAATTGCAGAGGATGCTCGAGCAAATGGAGAAAGAGATTAGGGCAAGTGAAAGATGCAAGAAATGAAATCGACGGTCAGAAATAAACATAAAATGTAGCCAAATCTTAGCCACACCCCGCCAGGTCGCAATTCCAACATGCTCATGGGATAATCCTTGCAAAATTGTGAGATTTCGCCACGTGGCATAGTGGGCCCAGCTAGAGTTTGAAGCAGATGAAATTTTAAGGGGAGATGAAATTTTAAGGGGAGCCCGATGAAATTAAATCGATAAAAATTTGATAAAGGCAAACATATTAGGAAAATGTGCAAATGCTTTTAATTTTGAATGAAATATTTTGAAAGGAAAAATGCATTGCCCCTTGAAATGGTGGGTCTAGTGCATTTAAAAGCAAGGCATTTAAATATGTCGTGAAAAATAAAAACAAAAGAGAAGGATTAGGGAAAAATTGTGAACAAAAGATGCCAAGAAAATACAATGGTGGAGAAACAAGATGAACTTCTAGCTAGATCATAGCCCTTGCCCACTATTTCACAATTAGAAGTTGCTCACTCTTTAAGACTCGCGAGATTACGGGCTTCTGCCACGTGGCTTGTGTTGGGCTCGGGAAGGTTTTCAATGCTGGGTATAACTTTAATATACTCGGTGTAAATGTTTTGAATATTTTCACTTGCTTTTTCATAAAAGAAAATATTTCAATAATTTGCCTGATGAAAGTTTAAAAGAAAATTTGGAGAGAAAATTTTTAATGAGGTGGGCCCAACAATAAATGGCGTGGGAATTTTATTATTTTAAATGGAGATACTTTTAATAAAGGGGCCTGAAGTAAACTTTTAAAAGCCTTTATTACGTGAAATGTGAGATGAAGGAAGCAAAGATGAAATCTATGGTGGAAAAAACAAGGATCAGATGTAGCATAATCTTAGGCATTCCCCGCCAGATTGCGATTAAGAGATGCTCACTCTTTATTGCTCGTGACATAACGGGCTGGTGCCACGTGGCAGTGGCGGGCCTGGGTGAAATCTTCTGTGTGCACGGGAAAAGAGCTTTAAGAGGGGCGCATATAATATTTTAAATGTTTCATTTGTTTTATCAAAGCAAAACATTTAAAGTAAAAAAATAGGGCTAATGGAATTTTTAAAAGAAAACAAAGCACATGAATAAGAGGTGGGCCCGTATGGAAAATAAAATACACAAAAACTTGAAGTGGCCCGATCAAACTTTTCTTATGTTGTTTCTTGCCAAGTAAAATGGAAGGCTTCCACATTTTAATATTATTTATAATGTAAGGTGCATAGGTGAAAGGTGCAAATATAAAGGTAAAAATTATAACATGGAAGAGGTGAATAATATATTTACTCAAACCGGTGATGAAATATTTTGAATGGTGGGGCTCGAGGGAACTCTTCCGGATGGTGAAATATTAAAGGCCTTTTATTAAATTTCCTGAGGGGAAATGTTTCAAATGTGTTGGGTGAATAAAATGTGAGTTGCATGTGAAAATAAACGCAAGTAATGTAAAAGAAATATGACAGAAGTGAATTTAATATTCACTTTATAAATATAAAATGTTATGTGCTAGGAGTTAAATAAAATCAAAAGGCTTAATATTAAAGTTTGAAACTTTAATATATGAAGAAAGTAATATGCAGCCAAAGAATAGAGGCAGAAAATGAATTTTTCACGAGAACGGGCACAAGATATTTTCACACAGCTAAGTGATAGATGAAATTTCTCCACATAGCAGAATTTTTTGTTGCTTCACAATAGACAACAAAGGAAAATGAAGAGGCAAATTCAGTTGGAAGAGAGATGAGAGATACTTTGAGAAAATTTGTTGATCAATGGGAGAGAATTTTCCAGATTGCATCTATGGATCATATTGATTTTAGGGCTACCTTTGTTTCTCTTTTATTCTCTTTTTCTCTCAGTGTAAAAAAGAAGGCTAGGATTCCAATTTCTGAAAGCTTTGCAAGTCAAGCAGAAGCTCTGGGTAGAATTGTATAGCTGGGAGAAATGTAATTGAGTCATTAAATATGGAAGTTTCTATTCTAAATTGTGCTCTCATGTTTATATTTTAGCTAATAATTGTCTCCATTTCTTAGATGTATTACTATTTTGGATTCAATAGTAAGATTATCTGAGTCTTTTCATACACATTTGTTGCATTAGAGTGATATATGTCATTTCCTTCTATTCTGAGAATAATGTAATTGCTTTAATGAAGCACAAGTTGCATTTATTATTTCCTTTTGTTCAAAGGATAGTGTAATTGCTTCAGCACATGTGATAGGAGTACTATGTTTCAGGTGGATTTATAAGTAGAGTTATTAGATAAAAATTCAGTGGTTTGGTTGTCATAATGTGATAACATTTGTAAGGATCTTCATAACATTTTCAACACTGTAGGATGAATGCTGGTTAGATGACTCCATAGCCCATTTTCTGGCACTGGTTAAGTGTTATACTTTTGTTGTTTTCAGCTTGGTCCTAAATCATTCAAAATTAAAAATCATTTTAAATCCCTATGTGTTATAGTGTTGTGTGTTCTCATGCTCCAAATAGTTGATATTACTGATGAACAACCAATTCTATTGGGTATTATCCTATTATGTTGAGCTATTAAATGAGATTATTTGTTGTTGTTAAAGGATCAACCTCCTAGGTTTTACAGAGCCCAAAGTGTAGGAGGTCTTTAAAATCCTCATTAGTTGGTCTAGGTCCTTCGAGCTTCTCTTGATTGAAATTGGAAATTCCATAGGTAGATTAGAAGACCAACCTGGTTAGTAGTAAAAAAAAACCAACAAAATGATGACTCTACTGGGAAAAATTTGAGAAAGTTCTCACTGAAGAATCCAGAAATAGAGTCATATAATTTTTATAGAGTCATATTATTGTTTGCCATTTTGAATTTAGTTCAAATAATTAAGGATTTCAAGCTCGGAGAGATAATTGTTGTAGTCAACCTGATTATTTTATGATTCGTGGTGCTCTGCTAGTGAAAGGAACTTAGAAAAAAAATTATATGTGAAAGAACTTCCTGTTGTTTGAAGTTCATTCCTTTTTGAAGAGAGGTGGCGAATCTGTTACAAAAATCTATTGAAGATTTAAAGAAAAGTTCCAGATCTACAATATTTCCAAACAATTTGTAGCAACTGCAACGTTTCCATGTATTCTTCACATATTTGAACATCTTAGGAAAGAACTTTGGTTCCCTTATTTAGTGAAATCAAGCACTACAATCAAGGGAGTTTGAATATTGTAATTGAGTAGTTGTAGAGGGAATAATTTTCATTTGCAAAATGTATGGTTGTTTTAGTTCTCCCTCTACAAGCTATAGTATCATGCCTATAACACAACCTTATCCTCATAGGAAGGTGTTTGATAATGAAAGATACAACCCTTTAGATTTTAGTAAAATCCAAGGTTACCCACATTCTATCCCAAGAAGAATTAATGAACATTTTCCTAAGTTTAAAGATGATTTTGAAGAATCAACATCAAGACATGTAAAGTGTTTCATTGATTTGATGGAAGATTGTTAGATTGAAGAGGAAGATGTTATCATGATTTTTTTTTTTTAAACTTTAGAAGGTATGGCTGAAGGTTGGTTTACTTGCTTACCAATGTATTCCATAGACTCATGGCATAAACTCATAACATGTTTCCTTAATACTTTTAAAGATGAATCAGTAGTGAATGAAGAATGCTTGTCTGAAGATATAATTCTGCATACTCAAGAAGAATTTGAAGAGGAAATTGCAAACAAGGTTGAATCAGAATCATATATTAATGCATTGTGTGATATAGAAAGATTGGAGGATGAATCTATCTATGATTTTCATGATAGATTTATGAAATTTCTACTTGCTATACCAGAATTAGATAGACTTGATGAATCATTTTGCATTGATTTGTTCTGTGAGAATTATAAGCTAGGTATGAGTACCATGCCAGCTCACTTGAGGCCCCCTAGCCTTAAATGCTTATGTCAATGGCTTTCAATAATCAAGGAAATGATAGATAAATGTGGAAGTCATCTCTTAACTCGATTTGGTGATGGTACTTTTTCAAGATTTAGTCCAATGGGTGCAGATGGTATAGTAGAAGACAAAAATGATAGTGCATCATGCAGTGATACAGATGTTGTTTCTGAACAACCTACAAAAGAAATATGTCCAGAAGAATGTTGCAGCCATGATGGTTGTGAAAATATAAATGAAACATGTGAAGTGTCTTCCATTTTCTTTGAAAATACAGAAATAGAAAGCAGATTTTCTATCACAAATGAAGATTGCAATGATGCAAATGATACTGAGAGTGTTTTCTCTTCTATGAACTCTGAATACACAACTGAAGATCATGATGATTCTGATGTTTTAAGTTTTCCTGATGAGAACAATGGCACATTGTAGATGGGAGTTTGCAATCAGCTAAAAAGCATCCTTGTATAGGTGATCAAGAGGATTTCAAATCTATTTGCGGCCCTAGTAATTTTGATTCATTTCAAAAGTAGGAGGTGGAATTAATCTCCTTGAATAAAAAGTATTCTAATGAAGACGATGACAATGATTCTGAAGGCTCACAAGAACAAGAATGTGATGGATATGAATTGAACATCTTGTTTGAAGAAGACATCTTTAATCAGCAATACTACAGTACACTTGGTTATACCAATCTTTTGAGTGTATGTAGCATTGATGAGAGCTTTCATGATGAGATAAGGGTGCCTGTAGATTTGAAGAATGCTATTGAGAACATCAGTGTATTAGTTGCAAATGATAGAGTATGCATGGATTGTCAGTTAGAGTAGTCATGTGTGAGAAGTTTCCATGAAGAAACAAATGATGATTTTCTCTTTGATAGTGAGGAATGTAGCCCTGCTGATTGTTGCAGCAGTGTGATCAAAGACAAGGATATGCATGCAAGAGATGTATTAAATGAATCAGTACAAGTAGTTGATAATGATGAACAAGGAATCCCTGTTGTGCTTGATGTTTTTCCTTCTATCCCTTTTGCTGCCTTTGAAGCCATTATTGAATGTTTGCATGAGGAAACCATTTATGTAGATGTACATGAGAATGCAAATGTAGAAATAAACATTGGTACAACTAGTTACAACTTTCATGATGAGTTTGCACATGAGGAACATGATTGTGTCTATCATATTGATGCATATGAGGACCTTCTTTCTAGATCTGCAATTCATATTTCCTCTCATGAGGAGTATGTGTCAGATTTTAATGTTGAAGTAGCAAGAGATGATTTTGATTTCAATACACCTTGCATTGGTGAATGTGTCTTTGACACTCACTGTGATGAATTTGTTGCAAATGAAAGTTCTGATTCATATGAACCTGTACTTGAAGTTTCCCTTTGTCGTAACATATTGAATGTTGATGATCTTTTCTATGAACATAAGGTGGAGGACATTGTTTGGGATGCTGGCATTTCTTCTAAATGCCATGATTTGAATGGAGATGAAGGTATTGTGGGTATTGATAAGCCTAATTTTTAGAATCTTGAAACACATGGCAATGCGTTAGGGTTGTGTTGTTGGGATGAGGACAAGTTGACCGGTGATATATTTTAGTTGGAGGAGATACAAATGTATGAGCAATCTTTGTTCAACACACAAGAGGATTGCATGTTGTTTTTTAGCTATGATATCTCCTCTAAGCATGATCATTATGAGAGGGTTAGTGAATGTAGTCTTGATCACTATCCTCTCATGTTGCCACCTGATACAAAAGCAAAAAACGAAGAGAGTGGCAGTGATGTGGCCTATTTGATTTGGTTGCCACTTGATGTCAAAGCTAAACAAAGAGCAACTTCTCACTTGGACAAGGGTAGCCTGATACTTGTGTTTACAAAAGTGTAGTTACCAATGATATTATGGTTTGACAAATGCAAGCACAAATTGAGGGTGATTAGCTCTTTTTGTAGAATTATGTTTGACAGAGGTAAATGTTGACTCGCCTTTTTCATTTGGTGGCCTGGGGTCACCAAATGAAGTTGAAAAAATAAAGGTTGAATAAAGGAGTAGTTTGAGGACACCTAATGGACTCAACATTTGGTCTACTCCCCAGAGATTTGGAATCTTGCTATGCCCATAGGGGGCATACATCCCCAGTCGGAGCCACTGAAAGCACTCTCAAATTCTACAAATTTGAGATGCCTATTTGAAAATTTTTGCCTTTCAATTTTCAAAAGTGCACCTGATGAATATACCTGAATGACCTACTTTGAAGGGTCATAATTTGAAGCTCATTGATTTCCAAGCAAAATCCCTTTGCGGACACACTCATGTGTCATATGTGAATGTGCATGTCAATTTTTAGCTTCTCACGATGAGTTTTGTTAAGGTTTCAGAAAGTGAAGCTGGAGGGTTTTGTCACTGTTCAGCTGTTTGTGAATGTTTAGTTTTGCAAAGTAGCCTCCTGTTTGAGCTTGCATCTTGCAACTCGTTGACTGTCATGAAAGAATGATTGTTGTTTTGCATTCTTTATACCAAAATGAGCTTGCATGTCAGTTTTTAGAGCCTCACGAGTTGATTTGCTATTTTTAGCAGATCAAAACCAAATGGAATTTCTTTAGTTTTGCACTGAAACCTTTCTAAGAGGTCAAATTTGACACCTCATATATTTTGATCAGTGATGATTCGAGTAAATCATTCTTGCACACGTGCTCAATGTACCCAAATGTGCTTATGTTTCTGGTGGAAGCCTTTCAAGAGTAGATTTGATATTATTGCAACAAGGTGATCTCGTGTGTTTTAACTAGTTCAAAACAGCTACAATTTCAGAAAAGTCTGAGGGAAACTTTGAGGTTAAATAAATTTTTCCTCGTGATATTTTTTGCTGAATCGTCTATTGCATTCAAATCTTTGGACTAGTGGTTACATGTTTGCAAGTTTTTATGGCTTCAAGAGGTCATTTGCCCAGTTTTCAAAGGCGATTCCAAAGCTCACCTGGCCTGTTTTCACCATTTTTCAAATGTGCTTGAAAGCAAGTTTTAATGCGAACCCATTTCATATTTTTACTTCTAAAGTATTCAGAAAGTTGCCTCAGGTGAAATTAAGCATGATAATGGTTTGCAAATGATTTTTTTTTTAGTTGGGCCCACATGGGGACCCAGCTTGCTTCACATAGGTTGAAGTTGTGTTCAGTATTGGTAAAGAGACATTGTTATGGATTGGGGTTTATGTTATTATCTTTTGAATAACATATTTCCAAAGAGAAGATTGTTATTTTCCCCAATAGTATCATTGTCTAGTTTGTGACTTGACAATATATGATCAAGCATCTATGCAAAATGAAGATGCCATTTAGCAAGGATTATGGATGAGGGTCCATTTGTGGACTTGATCCAATTATACTTGATTTGAATATCAAATGGTGCCATATTTGAAAAAGGGCATCGAAACTTCAAGGAAGATGTAGATCAAACACCATAGCTGCAGGGAAAACACATATAAAATTGATTTGTAAAAAATGTTTTTTCAACTCTTAAGCAGATGCAATTGACTCGATGGACTACTGGAGGAAGTGGCGCCAATCAAATGGATGAAGCTTGCAGAATATGTATAAAATGTATTTATTGATAAGGCTTTAAGAACCTTTAGGTAATTTTCATTTCCAATGCAGCCTACACTCTCCAAGAAGCAACCAATGCAAAAGATGAAGAAATGGCATGGACAAGGAGTGCGCACTCTATTGAAGTGTTTGGATACCCATCAAAAGCAGATATATGGTGAAGTGGCCACTCCAACAGCTAAAAGGAATCCATATAAAATGACTTTTACAAAAACCATCGAATGATTGAAGACCTTAGAAGAGCTTCAAATAAATGCATAAAGGCCAGGCCTCATTGAATGGGGTCTATGCTTAAGGGTCAATATGATCTTCACATCCATCAAAAGCTAGAGCATGACCAAGGATGTGAATTTGTGTTTTCATAAAACTCCAAATGAAATGCCATATCAGCAACAGAAGAGGATGCTATTGAAGTTTATTGATCAACGCTTTGTCTTGGGAAGCTTGTGCCCTAGCAGTGTGTATGGACACAATGGATCTGATGGAGTGTCTTAGAAACTTCTAAGCAGGTGTAAGTGCCAAATAAACACAAAGATTCGGAACACACTCTGAAAATTTGTTGCCAAATCACTAACTACAAGGGAAAGGAGTCTGGTCTAGGGTGAAACATTGAAACAAAGTATGTGCATCCATCAAAATGTTCAGAAAATAGGGATGTTGCTGCAAGGTGTGCACAAAATGTATTTGTTTTCGAGGCCTTTTAAGTTTGCAGGCCACACACCAAAAGGAAGGTGTGCATAAAATAGATTGTTGAAAATGCTTTTGGGGGCTCTAAATCTAGCGCATCAAATAGGGTTGAAAAAATCTCAAAAATTTTAATGGAAAATGCAATGGAGGTGTGTGCAGTAGGATGAGAGCATGGAAATCCTTCAGAGCATAAAAGACAAAGGCATTCTGTTTGAAACAGAGGAAAACCTTATGAAGACACCATGGGAAAATTGCAGAGGATGCTCGAGCAAACGAAGAAAGAGATTAGGGAAAGTGAAAGATGCAAGAAATGAAATCGACGGTTAGAAATAAACATAAAATGCAGCCAAATCTCAGCCACACCCCACTAGGTCACTATTCCAACATGCTCACGAGTTAATCCTTGTGAAATTGCGATATTTTTCCATGTGGCACAGTGGGCCCAGCTGGAGTTTGAAGCGGATGAAATTTTAAGGGGAGCTCGATGAAATTAAAGGGATAAAAATTTGATAAAGGAAAACATATTTGGAAAATGTGCGAGGCATTTAAATATGTTGTGAAAAATAAAAATAGAAGAGAAGGATTAGGGAAAATTTGTGAACAAAAGATACCAAGAAAATCCAATGGTGGAGAAACAAGATGAACTTCTAGCTAGATCATAACCCTTGCCCACTATTTCACAATCAAAAGCTGCTCACTCTCTAAGACCCGTGAGATTACGAGTTGCTACCACGTGGCTTGTGGTGGGCCAGGGAAGGTTTTCAACGTTGGGTATAACTTTAATATGCCCGGTGCAAATGTTTCGAAGGTTTTCACTTGCTTTTTCATAAAAGCAAATATTTCAATAATTTGCCCAATGAAAGTTTAAAAGAAAATTTGAAGAGAAAATATTTAATTAGGTGGGCCCAACAACAAATGGAGTGGGAATTTTATTATTTTAAATGGAGATACTTTTAATAAAGGGGCACAAAGTAAACTTTTAAAAGCCTTTATTACATGAAATGTGAGATGAAGGAAGCAAAGATGAAATCTACGGTGGAAAAAACAAGGATTAGATGCAGCATAATCTCAGGCATTCCCCGCCATATTGCGAATAAGAGATGCTCACTCTTTGTTAATGATCGTGACATAATGGGCTGGTGCCATGTGGTAGTGGCGGGCCTGGGTGAAATCTTCCGTGTGCACGGGAAAAGAGCTTTAAGAGGGGCGAATATACTATTTTAAATGTTTCATTTGTTTATCAAAGAAAAACATTTAAAGTAAAAAAACAGGGCTGATGGAATTTTTAAAAGAAAACAAAGCACATGAATAAGAGGTGGGCCCGTATGGAAAATAAAATGCAAAAAACTTGAAGTGGCCTAATCAAACTTTGCTTATGTTGTTTCATTGCCGAGTAAAATGGAAGGCTTCCACATTTTAATATTATTTAAAATGTAAGGTGCACAGGTGAAAGGTGCAAATATAAAGGTAAAAATTATAACATGGAAGAGGTGAATAATATATTTACTCAAACCGGTGATGAATATTTTGAATGGTGGGGCCCGAGGGAACTCTTGCAGATGGTGAAATATTAAAGGCCTTTTATTCAATTTCCTAAGGGGAAATGTTTCAAATGTGCTGGGTGAATAAAATGTGAGCTGCACATGAAAGTAAACATAGGTAATGTAAAAGGAATATGACATAAGTGAATTTAATATTCACTTTATAAATATAAAATGTTATGTGTTGGGAGTTAAATGAAATCAAAAGGCTTACTATTAAAGTTTTAAACTTTAATATATGAAGAAAGTAATATGCAGCCAAAGAATAGAGGCAGAAAATGAAATTTTCATGAGAACGGGCATGAGGTATTTTCATGCAGCTAAGTGATAGATGGAATTTCTCCACATGGCAGAATTTTCTATTGCTTCACAATAGACAACAAAGGAAAATGAAAAGGAAAATTCAATTGGAAGAGAGATGTGAGATATTTCAAGAAAATTTGTTGATCAACAGGAGAGAATTTTCTAGATTGCACCTATGGATCAGATTGATTTTAGGGCTACCTCTGTTTCTCTTTTATTCTCTTTTTCTCTCATTGTAAAAAAGAAGGTTGTGATTCCAATTTTTGAAAGCTCTGCAAGTCAAGCAAAAGCTCTAGGTAGAATTGTATAGTTGGGAGAAATGTAATTGAGTCATTAAATATGAAAGTGTCTGTTCTGAATTGTGCTCTCATGTTTATATTTTAGCTGATAATTGTCTCCATTTCTTAGATGTATTACTCTATTGGATTCAATAATAAGATTATCTGAGTCTTTTCATACACATTTTTTTCATTAGAGTGATATATGTCGTTTCCTTCTATTCTGAGAATATTGTAATTGCTTTAATGAAGAACAAGTTGCATTTATTATTGCCTTTTGTTCAAAGGATAGTGTAATTGCTTCAACACATGTGACAGGAGTACTATGTTTTAGGTGGATTTATAAGAAGAGTTATCAAATAAAACTTGAGTGGTCTGGTTGTCATAATGTGATAACATTTGTAATGATCTTCATAACATTTTCAACATTGTAGGATGAATGTTGGTTATATGACTCCATAGACCATTTTATGGCACTGGTCAAGTGTTATACTTTTGTTGTTTTCAGCTTGGTCCCAAATCATTCAAAATTAAAAATCATTTTAAATCCCTATGTGTTATAGTGTTGTGGTTATCTCATGCTCCAAATAGTTGATATTACTGATGAACAACCAATTCTATTGGGTATTATCCTATTATGTTGAGCTATTAAATGAGATTATCTGTTGTTGTTAAGGGATCACCCTCCCGGGTTTTGTAGAGCCAAAAGTGTAGGAGGTCTTTAAAATCCTCATCAGGTTGTCCAGGTCCTTCGAGCTGCCCTTGATTGGAATTGGCAATTCCATAGGTAGATTAGAAGACCAACCTGGTTAGTAGTAAAAACAAACCAACATAGATAACCAATTGACTGGTTGACATCAATGACAATACTTTCATTCCTCTTTCCATTCTTGCAATAGTATGGGTCTTGATATTTCTCTAGGGACTAATTTTTGATATGTTGGTTTCAGCATCTTAACATTCAAAATTTAAATTTGAAATGTCATCTATTAGGATTTAATTCTTAGGAAATTAGTGAAATTCCTATAAATGCCTAGTTATTGCATCATTTCAAAAAAGGGAGATCTAGAAAACTATTTGAAAACTTATGATCAAGAGCACTTTCAAGTAAGTCAAGGGAAACATTTTAGAGCTTTATTGTAGCAATCCAAGATCCTAGCATCATGTCAAATTTTATGTGAGTTTATGTGTTCAAGTTATCATTATTTTGTGAAGGCTAACGTTTTTGTAGGTCTCCAAATCATTCAAGAACTCAAGCAAGTAAGATCAGTACCTTGAGGTGATTTTCATAAATTTAGTCCTTGAAGGAATTCATTGAAGGTTTGTGAGTTGCATCACTTTGTGATTTCATCATTCCTTCCTATTCATTATCATTTTATCATTAGAATTTCCATTGTGGAAGAGGAGACACTTACACGGGATTTGAATGAGGCAAGCCCCTAAATGGACCAATATTTTATCTCTCTTTGAATGTGCAGGATTTAGGCTTGAAGAGGATTGAAGAGAGATTCAAGACAAACTTTTCATTATTGCAATTGAAGACCTATATCTTGTCAACTCACAAAAACTCACCTACAAAATTATCCAACAATGTTTTGACAACTCTACAACCATAAATTAGAAGCTCAGATCTATCATCAGAGGACCTCAAAAGTAGATTTGAAGTGTCACACAAGGACCCAAATACCCTAGGGCAACCCTTTCCTACTACAATGATCAGTCCTAAATTTTGGTGACAAGTACACAGTCCTCTATACATTCCCGATCTACCTTTAATTTATGATTTTAGTCTATGCATTGTCGAGATCTTGCATTTTTCATATTAGGTCATATAATCTAATTAGGTTAATCATAGAAAATTAATTCCAAACCATTTTAATCCTTAATAGGATGGAGATTCAAGTTTGATTGGCTCACATTCATGGTTGAATGCCAATCTACTCACCTTTTTGATCTCCATCTTAATGAAACATAAGAAAATACCACCATTCACACTAAAAACCATTTCAACCCTAGGTTTATATAGTAGGCCTAGGGTCACTAATTTTATTTTTTCATTACCTTTAACTAGGAAAGAGTTGTATCCCAATGATTTTTTGTAGAGGATAGACTGGTCATTTGGATTTCAAGCTAAATATATAATTCTTTTGCTTCTTCTAAAGTAGCCGGTACCTTTACTTTTTGAACAACATTTTCTGCTTCTATCAAAATGTCAATCAAGGATGCTAACTTTAGACTCACAACTCCCCTTAGTTGACCAATTTCTCCTTTGATTTTCTTTCTTTGGTCTAGAAGTTGCTTTAGTTGGGAGTGTAGGCTTTTTGCTTGTTCCCTTTTATCTCACCATCTTTTCCTTTCAATGAAACATATATATTTTCCACCTGAGTTATTTGTGACTCAATAGAGTCAATTTGATCCTTTTATATTCTTTGTAGTTTTTGGCCATTTCAAACAAAATTGATAAAAAACCATAGCATCCTCTAGGAATTTTTGAATTATTTTCACATTCTCTTGTAATTTATTATGTTTCATAGCACATATCCTAGAGGCATCAATCATTACTTTGATGTTTACTTTTTCAATCACCTTCTTCTCTACCTGCTTCTCTAGATAATATGTGTGATCTTTGAAAGACTCCAATAGAAGCTTCATCTCTTATTTGGGAGGCAATGATGGATCTCTTTTTTCCTAAGGAAATAGCTCTTGAATTATCTATATTGATTCCTCCAACAATTAAACATTCTCAACTTGTTTCTAAAGAATATCTTTCCTTGTGGTGGATTAAAGTATATCTCTTAGTTGTAACTTTTGGAGAGGAGATATGCTAGGCAATTCAACTTGTCCATGTTGAAAGCACTGGCAGTTGTAACAATTATGGAGTAACCACTACTTGAATTTGTATTTGTTGTTTCAAAAAATCCTTGATTGTGTAATTCCCTACCACGAAACCCTAGAGGACAACACACTAAACACCTAAAAAATGGACGATTTTTTCTTGTAAAGTGCAACATTCACATGATTGCAATTGAAACATTAGCTAAAATAGCAAGAACTGAAAGTAATTACATTGATTAAATTCCATCTACAATAAGAAAGTACATTTAACCATCACATTTACAAGATCAATTAATATGAGATAACCATTACATGATCAATAATATAATAACATCAAGGATCATTAAATTGTCAACAACATCCATTACATTTACCATTACAATAGAGAGTTTACATAGAGTACATCAAAAGTATATACACGATACAATATATTTGTGATACAATACAAGTACATGAATGATGATCCACATGAACTAGAACAAGTGCAAAAGTCTTCAAATACAGGAGTAATCACCACTAACACGAACCAAGTGAGGGAACCCAATGGAGTACAAGGCACATTCCACTTGACCATGTGGAACCCTAAGGTCCACCCCTCACGCTAGGAGATAGCATTAAGGTCCCACCACAAGGGCTAACATGACATCAATGTACAAGTACAATACAACAACACATGACAGTGCACCACTTCCAAAGGCACACAACATCAAGGGAAATGAGAGACAAGGGAATACTAGGTTGTCGTAAGAGGAGTTTCATCACATAATTTTCTATGGGTTACCCTAGTGTAACCTTCCTAGGTTACCCTAGCCACCTCTTCCAGTTTCCAGACCCCCATGCAAACTCATGCAGGATCAACACACCTTCTAGTTAGACCAGGTAGTTGATCTTGCCATTCCAGGCCTTCCCACTCATCTCAAGCCTAAACAAGCACTTGATCCATGAGTGAGACATTATCTTGATTAATGTGAACTACCCAACCCCCTAGTTTGTTTTAGGCTATCACTTGATTAAATTCTCAATGAGTTGCCTTGGACCTGCCACTTTGTGCACCAGACCCCCATTGAGAGCCACTCCCCCTAATAACAACTAGGATACCCAATGAAATCAAAAGAGAAAAGCCAACTTGCACAATCACAAAATCTCATTAACATATACAACAAGGTGAGGGAAAACCCTTCCCACTAACAAGTTTCCAAAATTTCAAACCACATAGGTGAATATGTTATGCAAGGTTGATGGCCATCACATACTCATTTAATCACAAACAATCATCTTGAAGGATAACAAAGAATTCCATCAATTCTCCCTAGCCTCTGGAAGACTCCTAAGATTCATTTCACAAGGTGACATAAGCATTCAAACTAAACCCACCATTCACTCTCAAATCAACCATCATCCACTAGGATTCACATAAACAATAATAGCACAAGGAGTCTAAAATGGGTTTCCAAGGTAACCATTTCATATATACTAATTACTCATCTAAATCAAGGATAATATCTGTTTATATAGGCTAAATTACATTTATTCTAAACTCAATATATATCAATATTCTATACTAAATTTTTTCCTTGCTTAATTTATTTATATGTGAGTACATTTAAGCAACAATTCTTATTTTTACAAGAAGAACCCTACTCCTACGAGTAAACTCATATACACACAATTTACAAGTACGCCTTATATATATATATATATATATATACTCATTCCTTGGTAT
Organism: Sequoia sempervirens; assembly: GCA_007258455.2. NCBI lineage: Eukaryota > Viridiplantae > Streptophyta > Pinopsida > Cupressales > Cupressaceae > Sequoia > Sequoia sempervirens. The sequence goes on from VDFB02353493.1 coordinate 127,316,752, forward strand.
ATGCTTATATACATATATGCATATACTTATATAAATGTTTATAATGTAGTGATATATTGTTTTCAACTATAAATTATATTACAGTAGCAAGTATAATTATACTCTCTCACACACACATACACACACATATATATATATAACTGGCAAGTCCCAACATCATATACTAAGAATCCTATAACTATTAGATAACAATCATTCACATGTATGGCGACACCCATTTACTCCATCACCATGCCCATATCTCAGAGTCAACGAATACAAAGAATGAGTTAACGGCGGACTCGAATATATCAAGATCCCTGACATAAAGTGCCAAACTAGAGATACATATATGAATACAATGAAGTGAAGAGAAAGTAGCGCATAATTTAATATGTGATACTAATCATAGCATTGGAAAAGAATTTGAAAACCATAGCTTGCTGAAATAATCCTCATTACTAACCATAGCATTCAATCAAAATCCGTAAATATATGTCATAACACTGTCGAATAATAGAGAGAATACAATTGGTAATTGCGAAATGGAGATACTATCACATTCAGAATCGTAACAGTAAATAAACTATATACTTAACACTTAAACGATGGTAGAAACACAGAGCTATCTTATAGATAAAGTAATATCGATACATGCATACCAACCTACAAACGTATGCTTGAATATCTGTATGTATGTATGACTATAACCAAAAGAAGTAAGACTACTCCAATCGACCGCTTGGGAAGGATTACCAATCTCAGTATCATTCACAAAGAAGCCTGTTAAACTAGGGGTATAAATCATACTATCCACCACCATTCGCTACCAATCTATCCATCACAATTTATTTAAAATCGAATGTCTACTATATAAAGGAAGTTCTAAATACTGAAAAACTGCAGAGATCTATCAATAACATTTGAGTTTCCCAATACATGTGCCGATAGAATGTGACATTCCCAATGAAATCGTGGTTTTCAATCAAGAATAAAGCCGCAAAATTCAGTCAAATCCTAGTAATAAATTTATTTTCCATCTAACAGGTTAATCACCAAATCCCCAATCAATTCGCTAATAAATTTAAAACGAAATAAATACAATAAAATTACAGCACAAGGAAAAGTTTACTACCCTAGCTATCGATTTCCTTCAAAGAGTTCATCTAATCCTTACTTACTGGTTGAGGTAAGTTGTGAAGAATATTGACATAGCCTCTTGCAATTCGTAGGCCACCATCTTAGTTTTATGTGGTGACGATTTCTTCAGCAAGATACATTCTAACAATTTCTAAGGGCAGGGCCGAAGATCAAAGCAACATGAGCTCTCAAAAAGTATTTTTTACCGTACAACAGAAAATTACTAACGTGGGAAAGACTAGCAATCATCTAATTTGACATATAAATTTGAAATTCAAACTTTAGGATTACCATTGAAGTCTTCAGCTAAAGAAAGAATCCATATAGCCAAGACAAGAGATGGGAGTTGCCTATAAAAGAACAATAATTACCTATCAGATAGAAAAAGAGGGTGAATGGCCTGTAGCCATTATGCACAAAATGGATTGATTGAAACTTTCAGGCATAGACAATCTTCAGGATAAAATTATGATAATTAAATTACAGAGAAGTTCTCCAGGTCTTTGAATAATTGATGCTCCAAATCAAACACAAACATACACAACATCATATTTTGTTTCTATTAACATACAACTTCAAGTATTTATTCTAAATAGAGAGAAAAATTACAGAAGAAAAAGGAACCTGGACTAATTCGTTTAGCTGGACTGAAAGCTGGTGCAGAGCTCTCCACCTCCACTAGGTAGTTTCAATACACTTCCAATCTCCTCAACCACTGCAAAGCCACCACTTTAAAAAAAACCTTCCAAAACTCGAAGAAATTTTTTTTCAGAACAAGAAAAATTGATTCACGACCTAGAAGAAAGATTCACTTTCCCAAGAATCACCAAAAGCCCCTTTTCTTTTGCAATATAACTATTTTTAACTGTTGTTGCATGCAACTCCTATCTTTATTTAGTTACTTACAATAAATTTACTTTGAATAATTAATTTATTAATTTAACTTCAACTTTTAATTTTATTTTCACTCCACATTAAACAATATTTTTACTATATATATATATATATTTCTTTATGAAATCATAATTTTAATTTATTTAAATAAAATAAAAGCATTAATTAATATTTTATTTTATTAGAACAAAAGCATTTATTTAATTATAAATGATACCTCTTCTAGACTTCATTAATCTTTTATTTTAATAAAATAATCAATCGAAGCACTAATCAATCAAATTACTTGAATGAACAGAACACCAAGTTGTACCTAACCTTGAAGCAAAATGGAGGGAAACACACAACTACATAGTCAGACCAACTCGAAATGATCACACAGACAAGCAACGACAAACAAACACTCATCCTCATTAAGGATGATGGCTCAACATAAAGGACTAGATGTTATCTCCAAAACATCAATCTCCATTGGGATTAAGGAACACTTAAACCTGGAAATTTAGATGGAGTCGATGCCTAGTACCTACAGCCTACAACAAACCACACGGTCGAATGTGTACATAGGAAAATATTAAATCACATAGTGAAGGGAAAATCATAGCATCGCAGGGCACTCACAAGTGAGTGATGCGGCCTTGTTCCCCTTCACCAATACATCAACACACAATAAACAAATATCAAATCACGATAAGAATATACATCTAACAATCACATAATAGTCATCTCAATGATAACTCATATACACAATTAAACTGATCTACTAAGCATGGTATAAGCATAAAACATTAGATATAAATGTGTCATCATAGTGTCATAATATCCAAGTATCAACAAAGAAGTATCATAATGTCCAAATACAATCCAAGTAACTGTCAGAAATGAAAAGCAAACTGAGGGGCACTACAGATTGAATCTATAGGAGAGGATGAGGAAGATGTTTCCTATCATATCTCAAAGTTCTCCCTTGACCACTATTTACCTGCTCCTCTTGCAGATCAGGGTTAGCATGTTGCTCTCTATTTTGTAGAGGACTACAATGCAACACAATATGATCAAGAGATGAATTTCCTTCATCTTGTGCAAATTTCTCTTATTTCTCCTCTTGTGGATTCTACTGATCAATGTTATGCAAAGGAGATATTGTAATGTGGGGTGGAGATTTGTGGTTGCTCCACATTCTCATCTTTTTTCACTTCTTCGAGAATTTTTTTTGTTACTTCTTCAATATCATGTATCTTATATTTGTCCTCCACGCTCATAGGGACATTTACCCTATGCTTTGTCCTAATCTCTTGGGCTTGTATTTGAAATATTTATCTTTCTCTTCTTGAGAAATAGATGATCTAGAATTGTTAAGAGCTTGCCATCTCAAATCTTTATCCATTTCTATGGATTTTTCTCTCTTTTTCCTCAGAGCATGAGCAAGACTCTCAAGAACCTTTTCAATAATATTACTCAGAGACACATTATATTTGATCATGTACATCACTATTTCCTTCTCAATAGTCTTTTGATATATAAGAGGCATATCTATATGAAGTTATGTTATTTCCTTTAGCATACCATGATGCACAATCCCATTGAAGATTGCCTCTAATTGGAGATGCTCATGTGGAGGTACCACTAGAGAAGTTTTCTTAGTTTTATTTTATTTTTTCTTTGGTTAGGAGGTTCCTTCCTCTAGTTCTTCTTCATACTCTTCAATCTTCATTTTTTGAACCTTAATCCTTTTTGGTAGGTTGTTTAGGCCTCACATGTTTCTTCTTTGTAGTTTTCATCTACACCAAGGTTTTAGATGTAGCTCTTCTTCCAATAGAAGCAGTTTGTGTAGATCCAGAGAGCTATGGGGTATGTGTAGTTGTAGATGAGGACCTACTAGTCCTTCTAGGTCCTTGGGAAACTTGCAGAATAATAGGATCAGGTTGGGGATCCTCCGCAAGGGGTTCTCATCTATATTTTAGTGGAATACACCATTTCTTATGCAAAATACATTCCTCCTCACTTATTTTATGCATCTTATCCATTATTTCATCATAAGTTCCAAACCTTTCTATTGCTGTGTCCTTGGATTTGTTGAGAATAATATCAACATAAGTTTTTATCTCCTTTGTGAAAACCTCATAAGGTAATCTTAGAATCCAAGCTATCCTTGGATCTACAACTTCCATGTAAGTATAATCTTTATCCACCAAAAATGTGATTTTTCCTTTATACCTCTATACTATGCTAGAGGGGACTCTATCTCTATCTTGCATATGAATTTGTAGGGTTTTGAAAATCCCTAGTACATTATGCTACAACTCTTATTATCACTAAAACCTCTCATATGGTTTCTAATTTTTGTAGTAATAGGAGTGTGTTGTTTTTAGACCTTACCCCTAAAACTAGACAACTCGTTCAAGAAGTAAAATGCAAGGAAAATGATAAGGGTAACATACCTAAATTTGTAGCAAATTTACTTTGTTTTCCTCAAGTTTTCCATTATTTTATGACCTCATAGAGGTCAAAGTCTTTTCCTTCCTTTACCATCTAGTAAGCCATGTAAATTATGATACTAGTGGATTATCCCTCTCTATTTGTGAAATAAAACTTATATGCAATGCCTGTTACTGCATACCAGATCCCTAAATCAGTTATGTCATTTACATTTAGGGCCCTTTTATCAAAATTTTCCCCAGTCAATTTTGTAACCCTCTCATTTTTGACAACTTTCATCACCGAAACTAGTTTGGTAGAACTTAAACTAGTAATAGCCCTAATTTCTTCCTTAGTGATTCTATATATGGTTTATCAAGATATATAAATTCATCATGAGTTCTACTCAAAACATACCTCACCCATTCATGTTTATCATATAAGTTTGGGTAATCCTTTCATATATCCAATTGTTTAGATCACACATTTGCATATTTTGGTTTTTAGTTGCTATCATCATCTAGGAGTTTATCTCTAAGATCCTCAAAGTTCATGTGATTGATCTCATTAGTGTGGAGTTAATGTATATCCTAACATCCTCTATTTATATCACATCCATTAGAAAAAAGGAGAATGCTCCATCTTTGTCAATCTCCATGGCCTTAAAAGGATATTTCTTGTATTTCACCCTAGGTTTCTTAGTAACTTCCACCAACTAAGGAGTCACTATCTCAACCTTCTTCTGAACTCAAAAACTAGGGTTTTATGAAATAACAATTTTTGAAAATACCTTTGTGTTCAGTCACTAGGGTTTCACCTTCAGCTCCTTTCCTCTAAAATTTGTCTGATCCTCTGAATTCCTTCTCTTCTTAGCTTTGAATGCAAATACTATGATTTTGAATGAGATTAGATAGTGCAAGTGAAGCATTAGTAACTTACAATATCTCTAGATTTTCACAATTAATGCATATTATCCCTATTAGGTAAACTACTTCTAGAGTACTCTATAGCTCTACAGAGACCCAAATACATCCTACAATCCTTAACATATCATGCTTTTAATTCAAAAATTTAGGGGATTGAAACTATCTTGCCTGATTATCATCCTCTTCTATCAATTTCATCTGAAAACACTTGTATGACTAGCTTCCATTTGTAGAAGCCACAATTATTTACAGGGAAATAGATATGTGATGATCAACTCCTCTGACTCTATGCCTTCTCTTAATCAACCATGAAGTCTTTTGTGCTAGAAAAAAGAACAAATTCTTCCTTCTTCCCATTACTTTTCTCTAATTTCTTTCTCCATATTTTTGCCACTTCCTTCTTTTACTCTATCTTCTTGTGTTGAACATGTGGTTTCACAGAACTAATTTTACATAATCTTGCTTTATGCCCAAAGTTATTGCACTTGTAGTAGACAAAATTTTATTCTAGAGCCAAACCATTTACTCTTACTTTAGTTCTACAATTAAGAACATTATGACTTAACTTCAACTTTTAATTTTATTTTCACTCCACATTAAACAATATTTTTTATTTTATATATATATTTCTTTATGAAATCATAATTTTAATTTATTTAAATCAAATAAAAGCATTAATTAATATTTATTTTATTAGAACAAAATAATTTAAATATTTAATTATCAATGATGCCCCTTCTAGACTTCATTAATCTTTTATTTTAATAAAATAATCAATTGAAGCACTAATCAATCAAATTACTTGAATGAACAGAAAACCAAGTTGTACCTAACCTTGAAGCAAAACAGAGGGCAACATACAACTACACAGTCATACCAACTCAAACTGATCACATAGACAAGGAACGATAGCCTACAACAAACCACACGGTCGAACGTGTACATAAGAAAATAGTAAATCACATAGTGAAGGGAAAATCATAGCATCACAATGCACTCACAAGCGAGTGATGCAAACTTGTTCCCCTTCACCAATACATCAACACACAATAAAAAAATATCAAATCATGATGAGAATATACATCTAACAATCACATAATAGTCATCTCAATGATAACTCATATACAAAATTAAACTGATCTACTAAGAATAGTATAAGCATAAAACATTAGATATAAATGTGTCATCATAGTGTCATAATATCCAAGTATCAACAACTCTATTTGATCTTCCACTTCTGTGCTTAAAAAAAAAAGTATAACTTTGCAAAAACTCAACCCATTTTAAGTGCCTTTGATTCAACTTTCCTTGGCTATTGAGATACTGCAAATCCTGGTGATTAGTATATAAAAAAAATTCTTTTGAAGAAAAATAGTGTCTCCATTTCTTCAAAGCCTGAACTATAGCATAGAACTCTTAATCATAGACAAAATATTTCTTCTTAGCATCATTTAACTTCTCACTAAAATAGGCAACAGGCTTACCTTCTTGACTCAAAATAGCTCCTATGGTAGTTCCACTAGCATCACAATCTACCTAAAAGACCTTATTGAAATCTAGAAGTTGCAAAATAGGTTGCTCTATAACTTTCTTCTTCAACATATCAAAAAAATTTGTTGCTCCTATAGTCCACTTAAACTCTTTTCTATCCCCTCTCATTGCTTCAGTTAGAGGTGCACAAATACTTTTGAAACTCTTAATAAACTTTCTGTAAAAACTTGCTAGACCATGAAATGATCTTACCTCTGTAACACTCCTTGGGGTAGGCCATTCAATGATAGCTCTCACCTTCTTTGGGTCCATTTTAAGACCCTCTATTGAGACAACGAATCCTAGATACACCAACTCCCTTTTTACAAAACTACATTTCTTCAAATTAATCAACAAATTATCCTCCCTTAGCTTTTCAAAAACTTTTTGAATATGCATCAGATGCTCCTCCAATGTCTTACTGAAAATCAAAATATCATCTAAATAAATAATAACAAATTTTCCTAAAAATTCTTTTAATACCTCATTCATAAGCAGCTTAAATGTGCTTGGTGCATTTGTTTTCCCAAAAGGCATGACTAACCACTTGTACAAGCCCTCCTTGGTTTTAAAGGTTGTCTTCCATTCATCTCCTTCTCTAATATGGATCTGGTGATATCGACTCTTCAAATCTATCTTTGTGAAGTACTCAACTCCACTCAAACAATCCATAATGTCATCCATCCTTGGCAAGGGAAATCTATACTTGATGGTGATCTTGTTGATGGCTCTAGAATCTATACACATCTGCCATCCCCCATCCTTCTTTGGTGCTAGTACTGCAGGTATTGCACATGGACTCAAAATCTCTTGAATCAATCCCTTCTGCAACAACTCTCACACTTGTCTTTTCAACTCTTTGCTCTCTGCTAGAGGCATATGATGAGCTTCTTTATTCAAAAAACTTGCTCCAAGAATCAAGTCCATCTGATGACTAATCTTTATTACCAGAGGAAAACAATCTGGTATGTTATCAGAAATAATAGCTTGAAACTCATTCAATAAATCTGAAACCTATATAGGTACCTCAATAGTATCTTCTTTATCAACTCTAGGTATCAATGCAAAACACATATGCTCATGCTTCATACCTTCTAGGAACTTTCTTCCATCAACTAAACAAATTATTGCATTACTGCATACCTTTTCCTCTGCCTCTTTCAAGGGCTTCAACTTATGACGAACTCCATCCTTTGTCAAAGAATAGGTGTTGGCATGTCCATCATGCACTGCTCACCAATCAAATTGCCATGGTCTACCTAACAACATATGACAAACATCCATAGGAATAATATCACACAATACATCATCATGGTAATTTTGAATCTTGAACTTTACCAGACATTGTTCATTTACCAAAGCTTTATGGTCCTTCTGCAACCAAGCAATCCAGCATGGATTTGGATGCCTTCTTCTCTCCAACTGCAACTTACTAGTCATCTCTTCTGAAACAAGGTTATCAGTACTACCTCCATCAATAATAACATTGCAAACTTTACCTTCACACTTACATCTGGTGTGAAACAAATTCTTCCTTTGAGTTGGCTCTTTCTCTTCATTCAACAAGGCTCTTCTAGTAACAAGAACCTCTCCTCTTTCTACATCCTCAAAATGTGAAGACTCAACATCTTCATCTACATGTGCAACTCGTGCATTACCCTTAGGTCTTCTATTTATCCTTCCTTGATGTTGAGGACACTCATATGCACTATCCCCGTCTTCTCCACATTAGAAATAGGTTCCATGAAAGCCTCATCTCCCTATTCCTCACCCAGATCTTCCTCTTCCTCTTTGGTCTCCATTATGAGTATGATAGGTGTTATCTCCTTTCTAGTTCTATATGCTACTAGATCCTTCACCCTTCTTTTGGTCTTCATTTCGACCTCCGTATGACCATCCACTAGTCCTTCCATTGCGACCTCCACCTCCTTTCTTACTTTCAAACCTCCTATTCAACTTCTCTTCTACCTTCAAAGAAAACTGATATGCACCTTCAATGGTCGACATTCTTTCCAGACTTAGCTCTTCTTAAATGCTCAGCTTCAACCCATTAATGTAGTGGGAAACTTTCTCCTTGTTGGCCTCAGAATGAATTGTTCTGATCATAACTTGGTAGAATTCTTCTATGTACTCCTTAACAATTTTTCCTACTTGTTTCAATCCTTGCATCTTCTTCAATAAATCCAACTCATAGTCCCTAGGAATGAACTGTCTTTTCAATTCTTCCACCATTCGATCCCATCTTTTTATTTTCTCTTTTCCTCTTCTATTTCTTTCCAAGTGGACTTCCTTCCACCATATGCTAGCATGGCCATTCAATTTGGCCTTTGCAAATTTTATGCCATTTGGTTCTTTTATTTCCTCATACTCAAAATACTCTTCCATTTAATTGATCCAATTGATCAATTCCTCTGGATTTAGGTTTCCATAAAAATTAGAAGCTTCTATCTTTGGCCTCTTTCCAATGTTGGAAATGGCCCTAATTAGTCTGACTTATCTAGGATCCATTACATCCTATGCTTTGTCTTGGAATGGCTCCTCATCTCCAGCCTCATCCTCACTTTAATCTCTTCTTCTGACATCAACTCCCCTACACAACTCCTCTTGCAGTGCTTGAACTTGTCTCTAGAGGGCTCTAAAACTCTCTTCTATTACCCCAACATTTCTCCCACCATGGTTTCTTCGTGGAGTCATCTTTTCTCACAGACCCACAACCACAAGTTCTAGTGCAAATTGCCTCACGTTTGGTGACCTATTTACACAATCAGGGAAACCTGCTCTGATACCACTTGATGAAGGGTAATCCCCTTACAATCTAAAACTCACAAAAAAAATAGATAATGGCACAAAAAAATGTAAGAAGGAAAAAAAATATTTTCTATTATCAGTGAAATGAAAATGAAATTACAACATTATATTTTCCATCACATGGGCTTTCTGATTACATAAATTTGCAAATCGAACCCACCATCTACTCTGCTCTTGCCTCACCATCTATAGTCCCCCTTTACATCATTTATTTGGAAGGTGTAACCGCCCTAGAATCTTCTAAAAAGTGTAACCACCCTAGAATCTTCTAGAAAGTGTAACTTCCTTAGGAAGATATTTTGAAATTTTATTAATTTTTGTATTACAACTTCACAAGGTCATAAATTTTGATCTAACTGTTAGATTTTCAATTATAATACCTTTTTGGAAAGGTCTCAAGAAAATTATGTGCCGCAAAGTACGGCCTAAAGCCCACCTACTTTCATTTTCCACCAATTTTCAAGCCCATCGAGAGCCTTTAAGTGCCTAAAAATTGACCCCAAAGATTTTACTAGGATTTTTGAAAATTAAAATTTTAATCTCTCAAATGACAAAAGGTATTGAAGTGATTTCTTTGCCATTTACTTCAATTTACCATTCTGGAGGTCTATGTAAGATTTCATGTCCAACTGTGCATAAATGCAAAATTACAAAAATAGTAACCCTACCAAATTTAGTCCTTATTGAAAAGAAACATCTTTTTTTGGTGATGCAAGATTGCTCTTACACCCTGGATGCTCCTGCATCATTTTTTGACCAAGATGAAACCTATTATTGTACGTATGAAGGTGTTACCATTTATTTCAACAAGAAGTCTACTGACTAGTGTTTTCATTGATGTCAACTATGTGTTAAGGAATTTTTTGCATGATGAAGTTGTCGAGGATATTGAGAAAATTGTGAAAAGAGGATAACAAGAGGTTGTAGGTTGTGCATGTGTAGTTGAGACTTTGAGGAAGTGTTGTGAGTACATGGAGCTATCTTTTTATTGCACTATCTAAAGATGAGTTGGAATGAAGTAATGAGTTGAGATGATGTCTCTGGTACTTGGTTTCCAAGTGATTTTGAGAAAATTTGATAAACAAAGAAAATAGTCTTGTGTAAGTGTTCAAAATGTGCTCTGAATTGTGGTCTATGTTTCTTTTGTGTTGATGATATGCCTATGTAGATCTTTTCTATTGTTTGAGGTTGCTATATTCAGAATTTTGGTTTCTAGATCGTTGGTGAGAGGAAGTTGTGTTCACCAATATGGGAAATGGTTTTGTAGTATTGTACAAAGGTGTCGGGGAGAAATGTACATTTTCTCCACATTTCTCTACAATTTTTTTTTTAGAACTTGTGGCTTTGAAGGAGAGTTAATGGTGTTGTTCTCTTGCTTTTTTCAAGAGGATTTATGGTTAGGTGTATAAGAAGCTTTGGTTAGGTGTATAACAAGCTTCAAAAGTTTGTGTAAACGCATAAAAATGGTCATGTCTATAATCCTGACAATTAATTAAATATTTAGTATTTAATTAATTTTTCTAAAGTCCTCTACATATGATTAAATTTAATTAATTTAATTATATTGTTCATTCATCTTATTCTTCTTCCTTAATTAAATAAATTTATTTTATTTAATTATTTTCATATGTCCACTTAATTATTTAAATAAATACATTCTATTTATTTAAATTAATTATCACCGTTCGAATTTAAATTAAATCTTTGGATTTAATTAAGTTTAAATATTTCTCTTTCTTTTATTTTTAATTCTTCTTCTAATTAATTAAATGTTTCATTTAATTAATTTCATAAAAGTGATTTAATTAAATAAATCTTATTTAATTAAAAATATCTTATACTTTCTTTCTAAATCACAATTAGGTATTTTATTTGATTGTGGAATCTTCTCATATCATTAAAACCTGATTAAAGCTCTTTTCTCACCACCAGCTTTCTTTTGCTTTTAAAAGCTTAATTAAATATTTTATTTAATTAAGAAAAGATGAATATCCTCCACAAATAGATAATTGATTTTTTTTAATTAATTATTTATCAGCTTTAAATTTTTCTTTTATTCTTATCTTCTTATCTTTTCCTCTTTCATAAAAATAGAAAAATCTTGTTTTTAGGTTTCTTCTATTTTCTCCTTCAGTTTCATCTTTCTTCAGCCGTTCGATCTACCAGGAATTATCACAACCGTCAATCAAGACAGCCAATCAAAATCATTCAAAAAACTCTATAAATACCTGTGTGAATCCAAGCATTGATAATAGGCAATTAATTAGAGTTCATGCATTTAGTTCATTTAGCATTTTAATCTCATAGCATCATGTTTACTTCAAGTTTATTATTTCAAATCAACATCATAGCTTAATCTTGCATCTACATCATAGCAAAATCTCGTTCTTTAGGAAGACAGTTTGTTGAGCCTAGCCTACAATCTGAGAACACAAGGCTGGAATCTACAAAAACACTAAAGATAGAGGACAATAGGATGACAATGGAAGCAGAATACTGAGTTTGCACTTCTATACTTTTTTATATTATGTTTTGATATAATGTCCTATTGGTGTGTTTGAATACTTGTTTCAATTCATTTACGCATCTAATTTTCATACACACATTAAATGGCGCCCACCATGGGGCCTATGCCCCTATTTTAGACTTCTTTCTTGCAGGTTTGCTTGCAGGTTCTCTGACATCCGAAAACACATCTGGAAGATCCAATTTTTTTTCTTTTTGCAGGTACTTCGGCGCATTTAAAGACTGTTTCGGCACATCGGGGCATTTCTGCGGCGCATCCGGGAAATAGAGTGGTGCATATGAACATTTCTACAGCGCATTTAGGGGATTAGATACCGCATATAGGATTTTCAGTACATTCAAATATGTTTCGGAAAAAATTAAAAAAATAAAATTTGCATGTAGATTAGCGCATTTAGATTCTGTTTTCGCGCATCTGGGTAACAGAGTGGCGCATCTAGTTTATGTTGTTGCACATTTAGATATTGTTATCGCACATTTAGGTACTGTTATTGTGCATCCGTATTCTATTTTCGAGCATCTGAGTAATAGAGTTGCGCATTTGGATCATGTTTTAGCGTATTTGGGTTACAGAGTTGCGCATTTTATTGTAACAGGGATTCTGAGTCTGACGCTTTCCGCAGACAAAATTCCTTTCTTTTTTTCTTGCTGGGTTTAAAATGAATCAATCTAGGGTAGCCACCACACCTTTATCATGCAGTTAAAATGAACCCCATGTCTGTTGTGAAGCAAAATCTCCACTTATATTAAATCATTTTTTATTTTGGTGCACATAAAATGAATTTGTCTACTCTTATTGACTGTGTTTGAAGGTGGTAGGTGATTATGCTCTCACCCTATGCAAACTAGGTGATCAGAAAACCAGACCCACTTTTCCCTGCGTAACCCTGACTTGATAATCGAAGTATCCTCTCCCCTTGCGCACTTGTGCGATCCTGGGTGCAAGAGAAATGGTTATTGACTCTAGAAATTGGGCATGCCTGGGGATTTCATCACCCCAACACGACTCAAACTGGCAATGGAGCTAAAGCCAAGCTACCCCCAACCGGTATATAAATGTAAATCTTAAGGGAAAACCTAAGGTTGCTTGTGCGGATGTGTCATACGGACGGAGTTGTACTCCCTTAAACCCTGTTGAGCTTAACCTCTTCAGGCTGGAGTGCCACCTTAATGGTGATTAATCTCTTGCCCCATGTATGGCCACTCGAACGGGGGTCCCGAACTAAATACCATTGTTTAGAAAGCCAAAAACCTTCTATCTGCTAGTCCAGCACCGGTCGGTGTGAAGCCTTCCACACTTTCGCAGTCAGTAGTAGAGGTGATCAGCTTGCCATGGGAGTTTCATGGGGGTTGGAAGCTTGGTTGGCCTGAGAAGAGAGTGCACTGTAAGGGGGAGCCCGTGCAGCCAAGCTTCTGGATTCACACGCTACTGATATGCGGTTGGGGAAACCCATGTGGAGTCTAGCGGATATTGTCCTGGCCTAACCTAGGTTGTGCTTGTCTTATTCTGTGCTTGGTTATGAATCAACTTAAATCAGATTGTTTACTGTGCTTTCAAAAACATTAATTCAGATAAAGGATCATCCAAAACGAACATGAAAAATTTCTGCTGAAACTGGTCAAAAACTATTTTTAGAAAACTGTTTTAGCAAACACTACAGCGCATTTAAACTCTGTTCTGGCACATTTGTGTTCTATTTCAGCGCATTTAGGGTATTCTGCTGCGCATATTTGCTCTGTTTCTGTGCATATAAGGTATTCTGCAGTGCATTTGACTCTTTCTCCAGTGCATTTACCTCTTTCTGTAGCACATTTAGGAAACAGAATAGCGCTTTTAGGTTTCTGTCAAAATTTGTACACAGATCCGAATCTCTGAGATTTTAATCCCATGTTGAGAAAGTGGAAATCAACCAAGTTCACCAAGAAATCAATTTTTAATAGGATCAAAAAGCCCAAAATGAACTTAAGTTACAAAAAGACTTTAGATCACAGAGAATTCTTGTATAAGAGTCGAGACGTCTTGCTCCATTATCGCACATTCCTCCATAGATACCAAGACTACATTAGGGGATTCATTGACGACTACGCTGTAGAACCTTTGGCTACCCAAGCCTACTATCAAAGATTAGTGTTATCTCAACATCACAATCTTGGTCAACCTCTTGAGTTTGAGAATATACCACAACCTTCAATTGAATATTCAACGCACCCTAGTCAAATCCTTCAGTGGCCTTTGATCATATCCAAGGATTCCTTACATATGCCTATTTTTACAAGATCTCAACACAACAAACTAGGAGAAACATCCCAACAAGAAACTCCCACCCACAACATTCAAGAAGAAGGTGAACATAATAGTCCTCTTTTTAGTGTGAATCGTAACCCTCTTTTTCAGTAACGACAATATGGCTGATGGAGAGGAAAATTCGTTGCAGAAGAACAAAAACATGAACAAAACTCCCATAGATAGTGATGATGAGCAAGAGGAAGAACTTCAACTTAGAGAGGCGGAACAGAACCCCAAGTTTCTCAAAATCCTTGAACAGATTCTACAACGTGACAAAGAGAAGTATTTTCTTTTCTTCGCAGATCAAGGAGCTAAATTGCCTAAAGACTTTGATACTGAGAAATTAAAAAGCAAAGAAGAAGAACCATCCCCATCTAATTTCATTTTTTTTGAACAAAAGCTTAAAGAACTCCAAGGAACAGTCAAAGAATTACGAAGGGGGAACCACAACCAAGAAATACACTTTGGATGACATATGTCCTTATCCTTTTGATAGAAGTCTCAACATGATTCCATTTCCTAAACACTGTGAAATCCCCAAATTTGATCGTTATAATGAGAAATCAGACCCAATTGACCACGTTAGAGACTTTCGAAACATGACATTGGAATTTTCCCACGAGGATACTTATTTATTGTGATTATTTCCTCGAAGCCTTGGAGTCAACTCTATGGAATGGTTATCTAAGATTACACCTCCTATTCAAACATTTGAGGAATTGATCAATTTGTTCATAACACAATACGCCTACAACATTCAACACCAAATCACCATGATTGATCTTTGCAAAGTTGCACAAAAGCCCGGTGAATCTTTCACTACCTTTCTCCAAAGATGGAGGAGAATGTTCGCTAGGTACCCACGACATGTTCCTGAAAAGGAGAAAATGGTTACTTTCATCAATAGCCTCAACTCAGAAATGAGCTATCGTTTAAATCTACATTGTCCACCTTCCTTTGAGAAATTGATTGAGGATGCCATCACCATCGAAAGTGCTTTGGTCAAAACAGGGACAATAAAAAATTGTAAACGATGGTGTTGTGGATGCAAATCATGTCACATCTAAGCCATTTTTTCTGAGTGCTCCCAATGCGACTCGACATAATAATTACAACAATGTCAATTCAGTCATGAATCAAGGAAACAATCATCCCCCTCCAATGCACAACAATCAGGGGACTGTCAACAACCAAAACTATCAAGGAAACAACAACACCTTAGGGAATACCTCAAACACAAACCCACAACGTTTTTCATTCTTCTCCAATAGAAGAACTTTTACACCACTAGGACAATCCTTGGAATCAACTTTCAAAGAGGTTATGGAGAAGAATGTCCTTACGTTACCACCGCAACACAATTATGAACCTAGTGTAAAACCTCCATCATGGAATGAGGCCTATTTTTGTGACTATCATAGGTGCATAGGTCATCGTACAAACCACTGTCAAGCTTTGAAACATGCTATTCAAGATCTAATTGACAAAGGCATTATCATAGTAGAAGGGCAACAGAAATCCAATGAAGATCATCAAGCATTTCGCAATCCTCCACCAAATTATCAAAAGGGAGAGTTTTCTGACAAAAATATGAATCAAATTGATGACAATGTAATCCGTCACCTCTATACAGATGATGAGCAAGTCAACATTATAAAAATCAAGGAGAAAGTAGATAATGGACAAGTGAATGTCACGACAAGAGCACAAGCTAAAGTTATCTTGAAGGGTACCTCTTCAAAATCCACTGAGACCTTCCCTCAACATCAATATGACTTAGTTAACCAACTTCGAAAAACTCCGGCTCAAATCTCCATTTTAGAACTCCTAAAAATTTCCCCTGCACATAAGGAAGTTTTAGACAAAGCCCTTTTTGAAACGACTGTATCCACGGATTTGGATGTGAACCGATTTCAAGCCATGGTAGGACATTTGTCCTCACCTATATGTCTCTCATTTTCAGACAAAGATGATGTTTCCATGACTCATCCCCACAATTCATCATTATACTTAGAGGTCATGATCCATAAGTTTCGTGTTAAATGTGTTCTAATAGATGGAGGGGCTGGTCTAAATATATGTACCTTGAAGGTGGTTCAAGCATTAGGATTTGCAGAAGACTCCATTGATCCTAGAAGGAAGATTACTATAAAATCCTATGATGATGAGGAAAGGACGTCCAAAGGTCTAATCATGCTACCAATTAGAGTGGGACCTGTTATCAAAAATACCTTTTGTCAAGTTTTAGAACGAGATCTTGCATACAATATCTTGTTGGGTCGTCCTTGGATCCATGAAATGCAAGCTGTTCCATCCACTTACCATCAATGTCTTAAGTTTCCATATGATGGACAGGAAATCACTATACCAGCTGATAATTCAAACACCCAAACTTGTGCCAATGTCAAAGCTCATCAGGATACTTTGGTTCCAAATAATTGAGAAGCACTTGCTAATACTTCTAAGCATGATACACAAATCAGCCAATTAGCCAAAAGCTTTGACAAGAAACTGCAGTTCAAGGAAAGTGGAGTTGGGGAATATTCCCTTTGTCTTGCTAATCTACCTACATCTCCTAGATCACATGGAAAGCCTTCTATTACACAACAACAGATATCAAAAGCATCAATATCAGCACAAATACAAACAGAGCCCACTACCAAGTTCAATGGAAAATTTATCAAAGAAAAGTTTCCCATGGGAGATCCTAAGGATACAGCAATTCTAGATTGGCTCTATAAGGATGAAGAGGAAACAATTCTAAATGTCACCTTACCAACAGATCAATATGGGAAAGGATATTCCATCATGCAAAAGATGGGATATGACAATGGTCCTCTTGGAAAAAGGAAAGAAGGTGTAGTTGAGCCTATCCATCTCCCAGGGCTTGCTGCATATGATAAAACTGGAATAGGCTATGATGCTACCTCAGCTAAACAATCACAAGGTAATGTTTTTACACTGCAAGCAGGTTCCAATAAGAAAGAGACATGTTTGGCATCAATCCTGAATTTCATAGAAAATAATTCTGATACCGATTCTGCTGAATATGAATGGGATACCATCCACAATGATGAATTTTGGAGGGACAAAGAGGTAGATGTCATACACAAGCATACACCCACTTTAATCAAAGGAGAAGGTTCAGGATCCCAACCACAAGAATCTGAACCACAACGCAACTATGAGTCTAGTGATATTGAGTTGGATTTTAACGAACAAGACTATCAGGAGAATAGTACCATCATTGACCTACCTCATACCTCAGATCCTACCGATAACTCTGTCTTGACCCTAACCATCGCCGATTTCACACAACCAAATGACTTGTTACCGTTAATCCATCCTGATTTCATTGACTGGGATCTAACTGAACCTATTGATATACCTATTTTTCCCAATGACGAGGCTATCATAAACTTCCTTTCCCCTGATAATGTAAATAATTGTTCCACTAGCGATTTTCGGTATGAAGTCTTTAATCAGGAGAGTGTCAAGTCTCCTAGCTACAAAAATGAAAATAAAGAAAACCGATCTAGTGGTGAAAACTAGAATATGGCAGTTCTAGATCAAGCAAAAGATAAAATAAAGAGCGTATCAGATGGTGAAAAACTTTTTAAGGCACCAGCTGATGGGACTCTTGACACTCTCCCAGAACACTATCATGAGCGATCGCCCATCCTGATCGAGCCTACAAAGGAAATCAATATTGCAACTATAGATTCTATAGATGGTTGAATCAATGACAGATAAAGAAATCCCAGAGTTCATGAAATTTCTCAAAGAAAATCAAGTTAATTTTGCTTGGTCATATGCAGACATGCCAGGCCTTGATCCTGATCTCATAATGCATCATTTATCTATCAAACCAGGAGTAAACCAGTAAAACAAAAGCTTAGAAAGATGAATCCTCATGTTGCACTACTAGTTAAAGAAGAACTCAAGAAGCTCCTAGATGCAGGTTTTATAAGATCAATTGCCTATGTAGAATGGATCTCCAATATTGTACCAGTAGCAAAACTAGACAAACGCGTAAGAGTATGCACTGATTTTAGAGATCTTAACAAAGCTTGCCCAAAGGATGACTTTCCGCTTCCAAGCATCGACACTATAGTTGATTTGACAGCTGGCCATGTCATGTACTCATTAATGGATGGTTTATCTGGCTACAACCAAATCAAGATTGCACCAGAAGACCAAGAGAAAATAGCTTTCACTTGTCCGTGGGGAACATATTGTTGGAATGTCATGCCTTTTGGTTTAAAGAATGCTGGGGATACTTATCAAAGAGCTACGACTACAATCTTTCATGACATGATGCACACATTCATGGAGGATTATGTAGGTGACATATTGGCAAAATCACACACCAAAGAAGGACACTTGGAGATACTATCTAAAATATTTACCAGATTAGAGAAATTCAAAGCTCGCCTAAATCCTAAGAAATGTGTTTTTGGGGTCACATCCGGAAAGCTGTTAGGATATATTGTTTCAGAAAAGGGAATTGAAGTAGATCCTACTAAAGTTTAGGCAATCATGAAGATGCCTCCTCCAAAGAACATTAGTCAATTGAGGTCATTACAAGGGCAACTGCAGTCCATCAGAAGATTCATTGCACAATTGGCTGACAAAAGTCTACCATTCACACATCTCCTACATAAGAATGTTCCTTTTAGATGGGATGACAAATGTGAAATGGCATTTCAACAAATCAAGCAGTACCTGATGAACCCACCAGTTCTCATTCCACCAAATCCTGACAAACCATTGATCCTATATATCGCTGCAACTAAGACATCCTTGGGAGCATTATTAGCACAAGAAGACCATGAAGGGAAAGAACGTGCAATCTATTACATTAGCAGAACACTAACAAGTCATGAGCTTAACTACACTTTCATTGAGAAGGCTTGTTTGGTAGTGGTCTTTGCTTCACAGAAATTTTGACATTACATGCCAACTCATACAATCAATCTAGTTTCAAAAATTGATCCACTCAAATACCTACTAAGTAAAGCATCACTAACAGTAAGGTTAGCAAAATGGGTCATGATTTTGAGTGAGTTTGACATCCACTATGTTGATCGCAAAGCAATCAAAGGACAAGTTATTGTGGATCAACTAGCAGACGCTCCTCTACAAACATAGCACTCCTTACACATTGAGTTTCCAGATGCTGATGTTTTCACAGCAGACTCTAAGCAGTTATGGTCCTTACACTTTGATGGTTCTTTTACTCAACATGGATCGGGGGCAGGAATTCTCTTTGTCACCCCTCAAGGACATACCATTCCTCAATCATATAGGCTAATGTTTCCATGCACCAATAATATAGCCGAATATGAGGCACTAATCACTGGATTAAAGATAGCATTGGAATGGAGGATTACCGAGCTACAAGTTTATGGTGACTCACAGTTAGTCATTAATCAAATCAATGATGACTATCAGACTAAAGATGACAAGTTGTTGCCATACAAGAAGATGATTGATGACTTCAAAAAGTACTTTGTGGACATTCAGTTCACACAAATTCCAAGGATTGACAACAAAGCGGCTGACGCTATGGCTACAATCACCTCATTGATACAACTCCCAGAAAAATAGACTCGCTATGAATTTCTGGTGGAACAATTGTTTACACCTACCTATGACACACCTGAAAGCCAAATTATCTGTCATCTGGTAGGATCCGATTCACCCTGGTATGGTAAGATCTATGCCTACCTAAAAGATGATACTTTACCACCTGACTTATCCCGCAACCAAAAACGTAACTTTATCTGAAAATCTTCTCGATATACCCTTATCGCTGATACCCTTTATCGCCGTGGTCTTGATGGTACTTTACTTCGATGTCTTGAATGTGACAAATCCGACAAAGCTTTACAAGAAGTTCATGGGGGAATTTGTGGTACTCATTCGAATGGACTAACCTTATCCAAGAAATTGATTAGAATGGGTTACTACTGGCCTACAATGGAAAGGGAATCATTCACTTTTGTTAAAACATGCTCAAAATGTCAGATTCATGGGAATCTTATTCATGCTCCTGCACAAGAACTTCATTCGTTTACACCCACCTGGCCATTCTCTCAATGGGAGTTAGATCTCGTGGGAAAAATTCATCCTTCTTCTTCAAATGGGCATAAATTCATTATCACAATGACAGAATATTTCACTAAGTGGATTGAGGCAGTACCTCTCTCTAAAGTCACTAGAAAACAAATCTCATCCTTCATACTCAACTACATTATTTTTCGATATGGTATTCCTAATGCCATTATTACAGATAATGGTCGACCTTTCAAAAATCAGGATGTTGATGAACTTTGTGAAAGATTCCATATTCAGCACAGATATTCCACACCTTACTATACTCAAGGGAATGGCCAAGCAGAGGCCTCAAACAAGACTATACTAAAGATCTTGAAGAAGACTGTCAATGACTCAGGGAAGGATTGGCATGTAGAACTCAATCCCGCCTTGTGGGCTTACAAAACTAGTGTCCGAACGCCGACAGGAGCAACACCTTTTTCCCTCGTCTATGGAGCAGAAGCCATATTGCCTTTAGAAGTAGAAATACCTTCATTAAGAGTATCACTGAACGGTCTCATAACAAATGAGGAATACAGAGTTTCTGGACTCCAAGAGTTAGAACTTTTAGATGAAAAGAGACAGAGAGCAGCAGATCATTTGAAAGCATACCAACAGATGATGTCTCATAGCTATAATCACAAAGTAAAGCCACGTACCTTTCAGGTGGGTGATCTAGTTCTGAAAGAGAACCCGTGCAATCAACAAGACAAAGAAAAGAAAGGAAAGTTTGAACCAAATTGGTTAGGCCCTTATGTGGTTATTGCAGTCTACGGTTTAGGAGCATACAAGTTATCAAAACCAGAAGGAGACCTGTTTGATGAACCCATCAACAGTATACATCTTAAGAAGTATTATGTTTAAGTCAGAAAAAGTCCTGAAGAAATCCAAAAAAATAGCAGAAAAAGTCCTGAAGAAATCCAAAAAACAGCAGAAAAAGTCCTGAAGAAATCCAAAAAAAAAATAGCAGAAAAAGTCTTGAAGAAATCCAAAAAAAAGCAGAAAAGTCCAAGAAATCCAAAATAGCGTAAAAGTCCTAAAGAAATCCAAAACAAAAAGTCCCAAGAAATTCAAAAATAGCGTAAAAGTCCCAAGAAATACAAAAATGAAAACAATGTCATAGGGTGAAAACCGGCAAAACAGGAAATTTCCATCGAAAAATACAAAAAAATAATAAAAAAAAAGAATGTCAAGGGTGAAAACCTGGCATCTATTGACAGAAAAATCCAAAAAAATCAAAAAGAATGTCATAGGGTGAAAACCTGGCAAACAGGCAGTCTATGGATAGAAAAATACAAAAAAATCAAAAAGAAATCAGAAAAATGCAATAAACACGGATAATGAAAATCTGGCAAACAGACGCTATCTGTACCTCTCCATTTATTAGTTCTTGTTTTGCACCTTGCCTTTTCAGCTTTTCCTTTTTTTCTGCATCGTTTTCCGCATCTTAGGGTCATTAATTGCATCATCCTGCCGCCATTTGCCTAGAGGGTTAAAACGTCTTACCATGGCTTGATCGTTTGTACATATTCCTTTCCGCAAGTTGTGTCAATAAACGGGGAAAAACTCAACTGGGGGCATTTACCTTTCAGAGCATACCAAAACAACTAGACCATGACATAGGATCTGGGCATGCAAACAAACAAACAAACTCATACAACTTTATCGATCATGAAACACTTTTCAGTAAGATATCATATCCTTGTCTATTGGATGATCCAGAAAACTGAATAATGCATGAAATAACAGTAGTACATGTTTGACCAAAAGTTGTTTGATTTTTGATATCATTACTCTGGAGCACACTCAATGATGTATTGAACTAGAGTGGCAAGGAACGAGAATGATTTTTCTTTGTCTGTTGTCTTGAGATTAACGGTCGATCTGATGCAAATATGTCACAGGACATGACGACCAAAGCAATATCATCGATGATAGTTCCACATTTGCATCAGAAAGGTGGTTAATCTTTGTCTGTTTATGCAAAAAATGCTCAAGTCATCTTGGTTCAATTATACCTCGATGCTTGTGTTCACTTGCTATATCAAAATTCATGAAAGTTGTACTCTGGTCATCGTTGGCGCTAATTTCCCCTCTGATGCTTGTACATACTTCCAACATTTTAAAATGTTCTATAATGATTCAAGAAGGCTTGAAACAGGCTCAACAAACTGGTTAGTTTCATATAGTTGCATATTCATTAGATCATTGCATATATCTGCATATTGGATTCACATCAGTATTTTGCAAGGCTGAATGAACGCATTAACGGTTGTCCTATAGTTTTGAGTCTTTGTGGAGGACATTTGGACATTTGATTCATTGCGTCCATTCATGGTTCATTTATCATTTTATCATTCATTTTATCATTTTTATCTTTATCATTACCATATCATGTATTATTCATTATCATTCTCATTATCATCATCCTTCTCATATATCATTATCATGTTCATTGAAACCATTTAATCATTTCCTTTCATCATTGTCATTATCACCTTTTCATTATTCATTTCATTATTATCCTCATCATTATTATTATCATGTCATTCATTTTATCATTAACATTTATTCTCATACATTCATCATCTTTATCATTACCATATCATTCAATATTCATTATCATTCCATCACTATCATTTACCATTATTATTATCATTTATCATTTAATCATTTTATCATCGCATACCATTTCATTTACCATTATCCTTTATCATTTTACCATTTATCATTTCATCATTTAATCATTTTATCATCTCATATCATTTCATTACCATTATCATTTATCATTTTACCATTTATCATCTCAATCATTTTATCATCTCATATCATTTCACTACCATTATCATTTATCATTTTATCATTCATTTATCATTTTATCATCTCATATCATTTCATTACCATTCGCATTTATCATTTTATCATCATTTCATTATCATCATATTACCATTTTACATATCATTTATCTTTTCATCATTATTCATACCACATTCATTATCTATCATGTCACGATGCATTGCATACATTGCAAAATTCAAAACTAAATTAACATCTCACATATATACATACATCATCACAAAATCATTGCATTCACATCATAATTACTACACCATCCTGCATCATAATGATTAGTCCGCAAACATAGCAAAAAGCATATCAAAATCCATCTCATATCATACATGCATACAAGTAATATCCGTCTCATATCACAAACACATGAACATAAACATCATCAGAAACATCGTCGCTGCACATCATCGCTCATCAAAATAATACAAATGTCCAAATGTCCAATGAAGCTAACAAAAGGTCAGAACATAATACATAAGACATGATCAAAACTCAATATACATAACAAATCAGCCCCAAAATGGCTAACTGGTGGATGCCCCTAAAGGAGCTAGTCCGGAAGGAGGTGGCCTGCCACTCGTACCTGCATCAAGATCCCGTCGAGGCCCTGTAACCTCTCTGCCATGTGTCGATGTCCATGATCGGGTCCTGGTCCTGCTGTGAGATCTGGGATAAGGCTCTCGCCACTCGGGAGGGCATAGCTCCTCGTAACGAACTCTATAGTACTTGGCCTCCCTGGCAGCCTCAAACCCCTCTGCAATGGCCTCTCATAAGGAGGTACTCTCTACGGTGCCCATCAACCTTTGTGCCACACCCTCGGCCTCCAGTGCTCGTCGTCTAAGGGCATCCCTCTCCGCTACCAACTGTACCACCTAGGAATCCGGGGCAGGTACCGGTGCCTGTGCCTGTGCCTGTGCCTGTGCCTGTGCCTGTGCCTGTGCCTGTGTCTGGGCCTGTGCAAGCTGTGCCTATGCCTATACCTGTGCCTGTTCCTGTGCCTGTGCCTGTGTCTAGGCCTATGTAAGCTGTGTCTGTAACTGCACTATCATGCTCTGAGCCTGCGCTAACTAACTCTGTAGCTGTGCCTGCTGCCCCTAAAAGGTCTGCACCTGACCCTGCAAAGCATCTATCTGTGCCTACTGAGATGAGGATGTCACCCTAATCACTATCTGAGGCCTACCCCCGGATCTGGTCTGCCGAGGAATCGGTACTCTGCCTAGGCTGTCTAGTCTCTACTGCCTCTCCTCATCCTCATCATCTCCATCATCTCCATCGTCTGCGCTATCCTCCTCCTCCCCATCTCCACTCTCCTCACTCTCCTCTCCCTCCTCCTCCTCTCCTCCACCCATAGCCTGCTCCCCTCCACCCATAGCCTGCTCCCCACCGGCCACACCTCCCTGTATCCCTGCTCCTGGCTGTGGTGCTACTCTGATCGCCCGTGCCTCATCTGGCACTGTGAACCGTGGAAATGGATGTATATGAAAATACTATGCATAATCATCTGTCATCCCTGCATCCTGTACCTTTGGCCTGTCTGCCCATACCTCGGGCTATAAAGTAGAGTACTCTGTATACGCTGCCTGGTATGGAATGCATAGTCCCCATCCTACATCCCCATTGCGCCGCCCATAATGAGCAACGCCCTGGGGCATCCCCTAAGTGAATCCAAACTGCCTCAGAACACGTAGTGCCGGAAACCTCTCAATAATAAAGGGCGTCTGCCCTATCAAATACCGTGGTCGGCACACAAAAGGCATCTCTAAATGATCTATCACCCAGGCCTCACAATCTGTGTAAGGTCTCCATGTCACTGCATCGATGTCATCCAACACCCACCGCCAATACTCTACCTTTCCCAGCCTCTGCTGGACAACTGCCTCGGAATATGCATATACATAAGGCCGCCCTACAGGTCTAGCTCTTGTGCATAGTGGTCTCGTGACTGCTATGTGCTCCCACGCCCAGATCTGTTGCAAGGTAACTCCACTCGCTAGGCTCATCGATCCTCTGTAGACAATCCGATGGAGATCGTGGTACATGTCTGCCAAGACATAGCTACCCCAGGCAAATCTCTGTGGTTGCGTAATCATCCACTCCAGCATCCTCCCCCAACCCACTGCGAATCCCTTCGACTGATGGTCCGGTCTAAGGAAGCCTCTGACAAATGCAACCAACACTGCTACCAGAGTAGGATACCTACTGAAATCATCCCAGTCTATCCAGTAACCATATATACTGGGATCGCCGCATATCTGCTGCAATGCCACGGTCCCACCAATCTCCTTGTGGTCATAAACCACAAAGGCACCAACAACCGGGATCCCCAGAATCCGATACATGTCCTCAAGTGTCACACTCATCTCACCTATCGGCAGGTGGAAGGTGTTATGCTCTGAATGCCATCTCTCAGCCAAGGCAGTCAACAGTCCCCTGTTGGCCCAAATGCCTCGTGGCATGGCCAACAACGGTCCCAATCCATAGTCTGCTATCACCTGTAACTCTGCAGGAGTCAGCTCTCCTATCCGCTCCCAACATAGTGGGAACCGCTCTCTGATCTGGAGGCTTTTGAAAGCCTCCTATTTTGTTCGACCATCACAAAAAATAAATCAAATCAGCCTCATATCATATGATCTATCTAGCCAACATAACATATCAATGAACCATATCCAGTGCTACATCAATCTATTAGCATGTCAAATCAATCTACTCTATCATCATTTACTATTTGTTTTTCTTTTCAGGAAAGCAAATTTATCAACACACATATCATTTTCTATTTGTATTTCAATCATGAATGCAAATTTTTACCTCCATTTTTACTATTTGTTTTCTATCGCAGAAAGCAAATTTATCAAACATCTACTCTTTGTTTTTCAATCGTGAGAAGCAAAGTTATCAAATTCAAAACACTCAATCAATCATTTTACTCTTTATTGTTCATCACAATGATATCAGCTATCTACTCTTTGTTTTTCAATCGCGAAAAGCAAAGTTATCAGTTCTCTATCAGATTTTCTATCCTATCAGCATGATGGTCCTACTATTCATCTATCTATTGACTAAAGAAGCAATTTTAATCATCATTTTTCATCACACAAGCCTTTTGAATTTTTTTTTCTAAAAGCGCAATTCTGTCGCCCATATGCGCAAAAACCCCATATGCGCTAAAACTTTTCTCATTTGCGCTAAACTATTTCCTAGATGCGCTAAAACTCTGTATGCACTACTCTGTCTCTCGGATGCGCTACTCTAACTACCCGATGCGCAACTCTAGCATTTTTGCACCAAACCCTAAATGCACAGTTCTGTGCCCTAGATGCGCTAAAACACCTACCTAGCAGATTTCGCCCTAGATGCACAACTCTATCTATCAGATGCGCTAAAGGATCAATTTTTAATCTATTCTTAGATGCGCTACGGAATTTCCTAAATGCGCTAAAATATTTGTCGAATGCGCTAAAACTATCCCTAGATGCACTAAAACGTGCAAAAAAAATTACAAACTAATTTCAAAACAATTCAAATCTGATCTAAAACGTAAAATTTGACAACATAGACGGTTCAAATCACTCACCGGTGGTCCATATGCAGCTGGTCTCTGATATCGTTGCGCCCGCTCGAACCTATGCCTGTGTACGGGGATCACCATCTCGCCAAGTCACTCTCAGAGCTCAATTTTTACTGTAGCAGCAGGGTGAAAATGACACTTCATTTTACCCCTTTTACCTTATAAGGGTCTTTTTAGGGTGGGAATTAATGGCATTTTCCATTTTTCATCCTCTTTTTCACTAGGGCATTGACCACATCATCTATCGGGTGCTAAATCACTATTCCCCTATCACTATCAATTTCTTCTTCCATGATTTACCTCCCGAGGGGCCATCATCAACATCAAAAATCAAAAACATATCAGGGGCAAATTTTTTTTATTTTCTTTGAAGCAATGTGTTTCACACATCACTTCAAAGAGGGGCAAAATGTATACGCATAAAAATGGTCATGTCTATAATCCTGGCAATTAATTAAATATTTATTATTTAATTAATTTTTCTAAAGTCCTCTACATATGATTAAATTTAATTAATTTAATTATATTGTTCATTCATCTTATTCTTCTTCCTTAATTAAATAAATTTATTTTATTTAATTATTTTCATATGTCCACTTAATTATTTAAATAAATACATTCTATTTATTTAAATTAATTATCACCGTTCGAATTTAAATTAAATCTTTGGATTTAATTAAGTTTAAATATTTCTCTTTCTTCTATTTTTAATTCTTCTTCTAATTAATTAAATGTTTCATTTAATTAATTTCATAAAAGTGATTTAATTAAATAAATCTTATTTAATTAAAAATATCTTATACTTTCTTTCTAAATCACAATTAGGTATTTTATTTGATTGTGGAATCTTCTCATATCATAATTAAATATTTTATTTAATTATGAGATCTTTTGCTTTTTTCAATAAAACCTAATTAAAGCTCTTTTCTCACCACCAACTTTCTTCTGCTTTTAAAAGCTTAATTAAATATTTTATTTAATTAAGAAAAGATGAATATCCTCCACAAATAAATAATTGATTTTTTTAATTAATTATTTATCAGCTTTAAATCTTTCTTTTATTCTTATCTTCTTATATTTTCCTCTTTCATAAAAATAGAAAAATCTTGTTTTTAGGTTTCTTCTATTTTCTCCTTCAGTTTCATCTTTCTTCAGCCGTTCGATCTGCCAAGAATTATCACAACCGTCAATCAAGACAGCCAATCAAAATCATTCGAAAAACTCTATAAATACCTGTGTGAACCCAAGCATTGATAATAGGCAATTAATTAGAGTTCATGCATTTAGTTCATTTAGCATTTTAATCTCATAGCATCATGTTTACTTCAAGTTTATTATTTCAAATCAACATCATAGCTTAATCTTGCATCTACATCATAGCAAAATCTCATTCTTTAGGAAGACAGTTTGTTGAGCCTAGCCTACAATCTGAGAACACAAGGTTGGAATCTACAAAAACACTAAAGATAGAGGGCGATAGGACGACAATGGAAGCAGAATACTGAGTTTGCACTTCTATACTCTTTTATATTTTGTTTTGATATAATGTCCTATTGGTGTGTTTGAATACTTGTTTCAATTCATTTACGCATCTAATTTTCATACACACAGTTTGTACTTAATATTTAATGTGTTTTCACAAGTAACAACCGATGTGGTGTCTACACTACATTCAAAGATGTTCAAGTATTAATGAAAGCATAGCATGGCTTGTGAGATTTAATTTTGGGTTTCAATTAAGTATTGTTTTGGTCCCCTTCCATTCCTATCCACCATGGGAATGTTTAGGTGCTGACCTAATTTGAATTTGTAAAGTGTAATGAATAGTTGTTGACCTTGGAGAAGGTTTTTGAAGTTAAGGATGGTATAACTAAGAGTGGAGTTGTTGTGAAGAATCAAGAGAGAAGTAAGATATATGTGAGATCAATGTGAGTGATGTGAATTTAAGCAGAGTGGTGTGAACTTCAAGGTGTTGGAATTTTGAATGTAGTGAGTTGAAGGTGTCTGCAATCTTTCAAACAAGGTTGCAAAAGTCTTGGAGCATTTGTGGTGGATTCCTTCCTACATTGAGAAAGTCTTCTTCATGTAACTTTTCTCTTCTATCTTCTTGTTCTTTTTGTGGTAGTGAGCCTTGATTATGAGCCTTTTGGACAATGTGTCATATTCTAGTAGTGAGCCCTTTTGTATGAGTTTTTCTATTACTTATAGTGTGAGCTAATCCCCACCATGGTTTTCCACGTGAATCTGGTTCTCTCTTATGTATGGTGTTGTTATTTTAGTTTTTTTTTCTTATTTTCATACTTAAACATTAGAATAGAATAAGGGTTTGATGAATGCATGTGGATCTGATTACTGTTGAGGGTTTTGATGTTTTTATTAGATAGAACCAATTCATCCCTCTATCTCAGTTGTCGTGTTCTTTCAACACCTATAACATGAAACGTGCAATGACCATTATTTTTGGCTCCCAAGACATTTGCGGTAAGTAGAAATCAAATGCAATTAAAACCAAGAGGTAATTGGGACCTATTTTACCTTAGCACACATATCCATAATGGCACACACTTTCAAACACTTGACACAATGATCTCAACATACTAAGTTGGCCCATCAAACACTTAACCTTATTTATATTGGCTCTAGATGAAAGGTGATACGGAAGGAACAAAATGTATCAAGGCTAAAATTACCAAGGTTAGGCAATAAAACATATAAATCAAACCCCAATAAACAATGAAGCACAAATAAGCATAAAGACAAAAATATGGAACAATATTAACAAAATTCTTCACACCACCATTGATTCACCTTCATTGCACTTCTCCATTTTGCTTGAGTATGAAAATTTCCCTCAAATTTTTCTTGAGTATGCACTTAAATAGCCTATGACAAAGATAAAGAAAAATATCAAAGTTTCAATCTCACTAGCAGGACTGTATGCAAATTCTAGATTTTATCATATTTTCTAATATGTTCTAAGATAATAAAATGATAAATGATGATGGTATTTATAGAGAGACTGATGGAAAATAGACGGTCGGGATTAGAAGATAGAAGATTTTTATTTTGATAAATGGTTGTAATTAATCAAGATGGGACATAATAAGATCGGAAGTGAAAGAGGGAGAGGAAATTAAATGATTTTTTGACAAAATCAGTTAGTTCAAAGATGAAAGTGAATTTTGAAATAATGGAAACATTATCTCATTATAAGAGGAAAAAAGCGAGTTCACTTTTTGATTAAATAAAAATTTAATTCAAGAAGTGAGAGGAAAATGAGTTATTTAGTTACATAGAATTTAAATTTTTTTTGTTAGAAAAGCTGAAAGTGAATTAATTAAATAATTTAGATTATTTAATTAATGGAAGAATTAATGACATTAGGTAATAATTAAATAATTAAGATTATTTAATTATCAAAGGTGAAAAGGGGGTTTTAATAAATTCATAGGCTTAGTGATAATTTCTAGGTGTCTACACAAAATAACATCATGCAAATTATTTCATGAACATTGCATGCCTTTCCAAACATTCCTATACTCTCCTTTTACTATTTTAGACCATTTCATGCTAATACAAATACTTGATCATTGATGTTGGTACACACAATACACTCTAGTTACATAGAATTGATGTAAAACATTGAAATCATACTTGTGGTAGAAAAAGACATTTTAAACATGAATTGAGAATACCAATTGACCATATGAGCTTATCTTTCAATAAAAAAGCCAAATCTCAAGATGCAGTGAAAAGTAGTGGTATCTATTATCTTCCTTTACTTACCTTAAACTGCAAAAAGACTTGTCTTCATTTAGATGAATTTATAAACTATTACATCAGTTGAAACTTGAATCATATGTGTGTCTTACCTGTATCTAGCAATCCTCCAAACTATAGGACCATATCTTCAATAGCGGAGAAGTGTAGAGAATTATACTATCTCTTTATAAATACAACTACCATTTTTCATTACTATCTTCACTTTGTTGAATCTAGGACACTTTGCAGTAATTTTCATGATCTCAAATTTGAACCATACATATGTAAGAGTAGTTACAAGCTATTTTGACTATTCGTAGGCTCATAGCTTCAAATGCAATAAAATGTAGTACATTCTCCTAAGCCTATGACACCTTTCCTGACTTGTACTTAACCAAATTTCTTCAAAAAAATTGCAACTTTCTTTATCCAACACCAAGCCACATGACGAGCCATAATTTCCATGAAATTAATTATTAGCACAACTCATCAAGGATATTGACAACATACACTTGTCATAAATTATTAGCACAACTCATCATAAATCTTTTGATCTTCTCCTTTGACATCACTACTCAGTTGACATCAATGACAACATATACAACACATATTTTTATTGAATATATGAATATATTCTAATCATAGACATGTTTAATGTGTTAGCTCATGATTTTTTTGGAGATTGATTTAGATATAATGATCAAATATTCTAAGATTTCTTACATAGAAAATAACTTGTAGTTGGAAATGGAATAGGCATGTGAGAATGTGTTACTCGTAGCAAAGGAAACTTGTGGATTAAGTAATAAATAATGTGTGAGGGAATTTGATGATTCATGGTTTAAGAGTAATGAACACACAACATAACACATGGGAGTGTATCCAAAAACCTTATATTGAGCTCACAAAAATGTAAGGTGTATAGATAGAGTGTAGATTGTTTGGCGTATGATATAGATTGTTGTAGATTAAATGTATTTGTAATTTGCTAAAATTTTAATAAAATTGGACTATTGTTATTTGTGGATGTAGCCCAAAGGGTGAACCCCATTAAATTTGTTTTCTTTTGCCTCTATGAATTTGTTCCTTTGTTTTGTTCTATTTCTCTATTTTTTCATTTACTTCTTCATCATAATTGTTTCATGTGTATTTGGATTGTAATTATCGTCATCATTTTTCAGAGACTAGTTTGTATGGGAATTTCAAGAATTATATTGATAAAATTCCATTGTTGGATTAGTTTGAGCACATATTACATTTGTAAGTTTTTTAGTGAAACATTTTTGAATCATAGTTTAATTTTTTTATCTCATCATTATATTTAGGATTGGTAATTCTATAATTGAAAAGGGTAATAGTTTAATCTATTTTTTTCTGCTAATTGATGACAATATTTTATGAATATACATGAAATAATAAAATTCCACTGAGGAAATTCTAGAGGAAGAAAACAACTTATCTCAATATCATGTAACAAAACTCAAAACATTCTTTTTTTGTTCTCTCATTTCAAGTTCACTTTTCTCTTCACAAACCCTTGCTTCAACACACCAAAACAAAAAACAAAACACAAACCACTTCTTGACCCTTCAAAACACCTCCAATCACCCAAATAACATTGGGAAGCATAGAGTTAAATTAAAAAACCTTAGATTCAATCACTTTTACAAATTAAAAGTCACAATATTGCATCAGATATTAAAACCCTCATTCAAGCACAAATTTGCATCAAGCAAGCAAGGGTTTATTGAAGCCAGTCCTTCCAAATCTCAAGTCACCTTGAAAGTTCTTCAAAAACCTTGGGATATTTCTGAAAATGATATCCAAACTATTTTCCAACCTCAAATACCTTAGCTTTATCAAAAGCCTACTTGTAGCCAACAATTTTGAACCAAAAAACCAATAAAATTCACTAAGGACAACCTAGGGCTTCTTCAAAACTCATCTAAATATTCTTAAAAATCAATGAAACAAATGGTATATCATTCATAACCTTAAAACATACCTTCATGCAAGTTTTTACCAAATTTCTAATGGTTAAAATGAAAGATATGCAATTTTTATTGCTTGCTGCCCTGTGAAATCTGAATCTACCTACCTAGAGTAAAATTGTGATAACTTCTTCATATCTTCATGAAATTCACAAAATCATGGAATTTGAAAAGAAGACTCATAGATATTTAACCTCAAATAACTTTTGTATCATAATATGCACGTACAATTCTGTACAAGGCAAAGAAATAGTAGAAAAGGTTTTAGAAATAACAGAAAATCATGGTGAAACTTTCATTTTACATTCAATTCTTAACCACCACCCTTCAAACGATGGATGGATGGTATAAATAGATGTTAAAAATTTATTTCAATCAGTCTCAATCACCTACAATGACCTTTTAAATTACTTGACCCTTAGTATTCCCATATTTGAATTTTTGCAAGTTTGCATTACAATTTTTTGATAACTTTCCACATTTTTGTAATATTTGAGAAATGGACTCAAATAAAATGTATAAGACATATAACATGCCTAATGTGGCATATTGGGCCTTATTAAAACAATAAATTAACAATACTAAATCAAAATCCTATTGTAGACCTCTTTTGACAACATTTTTTCATTTTTTGCAAATTGGGTACAACGACCTTACAACCTATCTAAACATTCATAAAATGACCCAAAAACCTTGTAATGTTCTTGGAAGACCTTATTAAATGACCCCTAAGCATTCTTAAACTCTCATTTACATATTGGCCTCATGGAGGCATATAGTCCATCAGGTGCTCCTGCACCATTCTCCTGGAGAAAAGAAAATTCAAGTTCTCTTGAAAGTTGGTCTGCTCCTTCCCGGACTTCTAGTTCTTTTGTAATTTGTACTTCATCTTGGAAAGTATCCCTAGTTCCTTCTTCCTCTTCTTCTTATACCATCTCTTTTCTAACAACCTCTTAATCTTCATGCTCCAAAAGTCCATTTCTTATGCATATACCTTAGCAACATCATCTATATCTGCATTCTCATAATTGGAGTACCCTATGACAACATTTTCAAAATAACCACAACCTACATCATATTCTTGCAAATCTGCATACACCTTATTAGCAAAAAAATCTACAACATCTTGAGTATCAATACCAACTTTATTAGCAACATCATCAACCTTCTCTACTTGCTCATCAACAAAAATTTCATCAACTACTTGATTGCCTACAACCATATCATTAATCTCAACATCAATATGTTCATCAAAAAACAAAGAGATTTTTCCATCTTCAAACATAATTGGAATACCATGCATCTTAACTTGTAGCTTAATTTTCTCAACAAACTCTACCTTTGCCTCCTTTGTTGATGTCCTTGCTTGTCTTTTCCTTCTTTGAATAATCTTTTGTATGGGCCATTCAACTTTACTTTTCATGGTCAAGTGCCAACTTGTTGTTTGATTGATCCAGTTTTCAATCTTCATCATGGACTCTGCATAAAAATTATTGAACTCTGCTTCTCTTCTCCTCATCTCTTGCTTTAACTCAACTATCTCTTTGTCAATCATCTCTTGTTTCTTCCTTTCTTCCTCTGCCTATAAATACCTTCTTAACACTTCCATATTGTTCTCTACTCTCAAGAAAGCTTCTTCTTGCTTCAACTTCTCTCAACTTTCTCTACCTTCTCTTGGTAGCAACCAGGTTCTTCTTAACCTACACAAACCACGACACACAACCACAAAACAAAAACTCTCTTTTCCCAGAGCCTTCTAGCTCTGATACCACTTTGATGCAATGCTAGAGGAAGAAAACAAATTATCTCAATCTCATCTAACAAAATTCATAACATTCTTTGTTTGTTCTCTCATTTCAAGTTCACTTTTCTCTTCACAAACCCTTGCTTTAATGCACCAAACTAGAAAACAAAACAAAAACCATTTCTTGACCCTTCGAAACACCTCCAATCACCCAAATAACCCTGGGCAACATAGAGTTAAATTTCAAAACCTTATATTCAATCACATTTACAAATTAAAAGTCACAATATTGCATCATATATTAAAACCCTCATTCAAGCACAAATTTGCATCAAGCAAGGGTTTTTTGAAGCCAGTCCTTCCAAACCTCAAGTCACCTTGAAATTGCTTCACACACCTTGGGATATTCCTGCAAATGATATCCAAATTAATTTCCAACCACAAAAACCTTAGCTTTATCAAAACCCTACTTGTAGCCAACAATTTTGAACCAAAAAACCAATAAAATTCACTAAGGACAGCCTGGGGCTTCTTCAAAACTTATCTAAATCTTCTCCAAAATCAATGAAACCAATAAGAAATAATTAATAACCTTAAAAAATACCTTCACGCAAGTTTTTACCAATTTCTAATGATTAAAATGAAAGATATGCAATTTTTATTGTTTGTTGCCCTGTGCAAATCTGAATCTACCTGCTTGGAGTAAAATTGTCATAATTTCTTCATATCTTCATGAAATTCAACAAAATCGGTGGAATTTGAAATAATACTCATAGGTATTTAACCTCCAATCACTTTTGTATCATAATATGCACATACAATTCTGTACAAGGAAAAGAAATAGCAGAAAATGTTTCAGAAATAACAAAAAATTATGGTGAAACTTTGATTTTACATTCAATTCTTAATCACCACCCTTGAAACGATGGATGGATGGTATAAATAGATGTTAAAAATTTATTTCAATCAGTTTCAATCACCTACAATGACCATTTACATGACTTGACCCTAAGTATTCCCATATTTGCATTTTTGCAAGCTTGCATTACAATTTTTTGACAACTTTTCACATTTTTGCAATATTTGAGAAATGGACTCAAATAAACTATCTAAGAATTATAACATGCCTAATTTGGCTCCTTGGGCCTTATTACAAAAATAAATTAACAATACTAAATCAAAATCCTATTGTAGACCTCTTTTAACAACATTTTTTCTTTTTTTTGCAAATTGGGTACAATGACCTTACAACCTATCTAAACATTCACCAAATGACCAAAACACCTTGTAATGGTCTTGGAAGACCTGATTAAATGAACCCTAAGAATTATTAAACTCTTATTTACATATTGGCCTCATGGAGGCATATAGTCCATTAGGTGCTCCTACACCATTCTCCCAGAGAAAAGAAAATTCAAGTCCTCTTGAAAGCTGGTATGCTCCTTCTTCCTGGTATTCCATTTCTTTTGTAACTTTTCCTTCATCTTGGAAAGTATCCTTGGGTCCTTCTTCATCTTCTTCTTATACCATCACTTTTCTAACAACCTTCAATCTTCATGCTCCAAAATTCCATTTCTTACAGTGCATATACCTCAACAACATCATTTATATCTACATTTTCACCATAACCATAACCTGCATCATATTCTTGCAAATTTGCATACACCTCATTAGTAACAATTCTGCAACATCCTTATTAGCAACCTTATTATCAACATCTTGAAAATCAATACCAACTTTATCGGCAACATCATCAACCTTCTCTACTTGCTCATCAACAAAAAATTCATCAACTACTTGATTACCAAAAACCATATCATTAATCTCAACATCAATATTTTCAACAAACAAAGAGATTTTTCCATCTTCAAACATAATTGGAATATCATGCATCTCAATTTGTAGCTTACTTTGCTCAAAAAATTCTACCTCTGCCTCATTTGTTGTTGTCCTTGCTTGTCTTTTCCTTCTTTGAATAATATTTTGTATGGGCCATTCAACTTTCTTTTTCATGGTCAAGTGCCAACTTGTTGTTTTTTTGATCCACGATTCCATCTTCATCATGAACTCTGCATAAAAATCACTGAACTTTGCTTCCCTTATCCTCAACTATTGCTTTAACTCAGCTATCTCTTTGTCAATCATTTCTTGTCTCTTCCTTTCTTCCTCTGCCTATAAATAACTTATTAACACTTCCATCTTGTTCTCTACTTTCAAGCAAGCTTCTTCTTGCTTCAACTTCTCTCAACTTTCTCTTCCTTCTCTTGGCAGCAACCAAGTTCTTCTTAACTTGCACAAACCACAACACACAACCACAAAACACAAACTCTCATTTCCCAGAGCCTTCTAGCTTCAATACCACTTTGATACAATGCTAGAGGAAGAAAAAAACTTATCTCAATCTCATCTAACAAAACTCAAAAAATTCTTTGTTTGTTCTCTCATTTCAAGTTCACTTTTCTCTTCACAAACCCTTGCTTCATTACACCAAAACAAAAAACAAAGCACAAACCACTTCTTGACCCTTCAAAACACCTCCAATCACCCAAATAACCCTGGTAAACATAGATTTAAATTACAAAACCTTATATTTAATCACTTTTGCAGATTAAAAGTCACAATATTGCATTAGATATGAAAACCCTCATTCAAGCACAAATTTGCATCAAGCAAGCAAGGGTTTATTGAAGCCAATCCTTCCAAACCTCAAGTCACCTTGAAAGTGATTCACACCCCTTGGTATATGTCTGAAAATGATATCCAAACTTATTTCCAACCTCAAATACCTTAGCTTTATCAAAACCCTACTTGTAGCCAACAATTTTGAAACAAAAACCAATAAAAATTCATTGAGGATGCCTAGACTTCTTCAAACTCATCTAAATCTTCTCCAAAATCAATGAAACCAATGAGAAATAATTCATAACCTTAAAAAATACATTCATGCAATCTTTTACCAATTTCTAATGGTTAAAATGAAAGATATGCAATTTTTATTGCTTGCTGCCCTTTGCAAATCTAATCTACTCCTCGCCTTCGGAGTAAATGTAATGCCTGCCAGTAAAACCCTTGAGAAATTACTAATAATGAAGTGAATAATATTTTTTAAAACATTTTAAATTAAACATGCAATAACATTAAAACATATAACCACATAGTATTATTACATAACATTAAGACACTTAGTTCTTCGGGCACGGAGGTTACATCGCGAACAACAAACCGAAACAAAAATAAAGATTACAACAGTACCATTTATAATGATAACCAAGGATAAGGATACATCCAATAACCATAGTGCGAGAATAATAAACATCGCATAATTATATCCATGATAAATCTCTTAATAGAGTTACAAATGATCCTAACTATTACATCATTGTCTTAATATTACATTACAATCTTTGGACAAATGAATTACATTGAATTTCCCAACATGTGGGATTGTTACAAGAACAATGAAATATGAAATACAAGTGATCACTGGTACAACTCCACTGCGGAAAGCTGAGAGGACAGGACGTTGATGGGGAACCCAATGGGTGCAGAGCACGTTCCACCCAACCATGTGAATTACAAGTAACTCACCCCTCATGCTCAGAGGTGGTGAGGAAGTGAACCTGACCATGAATGTCAAACCAACTCCACAACAACATGATACAAAACAAGTATAACTCAAAGCATACAATGAACAACCATCAATGTTTACAATTCACATAACAAGTTGAAACTTAAGAAACTCATCACAATACATGAAGTATCACCAATTAGCAATCATGAGACAAATTCACAAGAATCAAAAGCATCAAAAGATACAATATCCATAAGAACCGAGACAACATCCAAAAATACACTTCCAAACAAATCTGAAACGAATAAAGAACATGATTCCATAATAAATCTAAAACAACCATTCAATACACAATTCCATAGGCAACAAGAAACAAGTCAAATGAATGTCAAGTGGGGAGGATCATTGCATAGCTCTCATGGGATCCCCTGGAACTTCCTCCAACCAAGGCGCCGGCACCCAACTATGGATCCCCTAGCCCCAAAATCAGAACACACAAAGAGATTACAATATCCAGAAGCAACTACAAGCAAAGCACAAGGGTGTCACGTGGAGAGGGCCATCACATAGCTTCATGGGATCCCCTAGCACTTCCTCCGACTGAGGTGCTGACACCCATCTATGGATTACCTAACCCTCAAAAATAACATAAATATAACCATATCCAAAGGTGACAAGAAACAAGAACAAGGACGTCTAGTGGAGAGTGTCATCGCATGGCTCTCATGGGATCCCCTGGCACTTCCTCCAACTGAGGCGCCGACACCCATCGCCGGCACCCATCTATGGATCCCCTGGCCCTTCCTCCTAACTGAGGCGTCGGCACCATAGGGTAGCTAATGCGGAGCCAATAGTCTCTCATGAAGACGAGACTACGACTTTGCCAACCACGACCTACTCAGTCTATCACTAGTCTATGGTAGCCCTAATGCATAGACGAGGAATCCAATTTTAATTATCTTGTATGTTTTACTACCCATCCCCCTAAATTCTATTTTTAGGTTATCACTTGTTTAACTACTCTTACGTGGGTTCCCCTGGCACTTCCTCCTTCTGAGGCGCTGGCGCCCACGAAGAGCCACTCTCCCTACGACCCCTAACATAAATCAAAACTAGGCAAGGGTTGAACTAAACATATAAAACATAATACTCACAACAAGTTCATGCGAGGCATTAACCCTCTCGCGATATCTCAAAACCAAAAATCTTAACAAACCGTTCAACCCTTCCTAACATAAAACCACTAACTCCAATAGCATAACCAAGCTGAGAAAACATCATAACATAACAAGCCTCTGGAACAAGGATTACCAAATCAACAATAGGTTCCCTCATTGAAGAGTAAAGTTACAACAATTAAATTGAAAATGATAACCAGATCACGTAAATTCATAACTTAAAGTAACGATTAACTCAATAATACAAAACACTCCAACCTTGAAACGATATATAGAAAGCACAAGAAGTTAATAACCCTACGTCAAAATATTTAATTCTTAACAAAAGACATCCGAAAATTATCTAAAAGTACATTAAAACCTCCGACTAAAGAAACTCAAGAAGCCATTGAAGTAAAAACATACAATAACAAATTCACTAGTATATATAATTTGTTTCACTTAATAATCCAAAAACCCGACTTTATAATTTTCTCAAATACAACCCACTCAATAAATTCTACCCTTACAAACTATCTAAATTAATAATTACAATTTATTTAAACTTACAATTTATCCAAATTAATAAATACAATGTATTCCAAATATATATACTATATATATATATATATATCGATAAAATATAATTCTATTAACATTTTCTTTCTAATAATTGTCAAACTTTTATATATAACCAAAATTGAATATACTTATACCCAAATCATGAGTATACACTAAATATAAAATTAATATATAAAAATATATTATTAACTTTATATAAAAACAAACACATTAAAAAACATACATTAATAAATATATACATTTTTAAATATAAGGGCTGAATTTTAAATAATAATTTAAAAAAACAAAGCAAATAAAATAAATGGCACATGCTAGCCTGTCAGCCTGCGCAGTACCAGGTACTGCGCACAGCAGTCAATATGATTGCTGCATATCGACTGATGTGCGCAGTCCAAAGGACTGCGCAGGTACTGGGGTACGGCCCAGTGCCGTCCCCCATATTATATAAAATAAACAAAACTTTTATAAGAATTTACTTTTATTTATTTATTATTTTATTTTTAATAACATCAAAATGTGAAATTGCCATTTCATGATTTTCATTTAATTCATTATTTTATTTTTATTTTAATTTTTAATTTATAACTTCAATTCTGTGCTGTGCAAGGGTACGGCCATTGATTTGGCCTGAACAAAATTTTGATTTTAACATAGGTATAAAATAAAAAATAAAATAATATGTTTATATAAATAGTATATATTAATATAGATATATATATATTATTCTCATATATATTTAAAACAGAGACAGAAATACAGAGAAACAGATTTTCATAACTGTTAAGAAAATAGAGGAAAATACAGAGAAATAACATAGATCCAAATATATATAAATATATTAATAAAACTTCAAATTTATTATTCTCTACAAAACTTATCTTTTCAAAATCCTCATATTGATAAACTGAATATTTCAGAAGGTAAAGGTTTTAGATTTGACAAGAATTTGTACCGTATAGTAACTATGATTTTTTTTCTTTGTTTCCAGTCTAATAACTTGCCCTAGTTTTCAGTTCAACAGAAATTTTCTATATTCACAAAAATATTTTATTTTTTTTTAATAAGGTTTATTTTTCTTTTCTGAAGCAAACAGATAAAAGAAAGGGTACGAGAAGAAGACTACGAGAGGAACCTGGAGTCCACTACAAATCTGAAGATGCCTACTTGACTCTGATGCCCTTGAACTCGATTCCAATTCTTAGCCCAGAACGAACTCCCCAAGACAACACCAGCAACAGATTGAAGACAAATTTCCTTCCTAAAGCTCTCCTTAGATAATAGCAAAAGATTCAAAACTAATCTCTTCAGATTCAAAATACCTCAACAATGACTTGAGCAACTTCAACTTTCTGATCTTCCGTGTGTGTGTCTGAACCTCTAAAATTCATAATAATATAAAAATATATTCCTATTTCCTCAAAAACTCTCAAAAATCAACATTAAAATAAAATCAATTCTTTAAAAGCTAGCTTTTTCTCAGATCTCTATTCCTATTGGCTCACACAGTCTTTTTATTCTTTTATTTGTTTTATTGCTTTAATTTATGTTTTTTGCAACTTTTCTTGCTCCTCACATTACATATTTAATTTAAATAAATTATTCTCATAATTATCCACCACCAAATAATTGATTAAAATAATTAAGCCATATTTAATATTTAATTATTATTTAATTGCACTATATGATTTCCAAAATAATTAAATCATCTAAATATATAAAAGAATTTAATCTAACATTGAAATAAATAATTATTTCATCATTAAAATGAATCATAACTTATACAATGCTACCTTGACAAAATATGACATAACACATAATGCAAAACACAAATGACAACAATTACACAAAGTAAACAATACCAAACAACAAGACGACCTGACATCATGGGACGGGAGGACTTCATCGTCACCTCTGTATCAACATTTAACCGTTGGGTTATTGGTGCTCGCCCTGTCCTGCCGAAGCAGGTGGAATCGAGACTTATACCTGCAAATCCTGCATACAACGAAGTTGTGTACATGTGCATACATACATATATAATCATCAAAGCATTAAATCGAAGTATTGCATTGTGAGAAGGAATCGCAACATAGCAGGGCACTCGCGAACAAGTGATGCCATATTGTCCTTCATCACACCTATTCTAACAATTATAATATAACCAATAAATCAACATTTCTAACTAACAATCATCTCATAACATATCTAATTAAATCACTGCATCCTATCATAATTTTGAAAATCAACCAATATAACCAATCATACTGTCATACGAAATAATCATGTCCATAATGAAACAATAGCATCATCTAACGTCTAACTAACCAAATCAAACAATATCATCATCGTCACAAGTAACAAACAACCGCATTGAAAAAAATACTAAATCCTACCAGTAAGAGGAGGGGTATTACATCTAAAATTGTGTTATTATAATAATCATGTTTTCCATTTTTACCAAGCAAGACTTTTTATCTCTTAGTTTTTGTTTTCCCTACATACCATTTGACTAGCAATATAAATGATTTAACTTAGTGTACACATCATTTTATTGAAATATATTTTATTAAATTTTTATGTTGGTTTCATTCTTAGTTTTGATATTTCCAAAAGAATATTTTTTAAGACATCCACTATAATAATTAAGTTTAAAAATTTGATCAAGTGAAACTTTTCTCAACCCCTTTAATTTTTTTATTATTTTATATTTTAATTATTGATATAAATAATTTTAATTTTAATAATTTTCTTCCTGAATCAATCTTTTTTTATAATTTTTAATTTATTCAATCTTTAATACTTACCTTTTTTTATTAATCAAAATAAATAAAATTTATCTATCCTATATTTTTCTTGTATCAATGAATTATGGTTAATGTAAGCATGCAAGATCAAAATAATTAAAATAGGGAAAAATAGAAATCTAAGTCTAAACTCTAAAAAACAAATTACGACATTTTAATTAGATTTTTATATTTTAAAATAAATTAAAATTTATGTTATATATTTTAATATTCATGTTTTTATTTGAAACTTAAATAGTAACTTCATGAAAAAATAGTGTTATGAGTAGTATATTTTCAATTTTTTATAATTTTGAATAACACATTTTCTCTTAATTTTTGTCTCCTATGTTACCAATATAAATGATTTAACTTAGCTTATCTATTTTTATATTTTTCATTCTATTAAATTCAAAT
The DNA here is from genome assembly GCA_007258455.2 of Sequoia sempervirens. Taxonomy (NCBI): domain Eukaryota; kingdom Viridiplantae; phylum Streptophyta; class Pinopsida; order Cupressales; family Cupressaceae; genus Sequoia; species Sequoia sempervirens. Next base: position 127,359,784 of record VDFB02353493.1, read on the forward strand.
ATATAAAATAATCTAATAACAAATTCAAATAAATAATATATTTTTAATATATTATATTATTAATTTAACAACATATTATAATATTATAATATATGCACTATATAATACATATGTAACATATATAATATCTAATATATAATTTTAAAATCATTATAATATTATAATATATATACAATATATATGTAACATATATACCATCTAAAATATAATTTAATATATATTAGAACTAAAGTTATAACAATAGATACAATCCTTAACTTAATCATGTGTTCTTCTTACACAATAGTTCCACTTCATCAATAATTTCATTTCTAACTTTTTAAAACATAACTATTTTATAAGTTTTTGGTAGGAATCAGCTCTTGTTTCTTTTCTTCCAACCATAGCCACAAAACGGAAGCGAAAAATTAAAAAATATTGGTTTCAACAGCAACCCAGGTAGAGAAAAGATATATATATGTGTGTGTATGTGTGTATATATATTTAAATGTGTATATGTGTATGCAAAAATTATATATATTTATATATACGTATACGTGTATATATATGTGTGTGTACAGATATATATGTGTGTGTGTGTGTATTTGTATATATATGTATATGTGTATATGTGTACATATATGTATATATGTGTATGTAAAAATGATTTTTATATATATATTTGTGTGTGTGTATATGTATATATGTATATGTGTACATATACGTATATATGTGTATGTAAAAATGATTTATATATATATGTGTGTGTGTGTGTAGATATATATATATATACACACACGTGTGTGTGTGGATATATGTGTATATATATGGATATATGTATATATGTATATATGTATATACGTATATGTGTATATATATGTATATATGTGTATGTATATATATGTGTGTGTACAGATATATATGTGTGTGTGTGTATTTGTATATATATGTATATATGTATATGTGTATATGTGTACATATATGTATGTGTATGTAAAAATGATATTTATATATATATACATATGCGTGTATATATATATACATGTGTGTGTGTGTATATGTGTATATATATGTATATATGTATATACTTATATGTGTATATGTATATATATATATGTGTATGCATATATATGTGTGTGTATATAAATATGTATATATGGATATTTGTGTCAACTTTTCCTAGAATTTTTGACTGCCTCCTCGTTTTTCAACTTCTCCAATGTCAGGGAGAACTTGGCAGATGGGTTATAGTTTGGTCATATTTTTCTTCAACCCTGTCGGTTTAAGTTGTTAGACTTGGGTCTTCGTTGTCATGTAAAAGGTGGTGTTGTTTGGCGTGATGATAGAGGAGTCCAAAAAAATGATGGAATTGTAGAGGAGGCCAACAAAATGTCATTAGCATTGATTGTTCTATGGTTCTCGTTTAGTAGTGATGGTGCAATTTACATTTGTTTTAAAGTCCTCAGAAAATAAAATGAATGTCTATGCAGTTATCGATACCATATTGTTCAGTGTCATTCTAATGGTTTATGTTGTTGTTGAAGGTATCTATGAGTGCGGAGGGCAAGATTTATTGAAGGTGCAAGTGTGTTGAATGGCTGTGCAATTTCTATGAAGGTGGTTGAAGGTTATCTTGTGTTTTTTTGCATGTGTCGATCATTCCAAAAGGTGTGAGTTGTGATATTTATGTGGTGTTCTTTTAACAGAAACCATAAACACAAACCCACAAAAAATCACAGTATCAAATCCATGCAAAATCATGCACACAAAATGTGAACCATAAATCAAACAAGGTATTTAAAACAATCAATAGTACCTTATGGAAAATCAAGCAATATAACCACCAACCACAAATCAAACAATATCGCCAAGGGTTTCTTCCACATGCACCTCTTCCCACTTGCTTCAAACAGACATCTTCTCACCAACTTGCCTGCACAAAAATAGGAAAAATATTGTCATAGGTGACACATTTCTTTTGCATTTCCAACTACCCTCCCTTGCAAAAAACACAAAATAACCTCCACCCACCTTCACAAAAGTTGAACAAAACTTAATCCAACTTGTCTTTTTGGTGAATCTTCACAAAAGCTAAACAAAACTTAATCTAGCTTGTCTTTTTGGTGAATCTTGAAATCAAGATTTCTTGTGTTTCATGGGGTTTCACATGTGGGTGATTGTTGGCAATATTGTTTCATTTATGTCTTCTATTTTGTGTGAATGGCTAGAAAATAGTTAATTTGTTGTGTTTTTTGGTGAATTTCCCCATCTAGGTTACCATTGAAACCAATATTGATTTATTTAGGGATCGCACTATCGTGGTGTATATATGTATGTATGTATATTGATATATATATAGTACATATACATATATATATGTATATATGTGTATATGTGTATATATATACATATATATATATTGATGAATTAATAAAAAAGGAAGCCATAAAGATTGGGAGTGGGAAATGAAAGTTAAAATATATTGATTTCTCAATATAGCTTTGTCAAAAATTGAAAGAATGTGTTACAAAAAATTTCCTAGACATTTGTTTAGTTCCGTTAGGCATTGAATGGTTGCTTTTATTATCATGATCAATGCTAGATGCAAAGCATATAACAATTAATGTTGAACTGTACAACCCTATTTCTGAAAGCATCTAGCAACTATAGACGCCAACTTCCCATAGCCATTGGAAGAAAAAAAATCTAGGAGGCTGACAAAAATTTTGTCCAAAATTATAGCCCATCTTCCCACTGACTTTCTTGCAAAAAAAAATGGAAAAATATTATCACAAGGGATACTTTTCTTTTGCATTTCCAACCATCTACCTTTGTAAAAAAAGACAAAATAACCTCCACCCACCTTCGCAGAAGCTGCGCAAAGCTTAATCTAGCTTACAATCCCACAAAAGCTTGTTGTCATCCCTCTCGGCCCTCATACCAAGTATAGCAACAGAATGACACCAAACAATGCCTTATTGAAAATTACCCAAACATTTGTTTTGTTCCCCGAGGCGTTAAAAAGGGCAGTTGTTATTATGACGACCCCTAGTACATGCAAAGTATACAATGTGTGTAACTATATGTATATATGTATACAAATGTGCATATGTATGTATATATGTATATATATGTATATATATCTCTATACATATCTATATATGTGTATATACATGTATATATATACATATATGTGTGTGTATATATGTATGTATATATATATATATCTGTGTGTGTGTGTATATGTATGTATATATATGTGTGTGTGTATATATATGTATGTATATATATATATATATATATATATATATATGTGTGTGTGTTTGTGTGTATATATATGTATGTATATATATGTGTATATATATATGTATCTATATATACGTATGTATATATGTATATATGTGTGTATGTATGTGGATTTTTGTATGTATATATGTATGTATATATATCTAGATGTATATATGTATGTGTATATGTATATGTGTATTTGAAATGTAGTGTATTGTGGATGGAGCATTAGGAAAGGTTGATAGACCCTGGCATTTAGAAGAAGATGCTATCAAAAATTAAGTGCATTGGGATCTGATTGTTGATTTGACCGTTGTTACTAGTTTTGTAGTCACTATCATTATTCTAAAAGGTTGTTTATAACACATTATTTTATCAATTTCTGCATTATGGTTGGGCTATGCCCTACAAGAATAACAAAAAAGTGTGGAGTTTAGTGTGGTGATTATGCAAAAATAGAATAAATTTCATAGCATTAAGTATTTTATTCCACTACATCCATTGTAACACAAAGCTAAAATTGACACCTACTGCCTTATGTAAAGATTTTATTGAAAATGCCAAACCATATACATCTTTTGTGTATACAAAGTGTGAATTTTAGAGCAGCGATCATATCTATTTCATAGAGAATATGTAAATCAGGAGATATAAAATTTCTAGATTTTATAATGCATAATTTTATAATGGATAATTTTCTCTGTAGTTGCAATGGGACTAATGAAGTAGTTTTAATTTAGCCATACTTGGTGTATATGGTAGGATGCAGTATGTAGAAAATAAAAGTATGGCTTATTTCCATCCTGCCATATTGGTTGGTGGATTGTTTAAATGTTGTTACCCAAAAGGATTTCTTGACAATCATCCTAACTCATTTCATTTGGACTATCTGGAGATATATACATGTATGGTATTAGATGCATAAAATACTCTTATGAAGCAATGATAATCAACGATTCCCAATGGAATCTAACACAATGTCTATAAGATTAACTGTTTTACTCCATTGCAAGCAAAATTTCAAAGTAAGCCCCTGAGCAACAAGATACATTGTCCATCACTTTGATCAATGGTAAAACAGATCCTCCATGTCACACTTAAGATACAGGCTACCATTCTCACAAGCTATTGTTGAGTTTGGTAACAATATTGATATTAACAAACAATACAGCCTTTTGTGGACATCACCTTATTTGAAATTGAAACAATATTGTAGTCTCATGACATCTTGTTGAAAATGATACAAAGTATCCTAGGCTAGAGTCTAACAATAAAGAATGCCATATTGGAATGATAGTCAGAAAATAAAGGGCATGAATCAAAAATTCCTTCCTCCTAGATGTCGAAACAATATAGCCTCTTCTCAACAGTAGCTTATCTGAAAATGAAACAATATAGTGTTCTTATGGTGTGTCATTCAAAATGATAGGATGTGGCCTATGCTAGAGTATAATGATGAAGAATTTCATATTGGAACGATGGCTACAAAAAATACGACATGAATTAGATAGTTGTTCCTCCCCTTTGTGTAGATATGTATCAATGTCATAGTGGATACAAACAATATTGGTATGTAGTGATTCGTATGTTATTTTTGTTTGGGTCATTCTTCAAATGATAAGTTTTTATTTTTTTGATATATGGAAGGTTGATGCTAGTATTGATTGCATTGGTGGAGAGTGTATGTTCTAGATTGGTTGTGTTGGAGGAATATAGATTGCTTTTGAAATTATTTATGGAGAGGAGATCTGTAAATGTGCATTTCTTATATTATTTGTTTGAATTATATTGTAGATGTGTGAAGAAAAAAAATAGGAATGTAGAAAAGTTTTCTATTTAAAAATTGAGAATGGGCCTTGTTAGCTTTTGATGGTTTAATTGAATCTTTGGTTGTTGTATTCTTGTCGCAATAGAACATGTGGCCAGCCGCTGGTGTTGCAGCTCTATCTTTTACAAATAGCGGCTCCAATAATGTCAGTTGACTCTAGCTCTCCCAAGGCTTCCCAACAACTGTTAGGCCCCAATCCTCTAAGTCTGTTCCTTGTTTATTCTTTGTTCCTGCCACCTGTATTGGTTGTCTCCCATGTGCATGGAGAAAACTACAAACATGCTTTGCTTGCATTTGGAGCCTTACTGGTGTATAGTGTGGCTTGTTTATATTTGATGTATTTATGCGGCTTTCATGTCTTTGTTTGCTGGGTATTTGGGAGCAGCCATTTTTTAGCTATTTATGTGTGTTTCTTTTTACTAGAGTTGCATATATAGCTTTCTTTTTGTTGCAATATTTCCTATGCAAGTCTTTCCAGTGGTAATTATAGACTTGTTGATTGGAGTTGTATCTATTGAATGGTGATGGATTACAAAATTACTTTGTGCATATTTGTTGAAATCATGATTGTGTGGTTGAAGTGTTTCACTTTTTTTTCATGCTTACACCACTATACATTTTATGTTGTTTTCTACAAGGCATTGTTTACAGTTGTTCTATAGCTTCCCAATGTGTGCCAGGCATCTCTGCAACCTTTCCCTCGGCCGCTGGAAAATTTTTGATATAGAAGGGTTGATGGCTGGCCAAGAGGATGATGGTCTTATTGTACTCTGCAAGGTGTTGTTGGCTATCATCCTCTAGTTTGGTTCTAATCTGGGGTTATATACCTACAGTCAACAATGCCTTTTCGTAAAAGGCATAGAATGTATACTTCCTTTCCTAACTTTAGAATGTTGCATTTTTGAAAGTGCATATATGTTGACTCAACTAACTTCAATAGATGGCAAGGCTGACGAAAATTCTGACCAAAGTTCACACAAATAGGGGATATCCACCCATCTTCCATGTTATACGTTACACACACACACACACACACACACACACACACACACACACACACACACACACACACACATATAGACACACATATATATATACATAATTTGAATTTCCCTCAAGACATTGTATGCAAAAGGTTGTATTGTTTGTTATAAAAAATGTTATTTTATTAATTCTTTGCATTTTCTAGCTATTCTAATTTTGAGAAGGTGTTGTTGAGACCATTTTATTTTTCTATTTGTTTGCTAATAATAAAGGATTTTGAATAATTTGGGTAGGTTGTCTTGTTTTACTAATTAATGTAGATGCACCATGGATAGAAAAGGAACATGGTATCTAATGAATATTGTTTCTATTACAAATTTGTAGAAATCCATAGCCACAAAACACAGAGACCTTAAAGAAAAATCCACCGAAAATTGATGGTAAGAAACCCATTCAAAAATATACTGTTCTCTCAATGGAATGTCATTGAAGATTGAGACAATAGAGCCTTTTCAATAGTAGCTTCTTGAGAATTAAACCATATAGCTAGAGCAAGTGAACAATAATCAAGAATACCCAATGGAATCTAACACAAAGTGTATAGGATTAACTATTTTATCCCATTGCAGCCATAAGAACAAAACAAAATCTAACAAATATAGCACCTTAAGGAGAACTGGAAGACGTTTCAACAACACCTCTTTTGAGGATGAGACAATACACCCAAAGATACAAAAGAGAAACAAAAAAATACTACATAACATGGGAAATTATATTGGATTCAAAACATAACCACCAAATGGAAGTCATAAACAAAAACCCACAAAGAGTCATGGAAATAAACCGGAGTTAAAATTTACTTATGCCTCAAAAAACCCTATCAAAAAATTCATACAATGTGGCTAACGACTATTTTTTTACCCAAAATTTATGAAATGAAAAGGGTTTTTAAAGGATATTCTCAACTTTCCACCGATAAAATTATGCTTTACTTTTAATTTAATAAGTAATTATTATTCATTTTCTATTCAAATTATGACTAAAGTCCTTATTGATAGGCTAATTGAAAAACATCTATAGCTTTCAAATGGTATCACATTTTTGAATCCAAAGCATGCATCACATTCTATGCTTCACACTATAGGATTAAAAAAGAAAAAATGAATTTCATGAAGTTTTGACCAAGTTAAGATGGTCGACATACGATTTTTATATTTTTAAAAAGTTGTAATAAAAAATCATAATTAATTATTTAGTTGGAAAAAATTACAAAAAAATATGCATCACATTGAGGCATGAGTTCTCTACTTATATCTAAAATCTTATAAAAAAAATATCATTTAATTGTGGTTAGGGTGGTCAGACAGACACCTACTTCTTATTTTTCCCTGAAATTTGAGTACCATTGCATTGAAATTTCAAATTTTCAAAAAATAGATTTTTTTTTTTAAACATACCTAGTAGTTTATAAACTACATGAAATTTGCTATAGATTCTATTATTAAACATTTTTGAAATAATATAGATAACTTATTCAAATTTTTACGTCAAGTTGCCTAACTCTGATTTTTCTAAATTTTTTGCCACTTAAGGGAATGTTTTTTCCATGATGATCCTGCACATAACCATATATGAAACCCAACATAAATCACAATATCAAATTCATTTAGAGTGATGTAGAAAAAACTGAAATGATAGATGAGGCAAGATATTTGAAACAATGAACAGTACCTTGTGGAAAATCAAGCAATTTATCCTGGTACAGTGCGTGAACCACAAATCAAGCACACTCATGAAGGGTTCCTTCAACATGGAGCTCTTCCCACTTGCTTCAAACATACGTCTTCTTGCTAAGTTTTCTAAACAAAAATTGGCAAAATATTATCAGAGGTGACACTTTCATTTTGCATTTGCATCCATTTGTCCATTCAAAAAATATAAAATAACCTACAACCACCTTCGCAGAAGCTGCACAGAGCTTAATCCAGCTTGCATCCTCACAGAAGCTTATGCTCATTGCTCATGGCTCTCATATCAGGTATAGCAATAGAATGACATGAATGAATGCCTTGTTGAAAATTTCCAAGTGTATGTATGGGATATTGACAAAATATGTTGGCCAAAGTTATGATGCATCTGCCACCTGCTACGCAGATTAGTGTGCCACGCGTTGCACACCGTAAATGAAACAATCTCGCAGAGGTCTCCTATATGTGCTGCAAACATTAGCAATGATTACAATAATACGTTGCATTTAAAACTCACCAAACTACTAAAGTATTTTAGGGTATTCTTAATAAAGCATTCTTCAGCAGTAGTTTCTGGATTGAGCTCCATGGCATACATAACAAACATTATAGCCAAGTACCATATGACATCCATATCTAGCATGGAACTAACATTAGAGATTGCAAATCAGTAGCAAAAAACACTTGGAAATTATCGCATCGATCCCTAGACATAGATACTTACATACACAAATAAATGATACACATATATATGTACATAGAACTCTGTCAAGATATTCTATGTTGCATGCACGGGTGTGTAATTTTCAAAAAATGCATTGTTAGGTGTCATTTTCTACATTTATATTGTTCTTCAAGGTGGTTGTGAGTGAAGAGGGAAAGCTTGTGTGAAGGTTCAAGTGCATTCATCGGCTGTGAATTTTTTGTGAATGTGCTTGCTAGATTGTGCTATTTTCCAGAAAGTGTTGTTCACACAACCGTATTGTTTCAATTTGCTAAAAGCTTTCATTCAGAAACGAGCATTATTTTTTATGTGTTTGTCACTATTAATTTTGAATAGAGTGCTCTTGTGAGGGTTATATTTTTTCTATTTGTGATGGCTTTAGGTTGAGAATCAATTTTGGATGAGCTTTTGTTCATAAACTAGTATATTCATAAAGTAGTATATGTTTAGTTGCGAGACCACCCAAAATGGAGAAAGCCATGGAACATAAGAAAAATGACAGGTAGTAAATGCATGCAAAACCATAGACACAAAGTGTTAACCTTAAACCAAATAATAGTCATTCTCACACACAATATAGTCTTTTCTCTACAACACCTCAAAATTAGAATAGCCAAAAGATGCTAAGAATTAGTGAAATAATATTGTTTATAACAAACAGTACAGCCTTTTGCATACAATATCTTGATGGAAATTCAAATAATGTATATATGTGTGTGTGTATACATATACATGTTTGTGTGTATATATTTATGTGTATATATATGTGTGTATATATATATCCATATGTATGTATATATATATGTATATATGTATATATATATGTATATATGTATATATATATATATTATTCTATTACAAACATACCCACAAAAATACAAATATTAAAGAGAAACTATCAAAAACTGACAATTAAAAACATGTACAAAAAAAGTCCTTTTTGAACACAAGCTGCTCAAAAATTGAAAGAATGCAGCCTACCAAACATCACCTTCTCCAAAATGAAACAATATAGCTTCAGCAACAAAACTATAATCAACAATGCCCAATGGAAGCTAACAGAAGGTGTATAAGATTGAGTATTTTGTTCCATTGCAAAGAACAGTAATCAAAAATACCTGATGCAATGAGGTGTAACCTGTATAATATTAAATATTTTGTTGCATTGTAGGAATTGCAACAAAACGGATGGCATAAATCAAACAATATTTCTTTTAGCACAAAGCAAGGTGGAGAGAAACATTAAAGACAAACAAGCACAGTAACATATCCTTACAAAATGATATGCATAAGATGTTGACAATAGATTAAACAATATTTGTTCTTCCAAAAAAAAAATATAGTCTTCTCTCAACAGCAACCTGCCAAAGTTTGGAATAATCAACAGTTTGTTAAGAGAGATCAAGCAATACAACTTGCAGCAACCTATGTTCCACAAGTGAAATAATATTCAAAAGAGTTCTACTTGAATCCACGTGTCTATGCTTCCTTTGCATAGATAGATATATGTACATATGGAACATACATTGTGCATCACTTTGATTATTAGTGTCATTGCCAACACTTTTCTATTCCTCTTGGAGTCATTGCCCCATCTAAAAAATGGAAAATATGTTGATGCCAGCTTCAGAAAAAACTTCATAGTACATGGTTGGACTTGCACTTCACAGAAGCTCATCCTCTTCACATGAACATTTATTGTTGTATGGTCTTTGTGTAGTGGTAATGGTTGTGACAATATCTGCTATTCAAAAATGTGAGTAGAGATAGAAAAGGCATTTACAAATTTCAATAAGGGATTGTTGGGTGTTCTTCTCTAACTTTAGCCCCTTAAATAGCTGTGATCCAAGATTGCGAGCTTCTTTGAAGGTTGAATTCCATCCACCCTTTCAAATAGATCTAACATTGTGTGTCTATATCTATAAGTTATCACTCAACTATATATCTATATTGTCCAGAAGTAATTCCATGCATGTACATTTCTACATGTACTTCTTCAATATGTATATTTCCAAACAAGTCCCTCTATATGCATCCAATCAATGACATTGGATTGTATTTTTTTGCATTGTTGTCAAGCATACCTTTCAGGTTCTTGTTTGTTAGAGGCTCACAAAAGGAGTTGCTCATTGTGTGATGAGAGAGATAGCTTCCACCATAGATAGAATTGATGGACAATCTATGTTCTTGCTTGAGGGTTCCATGAGATCCCATGGAGCTTCATGACCCAATATGGCAAGGTGGAGAGCATGCCTTCTTTTCTTCTTTTCCATTTCAAATTTGCTATTCGTTGTTCATTATTTCTTAAAGGCTCTCAAATGGAATTGTTGGAATCATCAGATGTTTGGTATGTGTGAATAGAAGGATTGCTTCCACAATTGATGAAAGTGATGGAAAATCTATATTCTTTCTCGAGGGTTTGGTGAGAACCCATGGGGCTTCATTACCCAATATGGTAGGGTGGAGAGGAGGCCTTGTTTTGTTCTTTTCCATTCCATATGTATATCTGTTTCTACATAGAAATGTTCACTGATAAGATTGTATTCCCAATATGGTAGGATGGATAGTAGATCTTCTTTTCTTTTGCTTTGGTGCTTGCAAGCATGTTTTATGTTCATTGTAATATTTCTATATGTATATGTGTATGTATATATGCATGTGCAATGGAAAACATCAAGCTTTTATGGATGGTCATTGGAACAAATGAAGGTATGATGCACAACCATGGAAGCAATGGCATTACAGTCCTCCTTAAAGTGTACATTGCACTTTCCATTGGTTTCACTCTCCATTGAAAATATTTCATATGTATAGGTACATTTGTAAATACATTTACATATGCACATGCTTGGGTTCTTGTCGATGGATCACTATTGCAGAAAGTATTTGTGAACGTATAGTTTTGTAATTTCCAATTTTTTTACTCCTCTACAATATTTTATATTTTATAGCTCGTAGATCACTAGATATGCATCCAATTTATATTGTTGATTGTGATTTCTTAATAATAACTGTATAGTGGAGAGTGAGTATTTCTTTGGTCTGTTTCATTTTTCATTGCCCGACTGTTGATTAATTGCATTGTTGCTTGCCTTCATTCTACTATATGTATATATATATGTACATAATCATGTTTAATGAAAATTCTAAACTTATTTTCAATGGAGAGTGTCATGAAGGAAGGGATGATGCAGAAGAGTAGGCAGGAGCAACACTACAGTCTTGCTTGAATAGTGCATCATGCTTTCCATTCATGACACTTTGCATTGAACAGAGATTGGATATGCATATATACATTTGTAGACACATTACCATACATGTTTATCTTGGTTACTATCAATAAGTAACAGTGAAAAGTTTTTTCTCTGCATGCGGATTTTTTATTTTCTAAATTCCTCGTCCCTTGCACGATGGTTTTGCATCTGCAACTAGAAAATTTGCATATGTTCATCTAATGTATAATGTCAAAACTCATTCCTTGGTTATTATTCCTTGTAGGCTTTAAAAGTAACCGTTAGAATGGAAGGTGGTATATTTCCAATAATAAGCAACATTCATTCCATGTTTGATTGCATAACACAAATTTATGGAGATACTTGACCTAATAGCATTGAGGAGACTTATTTTTCATAAGAGTATTTAAGTATTAAACTATGTATCATATTATACTTCACAAATTACTAGTATATGCAACATGGTTTAAAACTAATAATGCTCTCCTGAAAAGAAGTATTTTCAATGCATGGTAGTGCCAGTAATTCCTATACCTACAAAAATTTAGTAATGCAATCGATGCAGTTCCTTTTTAGTTAGCCACTACCCGAATCAGATTGATTCCTTGCATTCTTGATTTTTTATTCGGATTTTGAAAGCACTTTTAAATACAATGCATATGAATACATACAATTATGTATACATATTGGTCTTATTGTGTCTTTTGCTACTTTCTTGCATATTCAAATAAGTTAACCGCTATAGTTATTCCATTTCCCTTTAACTCAAGGTTTTTGCAACCATTTTATTGTGTTGTTAATATTATTGTTGTAGAATTGTAGCCTTTTTCAGGTTTCAATGCCATTTATCAAGTGTAGATCATAGAAAGGAAGAAAAGCACGAAAGAAACCAACTTTATTATGCACACCGCAAAGACTGGATTTACGTAGATCAACGAGCCAAGTACTTCCAAAAGTGAAGTTCCATGGACCCAGTTGACTTGGCGGGCTATGCCCAGCTAGGCACACCACCATTGTAGGAAAGCTCGTCAGTAACATTTGCATACTATTGATTTCCCTCAACTTCCTCCCATTTGCCAATGAGCCCCACCCATCGTTATGAGACTGCTCCCGCAATACCTGGTTGTACACTGCTGCAACCCCTTCCTGGGCATGCCTTCCCAACCACATCTTCAGCAACCCCACCCTCAAGCAACATGTTTGGTGAACCTTTCCACATAGAAATGCAATCCTTCCACCAGTGCATTGATTCTTTGTCTGAATTGAAAACTTGTTCTGCTTGCAATGAGAGCTATGCTGGCATGAGAGTTCGTACATCTAGTACTAGCATTTTCTGTTGGCATTGTGCTTCTGAAAAGGGTTTGCATAGATATAGCCTAGAAAACAAAATGGATCCAGGGCCACAACTAGTTGTCCTTCCAAAGCTTACTCAAGTTGAAGAAATGCTTATAGCCAGAGTTTCTCTCATTTTGCAAGTAACCCATGCCAAAGGAGGCCAATACAAATATAGTGGCCATACTATAAGCTTCCCACAAGACATCACTAGAATTGTAAAAAAAATTTTACATCAGCTACATGACCTTCAAGTTGTCATTGTGCAAAGAATTGGCATGTAGGGGACAAACTATGATTGCTATGTTGACAAACGTAATGTCATGGATGCATTAATTTATAAAATTGAGAATAACCCATACTATAGTGATGGTGCAATAGATTGTGATGCCTAAATTTGTTGCCTCCTACAAGTATTGACATCTCTAATCTCTTGCACACAATGGAAGAACTAAGGCATGGCCCAAATGAACCAATGGCAATTGTAGAAAGTGTTTTTGATGAGGAAGCTGACCTTCAAGACTTGTCATCATTTATTTTGTTGATGCCCAAGCCTCCTCGAAAACTGCAGGCAATTAGAGATGTCGTACAAATTAAAGACACTACTCAAAATACCTTGCCTTGGCCTAAAATAGATTCTAGCCCTATCAATGAATATAATACAAAAGGGTTATTAAGTATGGCTTTTCCAACATTGTTCTTGACTGGCATGGAAATGCCACTACAATCGAGAACAATATAGGTTCACTTACATGAATATGCCTTGCACTTGATGAGATATTGTGATAATAGATTTGGGGGGCATGTCAGATTTAGATATTACATTTATAATTTAATAATGAGACATCGAAGTCAAGAATTAGTATCAGTTTTTATGAAAACAAACATGGAGGAAAAAATCCCAACGTCGGCTCTTGCTTTGCAGTAGCTGCTTCAAAATGCACCAAATACCAAGATAGCAAATAAGCTTGTTCACTTTGGTGCATCCTTGTGAGGAACCCACTCGTATTGGGCCAAGAGTTGACAAGAGCTTGCAGCAATGATCCACCAACTTGGTACACCGACCCTTTTCTTCACTTTGAGCTCTGCAGATACAAAATGGCCTAATCTACATAAGGTGATTGAACCCAATACCTAGTTTGATTCACCATACTCCCAAGCACACTTCACAGAGAACATTGTGCAAAACCCATACATAACAACCTTGTACATGCACCTACAATTCATTATTTTCTATGAAGAGGTTATTGAGAAAATTTTCCACACAAAGGACTATTGGTATAGGTATGAGTGGTAACATCACAGGTCAGCACATGTACATGGTTTCTTGTGGCCCCCAAATGCCCCAAATATGGACATGCTCGATTATTCCAACCCTCATGAACTTCAACAGGAAAAAAAAATCTTTGATCGCTATGATTCAATGTGTAACCCTTGTGCTCCAGAGTAGCTAATATCAAGGATCCACCACTCAACCTTGGATGACCCATGCTTGCTTAATACTACACATTTTTTTTCTATGGATCTAATGTTGTACTATGAACAGTTTTTAAACATGGTTCGACATACCAAGTGCACTCAATACACTTTCCTGAGGAAAAAAGGCCAACAATTACAATGTCACTACAAAGCTCCATGGAATACACAACCATCTTCGACATTGGCAATTGACAGTGAATTGAACAAATCGTACAAACCAGCAAGAAATGATGAGCGTGTTAATATCCACAACCCTAAGATTCTTTCAATTTGGTGAGAAAATGTTGATTTCCAACCAGTATTGTCTAGAAAAATTATCCTAAACTACATTTCCAAATATGCATCAAAGTTTGAGAGAAAATCTAAAAGCTACATTGATATCTTGCAAAGGCTTGCAAATACAAATTCATCTAGGGATAAAGTGTTGCTTGCATACCAAAAATTCATGATGAATTTGGTTGTTGATCATGACATTGGTGCACAAGAAACATGCCATATGCTGCAAAAGTTTCCCCTTGTCATCTCAAGTTGGCATTTATTTTCTTTGAACGTTAGTAGGCAAACGTTCCATCGGTTGAAAATAGTTGACAATGGTGATGACCTTTTCAGTGCTTATATTCATCCCTACATGTAGAGACCACAAGAAATGGAGGCAAAATCCCTTATTTATTTTGCACAACTCTATACATATTGCAAAAACTACAAAGGCCTAGCCTAGCGTGCTCGCTCGCAACCTTCAATCATCATTTTTTACCCACTTTTCAAGACCATCCCCCCAGAACAAAGTGATTCCTATGAAACATTTTTTTGTTTAGAATTATTTCTATACAAACCTTTTCAAAATGTGGAGGCTGACATAGGGCTTACAAGAGAAAGCATGACACAAAATTGGAGGCAACTTCATGTTGTTGGCTATGTTGCTTGGCATGTGAATAGACTTAGTGACTACCCTGCAGTTGAGGAGGGTAGTGATAGCGATACTGATAGTGCATAGTCTTTGCCACATATAGAACAATATGAATGGGAGTTGCTCTCTCGACTTGGTGCCACAAACAATGTTTGTTTTGAATAGCTACAGCTCTTGGGTTGGTAGGACTTTAACCTGCACCATAGGTGGGACAGCCACAATGTTTTATAGAATATTCATAGTATTGCCAAATAGTTTTTTACAAGTAAATTCCATACAACTAAAGACACCCTTTCCTCCTTTACAACGCCAACCCTTTTTCATCGACTATCTCCTAGACATGAGCTTTCTTTGAGAATCATTGAACAACATCACCTTGGCCTACCCTCATTGCCTCCACTTCATATGATCATTCAAGGAACTGCTGGCACAGGTAAATTATTCTTGATTGACAAGATATAAAGAGCACTAAATCGATCGTTGAGTCAAAAAATAAACCCTTTGCTTGTTTTGGAACCAACGGGTGTTGTTGCTTACAATGTTCATTCCTCCACAATGCATACTTCTCTTCGCCTACTAATAAAAGATATGAATCCAATGAAAGGACAACCATTGACCATATTTCAAGAAGACTTCATAAATATTAAAAGTACATACTAATTGATGAAATGAGTTTCTTGGGTTCCAAGTTGTTGCTAAAAATAGATAGTCAATTGTGGCAAGCATTCCCTTCAAGACATTTGCAGTCATTTTGTGATGTTTCTATTATACTCGTGGGTGACTTGGCACAACTACCCCCTATTATGGACAGGCCTATCTATAGTTTTTGACCCATAGCATTGGTACTTTGGCACAGTTTTAATATTGTTGTTACGCTTGACACTATCTTCCACCAACATGGGCAATCCAAATCACAACAACAATTTTGTATGCTCCTTATGAATATTAGAAACTGGTAGGCATCCTTGGCTGATTGGTAACTTCTTATGAATAAAAAAAAAATCATACTTGCATCTAAGCAAAACCAAGACTTTGATCAAGCTATCCACTTATTCCCAACTAATAGCTTGGTTGCTTTGCACAATAGGAAAATGCTACAACAATTAAATGTTCCAATTGCAATTAGTGTTGTTGAATGTTCCTAGCAAAATGCACTTGATTATGTCGATGATGAACAACTTCAAGTTGAACTATTGCTTGCAATTGTTCAACAAGTAATGTTGACAAAAAATCTTTGGGTGGCAGCTAGCCTGGTGAATGGAGCCTTGGGTTTAGTGAAGGCTATTGTATATGACATGGGTGGTAAACTGCCTCAACTGCTTGAATATGTTGTTGTTGACTTCCAAAACTATATTGGGCTAACATGGGATCAGGAGAATCCAAGATTCAACCCCATTATCCCAATCACACGAGGCAGCCCAAGAAAACTCCCGTTGACAATGCCCTAGGCTATCACAATCCATAAATCTCAAGGCTTAACACTAGAGAAAGCTACAATATATATTGGAACTAAAGAAAGGAAAGGACTAACATTCACAGCTCTCTCTCATGTTAAATCACTAGAAGGAATACGCATAGATCCACCTTTCTTTTCTGGCAGGTATTCTAGGTTACATTCCAACAAATACAATGCACTTTGAATCAAAGAAGAGGAATGTCTCCAACAATTGTCTGCACTGCTACCATAATGAAATATTTTTGTTTTCCACAGTACCTATGCCACTTCTCCTTTTCCTCCATCTCAATTCTTTCACAATACCCTTCATTCCCAGTTCTATTCAGTTTACCCAGCATTTCGAAAGATTTAGTTATACAAACATCAGTACAAGAAGTTCCTATTCAACTATTGCTTTCTCTTTCCCCTTCTTTCTAGCAACAAACATCCATTATCTAAATTTCAATTTGGTCTCAATGTCTCCTTGTGCTTTACCAAAATAGTCTCGCCTCCATAGCTATCGCACTTGAATTATTTATTTCTAACATTTTCAGATTCTAACAAATTTAGATTGGGAACATTTCCAGGTGTTACTGCAGATGTTTATAATTGTTAATACCTTTGTGCTCACAAGTGTGACATGTTGTTTGACTTGAAATTGTATTGTATTTGTATACAAGGTAAGGCTATATCTCATTCTTTTCGTCTGTTCTTTTCTAATTACATTCAAAGTTCTTTGTGACAAATTTTTTAAGTCTATATATTATTTTAACAAGATAATAGTGATCTCAAGTTAATAACATTGGTAGGTTGTAGAAGATAATTATATTCAATTGTTCAAATATTGTTTGCTGCACTTTGTAAAAGTTATACCTACATGGACTGTTTATAACATGTATTTTATTCCACATATATTAGATATTATTCTTTACAAATTATACATCTCTTTATACTTCCTTATCTAAATAGTTTGTAGTGATGATACATATTTTTTGTACTAAACATCTAATCTCCCTTGTTCCAAATGATATTCCCTTGACAACATTTTACACCACAAATCTATGCACTAACGTATAGTTTAAATTCGTAGAGAAAAAACTACTCTGCTTAGAGTTTTGGTCAGAATCCATGATGCTTGATGCCATAATGTGGAAGGGTGAAAACCAAGCCTCCCTTACTCTCTCAATCTTCCATTTCATTCCCTGCACAAGGTATTCCTACATTTTATTTGCTTGAAGTCTTCTACTCCACCTTCATTGCATACAATTTGTTATGAATTCTATAAGTATTTACATTTTCTGATTGATTTATCATCTACCAATGGTATGTGTTTAGTGTACTAAATTTTGAATTATTCTTTCATGTTTGCAACCATACTCAACCCAAACAATCATCATATGTGGAGCTTTCAATGCCTTTAGAGCTTGCATTAAGTAAGCAAAGGCCTAGACATTGCTTTCACCATTGATCCCAATGGTGGGAAATTTATTTTTCCTTGCTTGGGGGTTTGGTGAGAGTGAATGACACTCCATGACCCAATATGGTAGGGTGGACATCAGGTGTTGCTTTCTTATGTTGATAGTGCATTCTGCGACATACACTAGGTATGTCTAAGTTTTGTTTACTTCATTGCTCGCATTACAACTTCATAGAAAATTGTATGTTATAAAATAATCAACTTTCACATCTCTTTGTTTACATCATGTCTATCAATTAGAGATGACCACTGCACTAATATTTACACTTTTCTCTTATTCTTCCAGATGATACTCAAGCCATAATGTGGATTCCAATGATTTAATTTATACTCATTAGTAGCCAAAACATTCCTTCTATCATTTATCAAAGTGGTTGGGTGCACACCAGCCCTCATTTTCTTCCTTGGCTGTTGGAATGTACCGCATGCACAAGTATGCTTAAATTTTACTTTTTCCATACCTTGCATTACATGTGTACTGTATATTTTGTAGTGTACATTATAGAGATCTTAAAATATGTTGATTTACATATTTTGTCTCAAATAGAGATGTTCACCATAGTATACTCATTTTTTTTATGTTTTATTTTATATATTTTATGTGCACATCTATATATTTATGACATAAGATTCAATTAGAATTCATATGTTCGAGACAATGGTGGCCATGGAATAAAATAGTTAATATTAATCCACTTTCTCATAGGGTCCATTGGACATTGCTTTCGATGGTGTGCTCTTCAAAACATTGTGTCCTTTCACTTTTCAAAGCCATACTGTTCACAAAAGATCAAAAAAATTACTAATTATTGTTCTCTATCTTACCCTGGATTCATTTATTTTGCAATAGGTTTCTCTTGTGCATGCAATGTTATTTCAATTTAAAGCTTAAATTAAGTAAAAACTGGCCTATACATTGCTTTCACCATTGATGCCAATGGTCAGTAATTTATTTTTCCTTGCTTGGGGGTTTGGTGAGAGTGCATGACACTCCATGACCCAATATGGTAGGGTGGACATCAGGTGCTGCTTTCTTATGTTGACAGTGCATTCTGCAACATACACTGGATATGTGTAAGTTTTGTTTACTTCATTGCTCACATTACAACTTCATAGCAAATTGTATGTTATAAAATAATCAACTTTCACATCTCTTGGTTTACATTTTTTTTATGAGTTACAGATGACCACTGCACTAATATATGCACTTTGCTCTTATTCTTCTAGATCATACTAAAGCCATAATGTGGATTCCAATGATTTTATTTTTACTCATTAGTAGCCAAAACATTCCTTCTATCATTGATCAAAGCGGTGGAGTGCACACCACCCCTCATTTTCTTCCCTGCCTACTGGAATGTAGCACATGCACAAGTATGCTTAAATTTTATTTATTTCATACCTTGCATTACATCTGTATTGTATATTTTGTATTATACATTATACAGGTCTTTAAATATGTTGATTTACATATTTTGTCTCAAATTCAGATATTCACCACACTAAGATTTACATTTTTTTGTTATTTTCCCAGACCATACTCCAGCTATAATGGTGATGTTCATTAACTAATTGAAAAATAAGTTGCAATTGTCCTATAGCAACTACATCCCACTATACTCAATGTTGATTGTGATAATCAAAATTCATGCTAGCCTTGATCAGAGTTGTCAAGGTTGTATATCCATGCTCAGTGGTTTGGTGACAGTCCATGAGGCTCCATGGCCCAATATGGAAGGCTGAAAACCACAACTCATTATGTATATTTCTAATGTAAGATTCAAAGAGAATTCATATGTTTCAGGATATTCTTGCCATGGAAAAAAATAGTTAATAATAATTCACTTTCTCTTAGGCTCCATTATACATGCTTAGTGGTTTGGTGACAATCCATGAGGCTCCATGGCCCAATATGGAAGGCTAGAAACCACAACTCATTTTTTTGTGTTTTATTTTATATATTTAATGTAGACATCTATATATTTCTGACGTAAGATTCAAATAGAATTCACATGTTTCAGGCTATGCTTTCCATGGAATAAAATAGTTAATGTTAATTCACTTTCTCTTAGGCTCCATTGGACATTTCTTTCGATGGGGTCTGCTTCAAAAGCCTATCTCCTCCCAATTTTCAAAGTCATACTATTGACAAAAGATCAAAAAATTTACTCATTATTGTTCTCTATCTTAGCCTACATTCCTTTATTTTGCATAGAGTTCTCTTGTGCACGCTAGCTTATTTCAATTTCTCTATCTTCTATACGCTTTGTCTTACCTCCATTTGGGAATTGTTGATTACACATATTGTTGTATTCTGCAGAAGGTGTTGTTGAAAAGGCTCTATTTTATGGGTTTCATTTTCTTCTTTTGGTTGCAATAGAATAAAATAATACATGTTGTTCATTCTATGTTTACTTACATTACGTATTATTAATTATTGTTATCTTCCTTACGCTATATTGGGTACATTTTAATATTAATATATATATGTAAGAATTAAATCATCCAGATTATGGAGTTTTTGTCAATTATTACTCTTTAGCTCAACCTGTATTGTGGCTTTCTACATCCAAGTAGCTACTGAAACCAATCTTGTTTGATTTATGGCTTGAATTTTTTGATTTATGGCTTTCTTTTTTTGGTTATGGATGCAACATAATAAAATAATTTATGCTATTCATTCCATGTTTCGTTACATTAGGTATTATTGACTATTGTTTTCCGCGTTGTTCATCTTCTCTGCATCTAGCACATTAAACTCGGAAGCCTGCCAACCTCATTTCCCACATCTCCCATCCCTCTCTTGTACATCTCTTCCTATCGGTTCATCGTTGCGTCTTTCTACACAGAACTGCTAGTTAAAGAAATTGTTAAAATTATTATGTGATTTCAAGTGCTTTTAATAAATAATCTTAATTTTTTAAGTAAAATAATAATGAAGTGATTCAAAGCATTTGGGAGTAGTCTATAGTTTTATTTATTACTAATACTTTAAAATTCTAAAAGCTTCTGAACATTGGCTTACTTTCATAATTTTTTTCAATAAAATAGATTCTATTATTTGATGTCTTGATTCATGATAAATTATTACTAAAATAAATTTAATATATTTATATTAAAAAATTGATTAAATAATTTTATTCAAACTAGCAAGTTTTTCTTTAAAAAAATCTATGTAAAAGATGTCAAGAGATATTAGTTTCAAGGTGCCTATTTCTAACTAGATTTATTATTTAAAAGGAATCTAGGCACCCCAAAATGATATCTCTCGACATCTTTTACATAGATTTTATAAAAAGAAGTATGCTTGTAAATATTTAACAATAACTATTAAATTTCTTATATCATTTAGTAAGAAAATAAATGTTAAGTAAAGTACGAAATATAAAATAAAATAATTCTAAAAAAGGAAAAAGAAAAAATAGATACAAAATCAAAAACTATTTAAACAAAAAATAAACAATGTATGTTTTATATATAGATAAAAGAAATATTATATTTCAAAATATATTTTTTTCATAAAAGATGATAATAAAGTATTAAAGTATTAAAGATTACATAAACCAATCCAAACCAAAAAAAAAAAAAGGCTCCTAGTAGGAGTAATAGTACAAAATAAAACCCATAAGGGAGATATTTTGTTAAAAATTTGGCATAGAAAAACACAAAACATCGACAATAGATGCATTGTCATCAAGTAGAACACTCAAGAAGTAGAGGAGATTTTACTAATCAATTTGATTCTTCTAAAGACACATACCACCACTAGGTCCTCATATATCTCCCTATGCATGAATAACCCTCATATTGAAGTAAACTTGGTAATGTTAAGAAATCCATCTAAATTCAAATCCTTGTTAGATGCTAACTAAAATGTAGTAGTTCTTATCTCTTCTTAATAGAAGAGCCTTATGATGGCGTTGTTTTGTTCTTGAGAGATCACATTTGGAATGTTATCTAAAAATCTTGAAATTACATTTCATTGCTATTGTCATTATTTAATAATATAATTATTTGAAAAGTATTAATTTTCTATATATCTATCATTTTATTTACAAAAGTGCATAGCTATTTACTATTTTACTTGCTAGAGTTAATGCATACCCTTTTTAATATTCTTTTTAACATACTTGCATAGTTAAACTCTACTTCTTTCAGTAGAAGATATGATACCGGAGGGAGTTTGGTGAGGTGTATGAGCTCTACTAGGGTTTTGTGTTTTTTGTGGTCACCCTTGGCCCCTTTTGCATCATACTGCACAGGAAGCCCTCTTTTCTTGTGTGTACAGCCGCATTTACTACCATTTTTTTTGTTTTAATATGCCTTCAACTGGCTCTAAGCCAGCGGTTCTTATTGGTGTTAGCGGTTCGATGGCGATAATCAATGGCTCCTCCTTCGAACAAACGTCCCTAAAAATTTGATCTGAAAGTCTTTCACGAGGTAAGTGCTCTGATTCACCAGCTGATGTGGTTTTTCCTTTACCATATTTTGATACTGTTTGTCAATGGCTTGAGAAATACACCCTTGTTGGGTATTTTGTTAGGAGAACTCCCCATGAAAGTGTGCTTAAAGATTGGGTTAACAAGGCCTGGGTCCCTCATGGGGTCCACCTTGATATGGTCCAAAATTTAACCAAAGGTTTCATTTTGTTCCGCTTTGCGGAGGTCAATCATGTGCAGGCTATCTTAGGTCATGGGCCCTAGTATGTTTGGTCTTCTCTGTTAGTTTTTCAGGTATGGACCCGTGACTTTGCTATCTCGGATGACACCAAGTTGCGAGTCCCAATCTGGATTGAATTCCCTGGTCTACCCTTGCCTTGTGTGCCTTTTTTGAATAGTATAGCTTCCTCACTAGGGAGGGTTATTTGCATTGAGCCAGATAGGTTCTTTCAGGCCCGACCCCAGAAGAGGGTTTGTGTGGAAGTGGACCTTTCCAAAGATTTAAATGACTCCATTGATATCCAAATTGGAGCTCTTTGCCACACCCATAAGGTCACATATTTTAATTTTCCCAACACGTGCTATAGGTGTCAATCAGTGGACCACAAGATCAAGGACTGCCCTTTAGCAATGCCTTGTACACCTTCTCCACCATGAGATGCTGAAAAGCCTCGTTTGGCAGCTGCATCTGCTGCCAAACCTTATGCAAAATGGACTACAGTTACGAACTGAAAGAATAAGTCCACTGATTATGGGTTGGGTCTTGTGACCTCTGAGCTAGTGAAAGATATTTCAAACCCTTCTATGAAGGGCAAAGAAGCAACGATTGGAGCTAATTATGACTCACAATAGCCTAGGCCAAAGGATACGCCTCAGCTGACTGCTATCATGTGAACACAGCCGAATGTGTTTTCTCCTGTGATAGGAGCTCACAAGCATTCTCGCAGCCCTTCCCCTCCTAGGGAAGAAGGGGAATATGTTTATGAAAAATGGAGGATGTCCTCTCCGTCCATCCAAATTGGATTAGTTCCACCAGAAATTTTACATAATTGTTTCTCTTCTCTGAATGAAGAGAAATTGGGTTTTGAAAACATGGAGGAGTTTCACTCATGAAGTTCCTTTCATGGAATGTTCGAGATCTAACAGACCTCTCTAGAAAGTATTCTATCAGGGATACCTTGTGTAAGTACTCTGGTGTTGAAGTGTTGTCTCCAAGAAGTTAAAATTTCTAGTTTTTTGCTTGTTGTGGCTTGCCGCTCTATTTTGCTAGCTAGTAAAATGTTTTGTACTACCCATGATGTTGGGCATGGCGGAGCTATCACCCTTTTGGCCCCACGGTGGTACTCTTATGTGGTCAACCACGGGTCTGATCCCACTCATCGACTCGTCTGGATCCTTCTCAACATTGATAATCATTCCTTTGGGATTATTAATGTCTATGCACTCTAGCCTTGGATTGTTGATTCTTTACCAGTTGCTACCTAGTTACTCTGTGGGGACTTCAATATGGTAGAAATGGCATTTGACAAAGATGGCACTTTTCCATTTAGATGGACAGCTGGGGAAAGGGAGGTGTGGTTTTACATGTGCAATAAATTGGGGCTTTTTGATCCCAATATTGGCTACTGCCATTCTCATTCTCTCTTGCACACTTTATGCAATTACAGAGCCGGTTCTAATAGAATATTTAAGCACCTTGATCATGCCATGATCTCAGCACAATCTTTTTTCTCATTTGATAGCTCCTCTCTCCCGGTTAAGCCATTAGTGGATGTGATTTTGTCAGACCACTTCCCCATTTCTTTTTGCATTGAATGAGAGACTCGACAGCCTAGTACGTGTAAAACTCAATTTTTTTTAAACATGTCTTTACTCTTCCACAAGCTTTGAAGCAGGAGGAAAAACACGTATACCCCCTTTTCATACAACTATTCTCAACAAGAGAAAATGCATTGCAAATGCAACAAATCAGATTTAAAAATCTGCAACATGAACACTTGATTGTTTATTCATAAACTCTTACAAACATCACAATAACTTCTCAAAATTGACAATACAAATGGTGCAGCCTCATGTGCTAATAATAATAGTCTCAAAACTAATATAAAACTGATGTACAACAGCAAAATAATTTAAAAGACAACAATAATTTCATTCTTTCAAATCTTCTACCAAAACTGTGAAACAAGATCATCAAACACTTGCAAAATTCAATACAAAATCTGCAACAACTCAATCATGGATTCTTAAATCCATTTGTTGCTATTCCTTCACTTCCAAGCCTACAAAATCATTCATACCAAATTGATTTTTCCTTCCCTCAACTCTCACCAAACTTCCCCTGCAAAATTCCTCTTCTTTTCACAAGTTGATTTTTTACACTTTTCTTTGTGCAACTCTCAGGAGCAACTTGCAAGTTCTTTCTCCAAACTTGCTGCTATTTCTTGCTTCCCCCTTGAATACATTAAAGACTCAATTTTATGTATATTAAAACATTTTTTTAAATCCCAAATATGCTCTTTCATTTTCCTCCAATTGTATTTTGAAAATTCTTCAATTTGTGTTAAAATTCATCATTAAATGCTTCCAAATATGGAACACAAAGTTGTTGAACCATATTCCACAACTTGATATTGTAAATGCCTCATAAAAATCAATAAAATCATGACCCAAGTAGTGCTCATTCACATTGATTTGAATATTGAAGTTTTTTATTGATTTTTCCCAAAACACTAGCTTTTATGCATTAAAGCAAAAAAAAAAATTCTTATCTTGGGTGTCCACTCTCTCCATCCCTATTTTTTAGGGATTTTGGAATCTCAAAAATAATATTTTAAATGGAATAGAAAGTCTCAAAAAAAAAAAAAACTATTCCAAAATTACCTCCTACACTTTCTCTCACTTTGAAAATGCAACATTTAAATAAAAACCAATTATTTAATAAAGTATTTTGGCCTCAACATTGCAATTTATTTTCCTATTGCATAATTAAACCAAACCTTAGGAAATTAAAATTAAATAATTTCTTTTTGGTTGATGAGGATAGACCTTTGACCATCGATGCTCCTGCATCAAGCCTACCCTGGCCCACATTCGCAGAGTCTAGAATTTGGAGTGCAGTTCAGCTCATCATACAGGTTGGATTTCTTGGTGGAATGAGGCTATCATCCGCATGGCTAGATTTTTGCACATTTATGGGCACCAACTAGCTATTTTTCGCTGGCGGTCTTATAAGGCTACCACCGCTGACCTTCATGCTGCTTCTGAGGCTTTGGCGGCCAGCCCCTTTTTTTGTCATTACAAGTCAGGTTGGTGGAATTAAGGCACAAGAAACAAATTGTTGACAGCTATGTTGCTAGAGGAGCGCAAATCAAAGCCCGATTACATTGGCTAAAAGTTGGTGATTTCCAGGGCTTGTGATTTCTAGGGCTTGCCTATGGGCTCTCAGCTGATTCACCTGGGGGTCTGGGACCCTCGTTGCCCTTTTTGTGGGAAAGCTGAGAATTTTAAGCATCTTTTCTGGTTTTGTCCTAGATCTCAGCAGCTTTGGACTTGGATTCATGACTTTTTTTGGCCCTTTCGGCCAGAACCTTTTTCTTGGCGTATGGTGTTGCTAGGAGATTCTCCCAAATTTCCTACAAAATTCACCCAGCTTTGGCACACTTTCAGGGTGGAGATTCTCTTCAATATTTGGAAAGACAAAAATGCTTGCATTTTCTCACATACTCAAATGGATATTCATGTATCTTTATATGTTAAAGCTATGATTTTCTCTAATGTGCTTTTATAGGTTCAAGTGCAAGCTAACAAAGTTGCACTTGAGGTTGCTCACCTTCAAGTTCTCCTGGACCACTAGGGTAATGCCCCTTGTATTACTCCTCGAGTCCTTGCTTCGCCCACCTCTTCCTGCGATCGATCACCCTCCAGGGGCCAGCAACGGAGTGGCTCTGCGCATCCCCGTTCACAGCCCCTGCCTCAGCAAGATTCTCGCACTCCTCGACAAAACTGTTCTCCTTTGCCGTAGGCTAGCCAGGGGTGGCCTTCTAGTGGTGCTTTGGGAAGCGGTGGTGGTGGTTCCGAGTGGCCCTCTGATGATCCTCCTACTTCTGACTCTGATTGGCCAGTCACTAGTAAAACGTTCCCGTGTCTGACGCTTGCAATCTCCCCCCGGCATGAGGAAGAAGATAAAGAGAAAAAAGATGTTGATGATGTTTGGGGTCCTCCTCCTGACGTCACTCCAGACCCCGCTGATGTATGTGGGAAAAATTTGGATGACAGAGACCCTCCTAACTCTGCTGGCACTACTCTAGCCGCTTAATGGCCTTTTTATCTACTTTGTAATTTTGGACTTCTAGGCTTAGCCCATGTGATTTGTTAATTTTCTAGGTGTTTCCCATTTGACTCTCGGGGTGTGCCTTTCTACCACCCACATTTTTTTTGTGAATATGTATCTTTATATTTGAATTAATATAGATAGTTTCCTATTCATCAAAAAACTCTACTTCTTTCTATTTGTAGTTGCACCTTTCAACACAATTAATAAATTTTCAAAGATAAAAATAATAGTTTTACATATTCAAAACATATAACACTTTTATGTGACACTTCTTGATTTAATAACCAACAATCAAACAAAGATTTAAACAATAGAATTACTGCATGGTCCCATGGGGGGGCTTGGGCTTCCATTTCCATGGAGCAGGAGGTCCCATGGGAAAAAAAAAATCGTGCTACGGGATTAATTGGAATCTTTTCCAGAAAAATAGGAGCCCCTACAGTATAGGAATGAATATTTCAACTAGTGAAATTGGGGTGGGGCTAGAAATTGCCCCTACAGCTTAGGAGTTTTTTATGCCACTTGTCTCTCATCTAAAATTTTCAATTCTTATTAGAAAATAAAAATGAGAGAATTTTTATTTATTTATTGTTTTTTATCAAAGCACTACAGTTCATTCCTTAAATTTTGGAGTTTAAAATTTTAAGCAGAATTGCAAGATTAAATCCATAAGACCAAGAACTTTAAAATATTCCTAAAAAAAGCTAAGCAGCATATGCTGAGATTTTTAAGAAAGCCCCCTCCATAGGACTGTATCCTTAAAATCTTATTAATTTATTTTCTGAATCACATTGAATTGTGACACTCGACGCTAAAATGAGAATCTGTATTCCATACACTCATGGAAAATACGTGAAAAAACATACATAATACGTGAAAAATAGAAAGAAAACATGGAAAATGCGTGACAATGATGAAATGAATATCAAATTAGCCAATAATACGAATCACATTAAATTATGACGGTGGACGTTAATGATAGAATTTGAAAAGGGGAGAGAACAGAGAGACAAATATAATGGAGACATAAAACAAGATATTAATCAAATAGAAATACTACAAAGACTGAGCTTCAGCTCATACCCTTACAGCATACCATTACAACTTACAGCTCTACAGAGCTGGACTCATCGGAGAGTGAGTTTAACAATATAGACTCTACCAATATATAGACTTACGAATGGCATAGAGCTAACAACTATTAGCTAATAGTCAACAGAGTAGTTGGAGAAGATAAGACCAAATCAGATCCTTATCTTTAATGCGGGGATATGGAGGATGATACGGAGAAGACATGAAAAGACTAGTTAGCTGAACAATCAATGAGGTAGTTGAAATTAGATATTCCAACAGTTAAAATGAGAATCAGTATTGCGTACAGTCAAGGAATGTGCATGAAATGACTGCAGCAATGACATTTGTGTAGGACAAGAGAACATAGATAGTACGGTCATGGAAAAGGCGTGACAATGATGAAATGAATATCGAAATAGCTAATAATATGAAGAGAGATGAAATAACTGTATTCAGCGGTTCATGCCTTTGGTTTATTTTCACCTCTTCGTTGAGAAGAATTATATATAGTAGATTGAAATATATGGTAGTGCATAAAATCTTTCTCCGAAATATACAACCATAGACCAATGAAGAGATTCTCCACAGTATCTTCTCAAATGACCTGATTTTAAATTTCTCCTTAGCATGATTTTAAATTTCTCGTTAGCATTAATGTTTTGTGTGAATTTTATTATTGAAGTACTGTTTGATTAAATTAGGATGGACGGAATTGGAAAGAAAAATGTTTTGTATTTGGTACCGAGACGCCACCGAAGATCAAAGAAAGAAAAAAAAAGTGCTGCAGCGAAACAATGCATTCATCCACTATTGGGAAAAGGGCATTGTGATCCAGTTAATGTAAAGCTGGGATATCTCAATAAAATGTAATAATAATTTTAATGAATGCTGAATGCCACCTCACAGTTGAAGTACTGTTTGATTAAATTAGGATGGACGGAATTGGAAAGAAAAATGTTTTGTATTTGGTATCGAGACGCCACTGAAGATCAAAGAAAGAAAAAAAAAGTGCTGCAGCGAAACAATGCATCTAAATGCATCTGGTACTCCACTGAAGATCAAAGAAAGAAAAAAAAAGTGCTGCAGCGAAACAATGCATCTAAATGCATCCACTATTGGGGATATCTCAATAAAATGTAATAATTATTTTAATGAATGCTGAATGCCACCTCACAGTAATACGTATGTGAATGGTAGTAATATGTATGTGGATGGTAGTAATATGTATGTGGAAATTTCATAATGCTGAATGCCACCTCACAGTAATACGTATGTGAATGGTAGTAATATGTATGTGGAAATTTCATATTTTTCTGTGTATTGAGAGTGGTAGTAATATGTATGTGGAAATTTATATTTTTCTCTCTGTATTGAGAATAACTTTACATATTGTTGAAGAACCCTGCAAAGATTTAACGGAATATATCGGAATAAATCTGTGTTATGAAGTATTGGAGTTTATCTCCATGTAATAAGATTTAAATAGATATGTCTGTTTTGTCCGTCTCCAAGATTTAAATGTCTGTATGATTCTGATCCATAAACCTTTTAAATGGGAAAAATTGTTCGTGTGCAGTTTTTCCTTATGGGAGATAAAAATTTGGGACAGAAATTTGGGACATTTGTGAAGTTCTAAAGTTTCATTGATAACAAAATCTTCTTCCTATCATTGCTAAATTTCCTTGAGATTAAAAATCTGAAGGACACTATGTGGATGTTGTGAACTTCATATTTCTTTGAGTCACAAGTAATATAATTAAAAAAGTGATAACCCAATTATTGGACCTGAGAATAGAACTCCCCGATCACTTCATCCAAGCCTCATTATTGGGATTTAAATCTCTTGTAGATAATGTAGCAAAAGATGTGAATGTTGTTGCATCTAATATACCTTGACCTTAAAAGTTAAGATTGGTTTGTATTTGTGTAAACGGTTTCAACATTAGTGTTATTTATTTAAAGTTAATATTGGGTTGTATTGTTTAATGGGTTTCAACATTTGTGTTAATTATTCAGAGTTAATATTGGGTTATATTTTTTAAAAGGTTTAAACATTGGTGATAGTTATTGAAGCTTTGACTTATTATTTAGAATTTTTTATTTATAGTAAATTTAATTATTGAAAAAATCATACAGATCTTTTATTTGATAGCTAATTTTGTTTTGATCTGTGGAATATTTGTTTCTTGAATAGTGAATATAGCAATTTTATGAATTGTTGTTAATGCATTATTTATGATTCTCTACTTTCATTTCTTTGTATGTATGAATATGCTAATAATATAATTTTACTATTTTTTTTAGTTTTGAGTGGTCAATAATAATAATAAAAACTCTTTTTGGTAGCCAACTACTCTACTTCACCATAGCTTATAAATCTTTGACATCCCAAATTTGGGTTATATTGTTAGCAAACACCATGATTGAAGGCCTGCTAAACTCCAATCTTGTAATTGTGGAACTCTTTGAAGAATGTCGTTGTTGATAAGACATATAACATGATATGTGAAGCAGATCAATAGCTCTGTATCCTATCAGACCAAGAGCTAATACAGCAAATAACTCATTAAAAACAAATTCCAAATCAAAAATTAACCACACAAAATTTTGAAGCAAATGTTACAATTTATTTTATGGTTCTAATTCAGATTTTCTCATTTACATATGCAAATAATAACATACCAAAATCTGGTTTGTTTTCCCCTGTTCTTGCTCAATCTCCAACTCTTCTTACTCCTCCAACATTACTCCAGAAGCATGTCTTAAAAACTGATTTATAATTTTAGATTTTTCCAGCCAATCATAGGGTCGATTTCCTTCACTGTATGCACTCAAACTGCTGTTCTTTTTTTAACACCTACTCTATAGCTGTTGCTCCTAAATCCCATGCAGCCCCATGAATTTGTTCTGCAGTTTTTATTTGCTTCTATTCTTTTATGTGTTTTTTTCCTGTACTCCACAGGGGCGTGGCTTGTCCACATAATCTGCACTCAAGTTTTTTTTATTGCTGAGAACTCCTTGCCCATACGTGTCCCTTGGCATTCTCTCCAATTTAACTTCTTTTTTATTTCTTTTTGCATTGATTTTATTTTACAATTCTTTGGTAATTTGTACAGTATATTTTCCTTATTGCTGTACCTCTGAATTGAAACTATTTTAGTCTTCTCCAGCGTCTTACATTTGTTTTTATATTTTAATTTTTTTACCAAAAAATGACATCCCATTAGCATTGTAAAGATCAAATAATTAAATAATTAAAATTGGCCAGCCCATCCATAATGATGCCACGTGTTAAAATGAAAGGAAATTGTACATATTATATCATCACCAAGTGAATCGAGACTAACTCCAGTATCCACAGTAACACTCCTGACTAACTCCATTATCCACAGCAACACTCCTTCATTTGTGGATCGGGACCTACTCAATTATCCACAAAAACACGTCTGCAAAATTATGGATCAAAACAAACTCAATTATCCATAAATAGTTTGTGAATTTGATTATCCATAGACCAACAAATCACTACATGCCCCATCTTGCTCCTAAAAGGGCTAGAGATGAAACAAATGCTTCTAATGCAAGAATGATCCCTAAGCGAGAAGCTAGCTTGGGATGATAGATGTCCTCCTGCCTCAATTTCCTCCAACCTCGATATGACCCCTTTCAATCTTAGTCATCAAATACAACATTAATAACTTTAAATGCATAAAAGTGTACATACATAAAGGTGTTGGATTCAACCAATAATGCATCCATTACAAATATTTTCTTTGTCCTTCTAGCATACCCATTTATGAATCTTTTGCAATATGATCATTTTCTAACTTTTACATGTATAATTTCGAAAAATTGACACTAAATGCTTGTAACTATATTGTTCTTTTTCTCTAAAAAGTAGATACTAAACAACATTAGAATAGGAAGACGCATCTCAAAATATTGACAATATGATGATTTTGCAGTTTATATGTATAATTTCTAGAAATTGACACTGAATGCTTGTAACTATATTGTTCTCTTGCTCTAAAAAGTAGATATTAAACAGCAAATGGAATAGACAACAATACAAAATGTAGCATTCTCCAGCTCTCTTATTGAAATCAATAGTATATACTATGCTTTAATTTCTTCTCCAGCATCTGGTTTATTTGTGCCACTCCTATGCGTAGCATTAGCAACCAATTTCAGTGCAGCATAAAGCAACCAATTTTAGTGAAACATAAAGAAAAAGAGGCACTGCATATAAAATTTTCACTAGCATTCAAAGTTTAACACCCAACAATGAAGAATTCCCAGTAATTCCCTTGATTTGGCGTTTGATTTGTCTCCTCGAAATAGATGAAGGAAATAATTTTAAATAAGAGTGCTCTTCTTAGGGAATCATTAACATCAATGTCAGCAATAAAAAATGCTTATCAATGCTCGATCTAACGGCTGGAGAAGTTATAAAGAAAAGTGAAGGGACCTTTTCGATGCATTTTTCCTTCAAACTAGCAGTTGCAAATTCATTAACTATCAATACAATCACCTCTCCACTCATTCCTATTGAATGCATTGCAACAGCTACCCTCCATTCCTAATTTCATAGGCACATTATTTATTCGCTCTCATACCACTGCTAAAATGAAAGAAAATTGCACAGATTATATTATTCTTGAATAGCAATAATAATAAATATTATATTTTTTTGGACATTTACAATGTGCATTGCAAATGTTTAAAACGTATTGCATTTCCTGAATTACATTCCCACCAATAACAATTCAAATTCTCTTACGAGAATAACTTCCTGAAACTAACAACTAGTAATTAACTCATTTATTAAATATAAACAATTAAATATGAAAAATATGCATTAAAAAATTTGTTTGTCAAAGGATTTGCAGCCAATCTTCACAAATATCCCTAAACAACTATTTTTGTGCTATGTTAATTGCACCTATACCTAAATACTCCTTCATCAATATGTATAACATATTAGAGTTTAAAGCTAATTTAACATCCAATACATCACATTTCCAAATGCATAGATCAAATAGACAAGCCACAAGATAACACAAGATATACCTTGGGAAAACCTCAAAAGGGAAAAACCCAACCTCCAAAAGCATCCATACTCCATCATATTAATCCACAATAAAGCAATGCAAGAGTTACAATGAATACCTCTAAAACATCAAGCCCTTCAATGCATTCCCATGTGTCCAAGCATGAATCCACACATCTCATGTCATTCTTCACAAATGCACTCCACAAGAAGACTCAATAATGACAGCCAACCCACTTAGCCCACCTAAACCACTACACATGTGTTTGCTTTTATAGACACAAGCTCACACATAATACAACTAGTGGTAAGGTAAAACCATGTACCATCATGTGAATACAAAACCACTAACCCCTTATTTAATATTGGGTACTAAGACATTTCATTATTTAATATTTCCCCAATGTTAAATTATTATCACGTCTCCCACACAAATAATAATATAATTTACAATACAACATCAAGTGGACCCCAAATAATTACTTAGTGTGATTATCCACACCACCAAGGTGCATCACAACTAAATAATTATTTAATTACAATAATATAATAAATTATTTTATACAATAGTGTACAACACCATATCTCAACAATTTTCCTTGAACAACCTATGAGATGTTATACCATCTACGCAAACAAAATTTGAAAAATGAGATGTTATACCATCTACCCAAACAAAGTTTGAAAATGGAAATAAAATCTGTAGGTGTGATAGGAAGGTTGAAACCAAATTCACCATGGGTTATCCTTTATTTGTATCTAGAAATGAATCTAGTGCATGGAGCAGTACATATAGTTCTTAGGCAGCTACTAAGCACCCCTCCAAGACATGGAATATGATATTTTGGGCAATGTATCCATCTTTATCCAATATAGGTTTTAGTTGTGAGGTATTCTAAGTAGAGCTTAGATAATATATGACAACCATATAACCAACAAGGTGCATAATTATTGACATCAAAACCTATCCTCACATACAAAACAATTAGAGACTTCCATTAATAGCAAATGTAGCCTCAAAATGGAGGGGAACCCATACAAATTTTGTGTCAAACATTCAATTTTATCACAATGATATGATTATTATTGACATAAGAATCACATTTCCATATTATGTTGAAATTGTCTTTAGGTTTCCCTTCACTTTTCAATAATTTATAATATTCACTTGCAAAGCCGAAAAAATTAGCTTTCTCAATAAAGATCACTATATTTGAAAATTAAAAAGATCAAGAGGAGAGAAAAATCTGCACAATATGTTTTTCTCAAATCCATATTGGCACATGTGGAAAGGATAAAATAAGGAGGTTTTATTAAATATTGCATTCTACACATGTGGGAGGGATAAAATAAGGAGTATTGGAGGCATAAAAGAAGGAAGTTTTATTAAATATGGCATTTGAGAAAAATATATTGTGCAGATTTTTCTCTCCTCTCTCAGTATTTCTAATTTTCAGATTTAGTGATCTTTATTGAGAAAACTATTTTTTCTTGGCTTCCCAAGTGAATATTATAAATTATTGAAAAGAGAAAGGAAACCTAAGCCTGGAACCCCATCTTATAATCTAAAATCTTTGTCATCATTTGTCTAGTTATATTATCTATATTAAAAAGCATTTTTTTTTATAAGATAAGCAACATTTACAATGTATTGTACCCTATACACAGACAGCCCTCAGCCAAAAAGAAACTAGTTCAAACTAGAATGAACTAGGAAAAGAGAACAGGACACACACAAAAATAGCTGACAGACAACTGTCAAACCATAGACGAGGACTAGACAACCTCAGAATCTGAGGGGACTAATATGACTCCCTTAACCCTAGGCCACGAAGATGCGACAAATTTTGGGAGTCCCTTCTTCTTTCTTAGCACAACAGACCAAGAAGACTCAAAATCGAATCCACTGAGCGAGGCTCGAGAAGCAGATCCACAATAGCCACCAAGGGCAAAGAGTCCTCACTCAGCAAAGGAGCTGGCAGCGTAGAAGAGGATATGGAAGCAAATGAAGGACTAGCAGAGGCACTCAACAAGGGTCAGGCAGGCTTAGTTTGCACAAAGTTATTAGTTCAAGGCAACAGTGGTTCCACGGAAGGGATAGTCGTAAGAGGATCTAGGCAAGACACAGACTCCCAAGGAGACATTGCAGGTTCGTCCTCCTTGAAAGAAACCAAAGGAGGAGAACACACCATGAGGTGATCCGAGAGTGCATCCTTCCACCAGGTAGTAGCGCCCTTGTGATGGGCATGAGGGAAACCAGAGGCCAAATGACCCACAACAAAACATCTCCTACACCAAAAAGGGAGGCCCTCATAGTCTAAGAGTTGCTTCCAAGGTCTTTCCTCCACAAATAAGACTACATCACCATGAAGAGGTTTGGAAATGTCCAAATCAACTAAAATACAAGCTACCATAGTATGCCCAAGCTCCTGAGTCATATAGTCCACCATCAAAAAGCATCCAATGGTGTTGCCAATAGCTTCATAACAGGAAACCTCCCAGAACTAGAGGGGGAGATTCGACACACAGACCCAAATAGGTCTAGTATTCAGTAGCTCCGTAAGGGGATTGAAAGAATGAGACCAAGGCCTGATGGATAGCGAATGAATACCCCACATCCACCCCCTAACCAGCACACTGTCTCATTCTATGGAGGAGGCAAATGTAGCTAAAAAGAAACCCCTTGCACTTGGGTAGAACTCAATCTATCTAGAGACTAAAGGCTTCTAGGAGGCAGAAACCCAATCATGTAGATCGGGAAAGGAGGGCCACAAGCCATTAAATCTATAGACCACACCCTACTTCAAGTAGTAATCCTCGTTCTTAGAAACCTTAGGTCCACAAACCACTACAGGGGAATAACGAGCACACGATAAAGGCTAAAATCAAGCCTGAGCAGGAGATCAAGCACCTTTAGCAACCTCAGAGAAGGACTTCACCCAGCCAAAGGAGGGACCACCAACAGACGGAGCAGGAGGCATAACCATAGGAGGATAATGAGGCAAACCTTCCAAACCCAATAAAACCTCACCCGCACACAAAGCAATGCTAGACAGAGGAGGAGAGCCCACACCTGATAGCGCAACAACACTAGATAGAGGAGGACCCACACCTAGCTATGTAGCAACACCAGACAGAGGAGTAGCAACATCTGACTTAGGAGGAGAGGGAAGGCCTCCACCCGAACAAACAAGCCCTGCACAAGCACACATGTGGTCTGGAGAACAACCACCATTCACAGAGGTCCATTGCTCGCCTAACTTTCTCCTGCTCGATAATATTTCAAAAATTCTTAAGTGACAAGTTTACCCTAAAAAAGCATTTGTTGAGTTATATGATATATATTAAAAAAGAAACTTTATGATTTATATATATTCACACTTTGCACTGAAACTTTGTAGTAGTCATTGAAAGTATTACTTATTGACTATGCTTTTCTCTTGCAAGTGATAGGAAAGAGAAAGGTCTAATAAAATATTTTTAATGAGTAATAGAACTTGCATTTGGAACAATTTTAATTCATCTTCAGCTCTCTCTTTGCATAATTTTTATCTAAATATGTATAGCTTCATGAGCAATGATTATTCCATTTGTGTTGGATTTCCCTAGAGTGAACTCACTTTGTTCTTTTGAAATTATCTTTGGAAGTATTCCTTTTATTTAGTTGTTTTATATCTAGTTTAACCGGCATATTTTTTCTTTGCATTTATGGAGGATATGTATAGCTTTATGAGCAATGATTATTCCATTTGTGTTGGATTTTCCTAGAGTGAACTCACTTTGTTCTTCTGAAATTAACTTTGGAAGTATTCCTTTTATTTAGTTAGATATTTTCTTACTAATTATTTTGTAAGGAAAAATGGACCTAAGATCATCCAATGATTATACAGTGTTTTTCTTTAGTATTAATGCAACAAAGGTGTTATTTAAATCTTTGAGAACTATTTTTTTTCTTTTTAAATTTCTCTATCACATTCAAGATATCCATGCAAATGATATCCCAACATTGTTAAAAAAATTGCTAGAAATCCATCTGAATTCAGAGCCTTGTTAGATGTCAGCTAAAAAGTGATAGCTCTTATCTCCTTTAAATACAAGGGCCTTATGATGGAGTTGTTTTGTTCTTAAAAGACCACATTTGAAATGTTATCTAAAAATATTGAAATTAAGGCTTCATTGGTATTGTCAATATTTAATATTATAGTTATTTTAAAAATATTAATTTTCGTATATCTACCATTTTATTTATCAAATTATATAGTTATTTACTATTTTATTTACTAGAATTAATAAGTCCACTCTTTAATTTTCTTTTAAACATATTCATATCATTACACTCTACCCTTTGTTATTACTGTAATTAGACCTTTCAACACAATTTATAAATTATCAAAGATGAAAATAATAATTTTACAATTCAAAACATAATACACTTTTATGTGTCACTTCTTGATTTAATAACCAACAATCAAACTAATATTTAAAAGTTCAGAATTAAAATATCATTAATTTATTTTCCATCTCTAGATGTGATATAATTTTTTTACATGAATCACACTCAATTATGACACTAGACATTAAAATAAGAATTTGTATCAAGCATACACTCATGGAAACTGCATGAAATCACTCGACAATAAGAAAAGTTAATGACATTTGTGTAGAGAAGAGAACATAGATAATACGTGAAAAATAGAAAGAAATCATGGAAAAGGCGTGACAATGATGAAATGAAAATAAAAATAGCTAATAATATGAAGAGAGTTGAAATAACTGTATTTGTGATTGATGTCTTTGATTTATTTTCACCTCATTGTTGAGATGAATCGTAAATAGTAGATTGAAATATATGGTAGTTCATAAAATCCCCTTTCTCCTAAATATACAACAATATAGAAATGAAGAGATTCTCCACAATATCTTCTCAAAGTGACTTGATTTTAAATTTCTCGTTAGCATTACTTGTCATAAACGCAGAAGCATTAACCCAAAGTCATTAAATTTACAACACAAATTAGATGCAAAGAAGTAACGAGAAAAATGAAGAAGAATAACAGAAAAAATGAAAATACATATATTTATGTGGTAAAACCTTGACAATATGCCAAGGAAACATCCATGGGGAAAGTATTGGTAATCTTATTTCTCGGAAGAAAAACAATTACATCTATAATCTTCACAGCTATAGCAATATTGCTCTTACAATTCATAATAATTATGCTTTCAAGAGAAAAAATATTTATAACCTCTTGAAGATAACAGCAATCTATCAACATTAGAATAAAACCTGATTTATTCCTTCAAAGAAAAATGGAGACTTCCTTCTGAAAGCAAAAAATTGTTTTATTGTTTTTACAATCTTTTTTTTCTTGTTGTGATTGTTTTATTGTTTTCACAATCTTGTTTTTTTTTTTTTGTTGTTGTTGTCACAATCCAACAATCTCCACCTTGACAACAATTTACTTAATACCTGCCCAAACCCATGCATCACCACTTTTGCAAACCAAGAGAAGCCACACTCCATTTTAGCTTCTCTACCAATACTGGTTTAGTAAACATATCTATACAATTTTTAGGTGTATGAACCATTTCAAGGGTTACCCCACTTCCATTAATAACTTGTCTTACAAAATGGTACT
Source organism: Sequoia sempervirens (assembly GCA_007258455.2). Taxonomy (NCBI): domain Eukaryota; kingdom Viridiplantae; phylum Streptophyta; class Pinopsida; order Cupressales; family Cupressaceae; genus Sequoia; species Sequoia sempervirens. Next base: position 127,398,736 of record VDFB02353493.1, read on the forward strand.
TAATTTCAATATGCTTGGTACTTCTGTGATAAGCTAGATTTTTGGCCAAATGGATAGCACTTTGACTATCACAAAATATAATCACTTTGTCCTGCACTTTTCTAAGCTTGCCCAAAAGACCCTTCAACCAAATTTCCTCTTTACATGCATGTGAAACAACCATTTATTCTACCTCAATTATGGATAAAGCAACTGTTTCTTGAAGCTTTGACATCCAACAAATAGCTCCACCTACAAGAGTAAAGACATAACCCGAAGTGGATCTCCTTTTGTCCAAATCACCTGCAAAATCTAAATCAACATAACCACATACTAAATCATTACAACCATTATAGGTGATACAATAATCACTTGTGCCTCTAAGATACCGAAGCACCCATCTCACTACTACCCAATGCTCTTTTCCTAGATTTTCCATGTATCTACTGACAACACCAATTGCATGTGAAATATTTGGTCTTGTACATACCATCACATAGATTAAACTTCCTACTACATTAGTATATGGTACACGAGACATATAACCCTTTTCTTCTTTATTACTAGCACATAAACTTGAAGAAATCTTAAAATGGGAAGCTAAAGGGATATTTACCAATTTCACATTTTGCATACCGAATCTTATGAGGATTTTCTCCACATATTTCTTCTGTGATATCCAAAGCTTACCATGTTCCCTGTCTTTGTGTATTTCAATGCCCAAAATTTGTTTTGTTGTTCCTAGATCCTTCATATCAAATGTCCTATCCAATTGAGCTTTCAACTTATTAATTTCAACCATGCTTTTGCTTGCTACAAGCATATCATCAACATATAACACCAAGATAATGAATAAACCATTTTTCAAAATTTTAAAGTAAACACAATGGTCATACTCCTTGTGAAGTTTTGGCTCACCATGGAGGAATCAAACTTCTTGTACCATTGCCTAGGTGACTACTTCAGGCCATACACTAACTTCTTGAGTTTGCAAACAAATTTCTTGTTGCAATCTTGAACAAACCCTTCTGGTTGTTCCATATATATCTCCTCATCCAAATCTCCACGTAAAAATGTTGTTTTAACATCTAGTTGTTCCAACTCAAGATCAACTAATGCAACTAATGCTAAAACAACCGAATAGAAACAAGCTTAACAACTGGTGAAAAATTTTCATGAAATTCAATACCTTCCTTCTGAAACTATCCTTTTGCTACCAATCTTTCCTTGTACCTTTTAATTTTATCATCAACACCCTTCTTCAGTTTGTAGACCCATTTGTAACCAACAACTTTCCTACCCTTTGGAAGTTCTACCAAGTCCCATGTTTTATTCTTCTCCAAGGCATTGATTTCTTCTTTCATTGCTATTTTCCATTTAGCACTTTTAGTGCCATCCATTGCTTCCTAATAACAACTTGGTTCCCCATCATTAGAAATCAAAGCAATAGATGAAACAAAATCACCATACCTTTTAAGAGGATTTCTGACTCATGTAGATCTCCTTAGAGATGGTTGTGGTATTTCCACGTTTTCCTGTATATTTCTTGCATTCACATCCACATCTTCATCTCCAAAAGCTTATTCTTGCTCCCTATCTTTTGTAGATGGTTGAGTTTCCAACTAAACTTGCTGATATTGAGGTACTTGTTCCTACTCCAAATCAACTTCTACAACGTCTGATTTTATTAGAGAAGATTCATCAAACACTACATCTCTGCTAATGATGATTTTTTGGGTAGTAGGATCCCACAATTTATATCCCTTAATTCCATCACCATAACCAACAAAAATGTATTTCTTAGATTTGGGGTCTAATTTAGAATGTTGATCCATTGAAATAAGAGCATATGCATCACAACCAAAAAAATTCAGATTTGAATAATCACATGAATGACCTGTCCATACCTCTTCAGAAATCTTACAATCTATTGCAACCGATGGTGATTGATTTATCAAATAGCATGTTGTATTAACTGCTTCTTCCCACAACTCTTGCTCCAACTTGGCATTACTAAGCATGCTCCTTGCTCTCTCTAGAAGAGTCGTGTTCATGTTTTCAGCAACACCGTTTTGTTGAGGAGTGTAAATTGTGGTTTTATTCCTTTCAATCCCATATTCCTTACAATAATTTTTGAACTCCAATGATGTGAACTCGCCTCCATTATAATTTTTTAAACATTTGATTGATCTACTAGTAATCTTTTCAACCAAAGCTCTAAACTGCTTGAATACACCAAACACATTAGCTTTACTTTTAAGAATATAGACCCACACCTTTCTAGAGTAATCATCTATAAATGTCACAAAATATGAGGCTCCTCCAAAAGAAACTATAGGGGATGGTCCCCAAACATTTGAATGAATATAGTCTAGAACACCCTTACTTGTATGACTACCTAATTTAAACTTTTGTCTACACCACTTTCTAGAGACACAATGCTTGCAAAAATTCAAATTCAAAGACTTTAAATTTGGAAGTAACTTACGGTTTACCAGTACCTTTAGCCCTTTCTCACTCATATGACCCAATCGTTGATGCCGTAAATGAGTAGAATCATATGTTTCCTTTGATACCACCGCTGCTTCATTTATCTTAGTACTCCCATTTAGCCTGTAAAGGTTTCCAACTTTTGTAGCCTTCATGACCACCAAAATTCCTTTGGAAACTTTTAGCACTCCACCCTGACAAGAAAATTTATAACCACCAAAATCTAAAATTCCTAAATAAATTAAATTCCTTTTAAGTTCTGGTACATGTCTTACCTCTGTTAATGTTTTTACAACACCGTCAAACATTTTAATCTTAATGCTCCCAATCCCAACAGTCTTACATGAAATATTGTTTCCCACAAGAACAACACCGCCATCAATAGCTTGGTAAGTAGAAAACCAATTTCTATGTGGACACATAATTTGAAGTACCAGAATCTAATAACCAATCCTCATCACATTGTGAAAAATTACAAATAGATAACACCTCATCAACCATACCTGAACTTGTCTCAGTCGGATTTGCTTCCTTTTCGGAGTCATCCTTCTCTTGTTTCCTCTTCCAACAATCTTTCTTGAGATGCCTAGATTTATTGCAATACCAACATTTTCCCTTACCCTTTCTTCCTTTTGACTTAGATCTGGATGTTCCTCTCAAATTCTCCCCTTTTTTTGTGGATTGACCTCTAGCCACCATTTATTCTAGTGTGGAGGTTTCTATTTTAGACTTCCTACACACCTCTTTAGACAACAAATCTCCCACAATAGAATCAAATTCAAGGGTTTCAGTTGTGCTAAAGCTAATAGAAGTGACTAAGTGATTCCAGGAATCAGACAATGAACACAAAAGAGTAACTGCCTTGTCTTCATCTTCAATTTTTACACCCATACTAGATAATTGATAAATAAGAGTTTAAAAACATTTAAATGATGAGCAATTTTTATACCTTCCTTCATTTGCAAAACTATACAATTGCCTCTTCAAGTAGATCTAGTTTTTCAAGGATTTTGTCATATAAAAACTCTCCATTTTGCTCCAACAATATTAAAAAGAACCTCATCTGCCAAACACAACCGAATTGTGCTAAGACCTCTCATATCCAAATCTTCCCAATCCTCATCAGACATATCTATAGGTTTCTTTGATTTTCCTACCAATGCCTTGTGCAAACCTTGCTGCATTAACAAATCACGTATTTTGAGTTTCCAAAGCTCAAAATTATTCTTTCCATTAAATTTCTCCACCTTGAATCTTGTATTATAAACCTTCACCATTTGATGTTGTAGAATCAACACCAAATTCTAAAATAGTTGTTGCAAAACAAATTGCTCTAATACCACTTGTTATAAATGCGGAAACATTAACCCAAAGTCATTAAATTTATAGCACAAATTAGATGCAAAGAAGTAACGAGAAAAATGAAGAAGAATAAAAAAACAAATGAAAATACATGGATTTATGTGGTAAAACCTTGACAATATGGCAAGGAAATATCCACGAGGCAAGTATTGGTAATCTTATTGCTTAGAGGAAAAACAATTACATCATAGCTGCAACAATATTGCTCTTACAATTCATAATAATTATGCTTTCAAGAGAACAAATATTTATAACTTCTTGAAGATAATAGTAATCTCTCAACATTAGAATAAAACCTGATTTATTCCTTCAAATAAAATTGGAAATTTCCTTCCAAAAGAAAAAAACTTATTTTTTTCTAAAATAAGAGAAAGATTGTTTTATTGTTTTCACAATCTTGTTTTTCTTGTTGTGATTGTTTTATTGTTTTTACAATCTTGTTTTTTTTTTATTTTTCTTGTTGTCACAATCCAACAAATATTTCATGTGAATTTTATTATTAAAGTACAGTTTGATGAAATTAGGATGGATGGAATTGGAAAGAAAAATGTTTTGAGTTTGGGTCTCTTCATGGATTGTTTTTTCTACGTAAGAGTTAATGGTTGCGTCAAGAGGAATATGTGGTTGGTTGCATAGTTGGTTGCAAATAGAACTTTCCTCCAAAATAGATAAGCATGGGACTTTCTTTCCATTGTAGGGTTTACGTTGAAGTCCACTTTCCATATCACTTTCTAGATGTTCTTTTGAGTAACCACAAGGAACGATGGGTGATTGAGTTTAACAGAATACATCGATGTGTATTTAAGTATCGAATTTTATCTCAATGTAATAAGATTTAAATGTTTGTATGATTCTGATCCATAAACCTTTTGAATGGTAAAATTTGTTCATGTGTATATTTATATGCAGGATTAACAGTTTTTCCTTTTCATATTTCATATTGGAGATAAAAAAACTAGGACATTTGTGAAGTTCTAAGAATTCCAAGGGTATGTGCAAGATCATCATGGAAAAAATAGGCCCTTAAGTGGTAAAAAATTCATAAAAATCAGAGTTAGGCAACTTGACGTAAAAATTTGAATAAGTTATCTCTATTATTTCAAAAATATGTAAGAATAGTTCTAATCTGTAGCAAATTGAATGTAGTTTTTAAACTACTAGGTTTTTTTTTTAAAATAAAAAATCTATTTGATGAAAATTTGAAATTTCAATGCAGTAGTACTTAAATTTCAGGGAAAAAATAAGTAGGTGTCTATCTAACCACCCTAACCACAATAAAATGATAATTATTTTTTATAATATTTTAGATATAAGTAGAGGACTCAAGTCCCGATGTGATGCATATTTTTTTTTATTTTTTTCCAAGTAAATAATTAATTATGAACTTTTTATTACAACTTTTACAAAATATAAAACGTGTATGTCTAACCACCTTAACTTGGTCAAACTTCATGAAATTCAATTTTTTTTAATCCTATAGTATGCAAAGCATAGAATGTGACACATGTTTTGGATTCAAAAATGTGATACCGTTGAAAGCTATAGATGTTTTCAATCAACCTATCAATCAAGACTTTAATCGTAATTCAAATAAAAATGAATAATAATTATTTATTAAATTCAAAGTAAAGTGCATAATTTATATTGGTGGAAATTTGACCCTTTTCATTTCATCAATTTTGGGTTAAAAAAAATTCATCAGCCACATACCCATCATATCACCACTTTTTGGCCCATCATGATCCTACACATACCCCCAAATAATTCTTCCTAATTTAAATAGAATAGTTTTTAAGAAAATGATTATCATTGAAATTTAGATCATTGCTAAATTTCCTTCAAATTAAAAATCTTCCCAAACACTGTGTGGATGTTGTGAGCTTCATATTTCTTTGAGTCACAAGTAGTATTATTAAAGTGATAACCCAACCATTAGACTTGAGAATAGAATTCCTAGGATCCGATCACTTGAACCAAGCCTTCTAACATTATTGAGATTTAAACCTATTGTAGATAATGTAAAATTCAATCAATTCACAAATGTAGTATAAGATGTGAATGTTGTTGCACCTAATAAGCCTTGAACTTAACAATTAAGATTTGTATATGTGTAAAGGGTTTAATTATTTATAGTTTAAACATCGGTGGTAGTTATTGAGGCTTTAATTTATTATTTAAAATTATTTTTTTAATAGTACATGCATAAATTATCAAATGAAAAATTTATGTGATTTTTCCAAGAATCAAATTTACTATTAAAAAATTGATTTTAAATAATAAATTAAAGCCTCAATAACTACCACCAATGTTTAAACTCTTTAAGAAATAGAATCCATGCCACTAATGAGGATGTTTGAGAAGAAGAAGCAGCCCAGGATCTCTACTTTTATTTTGGTTCTAGTACAAGGTGTGAGACACTAGCCATCTAGGATACAGCGCCAAAACATAAGAAGCCTCAAGTGGTCTAGGATGTAAACAACTCAGAAGGGAAATTTAATTGCATATTTTTAAAAATTACATGCAAAGAATACATGAGTGTTATATGAATACAATAAGGTTAAGTCTATGGTTGTGTATATCATAGGCTTACTTTGACCGAGGTTGCAATGCCTTCCACTTCTATATACACCATTTCTTAATAAGAAAAAGAGACTATTATGCTCCAAATAAGAGGTTCTAAAGGAGAATTCAAGAAAATTCAAGACACAAATACCATAGAAAAACCATAAAGGATGAATGTAGCCTAATATTTAATGTACAATATTTTTAACGATAGAATTTCTTATATGTTAAACAAAGTTGATGATGTGTGTAGTTGTTATAATAAATTGAAAAAGACTAAGGAATGCCAAGTTAATCAAGAACAGGACAGATGAAATGGTTAGTCTCCTAGACGATGTTTTTGCATTAAAAGAGAAAAAGGATAATTTCAATATCTTAGAAGAGTACCAACTACCATCGGTATTAAGTGCAAATAATGAAATGATATCATTGGCAAACTGGACTTGGTAGAGTTCCAAGGATTTACTCCAACTCTAATTGTCACTCATTTCTAGGGTGGTAAATTTGATCCAATTTTATGGAATGTCAAATTAGATAACTTACTAAAATTGGAATTGGGACTTGAGTGTTTCATTAAGGAAGCTAAGATACCATTGTCACTCATTTCTAGGGTGGTAAATTTGATCCAATTTTATGGAATGTCAAATTAGATAACTTACTAAAATTGGAATTGGGACTTGAGTGTTTCATTAAGGAAGCTAAGATACCATTGGATTCAAGATGCCAAGCCCATCAAAACAAGTTGGAAAGAGTTTTAGAGCATAATTCACCATATGATGAAGAATTCACCACATGGGTAGGAACATACCTTTAATATTTGGGTGAGTGCATGATCATTATGGACCAATTTTAATACCTCTAAGTAGTAATGAAAATATAAAAAATTAGAATTAAGCAACTTCACATAAAAAAATTGAATGGCTTATTAACACAATTTAGAAAATATGTAGAGATAAAATTTGTAATAAATGAAATGTAGTTTCTAGGTTACTATTAAATTAGAAAAAATTTAAATTTATTTGTTGAGATTTTAAAATTTCAATGGAGCACTATTATAATTTAAAAAAAAAAAAAATTGGTGTCATTCTGACCAACCTAAGTATGAGAAAAGAAATAACCTTTAAATATAAGTAAATGACACACACTCTGATTTGATGCATATTTTTTTGAATTTTTTTTGTAAGTAAATAGTTATGGATTTTTAATTAAAATTTTTTAAAATATTAAAAATAATTTTTTGGCCAACCTAACTTGGTCAAAAAATAATTAAAATCATTTTTTTACACCTATAGATAGTGAAACATAGAGTGTGATACATCTTTCAGATTTGAAAAAGGTGAAACAATTTGTTATGGATAATTTTGAATCAATCTATCAATCAAGAGACATAGTACATGTAGAAAAGAATTAATAGTTTACTATTAAATTCATAATCAAGAATATCTTATATTTCTAGAATGATGATAATTTCCTAGATAAACCTTTCAATTTCAACAAACTTACGAAAAAAAGTCATCATTAAATCATGAAAAGATGATGAAACCTCTAAATAGGTTGGAAAAATTGACCCCTCAGTCTTGAAACTCTCATGCCTAAATCCAACCATTCCTAAAACAAAAACTAAGGCAAAAGGTTTATGTCAAAAAAATTGTTAATAACAAATACCCACTTTGAATAATATCCATTTTTGTGTGTTACAAATAAATTCATGCTTTTGAACACTCTTTGACATAAAATATGATTATTTCAATCACTAGGGTATCTTATTTTTATTTGTATAATGGGTAGCAATATTCATTGTAAAGTCAAAAGGAAGAGGAAACTTTAAGTGGAGGAATATAAAGAAATTAAGGAAAAAGATAGAGCAAAGAAGAGGATTCAAAAAAAATTATGGTGGATACTCTTAAAGGTGAAGGTTCTTCTTTACTCTTAAATGACATTCGGATTGGAGTTTATAATGTTGAATATAATGAAATATTTTTAAAAAATAAATTTGACTATGATATTGAAAATGAAAATGTTAAATATGAAAGAGAAAATGTTGTAAAATGTGATGAAACACCTATTGATAAGAGTAAAACCACAGAAACGGAAAATGAAGAATATGAATACGAACCTCATGATATTAAAATTACACTCCATAATCTAATTATTGATAACACTAATTATAGACAAATGCTTGAGTTCCATTATGGTATCAGATCAATCCATTCTCTGTTAACTCGAAGCATCTACATGGCTACTAAATACAGTGAAAGTCTCTTATCCAGCTAACTCGAAGCATTTACATGGCTACTAAATACAGTGAAAGTCTCTTATCCAAATAGCTAACTGTGTTGAGAAATTTGTTCGGCACTTGTGGAAGGAATAAAACGAGTGTATCTATCTTTATATCAAATCTATATAATTAGCATCATAAGATATTTTTTTTACTTTCAAATCCTTGGCCAAACCGTATTCTTTTGGATCTTTCTTTGTCTGCTCCTTCTAGGAAATCAAATGAGCCAAAAGGATACATTGCACTTCCCATTAAAACAGTTTAGGAAAGTAAATGCCTATATATGCTAGTGTCAATCTTTTGTTATCAGATATAAGAAGTGTGTGTTGTTCGAAATTTCGGTTGTTTACCGTACTCTTTTGGATCTTTCTTTGTCTGCTCCTTCTAGGAAATCAAATGAACCAAAAGGATACATTGCACTTCCCATTAAAACAGTTTAGGAAAGTAAATGCCTATATATACTAGTGTCGATCTTTTGTTATCAGATATAAGAAGTGTTTGTTGTTCGAAATTTCGGTTTAAACAAAGTATGCAATGAAAAATTGAGTATCGCATTCGAAAATTATATTTCAATCTTTTGTTATCAGGTATAAGAAGAAGTGAAGTGTGTGGTGTTCTGTAAGTAGCTATATGCAATGAAAAATTGAGTATCGCATTCGAAAATTATATTTCACTTAAAGAAATATCATGGAAATATAAAAGTAGTTATTTCATGTTGTTTTCCAATCATAAATAAAAATAAAGGTACCAAATTGTTTGTAGAAAAACATAACGCTTCTATGAAGTTCAGATTGCAACAAAAGTAAATTTACCCATTCTTCGGACATACAGTAAAATAGTATCTATATTTACTGTGGGAAAATTTATTTTATTTTGAAGATATAAAGGATTACATTGTTCATTTAATATCAAAAAGGCAATAGCGAGATGACTGTTTACGACGAGTATTTGAGGCATCCCTGTTTCCTTGGATTGTTGGAACGAGTATTTGAGGCATCCCTGTTTCCTTGGATTGTTCTTGTAAACCTTCCATTCGTAGGAGAGAGATTGTTGACTGGCTCCAAGCTGTATGCTATTAGGAACCTACAAATTTTACATGTATTAATCTCCTGTAAAAGTCGGCATTCTGTTTTATTGTCTGATCAGCACCTGTAGGAATTGCAGTATAAAAGAAAAGAGAAGAATTGAAATTAATATATAAAAGTCAAATAATAATATAGAGGCTTAGGATAAAGTTCTATTGTTTTATGTCATAAAAAAAAGGCTAGTAGGAATTGCAAGCAGGCAGTTGACTTCAGTGAATAGGACTGCCATTCTCATTTTAGCACCGTGTTTGTGTTCATAACTTAACGAAATTTTGCCACTGGCATTGATGTGTAGCACTGATATGACTTAGTATTGTTTTGCAGCTTTGAAGGTAGCTATATGGATTTATGTCAAGCATTTCTTCTTTTCGCTTAGGAAATGCATTTCTCAATCAGGCATAAAACACCAATATGTTTGGGATAGTTTTCCTCTGTTTATGGCTGCTATTCCTTTTAGTACCTCTTGTTGTATTGTGCTTTAACCATCTTGACATAACTACTCAAACTGCGGGAAAAGGGGGCCTTTCTTATCCATGTACAAACCCCATCCATGTAAATTCAACTATTCGTTTAAATGTAACCATCCAGATTTTTGACCTGCTATGCCATTGAGAAAGCATGTAACAAACATGAAAAATTGTTTGCCTTGGATGTGAGCAGATTTCCCCGTTGCACATGAGTAGATGTCCCCGTTGCACGTGAAGTCGTAGTTGGCTGAGGCTCAAAACAATTGGAAAACATTGGCAAGACTCAGAAAATTCAATGGATCAAAACAAGACAAAAATAACCCCAAAACTCCTCAAAATCACCAAATTCACTATTTTGCAAATCATGTTTTAGTCTTTAAGGCGCTACAAAACAGAAATTCAAATGTTAGAAAGAGGAAGGACTGGCAGCTAAAGTAGAGTTTAGGTTTTTTCTCCTTCATTTTAGCGTGCTTCTATCACCAGTTCTCCTAAGACTAATGAGACTATGACCTAATCATTTAATTAATCCAATATATAAGTTTTGAAGGACAAACAACTATATCCAATTGTCAAAAAAACTTCATGGGCGCAGCCTTCTGGTAAGAGCATGGCCCGTGTAGGAGTCGTGGACTCGTGACTCCATGAAGGCGGTCCTGGTCTCCACTAAGGAACCGGACCCTCCTCGTTATCCTTCTGTTAATGCCTCTAGCAGGCTGCATCAAGCAAACACAAAATGAAGGAATCGTTGGGCTATCGCCGCTGCCACCTTATACAACTGCAAAGAGGAATATTGGCATAGCTTTAAACCAGTCTCTGTCCCCTTTGCCTTGGCTACATTTCATTCTCTGTAGCCATATCCAATCCAACTCATCGCCCTCTCCTTGTCCGCCTTGGGGCGTCGCCCTGCATAAGGGAAAAGGACATTGCTAAGTAAGCCCTGTATGAAAATGTTGAATGAAAACAAAAACACGAGAAACATCCAATGGGTCGACTTGATTGATGCTCTTGTTTCTGCAATGAAGGCTTGACGACGGCGACAGTTTCAATTTCTGCTCCTGGATCATTGGCGAATCCATTAATGATGCTAGGTATTGTGAATACATTCTGCGAGGCTATATCTATACAATTTTTTCCAGAATCTCCATTGCTACTTATACCTCATTCGTGATTTTTTAATTTCAAAGGCCGTGGGCATTTCTCGTTAAGTCACCATTTTTTTAATACAAGCAGGGGAGGCTCAGATTTCCCATCTAACTTTTGTATAGGACGCAGTACTTGCACGGCAAGCACCTGCACCTTACATGGTTCACTATGCTGGCAGAAATAAAATATTTATATTTTTTAAAGAAAATTGATAAAAATAGTGACTTTCTGCGTCGGTTTATCGCCATCCATCATCAACCCTGCAGGTGTACCAGAAGCAGAGCAACCTCAATATCAGAATAGACTTAGACTTCCGGTAATGGAAAATAGTAAGCTGCATGTGCAACAGCATACTTTGCATACCCTCCATCAATCTAATAGCCTGCAAATTAGGAAAAGAATTAGTACATCGTGTTTTTTATTCTTTACTACAATCAGAATAAAAAACAAGACAATCACAGTTGAGGTCAAACTGAACAACTATCATCCTTAACTGGGGAATCAAATTTGGTGACCTTTGAACCAAAAATCAAATGCCTTGTATAGCCATGTACCAAAGTTTTAAACTTTAAAGTTCTTCATGACAATGTTTCAAAGCATTTATTCTAAATTTCTATCCAACATAAATTAAGCTAAACCTGGATCATGACATAGATTTTTTGCTCCATCTAAGCAATACATGCATTTAGTTTGTATGATTTATTGTTCAAACATGTGGTAAATGCAACCTTTCCTTTGGAAATCTCAGTACCCTTTCATGGCGGCCTCCGCTCCAGCTAATCCTGTCTGACACCACCTCTTTGTGCCTGAAGCACTCAACCTAACTGCCAGCAAAGGTTACTGGGTGGGCGACGTCCATGTCCAAGCAGCTGCCATGGGACCATCTTCACCAAGCTTCAGCCACCTCAACCCCACCGCACGCCTTGAACACACCCTAAACTATACCCACCCCCTGTAATTACCCAATACTTTCAGCTCTTCTAATGCAGGAGCATCCAGTGGTGTGAAGGAAATCTTGCATCACTCAAAAAGATGATTTCCATTTCTGTTCATGTTGTTTTCTTTTTGTAGATGTTTTTGTATTTCTGGATACCCTTTTCGTCGAATAAGAGTTTTCAACTTTCAGAACTGATTTTCTGTTTTTTCTACTCAACTGTTATTTTTAGCAGGTATGAATTTGAAGGCGTGGGAAGATAGAAATTTATGGGAAGGTTCAGGACGGAAAAATAATCACTTTGGTGAATGAATCAGGACAAGATTATTCATGGTTTGAAAGTTATTCAAGTTCCAGTTTCTGGTTTTTGCCCTAAAAACTTTCCGAGTCCAATTTGAGGCCCTAAACAGTTCTGGATGGGCCCAAAAATTTGTGGAAATTCCAAACTAGTCAGCCATAGGTCAAATATGTGGAACATCGTCTTTTCGAGAGCTTTTCGAAAAGGTATCATCATTGAAGATCCGACGGTCGGATTAAAAGTTATGGCTTCCGAAAGTTGGTGCATATTTTAGAAATGTGCTAATTTTCGAATGTGAATTTAAATTGAATTTCAAATTGTAATTTTGGTGCCAAACCACCAAAACTCATAACTCAAATGTTGTTTTTGGCTCCAAACCGAAAAGGGGCTATATATGGGCTAGTTTCTGATTTTTGGATAGCTTTTTGGAGAAAGAGTTTGCATGCTGCGAAAAGGGGATTTTTTGTAATTCTGTAAATTTTTTCTTAAACTTCTGTAGCTTGCATGTATCACAGAGCTCGAGGATTTGAGATCCTCTGCATGTAATATTTTCATTATTGAATAATAATAAAGTTTTCTAGTTGTGTGCATTATTCCTGTGTCTCGGGTTTTCTCCCTCGTCAAGTGGTATCAGAGCGCGTTTTCTTGAGCGTGTGAACAGATCGTCGATCGTGAGGCAGTTTGCACCAGGACCGTGGTTGTGGGTTCAAAATCTTCAAGATTCCTCCAAGAGTGATTCCTGGTAGGCGTGGTGGTGCCAGAGGTGAAAGAGGTGGTAGAAATGTTGGTGGAAGATATCCATTGGCAGCCAAGGGTTTCAGAGCCCTCCAGAGACAAATTGATGCATTGCAGGAACAAATGAGAAGAGGGTTAAACCCAGGAAGGAGAGGAGAAAGTGAGGATGAAGAAGAGGTGGAAGATTCAGACTAAGAAGAGGAAGAAGAAGCAATTGATCAAGATTAGATGTGGCTGATAAGGGCCATTTTGAAGATCAGAAAAAGACATAGAATAGAAGTCCCCAGTTATTCTGGAAGTTTGAACCCAGAAGAGTTGATCGACTGGATCAACGATCTAGAAGAATATTTTGAGTATGAAGAAGTAGAGGACCCATATTGGGTTAAGTTTGCAAAAACGAAGTTGAAGGGCCATGCCAATATTTGGTGGAAAGAGGTCCAGTTGGAGAGAAATTGTAGAGGAAAGGGAAAGATCAGCAGTTGGGATCACATGGTGGAGAAACTGAAGAAGCAGTTCATACCAGTAGACTACGAGTTAGATCTGCTGAAAAAATTGCAAGGGTTGAAGCAAGGAAGTAGATCTGTAAAAGAATACATAGAATATTTTCACAAGATGATCATCAGAATAGGCCATGCAGAGGCCAACAAGGAGAAGGTAGCCTGTTATCTTAATGGGTTATCACCGAGCATTCAAGAGGAGCTAAGCCTGGTCAGAATGACCACCATTGAGGATGCATGCCAATTTTCTCTGAAAGTTGAAGAGAAGCTAAACAAAAGATTTGACAGCAAGCAAAGAGGACGAGGAGTTCAAAGTGGAAGGGGTAGTGGAAAGTCTTTTAGAAGCCGAAATGAGGAGGAAAGGAAAAATGAAGATGTGGGTACCAGTCAAGGCCAGAAGAATGATAACTTCTACCGCCCTTGTGATCAAAATAGTGGTGATCAAAGAGGTAGAGGATGAGGAAGATCTAGGCCAGGACCCGAAAGAGGTAGTTTCAGAGGAACTTGTTTCCATTGTGGTGAAGAAGGGCATCGAGCCTATTAATGTCCATAGCACCAAGGAAGGATAGACAGGAGGCCAAAAGGTCGTGGAAGGGTTGCACGTGTCGATGAGGAAGCTCAATCCGAGCATTCAGATGATGCAAAAAGGGGAGAATCCCTAGTGGTTAGAAGAGCCCTGGTGATTGAAGAGAAGGAGTTAGAACAGAGGAAAAAAAATTTCCGCACAAGGTGCAAGTGTGAAGACAAATGTTGTGAGGTCATTATTAACAGTGGGAGCACCGATAATCTGGTGTCAGAAGAGATGGTTACAAAGTTAAAGTTGAAAAGGGAAAGGCATCCACATCCATATTGGATTGCCTAGTTGCAGAAGGACTACAAAGTTTTGGTAGATGAGCAGTGCTTGGTGAAATTTCAGATTGGAAGCTATCGTGATGAGGTACTCTGTGATATCATCCCCATTGATGCATGTCACATGTTGTTGGGGAGGCCGTGGCAATTCAATAGGCGTGTTGTACATGATGGCCATGCAAACACTTATTCCCTGATGAAGGATGGAGTCTCTCATAAGTTGAAACCCCTGAAGAAGGACGAAGAAAAGGTATGCAGTAGTGCTAGAATTTGTTTTGTTGATGGAAGGAAATTTTTAGAAGGCGTGAAGCATGAGCGTATGTGTTATGCATTGATTCCTAGAATGGAAAATGAAGATAGTGAGAAGGTGCCAGTAGAAGTTTCTGGACTGTTGGATGAGTTTCAGGAGATTATTTCTGATAATGTACCTAAGGGTTTACCACCAATGACGAAGATTAGTCATCAGATTGACTTGATCCTTGGAGCCAGTTTGCCAAATAAGGTAGCTCATAGAATGACTCCTGCAGAAAATGAGGAGTTGAACAGACAAGTTCACGATTTGTTGAGAAAGGGTTTGATTCAAGAGAGTCTGAGCCAATGTGCAGTACCTGCAGTACTAGCACCAAAGAAGTATGGGGAGTGGATGATGTGTACAGACTCCCGAGCCATAAATAAGATAACAATCAAGTACAGATTTCCCTTGCCAAGGATGGATGACCTGATGGACTGTTTTAGTGGAGCACAGTTCTTCACGAAGATTGATTTGAAGAGCGGATATCACCAAATCTGGATTCGAGAGGGTGATGAATGGAAGACTACCTTCAAGACCAAGGAGGGTCTGTACGAGTGGTTAGTCATGTCTTTTGGGCTAACCAATGCACCGAGCACATTCATGTGGCTCATGAACGAGGTACTGAAAGAGTTTCTGGAGAATTTTTCTATTGTGTATTTAGATGATATTTTAATATTCAGTAAGTCCCTAGGTGAGCATTTGATGCATATTCGTAGGGTCTTTGAAAAGTTGAGAGAGGAGAAAACTATTGCTAAATTTGAAAAAGTGTAGTTTTGTTAAAAAGGAGTTAGTGTACTTGGGCTTTGTTGTCTCAGCAGAGGGTCTGAAGATGGACCCAGAGAAGGTGAAGGCTATTCTAGAATGGCCTATCCCAAGAACTACTACTGAGGTGAGATATTTCCATGGTTTGGCTAGTTTTTATAGAAATTTTATTAGAAACTTCAGTAGTATTTGTGCACCCTTGACTGAAACAATGAGAGGGGATAGAAAAAAGTTCAAGTGGAGTACTGGAGCAGTAAAGAGTTTTGATCTGTTGAAGCAGAAGGTGATAGAGCAACCAATTTTAGCCCTCCCAGATTTCAATAAAGTGTTTCAGGTGGATTGTGATGCCAGTGGTTGTGCCATTGGAGCAGTGATGAGCCAAGAAGGTAAGCCCATTGCCTATTTTAGTGAAAATTTAAATGATGCAAAGAGAAAGTACTATGTATATGATCAAGAACTTTATGCAATAGTTCAAGCATTAAAGAAATAGAGACATTATCTATGGCCGAAAGAATTTGTTTTGTTTACTGATCATCAAGCATTACAGTATCTGAGTAGTCAAGGAAAATTAAGGGTATGTGCAGGATCATGATGGGCTAAAAAGTGGCAATATGATGGGTATGTGGCTGACGACTATTTTTTTACCCAAAATTGATGAAATGAAAAGGGTTTTTAAAGGAGATTCTCATATTTCCATCGATATAAATTTTGTTTTACTTTGAATTTAATAAGTAATTATCATTCATTTTCTATTCAAATTACGATTAAAGTCCTAATTGATAGGCTGATTGAAAAACATCTATAGCTTTCAAACGGTATCACATTTTTTGAATCCAAAACATGTGTCACATTCTATGCTTCACATAATATAGGATTAAAAAAACAAAAAATGAATTTCATCAAGTTTTGACCAAGTTAAGGTGGTCAGACATACGAGTTTTTATATTTTTTAAAAATTTATAGCAAAAAATTCATAATTAATTATTTACTTGGAAAAAAATTACAAAAAAATATGCATCACATCGGGGCATGAGTCCTCTACTTATATCTAAAATATTATAAAAAAACATTCTCAGTTTATTGTGGTTAGGGTGGTCAGACAGACACCTACTTCTTAATTTTTCCCTGAAATTTAAGTACCACTGCATTGAAATTTGAAATTTTCACCAAATAATTTCTATTTTTTTTTAAACAAACCTAGTAGTTTAGAAACTACATTTAATTTTCTACAAATTCTATTCTTACATATTTTTGAAATAATATAGATAACTTATTCAAATTTTTACATCAAGTTTCTTAACTCTGATTTTTCTGAATTTTTTACCACTTAAGTTCGTATTTTTTCCATGATGATCCTGCACATACCCTTAAATCAGAGGCATATGAAATGGGTAGAATTTTTGCAGAGTTATACTTTTGTTTTAAAGCATATGAGTGAAAATTCGAATAGGGTTGCAGATGCCTTAAGAAGGACGCAAACATTGTTGACAGAGATGCAGATTGAAGTGGTTGGGTTCAATGACCTCAAGACACTGTATCTTGAAGATCTTGATTTTGCAAAGGCTTGCAAAGCTTGCGAGGAGCCTATTACAATTGACAGGATGAAGTGGCTGGATTTCATAATCCAGGATGGCATGTTGTTTAAGGAAAGTCAATTGTGTATTCCGAGGAGTTCCATGAGGGAGAACCTGATAAAGGAGAAGCACAGTGGAGGAATAGCAAGACATTTTGGTCAGGATAAGACTATTTCCATTATCAGTGAACATTATTATTGGCCTCAATTATCACAAGATGTGAAGAAGTTTGTGCAAAGTTGTAGGGTATGTCAGATCGCTAAAGGAGTGAGCCAAAAGACGGGAATGTATCAGCCCTTACCTATACCAGAGAGGTCATGGGAGGATATAAGTATGGACTTTGTTCTTGGTTTTCCAAGGACACAAAGAGGGAATGATTCAGTATCTGTGGTAGTTGACAGGTTTTCGAAGATGGCACATTTCATCCCATTCCAAAAGACCCATGATGAAGTCCACATTGCTTACTTGTTCTTCAGAGAGGTGGTGAGGCTACATGGTCTGCCAGAGAGTATAGTCTCATATTGTGACAAAAAAAAAATTGGATACTTTTGGAGGACCTTGTGGGAAAATTTGAAGACGAAGTTGAAGTTTAGTTCTGCACACCATCCACAAACCGATGGGAAAACTAAGGTTTTGAATAGAATTCTTGTTAACCTACTGAGATGCTTGGTAGGAGATAAACCCAAGGGATGGGACTTGATCTTTCCCCAGGTAGAATTTTCTTACAACAATTTTGTCAACAGAAGCACTGGGAGATCACCATTCTAGATTGTGTATGGAGGCAGTCCCAGGACCACTCCAGAATTGAGGAAGATGGACCAGGAGAAGAAGACTAGTGTTGAAGTCAAAGACTTTGCAGAGCACATCAAGAATATGCATGAGAAGGTAAGAGAACATATTAACAAGATGAATATATAGTATAAAGCTAAGGCAGATCAGAAGAGGAGGTATAAGGAGTTTCAGATTGGTGATTAAGTGATGGTCCAATTGAGGAAAGAAAGGTTTCCAATGGGAACCTATAATAAATTGAAGATGAATAAGTTTGGTCCCTATAAAATTGTGAAGAGGCATGAATCAAGGAATGCATATGAGGTAGAGTTTCCAGATGGAGTCAACATTTCCCATGTATTCAATATTTCAGGTTTGACAGAGTATCATGAAGGTGGCACAGAGGAAGTACCAACAATAGAATAGTATGGTATTCCAGCACCTACTTTAGGGAAGGAGTAGATTGAAGAAATTTTGGATAGTCGTGTGGGAAGGAGTACCAGAAACAGGCAATATGAAGAATATTTGGTGAAGTGGAGAGGAAGGCCTGTCGAAGATTCATCCTGGTTATCTAAGGCATAGGTTGACCTTTTGGGTTTTCCTCAACCATCTGAGACGTGACGGGGTCACTTCTCAAATTACCCTAGGTGTCTGGTGCAAGAGCATCCAGTGGTGTGAGGGAAATCTTGCATCACCCAAACAGATGATTTCTATTTCTGTTCATGTTGTTTTCATTTTGTAGATTTTTTTGCATTTCTGGATACCCTTTTCGTCGAATAAGAGTTTCCAACTTTCAGAACTGCTTTTCTATTTTTTCTGCTCAACTGCTATTTTTAGCAGGTATGAATTGGAAGGCGTGGGAAGACAGAAATTTATGGGAAGGTTCAGGACAGAAAAATAAGCACTTTGGTGAAAGAATCTGGTCAAGATCATTCACGGTTTGAAAGATATTCAAGTTTCGGTTTCTTCTTTTTGCCCTAAAAAACCTTCTGAATCCAATTTCAGGCCCTAAACGGTTCCGGATAGCCCTGAAAATTTGCGGAAATTCCAAAGCAGTTAGCCAGGTCTAGTTTGTGGAACATTGTCTTTTTGAGAGCTTGTCGAAAAGGTATCATCATTGAAGATCTGACAGTCGGATTAAAAGTTATGGCTTCCGGAAGTTGGTGCATATTTTAGAAATGTGCTAAGTTTCGAATGTGAATTTAAATTGAATTTCAAATTGTAATTTTGGCGCCAAACCACCAAAACTCATAACTTGAATGTTTTTTTTGGATTCAAACCAAAAAGGGGCTATATATGGACTAGTTTTTGATTTTTGGATAGCTTTTTGGAGAAAGAGTTCGCATGCTGCGAAAAGGGGATTTTCTGTAATTCTGTAAAAAAATTCTGAAACTTCTGTAGCTTGCATGTATCACAGAG
This sequence comes from Sequoia sempervirens, assembly GCA_007258455.2. Lineage (NCBI taxonomy): Eukaryota > Viridiplantae > Streptophyta > Pinopsida > Cupressales > Cupressaceae > Sequoia > Sequoia sempervirens. Next base: position 127,418,230 of record VDFB02353493.1, read on the forward strand.
CTCGAGGATTTGAGATCCTCTGCATGTAAGATTTTCATTATTGAATAATAATAAAGTTTTCTAGTTGTGTGCATTATTTCTGTGTCTTGGGTTTGCTCCCTCGTTAGGTGGTATCAGAGCGGGTTTTCTTGAGCGTGTGAACAGATCGCCGATCGTAAGGCAGTTTGCACCAAGACCGTGGTTGTGGATTCAAAATCTTAAAGATGCCTTTAAGAGTGATTCGTAGTAGGCGTGGTGGTGCTAGAGTTGGTAGAGGTGGTAGAAATGTTGGTGGAAGAGATCCATTGGCAGCCAAGGGTTTCAGAGCCCTCCAGAGACAAATTAATGCATTGCAGGAACAAATGAGAAGAGGGTTAAACCCGGGAAGGAGAGGAGAAAGTGAGGATGAAGAAGAGGTGGAAGATTCAGACATAGAAGAGGAAGAAGAAGCAAATGATCAAAATTAGATGTGGCTGATAAGGGCCATTTCGAAGATCGGAAAAAGACCCATAATAGAAGTCCCCAGTTATTCCGGAAGTTTGAAACCGAAAGAGTTGATCGACTGGATCAACGAGCTAGAAGAATATTTTGAGTATGAAGAAGTAGAGGACCCATATTGGGTTAAGTTTACAAAAACGAAGTTGAAGGGCCATGCCAATATTTGGTGGAAAGAGGTCCAGTTAGAGAGAAATTGTAGAGGAAAGGGAAAGATCAGCAGTTGGGATCGCATGGTGGAGAAACTGAAGAAGCAGTTCATACCAGTAGACTACGAGTTAAATCTGCTAAAAAAATTGCAAGGGTTGAAGCAAGGAAGTAGATCTGTAAAAGAATACATAGAATATTTTCACAAGATGATCATCAGAATAGGCCATGCAGAGGCCAACAAGGAGAAGGTAGCCTGTTATCTTAATGGGTTATCACCGAGCATTCAAGAGGAGCTAAGCCTGGTCAGAATGACCACCATTGATGATGCATGCCAATTTTCTCTGAAAGTTGAAGAGAAGCTAAACAAAAGATTTGACAGCAAGCAAAAAGGATGAGGAGTTCAAAGCGGAAGGGGTAGTGGAAAGTCTTTTAGAAGCCGAAATGAGGAGGAAAGGAAAAATGAAGATGTGGGTACCAGTCAAGGCCAGAAGAATGATAACTTCTACCGCCCTCATGATCAAAATAGTGGTGATCAAAGAGGTAGAGGACGAGGAAGATCTAGGCCAGGACCCGAAAGAGGTGGTTTCAGAGGAACTTGTTTCCATTGTGCTGAAGAAGGGCATCGAGCCTATTAATGTCCATAGCACCAAGGAAGGATAGACAAGAGGCCAAAAGGTCATGGAAGGGTTGCACATGTCGATGAGGAGGCTCAATCCGAGCATTCAGATGATGCAAAAAGGGGAGAATCCCTAGTGGTTAGAAGAGCCCTGGTGACTGAAGAGAAGGAGCTAGAACAGAGGAAGAATTTTTTCCGCACAAGGTGCAAGTGTGAAGACAAATGTTGTGAGGTCATTATTAACAGTGGGAGCACCGATAATCTGGTGTCAAAAGAGATGGTTACAAAGTTGATGCTGAAAAGGGAAAGGCATCCACATCCATATCGGATTGCCTGGTTGCAGAAGGACCACAAAGTTTTGGTCAATGAGTAGTGCTTGGTGAAGTTTAAGATCGGGAGCTATCGTGATGAGGTACTCTGTGATATCATCCCCATGGATGCATGTCACATGTTGTTGGGGAGGTCGTGGCAGTTCGATAGGCGTGTTGTACATGATGGCCATGCAAACACTTATTCCCTGATGAAGGATGGAGTCTCTCATAAGTTGAAACCCCTGAAGAAGGACGAAGAAAAGGTATGCAGTAGTGCTAGAATTTGTTTTGTTGATGGAAGGAAATTTTTAGAAGGCATGAAGCATGAGCGTATGTGTTATGCATTGATTCCTAGAATGGAAAAGGAAGATAGTGAGAAGGTGCCAGTAGAAATTTCTGGACTGTTGGATGAGTTTCAGGAGATTATTTCTGATAATGTACCTAATGGTTTACCACCAATGAGGAAGATTAGTCATCAGATTGACTTGATCCCTAGAGCCAGTTTTCCAAATAAGATAGCTCATAGAATGACTCCTACAGAAAATGAGGAGTTGAACAGACAAGTTCAGGATTTGTTGATAAAGGGTTTGATTTGAGAGAGTCTGAGCCCATGTGCAGTACCTGCAGTACTAGAACCAAATAAAGATGGGGAGTGGAGGATGTGTACAGACTCCCGAGCCATAAATAAGATAACAATCAAGTACAGATTTCCCTTGCCAATGATGGATGACCTAATGGACTGTTTGAGTGGAGCACAGTTCTTCACGAAGATTGATTTGAAGAGCGGATATCACCAAATCCAGATTCAAGAGGGTGATGAATGGAAAACTACCTACAAGACCAAGGAGGGTCTGTACGAGTGGTTAGTCATGCCTCTTGGGCTAACCAATGCACCGAGCACATTCATGCGGCTCATGAACGAGGTACTGAAAGAGTTTCTGGGGAATTTTTTTATTTTGCACTTAGATGATATTTTAATATTCAGTAAGTCCCTAGGTGAGCATTTGATGCATATTTGTAGGGTCTTTGAAAAGTTGAGAGAGGAGAAAACTATTGCTAAATTTGAAAAAGTGTAGTTTTGTTAAAAAGGAGTTAGTGTACTTGGGCTTTGTTGTCTCAGTAGAGGGTCTGAAGATGGACCCAGAGAAGGTGAAGGCTATTCTAGAATGGCCTACCCCAAGAACTGTTACTGAGGTGAGATATTTCCATGGTTTGGCTAGTTTTTGTAGAAAGTTTATTAGAAACTTCAGTAGTATTTGTGCACCCCTGACTGAAACAATGAGAGGGGATAGAAAAGAGTTCAAGTGGAGCACTGGAGCAGCAAAGAGTTTTGATCTGTTGAAGCAGAAGGTGATAGAGCAACCAATTTTAGCCCTCCCAAATTTCAATAAGGTGTTTCATGTGGATTGTGATGCCAGTGGTTGTGCCATTGGAGCAGTGGTGAGCCAAGAAGGTAAGCCCATTGCCTATTTTAGTGAAAATTTAAATGATGCAAAGAGAAAGTACTATCTATATGATCAAGAATTTTATGCAATAGTTCAAGCATTAAAGAAATGGAGACATTATCTATTGCCGAAAGAATTTGTTTTGTTTACTGATAATCAAGCATTACAGTATCTGAGTAGTCAGGGAAAATTAAATCAAAGGCATATGAAATGGGTAGAATTTTTGCAGAGTTATACTTTTTTTAAAGCATAGGTTTGGAAATTTGAATAGGGTTGCAAATGCCTTAAGTAGGATGCAAACATTGTTGACAGAGATGCAGATTGAAGTGGTTGGGTTCAATGAACTCAAGACATTGTATCCTGAAGATCTTGATTTTGCAGAGGCTTGGAAAGCTTGCAAAGAGCCTGTTATAGTTGACAGGACGAAGTGGTTGGATTTCATAATCCAGGATGGCATGTTGTTTAAGGGAAGTCAATTGTGTATTCCGAGGAGTTCCTGTAGAAGTTGAAAAACCAACTTCACAGTCCCCAAGAATCACCTGCAAGCTATCACCTATCACATGCAAAGATATTCAGAACAAAAATAGAGAAGTTTTGTAAACTCTCATAGCCAAATGTGTGCAAGAAAAAATCAGAATTATTGATTATTGAGAATAATGTTTTACAAATAATACAAAATCCTTCGGAAAGACAATGATGCAATAAAGTAGGAAAAAGCGACCCTAATCTTATCTTGAGCAAAAAGATAGCTCAATAAAAAAAGATAAGAATTAAAAGATAATTATCCTAGGAAATAAATAATTACCTAAGTAAACTTATCCTAAAATGTAATTAAATAAATAATTACACCAATACCCCCCCCATAAGTGCAACTTAGGGAGAAGCAAATTATTATGCAAATATGAGTCCCGACAACAAGGCTTGATCAGGTACTCAGGTACAAATGCAAGACAAACTAAATCAAATGGGGTAAAGGAGAAAACCACATGGGAACAAAACTCCTCCCCAAAATAGAATGCAATAAACTACCTAAGTGATGAAAAATGGAGGACTCCATAAGACCCCCCAAGGACACCATTCATCACAAAGATACATGAAAGAATCCCCCCATATGAGAGGAAGAAAGAGACCACAAATCCCCCCCAGAATGAAGTAACTCCAAAAGAAGTGAAGAAACTGCATCTCCAGAAAGAAGTGAGAGGGAAGAGGTCGAATGAAAGAAATCTCTGAAGGTGGAATAGGTGCAGCCCAAGATGTCTCCACAAAAGCAGGTGTGACCTCAACAAATGAAGAAGCCGAAGTAGGTGAAGACTCAATAGAACCTCCAAAGATGTATGATCAACTGGATCCTACTGCACTGAAACAAAAGAAGCAACAAGAGGAGGAGGAGATGGAGCAGAAGGCTCGAGAACAAGATCCAAAGTGAGAACAGCAATGTTCAAGAAGCCAAATCTCTCCTCTGAATGATGATGCACACGTGAAGTGTGAGGAACAGCTGTAGGAACAGAAGCACCACCAATAGTAAAATCAGTGAAGGAATACAACTGAGAGGAGTGATCCACTATCCCAGTAGCAATGACTGCTCTACTCTCCAAGTCTCTGATGATAACCGAATCAGGTGTGAACTCCACAGATCTCCCATTGCCCCCATGTGTTATCTGATAGATGGAAAGAAGGTTATGTGTCAAGTGAGGGACACACAAGACATCCTAATAGGAGTGGTCCCCAAAACTAATAGACCCTTTCCTTGTAACACTCATGTAAGTGTTGTTTCCCATCAAAATGGGAGACATAGTGCAAGGCTCAAAGGAAGTGAACACAGACTGCGAAGATGTTATATGATGAGATGCTCCTGAATCTAGAAGCCATCTCCCTGATCCAATACCTGAAGAAGCACAAAGAGCATGTCCCTTCATATCTGATAAAGTATGTAAACCAGTTGTGCATGTGTTATGTTGCTCTGAAGAAGAAGAATGAGGAGAAGAAGATGATGCAGACATCCTAGAAGGAAAATTAATCTGATGTTTTTAAAGAAGATGTTTCAACTCATCAATGTCCTTCTTGTAACAATTATGTTCTACATGTCCTTCCCTCTTGCAATATGCACATGTAGACTTCTCCTTCCTAAATGATTTCCCCTTAGAAGAGGAGGATGAATATGAGGACTCCTTTTGTTTCTCATGAGGTTCGGAATCCTTTTGTTTATGTTCCTTGCCTTTGCCTGTAGAAGCCTTATGATCTATGGGCTCCTGTGATGCAATAAGTGTCTGTGAAGAGGAAGAAGGTTTCACCGTAACCATGCTAGCTAACTTAGCTTGCTCTCGAGTGAGAGATGAAGCAAAGTCATCAAGAGAGGGCATAGTGAATCTCATACCAAGTGCATCCCTAGTGGCATAAAAGGTAGAAACAAAAACTAAATAATCAGGTCCAAGCTTAGAAAGGATGGACAATACCAACTGAGAGTCTTCTTTCTGAACACCACACTGTGACAACTGTAATCTAAGAGACTTGAGTTTGGTGAAAAAATCCTGGATGCTGTCAAAATCCCTAGGATTTAAGCCAATAAGCTCATTCTCTAACTGAAAACCTCTCATAGTATCCTGCTTCCCAAACAAGGACTCCAAAGTATCCCATATCTCATTTGGTGTAGTGCAAGATTCAATGTGGAAAAGGAGGTCAGATGAAATAGACAGACATAATGTTCCATAAGCTTCATCACACCTATTAAACCATTTTCTCTTTTTAGTAGCACCTGTAGGTTCAATTTTTGTACCCATCGTTACCCTATACAACCCTTTATGTTTCAAGTGAATCTCCATTTGTTTTTTCCAACCAAAATAGTTGAATGGAGTAAGGGTTGCAATGTTGTGTAAATCCATGATAGAAAACAACAGTAATATACTCTCAAATAAAAAAATTCCTCTTGGATCTCAAAAAAAAACTCCTAATTACACGTTTCCCAAGAAAATAATTGAAAAGGTAAAGGCTGAGATCGAACAGAAATATCAGATACCTGGTAAAAAAATCTGGAAAAATAGGTATGATATCTGTGTAGAGCACTGAACCAGCTTTCCAACGCCTATTCGTTTTCAAAAAAGCCAGGACGCAAAAGTTACACCTCCCGGAGTGAAAACAACAACTTCTGGCTTTGACAGGTGAAAAAGGCATCAAAATGGAAAAATAAGAAAAAAATACCAGAACCACTGGAATGGCATCGGAAGCAACTTTCCGACGATATCTCGTTTTCAGAAAACGGAGACCATATGCTCAAGATATGACCATTTTACTAAATATGCTCATTTAGGCTTTAAACCAAAATTTTTATTAATTTAAAGATGAAAAAATTAATAAAATATTTAGCTAAACCTTTATGCACGAAAATCGAGGTAGCACAGAAATTAAAATGGCACAGAAATCAATGCGGACGTACGGATCCGTACAGATTTTTTGCAACTGTTTAGAAATTTTCTAAAAACACTAAAAAATTAATTTTCAGCAAACCCTATCAAATTTTATATGAAAATAGGGGTTTTTGGGCCTTTTGAGCGCATCTATGAAGTCCGTTTTGCACTAGCATGCACTGTTTGAGAGATCAAAGTCGAAATTTCTTAAAAAATGATGAAAACCCTGCTGATCTGACAAAAAATACTGGAATAAAACCCTTGCACATAAAAAGGTGTTGTGAGAGAATGTCTTCAAAAAATGAATAGGTAGCAACAAATCTGGAGCTCTGATACCATGTAGAAGTTGAAAAACCAACTTCACAGTCCCCAAGAATCACCTGTAAGCTATCACCTATCACATGCAAAGATATTCAGAACAAAAATAGAGAAGTTTTGTAAACTCTCAGAGCCAAATGTGTGCAAGAAAAAATCATAATTATTGATTATTGAGAATAATGTTTTACAAATAATACAAAAGCCTTCGAAAAGACAATGATGCAATAAAGTAGGAAAAAGCAACCATAATCTTATCTTGAGCAAAAAGACAGCTCAATAAAATAAGATAAGAATTAAAAGATAATTATCCTAGGAAATAAATAATTACCTAAGTAAACGTATCCTAAAGTGTAATTAAATAATTAATTACACCAATAATTCCATGAGGCAGAACCTAATAAAGGAGAAGCATAGTGGAGGAATAGCAGGACATTTCGGTCAGGATAAGACTATTTCCATTATCAGTGAACATTATTATTGGCCTCAATTATCACAAGATGTGAAGAAGTTTGTGCAAAGTTGTAGGGTATGCCAGATGGCTAAAGGAGTGAGCCAAAATACGGGGTTGTATCATCCCTTACCTATACCAGAGAGGTCGTGGGAGGATATAAGTATGGAATTTGTTCTTGGTTTTCCAAGGACACAAAGAGGAAATGATTCAGTATTTGTGGTAGTTGATAGGTTTTCGAAGATGGCACATTTCATCCCATTCCAAAAGACCCATGACATAGTCCACATTGCTGACTTGTTCTTCAGAGAGGTGGTGAGGCTACATGGTCTTCTAGAGAGTATAGTCTCATATTGTGACACAAAATTTTTTGGATACTTTTGGAGGACCTTGTGGGAAAATTTGAAAACGAAGTTGAAGTTTAGTTTAGCACACCATCCACAAACTGATGGGAAAACTGAGGTTGTGAATAGAAGTCTTGGTAACCTACTGAGATGCTTGGTAGGAGATAAACCCAAGGGATGGGACTTGATCTTTCCCCAAGTAGACTTTTCTTACAACAATTTTGTCAATAGAAGCACTGGGAGATCACCATTCTAGATTGTGTATGGAGGCAGTCCCAGGACTGCTCCAGAATTGAGGAAGATGGACCAGGAGAAGAAGACTAGTGATGAAGTCAAAGACTTTGCAGAGCACATCAAGAATATACATGAGAAGGTAAGAGAACATATTAACAAGATGAATATGCAATATAAGGCTAAGGTAGATCAGAAGAGGAGGTATAAGGAGTTTCATATTGGTGATGAAGTGATGGTCCACTTGAGGAAAGAAAGGTTTCCAATGGGAACCTATAATAAATTGAAGATGAAGAAGTTTGGTCCCTGTAAAATTGTGAAGAGGCATGAATCAGGGAATGCATATGAGGTAGAGTTGCCAGATGGAGTCAACATTTCCCTTGTGTTCAATATTTCAAGTTTTACAGAGTATCATGAAGGTGGCACAGAGGAAGTACCAACAATAGAACAATATGGTATTCCAACACCTACTTCAGGGAAAGATCAGATTGAAGAAATTTTAGATAGCCGTGTGGGAAGGAGTACCAGAAACAGGAAATATGAAGAATATTTGGTGAAGTGGAGAGGAAGGTCTGTCGAAGATTCATCCTGGCTGTCTAAGGCTGAGGTTGACCGTTTGGGTTTTCCTCAACCATCTGAGATGTGACGGGGTCACTTCTCAAATTACCCTGGGTGTTTGATGCAGGAGCATCCAGTGGTGTAAGGGCAATCTTGCATCACCCAAAAAGATGATTTCCATTTTTGTTCATGTTGTTTTCTTTTTGTAGATATTTTTGCATTTCTGGATACCCTTTTCGTCGAATAAGAGTTTCCAACTTTCAGAACTGTTTTTCTGTTTTTCCTGCTTAACTGTTATTTTTAGCAGGTATGAATTTGAAGGCGTGGGAAAATAGAAATTTATGGGAAGGTTCAGAATGGAGAAATAATCACTTTGGTCAAAGAATCAAGTCAAGATCATTCACGGTTTGAAAGTTATTCAAGTTCCAGTTTCTGCTTTTTGCCCTAAAAAAACCTTATGAGTCCAATTTGAGGCCCTAAATGGTTCTGGATGGGCCCAAAAATTTGTGTCAATTCCAAAGTAATCAGCCATAGGTTAAGTTTGCAGAACATCATCTTTTCGAGAGCTTTTCGAAAAGGTATCATCATTGAAGATCCGACGGTCGGATTAAAAGTTATGGCTTCCGAAAGTTGGTGCATATTTTAGAAATGTGCTAAGTTTCGAATGTGAATTTAAATTGAATTTCAAATTGTAATTTTGGCGACCAACCGCAAAAACTCATAACTTGAATATTTTTTTTGGCTCCAAACTGAAAAGGGGCTATATATGGACTAGTTTCTGATTTTTGGATAGCTTTTTGGAGAAAGAGTTCGCATGCTGCGAAAAGGGGATTTTCTGTAATTCTATAAAAAAATTATGAAACTTTTGTAGCTTGCATGTATCACAGAGCTCGAGGATTTAGGATCCTCTACATGTAATATTTTCATTATTGAATAATAATAAAGTTTTCTAGTTCTGTGCATTATTTATGTGTCTCGGGTTTTCTCCCTCGTCAGGTGGTATCAGAGCGGGTTTTCTTGAGCGTGTGAACAGATCGCTGATCATGAGGCAGTTTCCACCAGGACCGTGGTTGCGTGTTCAAAATCTTCAAGATGCCTCCAAGAGTGATTCCTGGTAGGCGTGGTGGTGCCAGAGATGGCAGACATGGTAGAAATGCTGGTGGAAGAGATCCATTGGCAGCCAAGGGTTTCAGAGCCCTCTAGAGACAAATTAATGCATTGCAGGAACAAATGAGAAGAGGGTTAAACCCGAGAAGGAGAGGAGAAAGTGAGGATGAAGAAGAGGTGGAAGATTCAGACATAGAAGAGGAAGAAGAAGCAATTGATCAAGATCAGATGCAGTTGATAAGGGCCATTTCGAAGATCGAAAAAAGACCCAGAATAGAAGTCCCCAGTTATTTTGAAAGTTTGAACCTGGAAGAGTTGATCGACTGGATCAAGGAGCTAGAAGAATATTTTGAGTATGAAGAAGTAGAGGACCCATATTGGGTTAAGTTTGCAAAAACGAAGTTGAAGGGCCATGCCAATATTTGGTGGAAAGAGGTCCAGTTATAGAGAAATCATAAAGGAAAGGGAAAGATCAGCAGTTGGGATCGCATGGTGGAGAAACTGAAGAAGCAGTTCATACCAGTAGACTACGAGTTAGATTTGATGAACAAATTGCAAGGGTTGAAGCAAAGAAGTAGATCTGTAAAAGAATACACAGAATATTTTCACAAGATGATCATCAAAACAGGCCATGCAGAGGCCGACAAGGAGAAGGTAGCCCATTATCTTAAAGGGTTACGACCGAGAATTCAAGAGGAGCTAGCCTGGTCAGAATGACCACCATTGAGGATGCATACCATTTTTCTCTGAAAGTTGAGGAGAAGCTGAACAAAAGATTTGACAGCAAGCAAAAAGGACGAGGAGGTCAAAGCAGAAGGGGTAGTGGAAGATCTTTTAGAAGCCAAAATGAGGATGAAAGGAAAAATGAAGATGTGGGTACCAGTCAAAGCCAGAAGAATGATAACTTCTACCCCCTCGTGATCAAAATACTGGTGATCAAAGAGGTAGAGGATGAAGAAGATCTGGGCCAAGACCCGGAAGAGGTGGTTTCAGAGGAACTGGTTTCCATTGTGGTGAAGAAGGGCATCAAGCCTACGACTGTCCACAACACCAAGGAAGGACAGATAGAAGGCCAGAAGGTCATGGAAGGGTTGCACGTGTAGATGAGGAGGCTCAATCCGAGCATTCAGATGATGCAGAAGGGGAAGAAGCCCTAGTTGTTAGAAGAGCCCTGGTGACTGAAGAGAAAGAGCCAAAATAGAGGAAGAATTTGTTCCGCACAAGGTGCAAGTGTGAAGACAAGTTTTGTGAGGTCATTATTGACAATGGGAGCACCGATAATCTGGTGTCAGAAGAGATGGTTACAAAGTTGATGTTGAAAAGGGAAAGGCATCCACATCCATATCGGATTGCCTTGTTGCAGAAGGACCACAAAGTTTTGGTCAATGAGCAGTGTTTGGTGAAGTTTAAGATCAGGAGCTATCGTGATGAGGTACTTTGTGATATCATCCCCATGGATGCATGTAACATGTTGTTGGGGAGGTCGTGGCAGTTCGATAGGTGTGTTGTACATGATGGCCATGCAAACACTTATTCCCTGATGAAGGATGGAGTCTCTCATAAGTTGAAACCCCTGAAGAAGGATGAAGAAAAGGTATGCAGTAGTGCTAGAATTTGTTTTGTTGATGGAAGGAAATTTTTAGAAGGCATGAAGCATGAGTGTATGTGTTATGCATTGATTCCTAGAATGGAAAAGGAAGATAGTGAGAAGGTGCCAGTAGAAGTTTTTGGACTATTGGATGAGTTTCAGGAGATTATTTATGACAATGTACCTAAGGGTTTACCACCAATGAGGAAGATTAGTCATCAGATTGACTTGATCCCTGGAGCCAGTTTTCCAAATAAGGTAGCTCATAGAATGACTCCTGTAGAAAATGAGGAGTTGAACAGAAAAGTTCAGGATTTGTTGAGAAAGGGTTTGATTCGAGAAGTCTGAGCCCATGTGCAGTACCTGCAGTACTAGCACCAAAGAAGGATGGGGAGTGGAGGATGTGTAACCACTCCCAAGCCATAAATAAGATAACAATCAAGTACAGATTTCCCTTGCCAAGGATGGATGACCTGATGAACTGTTTGAGTGGAGCATAGTACTTCAAAAAGATTGATTTGAAGAGCGGATATCACCAAATCCGGATTCGAGAGGGTGATGAATGGAAGACTACCTTCAAGACCAAGGAGGGTCTGTAGGAGTGGTTATTCATGCCTTTTGGGCTAACCAATGCACCGAGCAAATTCATGCGGCTCATGAACGAGGTACTGAAAGAGTTCTGGGGAATTTTTTTATTTTGTACTTAGATGATATTTTAATATTCAGTAAATCCCTAGGTGAGCATTTGATGCATAGTCGTAGGGTATTTGAAAAGTTGAGAGAGGAGAAACTGTTGATAAATTTGAAAATTTGTAGTTTTGTTAAAAAGGAGTTAGTGTACTTGGGGTTTTTTGTCTCAGCAGAGGGTCTAAAGATGGACCCAGAGAAGGTGAAGGCTATTCTAGAATGGCCTACCCCAAGAACTACTACTGAGGTGAGATATTTCCATGGTTTGGCTAGTTTTTATATAAAGTTTATTACAAACTTCAGTAGTATTTTCTCACCCCTGACTGAAACAATGAGAGGGGATAGAAAAGAGTTCAAGTGGAGCACTGGAGTAGCAAAGAGTTTTGATCTGTTGAAGCAGAAGGTGACAGAGCAACCAATTTTAGCCCTCATAGATTTCAATAAGGTGTTTCAGGTGGATTGTGATGCCAGTGGTTGTGTCATTGGAACAGTGATGAGCCAAGAAGGTAAGCCTATTGCCTATTTTAGTGAAAAGTTAAATGATGCAAAGAGAAAGTACTATGTATATGATCATGAATTTTATGCAATAGTTCAAGCATTAAAGAAATGGAGACATTATCTGTTGCTGAAATAATTTGTTTTGTTTACTGATCATCCAGCATTACAGTATCTAAGTAGTCAGGGAAAATTAAATTAGAGGCATATGAAATGGGTAGAATTTTTGCAGAGTTATACTTTTGTTTTAAAGCATAGGAGTGGAAAGTCGAATAGGGTTGCAGATTCCTTAAGTAGGATGCAAACATTGTTGACAGAGATGTAGATTGAAGTGGTTGGGTTCAATGAACTCAAGACACTGTATCCTGAAGATCTTGATTTTACAGAGGCTTGGAAAGCTTGCAAGGAGCCTGTTACAGTTGACAGGACGAAGTGGCTAGATTTCATAATCCAGGATGGCATGTTATTTAAGGGAAGTCAATTGTGTATTCTGAGGAGTTCCATGAGGGAGAACCTGATAAAGGAGAAGCACAATGGAGGAATAGCAGGACATTTTGGTCTGGATAAGACTATTTCCATTATCAGTGAACATTATTATTGGCCCCAATTATCACAAGATGTGAAGAAGTTTGTGCAAAGTTGTAGGGTATGTCAGATGGCTAAATGAGTGATCCAAAATACGGGAATGTATCTGCCCTTACTTGTACCAGAGAGGTCGTGGGTGGATATAAGTATGGACTTTGTTCTTGGTTTGCCAAGGACACAAAGAGGGAATGATTCAGTATTTGTGGTAGTTGACAGGGTTTCGAAGATGGCATATTTCATCCCATTCCAAAAGACCCATGATGTAGTCCACATTGCTAACTTGTTCTTCAGAGAGTTGGTGAGGCTACATGGTCTACCAAAGAGTATAGTCTCATATCGTGACACAAAAATTGTTGGATACTTTCGGAGGACCTTGTAGAAAATTTTGAAAATGAAGTTGAAGTTTAGTTCTGCACACCATCCACAAACCGATGGGAAAACTAAGGTTGTGAATAGAAATCTCGGTAACCTACTGAGATGCTCGGTAGGAGATAAAGCCAAGGGATGGGACTTGATCTTTCCCCAGGTAGAATTTTCTTACAATAATTTTGTCAACAGAAGCACTGGGAGATCACCATTCCAGATTGTGTATGGAGGCAGTCCCAGGACTGCTCCAGAATTGAGGAAGATGGATCAGGAGAAGAAGACTAGTGCTAAAGCCGAAGACTTTGTAGAGCACATCAAGAATATACATGAGAAGGTAAGAGAACATATTAACAAGATGAATATGCAGTATAAGGCTAAGGTAGATCAGAAGAGGAGGTATAAGGAGTTTTAGATTGCTGATGAATTGATGGTCCACTTGAGGAAAGAAAGGTTTCCAATGGGAACCTATAATAAATTGAAGATGAAGAATTTTGGTCCCTATAAAATTGTGAAGAGGCATGAATCAGGGAATGCATATGAGGTAGAGTTGCCAGATGGAGTCAACATTTCCCCTGTATTCAATATTTCAGGTTTGACAGAGTATCATGAAGGTTGCACAGAGGAAGTACCAACAATAGAACAATATGGTATTCCAGCACCTACTTCAAAGAAGGAGCATATTGAAGAAATTCCAGATAGCCGTGTGGGAAGGAGTACCAGAAACAGGCAATATGAAGAATATTTGGTGAAGTGGAGAGGAAGACCTTTCGAAGATTCATCCTAGCTGTCTAAGGCAGAGATTGACCGTTTGGGTTTTCCTCAACCATCTGATACGTGATGGGGTCATTTCTCAAATTACCCTAGGTGTCTAATGCAGGAGCATCCAGTTTCTACTTTTTTCCCTAAAAGACCTTCTGAGTCCAATTTGAGGCCCTAAATGGTTCCGAATGGGCCCGAAAATTTGCAGAAATTCCAAAATAGTGAGCTAAAGGCCTACTTTATGGAACATCATCTTTTCGAGAGCTTTTCGAAAAGGTATTATCATTGAAGATCCGACGGTCAGATTAAAAGTTATGGCTTCTGGAATTTGGTGCATATTTTAGAAATGTGCTAATTTTTTAATGTGAATTTAAATTGAATTTCAAATTGTAATTTTGGCACCAAACCGCCAAAACTCATAACTCGAATGTTGTTTTTGGCTCCAAACCAAAAAGGGGCTATATATGGGCTAGTTTCTTATTTTTGGATAGCTTTTTGGAGAAAGAGTTCGCATGCTGGGAAAATGGGATTTTCTGTAATTCTGTAAAAAAAATTTGAAACTTTTGTAGCTTGCATGTATCACAGAGCTCGAGGATTTGAGATCCTTTGGATGTAAGATTTTCATTATTGAATAATAATAAAGTTTTCTAGTTGTGTGCATTATTTTTGTGTCTCAGGTTTGCTCCCTCGTCCTCTTCACATGCCAATTAAACACAAAATGGGTTTCAATGGGTGTCCTTGAATTCAAAATCATCTTAGATTCTATCACTATCAATGCATACATATCTAATTTTACTGCGTATATGCACCGAGGGAACCTCCAAACCCCATAAAAAACCCTCACCGATAGCTCTACTAACTTGCATGGCTCTGCTACGTTGCAGGTTCATGAGCAGTTGTGTATCCTTAGTCTAGCGTGGTGAAGGATTAGTAATGCACGTCTATGTGGAATGCACATTTCCTTTGCGGCAGGTGTTATCGTCATCGTACAGATGTTCAACAGTTGCATATATTTTATTTTAAACATCCATATTGACACCGCCTACATGGGAAAAATGGCATTCAAGTTTTGTTGTACACGATGAAAATGTCGCTGCAATGGAACGCCTTACGGTGTAATTAAAATGTTGTATTGAATATTGCACATTCTCTTTACATGGTTTTCCTGCCAATTTCTTCAGGCTCAAGAAAATCGTCTCCTTGACAAAGTCTGTAAGAAATTATTTAAATGATTGAAAAGCAAAGGGAAACCTAAGCCTAGAAACCCCATCTTATAACCCAAAATCATTGCCACTATTTGTTGAGTCATACGCTCTATATTAGAAAAGAAATTTTATAATTTATATATATTAATACTTTGTACTGAAGCCTTGCTATGCTTCTCTCTTGCAAGTGAGAGGAAAGAAAGTATGTCTTTTTATATCAATATATATTCCCAATGTTTTTTTCATTATAATAAAAACAAGTGCCAATTACTGTTTATCTCTATATTCTTATTGTTTTTTTATGTCAATATATATTCTCAATGTTTTTTTCATTATAATAGAAACAAGTGTCAATTATTGTTTTTTAGATTTGATAAAAAATAAATGTAAGTTTTATTAATGTGAATAAAAAAAAATGTATTTTTTGTTAATTATAGTATTTTAGTATTGTTAATTAGTTATTTTAATCATCTAACCTTAACCCTAACTCATACCCTAACTCTAATTCTATCCCCAACCCTAACCCTATCCCTAACTCTAACCCTAACAATAAATTTTAAACCATTATCTTAATCCTAGAGCTATCTCTAATCTTAACTATGATCACAACACTATCCATAATTATAAATCTATTTTTTTATCACTAACTTTTAAATAAATAACATATTTAACAAATGTTATATTACGAATTATTATATATTAAATAAATTTTATAAATAAAATAAATATAATATATTGTAAAAATCATTAAAAGTTAGATATTACATGTTTCCAATGTTTCTTCTCTTATTATTAATATAAAATTGTTATATATTAAAATGATTATTTATTACAAGTTGTTTATTTTTAATTTAATTTATATATTAAAAAATAAAATATATTATATTAAATTATCAAATTTGATTCATAGTAGGTACAAGTGCAACTATATCTCTTCATTCAAATTAATAATTGTTAAATATTAACAAATCAATGATTATAGATGGTATGATTTTGAGTAAACACTTCTAGATTAAACTATGTATGCTATTTTGAATTGATGTTTTGAACCACACTAAATGATTCAACGTATGAAGAGGATAATGAAGAATATGATTGTAGAAATGACCTTAAGAAGAGTTAAGTGGTGGGAAAGGGTAGGGAGGAAGGATATTGGAAAATAAAGTAAAAGTGAAAATAAGCAAAAAATGATGAAGAAATAATAAAAAATGAATAATATAGTAATATGATATAACACAAATAAATGGATCGAAAAAGGTTAAAGTTAAATGTCTCAAACAATGAATAAATAACTCCAATGACCTTACCCTAGCCTTTGGAAATATATTAAAGTAGTAGGCCCAAGTGCAACTATATCTCTTCATTCAAATCAATAATTGTTAAATATTAACGAATCAATTATTATAGATGGTATGATTTTTTCAAGGCTCGTGAATGATAGAGTAAACACTTCTAGATTAAACTATGTATGTTATTTTGAATTGACGTTTCAAACCACACTAAATGATTCATCGTAGGAAGAGGATAATGAAGAATATGATTGTAGAAATGACCTTAAGAAGAGTTAAGTGGTGGGAAAGGGTAGGGAGGGAGGATATTGGAAAATGAAGTAAAAGTAAAAATAAGAGAAAAAATGATGAAGAAATTAAAAAAAATGAATAATATAGTAATATGATATAACATAAATAAATGTATCGAAAAAGGTTAGAGTTAAATGTCTCAAAAAATGAATAAATAACTCTAATGACCTTACCCTAACCTTTGGAACCACACTAAATGATTCATCGTAGGAAGAGGATAATGAAGAATATGATTGTAGAAATAATCTTAAGAATATTTAAGTGGTGGGAGAGGGTAGGGAGGGAGGAGATTGAAAAATGAAGTAAAAGTGAAAATAGGAAGAAAAAAAATGATGAAGAAACAACAGAAGAATGAATAATATAAATATGATATAACACAAATAAATGGATCAAAAAAGGTTAAATGTCTCAAATAGTGAATAAATGACTCTAAGAGAAATATAAATATGAATTATATAACAAAATGAATTATGAATAAATGGCTCTAAGAGAATTATAAATATGAATTATTGAGGAACAATTATCAAAATTATTAAAAGAAATGAAAGAAGATATAAAGAAAAATATACTAAAACTTAAAACAATAATAATTTAACCAAAGAAAAAAGAAAAAGATGAGATTATATATAAAATATAAATTGGAAAATTAAAGAAATGATTCAATTAAAATCAAAAAATAGATGGTTAAAATATAATAGATTATAATATATATAACCTATAATATATATTAATATAAATAGATAAAATTATAATAATTTATATAATATATATTAATATATATAAAAACATAGATTAAAGGAGAACCTAAAAAATACTACCTTTAATAACATAAGATACAAATAGAAATAATATATATAAACTCTACATTATAATATATATATATTAAAATAGGTTGTATATTATACCATAAAATATTAAAAACATAGATAACAAAGATAATAGTCTAATTGAAAGAATAATACAAATTTTATTTTATTTTATTTTAATCATGTGAATTCAAATCTCTAGTTAATTGATTTTTGTAGATTTTCTTTAATAAAAAAATAACAATTACATTCTAAAAAAAAGTCAAAATAAGTAACATTTATTTATTTTAGAAAGGTTTAATGAAATGATTTTATAAAGCAAAAAATGAAAAATCATTATTTAAAAAAATGTTTACCGTGCTTTCCTACAAATGGGTCAATAACACACATAACTTTCCTACCTTGCTTTCCTACAAATGAGTCAATAACACACATAACTTTTTAACCAATCATATGCACAAGAAATAATTTTTGTAATTTGTAAAGTTAAATATTTTACAAGTTCACTTTACAAAATTAAATTTTATTTTAATTTTTTTTAAATATTGTTTTTTATTGGTTGAAAGCTAAATTATTAATAATTAGTTAACTAAAAAAAGTCAAACTCATTACAATAGTACTATGCCAATGGAAAGTACTAATAAATGGAGATAAATTTCATCTTCCTAATTTAATCTACAATAGCATCCAAAAAAATATCAAGATTCTCCATTAATCAACATTAAAAATCTTTGTCGAAATTTAAAAAATAACAATTACATTCTAAAAAAAGTCAAAATAAGTAACATTTATTTATTTTAGAAAGATTTAGTGAAATGATTTTATAAAGCAAAAAATGAAAAATCATTCTTTAAAAAAAATGTTCAAATAACACACATAACTTTCCTACCTTGCTTTCCTACAAATGAGTCAATAACACACATAACTTTTTAACCAATCATATGCACAACAAATATTTTTTTTAATTTGTAAAGTTAAATATTTTTCAAGTTCACTTTACAAAATTAAAAAAATATATATTTTTTTTAAATAATGTTTTTGATTGCTTGAAAGCTAAATTATTAATAACTAGTTAACTAAAAAAATTCAAACTCTTTACAATAGTACTATTCGAATGACAAGTACTAATAAATGGAGATAAATCTCATCTTCCTAATTTAATCTACAATAACATCCAAAAAATCTCAAGATTCTCCATTAATCAACATTAAAAATCTTTGTTGAAATACAATTGTGAATCACATTACATCAATATTTATTAAAGTCAAATTTCTCCAAAACTCTTAAAAGGAAGCTTTGATTGACATGGTCATATGTCATTTTTATATCTAGTTTAACCAACATCATTTTTTTCCTGTGCATTTATGGAACATATGTATAGCTTCACATGAGCAATGAATATTCGATTTGTGTTGGGTTTCCCTAGAGTGAACACACTTTGTTCTTCTGAAATTATCTTTGAAAATATTTGTTTTATTTAGTTAGATATTTTCTTATAAATTATTTTGCATGGAGAAATGGGCATAAAATTATCTAATGATTATATAGTACTTTTCTTTAGTATTAGTACAACAAAAGATGTTATTTAAATCCTTGAGAACTAACACATCCAAAAGATCGATGCAAATGATATCCCAATATTATCAAAAAAATTGCTAGAAATCCATTTGAATTCGAAGCATTATTAGATGCCGGCTAAAAAGCGACACTTATATATCTCCTTTGAATACAAAGGCCTCATGATGGAGTTGTTTTATTCTTGAGAGACCACACTTGGATTGTTATCTAAAAATCTTAAAATTAAGGCTTCATTGGTATTGTCATACCATTTTATTTACCAAATTGTATAGTTATTTACTATTTTATTCACAAAAGTAATAAGTAGGCTCTTTTATATTTTTTGTTAACATACTCGGATCATTACATTCTACCCTTTTCTATCAATTACATCATTCAACACAATTTATAAATTATCAAAAATTAAAATAATAATTTTACAGATTCAAAACTTAAGACACTTTTATGTGACACTACTTAATTTAATAACCATCAATCAAACTAATAATTAGAAATTTAGAATTAAAATATTGTTTGATTAAATAAGGATGGAAGGAATTGAAAAGAAGTTTTTTTGTATTACTAAGTCTTTTGAAGTCATATGTTGGTTTCATATTTGTGTGTCGTCAAGGTATTCTTTTGAAGTCAGATGTTGGTTTCGTATTTGTGTAAGCTATTCAATATAAGACAAAAACTACTCGAACTTTAAAAAACACATGTTAAACTCTCACTCTTTAGGTGACTTGTGTGGAACCTTTTAACTCATGTGGAACCCTTTTTTTTGGGCATTGAAGTCCAATGGTCAGCCTTGTTCTTCTCTTAGGTGAAGTGATCATTTCTTGAAGATTTATCCTTTGTGGATAATGTAATTGATTACTATGCCTTTTGAAGTCAGATGTTGGTTTTGTATTCGTTTCTCATAAAGCTATTATATATAAGATAAAAATTTATACTTGACTTAAAAACACACGTTAAGCTCTCACTCTTTAGGTGACTCATGTGGGACCCTTTTTGTTAGGTGTTGAAGTCCAATGGTCAGCCTTGTTTTTCTCTTAGGTGAAGTGATCCTTCATTTCGTGAAGATTTATCCTTTTGGATAATGTAAATGAATATTATTCATTACCGAAATTACATATAGATGATGTTGTAAATGTATTCAAACAATGAGATATTAATGAGAATTCCCCTGTTTAAAAATGGATATAGCCAAATTGATGAACCACTATGTTGCCAAAAAGTGTATAACTTGCTTGGTATGGGAACAATTGATGATAAATTGGACTTAATGAGGCCTTGATTTGGTTTTGTGAGGTGTTTACACATCCACACTAGGTCTTGGGCCCTTGCAAATTGAATAAAATACATTTAACAATGTCTTGTAAAGGTGTTCTAAGGTGTTGTAACACATCTTCACACTTTTTTAGGACCATAATGTTATAATTAGCCTAAACAACCTTTCCAAGACCTATTTCAAAGTGTTGTAAAGTCTTGTAACAAAATTTAACACTTTCCTAGGCTTTTCATTAATATTTACACATTTCTTATGCTTTAAATGGCCCCTTTATGCACTTACAAGCCTTAATTAAGTGTCTTGTTGAAGAAGAACCTGATAAACAACATTCAATACATCTTAATCTCCAACATCCACTCAAAATTTCCCAAGTGGACTAATTCGCCACCTTGGGTGACTTAGTCCCATTTGGCTCAAAAATCAAAATAAATTCAAATTTCTTTTGGGTTTTTATTCTTCAAGACCTAAGGTCGGCCTATGATGAAGTATTTTAAAGAATTTAGGCATAATTGTGTATAAATAATGGTTTCTTCCCTCATTTTTCAAACTCCTAACTCATCTTAATTCATTCCTCTTTCTTCCATCATTCATCTTCATCATTCTTCTCAAGCAAGCTAGGGTTTTATCATTCCAAGACATCAAGGTAGCTCTCTAAGTCATTCAAAGGTTGAATCAACATCCATTGTTGCAAAAAATCAAGATCAATCATCATGGCAAGGTACTAACTCCATTGTTTCATGCTTCATTACTTTTTTTCTTCATTTTGGTTTAATTACCTAAAAGGGGTTTGACCAAGGCAAACCCCCATGCCCTAACATTCAGCATTTCTTTCTCTTTCATTGTGTGTTTGCAGATTTAGGCAGTTTGAGGGTTTGAGGATCAATGAAGATTAGGTTGAAGACTTATTGAAGACATTTACTTGTTTGCAAAGACAAAATATCCATTAAAATTCACCTTCAGGCCCGAAAATCAAAGTTTCAGAAGCGGAAACCTGAGGGAAACCAAAGTGCAGACCTAAGGCTTCCATTTCCACTTCTAAATTTTCAAATATTCAGAAGTAGACTAAGTCGCCACTAGATCAAGACCACCAAGATCACCTTCTACCATAGATCAAGTGGGTATCTTGTCGAGACTCCTCCAAGGTCACTTGCTCACCCTTCCTCCAAGAACTCAAAAGAAATTCTATTACAAGACTTCATTTTGTGCATATCATAGAGTTCATGGTCATTCCACTAATTAATGTAAGGCTTTGAGTCGTAAAATCAAACATTTTCAAGAGTTTGGTATGATTCCCTCTGTGGGGGGCACCTAGTTCCTCTAATTGATACTGATTATCACTCTAGCATGCATTTCATCAATCGTTTTGGCTCACTAAGTGGGGGAAAGGGGTTTGATAGCATTGTCCTCATATGTCACTTGTGGTTGCCTCCTTTGGCTAGTCATTAACCTTTCATGAATACATAACAGAAAGCTTGGGATGTGGAAAACATGCCTTAAGTTGGCTCGCATATGACATACTTCCCTTTTTCATGACGTAGCTTATCAGAAACATGTGACTTGGCATAGGGTTTTCTGAGTAAGCTCTCATGTCTCCTACTTTAAAGCAATTGCTCACAGTAATGGTGTTGCAACTACTTTAAAGTGGGGGGCATACATCACCACTCACATTTCATTGTGCGGTTTCTTTCTTGTGATGCATCCTTTTCTTGGTGGAGTCATTGAGCTTGATTCCCTCCAAGAGCATGATACTTATTTTGACATATCCTCTCTTGGAGACATTAAGCATGATGTTCCCTAAGATGAGACCTTACATGAATTAAGAAAAATCCCTTTGAACAATCCTTACACTATTCTACATTAACAATGTCTATGAGTGTCAAGCATACGAATTTTTGCTGACTTCATAGAGCTTGAAAATCATTTTCCTTTGTGGTGCCTTATTAAATTTATCAAGAGGTATAACTTTGGTATGGTTGAGCGGGAAGCCCATTCCAAGGCACGAATTTCCCCATAGCCACCTATGTGTTTGAGTGCATACCAACTAGTGTATGTTTCTCACCTTTGGGATTTCTCACCCTGAGGACAACCAGAAGTTTTGTGGCCCCAAAGTGAGTATACTTGGGCTTTCTCACCCAGCGAACAACCAAGAAGTTCCATCGGCCTAGAGTGAGTACACATTTTCAAACAAACAAGCCTAGATCTAATCCACAACGTGTTGGATAGATAGTCGAAGCTTGATCCACCCCTTTTCATTTTCATATTTCTTTTCATCCTAGTTCTTGCCATTTCATGATTATGTATCTTGATGGTTTGACTTAGGATCATGGATCCTAGGGGCTTGTGCAACCTCCTTCGACACCCTATGTCTCTTCCATGTTGACCCAAAAGGACCCTTTTTCTTTTTCACTTATAAATTTTTCTTTTTGTTTTGTGTTTCCCCTTTTGGGGACGATGCAAAGCATTGAGACACCCTATGTCTCTTCCATGTTGACCCAATTAGTCCCTTTTCCTTTTTACTTTGTCTTTTTCTTGTTTTTTCCTTTTGGGGATGACACAAGGTATTGAGACTGAGATGTCTCCTTCATGTTGACCCAAAAGATTTTGCATTTTCATTGTCCTTTCACTTTTTTTTTCCTTTTGGGGATGATGCAAAGTGTTGAGACTGCAATGTCTCTTCCATGTTGACCCAAAACAAAAAACAAAAAATCATTTTTTTTTGCTCTCTTTGTGTCATCCTTCCAATTCTATGTGCTTTTGGAAATGATGACAGTTTTGCGCTCTTTCATAAAAAACATTGCAGCAACAAACATACTGACCCCAAATCTATAGATCCCTTATGTGTTTGGTGTATTACTTTTTGGGGGGCAACTCCCTTCTTTTGTTTTTTTTTTCATTTACATGAAGCAGCCAAACTTAGAAACATATGACTTGGCATAGGATCTTTCCAAGTTGGCTCTCATGTCTTGTTTTCCTTTTGTATTTTTCCTTTGCTACTTTAAAGTAATTTCTCTCAAACCAGTGTGCAGCAATTCCTTTGAAGTGGGGGCCATACATTGATATCATTTCATTTGCATTTTTGCATTCTAAGTGTAGCCTTGTCACTTCATATGATGTGTTCGTCACTTTGTGGATGACATTGGGTGAGATGTCCTTCATAAATGTGATCTATCTTAGCATATTACATTCCTCTTGGTGGTCTGATGCAACACAATGCACCCCCTAAGTTGTGAATATTCTATTCTTTGATTGGTCCACTCTTGGAGACATTAGACACAATGTTCCCTAAGTGATAAACCTTGCATAAACTTAACAAGACACCTTTTGCATTTCAATTTTTATATTTTTACCACTTTGCATAATAGAGCTTGCATGCCTGTGGTACCTTGCATTTTTTCATGATTTCTAAGCATACGAAGTTGTGCTTGTCTCATGAAGCACGAACAATCATTATCCTTTGTGGCACCTTGTTAAAATTATCAGTAGGTATAACTTTAATATGGTTGAGTGAGAAGCCCATCCAATGGCACGACTTTCCCCATAGCCGCCTATATGTTTGTGAGTGCATAGGTCAACTACCGTATGTTTCTCACCTTTGGGATTTATCACCCCACAAACAACCAGAATTTTTGTGGCCCCAGATTGAGTATACTTGGGCTTTCTCACCCGGTGGACAACCAAGAAGTTTCGTCGGCCCGAAGTGAGTACACATTTTCAAACAAACAAGCCTAGATCTAATCCATAACATGTTGGATGGATGGTCGAAGCTTGATCCACCCCTTTTCATTTTCATCTTTCTTTTCATCCTAGTTCTTTCCATTGAATGATTATGTATCTTGATGGTTTGACTTAGGATCATGAATCCTGGGGGCTTGTGCAACCTCCTTTGATCTTTTTCATTCTTTGTCATCCGCATTGGTATGATTGGACTCCGCTTGAATGGCTACTTTAGCAAGATTTTGAAGCAAGTTCATCCTCTCACTAAAGTGAGGCATTAATGTGTTGCCAACAAGTGTATACCTTACTTGATATGGGAATAATTCATGATAAATTAGACTAAATGAGGCCTTGATTTGGTGTTGTGAGGTGATTACACATCCACACTAGTTATTGGGCCCTTGAAAATTGAATAAAATACATTTAACAATGTCTCGTAAAGGTGTTGTCAGGTGTTGTAACACATCTTCATGCTTTTCTAGGACCAAGGTGTGTGCAGGATCATGATGGGCCAAAAAGTGGCAATATGATGGGTATGTGTAGGGTATGTGGCTAATGACTTTTTTTTTACCCAAAATTGATAAAAGGAAAAGGGTTTTTAAAGGAGATTCTCGATTTTCCACCAATATAAATTATGTTTTACTTTTAATTTAATAAATAATTATTATTCATTTTCTATTTGAATTACGACTAAAGTCTCGATTGATAAGCTTATTGAAAAACGTCTATAGCTTTCAAATGGTATCACATTTTTTGAATCTAAAACATGTGTCACATTCTATGCTTCGCATACTATAATATTAAAAAAAAATGAATTTCATGAAGTTTTGACCAAGTTAAGGTGGTTAGACATACGATTTTGTATATATTTTAAAAGTAATCAAAAATAATAATTAATTATTTACTTGGGAAAAAATTACAAAAAAATATGCATCACATCATGACATGAGTCCTCTACTTATATCTAAAATCTTATAAAAATGTATTATCATTTTATTGTGGTTAGGGTGGACAGACAGACACCTACTTCTTATTTTTTCCTTGATATTTTAGTACTACTACATTGAAATTTCAAATTTTCACCAAATAGATTTTTTTTTTTAAATAAACCTATTAGTTTAGAAACTACATTCAATTTGCCAAAGATTTTATTCTTGCATATTTTTGAAATAATATAGATAAATTATTCAAATTTTTACGTCAAGTTTCCTAACTCTAATTTTTTTTTAAAAATTGCCACTTAAGGGCCTATTTTTTCCATGATGATCCTGCACATACCCACCATAATGTTATAATTCACCTAAATAACCTTACCAAGACTTATTTCAAACTATTGTAAAGTCTTGTAACAAACTTTCACAATTTCCTAGGCTTGGTATTAATATTTACACCTTTCTTATGCTTTAAATGGCCCCTTTATGCACTTACAGCCTTAATTAAGTGTTGTGTTGAAGAAGAACCCGATAAACAACATTCAATACATCTTAATCTCCAACATCCACTCAAAATTGACCAAGTGGACTGTCGTCACCTTGGGTGACTTAGTCCCATTTGGCTCAAAAATCAAAATAAATTCAAAATTTTTTTGGGTTTTTATTCTTCAATACCTAAGGTCGGCCTGTGATGAAGTATTTTCGGGAATTTAGGCTTAATTATGTATAAATAAGGGTTTTTTCCTTCATTTTGCAATCTCCTAACTCATCTTAATTCATTCCTCTTTCTTCCATCATCATCTTCATCATTCTTCTCAAGCAAGCTAGGGTTTTATCATTCCAAGACATCAAGGTAGCTCTCTAAGTCATTCAAAGGCTGAATCAACATCCATTGTTGTAGAAAATCAAGATCAGTCATCATGGAAAGCTACTAACTCCATTGTTTCATGCTTCATTACTTTTTTTCTTCATTTTGGTTTAATTACCTAAAAGGGGTTTGACCAAGGCAAACCCCCATGCCCTAACATTCAACATTTCTCTCTCTTTCATTGTGTGTTTGCAGATTTAGGCAGTTTGAGGGTTTGAGGATCAATGAAGATTAGGTTGAAGACTTATTGAAGACATTTAATTGTTTGCAAAGATAAAATATCCATTAAAAGTCACCTTCAGGCCTGAAAATCAAAGTTTCAGAAGCGGACACCTGTGGGAAACCAGAGTGTAGACCTAGGGCTTCCATTTCCACTTTTGAATTTTTAGAGATTCAGAAGTGGACTAAGTCGCCACTAGATCAAGACCACCAAGATCACCTTCTACTATAGATCAAGTGGGTATCTTGTCGAAACTCCTCCAAGATCACTTGCTCACCCTTCCTCCAAGAACTCAAAAGAAATTATATTACAAGACTTCATTTTGTGCATATCATAGAGTTCATGGTCATTCCACTAATGAATGTAAGGCTTTGAGTCATAAAATCAAACATTTTCAGGAGTTTGGTATGATTCCCTCTGTGGGGGGCACCTAGTTCATCTAATTGATACTGATTATCACTCTAGTATGCATTTCATCAAATTTTTTGGCTCACTAAGTGGGGGAAAGGGGTTTGATAGCCTTGTCCTCGTATGTCACTTGTGGTTTCCTCCTTTGCCTAGTCATTAACCTTTCATGAATACGTAAGAGCAAGCTTGGGATGTGGACAACATGCCTTAAGTTGGCTCGCATATGACATACTTCCCTTTTTCATGACGTAGCTTATCGGAATTATGTGACTTCGCATAGGGCTTTTTGAGTAAGCTCTCATGTCTCCTTCTTCTACTTTAAAGCAATTTCTCATGGTACCGGTGTTTGCAACAGCTTTAAAGTGGGGGGCATACATCACCACTCACATTTCATTGTGCGATTTATTTCTTGTGATGCATCCTTTTCTTGGTGGAGTTATTGAGCTTGATTCCCTCCAAGAGTGTGATACTTCTTTTGACTTATCCTCTCTTGGAGACATTAAGCATGATGTTCCCTAAGATGAGACCTTGCACGAATCAAGCAAAATCCCTTTGAACAATCCTTACACTATTCTACATTAACAATGTCTAGGAGTGTCAAGCATATGAAGTTTTTCTTACTTCATAGAGCTCAAAAATAATTTTCCTTTGTGGTGTCTTATTAAATTTATCAGGAGGTATAACTTTGGTATGGTTGAGCAGGAAGCCCACTCCAAGGAATGAATTTCCCCATAGCCACCTATGTGTTTGAATGCATACCAACTAGCGTATGTTTCTCACCTTTGGGATTTCTCACCCTGCGGACAACAAAAATTTTTGTGGCCCCAGAGTGAGTATACTTGGGCTTTCTCACCTAGCGGACAACCAAGAAGTTATGTAAACTGAGAGTGAATACACATTTCAAACAAACAAGCCTAGATATAATCCACAACGTGTTGGACAAATGGTCTAAGCTTGATCCACCCCTTTTCATTTCCATCTTTCTTTTCATCCTAGTTCTTGCCATTGCATGATTATGTATCTTGATGGTTTGACTTAGGATCATGGATCCTGGGGGATTTTGCAACCTCCTTCAATGCCCTATGTCTCTTCCATGTTGACCCAAAAGGCCCTTTTTTTATTTTTCACTTTTCTTTTTCTTTTTGTTTTGTGTTTCTCCTTTTGGGGATGATGCAAAGTGTTGAGATTCCCTATCTCTTCCATGTTGACCCAATCGGTCCCTTTTCCTTTTTACTTTGTCTTTTTCTTGTGTTTTCTTTTTGGGAATGATGCAAGGTATTCAAACCAAGATGTATCCTTCATGTTGACCCAAAATATTTTTCCTTTTCAATTTATTTTCACTTGTGTTTTTCTTTTGGGGATGACGCAAAGTGTTGAGACCACAATTTGTCTCTTCCATGTTGACCCAAAATGGATTTTATTTTTTCATTTTTTTTCACTCTCTTCATGTCACCCTTCCAATTCTATGTGCTTTGGGGAATGATGACAATTTCTAGCTCTTTCATAAAAAACATTGTAGCAACAAACATACTGGCCCTAAATCTATAGATCCCTTATGTGTTTGGTGTATTCCTTTCTGGGGGAGCAACTCCCTTCTTTTGTTTTTTTTTTCGTTTACATGAAGCAACCAAACTTAGAAAAATATGACTTGGCATAGGATATTTCCAAGTTGGCTCTCATGTCTTGTTTTCTTTTTGTATTTTTTCCTTTGCTACTTTAAAGTAATTTCTCTCAAACCAGTGTGCAGCAATTCCTTTAAAGTGGCGGGCATACATTGGCATCATTTCATTTGCATTTTTGCATTCTAAGTGTAGCCTTATCACTTTGTATGATGTATTTTTCACTTTTTGGATGACATTGGGTGAGATTCCTTCATAAATGTGATCTATCTTGGCATATTGCATTCCTCTTAGTGGTTTAATGTGACACATTGCATCCCGTAAGTTGTGAAAATTCTATTCTTCGATTGGTCCTCTCTTGGAGACATTAGAAATAATGTTCTCTAAGTGATAAACCTTGCATGAACTTAACAAGACACCTTTTTCATTTTACATTTTATTTTTGCATTTTAATTTTTATATTTTTACTACCTTGCATAACAAAGCTTGAATGCTTGTGGTACCTTGCATTTGTTCATGATTTCTAAGCATACAAAGCTTTTCTCTTCTCATGAAGCACAAACTGGCATTCTCCTTTGTGGTTTCTTTTTAAAGTTATCAGGAGGTATAACTTTAATATGGTTGAGCGAGAAGCCCATCCAACGGCACGACTTTCCCCATAGCCACCTATATTTTTGTGGGTGCATAGGTCAACTAGTGAATGTTTCTCACCTTTGAGATTTCTCACCCCGTGGATAACCAAAAGTTTTGTGGCCCCAGAGTGAGTATACTTGGGCTTTCTCACCCGGTGGACAACCAAGAAGTTACATTGGCCTAGAGTGAGTACACATTTTCAAACAAACAAGCCTAGATCTAATCCACAACATGTTGGACATACGATCGAAGCTTGATCCACCCCTTTTCATTTTCATATTTCTTTTCATCCTAGTTCTTTCCATTGCATGATTATGTATCTTGATGGTTTGACTTAGGATCATAGATCCAGGGGGCTTGCACAACCTCCTTTGATCTTTTTCATTATTTTCCATCCACATTGGCATGATTGGACTCCACTTGAATGGCTACTTTAGCGATATTTTGAAGCAAGTTCATCCTCTCACTAAAGTGAGGGCTTAATGTGTTGCCAAAAAGTGTATACCTTACTTGAAAATGGAACAATTGATGATAAATTGGACTTAATGAGGCCTTGATTTGGTGTTGTAAGGTTTTACACATCCACACTAGGTCTTGGGCCCTTGCAAATTGAATAAAATACATTTAACGATGTCTTGTAAAGGTGTTGTAACACATCTTCACACTTTTCTAAGACCATAATGTTATAATTCACCTAAATAACCTTACCAAGACCTATTTCAAAGTGTTGTAAAGTCTTGTAACAAAATTTCACACTTTCCTAGGCTTTTCATTAATATTTACACCTTTCTTATGCTTTAGATGGCCCATTTATGCACTTACAGGCCTTAATTAAGTATCTTCTTAAAGAAGAACCCGATAAACAACATTTAATACATCTTAATCTCCAACATCTACTCAAAATTTCCCAGGTGGACTAAGTCGCCACCTTGGGCGACTTAGTCCCATTTGGCTCAAAAATCAAAATAAATTCAAACTTATTTTGGGTAACTTTTATTCTTCAAGACCTAAGGTCAGCCTTGGATGAAGTATTATTTTGAATTTAGGCATAATTTTTTATAAATAAGGGTTTTTTTCCCTCATTTTTCAATCTCCTAACTCATCTTAATTCATTCCTCTTTTCTCCATCATTCATCTTCATCATTCTTCTCAACCAAGCTAGGTTTTATAATTCCAAGGCATCAAGGTAGCTCTCTAAGTCATTCAAAGGTTGAATCAACATCCATTATTGCAGAAAATAAAGGTCAATCATCATGGAAAGGTAATAACTCCATTTTTTCATGATTCATTACTTTGTTTCTTCATTTTGGTTTAATTACCTAAAAGGGGTTTGACCAAGGAAAACTCGCATGCCCTAACATTCAACATTTCTTTCTCTTTCATTGTGTGTTTGTAGATTTAGGAACTTTGAGGGTTTGAGGATCATTGAAGATTAGGTTGAAGACTTATTGAACACATTTCCTTATTTGCAAAGCCAAAATATCCATTAAAAGTCACCTTCAGGCCCAAAAATCAAATTTTCAGAAGCAGACACCTGTGGGAAACCAGAGTGTGTACCTAGGGCTTCTATTTCCACTTCCAATTTTTTAGAGATTCAGAAGTGGACTAAGTCACCACTAGTAGAAAATTATTATCCCTATACTTTTTTTTTTAGAATTTTTTGTAGATTCGGATACCCATTTGGCTGAAATAGGCTCTAAAGCAATTTTCTGAAACTGGGAATAAATCACCCAGCCCGGTGATCACTTAGTCTCACCAGGCTTAAAAATTAGAATTTCAGTAGCCTCTGCAATCTCTAGTATACTCCTCATCAATTTTCAGTAGCATAGTTCCTATTCTCTATCTTTATTTCATCATTTATTGCATTCATTTTACTTTTTTCCATATCATAGTGTGTTTTCTAGCACTCTGCATTTTCTAAGTTTTGCATCATTAGATTGTTACATTTTCATATTAGAGCATTAGAGCATCTTAATTAGACATAAAAAATATCATTCACATTAAATTTGAGTGTAAACCCTTGGATTTTGGACCCCATCCAATCCCCTTTCTCCTTTTAGGTGAAAAACCCTAGGAGGAGCAAAGCATTGTGAGGGAAATTCAAAATCATCATTTACAACCATGTCTGAATTTGTTTTTCTGCAATATTCTTCTTCATTTAATCTGAAATAAATCATCAACACTTTTAACCCATCCTCCTTTTAACCCATCATTTCTACATTAATGGTTAATGGGTGCTCTCAATTGTCATCATCAGTCACACTATTAAGTAACATTGCTTTTTTTTTTTTAAAAATTGTCTCCTCCAATCCAAACAAAAATTAAAAACATGCAAATGAGTAGGGATAAGGAAAATAGACTTTTATCTTCCAAGGTGATACAGGGTTTATGTTGAAGGTCACAAAAGAGATAGTGAACGATGGGTTCTCTTAATTTTCAAGAAGCTAAACAAAGCATCCACTATTGAAGAACCCCTGCAGATATTTAATAGAATATATCAATACATCCTACATATTGTTGAAGAACCCCTCCAGATATTTAACAAAATATATCATTGTGTTTAGTGTGTTTAAGTATCTAAGTTTATCACAATTCAATAATTTTCAATAGATATCACAACTTTTTTTGTCTCCAAGATTCAAATGTATGTACGATTCTGATCCATAAACCTTTTGAATGGTAATATTTGTTCATGTTCATATATTTATATGATGGATTAATTCAATAGTTTTTCCTTCTCATAGTTCATATTGGAGATAAAAAATTGAAACATTTGTGAAGTGCTAAAGTTTCATTGATAATGAATTCTTCTTCTTAAACTAAATGGAATAGCTTTTAAGAAAATAATTATCATTGAAATTTAGATCATTTCTAAATTTCCTTTAGATTAAAAGTCTTCCCAAACACTATGTGGATGTTGTGAACATATTTCTTTGAGTCGCAGGTAATATAGAACTCCTAGGATCTGATCACTTGAACCAAGCCTTCTAAGATTATTGAGATTTAAACCTGTTGTAGATAATCTAAAATTCAATCAATTCACAAATGTAGTAAAAGATGTGAATGTTTGTTGCATCTAATAAGCCTTGAACTTACATTTAATATTGGTTTGTATCTATGTAATTTAGGGTTTATTTAGAGTTTAAACATTGGTGGTATTTATTGAGGCTTTAATTTATTATTTAAATTTTTTTTTTTAATAGTAAATTTGATTCTTGGAAAAATCACATAAGTTTTTCATTTGATAACCGATGCATGCAAAAAATTCCAATACAAGCTAAAGGCAACATATGTAATAATTGTTGATTCTAGTCATCCCAAGAGATTGAGGGCTAAAATTCAAATTCAAATTAAAAAAAAATATCAAATGAAAAACTTATGTGATTTTTCAAAGAATCAAATTATTTACTATTAAAAAAATAATTTTAAATAATAAATTAAAGCCTCAATAACTACCACCAATGTTTAAACTCTTTAAGAAATACAACCCAATATTAACTTGAATAACTAACACAAATGTTATAACCCTTTAAATAATACAACCCAATATTAACTCTAAATAATTAAACCCTTTATGCAAATACAAACCAATCATGGAGTTGATGGCATGAATGAGTAGGGGAGAGGACCCAATAGTTGTGCACCCTAACTTCATGCTTCTCAAAATCCTACTTGGAAATTTCAAATCACTCCAATTTTTTTAAAGTGGCTTACTTGTCAAGTCCCTTGGTTATAACTTTCATTTCAAGGCCACATCAGCATGCTTTTGTCAAGGTGTCCAAATAGGCCCAAAAAAATGTGGTATACTTGTGCATTCACATCATGGGTAGTTGAGCGTTGATGTGGAATCACATGATTGGTTGCTTTTTAGATCAAAGGAATACATTTTTTTTAAGCGAGGGTAATCATGTCACAACTATTGGGCATTATATAAACAACTACTATCACAACTATTGAAACATGCTCAACTACTGGGTCCTCTCCCCTAACTTCAATTTTGGCGTTCGAAATCATCTAAATTATTTTCCAACACTAAGCAAGAAAATAATTATCAAACTCTTATAGTCTTCATTTTTTCTAAAGTACATTATAATTGTCAAACTCTCACATTTTCAAAAAAAGTCATGTTTCGTTTCATATCAATAAATCTAAGAGAGGTCTTGATCAAGACATAATTGGTCAATTACCTATTTCTATAAATAAAACTAAATATGCTCAAGACATATGTATATTATCTGATAGATTACATGACAAAGTAGAATTGATCAAAGGCGTTATCCATGTTACTAGTTGAGACTTTTTCTTGTTCTATTATAATCATGTAAAAAGCTCTGCCCCCATCTCAAACATATAAAGGATAGAATGAGGTAAACTAGTTGTGCTAAGAAAATATCAACAAAAACTTAATATAGGTAAATAGTAGACAATATGGACCATAATCTAGGAAATTGAGATCAAGAGAAAGAAAAGTATTTCTTACATTGAATAGAGATATGGTCATAAATATTTTCAATTTAAACCTCTAGGAAATTTATGAAATTGATTTCAATGATCTGTGTTGAGAATATGTTAGAGACAAGAGCTATTATACAATAAAGTGATGCCAAATCATCAACCCAAGAGTTCAAATAGATTAAAGCTCATTTCTTCTAATGAAATTGAACCATTCAATGCTAACTCTTGTAAATAATATTTTAGAATGACGTACATTTCTTTGTGTCAATTATTAGGGGTCAATTATAGAGTGCAAATTCCAATACCCATGATGATAATTGAAATGGACATCCAACATCTATATAAATAGATTTTCTGACTTTGCCTCCTTTATGGCAAATAATGTACATCGAGAATTAGTGTCCTTAGAAGTTGATAAAAAAATTCCCTATTTTAAATGGTATTCCATGTTTTTCTATATAATGTTATACTTAGGGAAGAACATATGGAGGAATACTCTAAAATTTATAGCTACATCACCAGATAGTACAAATATTCTAATTCAAATGAGGAATTACTTATTGAATGCACATTGCAAAAATTTTAACTATGTTGATTTTGAGCTATGCTTTATTTAAAGAATGTTGGATATGCTTGGATAAAAGAGAAGTGGGTTATCTAAGAGCTTCAAGAATTTCTTGAGGCTAACACTATTTGGTCAAGAGACAAATAGTGATCATAATTGGGAAGAATATATTTCCACCAAGATATGATAGTTATCAGTCTATAGATATAAAGTGGAGCCACATGCCCTCTATTTTTGGGTCCCTGATAGAGTGTATTTTCATGAAGCGTTCCAAATTAAATGAATTTCATAAGATTCATTTGAGATAACATAGGAAAGGATCATTCTTTCCATTCACTATTATTTTTTTTACTTCACCATCATTGCCAAAGAGGGTCTTAACCATTTAGGGTCAAAATTAATGGAATATAAAATGTTTCAAAGAATGGCATGAAATTTGGCAGGTAGATAGTTTGATTGATAAGACTAGAAAAGAAGTGGGGATATTAGGGTATGAACACCAATTTTATGGAATTGAGGACCTAATAATAAATTTTATTGGGCTAATGCAAGAAGTTGTGTACACAAAAAGCTCAAAAAGTGGAAGTGTTTTTGTTGTTTTTCAGAATTTGTCACACTTGGACTGAAAATTTGAGGCACTTACACAATGAATCTTTAAAAAAGTTAGTAATATGAAATTTATAATTTTGAATCTAGTTTCCAAATATGTAAATTATTCAAATACCCAGATTATAGAAATTAAATTTTGATAGGGATCTATAAAAACAACTTTTTAAAAGTCCCTATTTTTTTACAATACCAAGCACATGTACGGACAGCACTTTTTGACCCAAATAAAATTATTCTGCTAATTCCTTTTGGTAAAAGAGAGCTAACAACATGAAGTTTGGTCTGGAATTTTTTTTATAATTTTTGGTTGAATATTTATTTTTTATTAAATTGTTATTGGCCTTAATTATTGTTTTTAAAAATCAACATGTACGGACAACATAATTGGACCTAAACTAAAAAAAATTTGAATATTTTTTTTTTTCATTGTGTAGAGAATTGTCTGAAGTTTGATGCCATATAATTTTTTTACAAGAAACTTAACCAAAAAAAAGTTATTAAAAAACAAAAAAAGCTTGATATTTCAAGTTTAAGGACTAGTTTGCTTAGAAATTAATTAAAAAATAGCAAACATAATCCAATATTAATAAAAATTATATATTTGGAAAGTAGACATTGTGTTCTCTAATGGGTTTTAATTTTATAGATTGATTCAAAAAAAAAGTTCATCAGCCATATTGCCAAAGTTGGACATTCTTCTTCAATCTGCCTTAGTTTTTTAGTTGCAGGTCAAAGGCTAAGGCTCGGATTGCCAAGCCTTTCCCAAGCCTAAAACTGAGGCAGCATGTGGGTTGGGAATTTTGAATTTTAAAAATGCATATGCGTTTTTAAAAAATGCGTACATGTTACAAAACACATATGTGTTCTTTATTTTCTTGATTATTTTAAAAAAAAAAAAAAAATTAGAAACGGGTACCCGTTTCTAAAATTTTTAAATAATCAATTTTTACATGTTATAAAATGTGTATGCGTTATATAACACGTACACGTTTTTTAGTGCATACGTTTTTTTAGGCTCAGGTACCCGAAGCATAACGCATACGCATTTTTTTAATAACGTGTATGCGTTTTCTGTGAGAATTTTTTTTTGGCCGAAACTTCCCCTCTTCGTGTACCCAACTTCTTGCTTTTACCCTACTACAAGAGATGAAATTTATAAAATGAGAAATGGTTGGGTAAAAATCTACTTGGGAGAGAAGAATATAATTTTCCTTGATGTTGACTTGGAGCATTTAAAAAATCAAGGATCATGTTCTCATAATGCATATGATGTTGGAAAATTCAATAACTTTGGGATTCATACCCTCAACAACTATTTAAAATTTTCTTTCAGATGATGAATTTATCAAGTTTGATGAATTTAAATTGATGTTAGTTCCAAAGGAATAACCATTGTTGATATCCAAAGCACAAAATAAAAATAACAGTAGAAAGAAGAAAATGTTGAAGAAGGTGTCTTCCAAAGCATCTAAAAGCAACTAAATTTTGATATGTCAAAAATGACACCAAAGGAAGGGAAGGAGACTGGTTAAGGGAAGTGGTTTTCTATTACTACCAAGATGGGATATAGTCCCTTATTGTATTAGATACTACCATGAGGCAAGACACTAATGAGGATGTTCTAGAAGAAGAACAAGCCAGGATCTCTACTTTTATTTTGGTTATAGTACAAGGTATGAGACACTAGCCATCTAGGATACAACCCCAAAACACAACAAGCCTCAAGTGGTCTAGGATGTAAACAAATTAAAGTGAAATTTAATTACGAGAAGATTAAGTGACAAAAATTCAAAACAAGTTGCTTCTTTAGTAGCTAGCACTACTCTTATTAGTGAAGCTAATACCAATAAACTATAAGCATATTTTGTAAAATTGCATGCAAAGAATACAATACTATTATATAATAGAATAAGTTTAATTCCATGGTTGTATATCATAGGCCTACTTTGACTGAGGTTACAACGCCTTCCACTTCTATATACAACATGTCTTAATAAGTGTAGTGTAGAAAAAATATCCCTTTTTCACACTTAATTTGGGAATAATTAATATTAAAATAATCCTAATTTTGCCTTGATTTAGTGTTGTAATGTGTTTTACACATTCACATTAAGTTTAGGGCCCTCTTAAACTAAATGGACTTAATTATGCCTTATTTAGGGTGTTGCAAAGTGTATCTTTACACTTTCACACTAATCTAGGGCTTTATTAATTAATTGGGCTTATTTATGCCTTAATTTCCTTATTTTGCATCCTCAAGCCCTATTAATTACATCTTTCCATCGATAATCTCGTCACTTATCAAATAACCAATCATATTTTAGTATTTGAGGTTGTGTGTTCTAGATTTGGTGATTTGGGACTCATATGCCACCTTGGGCATAAGAGTCCCACTAAGGTATTGGGACTTGATTTCAAACTGCACATTGAACAAGACATACCTAAAATTCTATGCCCTAGATTTTAGCCACTAGGACTCATATGCCACAACTGGCATATGAGTCTGGCTTTAACCAGGACCTATTTTGAATCAAATTCTTGGAAGGATTTTACTATCCTACATCTGACATGTCAGCTTGTAGTGTTGTAATTTTAGGAATCTTGGCATAAACAAGTATAAATACAAGGTTATTTCACATAATTTCTCCTAACAAGAGCTAGGAATTTTGAGTCAAGCATCCTAAGACTTCACAAGAGTATTATAGAGTATTCAAGAAGGAATTCAAGGGAAGATTTGTAGAAGATTATTGCATCATTCAAGTTCCATTATCATGTCAAAGGCTTGATGCATCATACATTTGGTTTTCAGCTAATGTTGTGATGTATTGTTCAAGATCGATTCAAGTATGCAAAGGTATTATCTTTCATCAAGAATCATGATCAATACCTACATCCATTAAGGCCACTTCATGCTTGTTTTCAAATCTACAAGGTTTCAAACAAGGTTCTATTGTTTCATCTTATGTGTCGTGTTTCATTTCTCATTAGGGTTTGATTACCCAAATAGGGTTTAACCAAAGAAAACCCCCATTCCCTAACAAAACAACATTTTTTTCCTCTCTTTATGTGATTGCAAGTTTGTAGGTTGAAGAAATAGTGGATTGGAAGCCTTTGATTCGGAGGATCTTCGCCAGAAATTAAAGTTTATTATTTTTCTCTAGAATCAGCATCATTTGAAAGAGCTCATAATCCTAACTCCAACACAACTCGAATGGAGTCAAACAGAGCTATGGAGCTCGAGTTATGCTTAGTCAAACGTTGGTCAACTCAGGGGCTCAAACTAGAAAAAGGTCAAAATTCAACATCATCAAAAGTGGTCAAAGTTAACATCAATGTGAAGAGCTCATTTTGAGCTTTCAACGGTATTCCTTTTGCGCAAATTGGAGTTCGTATAAAGGAATTGTGGGTAGTCAAAGTCTTGGTCAAAATGATGACGTGGCATCACCAAAACTTCACACTTGGCGGGACACATGGCATGTGACATGGAAGGAGTAGTGAGTTGGCATAAATAAGGATTAAACCATAATTATTAGAAGAAAAATAAAACATATGGTTTAAAAATAAAAATCATGAGGATTTAGTGGGATTTGATCCCTTAATCCATACCTTAAAATCCTCTTTCCTTCCCACTCTTCATGAAAAGGAAAATCCCTCTGTATACATAAATCTTTAAATAAGATTTAATTCTCCTAAATATAATAATCCCTATAAATGAGGATTTTAATCCTTTTAAAATTTTAGAAGCCTGTTACATGATAGTTAAGGAGGCTTAAAATAAATTAATGGCTTTAAAATTATATTGGCATTGGTTGGTTTTGATAAAAGCCGAAAACCGAAATCTCTTATTTTTAAATTTTCACCCAAATATTTAAAATTTGTAATCCTCCAATTTGTTAAAGAGGTTGAACTAAAACCTCTAAGGCCCGAGAATAACATGTTAAATGGCTTTAATGAATTATTGAAGATTTGAGGATTATTTTAAGTGGGGGATTATTGTTTTCATATGTAAAAAAAGGGAGATTATGGGAGATTTGTACTTGTATGGGTAATATTGTAAAATAAGTTGGTTAGTAACCAATTGGGGTAATATTGGTGAATAAAAAGGGGTAGAAGGGTAGGATGGAAGCTACATGGTGATTTGGAGAAAATTCCTTAGAGAAATTTTGCTCGATTTATGTGTTCTTCAGGAGGTTGCTCTTGCGCACTTTGAAGGAGGGCTTGTCAAATTTCTTTGTAAACCAAGGGGAGATTATGTCGACATGTACTGATTTTATGGAGAAGTAATCAAATCAGTCCACTCATTGGAGAGGGGCCTGGAGACATAGTCATTTTTACAATGAACTCCATTATTGAAACTTTGTTTGCATCTCTCTATCTCTTTCTCTCATTCTGAATTTCATCACTTTGTTATTTCTGTTTATTTAATCATGTTCGTGTGTTAATTTTGATTAAGTTGGATTTAAAATTGTAATTGTTACGCATTCAATGCAATTTTCATAGATCCATAAAATAGATCAAGTTTGGTATCAGAGCTTTGTGTGACTAGTATTGCAAAATTGGATGTTAACACATTCCAGGAAACATCGAGGTGAAGGCGAACTTGAAGAATATAATCCTGAGATCAGAAAAAGAAGGAATTTTCCAACAATGGACGAAACTAAAGCTAGGAAAAACACTGAGCAAGAGCTTGATGATAAGTCTTTTCAGCAAGCCTTTCTTGACATGAAGGCAATGGTGGAAGAGCTTTATGGCGGAAAAGAAAAAGTACAAAAAGGGAGATTCTCCTAAGCGAGAAAAGAAGGAAGATCGAAAGGAAAAAGGAGAAAAAGATCCAGAAGCTCCATCTCCCCCTTCTTCTTCTTCCTCTTCTACTACTGTTAATCCTTTCAAGAGAAATTCTAAGCCTATTATCAAACTGGATGTAAAATTTGAATTGCCTAAGTATTGTGGTGAGTTAAATGCTGAAAAGTTACATGATTGGATCCAGCAGGTAGAAGTGTATTGTAGGATTCAAGGCCTAACACAAGATGCTTGTATGATCCAATTAGCCACTCTATGGTTGGGAGGTACATCTCTCACCTGATGGGAGAGTAGGACTCGGGAGGAAATTGCTCGCCATGGTAAGATCAATATGACTTGGATGAAATTTTTTGTTGCCCTTAAAAAATAGTTTTATCCTTGATCCAGAGGATCTTTGCCAAAAATTAAAGTTTCTCATTTTTCTTCAGAAATGGCATCATCAGAAAGTGGAAAAAATTCTAACTCCAACGCAACTCTAACGGAGTCAAACGGAGCTACAAAGCCCAAGGTATGCTCGGTCAAACCTTGGTCAACCCTGGAGCTAGGTCAGAGAAAAAAGGGTCAAATTTTGACATTGTCAAAAGTGGTCAAGACTGGCATCAATGCAAAGATTTTGTGGCAACTTTTCTGATGACATTTGTTTCATGAAAAATGGAGTCTTTTTGCACAAGATATGAGCAGTCAAAGTTGGGTTGACTTTGCTGATGTCAGCATGGTACAGTCAGCAATATCAACCAATCACAAGTTGACATGTGTTGTTGTCAACTGAGAGAAAAAAAAGGCCATGTGGCACATCGTTGGGTGCCACATGGCGGAACACATCATTGAGCCACATCATCTTCTACAGGTAAATCAAATTTCGCCACGTGGCAGCCTCATGGCATGCCATGTAGCCAAGTGCTTTCCCCATCGTTTCCCTCCACCATTGGCAGTTGATTTGTTTGTTTAAAAAGGGAATGTGGGGGGATTCAATCCCCCACATTTGAACACTGAAAATTATGAATGGTCGTTACACCAGACTGTCGATGCTTATCTATTATATTTCATTGGGTAAGGTTGGATACGGTTGGAAAAGGCCGGGAGGGGGGCCAAACCCATGACCCCCAGCCGGCTAAAATAATAAGTGGTCAGTGAACCACCTAACTACTTCGGGTTTATTATAGATATCGGTTGATTATGATAAAGTATTGGAACTAAATGCCTTTATTTTTTTTAAATTATTCCCTCCAAAAATAAATAATCAAACCTTATAATCCTTATAAGGATTAAAATGAAAACCTCCTATAACAAAATAGCCCGAGTATGATAAAACAAGGGCTCCAAAACAAATTCAAATAATATTAGGGGATTTTCATATGTAAAAGGAGGGTATATTGAAGATTTTATGTAAAAATGGAGAGATAAGGTTGGTTTTCAAAATCAATTGGTTATTAACCCAATTGAGTAATTTTTTTGTATAAAAAAGGGGGGGTTAGAGGCATAGGAGTTCATTCAATATTATTCAGGTGTTGAAGAAATTAGAGAATTTTGGAGAGACAAATTGTTGTTCCCGTGCGTCAGGATAATGTTGGAATTTTGTTGTGCTTGAAGGGAAGAGCTTGCAAACTGATGTAATGCCAAATTTTTGAAGATTTCAGTTGGATCAGTCTACTCTTTGGAGAGGGGCCTGGAGACCTAGTTGTTCTTACGATGAACTCTTTTATCAAGCTATTTGTGTTCTCTCTTTCTTGTCTCATTCTAAATTCTGACACTTTTATTCTGTTCATTTAATTATGTGTTGTTGGTTTCATTTTAGTAATTTGGAGTTTTGAAACTATAATCAATATGCATTCTTAAAGCAATCGTCTTAGATCCTAAAACAGATCAAATTGGTATCAAAGTTGTGTTTTGACTAGTATTGCAGATTTGAATGGTTACACGTTCAAATCTTCAACAAGGCAAAGGAAAACTTGAAGAATACAATCATGAGATCAGCAAATGAAGGACTTCGCCAACAATGGACGAAACTAAAGCTGGGAAAATCACTGAACAAGAGCTTGATGATAAGTCTTTCCAATGAGTCTTCCTCGAAATGAATCCTATGGTGGAAGACTTGTATGTAGAAAAGAAGAAGTGCGAAATGGGAGATTCTTTGAAGCAAGCAAAGAAGGAAGATCGAAAGGACAAAGGAGGAAAAGATCCAAAAGCTCCATCTCCTCCATCTTTCCCTTCTTCTCCATCTTCCCCTTCTTCTTCTTCCTCTTCTACTACTATTAATCCTTTCAAAAGCAAGTCTAAGCCTATTATTAAACTTGATGTAAAATTTGAATTACCTAAGTATTGTGGTGAGTTGAATGCCGAAAAGTTAGATGATTGGATCCAGCAGGTAGAAGTGTATTGTAGGATTCAAGGCCTAATAGAAGATGCTTCTATGATCCAATTAGTCACTCTTTGGTTGGGAGGTACAGCTCTCACCTAGTGGGAGAGTAGGACTTGGGAGGAAATTGCTCGCCATGGTAAGGTCAATATGACTTGGATGGAATTTATTGCTGCCCTTAAAAAATAGTTTTATCCTTTAGGTTATATGCAACAATTAACAATTAATTGGAAAACCTTTAGGCAAGGTAAGGGTCATTCTATCCAATATTACACTCATGACTTTAGAAAATGGGCTATTGCTTTAAATGTTCCATTGTATGCTCAGGATACATTACGCAAGTACATAGGTGGTTTGCATTCTTACCTAAGGCATACTATTCTAATGTTGAGTCCTAATAATTTGGATGAAGTGTTAGTCCAAGCCACTCATTTAGAGTCAAGGGGTAAGAACACTTTCAGTGATATTTTCTCAAAGAAAACATCTAAGTCTGAGGAGAAGTCTAAGGGTAAAGAAAAAGATAAAGATAAAGGAAAAGGGAAGAAGACAACTATAGTTAAGAAGGAGGGTGATAAGCCCACATGCTCCCATTTCAAGAAAGAGGGGCATCATGATTCGAAGTTTTGGAAGCTTCATCCTGAATTGAGGCCGAAAAGATACAGAGGCAATAAAGGCAAGCAAAAGATTACTACAGTGACTTAGCAAGATTTTGGATCTGACTCTGGAGATGAAACTCAGATTGTTGCTACTAGGGTCCAAGGTAAAGGGAAAGGTATAGTTCTCCATTCTAATTCAAATGTTTCTAATGCAAATGCAAGTACAAGTAAAGTATCTACTCCTCCTAAAGCTGATAAACAACAGAATGAATTGTTTCATATTCGAGTTGTAACTAAGCACACTAAGATTGATACATTGTTTGATATGGGTTCTCAAGTCAACTTAATATCTGAAGAAGTGGTAAAGAAATTCAATATAGCTACAACACCTCATCCAAATCCATATCCACTTGGATGGGTTTGCAATGATGCTCAACTACAGGTAACAAAATAGTGTAGATTGAAATTTTTGATCAAGTTGCAAACTTTGTTGATGAGGTAGAAGTAGATGTTGTTCCTTTGGATATTTGTGGGCTTGTGTTAGGGATTCCTTATCTGTATGATAGAAAAGAAATCTCTTATAGGGGGGAGAATAAGTATCATCTCTTTAAGAATGGGATAGAATACATTGTATGTGCATGCACAAATTTAAGACTAATCTTACACTAGTTAATGTTGGTCAGATGAAAAGGTTGGTCAATTCTAGTAAGAACTTTGTGTTAATGCTTGTAAAACCCAAAGATGATGAAAAAGATGAAGCATTTAAAGGGTGTGATCCTAAGCGTAAAACTGAGATGGTCAAAATAGTTTTTTCTTATGATGACTTATTTCAGGAGCCAAAGGGGTTGCCACCTTAAGAGAAATAAAAAATGAAATCCAGTTGCAGCAGGATGTGCCTCTTCCAAAAATTGGCATGTATCGTTTATCAGTTTTGCAGAATGAAGAAATCAAAAAGCAAGTTTAAGCGTTGGTGGAAAAAGGAGTCATATGTCCTAGTACATCTCCTTGTGGTTCTCCAATTGTCTTGGTTCCAAAGAAAGATGGATCTTGGAGAATGTGCATCGACTATTGAGCCCTGAACAAGATAACGGTAAAGAACAGGTATCCTCTTTCCCGAATTGATGATTTACTTGATCAATTAAAACATGCAGTTTATTTCACTAAGCTAGACTTTCATAGTAGATATCATCAGATAAGAATTGCAAAAGCTAACATTTGGAAAATTGCATTTAAGACAAAATAGGGACTTTATGAGTGGTTGGTCATGCCCTTCAAGCTTTGCAATGCACCAGCTACATTTATGAGAGTCATGAATGATGTCTTTTGTCCTTTTATTGATGATTTTGTCATAGTCTATTTAGATGATATTCTTATATTCAGTCGAAATTGGGATGATCGTGTAATTCATGTAAAGAAAGTTTTTGATGTATTGAGAAAAGAAAAACTTTATGTAAAGATGTCTAAATGTGAATCTGCAAAGACATCTCTAGTGTACTTAGGCTATGTTGTAGGTGGTGGTCAATTGAAAGTAGACCCTACGAAGGTCGAAGTTATTGTAAAATGGCCTAAGCCAAGTACAGTCACTAAAGTTAGAAGTTTCTTAGGTGTAGTCCAGTACTAGAGGAAGTTCATTGCAAACTTCTCCTACATTGCATCACCATTGCACGCATTGACCAGTACGAAGATAGCTTTTTAGTGGGGAGGTCCATAGCAAAAGGTCTTCAACACTTTGAAGGAAAAGTTGAGCAGGGCACCAGTTCTGGCTTTACCATATTTACACCAACCATTCGAGATCAAAACATATGCAAGTGGATTTTCCATGGGAGCAGTGTTAATGCAAGGAGGTAAACCC
Source organism: Sequoia sempervirens (assembly GCA_007258455.2). Classification (NCBI taxonomy): domain Eukaryota; kingdom Viridiplantae; phylum Streptophyta; class Pinopsida; order Cupressales; family Cupressaceae; genus Sequoia; species Sequoia sempervirens. The sequence continues at coordinate 127,462,179 of VDFB02353493.1, forward strand.
ATATGCTATCACTCTGAGACTTTTTCAGGTGTAGTTATTAACTATCCTACTTATGATAAGGGACTTTATGCATTAGTTTAGAGTGTTAAAAAATGGAAACATTACTTAATGGGAAAAGAAACTGTAATCTACACTAATCACCAACCACTACAATACTTGCACTCTCAGTCTTTAAACTGTGGAAAAGTAAGATTTCAGATGGATGGGATTTTTGCAACAGTTTCACTTGGTAATTAAGTATAAAAAGGGTACCCATAACAAAGTATCAAATATGCTTTCTAGGCCTCATGTTATGAATGCTTTGATTATCCTTAAAGGTAGTTCCATGGTGCATGAAATCTTTCAGGAATAGTATGCTAATGATGGAAACTTTAAGGATATTTATTCAACTCTAATTGCAAGCAAACAGATAGAAGAGAAAGATTACTATGTGTGCAGGATAAAATTTTGTATCATTTGGGCAAGTTATGTGTTTTGAAAGATGAAAAAGCACATGTAATTCATGAAGCTCATACCTCTTTGATTGCAGGACATTTTGGGGTAAGTAAAATAGTTACTCAGTTGCAGAAATATTGTTACTTGCCTAAAATGCAAGAAATTGTCACCAAATACATTAAGGGTTGTATTGTGTGTGCAAATAGTAAACCAAGTAACAGAAAATTGGAGTTGTACACACCATTACCTATTCCGTCTCATCCATGGGAAAATGTGTCTATGGATTTTATTGAGGGTCTGCCTATGTCTAGGAAGGGTCATGACTATCTTTATGTAGTAGTTGATCAGTTCAGCAAAATGTGTATCTTAATGCCATGTAAAAAGTAAGTCACTGTTGAACTGACAGCTCAAATGTACTTCCAATTTGTATGGGTTCATTTTGGGTTACCTACTTCTATTGTATCAGATCGAGATTCTCAATTCCTAGGGGAATTTTGGTCAACCTTGTGGTGACTCATGGACACCAAACTGAAGAAGAGTACAGCCTTCCATCCGCAAACCGACGGACAAACAGAGGTAGTAAACAGGACAGTTGTGCATCTACTCAGAGGCTACTACAACAAACATCCCAATTTTTGGGATTAGAGTCTTCATTATGTGCAACATGCTTACAACCATGCAGAACACTCTTCTACAAAGAGATCTCCTTTTGAGACTTGTTCTGGTTATGTGCCTAAGACTCCGATGGATTTTTCCTTTGGAAAAGATGATGTTGAAGATGGATGCCATGATTCAGAGAAGGCTTTAAAGTTCATCCAGAAATTTCAAGCAATTCATCAAGCAGTGGAAGAACAATTGGAGAAGATTCAAGCCAAAGACAAGGCTCGACATGATAAACATCACACTGATCATCATTTTCAAGTCAGTGATAGAGTTTGGTTACATATCAGTAAGGAAAGAATGCAAGGCGAAGGAAGGAAGCTCAAGCCAATTTGGTATGGTCCCTTTGAGATCTTGGAAAAGATCAGAACCAATGCCTTTCACCTCAATCTTCCTCCATACATGCACATCTATTCAGTTGTCAATGTTGAGAATATAAAGTTTTATGAACCTCCGATGATATTGGATGAGACTAACATACAGGTTTCATCAGTTGATGATCTTTCACTAGAGTACATGTCATAGTTTCTTGAAGACATCATCCTAGACAGGAAAACCAGGACTTCATGAAGAGGATTTGTTGAGTACCTTAGAGTGGGACTAAAGGGGATGAATCCAAGCAAGGAAAAATGGATAGAGATTGGTAAAGTGAGGGAGCTTTACCCTCACTTACTTTCTGAGTAACTAGCTTTCAGAGGTTCAAAATCTCTCTAGTGGGGAGGACTGATCCGGAGGATCTTCGCCAAAAATTGAATTTTCTCATTTTTCTTCATAAATGGCACCATTAGAAAGTGGCCAAAATTTTGACTCCAACACAACTCGAACGGAGTCAAACGGAGCTACGGAGCCCAAGATATGCTCGGTCAAGCCTTGGTCAACCCTAGAGCAAGGTCAGATAAAAAAGGGTCAAAAATTGACATTTTCAAAAGTGGTCAAGACTCAAGCATCAATGCAAATATTTCATCACAAGCTTTTCGATGACGTTCGTTTCACGCAAAACAGAGTTTGTTTGCACGAGATATGAGTAGTCAAACTTGGATTGACTTTGCTGACATCAGCATGGTATAGTCAGTAGTATCGGCCAATCACAAGTTGACACATGTTTTCATCAAGCAAGAGAAAAAAAGTCCATGTGGCACATCATTGGGTGCCACATGGCGAAACACATCATCGAGCCACATCATCTTCTACAAGCGAATTGGATTTCGCCACGTGGAAGCCTCACAACGTGCCACATGGCCAGGTGCTTCCCCCCATCATTTCCCTCCACCATCGGCTGTTGATTTGTTTGTTTAAAAAGGGAATGTGGGGGGATCCGATCCCCCCACCTTTGAACACCAAAAATTTTGCATGGCCATCACACCAGACCATCGATGCTTATCTATATTCCGTTGGGGTTTGTTTTGACAACTAGTTCGGTTGGATACGGTTGGAAAAAGCCGTTGGGGGGGGGGGGTCAAACCCATGACCCCCAGCCTACTAAAATAATAAGTGGTCGGTGAACCACCTAACTACTTTGGGTTTATTATAGGCATCGGTCGATTATGATAAAGTATTGGAACTAAATGCCTCTATTTTTTTAAAATAATTCCCTCCAAAAATAAATAATCAAACCTTATAATCCTTATAAGGATTAAAATGAAAACCTCCTATAATAAAATAGCTCGAGTATGATCAAACAAGGGCTCCAAAACAAATTCAAATAATATTAGGGAATTTTCATATGTAAAAGGAGGGTATATTGAAGATTTTATGTAAAAATGGAGAGATAAGGTTGGTTTTGTAAATCAATTAGTTATTAACCCAATTGAGTAATTTTTTTTGTATAAAAAAGGGGGGCGTTAGAGGCTTAGGAGTTCATTCAAGATTATTCAGGTGTTGAAGAAATTAGATAATTTTGGAGAGACGAACTGCTATTCCTGTACACCGGGAGAATGTTGGAATTCCATCGTGCTTGAAGGGAAGACCTTGCAAACTAATGTAATATCAAATTTTTGAAGATTTCAATCGGATCGGTCTACTCTTTGGAGAGGGACCCAGAGACGTAGTTGTTCTTATGACAAACTTTGTTATCAAGCTATTTGTGTTCTCTCTTTCTTGTCTCATTCTGAATTATGACACTTTTATTATGTTCATTTAATTATGTGTTGTTGGTTTCATTTTAGTTATTTGGAGTTTTGAAACTGTAATCGATATGCATTCTTAAAGAAATCATCTTAGATCCTAAAACTAATCAATCCTTTAATATAAATGCAGCAATTAACAATGAATTGAAAAACCTTTAGGCAAGGTAAGGGTCAGTTTGTCCAAGATTACACCCATGAGTTTAGAAAATGGGCTATTGCTTTAAATGTTCCATTGTATACTCAGGATACACTACTTAACTACATAGGTGGTTTGCATTCTTACCTAAGACATACTATTCTAATGTTGAGTCCTAGTAATCTGGACGAAGTGTCAGTCCAAGCTACTCATTTAGAGTCAAGGGGTAAGAACACTTTCAATGATAATTTCTCAAAGAAACCATCTAAGTCTAAGGGGAAGTCTAAGGGTAAAGAAAAAGACAAAGATAAAGGAAAAGGGAAGAAGATAGCTATAGTTAAGGAGGGTGATAAGCCCACATGCTCCCATTGCAAGAAAGAGGGGCACAATGATTCGAAGTGTTGGAAGTTGCATCCTGAATTAATGCCAAAAAGATACAGAGGCAATAAAGACTGTTGCAATGATTCAACAAGATCTTGGATCCAACTCTGGAGATGAAACATAGATTGTTGCTACTGGGGTCCAAGGTAAAGGGAAAGGTATAATTCTCTCTTCCAATGCAAATTTTTCTAATGCAAATTCAAGTACAAGTAAAGTATCTACTCCTCCTAAAGCTAATAAAAAATGGAATGAATTGTTTCATATTTGAGTTGTAACTAAGCACAATAAGATTGACACACTATTTGATACGGGTTCTCAAGTCAACTTAATATCTGAAGAGGTGGTAAAGAAACTTAATCTAGCTACAACACCAAATCCAAAGCCATATCCATTTGGATGGTTTTGCAATGATGCTCAACTACAGGTAACAAAACAATGTAAATTGAAATTTGCTATCACTGCAAACTTTGTTGATGAGGTAGAAGTAGATGTTGTTCCTTTGGATATTTGTGGGCTTGTGTTAGGGAGTCCTTATTTGTATGATAGAAAATCAATCTTTTATAGGGGGGAGAATAAGTATCATCTCTTTAAGGATGGGATAGAATACATTGTATGTGCACACAAAGTTAAGACTAATCTTGAACTAGTTAATGCTAGTCAAATGAAAAGGTTGGTCAATTCTAGTAAGAACTTTGTGTTAATGCTTGTAAAACCCAAAGAGGGTGAAAAAGTTGAAGCATTTAAGGGGTGTGATCTAGAGCATAAAATTGAGATGCTAAAAATAGTTTCTGCTTATGATGACTTATTTCAGGAGCCAAAGAGGTTGCCACCTAAGAGAGAGATACAACATGAAATCCAGTTGCAGCAAGATGTGCCTCTTCCAAACATTGGCATGTACCGTTTATCAGTTTTGCAGAATGAAGAAATCAAAAAGCAAGTTTAGGAGTTGGTGGGAAAAGGAGTCATTTGTCCTAGTACATCTCCTTGTGGTTCTCCAATTGTGTTCGTTCCAAAGAAGGATGGGTCTTGGAGAATGTGCATCGACTATTGAGCCCTGAACAAGATAACAGTAAAGAATAGGTATCCTCTTCCCTATATCGATTATTTACTTGATCAATTAAAACATGCAGTTTATTTCACTAAGTTAGACTTGCGTAGCAAATATCATCAGATACGAATTGCAGAAGATGACATTTGGAAAACTACATTTAAGACAAAACAGGGACTGTTCGAGTGGTTGGTCATTCCCTTCAAGCTTTGCAATGCACCAGCTACATTTAGGAGAGTCATGAATGATGTCTTTCATCCTTTTAGTGATGATTTTGTCATAGTCTATCTAGATGATATTCTTGTATTCAGTCGAACTTGGGAAGATCATGTAATTCATGTAAAGAAAGTTTTTGATATATTGAGAAAACAAAAACTCTTTGTAAAGATGCCTAAATGTGAATTCACTAAGACCTCCTTAGTGTACTTAGGCTATGTCGTAGGTGGTGTTCAATTGAAAATAGACCCTACAAAGGTCAAAGTTATTGTAAAATGGCCTAATCCAAGTACAGTTACTGAATTCAAAACTTTCTTAGGTGTAGTCCAGTACTGGAGAAAGTTCATTGCAAAATTCTCTTACATTGCATCACCATTGTACGTATTGACTAGTACGAAGACAAATTTTCAATGGGGAGGTCCACAGAAAAAGGCCTTCAACACTTTGAATTAAAATTTTAGCACAACACTAGTTCTGGCTTTACCATATTTACACCAACCATTCGAGATTGAGATAGATGCAAGTGGATTTTCTATGGGAGCAGTGCTAATGCAAGGAGGTAAACCAATCTGCTATCACTCTGAGACCTTTTCAGGTGTAGTTATTAACTCTATCCTACATATGATAAGGAACTTTATGCATTAGTTCATAATGTTTAAAAATGGAAACACTACTTATTGGGGAAAGAAACTGTAATCCACACTGATCACCAGCCACTTCAGTATTTTCATTCTTAGTCTAAACTACAACAAAGTAGGCACCTTAGGTGGATAGGTTTTCTTCAACAGTTTCATTTGGTAATTAAGTATAAGAAAGGTTCCCATAACAAAGTAGCAGATATGTTGTCTAGGCCTCCTATTATGAATGCTTTGATTTTCCTTAAAGGTAGTTTCATGGTACATGAAAGTTTTCAGGAATAGTATGCTAACGATGAAGACTTTAAGGAAATCTATTCAGCTCTAATTGCAAGCAAACATGTAGAAGAGAAAGATTACTATGTGCAGGATAAACTGTTGTATCACTTGGGAAAGTTATGCATTCCAAAAGATGAACAAGCGTAGGTAATCAGAGAATCACATACTTCATTAATTGTAGGACATTTTGGGGTAAGAAAAAAAATTACTTAGCTACAAAAATATTGTTATTGGCCTCGTATGAAAGAAACTTTAACTAAGTATGTTAGAGGTTGTTTCATGTGTGCAACAAATAAACCTAGTAACAGGAAATTGGGGATGTACACACCTCTACCTGTACCATCCTGTCCATAGGAAAGTGTGTCAATGGACTTTGTCAGGGGGTTACCTATGTCTAGGAAGGGACATGATTACTTGTTCGTAGTAATTGATTAGTTTAGAAAAATGTATATTTTAATGCCTTGTAAAAATTAGGTCACTACTGAACTAAAAGCTCAGATGTACTTTCAATTTATATGGGTTCATTTTGGGTTACCTACTTCTATTGTATCAGATTGGGATTCTCGATTCCTAGGGGAATTTTTTTTAGCTTTGTGGGGACTCATGGACACTAGACTGAAGAAGAGTATAGCCTTCCATCCGCAGACCGATAGATAGATAGAGGTAGTAAATAGGATAGTTGTGCATCTGCTCAAAGGTTACTGCAACAAACATCCCAAGTTGTGGGATGAGAGTCTTCATTATGTGCAACATGCTTACAACCATGTGGCACACTCTTCTACAAATAGGTCTCCTTTTGAAGACGGACGCCATGATACAGAGAAGGCTTTAAATTTCATCTAGAGATTCCAAGCAATTCATCAGGCAGTGGAAGCACAATTAAAGAAGAGTCAAGCCAAATACAAGGCCCGACATGATAAGCATCACAGTGATCACCATTTTCAGGTTGGAGACAGATTTTGGTTACATATCAACAAGGAAAGAATGCAAGGTGAAGGAAGAAAGCTTAAGCCGATATGGTATGGTCCCTTTGAGATCTTAGAAAATATTGGAACCAACGCTTTTCACCTTAATCTTCCTCCATACATGCACATCTATTCAGTTTTCAATGTTTATAATTTGAAGTTGTATGAACCTCTAATGATATTGGATGAGGAGGATAACATTCAAGTTCCATCTGTTGATGATCTTTCACCGAAGTATATGGCAGAACTGCAAGAAGATGTCATCCTCGACAAGAATGTCAGAACTTCACAAAGAGGAGCAGTTGAATACCTCAGAGTGGGATTGAAGGGGATGAATCCAAGCAAGGAAAAATGGATGGATATTGGTAAAGTGAGGGAAATTTACCCTCACTTTTTGAGTAACCAACTTTCGAAGGTCCAAAAGCTCTCTAGTGGGGAGGACTGATCTGGAGGATCTTCGACAAAAATTGAAGTTTCTTATTTTTCTCCATAATTAGCATCATCAGAAAGAGCTCAGAATCCTAACTCCAACGCAACTCAAACGGAGTCAAATGGAGCTACGAAGCTCGAGTTATACTTGGTCAAACTTTAGTCAACTTAGGGGCTTAGACCAGAAAAAGGTCAAAATTCAACATCATTAAAAGTAGTCAAATTTTACATCAATGTGAAGATCTCATTAAGAGCTTTCCAATGGCATTCGTTTCACGCAAATTGGAGTTCGTATGAAGGAATTATGGGCAGTCAAAGTTTTGGTCAAAATGATGACGTGGCATCACCAAAACTTGACACTTGGCAGGACACATGGCATGTGACATGGCAGGAGTAGTGAGATGGCATAAATAAGGATTAAACCATAGTTATTAGAAGAAGAAAAAAAATGGTTTAAAAATAAATAATAAGGAGGATTTAGTGGGATTTGATCCCTTAATCCATACCTTAAAATCCTCTTTCCTTCCCACTCTTCATGAAAAGGAAAATCCCTCCATATACATAAATCTTTAAATAAGATTTAATTCTCCTAAATATAATAATCCCTATAAATGAGGATTTTAATCCTTTCAAAATTTTATAAGCCCGTTACGTGATAGTTAAGGAGGCTTAAAATAAATTAATGACTTTAAAATTATATTGTCATTGGTTGGTTTTGATAAAAAGCCAAAAACCAAAATCTCTTATTTTTAAATTTTCACCCAAATATTTAAAATTTGTAATCCTCCAATTTGTTAAAGAGGGCTGAAATAAAACCTCTAAGGCCTAAGAATAACATGTTAAAGGGCTTTAATGAATTATTGAAGATTTGAGGATTATTTTAAGAGGGGGATTATTGTTTTCATATGTAAAAAAAGGGAGATTATGGGAGATTTGTACTTGTATGGGTAATATTGTAAAATCAATTGGTTAGTAACCAATTGGGGTAATATTGGTGTATGCAAAGGGGTAGAAGGGTAGGATGGAAGCTAAGTGGTGATTTGGAGAAAATTCCTTGGAGAAATTTTGCTCGATTTCCATGCTATTTAGGAGGTTGCTCTTGCGCACTTTCAAGGAGGGCTTGTTAATTTTTTTTGTAAACCAAGGGGAGATTATGCCAACATGTTGTACTAATTTTATGGAGAAGTAATCGGATCGGTCCACTCATTGGAGAGGGGCCCAGAGACGTAGTCATTTTTATGACACTTTTTTATCAACTTTGTTTGCATCTCTCTATCTCTTTCTCTCATTCTGAATTTCATCACTTTGTTATTTTTGTTTATTTAATCATGTTTGTGTGTTAATTTTTATTAAGTTGGATTTAAAATTGTAATTGTTACACATTAAATGCAATTGTCATAGATCTGTAAAACAGATCAGCCTTCAAAAGTACCAAAATAACAAAGTTGCAAAAGCTGTCAAAGTTGTCAAGGCTCACAAAAACTTAGATCTAGAGCAAAATATCCAACCTATTTACATGAAACAAGTAGGACAGTTCTTATTTGATCCATCTTCAAAGGCTCACAAAGTTTTGCTTCAGAATTATGTGTTGGAAACAAGCAACACTACGAGGAGGGGGTGAATCAGTGTTGTGCAAAAATTAAATTTATTATTCTGATCTTTAACTTACTTAAGCATTCAACCAAAAGAAATATGAACTAAAAGCAAACAAATACAACACCATAACACTGGGATTTTTACATGGAAACCCTGTTAGGGGACAAACCACGATGGATGGCCAATCCACAATATAATCTATATACCCAAAAGAAAGATTACAAAATGGGAAAGCACTTGCATTCAGGCACACTGCCTAGAGCTCACTGCTCAAAATAGAGAGGCACACTGCCTTACAAAGATTTGGATTAGATCCAAGAGAATGAACTGAGAGAATAGCATCTACAAATGCTTGATTACAGATTTAGTTAAGCTCAGTAGTTGATCTTTTGTCCTTCTAACTAGTTCTACAATTATGCTTTGCTCTGCTCTAACTCTCCTTACAAAATATTTAATGCACAAGTGAAACTGTGCATAATCGCTCAATCACCCTTCTAATGATCGTAACACACATCAACACACCTTCCTTCCTTTCCAAAATGATGTAACTGATCATTTATATATATCTACAACTAAGAATTAAGTCGCAACAAGTCGGCTTCAATAAAACTTAGAACTATTCACAACTGTTGGCTCAAAACATGAATTTTATCCAATGCACATCTAGAACGGTCATCCAAAACTTAGCTTGGACCCAAAAAAAATGCTCAAACACAAAAAAAATTGAATAAGCATTCCTCGAATATCTGCAACATGTTATATTGATTGGGTCAGCCACAAAACACTGATGAACAGAAAGATATCAACCAAATCTCTAGATTTACACATAACTTGATACAAGGCACTGATATTTTTGGATAATGCAAGAAATACATTGATAAACCTCCCATGAGATTTGCAACTCAAAATAATAACAGAAAATCTACAAGTGAATCGATGACCACAAAATTGTCGGATGCTCTATTCTTCCTTGACTATTTACAAACTCTCTGTCGATATGAAAAAGTGATGACGTGTGGATCAGAACACTGACTCGAGTTTCCATCAATGACAATGCTAGAAAAAATTTATAGTGTCTCTTGCCAACATTATGCTCTCGGGACACTTTGTGATAAAATAGGACACTTTGCAACAGTCTGGGCATATGAGTCCCAAAACTGCCTTTTTACCAAATTTCAACAAATCTAGATCAGTCACTAAGAGATTCCAGATCCTACCCAAAAACCCTATACTAGGACTAAATCACCCATTCTAGCGCATGAGTCCTAGTACACCTCAAAAGCAACAATTTTCATGGTTTTCAGGCCTTGTTTAGTCATCTTCATTTCTCCAAGTACTTCTTTGTTTTATTTTGTTTATCAATATGATTACATGCTTTCAAATTCCATTTTCTAGTTCATGTAGTTAGATTTTCATGTTGATTTCATTTATTTCTTTCTAAGCATTTCCTTAGTGGTGAACCCTTTCGTTTAATCATACCTAAGAAGACCGTGTAGCAATCTCTTTTCCTAATTGGATCATTAGGTTGAGATCTCTATGGTTTCCATGAATGGTCTAAGAGTGAAATAGGAGGCCCTTGTCCCTTATTCCATCTCCTAAAATGTGGATCACCCTATTTCCTTGTGTTCATTTTGGTGAACCTGACCTTTGAATATTTTATTTTTGATTTGGAGTGCATCATAGTCCTAGATCTAGCTTACATTAACTTTTCATTAGATCTTGCATTAGTTAATTTGCATTTACGGCTTCTAAATTATGCATTAGTGAAAGTGCATATAGGTTGCATTTTTTGCATCTTAAACATTTAATTTCATTGAAAATCTATAATTGCACATATTCAAGATAGCATACAAACCATAAGCCTTAATATTCACTAAAAATTTTCTAAATTAAGTGCAAAACCCCTAATTGGGACTCATTCACCCATCTGGGCAATTTAGTCCATGTACATGTTTTTTTCCCATATTTCTAGGAATTTTGTGTTATGTGTTTTTCATTATTCAAACCCTCTAAAAACCATAACTAGGACTCATATGCCCCTCTAGGCGATTTAGTCCTAGATCAAACCTAAAACTGCATTTTATAGCATTGAAAACCTTGCTTTGTGTTTTTGTTTGTTGTTGTTAGATATCTATTTCAGTTTTTTGAGTTTCTATTTCATTCATTTCATTAGATCTAGCTTAATTTGGTTAATTCCATGCATTGCTTAATTTCAAAATTACATTTACACATTTCATTCTAGGTCATTGCATTGCATTTTAAGTATCTTTCCATTTTGAGTTTGTATAGATTACTTTTCACAAATGTTAGTATTTGTCTTTTCCAAGTTTGCAAAGAAAAATTTCATCAATAAGCATGTTAGTCATTCATTCAATACATTCCCTAGTTATAAGAGTCTCTTAGTGCAAGAAAGTGAAAATGTTGATGCTTTCCTTAAATATACACCCCCTCCTATCTCTCCCATTTGTAGGAATGATGTGATAGAAGAGGATACAAGCATAGATAACCAAGACAATCATAGTTGTTCTTCTCCTGATACCTCTCCTATTAGTGACAAAGGTATCTTGGTGAAAGAAAGTGCAATCATTGAGAATCATGAAAGTTTTTTTTCTTTCTCCTTGTCCCCCTTGGAAACATATTATGAGACTAGACGATGAGATCATTGCCACTATTTTACTTAGTCTACATTCCCCTCTCAACACCTCCCCTACTTGTGAGAATTCTTTAGTGAAAGAAGATACAATCGAGAACAATCATGAAAATCACATTTGTGAGGACATGTTGGTGTTAAAAGATCTAATGATTGAAATTTATAGCATTATTTATCTCCTTCCTAATGTCCCTAACATTTGGAAATACCTATTCAAACAAAAGGATCCAATCATTTGTAAGCATGAAAACCATATTTCTCCTTCTCCTGATGCCTCCCCTATTTTTGATGAAGCTACTTTACAAAATATAACCATGGAATGTGATGAACCTCTTGTTTTCCCCTCTCCAAAAAACTCTCCTACTAGGGTAGATATTTGGGCACAAGAGAACAAGAACTTGGAGAAAATGGATGAAATCATGGACAATCATAACAATCAAATTGGGTCTTTCCTAATATCTCTACTAGTAATATAGAAGATATTTTGATGTTAGAAAATCTAACCATTAATAACTCCCTTACTTGTGATGAAGTCATTTTAGAAGAACCAACCTTTGAATGTCATGAAAATCTATTTTGTAGTGTTGGAAATATGGAAACCTTGCAACATGAGCATGAAGTGTCTTGATTGTTCATGTGTTGTCATTGATGTCAACATTATGGTAACATGATGGGAAACATATTTGGTATACCAGAAGCGTTCTCTATTGTTGAACCAGGACGTTGGTTTTTGAGTCCAGAATTCACCACAAGATGAGATGTGACTCTACTCTCTTAATCTCATTATTATGACTCATTCAGACAACTATATCCAAGATCTTGAGAATTTGTGTGTTGCGTACAAAAATTTATCAATGATAGAGTTTAACTCTGTACACTACAGTTGTTTTTTTATTTAGTATGTCAGTATGGGAGACTCCACATTTTCTTAGAAAGAACATTCTGATGTTGAGGTTGTAATGGTGATCTCCTTGATGTTAATGTGATGAGAAACTAAAGTAATGTCGGATCTGGAAAGTGTCTTACTTGAAGTTTGTTTGTTGGTTTGGGGTTTTTTGTGATTAGGTCCTATTCTCGGACTACCTAATATATGGCATGTATTAAGAAGAATAATTATACTTTGCAGATGTTAGTTGGAGATCTCTAGATCCCTTACAGATCTACATTGACTTGATATGATACACCACACGGATAAAAATAAATAAATCTTATATGTTTCCAACATGAGTTATTTTTTATTGGTTTGCTTACATATAATTAGGCCGACCTAATTGATGTATGAAACATACTTGTATATATATAATACTTTTTTGAGTTGATGATAGAATGCATGTGAGTATAAGTGTGTGTGTGAAACGGGGAAAGGATGTGTGAGCTTAAATGATTTATAAGTTGCAAGCAGCATGTTGTTGAAGGAGACAAGGATCAAAGAAGAATTGTTATGCAACTGCTATGTAGAGTAGTACTTCACATTTAGAGCCTCATTGGAACTAAACACAGCACATTGAAGGTGCATTCCATCAGTTCATACTTTTGGTAGTGAACCATATCTTTTGTATCTTGGCAGTTATCCATTTCATTGTATATTCAGGTTGTGAGCCTTCTAAGGATAGTGAGTCCTAGAAGTGAGCCTTGTAATATTCTATATCTGAATATATTATATTGTGAGCTAATCCTCACCATGGTTTTTCCCATTTTAGGTTCTCCGTGTAAAAATCTGGTGTTTGTTGGAAATTAGTGTTCACATGCATAAAATAATGTGATGTGTAAGGTAAAAGTGAGTTGTAATAACAACTCACATAATTATGGATGGTTGAATATTCTATTATTTGTTAGGTTTGTTAGTACGATTATTTGTTTGTATTATGAACTATTAAAAATAGTTCATCTATATTAGAGAGTTGTTATAGGATTTCTCCTACAAAGTAGGAGAGTCCAATCCTTTAAATATGTAATATGCATTCAATGAAAAGAGATGAGAAAAGATTATTTGTGTTTAATTATTTTAGCTTCTTACTTTGTCCATATTTTCTTAAATATGGTATCAAATCCAAACTGGGTGCAATTCCCTTAGAGGAATTCCCAGGAAAATGAGAGTACCTAGATATAACTTTTGTTGGATAGTGTAGCTAATAGAGTCAGAGAGGATTAATGTTTGTGTGTGTTGTTTAGTTGTTTAGTGTGCATTCTTTTTCCTTTTTTATCTATAAATCATTGGTCGTGGCTCAGTTTGTATCTCAATTGGAGTAGTGGGATCGTGACAGATGCATCATATAATTTGTAGCTTGAAAAGAGCTAGAGGTGATCAGATCTAAGTTTTTCTTTGACCAGAATTAACATAGATCTTTTTATTGAGGACTTGTAGAAGACGTCATTTTGGTCGTTTGTTGGCCAACCACAAACCTGGGTGAAACTCGATCACTAGACAAAAAATATTTAGTATTCATATTGAAAGGTCAAGGGATCTAATTAAAGAAGTACAATTTCTCTAAGTGTTCATGTGTTGGATGATCACATCAAGTATATCGCCATAATCTTGAATCTTTGCTAAATCTTCCTCTGCTACAAGGCATTTATTTCCTGTGACCTTGATCATCATCGGCTTTCTCTATTCAAGGCAGTTGCATTATATTTTTTCGTGGTGACTACATCTTGATCTCACATTTTTGAGCTTTGTGTTTGAGAGGCATTGAATGTAGAGGCTTGTATCTTGTGGTTGCTAACCCGAGGATGTATTTATTTACAAACTTAATTATTTTTGAATACTTGGTGGAGCCATATCTATGATGTTGCATCCATCCTCATATCTATTAGGTCTTTACTTTGTGATCCAAATCCAAATTCTCTAGAAAATTTAGAGGTTGCTTGCATGTTGGTGAAAACAAACGGAAGAGTCATTTCAAGAATTTCGAGAAACGTGGGTAGAGGTAGGCACAGAGCTGGCCAAGCTGCTTTTGGAAATATGTGTCATGGAGTGTGAATAATCACATCGACAAAGATCTCCCATAGGTGGCATCATAAAATCAATTTGAACCAGAAGCTATTCGTAGTGGTGTTGGTCGTCGCAGCCTCGATCGTGCTTGCACTTGTGATGGCACAAGGCCATAGGGTGGAGAAGGTGCCTGAGCTGACCCTTGAGCTGGATAATAACTTTCATTAGATTAGAAATTAAAGTTGAGTTTCTAATAGTTTTATTTGGTAGGATTCTTATTGTCTAAATGTTATTAAGTAGAGTTTTAATATTATGTTTAGAATAGGGTCTATTTTTTCTTCTTTAATATATAAGTCATTGATTGTCATGTCATTAAAAGAAGGAATGTCAAAAAAATTCTTGCACAAAAGTGTCAAAAATATAAAACTAAAAATTGTCTCAATTGTAATTGGATGCACTATCGCTTGTACGTGACATCCATCTTCTGGAGGCGAGCATCTAGCAAATTAATCCTCAAAATCAAACTTTCTAATTAAGTAGAAAAACATTGGAGGCAGGAGGCAATGGAGGAAGGAGGACAATCATTGTCCTCTCGTCAGTCACCAATGATGGGGCTGCTCATCAACTTTGGTGGCATTTCATTTTTTATTATTTTCAGTGTTCCTAGTTGTGTGAATAAGTGGAAATTTCACATTGTGGGGGGATAATACAGAATGTTCCATTCCCAATTTTTAATATATGTATGTTGATTTTTCCCTGATTTTCAAGCATAGTGGTGAACAAAAGCACTAGAGTAAGTCAGTTCATGGATCTTGAAAGGGTTTCTGGGAGGATCTAGAAAACCACATGAGGTGGACAGTTGATGGGTTCTTGTTCATGACAAGGTTTTTGGTAATCCTATTTAAAACCATGGAAAGAGAGATACTTTTGTTTGAATCAAGATCATGAGCCATAAGAGTTGGTATACTGTAGTTGGAAGTGCTAAGGTGGAAAATGTGGACATCGTCGATATTGTAAACAGTTGTATAGGAGAGCAGTTGGCTATAGAGATCCGCTAACTGTCGGACTTCTTGGAAGTATCGTCAGCCAGTGATAAGTTCACTGGAAGTGTAAGCCGGATAAGTTCACTTATGTAGGTGATCATGTGCAACAAGATCTAGATAGCAGTATGTAGACCTAAAAGTATGCATAGGCATACAATTCTGTTTCCAAGTTGTGCAATGAACTTTCTCTACATGTTCACACTAAGGGGGGGTGTTGGGAATTAGTGTTTACATGCTTCAAATAATGTGGTGTGTAAGGTAAAAGTGAGTTGTAATAACAATTCACATAATTATGGGTGGTTGAATATTCTATTATTTGTTAGGTTTGTTAGTACGATTTTTTTTGTATTATGAGCTATTAAAAATAGTTCATCTATATTAGAGAGTTGTTATAGGATCTCTCCTACAAAATAGGAGAGTCCAATCCTATAAATATGCAATATGAATTGAACAAAAAGAGATGAGAAAATATTATTTGTGTTTAATTATTTTAGCTTCTTACTCTATCCATATTTTCTTATAATTTTGATGTGTTTTGTGTTGTGATGTTCATTTCAATGTCTTCATTCTGGCTTCCATTCATATGTGCTTTAATAATTGAGTTCTTTACATCTAAATGGTTTTATGGAATACTGATTCACCCTCCCCTCTCAGTATTCTAGACTATCAACATGTAGTTCTCCTAAAAACTCTCCTATTAGGGAGGATATCATGGTGCAAAAAAATGAGAACATTGACACATGTCTTCCAAACAATGATGATGTGACTTCCTTGGATAATGATGATGGATTGACATTAGAATCTCCTTCACTAAGAGAATTTAATGTGATCCAGCCTCAACTCATCATATACTAGGACCTTCAAACAAACCCATCCTCATCCTTGAACCACCTAAGAATAATGTTTTGCAACAATCAAATTATAACATCATTGCTCATACATATAACACTAGAAACAATATACAACCAAGACAAACACCTTCAACATCCCTCCCATTTCCCAACCCTATCTTACCTTTTCCTCCTCATTTTCCTTCACAAAGTGCAAAGGAGTATGATCTTGTTGAACAACTTATGAAAACTCCTAATAAAATATCATTATGGAACCTTATTCAAGCCTCCCCTCATTATCATAACATGATTCAAAATTCCTTACAACAAGTTCCTACCCCACCTAATGTGAAACCAAATGACATAGCATCCATGATTCAAGGAATGAATGTTGACATTATTTTCCACCAAAGTGAGCTCCCTCCTTTGGAAGTACAAAAACAATATGAAGATTTCATGATAATAGCTATTTATAATAGGACAAGTATAAATTGAACCCTTGTTGACTATAGCTTAGCTTTTAATGTGTGTAGTGTAACCCTTTTGGATATACTTAGCATGGATAAATCAAGAATTTAACCTCCCTCTTTATCTATTCAAGTGTTTGAAAATGTAGGAAAACAACCACTTGGAGTGATCATATTGCCTATTACAGATGGAAAGGCCACATTAGAAAATCCTATTCACGTTATGCCTCATGATCTTTCATACAACCTCCTTTTAGGAAGACCATAGATTCATGAGATGCGGGTCATTCCTTCTACCCTTCACCGTAAAATTAAGTATGTCTACAACAAAAAAGTGTATACAATCTATGTCGACCTTGAACCAAATAGTTGTTTGAACATTGGAAAAGGTAAGGAAAATCCTTTGAAAACATTGACACCAAATACACAAGTAGAACCTGGGCAAGAGAAAGAAAAAGAAAAGCATATTGAGGAAGTCACGAAGTTATTAGAAGATGATTGGGGTTCCTTGGATTTCACATCAACATTCATGGGAGAATATAAGATCGTAAATAGTCTAAAAGGGAAAAGAAAAAGCGATAATTTCAACACAAAATTTGAAAGCATCTACCTCAACCACTTTACAAGAAGAAGCAAATTACATAACAAACTTTGACGAAGTTAATTATGAGCAACCACCAAATCCAAAAGAATTGAAAAAGCTTTATGGAAAAGGTTATGAACTTATGAAACAACTTGGATAAAGTGGAAAAGGATGTGGTGCTAGAGAAAAAGGTATTCATGTCCCTATAGAGCCTAACACACAAAAAAAGACTAATGTGTTGGATAGGACAATTGAAAAGGGGGGGTGAATCAATTGTCACAAAATTAAACCTTTAAAGCATTCACCAGAATTGAACCTTATTACTGCTTGAATGAATAAACATTAAGTGCAAGTGCAAAAATTGAAAACCATCACACAAACACAACAACACCAAATTTACATGGTACCCAATAAGGGAAAAACCACAATGAGGATCAACTCACACTATAGAGAATATCAAAACTGATTACAAAAGCATCACTTCCTGAGATACAAGGTTCATTGCCAAAATAAGGACTCACTGTCAAGACTCACTGTCCAAGAGGGCTAACAACCCGGAGGTTTCACTCCCACAAAGATACAAAGAATATAGAAGAGATATGATACAGAGAGAAGACAATCTCAATGCAACAAAGAAATCCACCACAATTTTCTCAACCACTCGCAAACATGCATGAATGATAGAGTACACCTTCATCTCACTATATCTGAAAACTCAACATTTAAGCTTTGCACTGATCTTTCACACTCACATCACACACACTCACTAATTCACATCAATCACACATCTACCTGCTCAATTTCTTCACACTTATCTCTCTTTGTACTATCATTTATTACCACTAACTCATTCTATATTTATACCATCTTCAACTTTCAAACATTTTCAAAGTCAGCCAACCAACATTAAATTCAAATTAGGTCGGCGCCAAAATATCCTCGGGAAAAATGAGTCTAAAAGTATATATGTACGCACGATGATCTTTCTATTCCTCTCATCGGCTCTATCACCTTGTAAATCTTGGTTGGACCCAGGACTATGAATTCTCTCTTTTATATTATCCTGAGGTCCAAACTTTGTTCTGAGTGAAACTAGGCATTCCTTGGCTAGTTTACATGAATGCAATCCCCTCAGTAATCCACAAATTCTTGAAGTTCTCTCATGAGCATGTAGTCCATGACACCAGTTATAAATCGATGGTGGCATGTGGAGGCTACTCACTTGATCACTTCTGGCCTACCCCTATTGGTTCATTCCCTCCCAGGATGGACCTGTTGTATCAAGCAAGTATGTTAAGTATAAGAATGGGATCATAGCACTAAAAGTGACCTACCCTCCTCCCTATGCCATTTAAGTTAAAGCTTCCATGAAAGCGTAGCATAAGGCTACCTCTATCACTCAAAAAAAGGAGGAGAAGTTCGCTCATCCTTCTCCTTCTTCCTCTACAATTCCACCTACCTCTGCTTCTCGCCTTGTTGTGGCACCTTTGAATTCTACCCCTATGCATATTTTGGGGAGTCTAATGGTGGTCGCTTGGCAGAAGACCAAGTGTCAGGTATTTGACCTTCCTATCTTGCCCATAGTTCCTCGACCCATCTTGTATAGTAAGGGGAAGGGTCTTTGTGAAGCTTCCTTTGCATCTTTTCCTCCTACTGCTCCTACCTCTAAGGTAGTGAATGGGAAGAGGCTCGCCGATGAGGTGCTTGATTCTTCTCCCCCATATTTTATTACATCTACTCTTGTTCTTGTCTAGGAGTCACTCCCTCTGCTGAAAATAGATGTGATGGATACTCCAATGATTGAATAGTAGCCTCCTATTATTCCTTAGGTTACATCCTCTAGCTCCCGGAGCCAAAGAAATTTCCTTACATGTGAGTGTAAGTGTCAGAGGAAGGCTCTAGCCACTGAGCAGGTTACTTCACAGAAGGAGAAAGGGGAGCTAGCAACTCTTGTTTCATCTTCTTCTGATGTGTCCTCCTCTTCTACCCATTCTGCTTCAGTTCCCTCTAACTCAATCTTGCTTTTGGCTCCTCGTGCAAGCATGAATGATCCTCACCCTAAAAGGGTGCAAGTACTCATTGCTCCTTCGGTTGAGCCTCCCCTTCTAATGTCCCTTCTAGACATCCCACATTTTCCCAAACTCGTGGAAATGTTGAATACCTCGATGGTTTTTGTTGTAGTTTTCTCCTCTTCCTCCTTGCCTTCTACTTCATCAGTGGGTATCTCGCATCCTCCAACAAAGCGTAAGTTGGAGGACAACCCTGCTACCAATGGGGGTCAAAACAAGGGATCACCTTCTTCGGAAGTTGGTTTTGTGTTGGCTTGTGCCATCTTAGTGATGAAGGCAGCCCCGGCATCCCCAAAGTTTGTCACTACTCCCGAGTCCTTTAGTGAGGTTGGTAGTGGATCTTGGGTACCTCCTTCATCACCCTCTCATTTGACACATGGCACTCCCATAAAGTGCATTCTCAAATCTATAGATGATGTCCCAAATTTTTCGGCAATCTTTGTGAGATTGTTGAAGTTTACCTCACAGGAACTAAGTGAAGAAGACCTCAAGGGGCCCTCTTCCTTCGCTCTTGTCATAGGAGATTCAAAGGGTACCCCCTTTCTATCTCACCCTTGCAAGCTCATCCACCCTCCCCTTACAATGATCTAGATTAGGAGAACAATGACCTTTTGGTTGATGAGGACTAGTAGGGTGCCTCTTCTTTATCTGTAGATTAGATTGTGTGTGTGTTGTGTTTCCCTCGTACTTTTTTTGTGTGTTCCTAGATGACCCTTGTCACCCTTGTAGGTTCTTGGATACAAGAGTTATTTTGTGTCATAAAACTTCTTCTATTTGTCACATCATTCTTCTCTTTGTTGCCCCTTGGTTTTCAAAATTTGGGGATGATGCAAAGTGTTGGGGGCATTTAGGCCTCCCTTCCATGTTGACCCAATTTTTTATTTTTATTTTGTCTTCATGTGCCTTTCTTCACATGGTCTAATATAGTAGGGGGTTGATGATAGTTCATTTATATATTATTATATCTATCTATTTATATTTATGAGTAGCTCTAACTCTGAAATGCCAGATCACCCTGTCTCTTGTTTGTTATGTCATCATTTGTCCTATATTTTTATCTTTCTCTCTTCTTTGATTGCTTTGTGATACTGTGGTTCTTATGTGTTGTCCCTCGTGTGTGAGACAACATTACCATGGTTACATCTTGTCATGTTTTGTGGGACACAACATCACTTTCATTTTTACTTTTCTCTCCTTAGGATGTCACATGCCTCTGAGTTTATCACATGACATCCTAAGGGGGGGCTATCATACTGCTTTGATTTTTAAAAGGTGTATTTGGTGGCCAACGAATCCCTCGCTGAAAATCCTTTATTTTCTCAAAAATTGTATTCTTCAACATGGATTCTTGGTGGAATTTTTCTTTCATCATGGGTTCGTAAGATAGAATTTGAAAACTTTCCTTTGAGAAGGGAGTACTTTTTTTGATGAAGAAGTTTGAAAATTTTCCCTTGAGAAGGAGCATTCTTTCTTTCAAATTCCTTGATGAAAGGAATCCTTCAGAAGGATTCCTTGAGATGGAATCATTGGTGAAAAATTATATCTCTTTTCAAAAATTCTATCGCTTTCAAATAGAGCCTCCATTGAGTGGATCCCCTTTTTCTTTTGAAGGGTTCCTAAGGGACCCCTTTGAAAGCTTCTCCTTCAATTGTTGATTGTTTGTGTGATTGTCTGTCTATTTTTTGTTAAAATTAGGTGTTGTACACCTTGCATAATTTTCTTATAATGTTTTATTTATTATTATGTGTGTAGTGCACCTAGGGGTACCTAGATGGACATGCATCACTAGGAGCTATAATGTTGGGGCCACTTTATGTTGTATGTAACATTGGGACATAATTGTAAAATGTAATTAGTTAATATTGGGGAAAAATAATAAAATATAATAAAGTACCCAATATTAAATGTGGGGTCACATGATTGCAAGTTCACGGCTTTGGGCACATGGTTTATGTAATACCACTTGGTGGTTTTTTGGGAGCTTGTTTCTATAAAAGCAACCACAAGGGTAGTTGTTTAAGGTTGGAGAGTTTATTACAGGTTAGCAGGTTGAGCTTGTGCATGTGTGAGGGTTTGAAGCATGGAATCAGATGTGTGGATTCATGCTTGGTCACATGGAATGCATGGATAGCTTGTGCTTCAAAAGTGTTCATGGAGTCTCTGTAGATGTATTGTAATGGGTTTTCATTGCTAAATAATACATGGAGTTTGGATGCTTTTGGAGGTTGGGTTTTTCCCTCTTGAGGGTTTTCCCAGGATATATCTTGTGTCATCTTTCACATGGGTATGTTGTTTATTCTTTCATGTTGATTTTGAGCACTTATTTGCATTGTTTCAGATTTGGGTTATGTGGAAATTGTCATTATATGGCTGCAAGTTTCCTTACAAGTGGTATCAGAGCTTGGTTGTGGATTGGATAACCCTAGGTTGCATGAGAGAATGAAAGAAAATCGTAAGATATGATGGTTTTGCAGATGTTTTATTGTAGATTTGAGGGTTTTGGGTTTGTTGTTTTGATGGGTAGTTTGCAGATTTGGGTGTGAAAATTTTTGGGCAAAATAGGGTTTCTTGGTTGTACATTCAAATGAGGGTTTTGTAGGGGAAATTTTACAAATGATCTCCTAGGATAAAATGGACCTCATGGTTGGATTTGGGTTGGTCGAGAGACGAATTATGATATCTAATTTTCCCTATTTTGGAAAAGTTGAAAAAAAGGAAAAAAAATTTAGCAAAATGCCCTTTTTTGCAGGCCGTACAAACGTCATTCTTCAGAAAATTAAAAAAAATATTAAAAATGCTTCGTTGAATATTTCCCGTCGGTATTTGAAGAAATATTTTTTTCCTTGCAAAAGAAAAAAAAGGTGATGTTTAGAAAAAAAATTTAAAAAAATTAAAAAGGGGGTTCACCCTGTAGTGCAACAGTTGTTGCAACACCGTGTTGATATGGTGATCAGGGTTTGAGTAACATCGTGCATGATGAAAAGGAAGGTTGCATGAAGATAAAAGGCAGGCTAGAGGTCTAAGATGGGACCAATCGACTATAGAAGTTCTCACCCGGCAGCGATAGAAGACTGAGGTGTTCAGACATAAGGGAGGACATGGCGAAGCCAAACATACGATGGATGTTGCCAAGTGAAGCCGAAGGAGGTAGAGATTGGGAGTTGTGTGGAGGGGTGTCAGCTAGTCAGGGGGAATGTAGAGAGATGACGAGAGAAGCGTGTAGAAGACACGGAAAGGAAGAATACAATGGAGGATGGAGGTGAACGGAAGTTGGGAGGTCAGGAGAAAGGGGCAGCTCGAAGGACAGAGGCGAGTAGGACAAGAGGACAGGAGAAAGGAGATTAGAGAATGGAGGAAAGTGAGACAGGAGGATAGAGGAGATGGTTAACTAAGGATGAAGGCAGGGGTGCCAGGAGAATAGAGATGGAGTACGGAGGGCAGAAGGAGAAAAAGGAGGTCAGGGGAAGACAGAAGATTAAGTAGGAGGAAGGGAGAAGGAGAAGATCGTGTGATGTGGTGCCAACTGGTGGTCACCAGATGCTTCGCTAAATAGGCTGAAGAGCACGACGCGCAGAGATGCCAATTGGAAGAACCAATGCAAGGAATTAAAAAGGAGTGTAGGAGGAATTAGAAGTGTCGGAGAATGGACTGAAGATAAGGGACAAGTGATAATACTAGAAAAACATGGGGATGAGGCCTCCCATAAATTATGGCCTCACTGGTTCAAAGCTCCAGTCAAAAGCAATCATCGATCAAAAAAATAACAATAATAAACAAAAAAAAGGCCAAGTGTTGGTGGGGGGGTCCGCAGACTAACCCCCATGGCCCACCCTATCTACAGCTCCTACTGTTGACAGTACAACAGGGTACTACCAATGGCAGACCCTGTTGGCACTATCAGTCGACAAGGATGTCGGTCGGGCAGTAGCACCAGTGGCAGTGGCCTGTGGTCCCCACGGGGGGGGGTTAAAAACCCCTCCAAACTTTTAATATCATTTTTTAAAAAAAATTCCGCCAATTTTAAATTTTTAAATAAAATTTCTTTCAATTAAAAAATCACCAAGCTTTAAAATGTCGCCCATGTTTTTGGCATATGGAAAAATTAAATCAAAATGAATAAAAATTTTGGGTCCAGTAAAGGATGGGGGAAATTTTCTTTTTTAAAGAAAATTAAACTGAATTTAAATGGATTTTGAAATCCACCACTGGCCAGCCACCACCATCAGCGGGCTACTGGTGGAGCCACCGAAGAGCCACTAGGGGGAAAATTGGACATTTTATAGCTTTTTTTTTCAAGCTTATGTAACTTTCACCCAATATGTCAGATTTTCGACTTCGTATAGTCATTGGAAAGCTGGTTCTGAGCACTATGTTGTAGTATAGGTTTGGTTGAACTATATTTTGTAGTTTTGATAGTGTTTTTCTTGGTGGAAGTCAGGTGTTCATTTTGAGCTTTGAGAGGGCATATTGGGTGCATACAGAGTCAAATTTTGGACTTCAAATAGTCAAGGGAAAGCTTGTTTAGAGCACTAAATAGTGGATCAGGTTTGGAGTTATTTTGGCATGGTTTATTTTCTATTTTTCTCACCTAAGTTGTTTATGGGTCTCTTTGACTATGAAGATATTGTGAGTTTATGGATGATTGGATTTTGGTGATTTGATGTTGGATTCATGGTATGCTCAGTTGTACATTTCAGATTAATCTTATTTGACATGGTTATCAGTATATGGTTGGATTCATATGTTGCATTAATGTATCTACACGTTGTGCAATGTTGTAGGCAGTCTAGACTTACATGTTGCATTTATGACTTGGACATGGGTTGTCTTTGCCCATTGATATTTTAGTGTTGATGCATGTTTAGTTTTGGTAGCTTGGTTTAGTCACTTGGTTTTTTGGTTTTGATGTCATGTTGAGGAGGTGAGATGGTATTACTAGGTACATTCATGATATGAGATCTATGCAGTTGACTATGATTATGTAGATATGTGGACACAGTTGGGTTGAGATGTTGGTACATTTGGTGGTGATCATGGTGTCATGGATGTTTCTTGTGCATTAGAGACTTTGGCATGTCATGATGGTTTATGCAGGTGCATTGTTGGTGGTGTTGGATTGGATCCTGATTCAAGTTGTGGCAGTGTATCTTCTTGGTTTGAGGAGATTGGTATCACGATGTCATGGATAGCTTGGTTACACGGTTCAATGGGAGCTTGTGACAATGATGGTTTGGCAGTGGATATTCTTGTTTTAGAGGATGGTTATCATGTTGTCATTGAGAGCTTCGATTCACGGGTTTTGGTGTGAGCTTATGACAATGATGTGGTGTTGGTTGTGTGCATCATGATACCATGGGATTTCTCGGTATCACAATTCAATGGGAGCATTTAGAAATGATGTGCTTCCATTATTGATTATGGATGGTTGTCTTCAGCAGGAGTTGATTGGTTTCATGGAGGATATCTTGGACTATGTGTGCTACAGTGAGAGTTATTTGACATCAAGTGTTGGAGATGTTGAGGTGTTGCTTATGACTTGTTGGTTTTGACAGGTGATTCTTGCTTGTAGGATGGTTTTGTTATTATGTCATGGTATACTCTTGATTACCGGTTTAGAGTTGTGGCATGGTACATGTTATGATGATTTGAGCATGTTATCTTCTTTTGAGAGGATGTGAGATCATGGTGTCATGTTTATGTTTCTGATTTTGCAGTTGGAGCTATGATTTTGATCTTGGTTGGTTCTCTTTGTATTGAGTACTTTGATCATTTGTTTGGATTTTAGCATAGATTGATTGGTTACAGGTGCTCATGGATACATGGATACTTAGGTGAGGCTTGGTGTTCTCTTGTGATTAGAGACATTTGCTTGAGATGGTTACTCTTGATGAGATTTCAGCAAGAAGTCCAAGGAGCCTACACCTTGGTTGGATGTGAGTTCAGCATGGACCTATGAGGAGAGTGTTCTTGGTTGATTCATGATGACTTGGATATCCTGGAGGATCATTCTCATTCCCCACTCTTGGTCTACTCAATGGTTCACTTGAGAGGTATTGCTCATTTTTCTTTCAAGTGCACTATGTTTATGATTTGTCTTCTCATGGATATGGATCTTGACTCATGGATATTTGATTCTAGAGGGTTCATTTGAGGAGTTTTGGCATGTTTATCTCCTTGTACATGTTGAGTTTAGGAGATGGTTTATTGGGTTGATTTCCTTAGTTTGGGAATGGTTACAATGATTTTTGATCTTCTTGTTTTGAGATGCTTACATCCATAATTAGTTACATGATACATATGTTATCTTTGATCTTGGTGATTGGATGATTAGATGTTATTATGGATTTTGTTATGGGGTGTTGTGGAGGAGATCATACTTGACACAGTTGGCATCTAGAGGTGTGCGTAGGAGGACATGCTACAGGTGTTTGGTTTGCAGGTTTTGCATATCATTGTGGATGTTCCTTGGTACTACATGTTTAAATCTTCTATGTGATGTTGTTAGTAGACTTGGGATTCCTTGATCACTTGTGATGGTGCCTTCTTTCTGGTATGTTAACGAAGTGACATGTTGAATGTGCTCATTCCAGGTTTGCATTCATCTAGACATTTCCATGCAGTGGGAGCTCCTGGATGTGTATGTCACTCTTTGACAGGTTTGCACATGGAGTTTGTTATTATGGTTTATGGGTGGATATGTGATGGCATGAGTTTACTATGTTATTTATACCTTGTAGGTATGGATAGTTGGATGTTTTTGCACTTTCTATGGGTGTCATTTTAGCTATGGTGATTTATTCTTGACAGCTACTAGTGCATATTCATTACCTTTGGATTGAGTGTTTGTGTTTTGAGATATTAGTTTGAGGCAAGATTATGCTTCTTTGTGATAGTTAGTGTGACATCTCTTTGGATGTGTTCTTATCTTAGTGCATTGGCATGGTGGAGGATGAGATAATTTATGGATGAAATGGTGGTCACCTTGGTTCTTGTTACAAGTATCTTGATGGAGCACATGGAGGACTTGGATTCCAGGATGGTACATGTTGCCTATCGAGTTTATTATCTTGATGTTTGAGCTTACTTGTTAGCCCCTTATGCAATGTATACAGCAAGTGGGAGATTTTTAGAATTAGGTGTTGTACACCTTGCATAATTTGCTTATAATGTTTTATTTATTATTATGTGTGCGGTGCACCTATGGGTACCTAGATGGACGTGCATCACTAGGAGCTATAATGTTGGGGCCACTTTATGTTGTATTTAACATTGGGACATAATTATAAAATTTAATTATTTAATATTGGGGAAAAATAATAAAATATAATAAAGTACCCAATATTAAATGTGGGGTCACATGATTGTAAATTCATGGTTTTGGGCACATGGTTTATGTAATACCACTTGGTGGTTTTGTGGGAGCTTGCTTCTATAAAAGCAACCACAAGGGTAGTTGTTTAAGGTTGGAGAGTTTATTGTAGGTTAGAAGGTTGAGCTTGTGCATGTGTGAGGTTTTGAAGCATGGCATGGGATGTGTGGATGCTTTTGGAGGCTAGGTTTTTCCCTCTTGATGGTTTTCCCAGGATATATCTTGTGTCATCTTTCATGGGTATGTTGTCTATTCTCAAGCATGTTGATTTTGAGCACTTATTTAATGATTGATTTCAGATTTCGATTATGTGGAAATTTTCATTATATGGCTGCAAGTTCCCTTACATTTTCCTGTGTGGAATTTTGTTGTCTAACATGTTTTGTCTGTAGACTAAAAATTTTCTTTGCAAGTGCACTTGTGAAGCTTATTTTCAATCAACCTTACAAGAGCGAGCACTTGTAAGGCCCCATCAAACTCTATGGTGCCTCCCACATCTAGCTTCCTTCAAGATCGAGCACATGGGGATTCCTCCTTTGCAAGTCTGAGGACCTATGAAGTGCTTACATCCTACAAGATCTATTTGTTAAAAATTTTAGGACCGAGCACCTGCATAGCTCTTTTGTTCACCCTTCTGTAAGTCTACAAACTTATGGCACATTTTTTCAACTCTCCTCAGGACCGAGTACCTGTGGAGCCATCTCTTCTTCGTGTACTTTTGAAGGTGTGTCAGATTGTGGTCTACTTCCTTGACAATTCAGGTATACTTTCTTGAAACTTAAATAATTAAGTTTCTTCTGGATTCGATAAAACAAGCCCATAATCAAATCCAGAAGAAGCTTAATTATTTTAGTTATGGATTATGGAAATTTAATTACATTTCTTGAAACTTTTTCAATCTACTTTACCCCACATTTGGTAGCACATATGCTTGCTAAAGTGGGGCAAAGATGTAACGTAGTGAATTTTCACCCCTTGCAAATTCCCCATTTACACCCCTTTACCATAGAAAAATTAAACTCGACGATGCTATTCTACCTCATCCATTCACTTTCCACCCACTTGGCAATTGTCTATAGTGTCGGTGGGGGAATTTCTATCAGGGACACGAGCCCAGCACATGGACATCTACGCGGTGTGTTGTTATCCTAATGGGATTCCCACCTTTGGAATTTATAGAGGCATTACACTTCTCCATTGGAAATGAATCGTAACACCCCTATGCCCTTGACCAACATTGAATGGCTCTTTTGGGCTTCTATTCACCTTCAAAAGACTATCTTCTTCATGCACTTCATCCTCTAGACATTCATTTGATCTTCTTCACACTTTCTTGAGCATTCCATAGCATTTTCTCACCATTATTGAAGCTCCAAGCTGACACTTTGTTGGTTTCACTTCTCTCATTTTTGTGGCAATGTTGGCATCTACAAGCTTGCGAGATTGCATCTCCCTTCACATGTTGGAGGGCATCTTGTTCGCAAGGTGATATCCATCTTACTTAGCATCATTATTTGATTTACATAGCATATTATTTTGATAATTTCTTGGTATTCTTCCATTTCAATACTTTATTTATCACATCCTCTCTATTATGGATATTTTGGTTTGTCCATGGAGGTGGGAACACCGAAATAGGGGTTTGACTATGGCAAGCCCCGAAATAGCCCCAACTTTTTTCCTCGTTTTATTGTGTTTAGGTATCATGTTCATGTGGAGCTTGTAGGAGGTTGGACCAACAATAAGTTTGATTTTTTCCACCCTTGCTCTTGTCAAACTTTATCTTTTAAGTTAAAGTATTCTTCTTGCTATTTTAGTAGTTTAATTATTTATGTTTTCTTGTGTTGCATAAAAATGTATTTATCAAGTTGTTAGCAAGTTCCTTGTTAATTTTTTACTGTACTTTGTACTCCCTTTCTGTACGGGCGCCAGCGCCTGATTGGGATGCCAGTGCGCCACGTTGTCATTTGTCTTCTACACTAAAGTCCCTTAGCAGAGAGCTACCTAGGTTACAATCCAAACTCGGAAATTCGCTCACCTAGTTTCCTAAACTCTCGGGTTGTTAAAGGATAGCGATAGATCACTTTTCCTTCCTTTTCACCCTCTCAAACATTAAGCTTACCTTAAACAATCCTTAGCATGAGGTAGATCAGGGCAGCTGATTGTTCTAGACCCTCCCATGACTGGGGGTCTTGAGCAGTCGGTCCCACTCTACACTAGTCTAAAACCAATCCAATCAATTATTCATCGGAATGTGTCTTTCCCAACCTTGCATTATCTTTTAGATGCATCCTTCCCACATCAACAATCTATCATCATCAATCAATCAATTAAATTTTAGCTTGAACAGTGGAAAATCTAATTCAATCCTCATTATTAATCCTTAGATCCAACTAATCCATCAAATCCCATCTTCTCATACACATCGTCATAGTCACCCCCATCCTTCATATGATGGTGTGCCTACGACATCGTGTTTATTGGATCACTATACTATTTGTAAAAATAATTGTATCAATCCATATGCACATGGAACATCATCATCATCATCCCTTATGTCATTGTGTAGAATGTAAAGTGTTATATCAAAATAAAAGTTTGCTCCTTGCATGTGAAGTTACTATGATAACATGCATCCATCGTCCTTTTTATCAGTCATCCTCAACTTGATCATGTGTCATCTTGTTACATTACATCCTTTTGAGATTTTATTATCTTACACTTATATCCATGTTATCCAGCAATCCAATTCAATCATCCTAGTGGAATCAATCAATATTCCTAATCCTTAATCCATCATCAATCATATATGAACATGACATGCATATTTTCCTAGCATGATTTCTCTCAAGTCATCATTTATCCTTTCTAGTACATATATTATTATCCTTTTCCTTTTCATGATACCTATTGGGTTTCATTTCACCCAAGGAAACTTTCCATCAAAGCTTCATTCCATTTCATCCTAATTTTTACTCTCCTTTGACAGAATGCCACTTAGTTGTGTTGTATCAAAGAAGGAAAAAATGTAGACACCTAAAATATTCCTTAGGCCTACTCCCCATCACCTAATATGTTGGAAATATATGTTGGCATTGATTTTGACCCAAGATTGGTTGTCATTGATGCCAAATGTATGTGTTAAAGGTTGTACATACTCCAGAGGTAGTTGGTATGTAGAGTGTAAGTCGGAAATGCAGTATGATGAGTGAATGATTATTTATATGTTTTCTATGTGTGACGCAGAGGTTGGTACACCTATTCCAATATATTTCTTTCATTCCTACCTTGATATCATTCTCGTTTTATGTACAACACATTGAGATAAGTTGCAAAAATTTTGCTAAGGCATTTACACTATATACTCCAAGGTAGTGGCATGGAATTTTGGTATGCATTCCTCCATAGTGCAAGCTTTTGTCTTGCAATTCAGAAGATAATATGGTCAATATGTGAAGGTGTTATACCCAAGGATTCAATTCATCACACCTTCTACAGTGAAATTTATAAGTGGCAGTAATCTAGTATGTGCTCTAATAGTGTAATGTGTTGATATAGGTGCATTAAGAGGCTCCGCATTTCTCCAGAAGTGAAGTGTTGGCCTTCTGATTTTGTAGATATGATTGATAATGTTTAATTCACACTACTTTGTAGTATCTGGTGTTTTGATGGTCCACAAGATTAGTTTTCAAATGACATTTTGCTACAGTTTATCCAGAATGCTCTATTCTTGTATATTCAGTGGGTTTCTTCAATTGCACCAACATATGATGATCAAAAACTTTAGGAAAAGGTTGAGAAGATATTGTCCATGAACTACATTTTTCACATCTTGGTCCACATGATGCTTTTGGTCTCTCCCCGGTGGTGTAAAGTTGAACAGTTGCCAGTCTTGATGGTGCTATTAATTAGGTCGACAGGCTTGGTTGCTTCATCTGCGATTGGATCTGATTAATTAAGTTTACTTTTGAGGGTATTTTGAGATGTTTTTTGGTCATGTTATGTCATTTTTTGATATGAAACTCTTTTCCTTTTCATATTCTATATGTTTGGAGCCGACCTATGTGATATCATACGTTTCTTCTATAAAGTCATCTTAGAGCCGACCTAATTAAGGTTTTTTGTTGTTGCGAAGGATATATATATAGAAAATATATATATTTGTGGAAGTAAAGAAGTGTAGAGAATCGAGATTGAGCAATGTTGAAGATGAAGTGTGTGAAGTCAGTGTGAAGGATTAATTATGTGAAAATGGAACTACAACATCAGCATATGTTGGATGCTTCTTTATAGCAATTCATACTCATAGTTCTCATTATAAATTTCATGTATCCTTCTCTGAGATAGCATGTCACATCAGGTCCTTCTATATTTCCCTAAGGTTGTAAGCCTTAGTCTGCAATTCCATAGGTGGTGAGCCTTAAACAAAATTGTAATATTTGTAAGTGGTGAGCTTCATATATTATGAGTTAACTCTCACCATGGTTTTTCCCTAACTAGGTTTTCCACATAAAAAATCTCGGTGTCCTTGTGTGGTGCATGTTTTCTTTTCTTTTTATCTTTTTTAAATTTATGTGATGTGATGTTTAATCTTCAAATGGGAATGGCTAAGCTTTAATATATGTTGATTCACCGCCCCTCTCAGCACTGCAATGTGTTCAAAAATTGGCATTAGAGCCAAGTACCTTTGAGAAGCTTAATAGTTGAGGTAGATCTTGCACTTGAACATGTGGGGTCTATAGTAAAGATCAATGATATATTCATTCCAAAACCAAAT
Organism: Sequoia sempervirens; assembly: GCA_007258455.2. Classification (NCBI taxonomy): domain Eukaryota; kingdom Viridiplantae; phylum Streptophyta; class Pinopsida; order Cupressales; family Cupressaceae; genus Sequoia; species Sequoia sempervirens. The sequence goes on from VDFB02353493.1 coordinate 127,493,805, forward strand.
CTAGAAGTAATGCAACCTGAAGATTGGGACATCAATCCAAATGATTGTGAAGTTGATTTTGAAGAACTTCAATCTACTCTTGAAGATCTAGATGGAACAAGATTGAAAAATAGAAAATATGAGTGCCTGGTGGAAAAATCAAAAGAGATAATTGGTGAATTGAAGGAAAAATCCAAAGAATCAAAAGAAGAGATTAACAAACTAAAATCTCAAATAGGAGGAAATGGATATGAGAATAAAATCAAAGAAGTTGAAGATGTGATCTCAAATTTAAAAGTAAAAGTTGAAGAAGGCAAGAGGATTCAGGATTGCTTGAATACCAAGCTCAATGATAAAAGTGTTAAGTGCTTAAATCTTGAGGAAGATATTGTACCTCTGAGAAAAGAATTTGAAAAAGAAAAAGAGAAAATTGGAAAGGGTTTGAAACTGAGAGGAGGTTCTGTAATCCTTGATGAGTTGATTAACTCTCAAAAGCCATCTAAAGAGAAATTTGTACTTGGTTTTAAAAAGAGAAAAGTCTTATGAACAATGCATATGCAAACCTGTATGATAACTTCAAAACAGAAGGAATTCCTAAAACAAGGGAGGAGAAATATTGCACTGAAAAACATGAGACATTCTCTAGAGATGCAAAGAAAAATCAAGACAAGAAAGGAGGATTCATTCCTATCTGGAACAAGAAAAGGAACTTCAGAAAGCTTGCCCCTTTAAGCAAACCAATCCCATCAAGTTCAATGGTAACTGTTATTCTTGCAATAAGTTTGGTCATCAGGTAGTTGGGTATAGAAGCAAGATGAGTTAGAATTCATTTAGGCCTCCAAAGTACGATGCTATGAACTCTCAATAATTTCATGGTTAGTGGTATGCTTGCAGTAAATTTGATCATAAGGCTAATGAATGTAGAAGTAAAATGATAAGGAATAGTACAATGCTATAGCTTCTCGATCCTTCTATGGTTACTGCTACACATGGAAAAATTTTGGTCATAGGGATGTTGATTATAGATCTAATATTAGAAGAAGTAATTATGATCTAAAAGCTAGTATCACTTGCTACAATTAAAATAAACCAAGACACATTGCAAGGTTTTGCAAAGAAAATAATGTAAGACCTTCTACTTCGCTAAAGAAGATTGACACTAATCAAAAAAAGAAGGAACTAATCAAAGTATGGTAGAAGGAAGAAATTGAAGTAAAGAATGAATTTGTACCTCAACATGGTGCAGATGAGTCCTTCGATAACTAAAAAGAAAGTATTAGCTCAAGGGGAGTTGCAATTGCAAATCTCTTTAAATCCCTCTAAAGCATGAAATACTAAATTCTTCAACATAATGTCTAATGGTGATATGAATTTTTTTGTTCAAATTTTTGAAGCAAATACACTCTCTATGGAAGTATGTTGAATGATAATTGATCTTTGTGATATCATAAACGGTAAAAAGCTACTTATGACAAAAACTAAGAAATACATTTAATCCAGAGTGAATAGGGTTGGTATAAATCATATTTATTTTTTATTCAATCAAAATTGATCTCATTTGAAAGATATCAAGTGCCAAGAGAAGACGGTTTTTAGTAAGTTGTGTGAAAACCATAATCACAGTATTCACAGGTATTTCTCTGGTTTGCTTGTAAAACTCTAGTTGTCATTGTTGTTGAAAAATCAAGGCCAAAATTCAAGAATCACCCATATATTTCTACTATGACCGACAAAGATGGAGCTTTCTCTCATGTTCCAATCAATGTGATTCATTATGAAGACATTCGCATCTACATTCACTCTCAGGTGAGTGAGTACAACCATCTGAAGATGGAAGAATTTAGGTACAATCATCTATTGGGTGATGACTTTCATCTCAAACCAGAATATGCAAATGTGGAAGCAAAAGGATTAGATGTATGGAAGGGTTTTCCAAATTTTTGATTCAAAAATGAATAGGTCATAATTTCCTTGAGCTAGATTCATGAAGATATATTTTGGCTTGATCAACCCTACCTAATCACAAAAGATGCTATCAAGGTTGTGATTGGATTATACTCCATTAGATTTGTGCTAACACTAAAGTATGTAAAGAATGAACCAGTCATGAAGCTTATCGGAGTTAAATTTAGCAAAAGAACCCTAACAGTGGAAGATATTTTTGACCTAGGGGTCTAGTATGCCACAATGAGCATTACATATAAGGTTTATTATGCAAACAGAGAAGGGTTTGCTACCGCCACTACCATCTTCACTACTCATCAAATGGTGAAGGAAAAGATTATGACCATTGTGAACTTTTGCGGTAGTAGTTGATGGAAAATTTGCAAAAAACTAAGGATTCACACTACACTTTATGGTATGGAACCTTGATTGTTTGTTTTATGTTTTATTTCATGAAAGAAATATTTGGTTTAAATAATGTGGTCTGAAGAAGGGATATTTCTATGGAACATCATATTAAGGATCACATGTGTAGCTTTCCAAATACCAAAAAATGTCACACAATGTTCTAAGGTTTCTTCAAAACCTTTCAAAATGAAATGTAAAAGAGGGATAGGATACCCTCACAAGTTGTGGAAAGATATAAGAATGACATCACTTTTATAGTTGATAAAGATAATTTCTATATGGAAGCAGTTGAACCAAGGACTTCATGGATATCAAGGTTTCCCTATGAGCTTCCCAGAGATAACTAGATTGCATATGCTGACATTTTGCTTAGAAAACCCAAGGATCCCACTGTTGAAATGTTTGGAGCATATGCTAAAATAACCAACAAACAAGTCAAAAAGAAAGTGGAAGAAAAGGTGGAGAAGAATTGGGGAAGATGATGTTTGAATTGGAGAAGGTATTTAGCTCTCCTAAAGAACCTGTGGATGCATCTCAAGCAACTACTACTACACCAGCCCCTAGGAGGAAAATTAGATCTACTTTTGTCTTTTCCATAGCTCTCGGACCTACTCAAACTCCTCCTAGCAGAAAAAGAGTTGCTACTAAAGCACCAGAAAAAACCAAGAATGTAGAAATAAAGAAGGCAAGAACTAAGCAGAAAGCAACAAGGGAAAAATTTTAACCAATAAATGTGGATGATGGTGAAGAGGATGAAGAAGAAAAAATCTTACATATTAAAGAGAAGAGAAAAGAGAACAAGACAAGAAGAATAAGAAGAAACCTCCATAGAAAAAGAAATGGAAAAGGAAACAAAGGAGACTCCTTCGAAAACACTTAAACATGGGCCTCTACAACTTAAGGATACTATTGACGCAATTGTATAGCATGATGCACTAAAGGAGGTTGTTGCTCTCTATGATGGGATGTCCCCTATTGATGAGACCACAATTGAGAAGGAAATAGTTATGTATATGAACAATTTTAATATGGCATTAAATTAAATCATTGATCAACCTTCAATAAGCCTGGCAAATGTACTAAGTAACAAGAGAAATGAAGTTATTGTAGAAGAAACTAAGATAACGCAACAAGCTTTAGACAAGGCTAGCATATCTATTTCTCATGAATAAAGAGTCAAATTATCTCAATATTCAAGACACGAGAACTTAGAATCAAACAAAAAAAGATATTCTAATGGGGAAAGATGAAGAAATAAAGAGGATGGAGAAAGAAACGAAAGAAAAAAGAGCAAAAATATTGGAAGAATTGAATAATGCTGAAATAATTAGAGTTCAAGCTCCTCCAAATATGTTTGATGTACCTACCCATGACATAGATTTATCATTTCTTCAGGAAAATGTGATTGGAGGTGATGAGACAGATAAAAATGATAAGCAAAATGAGTATATTGCTCCATCAGTCAATATTGGTGCACAATGTGTAGAGGATCAAGGTGAAGTGAGTGTCCCTACTCCAGGGAACACTATATCTGGTTAAGGACATAGCATTCCCCCTCCAGAGAGTTCAAGAAATGATGAACAAAAGAAAAGGGACAGTCCTGAAAAAAGTTCAGGATGCAAAGGAAAAGACAGTTGAGAAATAAGATGCTTCTACATGGATATTGGTCAAGGGTCTTCATCTTCAGATTCTTTCAAGGACCTAATAGGGATGCAGATGTAGTTTCAACCTATGGTAACACCCCAGCTTTTGTAAATTCCCACTCATGAAGGAGGGGTTGACTTTTAAAGTATTTCCCTCTCCATAAGTTACAACTTGGAGATATTTTGCATGCTTCTGCAAGGAAGGAAATTCTACAAGAACATGTGAAGAAGAGTGGGTTGATTGATGATGCTATGAACATTTTTTAGGAAGTTTTACCTGAGGTAAACATAGACTTTTCCCTGCCTCTGGAACAAAATTTAAAGCTTTTAATGGATTCTTTCAAGGATCACTCTAACTTGGACCAAAAGGAAGAACAAGAGGCCTTGAAAAAGATAAAAGATAAAAGAACGGATGATACACCTAACCAGTGTGCCAATGCCCACAAAAAATCACAAGAAATTTTGAAAATGTTTAAAGAGTGTATAAATGAAGTTGTTGCTTTGTATCAGTTTTACTTGAAGTGATCAAGCTCCACCAAGAACATCAAAGATCACATTGACTCCATTGAATCACAAATCACTAAATTGGTTGAAGTATATGGTTTTTCAAAGGATATGAATGGATCAATAAGAGCTCAAATAAAAAATATTCATTTGCAGTTGACATTTCTTCAAGACCAAAGAGCAGTTAAGGAAATAGTTTGGTCAGTTGAGGGAATCAGTTAGCTTGAGACTTGCTTCACTATTTGGATTGCTTGTGTGTGCAAAAAAAATTGATAAGAAAATGAAGGCTCCAAGTAATGGGGATGAGGCTAAGGATTTATGTATGCAGTTTGAATGTCAGAATCACATTCTCACCTTAGCAAAGGAAAATTGGGTTACAACTTTGGCGCAACTTAAGGAAATTCAAAAGAATATATTTCCTTCTAAAGAAGTTGCAAAGTTGTAAATAAGACAATTTTGTCTTTGTATAGTTTTGTGAAGGAATGTAGTATCCTCTTTGGGTTTTTGTTCGTACATAGCATATGTTTTTGAGGCATCTCCATCTCAGGGGGAGTGTTGTTTGTAAAATTCATACAGTATGGGGGAGTTTATACAATCTTGGGCTATTACAAATAGAAGGTATCATACCCTTTTCCCTTAATGTCAAAGGGGGAGAGAAGACTTGTAGATAAATAGGTGTTGCCATCAATGAAAAAGGGAGACATTGTTGGAAATATGTCTTGTCATTGATGTTAATCCAAGATTGGTTGTCATTGGTTCTAATTGTATGTGTTGAAGGTTGTACATACTCTAGAGATAGTTGGTGTAGATTGTAAGTCAACAATGCAATATGATGAATGAATGATGATTTGTTCTTTGTCTATGTGTGATGTGGAGGTTGGTACACCTATTCCAATATGTTTCATGCATACCTACTTTGATATCATTCATGTTTGGTGTACCGCACATTGAGATAAGTTGCAAAATTCTACTAAGGCATTTACAATATATAATCTAAGGTGTATCATGGCATTTTAGTCCTCAATGCAATCTTTTGTCTTGTAGTTCAGAAGATAAGATGGTTGAGATGTGAAGGTGTTATATCCAAGGATTCTAGTCATTATACCTTCTATAGTGAAATTTATAAGTGGCAATGTTTTGTTCTGTGCTATAGCAGTGCAATGTGTTGACATAGGCGCATTAGGAGGCTTCGCATTTCTCCAGAAGTGAAGTGTTGGCTTTGTGGTTTTGTAGATATAATCAGTAATGTTTAATACACACTACTTTGCAGTATTTGGTGTTTTGGTGGTCTGCAAGTTTAGTTTTCAAATGACAGTTTGCTACAATTTTTCCAAAATGCTTTGTTCCTATATATTCAATGGTTGTCTTCAATTGCACCAACATATGATGATCAGACACTTCAGGAAAAGGTTGAGAAGATATTGTGCAAGAACTACATTATTCACATCTTGGTCCACATGATGCTTTTGGTCTATTCCCGGTGGTGTAAAGTTAAACAGTTGGCAATTTTAATGGTGTTGTTATTAATTGGGCTGACAGGTTGGGTTTCTTCATTTACAGTTGGATCTAATTAATTAAGTTTTCTTTGGAGGGTATGTTGAGATGTTTTTTGGTCATGTTATGTCATTTATTGATCTACAACTCTTTTACTTTTCATATTGTATATGTTTGGAGCCAACCTATGTGATATCATGTGTTTCTTCTAAAAAGTCATCTTAGAGCTGACCTAATTAAGGTTTTGTGTTGTTGTGGAGGATATATATATATAGAAGGACAAATTTATTTGTGGAAGTAAAGAAGTGTAGAGAATTGAGATTGAGCATTATGTTGAAGATGAAGTGTGTGAAGTCAGTGTGAAGGATTAATTGTATGAAAAAGGAACTGTAACATCAACATATGTTGGATGCTTCTTTATAGAAATTCATACTCATAATTCTCATTATAATTTTCATGTATCCTACTCTGAGATAGTGTGTCTCATCAAGTCCTTGTATCTTTCCCTAAGGTTGTACGCCTTAGTCTGCAAGTCCATAAGAAGTGAGCCTTAAACAACATTGTAATATTTGTAAGCAATTAGCTTCATATATTGTGAGTTAACTCTCACAATGATTTTTCCTCGTTGGGTTTTCCATGTAAAAATCTTGGTTTCCTTGTATGGTGCATATTTTATTTTCTGCTCTTCTTTCAATTTATGTGATGTGATGTTTAATCTACAAATGGGAATGGTTAAGTTTTAATATATGTTGATTCACCCCCTCCCCCTCAACACTACAATGTGTTCAACATAGTCCTAATTGACCAATATCATCACCTAGTCTAGTCCCCTTCACCTTTTCCATCTCCTCACAATAAATAAATAAATAATTCCCATATTCCACCTATTTTTCATCACATGGATAAAAAATTAAATAATAATAGTATTTAAACCTATATTCCCTCAAACACATTCTAAGAATAAAGGGCACCTAAGAACACAAGTGTCTTTATGGTCCCATTATTCTCTCAACCCATTCCAAAAATATAGCCCCAATAGATACAAATGTCTTATTTCCCAAAGCTCACAACCTTTTCCTAAATTTAATAATTTCATCCTAACCATTCATAATCTAACAACCTTCATCTCCACCCTCAATCCTCTCCTTGATCCTAGGGAAATCCTCTCAACCATCATCCACCATTGATCTTACAATCAAATCTTAACCATCCATTCCCCCTTCCAAAATTCTATAAATTCAAGCTCTCTCTCAATCCATTATCACTTTTGCTTATATGTTGTCAACATAGGTATCTTCAAGCAAAGGAGCGTCCACATATCAAGGTCATTGGAGCAAATCAAATCACAATGGAGATCACAACAACATTTGATTTGATTGTTTGATGTTATGCTTTATTTTGATCTCTTTTGTGAGCCCTATCTAGAGGTTTGTAGTGGTTTGAGATAAGAATTTTGTGTCTTGTATTAGTTTCCATTTCAATTTTCAAACTATTGCTTACAAGGATGATTTATAAGTGTATATTCACTTATTTGGGGTGGTCCACTTGCATGGTTGAGCAAGAAGTAAAATGTTCGAAGTATTTTATAAACAACAGAGTATTAAGAGTTTAGCTTAGGCAAGACAACAATTGCAATGGTCACATCATCTACATGAAGAGCTTGCCTTCATACATTTAAGATTTGGGTAGATAATTAAATTGGTGTTAGTATGAACAAAAATCCTTTCTTGTATCAAGTGTGTGCATTAAATTCATTAGCAAGGACAACATGGAAAAACACATTAACATAAACATGAATTTGATTCATTAGCAAGCAGAACATGTCGAAACACATCTAAAATAAGTTTGCATTGGATTCATGAGTAAATACAAGATGAAAAAAAATGTACAATATATTTCAGCAACTAATAAGAATATTCAACAAGCCTTTGTTAGATGCTTTATTTGTTCATCTATTTTATTTATTCATCTTCAAGAGATGATCAAGAAACACAATATCATCAAGAAAGTATATTCAATTTATAATACCTCTAATAATCTAAATCAATCTTAACAAAATATTATGCAAAAAAATTGATTTGTTACTGAGATTTTTAACATTATATAATTCATTACTTAACTCTCTTGTTACTTAAATGTTTTAACATTATATAATTCATTACTTCACTCTCTTCTATATATTATATCCTTATTATATTTATTATTTTAATTAATTTAGTCCTTATATATTTTAAATCAATGGTCATTTATTTGAACACGTCACACGGACCATGCCTTAAAGAATATCACCCACTTTTCATTTATAAAAAATTCTTAGATTATTACCATTCAAATGAATGTCATGACATTTCATAGCTTGATGTTCACATCTTCGCTGTATTTTTGTGGAAATTAATTTGGTAATCTTAACTTGTAGCGAGGATTTCACTCCAGCATAAAAAGGTGCGTGGCTAATGGTGACAATGCATTTCATAGCTCTCCATCCCTGTTATTTTCCTCGACGGCATCAACGTTGTTTATTCCGCTGATTGCATACTGTTTCTTACGATGCCTTTCATTTAAGTTTCAGGCATTTGTAGCCAAATTTGACCTATCATTTTCGCATGAAAGAGGACATAAAGGATGGACAGCCACTTTGACATGTTAATCTTTCATTTATGAAATAGCAATTGGACATAAAGTTCTCATATGCTAGAAGAAAATGTAGAATTTGATTGATGTTTTTTTATTTATTAATTAATAAATTATTTAATCCATTTGATTGTGCTATCTTAATAAAAATTTAAGAATCTAAATTATATATTTAGATGAATTAATAAGATTTCTATTAATAAATTAATATATTATTTAGATGAATTAATATGATGTAAAAAAATACAAACATAATCGAAGGCAGAAATATTCAATTGATAAGCTAGATGGATTGTGGAAATTTGCTATCTCTAAGATCTCTATGCTTGTTTATTTTTAATTATATTATATATTGAGATGAATATAATTTTAAAAAAAATATACTATATATTTAGATGAATTAATAAGATTTTTATGATTTTTTAATATTTGTTAAAAATAATTTTTCCCTTTATTTATATATATATATATATAGTTTGATCTTTATAATGAGAATGGAAAGTATTCATAAATTTGACAATATCAATCTTGTGACATTCTTTTCAAGGTAAAACCTTGCTAGTCAAAATATCTAATGTAAATTGTTGCTATATTTATTGTTAGACCATACATTTTATAAGTTTGTCAATGCAGTAAATCATTTTCCAAGAGATTTGGTGTTATCATCATGAATGACAAGTACAACTGTAATTAGTTGTAGCCATTGTGTGTCCCATTTATAACAACAAAGAGATGTAGATGAGGTGGAACACTCATTTTTTAGAACAATATAACTCTAGACAACAAAAAAGGGTAGATCAAGGGACATGCTCTTATTTTTGCGAATAATATCAACTACTTCGTTTTGAAATAAATCCATGAACCCACGATAAGAAGTTTGATAAAAAAGCAATACAGCATAAAATTTTTGATAGTATGCCACATTATCCCTTTTCATGTTTATCCTCACAATCCATCTTATCTATCCAATCACATATTCCCAACCATAATCTTTATCTTTCCAAAAAAAACAGCCACATCTTTATCTTTCCAAAAACAGCCTTTTATCCACTACATTGACATTAAATTTGATAGAAACCATTGCCCTTAAGAAATTTATTTTGGTTATCGTTACCATTCAAAACTGTTTTGGTCTCATTCATATTATAATATTTCTTTAGCTTTGCCAGCTAAATGAGAATTTAGACTTTGCCAATATATAGCAAGCTAGATAAGTAAACCACGTTTTAGTTTAATTTCACTGCTTTTGGAGTTACTTAATTTTTTATCGCTTAACTATGCTTTAATAGCATATAATTAAAAAATTATGTTAAAAGTAAATCTACATTTAATTTATAAAACATTATATAAAATGATATATCAAAGAGCATACACATGATAGACAAGTTTTAGTATTGTCATTCCCAGTTAGGGAAATTAGGTGCTCCAAAATCATAAAAATATCTTACCCAAAAGTCATATATTACTCCTAGGTATTACCAAAATTAACTCAAAATCTTCTTGTGCATGAGTCTTCATGCAATCAACCTACAATTCTAAGAACACGTCTCCCAAACCATCTGAAACAAAATATAAAGAACAAAAAATGAAATAAACAAGGAAGATAAGAGATTCAAATTAAACTAAAAGAGGGGTAAAAATTTATTCAAACCGAAAAGAGCAGTACAAAGCAAGTGGATTACACATCCCTATCAATCTCCACTAATTGATCCAACTTTTGAGACAAATCCAAGGGTAATTGATCCATATCCACCATATTCCAATCATGCAAATAATCAAAAGCCCATTTAGCAAGACAATCCGCAACCCCCTTCCATTCACGCGGAATATGATAGAAAGAAACAGAATCTAAGGAAACACACAAATTAAGAATTTGTTTTATAATAGCAGCCAACTGCCAACTAACATCATCTAATTGTTGCCTCTTCAGCAAATTCACCACCACTTGAGAATCTGATTCACAAAATGATCCGTCTCCACCCGAGAGCACATCCATGCTCCATGGCACACAAAATGGCAAGAGCCTCCATGACATTGTTAGTATACCAGCCCTTATAATAGAAAAGATAAACTCAACACTCCCCAAACTAGTCTGCCCACCACCGCCAATACCACATGGCCAGGATTTCCACGAGAAGAACCATATTTCTTGTTCATTTCAAATTATAGAACACAAACTTGTTTAGTTTTTTTAATCAGATTTCCAATGTTTATTCCTCAAAATCTATTAGATTTATTCATTATTTCTTGGCTCACTAACCTTCCGCATTCAAACTATAAAGGATCAAAAAGAAATGAACAAGAAATATGGAGGTTCATATTATAGACCAACTTGTACAGTTTTTTGTCTGGCTATTTTCTGTTGATTCATCAAAATCTATTAAATTTCTCCATTCCTCCGCTCACTACCTCTTCCTTTAAACTGCCTATTTGATCTCTAATTTCAACCGCTTGAACTGATAGAAATGAGTAGCTAAACAATATTAATGTTCTTAAATGATCAAAAGATGTCAAGACGATGCAAAAAAGTACACCTAGAAAAGTGCTATTGTAAAAGCAACCATAGAAATTTTGTGAGTAACCAACATTGAAATCACAATAAAAATTGCAAAAATAACTAGATGAAGCCCGGGAAGGTAATCCAGGCAAATGCATCGAGGATTTCCTCTTCCCTCTTTGTAAGACAAGGCAGAGAACAAAAAAATTGTTTCAAATTTCTCCATCCCAAAGGTCCTCCAAACTTTTGAATGGGCCACGTGTACCATTGACGAGAAAATCTCCTCGAAGCAACCTTACCTGAGAAAGCAGACAATGAAACCTTAACATGAAAACTTAAAAACTCTTAGACTGGAATGACAAAAAAATAGGGCTGACTAGTGCTGCATACCTGTTCAATTTGGGAAAACTTATCAAATAATTCTTTAGGTATTGACCAATCAAATACATCAAAATTTTCTTTGATTCTATCTTCGCTGCTGCTTTTTGGAAGCACGCTATAGCCACTTTGTACACCCCAGCGAAGTGCAACTTGTGCAGGTGTCTTGCCCAATTCTTTTGCCACCTGCTTCAGCACAGGATGCTCTAGAATTTTCACTTTTACTTTAAACCATTCAGTACCTGGAGAGCCCAGTGGAGAGTATGCCTGTAATCATAAGAAAATATCAAAAAACTAGCAACGAAAGCATTGAAAAACTTAATATCGAATTCACCTCAAGCATTGAATTTGATGCACCATGTTTTGGTAAGCAAATATATACACAGCTTGTTCTGGTACTTTTATCAGAGTAACTCCTAGAACAGGTTAACAATATTCGAAATCTAAATTTATTTCACAAGAAAGCATACTTACCGATACATGAATTCCCTTACACTTGCAAAAAACTTGAAGATTGTGTTGTTGCAACACTGGATGGCGTTCGACCTGGTTCACAGCTGGCACCACTTTTGCATAGGCAAGTATATCCTGCAACTTCTTGGAAGAAAAATTGCTTACGCCAATAGCACGGGCTTTTCCAGTGTCTACAAGTTTCTCCATTGCCTTCCATGTGCTGGGAATATCAGCATTTGGCCAATGCATCTATTGCAGACAAATGAATGTTATGGCTGTACTTACCAAGCTACCTAAAAATTAATTCAAGGAAATCAAATTATTTAAAAGAAAGAAAATTTACATACAAGGTAAAGATCAATATAGTCCAGCTGCAGGTCTTGCAAAGTACTATCCAAGGCTCCTGCCACCTTTTCAGGGGCGCAATCACTGACCCTGTAATATGTAAACACAAGATGACAGCGGCTTATCATATATAGAAGCCCCAATGAATTTGAAAATGCTAGCAATAATTTTTTCTTTTAGGAACAACTAACAAGCATGTAGTCAACGATTACAGTAGGCAAAGTCAAATGTGTTGATAGTTTCATAATTAATCATTTAAGAGATGTTTCAGAGGATTTTTGACATAATTAAAGTGCAATATCTTACTTTTTCGAGCAAGCAATAAATGCACAGGCCATTAAGGGAATGGTGGAATAGTTAAAATATGGCACTGTTGCTGGGCCATTTAGGTCACATGCTTTGTGCCCCTGCTGAGCCACTGTCCTCACGGATTTGGACTGTTTGCATTAATGCTGGGGCTGAGATCCACTGTTTGTGGTCTCAACCAGCTTGCACCAAACCAACATTTCCCAAATTACAAAGCAAATAAAAAAAGTAATACATGCAGATGATAATTTCTGGGTGTAGGCAGTATCTAAAGAAATCATATACACTAGTACATCATAAGAGAAAAATAGCAATGATAATAATGCAAAACAATATTTAGGTATTTATTCGTTGAATTTTTATCGTTCATAACTTCACAACACTTTAACTATACAGACCATTGGATCATCTGCCTGTCTTCAACCCAAATGATGATCATAAATCTTTTAAGCTAGTTAAATTGTAAAAGACTGGAGACTGAGCCAAAACAATATATTTCCAAAAATTGAACTATAAAAGCTCCAAAGGCATCTATCATCCATGGCGAACTTGCCATACAATGAGAACTACTATCAAAAGCATGCCCGAAGCAAAATCAGGCTACTAAATAAGCAAAGAACCTCCTATAATGGCTCACAACCTTTACTATTCAGTAGAGACGAACTCCTATCCTGTTTACAAAACTTTTCATATGCAACTGCAAGAATAAGCATGTCCATTGTTAGAATTCACATATGAAGATCAAACAACTTAAGTGCCCCTTCTTTGTAGTATTTGTTAGAAAGGTACACCTAGAGCCTTATAATTGGAGAAACGGATGCCATGAAACAGTATGCAAAGATTTGTACAAACATGTTTAAAACCTTATGCTTACCTAAACAGAATCCCATTCTCATCACAAAATAAATAAATAAAATTGAACTGCATCAGAGGCTCAATGCGTCAACACATTATTGCTCTATTACTAAGCTGGTTAGAATTTTGGGAAAGAGGACATAGTTTGATCAGTCAGTATTGTTTAGGCAGTATCTCTAGACCAACTGATGGCTCCCCTCAATGGTACAGAGATATTTATTTCTGTTTGCTGAACTAATAAAGTTATGAAACAGATTATTCATTGAAATGTTGAAAATCAAGAGGAAAATAGTTTCTTTCACAATGCAAGCTTCTACATCTCAAACCAAATCAAAGCATCACAAACCACCCAAACAACAGTAGAGAGAAACAAACTAATTTAGCAATCCAAACTCATCCCATTGCGGCCAACGAGTCACGGTATCCACTGCACAAAAAAAAAATCCCAGAGCAAGCATAACAAATCTAGAATCAATGGAGCAGACAAAATGATGAACAAAAGATACCAAAACTACATGAGGAAGGAAACAATGAAAAGGAGTATCTCATAGAAGAACACTGCAAATAATTGGGATACTTTCCAAGAACATAAGGGGAATCAGAGGCTCCAACTTCTCAAGAGCCTAGTAACATTTAATGGCATTGATATAATCATGTTACAAGAATTGCATGTACCCACAACCTGGATATGCTTAATGGGTTTCCATACATAGGAATCCACAATGGAAGGTGGGTACCCATTCACCATTTAAGCTTCATGTGGAGTACAACTACTTATTTCTTTTCATATGAATTCGGACAGATGCATCATAGCAAATATAAACATGCCACCAAAAAGAAATTTGGTGATAACATATATAGAAGAAGTCTGAAAGATAGGGCCTAAACTCTTCGAACAACATATTCTCCTCATAGGAGACTTCAATACCATCAAATCTCCTAAGGAAAAGAGAGGCAGCAAAGGTTTGAAAGTTAAAATAGTTGAAGCACTCATGAAGCTCCTCACAGCAAGTACCTTAATTGATATGGATTACAAAGACAAACTTTCTAACTAGACCCAGAAAAAAAGGAAATACTAAATAGCTATGTTCCTTGGGGATGCATCCCCGGGGCTTTTACAGGTGTACCCATCCCCAAGGACGTCCCAGGGACAGCCAAACATCCTTGAGATGGTCAGGGATGTCTCAGACATCCCTCAACAGTCTTGGCAGACATCCCCAAGATGGCTGGCGACATCTCAACAGGCTCTGGCCATCTCAGGGACAGCTGACAATCCCCACGACTCTGCAAGTGATTTTCTTTTTAAGTCCAAAATTGAAAAATGAATTTTTATTGTGGGCCCCCACACCATACTTAGCCCTAAATTAACAAAATAAAAAGTCTCCCTATCTCATTCTAACTCACTTTTAGTCTTTTACATGCCAAAAAAAAATTTAGCCAAGTTGGAACAAACAAAATCATTTTGAACAGGGTTTGAAGGTGTACCTAGAAAAATCAGCATTAGTGAGCAATGAGAAGTGAGGTAGAAAGAGAAGAGGATGTAATGACCCCTTTGGGTCTGTCTTAGAATTTATCCTAAAAACACAAATATACTTCATGTAATAAGAATACTAACTTGAAAGATATTAATTCAAACACATATTACTACTTGTAAATCACATGTAACAATGCATTCAATCTGTAATTTTCTGAGCAAACTAAATAGATATTAAAACACCCCAAGTTATCATCCCTTGATCGTCAACATCATAGGCGAGGCAAGAGAGGTCCACACACAAGAATGCCCTTAAAGCACTCCCTTCTCAGCCCAAGAGCAACTAAACAACCCCCTTGGCCCTCAATGGCAGACCTCAGTCATCCAATGAGGGTGGTCTACCTCGAAGGGACCTTAGTATCTGCTATCCTTCATGTGCTTCCAACTCTCCTCCCTAATGAGTTGATTGAGAAAGAATGATAATTCGGTAGTGGATGACATATTCTAAAAATGCAATGCTATGATGCTATACTGTCATTCCTATTACTATCTTTTATCATAGATACTATCATCACCCAACAAGAATCAAGTTCGGTCTGTGTACGTCAGTACATACCAGATTTGCAGTCAATAGCAATATAATCCTTATGGATTTGCAGATTACTG
Organism: Sequoia sempervirens; assembly: GCA_007258455.2. Classification (NCBI taxonomy): domain Eukaryota; kingdom Viridiplantae; phylum Streptophyta; class Pinopsida; order Cupressales; family Cupressaceae; genus Sequoia; species Sequoia sempervirens. Next base: position 127,509,382 of record VDFB02353493.1, read on the forward strand.
ATCTTTCTTCCTCTTATATGAATTTGTGATATAGCTGTTTGCATCCAGCACTTAAACTCTACATCGATACCTGCCATCAACACACAAGAAGCGTATTTATTGGTAAGAAGGGTTAGGATCAATCTGAGCGACCCTTCCCTCAAGAAAAAACACGTCCATCCAAGATCAACCATCACTTCTAGAGGGCGCGACCAAAAGCTGTTTCAAGAGACGCGATTTGTTTATTAATATGCAGCTGTTGGTAAAATGTCAGTCAATTGGTTTAGAATTATAAATGTTTCATAATTAGAATCAGATTACTCATATAATTGTTTATTTATTATTTAAGAATAATGAGGTGAGATATCCATTCGTTCTTAATTAGATTATATGTTTATCATATTCAATCAATACCATGACAAATATAAGTAATAGATTACAAGATTTTATTATAATAGTGTTATTATATAAAGAGAGAAAGAGGGTCATGACAGTCCTCCCTCCCTAAGTTTGCTTGTCCTCAAGCAATTTTAGGTTTGGATGATCCTTGATCTCAGCTCCTTCCCAAGTAGCATCTCCGGTAGGTAGACCCTTCCACTTAATTAAGTACTCCTAAATAGTCCTGTTTCTTAACCTTCTTCCGCGCATATCTAGGATGAGTTCTAGTTCTAGAATCAACTTCCCTTCATTATCTAGTGGGGGAAGTTATGTACTCAACACACTGCATTGCCCCAAAACTTTCTTGAGATGAGATACATGAAACACATTATGGATTTTGCTTTGTGTAGGCAGCTCCAATTCATAGGCTACTTCTCCTATTCTTCTTAAGATCTTGTAAGGTCCATAGAATCGGGGCTTAAGTTTTTCTTTCCCACTGACTTTGATAGAAGACTGTTTGTATGGCTGTAATCTCAAAAAGACCATGTCACCAACTTCAAATGTTCATTCGGTTCTTTTCCTATCAGCATACATTTTCTGCTGATTCTGGGCCCGATGTAAGTTGTCCTTGAGTGAGTTCATGATGTCCACATTCGGCTGCACAAAATCTTTAGCCCCGAGTATGCAACTCTACTCGGATCAAGTCCCCAAAGGAAGTAGCCTCATATCCATACAATGCCTATAAAGGACTCATGCCAATGGACATATGATGAGTAGTGTTATAACAATATTCTCCTAAGGGCAACCACGTGATCCATCCATTTTGTTTTCTTGTGACATAATTCCTCAAATAACCCTCTAACCATTTGTTGACAATTTTTGTTTGTACGTCAGTTTGCGGGTGATAACTAATGCTTGGGGTTAGCTTTGTTCCAGCCAGTTTGAATAATTCTTGCCAAAATAAGCTGAGGAAGCAGCTATCTCTGTCACTTACAATATTCCTTGGTAGACCATGCAATCTGAAAAATTTCTTGAATAATATGTCGACCACCTGAGGAGCTTTAAAATCTGATGACATGGCCATAAAATGAGCATACTTGGTTAAACAATCCACTACCACAAAAATGCAATCTTTGTTTTGGACCTTCAGTAGACCAGTTATAAAGTCCATGGAAACACTTTCCTAGTTTTGGTTGGGTATAGGTAAACGTTGAAGCAGCCCTACTGGAAATACATGTTCTCCTTTATTCTTTTGACATAACATACACTCACTAGTATACCTTAGTACATCTTTTTTTAATCCCTTCCATGAAAATATTTCTCTAATCCTCTTGTAAGTTTTATAGAAACCCTGATGTCCTACCAAAGGATTATCATGGTAATCCTTCAAGATTGCTGCCTTTACTTTCGATCCTGGGGCAAGATATATCCTATTTTTGTTAAGAATAAGTTCGTCAATTAGTCTATAAGTTCCATCTTGTACTCTCCCTTCCAGAATACTACTAGAGAAAATGTCCTTAGCATATTCGGCTATTATAGATGCCTTCCATTCTAAAGATACCACAGTTAATGAACTCAAGTGAGGTCTTCTGGAGAGAGCATCTGCTACAACATTGTTCTTTCCTTTCATAAATTCAATATCAAAATTGTATGCTTAAAGCTTACTTACCCAATTTTGTTGTCTATCGTTTAGATCCTTTTGGTTAAGGAAGAATCTCAAACTGTTGTGATCCGTTTTTACATTAAATCTTCCACAAATAAGGTATTGCCTAAATTTATCTAGGACATGCATGATTGCCAACATTTCTTTATCATAAACAGATAGGCTCTTTTTGGCTCTTTAAGCTTCCTACTTTCAAAGGCTATGGGATGCCTGTTTTGCATTAGTACAACACCAATGCCTTCCCCTGAGACATCACAACAAAGTTCAAAGGGTGAAGAAAAGTTTGGTATTGCCAAAACTGGACATGAACTCATGACTTCCTTCAGTTTCTCGAAGGCTGACTGGGCTTCTCCTGTCCATATAAAAGCCCCTGTCTTAGTCAAGTCCGTCAATGGAGAAGTTAGCTTTGAAAATCCCTTCAGAAATCTTCGATAGTAGCTACAAAGGCCTAGGAAACCCCTAAGGTGTGTAAGGGTTCTAGGTTTTGGTCAACTCTTAATAGCTTCTATCTTTTCTTCATCAACTCTTACTCCCTATGCACTAATCTTATGGCCATGATACAAAATTTCTTCCATCCCAAATTCACACTTGGACATTTTAGCAAATAGAGAGTGTTGTTCAAGTATTCCCAATACTTCATCTACGTGCCTTAAATGTTCTCCCCACGTTTTACCATAGATTAGGATACCATCAAAGAATACAAGTAGGAATTTCCTCAATTGTCCCCTGAAAATATGATTCATACAAGACTGGAAGGTGGTCGGGGCATTAGTGAGGCCAAAAGGAAGGACTAAAAACTCAAAATGCCCATAATGACATCTAAAAGCTGTTTTGTGAACATCTTCTGCCCTTACCCTTATTTGATGGTATCCTAAACGAAGATCAATTTTTGAAAAGTACACTGCACCATGGAGTTCATCTATCAATTCATCAACCCTTGGGATAGGATACCGATTCTTGATGGTTTTTTTGTTAAGTGCTTGATAATCTATGCACATTCTCATTGTGTCGTCTTTCTTCTTTACGAGGACGACTGATGAAGCAAAGGGGTTGGAGCTAGGCTGGATGTGCCCCATTTCCAATAATTCCTTTATGGCTTTTTCAATTTCCTCCTTATATCCCCTTGGATGTCGGTAAGGTGTGGCAATAACGGGTTTTGCTCCCTCCTCAAGTTCTATAGTATGCTCAAACCCCCTCTTTGGAGGTAACCTGGGAGGGATGTCTTGTGCCCTCTTAAGATGGGCTTAATATCAACGTGAATAGCCTTCCCTTGTGAAGTAGACTTGTCAAGGATCATACACTGTGCTGCCCATTCTCCTTGCCCTTTTCTAGACATAATGCAAAAAGTTTCTTAGAATTATGATAAGGTTGCCATCAAAATAATTTTCTTTTCAAAATTGATATTAATATTACCTAACAATTTTTTCCATTTTCTTGGAAGAGACCATTCTTGGAGAGCCATCAGCTAGTCCCTTTAGGAGGATTTCTTCCCCATTGTGTGAAAAACATAGCTCCAGCTTTGGAAGATCAAGGTAGAATCGCCCTAATGAGTGTATCCATAGGGTACCTAGGATCACGTCTGTATCTCCTAGGTTAACTACATATAAATCTTCCTTGGTAGGATGCTTTCCCAAGGTTATGTCTAATTGAGGAATCTTTTGGTTGCATGAGGAGGTGGAACCATCAACTAGGGCTACATGAAAACCTTTAAACTCTTGAGTTTCAAGTTTCAATCTTGATGCTAGGCTTTTGTCAATGAAATTGTGTGTTGCCCCACTATCCATAAGAGCAATTACCCTTCGCCCCTTAATTATTATACTTTTTATCCGGAAAGGATGATGTTTTGAAGCCCTCGAGATAGCTGCAATGGATCCTTTTTCTTTGTCATTAAACCTCATCTTTTTGCTAGGTCTTTTTGGTTCTTCTTTTGTGATTGTTTTTTCTTGGTTTCCCCATTCTTCATCATCGGATAAGGCTCCCATGTTGTGGGCTTGACTTCTTTTTCCACATATATGTCTTGGTTGCCATTTTTCTTAACACTTAAAACATAGATTTTTCTTTTTAAGGCAGTCTCTTTCATCCTTAGATTCATCTTTACTAAATTGAATGGCTGCAGGGATTAGAAAATGCTATGGTCTACACTAGGTGCGGGACATGGAGATCAATTGTTGCAAACTTCAACCAAGCTCTACTTTGCCTTGCTTTGGACAGCTTCCACAGAACAAGTGCAATCTTCAAAGGAGTAACTAGAGATATTTAGATCACAACTTAACATGAAGATACCATCACAACGACACATATCAACATATAAATCATAATCGAAGTTAAGTCCAAACTATTCCAGTTGACCATGCAGGGCGAACCCACCATCAGTGAGCCAGCTAGTGGCATGGATTAGCGAAGCTTGCTCAAATCGAACACCACATTCCACAATTATCTATGTGTATGAATTAAAATCAACTTTACTCTATTTAAGATTTACTTTAATATCCTCAGAGAATTGGAAGGATGAAGAGATCTTGCTAGCTACCTACAATAAAAGATGAAACCACAAGCAATGATAACTCTTTTTATTATAGGAGTGTTCACAACAATCTCTTACAAAGCATTCAATTTGAAAACTTTCCTTCCTCTTCAATCTAATCTATGCTATCAATCTATCAATCTATGTTATGCTATCTCTCTATGCTCCTCTATTCTAATGCTCTAATGATCTAATCTCTAATAATGTACAAATGAGGGGGGGTGCCTCTTTTATAGATAGCCAAATCCCATGGACAGTTCAGATTGAATTACAATGAAGGGCTCAGATTGAACCACATGAGCCCTAATCAAGATTCTTCCCTAAAAACCGCCACAAAGAGGAGTGGGGTAATAAATGAGCAAAAGATTCTCCCCTCTCTCCTGAAGTCATAATGAGCAATCAATGTCCATTATCATCTTCTCGAAGGTCATCATCCAACAAGGCGTTTCCATTCTCCTTCTCTTTGGCCGCGAACTTGACAAATCTGGCTAACACCGCCTCAACCTCCCAAACTGAAATAGGTGGAATATGGTTGAGCTGAAATTCAAGCACCATGACTATTTGCCCATGCCGAGTACAAGATTTTCTCCAAGCGACTAAGGCATCCTCAGTACTCTGGACAGTGCTGGAGAAAGTTGAAACATTTTCAAAGTCCACCTGGACGAATGATCTCACATCTGAGAAGAAGGGCTCTAACTTGTTCTTCAAGCCATCTGCAGTCATCTCCTCTGGAGTCAGTCTTCTAGCAAATATAGACTCGAGGGTGTTCAAGACTCCTTCCAGAATATTTCCTATGGCCTTCCTGACTCTAGCTGAATCTGCTTGTGCTGCATTGAAGAAACCCCGGCCTGTGACCACTGAAGAATACCAAATGGTGAAGTCATATCTATCACCCTCCTGTACCACACCTCCCTCCACTAGAGTTTGCAAGGGCACATGCATCAAAGCCTCCAAAAGAAGAACAGTCTTAATTTGATAGATATGTGCCTCGCTCCAAGCCTGATCAACAGTGTCCATGCATGCCAAAATGCTAGAGGTCTGCTGATAAGCATGAACGAGATCCTCCATTAACTTTTTTGTCTCAGTGCTAACACTGCCAACACACTTATCTGCCTCCTGAGCCATCTTCCTCAAATCCTCCAAGCCACTAACCGATTCACTCGGGAGTTCCACTGGAAGGTCAACTGTTGGGTTCTCCTGCGCACATGGGCGAGCTGAGTGTTGCACATAACCAACCAATGTCCTATGCTCCCTCTTCAATCGTTTGTACTTTCCTTCGGTTCGGAGCAACCTGTCCTTGAGTGCCTGATAGGAGTTGTCACACTCCAAAATTATCTGAGCCCCTGTAGGGCGGCCTAACTCCATAGTGTTGATCACATATTTTTCAAGAACAGCATCATCTCAATCACACTCAATCCTGGGAACGGCCATGTGCAGTGTGCGAGAACCATCCTCATCCATAGAAATCTTTGAGAACTTTTTGGCCTTCTTCTCTGGCGGTGCACTGATTCTACTAAGGAATTCTTCCATCTCAATCGTCGGGTCCGTCTCCTCAATAGGATCCCTTCTCATTCTTTCTCTTAGCCAATCTGGCACTGCCTGTTGCGGGTCACAAACAATGAGTGGCTGCTCCTCTCTCGCTTCTTCACGCACTTCTTCTCTATCAACATTCGGATGAGGCTCATCAATCTCCGTCTGTTGGATATCTTCTCCTGAAACTTAAGCCTCCTACCCTGTAGTAGTCTCATCCTCTAAAGCTGCCTCAATCTCCTGTTGGAAGAGGGTATCTATGGTTGTCTCCTCTTCTTCCTGCTGGTTTTCTCTTCTAGGCACATTCACACTTTGACCACTTGACTCCCTATGGGGTGGCTAATTTGCTTCCTGTAACTCTTGTTCTTCATTCAATTTGTTTCTTTGGTTTGCGAACAAGGAGACCTCCTATACACTTGGAGAGCGAGCCCGTGATGGTGTGGATAATGCTTCCTCAACTCTCTAAGGCACTTGCCGAGCTTGTTCCTCTCTTTGTGGTTCTGAAGCTTGGGTGACCTGCTTCCTTTTTCTGACTGTTGGCGGCCTCTGGTCACCCATCAAGTTGTAAGTGAGAGGAATCGACCTACTCTTATGCTTGTTCACATGCCTCTCCACCCAATTTCTTGTAAATGTGAGCACTGGTATGCATAATGTATCCAAATCCGTAATCTCTGGCTCTAACCAATCAAGAAGAGGGGATATTGTATTTCTCACTGTCTCATAATCAGGCTGCATGACGTTCACATCCTCATCCACCTGGTCTAGAACTAGAATAATCTCACACTCTCTAATCATGTTCAAAGGTATCCTGGAAAACATCTTTCTCCTAATCTCAGCCTCATCCACTGCATTAGCCCAGAAATCCTCAATGTGAACCTTGTGCCTGTACTCCACATTTTGCACCATTCTGATGTTATTGTAAGGATCAAAGTCCTGCCTGCCAGTGTGGTATGTGAGGTGGAAGAATTGCAACTCATCCTCAGCTTCTTTGGCTGCCTGTAATGAGGGACAAACTTCATTTGAATTTCCCATGATAATTGGGAAGTCTAATCCTCCTTTCTTTTTCTTCTTTTGAATTTTCTCATAAACAATGAGCTGCCTGGACACTTCTAACATTACCATTATGTCCGTGGGGTACCTCGGTAATCTATACAAGTACAATGTAAACCCCTCCAACCTAATATAGGTGAACTTCGGAAATTGGATAAACCAATATCCGTACTCTTCGATCAGCTCCTGGGCCTCTTTTGAAATTCTCTGTTGAGTTTTGCACTGAAGAGTCCTTGTTATATGCATCGTGAAGGCGTTATTCACCCTTTTGTAGTTAGCGGTGCTGGTCAGGTGCAACTATGGGCAGACCTCGTAGATTTTAAACTACTCAAGACCACATCCAATCGGCTCCTTGTAAGTTATTCCTCTATACTTGGTCATTCGAGCCAACATGTATACAACATATGAACTCATATAGAACGTCTTTGTTCTCCTCAAGTGCCTGAACTATTCATCTAAATTGTCGCTTATCATCCTTTCCCAATCAACACATTCCTTCCCCTCCATGACAACTCAGATGTAATAAAACATCCATGGCTCGAAAATATATGACTGGAAGCTTCCGTTTATCCGACTGAGCATCATAATCAAGTCACAGTACTCTTGCTTCACATCATCTGATATAATCTGCTTAGGCAGCTTGGTGCGAGTAGGCCTGGGCTTTTGCATCCAAACTAAATTAATCATCCCAACACATCTCTCAAAAGAGGAGGCATACATCTTCTCAACTCTTTCCTTTGTTTTGTACACCAACCTATCAGAAGTGGGAAGTCCAAACGCCTCTCCAATGGCATCAGGTGTGAGATTGGCAAATAACTTGCCATCAAGAGAAACAATCGTTCTTCGCTCTGGCCTATAACAATTGGCACACTCCATGATTAATTCTAGACACTGAATGGCTGGTGAAAAACCAACAGCTGCATAAATTCCACTCTTCATAATATGGTGCATAGTAACTGATGGAGGGTGGCCTCCTAGCCCGTACATTCGACTTCTGAGTGCTCCCAGATTGAATGAGCCAAGGTTTGTGTCAATCAACCCTCCCAGCTTTGAAGTAACTTTGATTTAGGAAGAAATAGCCTGCTGAGTTTCTTTATTACTGCCTGCCTGGACGCGTTAGCCTTGCTAGATTCAACATTTGCAGCCTTTCCTGTAGCATCTCTTCATCCTGCTTCAGCCATCCTGCACAAATAAAAGATATTCATTAGAAATTTCACTTAGAAAATAAATTAACTTCACCATGACCAGCATATGGAGCGAATTTCAAAAAAGAAACGTCTTCAGCACTGAAATTTCTGACTTCAAACCTCAACAATTTTCCAACAAAATCAATATCTTCTCACACTTAGAAATGTTTTGGCTCCTTTCAGCAACTTCTCCAACTTCAATTTTTCTTCACCCTCTAAGTTTCAAGCTCGTACTCTGCAACTAGTGAGGAGAAATGAAGATTTTCATGGCTCTTATAACTGAGTCTAAGAATATTTTGGCTTCTAGAAGAACGCCTATTTTAGCACTCATTAATTTCTTCCTCCACTATCCTACAGAAATTCAAATTTTCCCTCCTCTAGTAGTTTGCAACACTTATTATTTTGAAAATTTGAAATTTCACCCCATTAGCATTTTTCAACAGAATTCATCCTTCAAGCATAGGCGTACTTCATCTTGGTGAATTTTAAATCATGCGCCATAGAAATATTTATCTCAACAAACTTAGGCATATTTCATTTTATCCCTCTGCCTTAGAAATATTTTATTTCCTCTAGAAAATTTTATCAGTTGTAAGCCCCAACGTTTATTTTAAAATCTCAAGGCAAGGCGTAAAAATTTCAAAATTACTTCCCCTCTTAGAAAAATAATCAAGACCTCCTGACCTTTTTTTTTTTAAATAAAAATCTCCCCCCTTAGAAAATATTTTTCAACTTTATTATTCATGGGTGCACATGAAGGGGTTCATTTAATTTTTCACCCTCGAAAATATATTTTTTTGCTAATGTTTATTTTATCCTTTCCCATGCCTTAGAAATTTTTTCAAAACACCTCCTTATCTTGGGCGCATTTTACACTTTGAGCCTCCATTTTACATGCCTTGGAAATTTTATTCTCCAACATACCACCTTGATGGGCGCATTCTAGAGGTGGTGATGCCATTTGGTTCCCAAATGCCTTAGAAAATTCTTTGCATGTTTTCTCAACTTGGGCGCATTCACTAGGTGTTCCTTCCAATTTTCTTCACTTAGGAATTTCTCATCTTCACTCCTTGTTGGGCGCATTTGGAGGGGGGTCTAGCAATCTTCATTGCCTTAGAAAATTTTCCCAACTTGCCATACTGCCTTGGGTGCATTTAGGTAGGTCTCCTACCATTTTCAATGCCTACACAAAAATCCACGCCACCTACTCAACTTGGGCACTTTGAGGGGGGAGCTTCCACTTTTCATCACTTGGAAATATTTTCAAGTCATTTCACCTTGATGAGCGCGTTTAGGGGTGTCAGCTTCCGGTTTCCTTTGCCTTAGAAACTTTTTGCACACCCTCTTCTCAGCTTGGGCGCATTTCAAGGGGTCTCCTGCCAATTTGTGACTTAGAGTTTTTTTCTCACCTCCTATTCAACTTGGGCGCATTTCACCCCTTGAGCTTCCATTTTCCCTTGCCTTAGAAAATTTCTTCACCTCATTCTTCATGGGTGCATTTGACAAGATGTTCTTCCATTTTGAGGGCGCATTTACTAGGTCCTACTTCTATCTTCAAAGACTTAGAAAAATTTGATGCCATCATTTTGTCAAGGGCGCATTTAGAAGGTGGTCAGGCAAGTTGAGGGCGCAATTGAGGGGCCCTGCTTCCAGTTGAGGGCGTATTCAAGGGGGTATTCTTCCATTGTTCCTCAGACTTAGAAATTTTTCCATCAACTGACTCAACTTGGACACATATGGGGTCTTGTTGAGGCTGAGCGCATTTGGAGTGGTGCCCTGCTATTTTTCAACGCCTTATGTGCTCTCATACCCATCTAAACCCTTAGTCAAACTTTCAACCTACTAGACCTCACTTTCTATTTTTAGTAACTCCTCTGATTCTCGAACCTCTGCAACTCCTCTTGACTTGAAATTCGTTCCATGTGATCCTCATGACCTAACTGTCTTATTCACACTGGCCTTTCGTGCTAACCTGCTATTTTTAGCCTTGTTCTGGAGGTGACTTACTATAAATAGTAAGTATGCAGATTGCGCTCAAATTTTACCAGTAGACTACTTGAAAGATGTTGATTGTGATGGGATACATCAGTTTTTCATTTTTCTCAAGTTTTACCCCTCATTTTGAGTACTGAAGTTGGAACCCTAATTTGACTTGCATGTGCCTCAAATGACCTCCGTTTGACTCTGTTTCTGTTCTGGACTGCTCTGCTCGTGAAACTGAAGATCTGGGGGTTGCTGGAGTGAACCTGCTAAAAATAGTAAGTGCCTGAAAAGTTAATCAAGCAACTGTCGGATGTGTTTGCATGTCATATTGCCCGAGAGATCTCAAAAAACCCAGAAAAACCCAGAAAATTGGTCTACATGCTAGTACCTGCTAAAATAGTAAGTCCTCAACTTGACTTGCATGTTACAACATTGCGAAGCTCTCGAGAAACCTAGAAAGACTATCCTAAGATGCACTGAAAAATCATACGTGCAAACCCTAAAAATTGCTCCTGAAGCCAGCACTACTAAAAATAGAAAGTTGTCAGAATTTGCTCAAATTTTGCAAGCAAGCATTTTGAAGGGTCCTGAATCTAATGCAACAATCAGTTTCCCAAAAACCCTAGCAGAAAAGTCTCAAATAGGGGACTTTACTAAAAATAGCAAGTTGTTCGATTTCACTCAAATTTTGCAAGCAAGCAACTCAAAGTGCTCTAAACGTGGTGAAGCAGTCAGAATTTCAAAAGTCACGAGAAAAAGGTTGCAAATTGAGTTTTTAGTTGTCAAAATTCAGCGAAAATCTAATGGAAACCTTCATGAAACTTTTTGATTGCAGTGCCAAGCTCAGATTTCAATTTGCTCACCTAAATTAACCCCAAACTAGTCTGAAGAATGAAAACCTTAATTTCACAGACTTAGCCAAAATTTCAACCTAGGCCCAAAGATGGGCACATCCCCCGAAAAACAGGCGGAACAAAGAGAGACAGCCGCAAAACCAAAGCCAAAAGACCCGAATGGAGCAAAAATTAGGGGGTCCCCATTTTGAATGGGGTGATGTGTGAAAAGGTAACATCACCCTCAATATGTTTTGGCAACCAACAAATATTATTTTCTACTCACAATGTAGCTATTACAACCCGAGTAAATGATAAAGCTTTATCTCATACTGCAACAGCTGTATATTCAAAACATTTATAGACTTTACCACTGTCTGGAACAGAATTACAGAGGACACTTACTTCCAATGAGACTAATGTGATTGTTCTATCAATGCATCTTCAAACATATTCGATGGTAGAAATATTGAATGTAAATGTAATCAAATCTGCAACATAAAGGGATCCTAAAACAGAGAACAAACTAAGGCCGGAGATTCTAAGTGATAAAATTCTAAGACAAAATACGATTTTCTGAATACTTCTCTTAATGCAGAATGTACTAGATGCAGAATGTACTGGATGCAGAACATTAATAAATTTCAATGATCTGCATATTAAGAATGGACTCAATATTTGTATTAGGGAGACCCGCCTTCAAGGGACACGTCCGCTCAAGGGACGTGTTCCTTTGAGCCTGCAGGTTCCATATCCAATGGACACGTCTCTTGAGAGGACGTGTCTCCACACTTGGAGACACGTCCGCTCAAGGAACGTGTTCCTTTGAGCGCGCAGGTGCCTGTAGCCGAAAACCATTCAAGTTTAAACAGAGTTAACAAATACGTGCCTTCACACATGGCGTCTAAGAATTTTATTCAAAGCGTATTTTGTACATCATCTTATTTGAATTCGATTTTATACATGCATTATAAAATCGATTACTTATTTCCAGAAATATTAAGAGCAATAGATCTAATATAAACAATGATGATGCTTATAGCAATCATTGTTTATATCAGACCTAAGCTATCATTCATCAACATTGAAGGAGCAGATTACTAAGGAATATCTGATAATTACAAGCACACTAAAGATCCCAAGCTCAGGAATAGAACAGCAGTACTTAGCATACTCTTTCTGAGTGGATATGGTAAGCTAAATTGATGATATGAACACTCAAAAATGATACATGTACAGCCCACACTATCAGATTTATAACATTTATTTTTGATATTATAAATGCAGCTTATACACTCAGTTTTTTGCTCAAAAATGACTGTGTAGGAAAGCAGCGGCTCAATTTCTTTCCCTACACATCCACAAAGTCTTCAAAGTAAACATGGCTTTTTCCAATGCTCCTACAATTTTATATGAGTCCACGGTTTTCTGAAAAAAATAATAGCTTAAAGTCCCACGATATCAGTAATACAAACTTCAACACCACAACTAAATTAATTTAATTAATCAAATGCAGGCGGCACCACTTAATTCTTATATTTGGCATTTGATGAACCCATCCTTAAGCTTCTTTGACTCCTTCAACTCCTTCCACCTCTTTCAAAATATCCCTTTTGTCCTAAGTTGTATTTCCACATCCACTACAAAATGTTCAGATTTGTCTTTTTGGTGATAAAGGCTCATTAATATTTTCATTTGGTTACCCTGAATCCTCTGCGAACCATAGCACCCAACGGCTCTATTAATTCCCTTGACAGTTTATTCTGAAGTGATTTTATATATTATCATAGCTCCATAGAAGGTATATGCGCTCAGATATAACTCGGTCCCCTGCTCCACGTCACCTTCATATAGTTCCAAAAGCTTGATCGCCTTAAGACTCCCAATAGCTCTCAAAGTCTATGCTAATTGTTGGAGTTAGAAATAAAATACTTTGAAACCAAACAAGATGAATCGGTTGGTGAAGTATAAAACCCACGACTCATATGAAATTGGCAACTGGAAAAAAAAAACAAGAGTATTTGTGATTTTGTCCTTTCTGAAACCCGATTCCTTCTTGAGAGCTGCGATTATGTTGGCTTCCTTTGTCATTTTTTCTGAATGATAACGATGGTAATTTCCCCAATGTAAGTTAGGAAGCATGGAAGCAACACCCAATAACACAAAAACTATGATTCTTTTAATTTGACTTTTCTAAGAATTCCACGTGATTTCCCACTCCTATATTTGTCTCTAGCGACTGCATGAGGAATACCAAGGTGATCTCTCAGGTGGCACTAATGAATTTGTCTTCTAGCAGCTTCTGAACTCCTGTGTATGGCAACGATGACTAGGTCTTTCTCCACGACGGACTTAAGCTTTTCATAAGCGAATTTTGTCTCTTTTCTAGATTTCGTATGATGTATTTAATCATTTACACCCTTGAAATGCCACGCAGCCTAAACCTTTAGATCGATCTCCAATATCTATCTTATAGCTACAGAATTGGTAATTCTCAGCGGCTAAATAATGTCAAAGGTGTCAGCTTGAAATATCTGGATGGCCCTGTTAATGAAAAACAAAGCGATTATTTTAAATGCTCAAAAACATTCATAAACCCATTAACATTCAAGAACGGGTTTTGTTACTCTACAGATTTTGAGTGCCACTTTCAAATAATAGCTATTCTATAAACAAATTAGATTCAGCAAACCAAACCCAAAATTCTGAAATTTTTCCCACAACACCTTTCAAATAAAATGTATTCTTTATATTTCACCCAATAATCTCCAACAATTTTCAAACCCTAGAAGTCCAAAATTTTCTTTTTTGAAAACCAACACAAGATGGCAGGAAACCGCTCTGATACCACTATAATATCCCACCCCTAGTAGGATATTTAATTTTCAAATTAATGCTTGTCTATTTACTTGTAGTTTTCTGATATATTTGCAATATTTGATACAACAATATAATGCAGCAAAATAGAAGATATTGCAATAATAATTTTCAACTCAAAAACTGAACATTACATAGGGAATACACAATTGAAAATTCCAAATTTTTATAACAGCTTAGATACTCAGTATTTTCACAAAATATTGACAACCCAGTTCATAAAATATCTCCTATTATCTAAAACAACAATACCCAAAAAATTTGGGGGATACAAATCATGAACTCATAGGTAAGATATGCCTTGAAACCCTCTAAAATGGATGCCAGAATGAAGTATAAAGTTTGCAGCAGTATAACGGCAGTAACAATGATAATAAACTCCAGCAATGATCACTATCACCAATTCCCACACCTAGTGCAGAGCTGCATACAATGAAACTGCCAAAACCCTTGCATGGCAACCACCTGTTGATTGAAGTACTAATGTAGTTCTCTTTGCTCTTAAAATAATGATAATATTTGCATTATCCTGATATTTCATTCAAACCCTTAAAACTTCTGAAAATAATCACTTCAATTATGCACGATGTGACTTATGATGTAAAGCCACCTGTAGATACAACCCTTGGGTGATCTTTGTCACCTATAGGAAGCACAATCGAAGAGAGGCCACATTCTCCAAGATTCAAATTACAACAAAACCCTAAGTTGCACCTCCAAAGCCAAAGCACAAAGCCAAGTTGAGAGAAAATGATCAATCATAATGAAATGAATTCCAAAAATGCCCTTTTATAATATTCAATTTGCATTTGACTTCATCTCATTTAATTTACTTTAATTTCATTTTCTTTTCCCTCCTTTTTGGTGCACAACTTTATAATAATAAAGTATACTTTTCATCCTAATGATGGATCACAGAGTGTGATGCAAAAAAATGATACACGATCAAATCCAGAAATGTTTGAGCAATATACAATATTGATTGTGGAAATTTGATATCATCAATTAAAGTATACTTTATTATTCACTTATATCTCCCCTTTAAAATAACCCTTTAACACTTTTTATAAAGTATACTTTTTAAAAGCATTTAAATCCCCCTTTTAAATAAAATCCACTTAATTCATTAATGATATGCACTCAATAATTAATTATTATTAAAGTATAAATTTAATAATAATTTTAAAATTATAACTCCATCATTAATCATCGTCAATCAATTATGACTTCACCAGGAGGTAGCCTACTATATTTGTTGCTAACCAGGATGCCTTACTATAAATAGTAAGGTTGGCTTCTATCAACACACTAACTTACTATAAATACTAAGTATATAAAAACGAAACCAAAACACCCTCAATATCCTAACCTCTGAACAAGCTAAGGATCTAGAGATGAAAACACTGCCAACTGCCAACTGAGGAGCTAGCTAACTCCAACACTGGGCCCTTTAAACATCATTATTAGCCTACGAGAACCCGATGATAGATTAAACCACCAAACTTTGATGCATGCTCAAAAAGGGGACATTACAAATGTTGTACAAGTCGTTACTGATTCAACATGAGTGTGCAAATCAACTAACATGACAGTGAAGGGTGCTTACAAGCACATCTTTTCGACCCTATTTTTGTTCATGCATTAAAAGACATAGAGAAGATAAATTGGGTGCAATAAATGGTGGCAAAAGCTAGAGATATTTAAATGTTCATTTGCAACCACCACAACCTCACTTGCTCTCTTTGGGACTTTTTCAAAGAAAGAATTTCTCAAACCTATGAAGACTAGGTATGCTAGCTATTTCATTTTGTTAGAGAGGATGCTTGAGCTGCAGGAGGCTCTACAATTGATGATGGTTAATTCAAAGTGAAATAGATAACCTACTTCAAACACTACTAAAAGAAAAATGTATCAAACAAAAAATCCTTGATGATGACTAGTGGTCCACTGTGAGGTAAGAAATTGTTGATTTTTAAGAACTTTGTGATTTTATTAATAAATTGATTGCTGATTTTATTATTAAATTTCTAATTCTACTTTTTTTTAACTCTTTTTTCGCTTGCAAATATGTTTGCTCCTTCATCTCACAAGTTGAATATGTCATTAGATATATTCACCTGAACTCTCCTAGTCTTGGAGAGATTTATGAGACATTGATAACATGCTTGGGCAGATGAAGCAAACAATTTGTAACCGGAATCCTAATTTGGGTTTATATGAGCAACATATTAAGCCCATTGTGATGCACCAATGAAACACTAAGAACACCTCACTTCGTCATCACAAGGAAGCGACATACTAGCCTTGATGCATATCACAAAAGATGTATTCAAGTGAGAAGTTGACTATACTTCACACACAATGGCTTGCCTTTACTAATCTCCATGGTCCAACATTCAACAAACCAAAGGCAAAGATAGATAGAGCTACATTAGCTCAAACTGATCCTAATGGATAGTGAACATGGCACAGCAAGGATACACCAAAGTTTAGGATGCTCATTATTTGCCTCCTTTCACAAGTTGCTAGTTCCTCTACTACAAAGAGGAATTGGTCAATATACAACTTCATCCACTCTATCAAGAGAACTAGGCTTACCTCTAGATAAACAGAGAAGTTGGTCGACAAGCATAGTGCTATGCGACTTCAAGATCATCAGACTTTGGAGTATCGACAGACTCCAACTTTAAGGTGAGATGTTCAGATCCCAAAGACACCCCCGGATTGATGAGAAAAAGACACGAGAGGGATTGGTTGGAGTTCCATTGGATGAGGCAATCCCTCATAGTGGCAATGGCTCAAAGTCAATCTCCGATTTTGATGTACTATTGGTAGATGTCCATCAAGGGTAAACTCATACTTTTTATCAATATGTTTCTGCGACTCATTTTGTAGTTTAAACTTGCAGCCTTTGGACATTTTGTTGTATTTTTTAATTTTATATCATACACACATTGAAAATGAATTATGAAAGCAATTAAATTTTGATTTTTGACATTTGTTAATTTGTTCAACCCTCATGTGAACTCTTAATTCAACTCTAAAATTGTGTATTAAGGATTCTATAATGTATATGATGAATGCATTATCAATGTAATAATATAAATATTTGAAATTTCCCTATATTTTTTGTTGGAATTGTGTGCCTCAATCCCACAAGCCTAAACCTCTGAGTGAGCGATTTCGGTGTGACCACTGAGATGTCTGGCCAATCTGCTTAAGTGATCCTGAACTGTCTGTGAGATTGGTGTGACTCAACCCGATCTGAATTCTCCTTGTAAAGTTCCTTCATGACTTTATCGGTGTGACCTCTGGAATGGCCTGGCGATGAGGGTCATCGGCGTGACCTGAACTATCGATGTAAGTTTCTCCGACGATAGAAGTCTGACCGATATCGGTGTGACTTTTAGTCTGTCTTGCCGATGGAAGTAATCGATGTGACTTGAGCTATCGTTGTGAGTGTTCAATTTGTTGCCGATAGTGGTTCTCTTGCCGAAGGAGCTGCTCCTGATGCATATTGTTGTGACTCCTGCCGATGAATTTGCTCGTCATGAATGTCGGTATGACTCTGGCCGATGGTATTTGGTCGGGGTGACATGAAGGCTCTATAAGAGTCTTAGCGACAGAGCATGTCTTGTCGATGAGGTGTTTTCGTCGGTATGACATGGGACCTCGGTGAAACCTTCTCAGATGCTTGTTCTCTTGCCGATAAGGCTGATCCCGTGACAGTTGGTGCTCCTGTTGCTCATCGGGGTGACTCACACCGACAAGATGGTTTGAAAGGTATGTGAGCTTAATGATATTGGGGAGACCTATGGGTTCGATGTGACATTATGAATTCTTGCTGATGGATCTTGTCTTGCCGATGGGCTTGGTCGAGACCTCAGATAATGAAGACATCGGGGAGACTCTGGCCGATGAACATGAAAGAAGACCGTGGTTGGAAGGACGCTGACTTGGTTGACCGCTAATGTGTATGATGTTCATTGGAGGATAATAAGTGAGTTGGAGAAGTCAGACCGGTTGACAGTTGGTCCAACAGAAAGAATACGAACTGATCTACAGAAGATGAACCGTTTCCTGTCTGATGAAGACGAATGTATATACATTGGACGTTTTGCAGTACACAGGGTGAGAGGAAGATTGAGGCAGGATCATGCTGCCGAAATCTCTCCAGATTAAGTGTCTTGGTTGATCTCTCGTGCTAATCTACGTTGTATATTGTGTGAAGGTATTGTAACAATGCAAAGGTTGTATGAACTGAGAGGTTGATCAGGGAAATGTAAAAAGGAGAGAGGGAAACATAACAAGGTTGTTGCCAGTTTGTCTCCAGAATGGAACAAGATGCAATCTCTGTGAAAAGGCTATGAGCCTGAGATTGTATTGTAACTTTGTTTGTTGTTGAATAATACAATGGCTCGGATCTTTTGGAGTGTGGGGTTTTTCACCCAAAAGGGTTTTCCCCACGTAAATCTGTGTGTTCTAATCTTCTGTACTATCTTATATGTTTAATGGTTTTGTTTGTTGAATCTGTTTATGCAAGTTGTTGAAACTGAATCCACATGTGCTTCTCTCAGAAGGATTAATGTGGGAATTGAACTGTGTCTGATTCCGCTTTGTGACATAGTTGTACGTGTTTTTGAAGCAATCTATTTGAAATTAAAGTTACCAAAGGCACTACTGTTCTTGGAGGTTTCTCTGAGATGACAAAATTTTCCCAACAAGTGGTATTAGAGCCTTCTTTTGGTTGTTGGTTCTGGGTATTTCTCCTATGAAGATTTCTTAGTCTGTCAGGCTTGAAGAAATCTGGAGGAATCAACTGATGTATTGATCCTTTGGTGAGTGGAAGTCTTGTGGTATTCAGAGACAGGACGTAGTTTGAAAGATGGTGAAGATGGAGTTGGTTATCTTGGCAGTGATATAACCTTAATGTATGAGGTGGATTTCTTTGCTTCTTGGTTGAGTTGCAGCAAAGCTTTCATATTGGGTGTTTGTGTGAGAGGCTCCATGGTGATATGGAGAAGCTTGGGTTGTGTCTCAGTCATGGAAGAGAGTGCTTATGCTGGGTGGTATTTCTTGGTGTTGGAAGGCATTGTATTTTGTTAACCTCGAATGCATGAAGGCTATGGAGTTAATCATTAGATGATTTGAAAGCTTTTGGAATAGCCCATCTCTTTCTCAAATGCATGTGCATATTGATGGTTTTGGAATTGGCTTGAAGGGGGCCTGGAGTTCTTGAACTATTGTTTCATTTTTTAAGGATGTATTGTACTTGCATGTTTTAGGTGGTTTTGCAGGTTTTACACATCAAGCAAAACTTGTGATTATGTAGAGTTGTTGTTAAACTATTTTCTAGACCCTGGCTTTTGGGGCGTTGCTGGATGAGATGGTTGCAGTTTTGCATGCGTGCTTCGGCATGGTATGAGGAGGTGAGATGCTTTCTCTGTATGAGAGTGTTGTTATATGATTTGTCACTCAGCATTCTTGTGGTGTTGCTTGTGGATTCCTTGACTATGGTACTCGTTGTGGACATGTTTGGCAAATCGGATTTGGTCATGATCTGGTGTTGGAGTCTTGGTGTGTTGGAGTCTTGGTGTCTACATGGTTATCTTCTTTGATATCTCGGTTTGTGATTACTAATGTGATGATGGGTTTGCACATTCGATGGAATTGATCTTCGAGTTATGTGGTTGGTGGTTTAGCTACCCATTGGCTACAGTGAGATAACTCAGATGTAGACTGTCTATATCCACGAGGTTGATGCAATGTTGGTGCAGATCTGTTAGTTGACCTTGTCTGTGGTCACTTGTGCATTGGTGTGGTTGCTTTGGGATGAGAAGATGGATGGTGCTGAGTACCTGAATAGTCGGTTATAGGAACCTATAGCATGTTGTATCACGATGTCATGGATAGCTTGGATACATTGCTTTGTGTAAGCTTTTGACAGTGATGGTAATCTCTGCTTGTTTTGGAGATCTTGGTGCCACTTGATGGGCATGTTGTTGTGTGGACCTGAAGGATTTTCAGATTAGCAGATGTTGGGTCATGATGCTCAAGAAGCTCGGTTGTCACGGTTCAGTGGGACCTTTAGCAATGACTCTGGATTCATCACTTGGTGGTGAATGCTTTTCTTTACTATTGCAGATGTTATCAGGAGGAGCTCTTTGATCCTGCTGTTGTAGAAGGGTTCTTTCGCATTTCCATGGACACTATTTGAAGATGTGCAACATCTTGGAACCATGGAAGACGACTGGATTCTTTGGCTAAGGTGTTGGTGATGCTGGACAAGTGATGTTGGTTTTCAGTTTGTTTGCTTTATGTCATGGTATACTCTTGTTTATGCACTGGAGTTTTGACATTGTGCATTGCACTTGAGACCATGGTATGTTCACTTGGAGCATGGTATCTCCTAAGGGGGATGGGAAGATCATGGTGTCATGATAAGTTCTTGTTTCAAATGTTTGGAGCTTTGACAGTGGTCTAGAGTTTCTCTGTGTTTTGAGTACATTGGTCATATGCTTGAGAACTTCATGTTAGTGCAGTAACGCAGTTTGGAGTTCAGCATGGGATGATTGTTTACAGGTGCTTATGGATACATGGAGAATAAGGTGAGGCTGTAATTCTCCTGAGATGAGAAAGGTGTTGATTTCAACAGAAAGTTTGAGTAGCCTACACTTTGGTTGGACGTGAGTTCAACAAAGACCAATGAGGAGATTGCTCTTGGATGAGTCATGGTGGCTTGTATATCTTGGAGGAGAATTCTCTTTTCCCACTCTTGGTCTACTCGGCAGTTTATCTGAGAGGTATTTTCCCATTATATCTTTCAGGTGTGTTTTATGCTTTCTTTCATGATATGGATCTTGAATTGTTGTTAAATGGTTATGGAGGATTCATAGTGGAAGGTGGACATCTCCTTGAGCTTTTGTGTTATATCATTTACTAATAAAGAACTGGTAGGAGATGCTTTATGGGCTGATTTCCTGATATGGGAAATGAAATAGTTTGGTCTTCTTTGAGAGGCTTACATCCATGATTGTTTACATGTTACATTTGCTATACTTGATCTTGGTGATTGAACGGTTGGATGTTGTTATGGCGTCCCTTTGGGATGGGAAGGAGATCATACTTGACACAGCTGGCTATTAGAAGTGTATGTAGGAGGATGTTCGACAGGTATATGTTGTGCAAAGTTTCTCTCTTTGGTCTTGGTGGTCTTCCTGACGTTCGGTTTCACATTACTTTGGTCTGAGGTTTAGTTGGAACTGTAGTGATCACTAGCTTGTGGTCATGTGTTTCCACTCATGTTAATGGGTGATGACATGGAGGTTCTTAATCTTTTTCCTTTGTTGGGTGTGGAGAATTTGGGAGAATTCTGAAGACTTGTGGTGAGAGTTGTTCTTGCAAGTTATTAATTTGCAGGTTGTGCATATCATTGTGGATGTTCCTTGGTACTACATGGTTACATTTTCTATGTGTTGTGATTGGTAGACTTGTTATGCCTTTGATCTTTCAGATTTGGCATTACCCATGCAGTGTGAGTACCAAGATGTATTTGGTCTTCTTCAACTGGTTTGTGCATGGTGCTTGTATCTACAGTTGATGGGTTGGATGTGCTGCTGGCATGAGTTTACTAATGAGGATACCTTGAAGGTATGTGAGATTAGATGGATAGCACGAGTTGTGGGTGTTATTTTCAGTCGCATGGGTTGATCAATTGGATGGAAGCAATCAGGATGATTGTTGTTCTAGTTGATGTTCTATCTTGTTTTCTGGAGTGATGGCAGTTTCCTGTTGATGAAATCACTGGGATCCTTTGCTTATGTTCGTTGGACTGGTACTTATTCACCTTGGCTTGTACCTTTCTTCCATAGGTGGCATGTTGGAAGATGACAGGATTTTTTGCCTGAATGGTGGACATCTTGGATGTTGGTGCAGAAGTCTTGATGGAGCATGAGAGCATTTTTGAGATCTATGTGGTTTCATGGAACGCTGTGATCGATTGCAATGTTGGATAGTTAATTGCAGTTGGACACTTGTTTTTGTTGCAGATTGTCTCGTAGACTGGTATCTGTGGAAATTTGTTGATTGGGTGCCCTGAGTGCTGTTGTATAAAGACTTGTGCAAAATAGGGTTTGGACTGATGGAGCCAGTGTGCTCTTAGTTCCTGAGTGCTCAGGAGGTGCCTGTGTGATCTTCGTCAAGTGGGAGATTGTTGGAATTGTGTGCCTCAATCCCAGAAGCCTAAACCTCTGAGTGAGCGATTTTGGTGTGACCACTGAGATGTCTGGCCGATCTGCTTAACTGATCCTGAACTGTCTGTGAGATCGGTGTGACTCAGCCAGATCTGAATTCTCCTTGTAAAGTTCCTTCATGACTTTATCGATGTGACCTCTGGAATGTCCTGGCGATGAGGGTCATCGGCGTGACCTGAACTATCGGTGTAAGTTTCTCTGACAATAGAAGTCTGGCCGATATCAATGTGACTTTTAGTCTGTCTTGCCGATGGAAGTATTCGGTATGACTTCAGCTATTGTTGTGAGTGCTCAGTTTGTTACCGATAGTGGTTCTATTGCCGAAGGAGCTACTCCCGATGCATATTGTTGTGACTCCTACCTGTTGACGTGGTTTTCGAGACCGCACCAACACAGAACAAAGATTCCCAACGGATACTCTATTCTCTCTTGATAAAAGTATTCTGCATGCTAAGATTGCAAGAAAGTTCATGCGTTCAACTCCAAGGTTCCTTAAATGCGAATAGACTCAGTTGGCTGATGTGTATTGCTGTGTTCTTACGAGGGGACTTACACAATTGTTCAGGCTTCTTGCAGTTAACAGTCAGTATAGGATTTGAAGGGGATTCTTGCGTGTATGATTTGGCAATATAGTTTGTTTTCCTAAAACTAATTAGAAATGTGTAGAAAGTAAATGAGTATAGGGCCTAAGAAACTTATTTTCTATTCTAAATGCAGGATATGTGGAGTTCAGTTTTGGCAGACTTCAACCAAATTTCACCTAGCCTCACATCGGACAGCCTCGGTAAAATTGGTGCAATCTTCAAAGGGATAGCAAAGGATGTTCAAATCATGATTTAGCATACAAACACCATCAGAACGACGCATATAAGTGCACAAATCACAATCGAAGTTAAACTCAAGATAATGTCCAGTCGACCACGCAAGGCGAACTTATCATCAACAAGCCGCTAGTGGTATGGAATAAAGTGAAGCTACTTCAATAAAACACCACACATCAAAGTAAACTACTTGCATGAAATGAAAGTTATACTACTTGGATTCGAAAGGAAGAAGAGACCTCGCTAGCTATTCATGACAAGACGAATTCCACCATCAATGAAAAGATCTATTATCATGAAAAGTGTTACACAACAATCTCCACAAAAGTTTTCAAAGGGAAAACTTTCTTTCTTCTCCACACTAACAAAAATGTCTACAATGCTCTACTATGCTCTACTCTCTAGCTCTAGCTCTAATGCTAATGTCCAATCTCTAATGTCTACTCTCTACTGAATTACAAATGAGGGGAACTCCCCCTTTATATAGCTAGCCAAGTCCCAAAGACGGCTAGGGTTACAATCAATAGAGTGGCTAGAATCGTGCCACCTCAGCCCTAACCCTAAAAACTGCCAGAATGGGGAGTGGTACATTAAATGAATCAAAGATTCCCACTCACTCCCAAAATAGTAAAGGCAATAAATGCCCACAATCAGTCTTCTAGAAGATCCTCGTCCAGCAGTGTGTTCTCGTTCTCCTTCTCTCTAGCTGCAAGCTCAACAAATCTGCCAAGTACAGCCTCAACCTCCTGAACTGAAATGGGTGGAACACAATCTAGCTGAAACTCTAACACCGTGACTGAATGCTCATGCCTTGTAAAAGATTTTCTCCAAGCAACCAAGGAATCCTGCGTGCTCTGAATTAAACTGGAGAAAGTAGAAATATTCTCAAAGTCATCCTGTACGAAGGTCTTAACCTCTGAAAAGAAAGGCACCAGCCTACCCCTCAAATTATCAACATTAATTTCATCTGGATTCAACCACCTAGCAAATATGGCCTCAAAGGTATTCTGAACTCCATCAATAATATTGGCCATAGCCTTATGTACCCTGGCTGAATCCGCCTGTGCTGCGTCAAAGAAACCACGCCCCGTGATCGCTTAAGAGTACCATCTCGAGAAATCATATCTGTCATTCTCCTGAATGACACCTCCATCAATCAGCAACCGCAACGGAACATGCCTCAATGCCTCAAGACGCTGAATTACTGCTCTGATAGATAGAAGCATCGCCCCAAGCATGATCAACTGCCTCCATCCGTGCCAAAATACTAGAGGCCTGCTGAAAAGCAAAAGCAAGGTCCTCCATAAACTTTTCGGTCTCAGCATGAACTCCTGTTACCCACTTATCCGCTTCCTGTTCCATTTTTCCTAACTCCATCAAGCCATTGATGGACTCCCTGGGTACCTCTGCTGGAGGCTCTATAACTGGAATATCCTGCCCTCGAGAACGAGATAACTGTTGCACATATCCAATTAAAGCTTTGTGTTCTCTTTTCAACCTTTTGTATTTTCCTTCCTTCTTGAATAATCTATCTTTGAGGGCAAGATAGGAGTTATCACACTCCTCTACAATCTGTGCACCAGTGGGGCATCCCAAATCCAAAGTCGTGACCACATAATTCTCAGGCACTGCTTCATTTCGGTCACAATCAACTTGAGGCACGGCAACGTGAAGAGTACGGGAACCATCCTCTTCAGTGGATATCTTCGAAAATTTTCTTGCTTTCTTCTTCTGTGGAGGTGCACTGATCCTGTTCAAAAATTGTTCCATCTCAACTGCTCGATCAATTTCCTCGCTGGGGCTTCTTCTCATTCTATCCTTAAGCCAATCAGGCACATCGTACTGTATATCGAAGGGCCGTTGTTCCTGTGCCTCTACTTCTCAAACTTGCTCAACTTCTTCATCATTCTGGCGAGGCTCATCGTCCTCAAGTGGCTGAGTGTCTCCTGAAACTATATCATCATCATCATCATTCAAAGCCGCCTCTAACTCCTGCTAAAACTGAGGGTCAGTAATAGTCCCCTCATCATCCTGTTGATCAGCCCTAATAGGTGCATTGACACTCTGGCCAACCGACTTTCTTCGTGGAGGCTGAATATTATCCTGTACTACTTGCACCTGATTCAGTGCATTCCTCTAATCAGCAAACAAAGACACCTCCTGTATACTTGGAGAACGTGTCTCCAATGGTGATGCAACTGTGACTCGTGGAGGTTCTGGCTGAGTAGGCTCCTGTCGAACTAGCTCCTTCTTTCGATATTCTGGACCTCGTGTGATCTGTTTCTTCCTGCCAGTGGTGGGCGTTCTGTGATCTCCCATCAAGTTGTAAGTCAAAGCAATTGACCTACTCTTCAACCTATTTACTCGCCTATCAACCCATGCCCTAGTGAATGTCAAGACCGGGATAGAAAGTGTGTCCAAATCTGCAATCTCAGGTTCTAACCAATCTGGAAGTGGGAGTGGAGTATCTCTCACTGCTGCATAATCTGGATGAACAACATCCATATCCTCATTCACCTGATCTGGAACCAACACTACTTCACACTCCCTGATCAGAGTAATCAGTAACCGAGAGAACATCCTTTTCCTCACTTCAATCTCATCCGCTGCATCAGCCCAATAATCCTCAATGGTGGCCTTATGTTTAAACTCCTCTGTCAGTACCCATTTGATGTTATGATGTGGGTCGTAGTGCTGTCGGCTGGTGTGGTATGAAAAGTGAATAAATTGAAGTTCACTTTCAGCCTCTTTAGCTGCCTGTATTGAGGGACACACTTCATCCAAGTTGCCCATGACAATTGGAAATTCTACTCCCCCTTTCTTCTTCTTCTTTTGAATTTTATCAAAGGCGAGCAATTGCCTAGATATCTCTAGCATTAAAACTCTATCTGTTGGGTACTTAGGCAGCCTATATGGGTACGATGAAAAACCTTGCAGCCTAATGTAAGAAAATTTTGGAAACTGTATGAACCAGCACCCATACCTTTCAATCAACTCTTGGGCATCCCTCGAGATTCTGTGGTGTAACCGCTCCTGAAGCAATCTCGTGATATACATGGTGAAGGAATCGTTGACACACTTGTAATGAGTAGTGCTCGCCAAGTGCAACTGTGGACAGGCATCATATATTTTAAACTGGTGAGAGCCACAACCAACGGGTTCCTTGTAAGAGATCCCTCTGTACTTCGTCATACGTGCCAACATATAGATCATGTAGGAGCTCATATAAAATGTCTTCGTCCTCCTCAGGCTCAGGAGCTGCTCATGCAAATTGTCACTGATCATCTCGGCCCAATTGACATAGTCCTTCCCTTCCAGCACGAGGTTGATGTAGTAAAACATCCAAGGCTCGAAAATAAATGACTGTGCACAACCACCAACCCTGCTCAGCATCATAATGAGGTCACAGTATTCTTGCTTCAAGTCCTCCGCTATGATCTGCTTCGGCAACTTTGTACGAGAAGGCTTGGGAGTGCTCATCCAATGAGTGTTAATTGTCTCCGTGCATCTCTCGAATGCGGAAGCGCATATTCGCTCAGCTCGCTCTATGGATTTGTAAACCATGTTCCTACGGCACCGGATCCCGAAAGCTTCACCAATGGCTGCCGGTAAGATTGGCTAGCACTTGGCCATCTGGTGACATGATCGATCTGTGATCCTTCTCGTAATAATTGGCGCACTCCATTATCAGCTCCGAACACTGAATGGCTGGCGGGAAACCAGCAGCTGCATATAACCCACTTCGAACAATATTGTGCCAAGTAGTCGAAGGCCGATGACTTCCAATCCCCAACATTCTGTTCTTGAAGGTCTCCAGGTTGACGGAGCCCAAGTTGGTGTCCGTCAGCTTGCCCAACTTTGAAATGAATTTTGATTCTGGCATGAATGTTTTACTCAGCTTCTTGATCACAGCTTGCCTGGATGCACCATTGTTATCCTTGCCAGTCGCCCTTGCCTCAGCCATCTGCAACATAACAAACTTTCATCAACAAATTAAATTTATAAAATAAATAAGACACTGTGTAGGGGCTGCAGTCGACTTTTAAAATTTGAGAAGTTGCAACATTCAATTCTTCTGCAAACCTCAACTTCTCCTTCACAAGATTTCGAACTTCAACACTTAGAAAAGACTTCTAAGTAAACTTCAGCGACTTCACTACTCTCAGCAATCTTTAATCAGCAACTTGAGCTTTGATAAATTCGTACTTTGCACTAGCAATCAGCAAGCTTCAAATTCGTACTTCTTTAAATCAACAAGCTTGTAATTCACTAACTCTTTTTACTTCAAGGCGTCCCTACTAACACTGGCAACTTCAAATTTCAGCAACGAATCGAGCCTCAGCCACAACACCAGCAAATTCGCACCTTCTCTAACCAGCAAGTGCGCACCTCTTAGACTCTTTGACTTCAGATTTTCAAGGCTCAGCAACAAGCTCAAGTCGTACCAGCATACTTCTAAGTGCACCTCTCCAAAAGTCTCAATCCTCAGCAACTTTGAACTTCAGCAAACTCCACTCTTCAGCAAGATTTCAAATTTCTTCAAGCTTCAGCAACAATCTTCACTTAGAACAAATAAGTACTTCTCCAATTGTGAAGAACAAGTGAGAGACTTCTCCATTTTATAGCCCAAAATCGAATTCTAGAAGGAGCCAATTTTAGCCAGTGCATTAAACTTCCACTACTCCACTTCAAGAATTCGAATTTTCCCTCTCTGGTATTTCTGACACTTGTCTCTCAACGTCAGGAATCTTGCTCTTCTAGAAACTTGACTTTGACTGGCATCTTTGAATTTGTTTTCGAAAAAAATTTAATTTAAATCCATCTTTTTAATTCACCAGCCGGAACTCTGTCACTTGAATTCAAATTTAACTCTTCATCACCTCTGGAAAATTCATCACTGAAAAATTCAATCAAAATCATCTAGGCAACCCATCTCGAATTCATCATTCAGAGAAATTCATCTTGAAAACAAATTTTTTTCAAATTTGCCTTAGAGAATTTTAAATTTTCCCTTAGGAAAATTCACAATTTGAGCACTGATTAAATTCTTCCCTTGAAAAAGTGTTGGCGAAGTGCGGAAGACATGGAAATCCATCTATCATCACAAATGTCCAGTACCCAGAAGAGAATTTTCTTCCGAATGCTTCGAATCCATGGGTACCCAGCGAACGGGTTCATTTAATTTTTTTTTTTTAAATTTTGAACCTTAGAAAAATATTATTTTATCATATTTAAATCCACTCTTCGTCTGTGATCATCCTGTTGCTCCAACCTGAAGAACTTGAATTCATCCTGCATTATCATCATTCTCTGACTTCATCCCTGAAAAATTTGTCGGAGTTTCACGAAAGAAAATTTCACTACCTTGAGCTCTAGGCATATTTTCCAAGGGAGAAAATATTTTTGCCTTCGAAACTTTTAAATCATTTCTTGGGAAAATTTTGCCTTGGAAATTTTGCCTTAAAATTTTTATTCAATCTTGCCCGTGAGAAAAACACCAACTTCACTTAAAAAAAAAAAATTTATTCATGGAGGTGTCTGGCACACTTTATCTTTCACTCACCACTTCACACTTGCAAGGCAATTTTTATTTGAAGTTCAAACACCTTAGAAAAATTCTCCAACACTCTAGAAATATTTCATTTTTTTACTTAAGGCGCATAGCACACTTGAGGAAAATCACGCCTTAGCATTTTGTCCTCACCACCTCATACACATTACTTCACCACGCCTAACATCTTGTTTTCACATTTCACACGCCTTAGAGAAATTCTCTAACACCTACCACCTTAGGCGCATTTGGGACTTGAAGAGGAAATTCAAAATCACACCTAATATTCACCTTGCATTTACCACGCCATGAAGTGTCTTTTAATCACCTTTCACCTCATTTACCACCTTCATTTACTTTTATCATCCTAACTTGGGCGCATTTAGACATGCAAGGAGGATGACTCTTCACATTCCATTTTTTTTTGTCCTTACTTGACCTCATTTCGGCACATTTAGGGGGGTGAGGAGGACGAATTCCTTTGACCTTTTTGACTCTCTTCTAACTTGAGCGCATTTTCATGTAGCTGAAGGATAAAAACTTTGACTTGTTGACCCACTCCTCCCTTGGGCGCATTTTGACATAGCTGGTGGATGAAACTCTTACCACGCCTTGGAGTGACCCTTCACCTTCCATTTTTTGTCTTGACATGCATGCATTTGGGCACATTTTGCCTATGGAGGAGGATAAAAAGCTTTGACCACTTTGACTCTCTTGCAATTTGGGCGCATTTTACCCCTTGAAGAGGATGGGCGCATTTTGAAGGTGGTGGAGGATATTCAGACTTAGAATTTTTTTCAACTTTTTCCTTCTTCAAGTTGGGCGCATTTCCCCATGCCTACAGGATAAAAGTGTTGACTTTTCTTTGACTTTCTCCTCTCTGGGCGCATTTTGCCCCTGATGAAGGATGAACTTCATACTTAGAATTTTTTTGTGCTTGGCATATGCTTGAAGGCGCATTTAGGCTAGGTAGAAGGATGAAAAGGCATTGACTTCCTTTGACTTTTCTGCCAGATGGGCGCATTTTGGCCTAGGTGAAGGAAGAGCTTTGTTGACTTAGAAATTTTCATGCCTTCTCATCAACTGGGCGCATTTTGAGGGGGGTGGCGGATATTCAGACTTAGAATTTTTTCCTCGTTTTCGCCAACCTTCATGCCCTGCTATTTATAGTAAGCCCTCTGATTTTGCCTTTCTGAAGTTCAGAATGACTTGAAATTTTACACACTGCATCCTCATGACCTTGTTGTCTTGTCGACACTGCCATTTTTAGCCGACCTACTATTTTTATCCCATTTCTGAAGGTGACTTACTATAAATAGTAATTGCTTGTTTCTGATAGCTTCACTGCTCCGATTAACTCGAAATTTGAATGAGGTGTTCCTCACCACGTGACCTGTCAGCTGACATTGACGTATGCACCTGACTTACTATTTTTAGCCAATTTCCAAATTGACTTACTATAAATAGTAAGTGCTCTGTTTGACTTGAAATTTTACCAGCAGATAGCCTGAAGGATGCTGATCGCGGTGGTTTACACCGGTTTTCGAAAATTCTGACTTTTTGCCCTTCTTTTCAAGCTTCGAAGTTGGAAACCCTAATTCGCTCTGAATGCGTATCAAATGATCTCCGTTTGCTCTTGTTTCTGTGGCATTGCGATCAGCTTGTGATTTTGAACTGCTGGGAAGCGGCTGCCGGGACGCACCTGCTAAAAATAGTAAGTTCCTTACTGAGTGATTATCTCCATTTGCATGTCACACTACCGCGAAGCTCTCGAAAACCCACGGAATCATCCGACATGCAAAAGAAACCCTGACATGCAAACCCTAAAAATAGCCTCTGAAGACTGAACTCTGAAAGTCGTCTCTCGACTTGCATGTTATATCATCGCGAAGGTCTCGAAAAACCTAGAAGGAATATCTAGACATGCAAAGAAAAACTCTGCATCTGAACCGAAATTTGTCCGGAAGCCGGACTGCTAAAAATAGTAAGTTGTCTCTGTTTTCGCTCAAATTTTGCACGAGTATCTTGATGTGCTTTGAACGCATTGTGATAGTCGAATCTCAAAAATGTGAATAATTGCCCTGAATTTCACACTTTACTAAAAAATAGTAAGTACCTCAATTAGATGAAAACTTGTCGAGAGCTTGCGGAAACATGCCGACAACAATGTTAAGCTCAATTTTCAATTTATTCACTTTGTTAGACCTTGGATTGACCGGGAAAGATGAAACCCTAATTTTTTTAGACATGGTCAATTTCACGCTTAAACTTACTGACGGGCGCAACCCTCGAAAGGCAGACATCAGAAAAGAGACAGAGCGAGAGAGAGAGAAAAACCCAAGCCAAAAGACCAGAATGTAGCAAAAATTAGGGGGGTCCCCATTTTGAATGGGGCGATGTGTGAAAAGGTCACAACACTACCGATGGATTTGCTCGTCATGAATGTCGGTATGACTCTGGCCGATGGTATTTGGTCGAGGTGACATGAAGGCTCTATAAGAGTCTTAGTGACAGAGCATGTCTTGCCGATGAGGTGTTTTCGTCGGTATGACATGGGACCTCGGTGAAACCTTCTCCGATGCTTGTTCTCTTGCCGATAAGGCTGATCTCGTGACAGTTTGTGCTCATGTTGCTCATCGGGGTGAGTCACGCCGACAAGATGGTTCGAAAGGTATGTGAGCTTAATCACATTGGGGAGACCTATGGGTGCGATGTGAAATTATGAATTCTTGCCGATGGATGTTGTCTTGCCGATGGGCTTGGTCGAGACCTCAGATAATGAAGACATCGGGGAGACTCTGGCCGATGAACATGAAAGAAGACCGTGGTTGGAAGGACGCTGACTTGGTTGACCGCTGATGTGTATGATGTTCATTGGAGGATAATAAGTGAGTTGGAGAAGTTAGACCGGTTGACAGTTGGTCCAACAGAAAGAATACGAACTGATCTACAGAAGATGAACCGTTTCCTATCTGCTGACGACGAATGTATATACATTGGACGTTTTGCAATACACAGGGTGAGAGGAAGATTGAGGCAGGATTATGCTACCGAAATCTCTCTAGATAAGTGTCTTGGTTAATCTCTTGTGCTAATCTGCACTGTATATTGTGTGAAGGTATTGTAACAGTGCAAAGGTTGTATGAACTGAGAGGTTGATCAAGGAAATGTAAAAAGGAGAGAGGGAAACATAACAGGGTTGCTGCCAGTTTGTCTCCAGAATGGAACAAGATGTAATCTTTGTGAAAAGGCTACGAGCCTGAGATTGTATTGTAACTTTGTTTGTTGCTAAATAATACAATGGCTCGGATCTTTTGGAGTATGGGGTTTTTCACCCAAAAGGGTTTTCCCCACGTAAATCTATGTGTTCTAATCTTCTGTAATATCTTTCATATTTAATGGTTCTGTTTTCTAAATCTGTTTATGCAAGTTGTTGAAACTAAATCCACATGTGCTTCTCTCAGAACGATTAATGTGGGAATTGAACTGTGTCTGATTCCACTTTGTGACATAGTTGTATGTGTTTTTGAAGCAATCTATTTGAAATTAAAGTTACCGAAGGCACTACTGTTCTTGGAGGTTTCTCTAAGATGACAAATTTTTCCCAACATTTTTAAATTTTTCCCTACTACTATATAGTTGTCCCCTGTCATCCCCTAAAATGGCCTCACAAAAATCTGTCCCAAAAAAGCACCCTCCCATCCCCATCATGAAAACTTGGAGGAACATAGCGAAATAGCCACATGGTGCAGAAGCTAGATAGAACACTGCTTTGAGAAAAATGGATATGCCTTGTTCCAAAAGTAAGAGCCAAATCCCTTCCTGCCACCCTTTTTTATCATTGGCACATTTTTCTTTCAATGAGTAAAACGAGAAAGATTCAAACCAATCTTTATGTATGAGAGGATGTAGCTCACTCATCAATCTTTCACTTCTCGTGTACCAAATTGGTGGAATTCAGCTCCTTTCATCCCAAGTTACACAATGTAAAGATTTGCAAAAAAGTTATAACACATTGAATAAAGGATCCATGAATAGAACAAGAAAATGATTTAAAGTATTCATGTACAATCTGAAAAAGCACATGCCGAGCTGGCTGTATTCAAAAACAGGTCTTGATCACAGAAGTCATCAAAGAATTGGCCAAAGAGGAGTAGGGTGCTATACTGCAAATAGTAATCACTCAACAACAGAAAGTTGTTACTAAAGACATGAAAAAAACAATGAGCCTTCAAAGGGGACTGAAATTGTAAGAACCACATTACATAGAACAAAGGAACAATAAAGAATTTACCCTCATCTAGAGCATTTTTTTTTTTTTGAAACAAACAACATAACAAAATGCAACTATGGCTGTTATAACTTCAATTAAGATAGTATTCTACCATATCAACAAGAACGAACTGGTTTCATAGAATTCAAGTACTAAAAGGAAAAGTACATGAGTAAGAGATTAGAAGTCCTCATCTGGATTTAGCGTCTTCCAAGACTCGGCTCGCCATTTGCAAGTGAGAGAAAGCATCATCTGAGTGCTTTTCCACCATCCACGGACTTGTGCAGTCCCCCGCACACCTTCCTATCTAGAAGGGGGCCCTTCCCTTCTTACAAAAAGTAATGTTGGAAAACCCTCAAAATAGCCATCTAAGCTTTAGTGGTGAAACCCTACCTAACTGACGCTACCTTGCTACTAAGGATTCCTTCCTACTAAACAAGCAACTCTAGATAATTAGGTATCTGGGTTACGTGTGAGTACTAAGAGCAGTCAGTGGTACCTGCACCTACTATGGCCATAGCTTGTACTACTATACAAACTCACCCACCCTGCTCGACTTGGAAATGCTCTTCTAATCTAGGGCTTCTGAGAGATTTTTTCCCCGCCTTTTACTCGTGTCAGGACACCTGTCCTAGGGCAACTCCTTTGACCTACTTAAGGCTTAACAACCCAACACACTTTTCTTGGCTACCTACCCCATGTGACCAACATACATGTTGCTAGGGTTTTACAATTAAATCACATTCTTCATGGCTACCTGCCACATAAAACTAGTACACATAATACTAGGGTTTTTACTTGAACACTCCTAATAGAGCAAACAATAAAGTTTCAAACCCAAGAAGGTAGACGGAACCTTTGATAATAACTCAAGACTAATTCAGTGCTCATATTGCACTTAACACATGTTAGCCATCTAATTGGCATGCATGGCATAATACCAAGAGATAACCGGTCATTGATCAGGTATTTACTCATAAGAATCAAGCAGCACACAGTTCTTTTATTACCTTTAATTGATAAAGAATCTCTTTTTCTTGTTGTCAACAATACATGTTCAATTTATTATGCTACTTCTTGACATTCTTTAATAAGAGCAACGTTATTGGTTAAGCTTATACTAACTTTCTGTAGTTTCAAGCTAAAACAGAAACTGTGGCACATTAAAACCATGCTGCAAATTTAGCCTATGAGGCTCTTTTAAAAAAAATAACCAGTGAGCTAGTCTTGCACCAAGACTAAGGCTAGAATTGTTTTCTTTTTATCTATAAAGACATAAACAGTGAGTTTGTTGCTAAGAATTCACCCTATTCACGCTGTACAACCAGCTTATGAGCAACAATAGAGATATCTCAAAAGAAGATTAAAATATACACTACAAGTATATTCTTGAGTTTTTGTTTAGCAAGAATCGTCTAAAATGAATTAGAAAAGAAGTGCACGTAGCAACAATCTCATAACTCTTCATTTACAAGAAGGCATGAAATATAAATCTGGAAAAGTATGCAGCAACATCCACATGAGCGTTTCCTGAAACAAGAGCACTTAACTTCAGAAATAGAGTAACTCAAAAGCAATACATGCCTGCTGCTAATACTTTTGAATCAGAGATACTGAAGATGAAAATTCTGAAACACAGCTCGAGTGCTTCCTAGCCCAACTCCTGCTAACTTACGCGTCTTTACCTCTCCTTTATATGTGAAGGAGCAACTTATGAGTTCTCCTATTTCCAGTTGCGCCCCCTTTCTCTTCACAGTTGCAACAAACGAATCTCCCTTCTTCTATTCCAGCCTCAACCACCAACAAAACGTAACCTCCTCTCTCTGTCTCCTCACTTTTGTGTAATCAAAAATTATCCCCAAAGACTCCCGAGAGGACAAATTTGTTACTTGGCAGTTAAGAAAACCAACTCCCACTTTTTCTCAACTTCTTCCCGTACCAAGGTGGTCGAGCTTCAAGATATCATAGGAAATCAAGAATAATAAGTTGTTAAAAGATGGCGAATGTATTTTCAGATGTGATGCACAACTTTCGTGGCTGAAATTTAGGAATTACTCCCGCAATCTTGCCCATGTCCAAATTAAGGCAATATGTACATTTATAAACAAATAAAGGTTGTAGCACAATTGATTCGCTAACTCGAGATGGCCCGCCTCCATTTTAGAACGGGAGATTAGTATTAGTGTCAATATTTGAATATCTTCAAAAATGAAATTGGTCGTAAGGCATATTGGCCACCTATTTTGAATTTAGTAAAATATTCATTTTGATTAAAATGCAATTCAATAAAATTGCTAACGTATTTTTAACACTTTGACCTTTCGACCGTCAAAAGGTATTTACATTAGAATGTCTCCAGGCATTACCACTTATCAACATTTTACCTACTTGAAGGGGAATAATTAATGTCAATATATATAAACTAATAAATACATACATACATACATACATACATATATATATCTATATATATATTTATCTGTTTATATTTAGCAATGTCATCAGGTGGAATTTCAAACTCACAAGGTGATGGTATCTTACCAACAATTTCAAATGTCAAATTTTAGTTTTCCTCCCATGAAAAGAATAATTAACTAAACAATCATACATGCCCATGTTCAGGCATGTAAGCATCATTACAGATA
This sequence comes from Sequoia sempervirens, assembly GCA_007258455.2. Lineage (NCBI taxonomy): Eukaryota > Viridiplantae > Streptophyta > Pinopsida > Cupressales > Cupressaceae > Sequoia > Sequoia sempervirens. The sequence continues at coordinate 127,544,928 of VDFB02353493.1, forward strand.
TACACCCATGCATGCATACGCATGATCGTAGGCTTGTAATTTTGGCCTGTCATCATGCGGTTGCGTCCATATACGTAAAACTGTAATGGTGTATGCAGGTTCTTCCTACTTTTGTGTTTGCGCCTGCTTAGCTAATTTTATTAGTAGAAAAAGGTAGACAAAACAGTCTTTTCTGAAACCCTAAAATGTCATGTCCCCGAATTGGAGGTATGGCAATTTAATAAAATTATTTAATTAAGTTGTCCAAATTATTGATATTTCATAAGGATAGCTTGATTGATGATTTAATTAAATCAGGAGGTGTTATTAAATTAATTATTTATTAAGCTATTCCAAAAAAATAAAATATCAGAAGGGATGACTTATTTTTCAATTAATTTTATAATAAAAAGTGACTTAAGTGACTTAATAATAAAATAATACGTCACTTTAGGAATAAAAGAGGAATCTTCTAGAAGCGTCTTGGTGATGAGATTGAAAAAGTATAAAATGAGGCTTTGGCTATGCATTTGGACATCTTGAGTTGAATACATCTTTTCTACTACATTGCTGAATTTGAATGCTTAGCTTGTTGATTTCCAATCTTCATTTGTGAAAGACCAAACCTAGCTGGTTAAGTGTCAATGTTGGTTGTAAAACACCAACCCTAGTTGGATATTTGGAGGAGTTACTTCAGACTTCTCAATTGGGACTTCAATTTTGGCATCTAGTTGTTTAAGGGAGCTAGGCGCTCTACTTGGAAGCATTTTGGTTAAGTTTTGGAGAGCTTTGGAGGTGGTTTCAGACTTTATCAGCTGCTGCTATAGAGGTCGACCAGCCTATATGAGACTCGCCTATTTTCCCATTGTGCACTACTAAAGTGTCAAATCATTATGGGTATTTGAGCAATCAATTGCTATCGCCGAGACAATCATTTCAAGGACAAATTCGAAGAGCTTAGAGGCTGTATTTATTTTTCTAAAATATTGCTAGGCAAGCAGGGTCAGCTTTACCCAAAGAGGTCGATTTTGGCATTGGAGGCTTCCAAAAATCCCACAAAAATTCTGACTTCATTGTTAAGCACTGTCCTTTCATTTGGCATCAATAAATCAGGTTCTTGGTTTCATTTTGCCTATGTTCTTGTCCATTTTCTGACTACATTCTATGCAGATTTTAGTGGCAGCGATTAGAGTTTATTCAAACTTCATTGTACTTGAATTAGTAATTGATATATCATATATTGCAAGTCTGAAAATTGTAATCAGAACTTTATACCAGCAAATGACAAGTATTCAGACTTCCTTATTCTGAAGCATGCATGCCAAGTGTTTGTAAAAATGTCTCTTAGCTGTAAGTATGAATTCTACATTAGAATCTCATGTATATGCATTTAAAAAAAATACAACGGAGTTGCACATTCATCTTGGATATTTGATTAGTCATCTTAGTAGTTATTTGCAAGCATTTTAACATCATTTGCATCACTCAAAAGCAATTCAAAACAAACTGAAATCATTTACCAACAAGTACAAGGTTGCAAGCAAAGTGTTTGTCAAAATTCCAAAGGCAGAAAATTAAAGCTTTTGGATCAGTTTTGGCAAAGCACTTTATAGTGGTATCAGAGCTTGGATCTGTTGTGACCTTTTCACACATCGCCCCATTTAAGATGGGGACCCCCTAATTTTGCTTCATTCTGGTCTCTTGGCTTGGGTTTTCTCTCTCTCTCCTTCTCTGTCTCTTTTCTGATGTCTGCCTTTCGACGATTGTGCCCGTCTCTGAGCTTAAGCGTAAAATTGACCAAGTCTGAAAATTAGGGTTTCATCTTTCCTGGTCAGTCCGAGGTCGGATAGGGTGAATAAATTGAAAACAGAGCTCAACGTTGTTGTCAGCATGCTTCCAGCAGGCTCTCAGCAAGCTTTCATCAGATTTTGAGGTACTTACTATTTTTAGTAAGTGTGAAATTACGGCAATCAATCAGCATTTTTGAGATTCCAACGGTCACACGCATTCAGAGTACATCAGGCTGTTCGCATGCAAAATTTGAGCGAAAACAGACAACTTTCTATTTTTAGCAGTTCAGCTTGCGGGGCAAATTGCAGGGCTCGATCAGAGTTTTTCTTTGCATGTCGGATATTCCTTCTGGGTTTTCAAAGACCTTCACGATGATGTAACATGCAAAACGAGACGACAACTTTCAGAATTCAATCTTCCGAGGCTATTTTTAGGGTTTGCATGTCGGATGATTCCTGGTGGGTTTTTCGAGAGCTTCGCGATGGTGTGACATGCAAACGGAGATAATCACTCGTAAGGAACTTACTATTTTTAGCAGTACGTCCCGGCGCCGCTTCCCCAGTTGAATCACGAGCTGATCGCAATGCAGCGAAACAAGGACAAACAGAGATCATTCAATACGCATGCAAAGCAAATTAGGGTTTCCAACGGGACCTGAAAAGAAGGGTAAAAAGTCAGAATTTTGAAAACCGGTGTAAACCACCGCGATCAGCATCCTTCAGGCTATCTGCTGGTAAAATTTCAAGTCAAACGGAGCACTTACTATTTATAGTAAGTCAATTTGGAAACTGGCTAAAAATAGCAATTCAAGTGCATGCGTTGATGTCGGCAGTCAGGTCACGTGGTGAGGAGCGCCTCATTCAAATTTCAAGTTAATCGGAGCAGTGGAACTATCAGAAGCAAGCAGTTACTATTTATAGTAAATCACTTTCAGAAATGGGCTAAAAATAGCAGGCTGACTGAAAATGGCAATGTCGACAGGACAATAAGGTCATGAGGATGCAGTGTCCAAAATTTCGAATCATTCTGAGCTTCAGAGATGCAAAAATCAGAAGGCTTACTATAAATAGCAGGGCATGAAAGCTGGCGAAAACGAAGAAAATTTCTAAGTCTGGACTCCATCCTGCAGCCATGGCAAAATACGCCCACCTTGAAGCATGAGAACTAGAAAAATTCTAAGTGTGAAGTTTCAACCTTCATCTAGGCCAAAATGTGCCCAAAGTGCAAATGGTCAATGAAAGTCAACACTTTTTATCATGTAGGCATAGCAAAATACGCCCAAGGGAAACTCATGGAAGTTGAAAATTTTTCTAAGTATTGAACTCGTCCTCCTCACCCCTCAGAATGCGCCCGTCCTCCTCAAGGGGTAAAATGCGCCCAAATTGCAAGAGAGTCAAAGTGGTCAAACAAATTCATCCTTCTCCATAGGCCAAATGCGCCCAAAAGCATGCATGTCAAGACGAGAATGAGGAAGGTGAAAGATCACTCCAAGGCGTGGTTATAAGCTTCATCCTCCATCAAGGCTAAAATGCGCCCAAGAGGGAAGTGGGTCAAACAAGTCAACAATTCTTATCCTTCACCTACATGAAAATGCGCCCAAACAAGGTCAAGTAGAGACAAAAAAATGGAAGTTGAAGAGTCATCCTTCATGCATGTCTAAATGCGCCCAAGTTAAGGTTGTAAAAGTGAAGATAAGGTGGTAAATGAGGTAAAGGTGGTGAAACACTTCATGGCGTGGTGAAAGCAAGGTGAATGCTAGGCGTTATCCCTCTTCAAGTGCAAGATGCGCCCAAGGTAATATGTGTGAGGTGGTGAAGATAAATGTTAGGCGTGGTTTCAAATTTCCTCTAAGTGATGAGCGCCCAAGGTGATATATGTTAGAGAATATTGCAAAGTGATTTGTGGATGTGGCCTAGGCGCTGGAAGTGAAGACTTCTAAGCACAAGATGAATATCCTCCTTCATACACAATATGCGCCTAAGATGTTGAGTGATAGAAATAAAAAATAAAATATTGCTAAGGCGTTGGAACTTCAAATGAATATTTTTTCAAGTGTGAAGTAAAGTACAAAGTGGTGTGTGAGAAATAAAATATGCTAAGCGCCCTCATGGAAATTTTTCTGAGTGAAGTTGATGTTTTTCTCACTGGCAAACAAATAAAAATTTTCTAAGGCAAATTCTCAAAGTGCAAGATGATTTAAAATTTTCTAAGGCAAAAATATTTTCTTCCTTAGAAAATACGCCTAGAACTCAAGGTGATGAATTTTCTTCTTAGAACACTAGCAAATTTTTCAGGGATGAAGTCAGAGATGAATGATAATGCAATATGGATTGATGAAATTTCTCAAGCGAGAGCAACACAGGATGATCACAGGCGAAGAATGGATTTAATTTGATGAAATAATATTTTCTAAGGTTCAAAATTTAAAAAAATTAAATGAACCTGTTCGTTGGGTACCCATGGATTTGAAGCATTATGGAGAAAATTCTCTTCTGGGTGCTGAACACTTGCAATGATAGATGGATTTCCATGTCTTCCGCACCTAGCCAACACTTTCTCAGTGAAGAATTTAATCAGTGCTCAAATTGTGAATTTTCCTAAGGGGGAAATTTAAAATTCTCTAAGGCAAATTTGAATAAAACGACTCTTGACAGGAAAATGATTTGAATGATGAATTTGAAGTAAGTTGCCTAGACGATTTTGATTGAATTCTTCGATGATGAATTTTCCAGAGCTTATGAGAAGTTAAATTCAAATTCAAGTAACAGAGTTCCGGCTGGTGAACTAAAAAGTTGAATTTAAATCAAATTTTTCGAAAATAAATTCAAGGATGCCAGTCAAGGTTGAACTTCTAGAAGATTAAGATTCTCAGACAAATGTCAGAAATACCAGAGAGGGAAATTCGAATTCTTGAAGTGGAGTAGTGGAAATTAAATGTACTGGCTATAATTGGCTCCTTCTAGAATTCGATTTTTGGCTATAAAATGAAGAAGTTTCTCACTTCTTGTTCACAGCTGAGAAGAATTCGACTTGCTCTGAGAGAGTTGCTGAGGACTAAGCATTGCTGAAGCTTGAAGAGTACGAATTTTTTTTGCTAAGGCTGAAGTGTGGCTGAAGTGTTGCTGAAGAGAAGCTGAGAGGGACGACTTGACTTGAGTTGGTTTCCAAAATCTGAAGTGGAGGAATTCGAATTTCAAAGTGGCTGCAAGTGTTGAAAAGCTCGAATATTGCTGAGGCTCTAAGAGATGCGAACTTGCTGATTGTTGGAGCTTGATTTGTTGCTAAAGATTGAAGTTGCCAGTGCTAGGAGGGACGCCTTGAGGTGGGAAGTTTCAAAGAGTTTAAGAGGTACGAATTTGTTGATTGAAGAAGTATTCAAAGTTGCTTGTGAGGTGCGCACTTGCCAAGTGTGAAGTCCAAATTTATCAAAGTTCAAGTTGCTGATAAAGGATTGCTGATTGAAATAGTGAAGTCGCTGAAGTTTACTTAGAAGTCTTTTCTAAGTGTTGAAGTTCGAAATCTTGTGAAGGAGAAGTTGAGGTTTGCAAAAGAATTGAATGTTGCAACTTCTCAAATTTTAAAAGTCGACTGGCAGCCCTGCAAGGTATCTTATTTATTTTATGAATTAATTTGCTGATAAATGTTTATTGTCTTACAGATGGCTGAGGCAAGGGCGACCGGCAAAGATAACAATGGTGCATCCAGACAGGCTGTGATCAAGAAATTGAGTAAAACATTCATGCCAGAGTCAAAGTTCATTTCAAAGTTGGGCAAGCTGACAGACACCAGCTTGGGCTCCGTCAACCTAGAGGCCTTCAAGAACAGAATGTTGGGGATTGGAAGTCATCGGCCTTCGACCACTTCGCACAATATTGTTCGAAGCGGATTATATGTAGCTGCTGGTTTCCCACCAACCATTCAGTGTTCAGAGCTAATGATGGAGTGCGCCAATTATTATGAGAAGGATCACCGATCGATCATGTCACCAGATGGCCAAGTGCTAGCCAATCTTACTCCTGCAGCCATTGGTGAAGCTTTCGGGATCCCAGTGCACAGAAACATGGTTTACAAGTCCAGAGAGCGAGTTGAGCGAATGTACGCTTCTGCATTCGAGAGATGCACGGAGACAATCAACACTCACTGGATGAGCACTCCCAAGCCTTCTCGCACAAAGCTGCCGAAGCAAATCATAGCGGATGACTTGAAGCAAGAATATTGTGACCTCATTATGATGCTGAGCAGAGTTGGTGGTTGCTCACAGTCCTTTATTTTCGAGCCTTGGATGTTTTACTACATCAACCTCGTGCTAGAAGGGAAAGATTACGTCAATTGGGCCGAGATGATCAGTGATAATTTGCATGAGCAGCTCCTGAGCCTGAGAAGAACGAAGACATTTTACATGAGCTCTTACATCATCTATATGCTGGCTCGTATGACGAAGTATAGGGGAATTTCTTACAAGGAACCTGTCAGTTGCGGCTCTCACCAATTCAAAATCTATGACGCTTGTCCGCAGTTGCACCTGGCGAGTACTACCCATTACAAGCGTGTCAACGATGCCTTCACCATGCATATCACGAGATTGCTTCAGGAGCGGTTACATCACAGAATCTCGAGGGAGGCCCAAGAATTGATTGAAAGGTATGGGTGCTGGTTCATTCAGTTTCCAAGGTTTTCTTACATAAGGCTGCAAGGTTTTTCATTGTATCCATATAGGCTGCCTAAGTACCCAACGGATAGAATTTTAATGTTAGAGATATCTAGGCAATTGCTCGCCTACGATAAAATTCAAAAGAAAAAGAAGAAGGGGGGAATTGAATTCCCAATTGTCATGGGCAACTCGGATGAAGTGTGTCCTTCAATACAGGCAGCTAGAGAGGCTGAAAGTGAACTTCAATTTTATCACTTTTCATATCACACCAGCCGACAGCACTATGATCCACATCATAACATCAAATGGGTACTGTCAGAGGAGTTTAAGCATAAGGTGAATATTGAGGACTATTGGGCTGATGCAGTGGATGAGATTGAAGTTAGGAAAAGAATGTTCTCTCGGTTGCCAATTACTTTGATCAGGGAGTGTGAAGTTGTCCCGGTTCCAGACCAGGTGAACGAGGATATGGACGTTGTCCATCCGAACTATGCAGCAATGAGAGATACTCCACTTCCGCTCCCAGATTGGTCAGAACCTGAAGTTGCATATTTGGATACACTTTCTATCCCGGTCCTAACATTTACTAGAGCATGGGTTGACAGGCGAGTGAACAGGTTGAAGAGTAGGTCAATTGCCTTGACTTACAGTTTGATGGGAGATCACAGGACACCCACCACAGGCAGGAAGAAATAGATCACACGAGGTCCAGAGTCCAAAAAGAAAGAGCTAGTTCGACAGGAGCCTACTCAGCCAGAGCCTCCACGAGTTGCAGTTATATCACCCACACCATTGGAGACACGTTCTCCAAGTATACAGGAGGTTTCTTTGTTTGCTGATCAGAGGAATGTACTGAATCAGGTGCAAGTAGTACAGGAAAATAATCAGCCTCCACGGAGAGAGTCAGTTGGCCAGACTGTCAACGCACCTATTAGGGCTGATCAGCAGGATGATGAGGGGACTATTACTGACCCTCAATTTCAGCAGGAGTTAGAGGCGGCTATGAATGATGATGATGATATAGTTTCAAGAGACACCCAGCCACTTGAGGACGATGAGCCTCACCAGAATGATGTAGAGGTTGAGCAAGTTAGAGAGGTAGAGGCACAGGAACAGCAGCCCTTTGATATACAGTACAATGTGCCTGATTGGCTTAAGGATAGGATGAGGAGATTGATCCAGCAGTTGAGATGGAAGAATTTTTGAACAGGATCAGTGCACCTCCACAAAAGAAGAAAGCAAGAAAATTTTCGAAGATCTCCACTGAAGAGGATGGCTCTCGCACTCTTCACGTTGCCGTGCCTCAAGTTGATTGTGACCGAAATGAAGCAGTGCCTGAGAATTATGTGGTCACGACTTTGGATTTAGGACGCCCCATTGGTGCACAGATTGTAGAGGAGTGTGATAATTCCTACCTCGCCCTCAAAGATAGGTTATTCAAGAAGGAAGGAAAGTATAAAAGGTTGAAAAGAGAACACAAGGCCTTGATTGGATATGTACAGCAGTTGTCTCATTCTCGAGGGCAGGAGATTCCAGTAATAGAGCCTCCAGCAGAGATACCTAGAGAATCAATCAGTGGCTTGATGGAGTTAGGAAAAATGGCACAGGAAGCAGACAAGTGGGTCACAGGGGTTCGTGCTGAGACCGAAAAGTTTATGGAGGATCTTGCTTCTGCTTTTCAGCAGGCCTCTAGTATTTTAGCACAGATGGAGGCAGTTGATCATGCTTGGGGAGATGCTTCTGTCTATCAAAGCAAAGTAATTCAGCGTCTTGAGGCATTGAGACATGTTCTGTTGCGGTTGCTGATTGATGGGGGTGTCATTCAGGAGAATGACAAATATGACTTCTCTAGATGGTATTCTTCGGCGATCACAGGACGTGGTTTTTTCGACGCAGCACAGGCGGATTCAGCCAGGATACATAAGGCTATGGCCAATATCATAGATGGAGTTCAGAATACTTTTGAGGCCATATTTGCTAGGCGGTTGAATCCAGATGAGGTTAATGTTGATAATTTGAGGGGTAGGCTGGTGCCTTTCTTTTCAGAGGTGAAGACCTTCGTACAGGATGACTTTGAGAACACTTCTACTTTCTCCAGCTTGATTCAGAGCACGCAGGATTCCTTGGTTGCTTGGAGGAAATCTTGTACAAGGCATGAACATTCAGTCACAGTGTTAGAGTTTCAGCTAGATTGTGTTCCACCCATTTCGGTTCAGGAGGTTGAGGCTGTACTTGGTAGATTTGTCGAGCTTGCAGCCAGAGAGAGGGAGAACGGGAACACACTACTGGACGAGGATCTTCTAGAAGGCTGATTGTGGGCATTTATTGCCTTTACTATTTTGGGAGTGAGTGGGAATCTTTGATTCATTTAATGTACCACTCCCCATTCTGGCAGTTTTTAGGGTTAGGGCTGAGGTGGTGCGATTTTGGCCACTCTATTGATTGTAACCCTAGCCGTCTTTTGGGACCGGGCTATCTATAAAAGGGGGAGTCCCCCTCATTTGTAATTCATTAGAAGATTAGAAGTAGATATCAGACATTAGCTTTAGAGCTAGAGAGTAGAGCAGAGTTAGCATTTTTGTTTGATAGCATAGTGTGGAGAAGAAAGAAAGTTTTCCCTTTGAAAACTTTTGTGGAGATTGTTGTGTAACACTTTCATGATAATAGATCTTTTCATTGATGGTGGAATTCGTCTTGTCATCAATAGCTAGCAAGGTCTCTTCTTCCTTTCGAATCCAAGTAGTATAATTTTCATTTCATGCAAATAGTTTACTTTGATGTGTGGCGTTTTGTTGAGGTAGCTTCTTTCATTCCATACCACTAGCGGCTTGTTGATGATAAGTTCGCCTTGCGTGGTCCACTGGAAATTATCTTGAGTCTGACTTCGATTGTGATTTGTATACTTATATGCGTCGTTATGATGGTGTATGTATGCCAAATTATAATTTGAACATCTTTTGCTATCCCTTTGAAGATTGCACCAATTTAACTGAGGCTGTCCGACGTGAGGCTAGGTGAGATTTGGTCAAAGTCTGCCAAAATTGAGCTCCACACGTCCTGCATTTAGAATAGAACATAAGTTTCTTAGGCCCTCCACTCTTTACTTTCCGTACATTCCTGGTTAGCTTTAAGAAAACGAACTATATTGCCAAATCATCACACAAAATCCCCTTCGAATCATCTATCTGTTGTTAACTGCAAGAAGCCTGAACAATTGTGTAAGTCCCCTCGTAAGAACACAGCAATACACATCAACCAACTGAGGGTGTTCCAAGTATTTCGGAACCTTGGAGTTGAACGTGTGATCTATCTCGCAATCTTAGCACACGGAATACTTTGATCAAGAGAGAAAGGAGTAGCCTTCGGACTATTTTGTTCTACTGTTTGGTGTAGTCACAAAAACCACGTCAACAGGATCCTGCCAGCCTGTTGGGTGGATTGGGTTTCAGCAAATCAGAAATTTCAGTTGAGTAATTGATAATATAATTTCTACTTATGAGGTGTACCTTACACTTCCGCAAGAGATTAGAAATGATCTTCCTTTCTTCAGCAATTCAAAGGAAGCTTGGATGGAGCCATTGATTCAACAGCAGATTTCTATCAGGAAAAGTTTGGAGTCATGGTATACCTCACAAAACAAAAAGGAGGAGAAACATGAAGTATCTACAAGAAAGGTATCTAGAAGCCTCTATGTTGAATTTTCAGTAGCTAGTGATCAGCCTCAAAGTGAACTTAAGGAGAGCAAACGTCAGACTTACATAGAGGAAGATGCTAAGCACAAGACACTCCTTGATGAATTCAATAGTAAAAAAGAGCAAGTGATGATTGAAAACACCTTGGAGCAGCTACATGAAGATAAGAATTCTTGTGAAGCTTCATCCCATCATGGCAAAGAATCAGATTGTGGTTTGATAAATGAAGGTCCATTGAAGACTCAAAATGTAGAGGTGGTTGAGGTAGTTGATCCTTTCCTTAGTGGAGCAACCACTAGTGATTTGACTACAACTAGAGATAAATTTGCTGAATATTAATAGTGAAGTCAAAAGCTCTTCTGGGTGGCAGACCAGGTAACTCTTTAGAAAAGACATTAGTGAAATCCTTAAGGTAGGGATACTTATCCCATTCGGAATCTTTTCTTTCTGAGACTTCCTCACAACTCTCCATTGCAATTTTTTGGGATTCATAAAACATCAAATAGTCAAAGAAGATCAACTCCTAGGCTTCACTAGGTTCCACTAACTCCTCCATCTTGATTGCAAACACTTGACAACCCTTGTGTCTGGCCCTTTTTAATTGCATTGCGGAAATCTGCCTTGTTTTTAACTGGCCTTACAGTCCCCTGTATGAGCACCTTATGTCCCAGGTCATCTAAACATTCCAAAGTTTTAGAAAAATAGTCAACCTGGGCTCTGTGCCTCCACAGCTAATTAATTCCTAGGATTACATCATAAGCACCTAGGGGAGTTACGTGAAGGTTTACTTTAGTAGAGAAGCTTGGCAATTCAATCTAGGCCTCAAACAAACATTACTCTACCTAAGCCTTGGACTGGTTGGCATATTCTACAAACCAAGTGTTCTGCATGTAACCCACCCTTCTAGGTATCTTACTCAAAACTCTAGGTGATACAAAACATTATGTAGCTCCTGTGTCAATTAAGATTGATACTGGGGTCCCAAACAACTTACTTGAAGTCTCAATTGGCATGATCCAATATTCAGCTTGACGGTTGTCCACTGCCGCATGTATGCATTGTTGGAACACAGTTTGTTGAGATGGTAAAGGATTTTCTCGAGAAGACGGCTCGGCTGTTTTAGTACGGCATTAGTTGGCATAGTGGTCCCCACCACATGTGAAGCACCCTCCAGGTGTACCTCTTCTCTCAGTGGGTCTTACGGCATCCTAATTTTTCTTATTATTGTTATTTTGATTGTTTCTACCCTTCCTATCCCTTCAATCTCGGCCTTTTTGATCTTTGTGCCCCTTGCCATTTTTATGTTGGGCCTCATGTTTGTCCCCTTCCTTCTTAAATGGCTTCGGATTCTCAGACAACTTATCCTTCTTCTCCCTGTTAGCAGCCATGGACTGTAGCCTTTGTTCCTTCTTAATAGCCTTTTCATATGCTTGCTCCATAGAAGTTGGAGCGAATAAATCCACCTGTCCCCCAATCTAGGGTTTTAGCCCCAATATGAACTTCCAAACCCGTAAATATTCATCTCTATGATATTGAGGAACATACTTCAGGAGTTTGATGAACTTCTCCTAGTATTGATTGACCGAAAGACCCCCCTGCGTCAAATTGTGAAACTCAGTCAACTTATGATCAATTGAGGCAGCCATCTCTGCCTAAATATAGCCACGAACTTAGTCCATGTCAACCCTTTGGCCCTAGACCGTAATTCCATCTTCTTACTCGTCCACCATGTGGATGCTTCCCTAGTTAACTGATAAGCTCCCCATTAACTCTTTTTGTCCTCTGTGTATTCTCTGATCTCAAAATATTTTTCCATTTCCACAAGCCACGCCTCTACGGCATCACTTGATTCTGCCCCATCAAATTTCAGCGGCGCCACCTTTCTCAGATCCCGCAACAACTCCAAGGTCATCCGATCTTTCTCAGAATTATGAGTCTCCCCACCAACTGTCTCATCTTCCTGCTCACTCGGAATAGAATCCTCACGATGACTTTCCATGTCTCCCCCCTTGTGGGTTCCTTCCTGGCTATTTTTTATTCCAGATGGGTTACTCGAGCCCTAGTGTCTTGTAGTTGTATAAGAGCGAATTTGCATCCCCTATGAAAATTCCCTTTTTACCTTTATCCACCTTAGAAAACCAAGTTCAGAGGCTTAATTCCACCTAAGCCCATTGCTTGCATCCCACTTGGCGCCTATTTTGAGTGTCGGTGGAGGCGTTTCTGTCGGGGTCGCCTGTGTGACGCACAAACGTCCGCGTGGCGCACTTACGTCCCTGGTAGATTCCTGTGGCTGAACCTGCAAAGGCGTTACTTCTCCCATTGGCAATGAAGTTGTAACGCCCTCTTCAGCCAACCGACCCGAATATGGCTATTTTTTTTCATTCCTTCTTCATATTCATCCCTTCAACATTCAATCCAACTCTTCAGATCTTCTTCCAAGCATTGAGCTCACTCTTGACCACTTCAAGCGTTCAATCCAACACTTTTAGCAACATCCAAGCATTCCATTGCAACAAAGCCTCACTCTGTCACTTCGATAGAGCACATTTAGGACCACGCCATTGCAGCAGAGGCTTGAGTTCTTCTCATTTCTCCCCCAAGTAGCCTTGAGTGCTCTTGGTGGAGGTAGTAGGCTTCCCTCTCCTCTCCTCTATCACTTGGTTGAGTAGCATAATACTCCTTTGTAGTGTTTGCATTCTCTTTACTATATTGTTCTTTATCTCATTTCCTTGGTTGGTCGTGGAGGTGGAAACACCTAAAGGAGGGTCTGAATGAGGCAGGCCCCTATACAGCCACCCAACATTTTCCCTCTCTCTCTGCGTAGGTGTGTGTGCTTCTCAAAAGATCAGCTGGCGAACGAATTCCTTGGTGAGATCCTCCTTGCTTTCTTCACTCTTGCTTATTTACTTTATCATATTAGGGAATACTTTATTTATCTGCTTATGTCATTTTGGCCCTTTAGCTAGTCAGTTGGGCCGTTAGCTTGCTTTCCTTAGATTGACGTCTTTATTGTTGTCTGGCAATATGGATGCCAGCGCACTTTAGAGACGCCAACGCGCCGCACTATCATTCAGAGACTGCGCTTTTGTCCTCGAACAGAGAGCTCCCGGAGGCGTAGTGTTAGACTTGGAAACTGGCTCGCCTAGCCCCTTCCTTCATTTCGGGCCTGCAGAGTAACTAAGAGGCCTCGCAGTTCTCGTTACTCTCGCCTTGCATTCCCTTACATTACAATTAGCTAAGGTAGGTTAGGGCAGCCTCTCGCATTTTGACCCTCCATGACCTGGGGTCTTGCACGCGGTGGTCCCCCTCTCTTACATTTTTGGTGAACCCGACGTGAACCAACGTCTGTTCATTCGTTGGTGTTGAAGTTTCCCTTGGGTACTTTGTGATTGTTGTGCTCTTGAGCGTTGTGAAGGTTTATGAGCATCAAAACCCAATCCACAACTTCCGGGTATATCGTGAGAACTGTACGGCACCTCCCAATGGATAGGACGAAGGTCTCACTTGGTCTCTCTACAAGCCTTTTCTCTGGTCCTGCCATTAGTTTGGCTGCACAGGAACAGTTATCAAGGAATGAGATGGGATTTGCTGATGAAACTGATCACATTCCTGTTAGTTTTATGATCAGATTTAATGCACAGAAATTAATTCAAAAATCAGACACAATAACAAAGCAGATACCCTAGGAAAACCCTCCTCTTGAGGGAGAAAAACCCAGCAACAATATATCTCTTATATATTGAAACAATACAATAATGATCTCCTTACGAGAGGCAGATACGCAGGCCCAAATACAAGCACCAATGAATGATGCAACACAGCAATACAAGAAGACAATTCGCTGATGAAAAACTCAGCCTCTAATAATATTGAACTACCTTGAGAAGAACACGCACTTGTGATGGAGAACGAACTAGGATGAAATCTGAATGAACAACAATGAATTGGCCAATGAGTATATATACAATATGAAGGGAGAGGTCGCGTCTCTCCAATGCATCAAGTCGGCCACCTTGAAACATCACGTCTCCATAATTCAAGAAGTCGGCTACCTTGACATTCGCGCCTCCTCAATATTCACATTATATCAAGGTCGGCCTTGATAATAATATTAATCGTGCCTCTTCATTATAATATGTCGGCCTTAACAAATGGATATAACTCTTCAATCATATTGCCTCTTGATGACTCAATAAATTAAATAGCCATGGTATATAATTTAATTTATCTCATGTAAGAAGATCGTTGGAAGAATACTACTGACGTTGCTCAATAAACATCAACAATTCCTACTCCTCCTGCGTCTCCTATGCCATCATCAGTGGACGAGCGTGAGGCCCTTCAAATCCCTACAGAATATGTGTCTGCCCTTGCTAAAGGGTTGGGCGATTTAGAAAACCACTTGGAAAGAAATCCGAAGATGGCTAGAGCCACTTGGGTAGTTAGTGAATTGAGACATATGATGGGTAAAGATCGAACGGGCATAGAGCTTCTAAGTAGTCTCCTCGGTTTTGCCGAAGCGTACGCTACTTCGGGCAACCCTAGCTTTGCACAAGGAGTCACCTTCGAAGAGCGTGAGGGGCAGTTAAGGGTATCAATGCCTCCCACTTCCGTTTACATGGCCGATGCGGTCCCTTCTATCAGTATCCCTTCCGTCCCTGAACAACCTGAAACTATCAAAGTAAATAAGTTCCCTTTGGGCTTTAACTTTACCCCTTCTATCACCTCTGGTGATGGAGGTTTTGGCAGACTGGGTGGTGGAAGCTTTGGTAGTGGCGGTGGATTCGGTAGTGAAGGTGGCGCTGGCGGAGGCAGCTTCGATGGAGGTCATGGCGGTGGTTCCAACGGAGGCCCTATTGGTGGCGGTGGCTCTAGCGGAAGTCATACCGGTGGCGGTTCTAAAAGTGGACCTGGTGGTGGCTCTGGAGGAGGTTCCTCTGGCCCTCTATCTTCTAACGACCCTATTTTCAACACTCTGCTTCAAAATATGGGTAAGATACAAAGCCAGTTGGCGAGCCTTTCCCAAGCCTCTACCCAGCCTATCTTCCAACCTTTCTTCCGACATAGCCCATTGTCGGTCGCCATCTTGAACACTCCCTTTCCTCAAGGAATGGAGATCCCTAAATTTGAGAAGTTCGGTGGCAAGGGAGATCCGCAGACACATGTGTCTGCCTTTAATGCCCTTTGCACTGACTTCTTCTATCATGATGCATTGATGGCTAAACTATTCCCCCAGTCTCTCAAGGACACAGCACTTGAATGGTACTATTCCTTGCCTGACAATTCTATTTTCTCATTCGACCAACTTGTAAATTAGTTCCTTAGGCAATTCCAAGCGAACATCAAGCCAAAGATGACCTTTTCGGATCTCGTCCGATGTAAACAAGGAGATAATTAAAAGATTACTGATTTCACAACACGTTACCAAGTGCTCCTTTCACAAATCTCGTAGCAGCTACCCAATTCCGACGTGCAAAAGGTGTTCATAGGCAACTTACAAAGGCCTTGGCAAGAGAAGTTCGCCTTGATGAAATACCCTTCTTTCGCGCACTTGTGTACAACTTTACAAGAGTACTAACAAATATTTGCTTAGTTCAAAGGATCCTCCTTGCGCTCCCGTTCCAAGGGGAAATCCATCATATCAATCTTTGGGAAAGGTAAAGCCATTGCGAATGTAGTAGCCGTTGTGGATGACAACAGCCTCAAATGCAACCAGAAGTTCACGAAGTTGTCAGAATCTTATACTTCCATCTTACAAAAGTTGTTGAAGGATAAGGCTGTAACTTTACCAACCCCTAAGCCTATTAACGAACCCTACCCTAATTGGCATGATGGGAGCACTTACTGCCAGTATCATTGTGTTAATGGACATGATACCAAACGATGTATGTGGTTGTGTCATGAGATACAGGACTGCATCAAGGACGGTACCACTCGTCTCAATGGGAATAAACAGAACACTAATAAATCAGTGGCGAAGGCAAATAGTGAATCGCAAATATATACGGACCCATTTCCATCACACTCTGCTAACATGATTATTGATCCCACTAATTCTATTACCCAACCCGAGGCCTATGTTAATATGGTCATAGTAACTTCCACTGTTCCATCCACACCCGATTCGCCGGATGTTACATTCACATCACAGGATTTGCCCTTAAACGACAAACCTTCACCTCTCTACATTCCCGCTCGTGTCAATGGCAACATCGTAACGAGAGTCTTGATTGACCCCGCAAGTCATGTGAATGTTATTACTGAAAAAACATTGGTATTTAGTTCACTACAAAAGGAAAAATATGAAGAAACGAAATCTACCATTCGTACACATGATGGTATGAGTCTTAAACCTTATGGCTCGATTACTTTGTCCATCCTAGTTGGACCTAGGGCTGTCGACACAGTCTTCAATGTTATTCCGGAGTCAGATCTGTTCAGAGTGAAGCTGGGCATTCCCTGGTTAGCTTCCATGAATGGGTTCGCCTCCATCATCCACAAATGTTTAAAGTTTTCCCACGAGGGTGTCGTGCATGTAGTGCATGACACCGGATATTAGCCCTTGGTGTCTCATGGTGGATATTCATTGGATCACTTCTGGCCCTCCCCGGTCGGTCATCTTCCTCCCAGAACGAACCTACTTTACAAGAACTATGTGAAGTATAAAACTGGGGGCAAAGAGAAGCCAAAGCTGACCCTTCCCATCACAAAACAATCGGTTGCCTCCTTTCCCCGAGAAGAGAAGAAGCCCACGTCTACTACTATTCCTTCTCCGAAAGAGAAGGAGAAGTCCACGCAGGCTCCCTCTCCTTCCCGTAAAGGCAAAGAGAAGGCTACACCGACAGCTCCTTCTTCTCCAAACAAAGAAGAGAAGCCCGTGTCGGCTTCCTCTCCTTCTCGAAAGGCAAAGAAAAGGTGACTTTTCCCCGAACTACCTCATCCTCTCCCCTTTCTTGGGAAGAGTATTGCATGAGCAAGCCCAATGGCTACCCGCTGAGTCTGATGATCCCTCCTTGGCATAGGCCCAAGATCACAATCGCGGACCTCCCTAATGAATTGTAATGTCCCCAATTTAGCCCTACACTCTTCATTTGGATTTAGCCTATTTCTGGAAATCCGTAGGTTACTCAAATGTGCAAATTTAAGGTTTCCACTTTCAGTAAGTCTTGCTTCCAACTCAGTTCAACTTTTTGCTGGTTTTGAGGTGAACTTACTATTTTTGGCATTGGCTATTTTTAGAAAGTCTAATTTTGGCAATGGCATCATCAACAATTCAGCTCAAGTCATCATGCTATTTTTGGCAATCCATTAGTTTCAATACTAGCGTTGGTTTTGCTTACCTCCTTGGACTAAGTTTTATACTTAGTCAATTTCATGTTTTTAATTTGTACCCCACACCTAGGCTTGATGACTTCAAGTTGTTTTAAAGAGAGGACATTAAGAGGTCAAGTTGAGCATTTAATGATTCAATAAATGTTTTATTGTTGCATTTTCAAATGGACACCAAAAAGGGAAGATGAATAATATTTTATTATTTCAAAATAAAGTGAATGGTTGAAGTGGTGTCTCTTTTGGAAGTTGAAGTGATTCGGCGTCTTGGAATTCAGAGTGTTTCATTTGCCATTTGAAACTTATTTATTGAGGCCTTGCTCATTCATTCTCATCTTTGGAAAATATTGTAAAGTTATGCTGTTGAATTGATTTTAGAACTTGGCTAAGGGGAAGCTTAGCAATTTTTACTCCATTCTTCGGGCTTGAAACTATGGTTCCTTAGAAGGTTGATTGAAAGTGTGCTTCATCCAAAAGTACATATTGAGCTTCAAAGTTGAATAATTTGGTAATAATTTCCAGTTTGTGTTTGTTGGTTATTTCATGGCTGAAGGAGGTTTTTATATACAGCTCTTCATATGAATTTATTTTGGTTTTGGGTAATTGCTCATATTGATTCTATGCCAGAGGCGACTCATCCTAGGAGTTTGCAGATTTTAATTTGAAGTTTATGATTTTCAAAGTGAAACTTGCCCCTCTTGGAGGCCGTACCTGCCTTGGAATTTGTGCATAATTGTTTAATGGGCTTTTGATGCAGTTTGTGAGTTGGAAATTAGGCACCAACATCCTAGAATACATTTGCAATTCATCTCAGGTCATTTGGAGGTATCTTTGGAGAGTTTTGAGCATTTTGGGTGTGATACAGTTCGCTGGTTAACATTTTCAATCTGCTGTTTATTTATATCAAATTGTTAATCATTCAGATTTTGGCTTACATTTTGGTGATTGAGAAGGTTAAATACTGAAATAATCATTCTTCAAATATTGGCATTTATTCCATTATTGTAACACTTGTAAATGGCAGATTTGTTACATTGTAAGGCTGTGATTTAGTAGTACTAATCCAGTCATTTTATTTGCTGCATTTACTTGTGAATTATTTGCAAACACTTTGACCCCTAGATGGTTTACTGCTAGTGTGGAAAAATCTAATATTGTATCTTCTTTCAATCACCCACTTTTGTAAGTGGCAAATCCCCACCATGGAGTGGATGCCCGCTAGGCGGATGAATTACTTTGCATTGTATTGTTTATTCCTCTCCACTGAATAAGTGGTAGCGCGGACTCTTCATGGCTGGTTCACCGCCTATTAGTTTTCCAGTTGAATTTCATTTTCAGTTTTAGTTGCTTACTCCACCATATGCTATCACCTGGCGTTGAGTTCTTTAAATTAATCATCATTTTTGGAAGCAAACGCTAATCTCTTGGCGGATTGATGTTTGTATTATGAAATTTCAAAGAAAATTTTGATTGGCATATTACATGAATATCCTGGACTGTGGTATTATTTCTAAGGCAGAAAGAAAGCTTCTCGTAGAGAATTCGATCCGCGGCCTCTTGTTGTTCCTGCTCCCAAGGCAATGAGCAGAAAGAGGCCCGCTGTCGAGGCTCTCGAGTTGACCCCTCGAGTTGCTCCTCAACCTGCTCCCATCCAGGAACCTGTTCCTCCGCCTGGGACAGTCATAGTGGACATTCCTATGGTTGAGCTGGAACCCCTTGTCCCTTCACAAACTCGAGCATCTAACTCTAAGAGCCAAAGGAACCGCCTTACGCGTGAACGCAAGCGCTGGCAAAAGGCTCTCCTGGCCGAGCAGGCCGCCTTGCAACAGAAGGAGGAAGGAACGACCGCTCCTGCTTCAGGACCTCCTATAGCGTCTTCTTCCTCCCTTCCTTCTGCTTCTCCCCAGTCTGATCCACTCCCGACTTTCGTTGTGAGCACGAATGTGCCTAACCCTAAACAGGCGCAAGTGTTCATCGCTCCTTCGATGGAGCCGCCTTTGTTGATATCCGTTCCGGATATCCAACCCTTCCCGAAGCTCGTGGATATGGTTAACACTTCGGTTGTATCCGTTGCGATTCTTTTTTCCTCTTCCTCTACACCCCTAGCTTCGTCTGTGGGGAGTTCATCTCCTCCCACGAAGAAAGAGGCGGAGGGTGGTCCTGGTCACGAAGGATGTAAGAGGAGCACCTTCTTCGCAAGGTGGTCATGTGCTGACGTGTTTTGTCCTCGTGACAGAACCGGTTTCGGCTTCCCCTGAGCTCATCACCGCTCCTGAGTCATTCGGCGAGCTTAGCAGTGAACCTCAGGCACAGCCTGCCCCGTCCACTGAGATTAGGCATGGTGCCCCTGTGGGGTGCACGTTCAATTCTGTGGATGAAGTCCCAGCCCTGTCGGCAATCCTCGCAAAATCGCTAACCTTGACTCCACAAGAGCTCGGTGGAGAGGACCTCGAGGGGCCCTCTTCCTTAGCCCTTCCTGCGAGAGGGTTGGATGCTCCTCCTCTTAACATCCCACCATTGCAGGCTCGTCCTCCTTCCCCTTATGAGGATTTGGATTAGGAAGCAGACAACCTCTTGGCTGATCAGTGCTAGGAGGCCCCTTTTCTTGATCTTGTATGTGTGTGTGTTTTTGTGATGCATTCCCCCGTACTCGTGCTATGTGTGCCTAGATGACCCTCGTCACCCTTGTAGGTGCTTGGATACAGGCGTGGTTTTTGGTGTTGTAAACCTTTTATTTGTATCATCATTCTTCCATGCTTGTGCTTGATTTTTGTTAAATTGGGGACGATGCAAAATGTTGGGGGCATTTAGACTTCCCTTCCATGTTGACCCAATTTTTTACTTTGTGTTTTGTGCATTCTTCCTGATCTGCTTGGGGATTGTTGATCTTTCGCCTTGCATTGCGGTTACCTATTATTATATGAGCTCGAACAGATCTAACCCCACTAAACCAGATCCTCCTGTGCCCTTTGTATTTTTCTTTTCCCTTTAGCTTTCTCTTTATCTTTCTCTCTTTTTTGCTTGAGTTGTCCCTTCTATGTGTGACAACGCTCTTCTTCAACACTTCAATTTTCAGAAAACGAATTCGTTACCAACGAATCTTTTCTCGAAAGTTTTCACAAATTTTTCCTTAGAATCGCATTCTCAACACGGAACCCTAACAAAACATGTTTCCTTCATCACGGGTTCGCAAAGAAAGGACTTGAAGACCTTCCTCCGAAGTGGGAACAACTTTTATTTCCTCTCGCGCTGGGGCATATCCTTCCTTTCGAATTTCTTGATGAAGTGAACATCTTTCAAAAGGATTCCTTGATGACGAATCGCTCTAAGAAGAACAACTGCTTTTGAATTGTGTGTCCCTTGAGTGGACCCCCCTTCTTCCTCACGACAGGTTCCCAAAGGACCCTTCCTTCAAAAGTCTCTATTCTGAATGGAAGTCTTTCATGTCTAGGCTGGGGGCAGCCCGACTAGGCTCATTCCATTCGCCTTTTCGTGTCTAGCTTGGGGGCTACCTGACTAGACCTTACCTTTCAAACAGCACGTCCCTTGAGTGGACCCCTCTCCTTTTGAAGGGTTCCTGAGGGACCCCTTTGAAAGACTTCAGAATCATTGACGGTCTGTGTGACTGTCCGCTTATTTGCCTACATGGCCGCAATTCGACATGTTTTATCTACGGGTAGACGTGTCGCCGCTTCCTAACTCTGTGGAGTCCACTTTCTCAGGTTTCCTCCATGCAAGAGATCTTGGCGAATACCTCCCTACAGGACAGAGAGCATGTAGGGCGCTTCTTTGGGTGTTCTTCATGCTTGAGTTCGTGGAGAATACCTCCCCTGCAGGACTGAGAACCTGTAGGGCGCTTTTTGGGTATTCTTCATGCTTGAGTTTGTGAGGGATACCTTCCCTATGGGACCGAGAGCCTATAGGGCGCTTCTTTGGGTGTTCTTCAAGCTTGAGTTCATGGAGAATACCTTCCCTATATGACTGAGAGTCTGTAGGGCGCTTCCTTTGGGTCTCCTCCATGCTAGATTTTATGGGGGACACCTTCCTTACAGGACCGAGCACCTGTAAGGCACTTATTTCACGGGGCTTCCTTCATGCGAGAGATCTTGGGGGTTGCCTCCTTGCAGGTTTGCGGGCCTATTAAGACAATTTGTTTTTCCAACTCCATGGTTCTGAGCAGCTATAGAGTCCTTTTGCTTTTCCTGCACCTCCAGGTTCGCCAGATCATGGTCTGCTTCCTTGACAGTTCAGGTATACGTTTCTAACCCTACTCTCTTCTTTATCTACTTTACCGAGCACTCATCAGTATTCGTGCTCGCTAAAGTGGGGGCAAAATGTATAAGAGCAAATTTGCATCCCCTATGCAAATTCCCTTTCTACCTTTATCCACCTTAAAAAACCAAGTTCGAAGGCTTAATTCCACCTGAGCCCGCTACTTGCATCCCACTTGGCGCCTGTTTTGAGTGTCGGTGGAGGCATTTTTGTCGAGGACGCCCGCGCGGCGTGCAGACGTTCACATAGTGTGCTTACATCCCTGGCAAATTCCCGTTTCCCATAGGCAGTGAAGTTGTAACGCCCCCTTCGGCCGACCAACCCGAATATGGTTGTTTTTCTTCATTCCTTCTTCATAGTCATCCCTTCAACATTCAATCCAAAACTTCTAGCAACATCCAAGCATTCCATTGCAGCAAAGCCTCACTCTGTCACTTTGGTAAAGCATGTTTGAAACCACGCCATTGTAGCAAAGGCTTGAGTTCCTCTCATTTATCCCCCAAGCAGCCTTGAGTGCTCTTGGTGGAGGTGGTAAGCTTCCCTCTCCTCTCCTCTATCACTTGGTTGAGTAGCATAATACTGCTTTGTAGTGTTTGCATTCTCTTTACTATACTGTTCTTCATCTCGTTTCCTTGGTTGTCTGTGGAGGTGGAAACACCTAAACGGGGGTCTGACTGAGGCAAGCCCCTATACAACCACCCAACATTTTCCCTCTCTCTCTGCGTAGGTGTGTGTGCTTCTCGGAAGATCAACTGGCAAACGAATTCCTTGGTGAGATCCTCCTTGCTTTCTTCACTCTTCCTTATTTACTTTATCATATTAGGGAATACTTTATTTATTTGCTTGTGTCATTCTGGCCCTTTAGCTAGTCAGCTG
This sequence comes from Sequoia sempervirens, assembly GCA_007258455.2. Classification (NCBI taxonomy): domain Eukaryota; kingdom Viridiplantae; phylum Streptophyta; class Pinopsida; order Cupressales; family Cupressaceae; genus Sequoia; species Sequoia sempervirens. The sequence goes on from VDFB02353493.1 coordinate 127,567,518, forward strand.
GGCCGTTAGCTTGCTTTCCTTAGTTTGACAACGTCTTTATTGTTGTCTGGTCATACAGATGCCAGCACACTTTAGAGACGCCAACGCGTTGTGCTGTCGTCAAGAGACCACACTTTCGTCCTCGGACAGAGAGCTCCCGGAGGCGTAGTGTTAGACTTGGAAACCAGCTCGCCTAGCCCCTTCCTTCATTTCAGGCTTGCAAAGTAACTGAGAGGCCTCACGGTCCTCGTTACTCTCGCCTTGCATTCCCTTACATTACACTTAGTTGAGGTAAGTTAGGGCAGCCTCTCACATTTTGACCCTCCATGACCTGGGGTCTTGCACGCGATGGTCCCCCTCTCTTACAGTAGCAATGCCAATAATTGATCAATTTTATTCTCAGGGTTTCCAAAAGACTGACCCACTTCTCGTCTTCCTTCTAGATTACTACACATTTGCATCGTTCAAGATTATCTACTTCCTGAAGTTACAGTTAAACGTTGTATTAGTTTTAAGGGTCAAATCTCATTTAATTGCACCAATGCATCAATTTACACAACATAGTTTTGCTACTTAAAAGTGCAATCTTCATTGTTATTTTTTTAATTACCAATCACAGATGTACTCCACATACACACAAGTATTCATTTAACAACATTTGCATAATATTTTATTGACCAGCACATCGGCATACATAATATAGGAATAGGGTGTCTCTTGTTCACGGGGTTAGAGATGTATATTCCTTAGACCCATCAGAACTTATTACAATACTCTCAGGGGGAGAACGCACACGCAGGCGGTCCTCGTCATTCTTAGCTCTCTTAGTTGGGTTATTGCAACTACTTTCAGTCAATATACACCAAGTTGGGGGTAATTTCTTGTCCAAATCAGCTTGGACACTAGCCGCTGCCTTCTCCAACCATTTTATTTCTGCTTTTACATCTTGAATTCTTTCCATAGCGCGAGACAGGGTCCCATTCTCCCTAAGCCAACCTTCGCCTTCCACGTTTTTTCCTTCCACGGATTTCGTCAACGCTTCTCGTTCTTTTTTGCATTGCAAATAGCAAGCGTTTCCTATGATGGACTTACACGTTGTTTGTTTGGTGTGTACGATGTCTGGTACAAGATGAGTCACGTTAGTTTCACAAGCACAAATCTATCTCTACATAATGGACTCATAGGCCCTAGCGTGCAACCTGGCTCTAATACCACATGTGAGAACCACATTACATAGAACATAGAACAATAAAGAATCTACCCATATCTAGAGCATTTTTATTTTTTTTGAAACAAACATGACAAAATGCAACTATGGCTGTTATAACATCAATTAAGATAGTATTCTACCATATCAACAAGAATGAACTAATTTCATAGAATTCAAGTACTAAAAGGAAAAGTACATGAGTAAGAGATTAGAAGTCCTCATATGGATTTAGCGTCTTCCAAGACTCGGCTCGCCTTCTGCAAGTGAGGGAAAGCATCATCTGAGTGTTTTTCCACCATCCACAGACTTGTGCAGTCCCTCGCACAAATTCCTAACTGCAAGGGGGCCTTCACTTCTTACGAAAGGTAATGTTGGAAAACCCTCAAAACAGCCATCTGAGCTCGAGTGGTGAAACCCTACCTAACTGACCTTGCCTTGCTACTAAGGATTCCTTCCTACTAAGCAGGCAACTCTGGCTAATTAGGTATCTGAGTTACGTGTGAGTACTAGGTGCAGTCAATGGCACCTGCACCTACTATGGTCATAGCTTGTACTACTGTATAGACTCACCCACCCTGCTCGACTTAGAAATGTTCTTCTAATCTAGGGCTTCTAAGATACTTTTTCCCCGCCTTTTACTCGTGTCAAGACACCTATCTTAGGGCAACTCCTTTGACCTACTTAAGGCTTAACAACCCAACACACTTTTCTTGGCTACCTACCCTGTGTGACCAACATACATGTTGCTAGGGTTTTACAATTAAATCACATTCTTCATGGCTACCTGCCATGTAAAACTAGTACACATAATACTAGGGTTTTTACTTGAACACTCCTAATAGAGCAAACAATAAAGTTTCAAACCCAAGAAGATAGACAGAGCTTTTGATAATAACTCAAGACTAATTCAGTGCTCATATTGCACTTAACACATGTTGGCCATCTAATTGGCATGCATGGCATAATACTAAGAGGTAATTGGTCATTAATCAAGTATTTATTCATAAGAATCAAGCAGCACACAGTTCTTTTATTACCTTTAATTGATAAAAAATCTCTTTCTTTTGTTGTCAACAACACATTTTCAATTTATTATGGTACTTCTTGACATTCTTTAATAAGAGCAAGTTTATTGGTTAAGCTCATACTAACTCTCTGTAGTTTCAAGCTAAAACAAAAATTGTGACACATTAAAACCATGCTACAAATTTAGCCTATGAGGCTCTTATAAAAGAAAAAACCAGCGAGCTAATCTTGCACCAAGACTGAGGCTAGAATTGTTTTTTTTTTTAATCTATAAAGACATAAATAGTGAGTTTGCTGCTAAGAATTCACCCTATTCAGGCTGTACAACAAGCTCATAATCTAGTTGTACAGCCTAAATTGGGTGAACTCTTAGAAGCAAATTCACTGTTTATGCCTTAATAGATAAAAAGAAAACAATTCTAGTTTCAGTTTTGGCGCAAGACTATGTCACTGAGTATTTTGATAGAGCCTCATAGGCTAAATCCGTAGCATGATTTTAACGTGCCACTATTTTCTGTTTTAGTTTGAAACTTCAAAGGGTTATTATGAGCTTAACATATAACATTGTTACTGTTAAAAGAACGTCAAGAAGTACAATGATAGACTGGTCATGTATTGTTTGACAACAAAAGAAAGAGATTTTTTAGTTAAAGAAAATAAAAGAACTATGTGTTGTTTGATTTTCTGAGTAAATACCTAATCAATGATCGTATACCTCTTGGTGTTATGCCATGCATGCCAAATAGACAGCCAGCATGTGTTAAATGCAAAACGAGCACTGAATTAGTCTTGAATTTTTAACAAAGGTTACGTCTACCTTCTTAGGTTGAAGCTTTATTGTTTGCCCTAATATGAGTGCTATTATAAAAACCCTAGTATTATGTATACTAGTTTTATGTGCCAGGTAGCCCTGAAGAAGGTGATTTAATTGTAAAAACCCTAGCATCATGTATGTTGGTCACACGGGCTAGGTAGCCAAGAAAAGTGTGTTGGGTTGCTAAGCCTAAGTAGGTCAAAAGAGTTACCCTAGGACAGGTAAAAGGTAGAGAGAAAGTCTCTCAAAAGCCCTAGATTAGAAGAGCATTTCCAAGTCGAGCAGGGTGGGTGAGTCTCTACAGTAGTACAAGCTATGGCCATAGTAGGTGCAGGTGCCACTGACTGCACCTAGAACTCACACGTAACCCAGATACCTAACCAACCAGAGTTGCTTGCTTAGTAGGAAGGAATCCTTTTTAGCAAGGCAGAGTCAATTAGGTAGGGTTTCACCACCAGAAGCTCAGATGGTTGTTTCGAGGTTTTCCAACATTACCTTTCGTAAGAAGGGAAGGCCCCCCTTCCAGTTAGGAAGGTGTGCGGGGGTCTGCACAAGTTCGTGGATGGTAGAAAAGCACTCAGATGATGCTTTCCCTCACTTACAAATGGCGAACCAAGTCTTGGAAGACACTAAATCTAGATGAAGACTTCTAATCTCTTACTCGTGTACTATTCCTTTAAGTACTTGAATTTTATGAAACCAGATCATTCATAGTGATATGGTAGAATACTATCTTAATTGATGTTATAACAGCCATAGTTGCATTTTGTTATTGTTGATGTGATTTTTATGACCGCACCAATCAGCAGAACAAAGTTTCCCAACGGATACCCTATTCTCTCTTGAACAAAGTATTCAGCGTGCTAAGATTGCGAGTGAGATCACGCTTTCAACTCCAAGGTTCCTTTAATGCGAATAGACTCAGTTGGTTGATGTGTATTTGCTGTGTTCTTACGAGGGGACTTACGCAATTGTTCAGAATACGTGCAGTAACAACCAATATATGCTTTTAAAAGGGATTTTCGTGTGAATGATTTGGCTTTGAAGTGCAAGTTTCCTAAAATTAACCAAAAGTGTGGGGAATTTGAATGGCTACAAAGATTTCTAAATTCTAAATTCTAACCTAAATGCAAAGGGTGTTATGCTCGATTTCAATGAACTTCTAACAAATGTTGTCTAGCCTCCAATTGGACAGCCTCGACAAAGTAAGTGCAATCTTCAAAGGGTAAAATGGATGTTCAAATCACGATTCAATAATGCAACCACCATCACAACGATGCATAACTACACATGAATCTTGATTGAAGTTAAGTATGAAATGTTCCAGTTGACCACGCAAGACAAGCTTACCATCAGTAAGAATGTTAGTGGTATGGATAAAAGAAGCTCACTTACATCAAGCATAAGCAACCATATTTAACTATTAGCATGAAATTAAGTCCTAGTTGAAGTCAAAGGAAGAAGAAACCTCAAGAACTACTCACAACAAAGTTCAAATTCACCATCAATGAAATGCTTTATTATGATTAGCCTTTTTGTGACAATCTCTTACAAAATCCTCAAAGGGAGAATTCCCCTTCTTCTTCAACAATGCAATGAAAACTAATCTAACTCAAAAGTATCTACTCTCTATTCTGCTCCAAAATCCACTATGCTGACTACTTCTGATTCTGACTATTAGATTACAAATGAGGGGGACTCCCCCTTATATAGCTAGCCAAGTCCAACGGACGGTCCAGATTGAATTACAACGGAGGGCTCAGATCGAGCCACCTCAGCCCTAGACGAGTTTACCCTAAAAACCGCTAGAAGGTGGAGGAGTGGTGTCATAAATGCTCCCAAAAATAGCAAATTCCTCCTTGCCCATCATGAGCAATTAATGCCCACTACCCTTCTAGAAGATTCTCGTCCATGACTCGGATTCCTTTGCTCCTCTCTCTGACCGTGTACGCTACGAATCGCACCAGCACCTCATCGACCTCCTCCTCAGAAATTGTTGGAGTAAGATTTAGCTGATATTCCAGGATTGCCACCATCTGCTCATGCTTTTCACAAGATTTTCCCCAAGTCTCAATAGAATCTTGTGTACTCTGAATAATTGTTCAAAACGTAGAAATGTTTTCAAAGTCAAGCTGGGAAAATGTCCTCATCTCAGAAAAGAAAGGCAGTAATCTTGCTTTTAATCCTTCCACCTCTACCTCCTTTGGATTCTCTTCCTCACTGGCAAAGATATTTGCATTCATTGTTCAAGCATTCACTTTTGGTTTCCATAGCCATAAGTCATTTTGCTAGTCTCCTCATTCTAAATCGATGAACCTCTTGTCTTGCATACTAGGACGGGAAAGCATTCTGTTATCTCCTTTAACCACCATCTTTGCATTCATCTCGACTATGAAGCATTTCTATACTCTATAACCATCATCGGGTGGCTAGAAGAAAAGACGTTCAATGAGCTATAGGACCCAGTCTTCATTCATTCAAGCATGCTTTTAAAATGACTTAGAATTGCTAAATCGTGTTTATTGATTCTCTCTCTCTCTCTCTCTCTCTCTCTCTCTCTCTCTCTCTCTCTACACTTTGTTTAACTCAAAATGAGTAGAGGTTGCGATCTTGGAAATATGTCAAGTTAAATGTTAACATCAAATACTTTGTATTCTCTCTTGCTCTGATAGCTAAATATCTCTCTTTTTTGTACGACCCTATTGTGACCTCTTATTTAGTCCCATGAATTGACCGTGTATATCTCTCTCTATGTTACTTGAGGCAAAATCTTTTTGTTTCCCTGGTTTTTTGAATTGGGTCAAACCCTACAATTATTCATGGCCAATAGTCGAAATAAATTTGAACTGAGGATAATCTTTAACAGTGAATTAGACAAGTATTCTTTTCCTCTAGTAAGAAAAGAACACAATGCTTTTGATTTTAGAGGAACAAAATCTTGAACTAAGTCAATTGACCTCATTCTCTTCTCTGTAAATCTAAAATAGAACATTCATCTAATTGTAAATAAAGTGTATAAGTTGAGTCCTTGAAATTATAAACTTATTGGGTTAAGAATTTAAATGCTGAGCAAGGGTGAGAGTGTTGACAACACGAGATACGTGCCCATTATTGATTAAGTCCTTGGCCAAGATTATGATGCTTTGAACAAGCATTGGTCAGCTCTCAAGAACCCAATTTACCCCTGGTCGGAATGGTCTTTCTAGTTACGAGAACCTATAATGAAGGATCGACCAGGGTAGTATAGATTCTTGTCACCAGGCTTAGATGGCATAATGGTATTTACGTGATCCTTTATTGCTTGCCCTCGTGAAGGAACACAGGAGACCAGTAGGTCTTTGTTTGGGCGGAAAAACCCTTGATGATATTTCTTTTTCCCTTGAAGACAAAGTCCTGTACAAGTATTCTGGCCTTCAAACTGTACTTTCTTGTAACTCTTTCTCTCTCTCTTAATTTCAGTTATATTTACTTTAACATGATAATTTCATAGCTGTAATAAATGCTCTTTTCATTTCAAAAGTAATGGAAAAGTTAGTTATTAACCAGCTGTGGTTTCTGGTTACATAAATAATTGATTGTAATGTCCCTTCCTTAGGCGTTCAGATCTGATGCAAAGGTTGACCTATTACGAGGGTTCCCATACGTCAGCAGTATGGATAGGGGACCCATTTCGAGGGTGTGGAACCTTATCGGGAGTTGTTTGATCCTTTCAGAGACGAGTTCAGCTGATTAAGCCATGGATAAATTGGAAATAATAAAGTTGGCTTTAATGGAATAGTGAAAGGTGAATAGTAACAACAAATTAAAAAGTGAATATTGAAAAATGCACCCCCATCCTAGAACTTAAGTTGTTTTTAAAAGGGGGCCAAGTTCACAATGTAAAACTAGACCCTTAATGTTCTTTTATGAATTTTTAGACCAAATGGTAACCTCAAAAAAGGGTTGACCCCTCTTGGTGAAAATAAAAAGGCATTTTTGTCTATTTTGGATTCATTCTTATGACTTCAATTTGAGAGCAGCAGCAAACTTGAGGGTTTGAAGAGCTTGGAGCTTCCAAGAACGCAAACTTCTGGGAGAATTTGGAGATTTGGACGAAAACCCATTTCTCCTGGTGACAAGATTCAACATTATCCAACTTCAGTATGGAGTTGGCAGCATTATTTGGGGTTATAATTGCAGATCAGTCCTTTTAGAGGACATTTCTACCATCTTTCAGCAGTTGCATAGGCAGCTGCACCTTTGTTTGGCATTTGGGGCTTCAATCCCTAAGTGCTAGGTGAAGTTTTTGAAGTTTTGGAGCTAAGAAGTTTCATACAGCAGTGGCACAACTCCTCTCACACCTGGAAACGAAGTGGGTAGTCATTTGTAGAGCTGGGAGAGTTTGAATTTGCTATATCAGGGTTATATCAAACCTGAAATTTCAATTGCAGCCTTGTAAAAGTCATTTCCTGGTCTTTGGATAATTGGGTATGTTGCAATTGGCCCATATCTATGTAATTTCAGTCTTTTAATTAATAGAATCATCGCATGTTTGGTTATTTTTCCTTTATCAACATTTTACATGTCATGCATTTCGCATAAAACTCAGAAAAACGCAAAAAAAAATCAGAAAAAACACAAAACACAAACAAACGAAAACCTATTCTATACGCTGGTCAAAGACTTCAAGGAAAACCAAAATCAAAACATTCAGATCAGATTTGAGGAAGGAATCTTTCATTGATGGTTTCTTTTTCAACTAAATTTGAAAACGAGAAGTTAGTTGATGAATTGTTTAAGTAGTTATTTTTCAGTTTGTTTATCTTTTCCATTCATTATAGCAAAGGAAACTCTAGTAAGAAAACTAGTTAGTTACACTTCAGCTAAATCTGGTAGTTACCATTCTTAAACTGTAGATTAGATTGAGTGTTACATATGGTATCAGAGCAAACCAGGTTCAACACATGGACCTATGAGCTCATCACGAGAAAACCCATTAAGCATTCAGCAGTATGGCTAAGGTTTAAAACTGGTTTGATGCCAGAATGGCATAGAGAAAAACCAAGGATATTGTCAAGAAGACTATTTTTCCAACACTTACCAAAGTCAATGGCTATGAGAAAGCCAATTGAGGAGTTAAAACTTCAAGAGCAAAACAATTTTGCTAAGGTTGCACAGTGGAAAGATTTTGGGACTTAGACTAGAAAGGTGAAACCTTGGTCAGTTACTAATCAGACTAAGAGCTTGGGTAGAGCAGTGTCTGTATGAGTTCAAGATCAAAAAACATAAGGATGGGAAGATCCAAAAGTAATCAATCAAGTGCAAGAGCAACTGAGTGTTGAAAATCCTTGAAATTATATCAAAGACACCAAGATAAGATGGGTTCTGTTGATGAGTGTTTTGTGACACACCAAACACCTTAGAATAAAGAAAAGAATGCCCAAGGGCGGCTTTATCCTCTCTTGAAAAATTACCTCTTATGCTAAGATTGCCAGAAAGGTCATACGGTAATTCCAATGTTCCGGTTTGGGGGATGGACAAGCTCAATGGATGATGTGATATGCTGGTTTCACAAAGGGACCTTAAAATGATGAACTCACTCAAAGTAGGGAGTTGGATCGATGTAACGTTGAACGCTCTTATGTTTTTTGGAATTTTCGGTTTAGGATAAAAATAAATAAAAAAGGGAATGGGGGTAAAGGAACTAGATTTACGCAGAACTAAACCTATGAACTTCGGAGACAAATGCTGGATAATGGAATTTAAACCAATCTTTGCTTCGCCAAGCACGGCACTACAACTAGACAAAGACGGTGCAATCTTCAAGGGTTTGCGAAAGATATCTTATTACACTATATCACCATCAATTCGACCAATGCATATAGATAATAGAATTCAATTTAAGCAGTTTTAATGTTCAGACTAACCTTACACATCAAATTGAAAATCATCCAATTGAAAAAGGTATGAACTAATTCCACTTTTCCAACACTATCAATCTTTCATTCATCTAAATACTTGAAAACAAATTTACTCTATTTTGAAGAAATCAATGAAACCATGCGGGCTCATAGAAATAATAAATGCTCAACTCTGAATCCACTTATTATTTAAACAGCAATATTGCAACAATCTCATCAGTCTCTCCTTGAATAAATGAAATGAATGGGGTTTATATAGGCACCCCAATTACAAAGCAATGGCCAAGATTAAATTTGAAATCAACGGCCAAGATCAAATTTGACCAACCCTAACCCTAAAAGCATAACAAACTCAAAGACACGTGGCACAAGCAGAATACGCCATTTGGAGCATGGCAAATGATGACACCTTGCACTTCATTCGAGCAAGTGGGAATCCAGAATGCAATTCCCTTTGGATCGCTCCCTAGCTGCAAATGCAAGAAATTTGGCTAACACAGAATCAAGTTCCTCCATCGAGATATTCGGCACAGAATCCAGTTGCACTCCAATCACGTCCAAGGTCTCCAGGCACTGAGTAAAAGTTCCTTCCCATCTAGCCTCCTGCTTCTGAAAGTTCTCCATGAAGGTCAAAAGGGAAGACATATCATCAAGCTGATTCTCTGTAATAATCTGCATTTCCTTGAAGTAAATGCTCATCACACTTTTCTTCAATCCTTCTAAATCTAAGCCATTCGTATCATGATGTTCTTGTCCTGTCAATCCTTCAAGAGAAGTGAGGATTTTGAACTGAATTTTCTCAATCGTGTTCCGTATAGCAGCACATTCTTCCTTCATTCCATCATATGTCTTCTTTTTGGCCAATAAGGAATAATACCACCTGCTGAAATCGTACGAGGCTCCCTCTTCGACAACACCTTCCTGGATCAAAATTTGCAAGGAGACTTCTTTTAGAACCCTCAAACGAGGTATCACTTTGTCCTGTACATACTGGAAATCTTCCCAATGGTCCTCAACTTGACTAACTTCAGTTATCAGCAATGCAGATCTGTCATAAGTTTGGGCGCACTTCTCCAAGAATTGCTCCATTTGTTTTGAAATATTGGTCACCCAACTCTTGGTAGCTTGACTCGTAATCCTCATAGCCTCAAGGACATCAACGGACTCCGGAGTAAGAGATGACGGTGGAATAAAGGCTGCATTTTCCTGACGCAAAGGGGCTGTTAGCTGCTGAATGAACTCTATCAGCCTTAGATTTTCTAACTCCAACCTTTCCTTCTTCTCTTCTGTTTTATCAAACTTCTCCCTGATGGCTTTGGAAGTGTCTGCCAACTCATGGAAATCCTGATCTATTGTCGTTGGGCCAATGTCCAACGTTGTAACTTCATAATCCATAGGAGCAATCTGATCTCTTGGCTTATCAATCTTCGGGACTGCCACCTGTAAGATCCTGGATCCTGTATCATTCCTGGTAATCTGAGAATACTTCTTAGGCTTTTTAGGCGTTTTAGCCTTGCCAATTCTTTCTAGGAAGTCCTGTATGCTCTCAACTGGTTGAACTTCATCCAGTGGTCTGGACTTCTTCTTCAAACTTTCAGTTAGCCAATCCGGGATTGTGGATAATTCCATTCCATCCTCTAACTGAACATCATCATTAATTCCTTTAAGAGCAGAAATTACCTCATCTCCTAGTTCTTCACTGTCCTCAAGGATCTCAGTATCTCCTGCACCTTCAATCATCAAAGTATCATCTCCTTCCAAACACTCCGTGGAGGCTTGATTTTGGAAAGAATCTACCTGTTCTAACTCTTGAAACTGAAATTCTTGCTCATAGCTTGGCTCGATATCAACAATGGATACATTTTCAACTGACAAGGTCCTCGAAGATGAGGGATTTTCAGTCACCTTCTGCTTCTTACTTTCCAATTCCTCATTAGCTGACTCCTTTTCCTCTAGTTGAAGGTTTCCACTTACTACCTTCCTCTTGCTGGGATATGGAGATTCATCCGGATTTTTGCCAATTGCTTCCTCCTGGCCATCCTTATTGTTCAATGTGGCGTAAGTAAGAGAAACTCCTTCCTTCCTCAACTTGCTGATCTGACCATCGACCCATTCCCTTGAGTAAGCAAAAATTTCCTTCATCAATGTGTTCACATCGGTCAACTCGGGTTGTGTCCAGTTAGGCAATAAAATAGGCTTATCTTTTTCTTGTTCAAATTGAGGATGGATGTAGTCCCCGTCGTCTTTCACTTGGTCAGGTATAGGGAACAAGTCGCACCTTTTCACAAGTTCAACTGGAATTCTTGACCAAGCCTTCTTCCTTACTCCATACTCGTCCATCAGGTTAGACCAGTAATCTTCGATCTGCATAACATGAAGGGACTTCTTCCCATGTATTCTCAGGTATGGGTCATAATCGGACCTTGGATTATAGGTGCTGAATTTGTAAAATTGCAACTCTACCCCTGCTGTTTTAGCTGACTGTAACGAAGGACAGACTTCTAGCATTTTTCCAATTGCAACCGGAAAATCCACTCTTTGTTTGTTCTTCTTCGCCTGAATGGAGTCTACGCATGCTAGTTGCCTTGCTACCTCAAGCATAACAATTTTGTCGTTGGGTATCGAGGAAGTCGGTACGGAGCATCAGAGAATCCATGAATTCTTATGTAAGTAAATGTCGGAAACTGGATAAACCAAGACCCGAACTTGTCAAGCATTGCCATAGCTTCTTTAGATAGCCTTCTCTGTACTGTTCCTTGAAGAACTCGTGTGATGTACATAAGGAAGGCATCATTTGTTATCTTGAAATTGTCCCTGTAATGTAGCTGGAGCTGCGGGTAACATTCATATGATTTGAGTTGATCTTTCCGAAGTCCCACTTCGCCTTTACAAATCAGTCCTCTGTACTTAGTGAATCTTGCCAGAATGTAAACCACATAAGAACTCATGTAAAAGGTTTTAGTTTTTTCAAGGTTTCTCAACTGGAAATCGATGTTATCACTTATTAAATTGGCCCAATTTATAGCCTCCATTCCCAATACGATTTCCTCCACGTATGAAAACATCCACACCTCAAAGAAGGCTCCCTGAGAAGTTCCCATAACTCTGTTCAGCATGTGAATCATATCACTATATTCTATCTTAAAATCTGTGCAAATTAGTCTCTTTGGCAACTTGGAACGATGCCTTTTGGGTTCTTTAATCCAGTTGGAATTGATGATGTCCAAACAGGATTCCTTGGCTTGATCGAACATGGCCTGTGATTCTTGCTGAGTCCTGTTTAACATTTTCCGGCGATGGGGAATACCAAATACCTCCCTGACTGAATCCTCTGTGAAATAGGCCAGGGTGATTCCATTGGGCGTTTTAATTGATCTTGTTTGAGGATTGTACCTTCTGGCGCATTCAACCATTAACTCACTGCACTGAACTGCAGGCGGAAATCCTGCTGCTTGATGAAGTCCAGACTTAACAATATTTGAGGCGATAGGTGTAGGCATTTCGTTTCCTGTGCCAAACATCCTTCTCTTGTGTTGAATCGCATTAAATTGTTCAAAATTTGTATCTGTCACTTTTCTCCACTTCGAGGACAACTGGGATTCTGGATAAAATTCCTTCAGGACTTCCTTGACTTGAGCCTTTCTGACTCCACCTCCCACATTCTTTGGAGAAGACATTACGCCTGTAAGAAACTCGAAGTTAGAGAATTTTTTAATAAATTTGCAAAAAGGCGATTTCTTGGCTGGAGAAATTTAAAAAATTAATTAAAAATCCAGAACTAGATTAAAGGCTGCATGAAGAATAAATTCTTAAATGAAATCGATTTGCCTTTATTATTTTCAAAGAGCATTCATGGAATTTTTAAATAATCTTTTGGATTTTTTAAGGTTTATACTGAAGTTCTCTCCAATCTTTAATGAAAAAAAAATCCAATTCCCTTCTCAAAATCGCCAAAGATAACCTGCAGTTGTTTGAAGAAAATCCAGAAAGGAGGAGAAAAAATTCAATTCAGTGTTCTGGAACTCAAAAAAAATCCACTTGCAGATGAAAAAGACGTCTTTTCTTGGGAGAGCTCTGCCTGTGAAGAAAGTCGACTTTGTAAATAATAAAATAATGAGCTCAGTAGATTGTCTTTTATAATAAAAACCTTCCCAAATTGTTTTAGGTCGATTTCTTTCTCTCATTGGTTGTATTTTGCTTTAAAAACGAAAAAGCAATCTTATCCATATCTTTGACTTTTCAAACAAGGCGTCCCTTTTGGCTTGGTGAAAGAAAACTTAAGTTTTTCTTTATTTTTTTTGCCTTTAGCAAAATTCGACCTTCAACTGGACTTCTTGACTTTTCAACTGGAATTTTAACTTCTCAAAGTGACTTTGCCTTAGAAAAAATTCGATTCTACCTTGAGAAAATTCGACTTCCAACTGGATTTTTCACTTCCCAACTGGAATTTTCACTCCACTCAATTTCCTGAAGTCCAGTTCAATAATTTTGATGCCTTAGTCGATTTCTTACTTTGTCCAACTGGAATTTTCACTTCGTCCAACTGGATTTTCTTGAAGAATGCGAATTTCCTCAAATGAATTTTACTTGGATTTTCCCTTTGATCACTGGATTTTCGAACTGGATTTTCTAAAGTTTCAACTGGACTTTTAACTTCTCAAGGGCGTACCTCTTCCAGACTTAGGCGAATTTCACCATGAACTGCCTGCTTTTTTAGTTGATTTTTCAGTGATTTTCTCATGATGGCGCGATTTTATCCAGTTGATTTTTTGACTTTGCATGCGCCTTCTCTGCCTTGCATGCGCTTTTTCTCATCTTGCATGCGCCTTTCTCTGCCTTGCATGCGCTTTTTCTCTGCTTTTCTCATCTTGCATGCGCCTTTCTCTGCCTTGCATGCGCTTTTTCTCTGCTTTTCTCATGATTTTTCGATTTTTTGCTTGCTTTTTAGTTCCAAAAATAGAAACTTTTGACTCAAATGCTAATGACACCCTGTACTTTCTAAAAATAGAAACTTACTAAAAATAGAAAAAAGCAAAAAGCAACTTTCTAAAAATAGCAAATTCCAGATTGGGCCAGAAATGCCAAAAACGAAAAAAGCAAAAAAGCAAAAAAGCAGAATCCCTAAAAAATAGGAAGTGTCAGAATTGAGCGAAAGCACAGGCGATCCTCGTCTGCGAGGCCTTCTAAGCACTTCCATGACGTTTACGTTCAGTTTTGGGCTAAAACTCCCAACTTGGCTCGGATGATGACTCCAGACCTTGACATGAAATTCCCAGATATCAGAGACTATGAGATTGCTACTCAACGCAAAACCCTAAGAGCAAACCAGTGAGGGTCCCCATTTGCAATGGGGCGATGTGTGAAAAAGGTCACAACAGGTTCCAATCTAACTTCTAGATGGCTTGGAATGAGCTAGGTGGAATAAAAGGATCAATAAAGGACAAGTGGCGATACATTGGCATGGAATGCAGAGAAAAATGGTATAGGACCTAGAAATACTTTTGTTCACCGAGATTCATGAGAAAACCAATTGCCATATACAAAAAATTAGGCATAAGTAAAGGCGAATACGAGATCCTTAATACCTCATGAAGCCTTTTGGAAAAGATGTTAATATGTGGAAGAGGACAAAATTAAAGAGGATCATATCAGGCATTATCTTGAGGAATAAAGATCGGGATTAGAATCATTTTTTGAACTTTTGCTAAGAATTTGCTTGGAGATTGCAAGATAATCATAATAGTTGTAAGGAGTAGATATTAATTATTCTCATGGCATTTTGGCCAATTGGTTGTGAGCTATGTATTTTACCTTTTGGAGGAGTTAGAAAGTACAATTGCAACAAAGAATGTAACCATCACCGAGGTATTTAGCTAAAGTTGTTTATGTTTTGAACAAGTAACCTATTCAGTGAAGTAAGGAATAGAGTTTTGTAAAGTGGAACGAAGAAGAGAAGTTTGTGTTCCAATTGTAATCTTTGTGTGTTGCTAAAGCACAATCTTATAATGTCATCTAAGCGATGAACAATAGATATTCCAGGGAATAGGAGTGGATGTGTTATAACCTTTATTATCAGTGTTCCACGGAAACTCAGCGCGTTCCCCCCCCTATCTTGCCGCGTTTCGGAAACGGGAACATTTCGGGAACGGGGAAATGGGTACTTGGCGTTTCCTGCCGTCCCACCACTGCCACCGGTGCCCCGCCGAAGACGGGGAAACGTCTCCGCGTCTCCCAAGGAGACTTGGAGACGTGGAGACGTCTCCAAGTTTCCTTGAGAGATGTCTCCAAGTCTCCAAGTCTCCTTGGGAGAGGCCCAGGCGTTTCTCGGGAGACTAGGAGACGCCCAGGAGTTTCCCATCGAGCCCCACGTCAATGGGCCAACTTAACTTAAAAATTTAAAATAAATATTTATTTTTAATTGTTTTGGGGTTACCCTACTTTGGCGTGGGCCCCACCCCTTCCTCCAAAACAACACAAAACCTTGAAATTTTATCATTTCAATCTCATTTTCAAAGACTGATTTTTTTTTGCAGCCAGCTCAAGAGGAGGAAAAACAGTGAAGAAGTCTAATTGAAGGAGTGAAAAAGTGATTGCAAGTGTGATAGGAGTGAGAAGGAGCAAAAAGAAGAGGAGGAAGAGAATTTTACTTCATTTTGGAGAGATTTTTCAAACACAAGGTAGGGTTTTTGAAGTTTTTTTCAGATTTCTTGTTGTTTTTGTTTTATTTTCTAAGTTTAAACTTGTTTTTTTTTCTTATTCATCTCAAAGACTCAAAATCATATTTGATGTTGAATCTTGAGGGCAAAATGATGAAGATGATGAATCATTCATCATTTTGCCCTCAAGATTCAACATCAAGTTTTTTATTTTAAAAATTTAATATTAAACTTGTTTTTTTTTCTTCATCTCAAAATCAGATTTGATGTTGAATCTTGAGGGCAAAATGATGAATGACTCATTCATCTTCATCATTTTTCCCTCAAGATTCAACATCAAATTTTATTATTTAATATCTTTATTTTAATTTTTAAATAATATAAAATTTTTAAATTATAAATTGTAAATTTTGTTTTCAAAATTAAAATTTCAAATTTGTATTTCAATTTGTTAAACTAGGCTGATTTTATTTTAATTTTGTGAAATGCAATGTCACTTTCACAATGAGCACCCAAGACATGAGTGGGGATGACATGGAAATCCATTCTCATAGTGAACATGATTCAGATTTTGAACCTGAGAATGAGGGGGATGACCATGGGGCTGATCCTGCAGCCCAATCTAGTTCCATGGCGAGTGCACCAGCTAGTACAGGCTGCCCTTCAGAATTGTTGGCAGAGTATGCTAGGGGTCCTTTTGATCCGAAGTCTCCTCTAAAACAGTTTGCTACAAGAATACAAGGCACATCACATTCAGGTGGGGGAACAAGGAAGTGGAAGTGCAACATTTGTGGGACTGATTGGTTTGGTAGCATCACTCGAGTGAATGCACACTTTCTTTTTTGGACAGGAAAAGGTGTGGAGCCTTGTAAGTTTTTGAAGGAGGCTCAAAATATACATTATAGAATGGAGTTTAACAAGCTTTGGGGCATTCCAGAGGACACAAATATTTCAGTCCCTACTACTTTGACTGCTAGGGCAGCCCTTCAGCAAACCCATCATGCGCCACATACTTCTTAGACGGGAAGAATGATGTTTGGATCTTCATCCACTTCCACTTCTAGTGTCGCTAGGGGGACAGCCACAGGGAAACGCAAGTTGCAGACATCGCAGAGTAACCCCATAGCTGATATGTTTAATGTGCAGCTGAGAGATGAGATAGATGAATCCATTGGCAAGTTCTTCTTTGCCAATGGCATTCCATTTCATGTTACACAGTCTCCTTATTATAGGGAGATGATGGCTATGGTGGCGAAGGGAGGAACATCATATGTGCCACCAGGTGAGACGAAAATGAGGACCTCGATCTTGGATAAGTGCTATTCCAAGATCAATATTTTGATGGAGAAGATGAAGGCATGTTGGGTGGCATCTGGGTGCAGTATAGTTATGGATGGGTGGACAGACATTAGCCATCATCCACTCATCAACATCATGGTCACATGTGCAGAGGGCCCATACTTCCTTAGTGCAGTTGATTGTACAGGGCATCGCAAAGATGCTGATTTTCAGTTTCATGTCCTTAGGGAGGCTATGGAGGAGGTTGGGCCACAAAATGTGGTCCAAGTAGTCACAAATGCAGCCCATGTGTGTAGAGCAGCAAGGAAACTCATTGAGACAGCCTATAGACATATTTGGTGGACCCCATGTTGTGTGCATGCCATGAACAATGCACTCAAGAACATGGGAAAGATTGATTGGATTAGAGGAGTGATCACTGATGCAAGAGATGTGCAGATGTTTAGCTGCAACCACCACACTTCCCATGCCCTCTTCAGGACCTTCGCAAAGAAGGAGTTCTTGAAACCGGTGGAGACCCGATATGCATCATATTTCATTCTCTTGGAGAGAATGATTGAGTTGCAAGAGGCATTGCAACTCATGGTTATGACTAATGAGTGGAATAGGTGGGCTGAGGCCAAGACAGTACAGGGGAGAAGGGTGAAGGAGATAGTGAAGAGTGATGAGTTTTGGACTGATGCGAAATACATTGTCTCCATCATTTCTCCAATATTCCAAGTTATAAGATATGGGGACGGGGATGCACCTAACCTTGGAGAGGTGTATGAGTGCATCGACTCTATGCTTGACCAGATGAGGGTTGTTGTGCGAGTGAAGGACCCCTCTCTAGCATTCTACAATGAGCACATCCGACCAATCATTAAGCGCAGATGGGACAAGTTGAACACTCCTGTGCATATGGCTGCCTTTGCCTTGAATCCTAAGTGGTACAAGGCTAGACCAAGTAGAGTGACATCGATTCAAGATGATGAGGTGAAGGCGGGTTTCTTTGGGTGCATAGAGAAGATGTATGATTCTAGAGATGCCGGCACAGTTCGCACTGAGTGGACCAAATTTGCCACTCTTAGAGGTTATTCAAATGCGGCAAAGATGGATATAGAATCTATGGCACAGGAGGACCCACTTTTGTGGTGGAATTGTCATGGTCTGAAATCTTTGACCACCACTCTAGCTATTCGTCTGCTATCCCAGGTTTCCAGTTCTTCAGCTGCTAAGAGGAACTGGTCTACATATAGCTTCATCCACTCTCTTAAGAGGAACAGACTTACCTATAAGAGAGCAAAGAAGCTTGCGGATGTACACAGTACTTTGCGTCTCATGGACCGCAAGATAGTTGGGTACAAAGCGAGTCCAGCGGCACGATGGGATGTGGAGCCAAAGGAGCCTTCACAGATTGATGAGGATGATCCTACCACTTCAGATGCAGGGTTGGTTGGTGTGAGCTTGAGGGATCTTGACCTTGTGTAGTCCAGCAGTTCCAGTGATGAGGAGTTTGCAAATGATTAGAGGCCTCCATTCACTACATTTTGAGTTTTGACATTTTGCTATTAGTATCTGTATTTAGTTTACTGTTTTACTATTTGCCATTTGGCATTTGCTACTCATTGTAATGATGAATCATGTAATCATCTTTATAGACTTTGTGATATCTCATATGACATCAAATATTCATATTTTCGATATAATAGAAATCTCCAATTTAACAATTTCATTTGTCAAATTTTATTTAGCAATTAGCATTCAAGATATCTTCGTATTTAGATTTAATATTTCAAATTTTGCTATGTTATAATTTTACTAATTTGAGTAATTTCCTATAGTTTCATTTGAAATGTAATTCTTAAATGTAATTCTTATACTATTATACTGTTATACATCTTTTCAAAACTAGTTTTTCAAGTACTATAAGTCTATGTATAACTATATCAGCACCACCACCCCGCCACCCCCCCACCGCCGTCCCCAAACTTAGGCCCTTTGTCCCCCCGTCTCCGAAACGCGTCCCGAACGTCCCCCCATTTCCCCGTCCCCCAGGCTCGTGGAACACTGGTTAGAAATGAGCTCATTCTTTTGATTTATTGTTGGAATTAAAACTGTTTATATTTTGCTATTGAATTAAGTTATTGTGGTGGTTATACAAGAACATTTTGGTTGTTCACTATGTTTGATGTAATCTTCATCTCTATCATGTCTTGGATGGGCCTTTGATTGATCATGTAAGGAAGTAAATTGTAGGAAAATGCACCTAGTATGTTCTTAACTTTGCAAAAGAAAGAAAACTTGTGTTATGGTATGTGGGCGGACAGGTAGTCCAGTAAGCTCAGGTGAATAGTCTCTCCAAGTCAAGCAGGGTGGTGAACTATGACTACGTTCAATGTGAACATATATAAAAACTATGGCCATAATGAGTGTTGTTGCCACTACGTGCACTCGTTAGTTCACCATACTCCAGACACTTAGCTAACCAGAGTTGCCGTACTTAGTAGGAGGGTATCCTTAGTAGTGCGACAGAGTTGGTTAAGTGGGGGTACACACCAAAACTCAGATGGCAACTAAGAGGGATTCCCTCTTATCAGTCGCATGTCGAGTCTTGGAGGACAGTTGAACTAGAAAAGGCATTTTGATCCTTTCTCTTGTATTTACTTATCAACTTAATTTAATGATGCATGAAATAAATGAAATTGGTACTTGATGAATAACCTTTTCAGCTAGAAAAGTGAAGGTTGATGTTAACCATTGGTGAAATTCTCTTGGCAAACCTGTGTTAAAAGTAATTGATTGCTATACATAGAAAGAGTATCCACCTTTATGGTGTTTGTTATAACAACTTCTATAATTTTGCTATCAAGATGATTCCATTTGAAACATTGGACAAAAGAAGATGATGAACTCCTGTAAGTTGGGTAAGATAGAAAACAGGATTAGCATTAGTCCAGAAATGTTGTCAAAAAAGATAAACAAATCAAAACAATCAAGAAAGATTGGTGGAAGCTAATAATTGATGGAAAAGCTAAGTAAATGCCAACCGTACTCTAACGCAATTCTTAGCTGGAGAAGAAAAGTAAGGAATGTATTCCAAACCAGCTCCTAGATATAAAGGACTCTTCAAAATTCTCAAAGTAAGGATGTTACTTATGAATCTAATGAACAGTAGTTTTCCATGATTATTTGGACAATTTTTTGTTGGTTTTTCTCGATGACATTCTTATTTATTCCAAAAACGGGGGTGAGCATCTTCGAGTGGTCCTCCAACAATTGAGAGAACATAAACTTTATGGAAAATTATCAAAATTCACTTTCTTTCGGAAAGAGGTACAATACTTGGGGCATATAATAAGGAATAGTAGTGGATCTTACAAAGATAAGAGCTATAGTAGAATGGCTAACACCGAAAAAATGTGCATGAGGTTAGAAGTTTCATGGGATTGGCTGGGTATTACAAAAGGTTGTAAGAAATTTCTCTAGGATCGCCCACCCCATTACCTCTCTTCAAAGAAAAGGAAAAAGATTCAAATGGACAATGAAATGTCAAGAAGCATTTAATACATTTAAGGAGAAATTAACGACTGCACCAATTTTGGTAGTACTAGACCCTAATGGTCATTTTCGTAGTTATAACAAACGCATCTGGAGAAGGATTGGGCGGAGTATTAATGCAAGATGAGAAGGAAGTGGCTTATGAATCTCGGAAGTTGAAGCAGTATGAGCAGAATTATGCACCTCACGATCTGGAGTTAGCAACTATTCTGCATGCCCTGCAAATGTGGCGACATTACTTGTTAGGGAAGACTTTTGAACTCAAATCAAACCAACAAGGTTTAAAGAATATATTCACTCGGCCTAATTTAAATGCTCGTTGAAGAAGGTGGATGGAGTTAATTTCAGATTATGATTTTAAGGTTAGTTACATTAAGGGCAAGGAGAACAAAGTAGTCGATGCATTGAGCCAACGGAAACATATAACCTCCATGGTGTCAATCAACACAAATTTTAGAGTTCAGGTACTACAGAAATTGAATGAAGATGAATTCTACTTGCAAGTTCGTGAAGCTCTTTAGGCAAACTCTAAAGAGCCTAAATTTGAGGGTTTTCAGATTGAAGCGAATGGATATAAGGGCAGGATGTATGTACCAAATTCAACAGAACTAAGGAAAATGGTATGGAAGGAAGTACACAGCACCTTACTCAGGTCACCCAGGGAAAACCAAAATGTTGGCTGATGTCAGACCTCTATATTTCTGGAAGGGAATGAAAAAGGATGCAACCAAATTTGTTGCAGGATATTTTGAATGTCAGAAGGTTAAGGTGGAACACCAGCACCCGGTAGGATTGTTAGAACCTCACAGTGTACCATAATGGAAATCGCAAATCATCAATATGGATTTTGTATAGGGATTACCGGTGATGAGGAGCAGACATAATGCAATACTGGTAATAGTGGATAGACTCACTAAAGTAGCACATTTCATACCCGGAAATCTGACAGATGGGGCTTTTGTGATTGCTCGAAAGTTTGTACAAGAAATTTTCTAACTTCATGGAGTTCCGGAAAAGATTATTTCTGACAAGGACACCAAAATGACATCCAGGTTTTGGCAAACTCTATTTTCTGCCTTGGGAACTCAGCTAAATATTAGTACAGCTTATCATCCTGAAACAAATGGGCAAACAGAAAGAGTAAATCAGATCTTGGAAGACCTACTAAGAATGTACTGCATGGACCAACAATATAAATAGGAAGAATATTTACCATTGGTAGAATTCGCTTATAACATTTCATATCAATCAACTATCAAAACGGCACCCTTTGAAGCACTATATGGCAGGAAATGCAGAACACCTATCAGTTGGAACATAATGGAGGACAGGATCATTCTAGGACCCGAGATGCTTCAAGAAATGGAGGAACAGGATAAGTTAATCAGACAAAAGTTGAAGGAAGCTAATAATTGGCAGAAGAGCTACGTTGATGTAAAACGAACCCCCAAAGAATTTGTGGTTGGAGAGAAAGTTCTCTTGCGAGTTAAACCTCAGAAGAGCTATCAATTTGGAAAAACCTCCAAACTAGCCCCAAGATATGTAGGACCTTTTGAAATCCTGGAAGTTATCAACCCAGTCGCATATAAAATTGTTCTACCTCGGGCTCTCACCAAATTGCACAATGTATTTCATGTTTCCTATCTTAAGAAGTAATATGCAAAATTTGATCATATGATTGACTGGAATTCCTTGCAGGTGTGGGATCTTGGGGGATTACAAACGAGCCACTCAGAGTGCTCGAGGTACGTCAGCTACGCTTACATAAATACGAGGTGGTACAATGCAAGGTCCAGGGGGACCAGTATTCAAAGGAAAATGCAACATGGGAGGATTATGTTGAAATCCTTTAGAAGTTTCCTCATTTATTTATGAACAATTTAGAACTCTATATATATTTATGATTTTAGACCAGAACTTTCAAATAAACAATCATCGAGGACGATGATTCTTAAGGGGAGAAGTATGTTATATCCCTTTTGTCTTGAACAAGATCATGGCAATGAAATTATGGTCGTTAAGTTAGTTGTGATTAACTACCTTTCATGAGAATGTGAAATTGGGAAAATAATTTTTAATTTAATTGTTATTACTGGAATTATGAATGATTTCCTTATATATGTATTTAGTGAATGTGTTGATGAGATTTTATTTTAAAAATGATACCGAGAACGGTCTAACCCTATTTCTTTGTCAAGTGGTTGCAGGATTACCAACACCTCAAGAGAAAGGGAAATATCATCAAGGAGAGGTCGTAGTCAATAAGGATCAAATTACCATCAAGTCGAGAGTTTAGTCAAAGGTTGCTAATATTAAGGTCATAACCTTGTGTCATTTTCGCTCATAATAAAATGATCTTAAAATAAATAATTGACTTCAACTTAATGTTAGAGTGGAGCTAGTCAATTTAAGGATATTTTCGTTTCCCTTGTATTGGCCACGCTTTTGGCACCTTAGGCGCACTTAGATATAGGGAATTTGATTTAAATATAAATTCAACTCAATTAAAGCAAATAATAATTTAAATATAAAACCAATTCAAATAAAATAAATGCTAGTTGATTGGAAACTGTAAGTCACGTAGGTGGAAGTGGAGGGAAGGCCATAACTCTTCACCGCACTCGTCACCTCATTCGCCATGACCTGTAGTAACGTCCATGAAGATGAAGAAGACACTATCTTGGAAGATGGACAAACTAGAATAGGTGGACGGCACTCCCCTCATGGGAGCTTTTCTCTTTCTCTTTTTTCGTTCTCTTGGGAGAGGGGTCGATACTAATCTCAATTTTGCGTTTAAGAGATTATCATTGTCTAGGGGGGGTATTTATTATTTTAGGAGATGCTCTCATTCATTATGTTTCTTCCACATTCGCATTGGCCTTAGCAATCTTTTTCTGCAACTCACTCCATTCTCAATCAATCGACATTCTTCTTTTTCTCAGACTTCACTCATTACTCTCTCTATGTTTTTAGTATTGTCTGTCAATTGCTTTGGATTCTCTTCCTCACTAGCAAAGACATTCGCATTCATTGTTCAAGAATTCACTTTTGGTTTCCATATCCATATGTCATTTTGCTAGTCTCCTCATTCTGAATCGACGAACCTCTTGTCTTGCATACTGGGACAGAAAAGCATTTTGTTATCTCCTTTAACCACCATCTCTGCGTTCATCTCGACTGTGAAGCATTTCTATACTTTGCAGCCGTCATCGGGTGGCTGGAAGAAAAGACGTTCAATGAGCTAGAGAACTCAGTCTTCATTCATTTAAGCATGTTTTTAAAACGACTTAGAATTGCTAAATCGTGTTTATTCTCTCTCTCTCTCTCTCTCTCTCTCTCTCTCTCTCTCTACTTTGTTTGAATCGGAATGAGTAGAGGTTGTGATCTTGGAAATATGTCAAGTTAAATGTTAACATCAAATACTTTGTATTTTCTCTTTCTCCGATAGTTAAATATCACTCTTTTATGTATGACCCTGCTGTGACCTCTTATTTAGTCCCATGAATTAATCATGTATATCTCTCTCTATGTTACTTGGGGCAAAATCTTTTCGTTTCCTTGGGTTTTTGAATCTGGGTCAGACCCTACAATTATTCATGGCCAATAGTCGAAATAAATTTGAACTGAGGATAATCTTTAACAGTGAATTAGACAACTATTATTTTCCTCTAGTAAGTAAGAAAAGAACACGATGCTTTTGATTTTAGAGGAATGAAATCTTGAACTAAGTCAATTGACCTCATTCTCTTCTCTGTAAATCTGAAATAGAACCTTCATCTAATTGTAAATAAAGTGTATAAGTTGAGTCCTTGAAATTATAAACTTATTGGGTTAAGAATTTAAATGTCAAGCAAGGGTGAGTGCCGACAGCACAAGACACGTGCCCATTATTGATAAAATCCTTGGCCAAGGTTATGATGCTTTGAACAAGCATTGGTCAGCTATGAAGAACCAGATATACCCCTAGTCAAAATAGTCTTTCTAGTTAGGAAAACCTATAGTGAAGGATCGACCAGGGTAGTATAGGTTCTTGACACCAGGCTCAGATGGCATGATAGTATTTATGTGATCCTTTATTGATTGCCCTCGTGAAGGGTTGGGTTTCTTCAGTTGAAGAAACACGGGAGACCAGTAGGTATTTGGTTGGGCGGAAAAGCCCTTGATGATATTTTTTTTTGCCCTTAAAGACAAAGTCTTGTACAAGTATTCCAGCCTTCAGACTGTACTTTCTTGTAACTCTTTCTCTCTCCCTTAATTTCAGTTATATTTACTTTAACATGTTAATTTCATAGCTGTAATAAATGCTCTTTTTATTTCGAAAGTAATGGAAAAGTTAATTATTAACCAACTGTGGTTTTCAGTTATATAAACAGTTAAAGGTTTTTTTTTCAGCTGAATTTGAAAACTAGAAGTTAGTTGATGAATTGTTTAAGTAGTTATTTTTCAGTTTGTTTATCTTTTCCGTTTGTTATAGCAAAGGAAACTCTAGTAAGAAAACTAGTTAGTTACACTTTAGCTGAACCTGGTAGTTAGTTACCATTCGTAAACTGTAGATTAGATTGAGTGTTACAATGATTCAGGGATGTTTTCACTTGAAAAATGGAAATGGCAACTTTGTGAAGTGTCAAATCAAAAACCCCCTCAAGTGATACAATACTATCATTGTGGCATTCTCAATATACATGTGCAGTGATGAATAATTCAAGGATAATGTGCAGAACAGAACTTGGTACATGCAATGCATAATTGGCTTCATGAAGATCAAGCATGGAAGACAGCAAACGTGTATTGGCATGAGTTTTTGTACAATGATTGCATCAAGTGCAGAGAACACAAAAAGGCGTGTATGCAATGTTAAAAATAGTGTATAAATATTGTAATGAATGTAGATTTTTCTCATCCTTCTTTCCCACTATATATAATGCTTTAAGGTCATGGAGCAAGGTGCTCTTCCCCTTTTATGCATTGAATAAAGAGGACATATTCAAAAAGTTTAAAAAACTAAGCCAAAGAAACAAGCTTGTATGATTACATGATAGAGATTAAGATAACAATTAGGCCTAGTTTATACTATAATTAATGGATGATAGATAACAGTACATTTTAAGATTTTCATTAAATTGTATCAGTAGAGAATAGTTAAGAAAAGTAAAGGTATATTTTTGTGTAATGGTGAAATTTGCATACCCATGCCAATACCCATTTGGTTTTGTGCTCTTTGGAGGGAACAGCGCAGTAGTGTTTTTATTTTTTTTTGGAAGTTTTGTTTATTATATGCATGCTACATGGTATCCTGAACTGAATTCGTGATTTTAAGCTGCAAATATGTATGTACTTATGATTTCTATTTGGTTTTTGTAAAGACAAACACAAAGAGAATAGTTAAGAAAAGTATAGGTATATTTGTGTAATGATGAAATTTGCATACCCATGCCAGTACCCATTTGGTTTTGGGCTCTTTTGAGGGAAAAATGCAGTAGTATTATTATTTTTTTATGGCAGTTTTGTTTATTATATGCATGCTACATGATATCCTGAACTGAATTCCTGATTTTCGACTGCAAATATGTATGTATTTATGATTTTTATGTGGTTTTTGTACAGACAAATCCAAAGAGAATGTAATGTCCCTTGCTAAATCTGGCTTAATTCAGCACTTGGACATTTCATCAAACAGTTTGCTTGTACTTGTTTGTGGCTGGAAATGTTTTTAGTTTGCTTTCTCTTTGATGACTTGAATGCATATGATAGTAGTATAAGCAAAATGCAACCTTCTATGACAGAGGATGCAACTCAAGACTTCTTATGAACTTTTCCCAATGCAATTGAATGATCAAGCAAGAGCAGATACATAGTTACAGCAACAAGCAATTTGACAAACAGATGGCATGTGAACTCAGACTCATATCTTGTTGTTTATGTTTGATTACATTCTTTGCCGTTGAAATACAATTACTAACTCTAACAGTCACAATGCAAAGACAAGTATTTTGATCTTTTGTCATACACTTGCAATCCGCTGTATCAATGATAAGCCAAAACTAGACGCAATCCTAAACACCATCTATTTGTATTGCCAATGATAATGTCAACTGATAACAAATATGCCAAAGATTATACAATGACACAAAATCCCTCCAATCCTCATTCCATGACTTTGATTGAATGCAGACCCAAGTATATTTAGCATATGATTTGCAAATTCAATCTAAATACATACCATGTATACCTGTAGATGACAGGGATTCCTATAATTGCAATTAATATTTAAAGAACCAGTTTTCCTGCCACGATGAAGAAGATGCAATACTTAAGCTGCATCGAATGCCTTCCAGCGACCGTCCTTCCTTGTCCCTGTGGACAGTGAATATCCCCCTTGGTGCTAGGTGTCTCTCATTCAGTCACAGACACAATTCAAAAATGCAATGCGCCCAGATTTCAATAATCAACTCCTCAACACATATATATATGATGCGAGTATTAGTTTCTGGCGGCTATTCTGACGGTTCATGGAATGCTTTCGGTATTGTCTTTCCAAGGTCGTGTTGAGATTCCTTCTATGATTTTTGTAAATGTAATCAAATCTTATCAAATAGGATCCTAAGAAATCTAAAGGAAATACTAAGTCTGAAATTTTGTGTAAGAATTCTAAGTCAAGATTCTAAGTTTCAGATTTTAATTCTCTTATGCTGAATGTACTGATTGCAGAACATTTATGAATTTCGATGTCTACACTCAATGGTTTCCATCATGCTTTATACTAGAGAGGGGAGACACATCTCCACAAAGGTACGCACCTCCAAGGAGAGACACGCCCCATGAGAGGACGTGTCTCCACAAGTGGAGACACGTCCTTTCATGGGACGTGTCCCTTGAAGGGCACGGGTTTCTCATAGCCGATTATTACTAATCGGTGGTAAACAAAACAATGTTAGTACCCAGCAATAAGTATAAAGCAAAGTTCGATTTATATATATCGAATTCCATTAATTCGAATTTCTCATTTTTTTTTTCAGAAATATTAAATGATGAGTAATTTCGATCATATATAAATGATGATGATGCTTTCAGCAATCATCATTTATATTTGACCGAAGCTACCTTTCATCAACACTCCCTCTTAGCTAGGGAAGATATTTCAAATCAAATAAGTAGAGATATCACCTTCACACGTGATATCGAAGATATGGTATGTTTTACTCAATATTGTCAAGTCACATGACATTCTTCATAACACATTTTCATTATGGTATGTGCACTGACATCAAGTCACATGATGTCTACCATAATTCATGGCATATCCACGGATATAAATATCCACCATGATTATCTCTTAAGGATCACAATGATATTCAGATGACATCAAGTCCCATGATATCCATCAAAGTGTCCAAGAGATACTATCATGACATGTCCACAGATATCAAGTCACATGATATCTATCATGATAGTTTATCATTGTAGAGTCATCACTTTACAATGTCAAATACAAGTGCTCATTATTAGAAAGATCGTCACCTTTCAATAATGTACACAGGGGGAGTAGGCCCATAAGGTCATGGAGTCACACACATGACAAAAGAGTTTACACATTAAACATCTTTATATAATAGTACAACTTTTATAAACAATTTGAATTTCAACATAATATCGAATTACATTTCAACCATACCAAGTTTCTTCCTGAAATGTTCTACCTTGATTCGGGAGAGAGGCTTGGTGAGAATGTCTGCAGTTTGATCATTTGTACTAACATACTCCAACTGGATCACTTTCCTTTCCACCATGTCTCTTACATAATGATAGGGGATCTCAATGTGCTTAGATCTATCATGGAAGACAGGATTTACAGAGATTTGATGCAACTCTGATTATCACAATGAATGATTGTAGGATTCAAGGGCTCACCAAAGAGTCCCACAAGTAATTTACAAAGCCAAACTGCTTCTCTTGCCCCCATAGAGGTTGCAATGTATTCAGCTTTTGTTGAGCTCTGTGCAACTGAAGACTGCTTTCTGCAAATCCAGGAGATCATAGCCGATCCTAAACTGAAGCAACATCCTGATGTGCTTTTTCGATCGGTTACACTTCCAGCCCAATCTGAATCAGAGTATCCATGTAGATCTAGTTGGTCATTCTTGTAAAGAAGACCATATCCAATAGTGCCTTGAAGATATCTCAAGATATGTTTCATAGCCATAAGATGAATTTCCTTTGGTTCACACATGAACTGGCTGAGAGCATTCACTGCAAAGCAAATATCAAGTCTGGTATTAACCAGATACATCAAGGATCCAATCATTTGTCTATATAGGGTTGGATCTGCACTTTTGGATTCTATTGCTGCTTCTTTCAGTTTGTGAAGGTTGGTTTCCATAGGTGTAGACATGGGTCTACAGTCCAACATTCCAAATCTCTTCAGAATATCAATAGTATACTTTCCTTGGTTTAGTATAATGCCCTCTGTTTTCTGCCATACTTCCAAACCTAGGAAGTAGTGTAGAATGCCTAAATCTTTCATGTCAAATTCGGAAGTTAGATCCTTCTTTCCTTGAGCAATGAGGTGATCTTCTCCTATCATCAACAGGTCATCAACATATAAAATAATTATTAACATATCACCTTTGATTACCTTGAAGTAGAGATTAGGGTCTGCAGTATTTTTGGAAAATCCTAGTCCCAAGAGGTAGCTGTCAATTCTTTCATACCAGACCCTGGGAGCCTGTTTAAGTCCATAGAGCGCTTTCTTTAATCTGCACACATGTGAGTCAAGTTTATGTATCACAAAACCTTCAGGCTGTTCCAGATAGACTTCCTCTTCAATGGTTCCATTAAGGAAGGCAGTTTTTACATCCATTTGATGGATCTTCCAACCTTTAGCTGCAACAATGGCTAACACTGCTCTCACAGATGTGTAACGGGCAACAGGTGCGAATGTTTCTTCATAATCAATGCCTTCCTTTTGAGAGAAACCTCTTGCCACAAAATGTGCCTTATGTTTTTCTATACTGCCATCAGCAGCATGCTTGATTTTGAAGATCCATTTGGAAGAGACAACAGATTTCTCTTTCGGTCTAGGCACTATATCCCATACATCATTTTTTAGAATGGACTGATATTCCTCCGTCATTGCATCTTTCCATGCTTGATGTCTGAAGGCTTCTGTAACACTGACAGGTTCTGAATTTATGATGTTGTTCATTAGAGCAACATAGCTAGAGAACCGCTTGGGTCTTTTACTTTCCCTAAACGTTCCTTTGGGTGCTGCATGATTCTCAGCTTCTTTGATCATTTTTCTAGCCCAAAGTGGCCTCTTTCTACCGTTGTCATTTGTATTCTCATCTGAAGTAGATAGAAGTTCATTTGGCACTTCCTCAGGATACTCCCTCTGAATCTCAGTAGTAGGTGCCATTTCAGATACTCTAGGGGAATAGGTTTTTATCTCACTAGAACTTCTTGCCCTTTTGAATGCAATGTCTTCTTCAAAGATGACATCTCTGCTCAATTCAATTTGTTTCTGCCCGGGTACGAATATCTTGTAGGCTTTGGAGGTTTCACTATATCCCACAAATATCCCTTTCTTTCCGGAAGGTTCTAGTTTGAATCTCTTCTCTTTGGGCACATGAATATAGACGGGACAGCCAAAAATCCTAAAATGACTAATGTCAGGTTTTATGCCAATGAAGGCTTCTTCAGGAGTTTTGTTATCAAGATGAGAATGAGGACATCTATTTTAGATGTAGACAGCAGTCCTAGAGGCTTCTGCCCAGAAAGAAGTTTCAATGTTTTGGTCAAGCAACATTGCCTTAGCAGCTTCTACAATGGTTCTATTTTTTCTTTCAGCAACCCCATTTTGTTGAGGGTTGTAGGCAACTGTGAACTCCCTCTTAATTCCAGCACTCATGCAGAATTCCTTAAAAATTTTAGAGGTGTATTCTTTCCCATTGTCTGTCCTTAAGGTTTTTATTTTCTTCCCGGAGAAGTTTTTCGTAAGTGCTTTGAACTCTTTGAACCTTTTGAGGATTTCTATTGACTCTTTACACTTAAGGAAATAGATCCAGGTTTTCCTAGAGAAGTCATCTATAAATATGACATAGTATAGAAATTCTGCTTTAGAAGGTACAGACATGGGTCCACATAGATCTGAGTGAACCAATTCTAACATATTTAGGGTTTTGCTCAAGCTATTGTGAAAGGATCCCTTTATATTCTTTCCTAGGGCACAACCTTTACAAGTTCCTTCATGAGATGGTTTTAACTTAGGTAAGCCTGTTACAAGTTTTTCCACGGAAGGTAGGGCACGGAAATGAAGGTGTCCTAATCTTCTATGCCAAATCTTATACCAAATTATAAGATGGCGGTAGAATCTTATATGTCTCTTCTTGCTCTTAATTTAGTTTATTTATATATATATATATATTTTTTATTTTTCCCTTTGATTTCTTTCTGATCTGATCCTCCTTAGAATATAAGCCCTCGTACATCCTTTTGTATTCCTCCCAATCTATTCTCTGTCGATGATGAACTCTTGTGCGCTTCCCATTACAATCTTCATACCCCAAATTTCCTGTAGACTGTGTTGTTTCGTTTCATGCAATGACTCCAAATAATCTTCCCATCAGAACTGCCTCTTACTCTCCATTTCTGATACCTTCTTGATTATGTTGGACCTCTTATACCTCCAATTTTGCAAAGAACGCATCTTCTCACTATGTCTTCTTCGAGCTTTCCTCTAGAATTATACCCAATGATAAGATAATTTGTGTTAAAATATCATGCGCCTTGCTTATCCAATATTTATAGTTGTTATTTTGTGTTTTTATTTATTATATGCTCCTTATTTTATAAATAGATTTTATTGTTTCATTTTATTATTTAATTTTGTCAATATTTATATTTTAATATTTATAATATTGTATATAATAATTATAATTATAATATTAATTATATTGGTGTTTTATATTCTTGTATCTTTAATATTTATTTTATTATCATTTAAATTGTTAATATTTATATATTTTAATATTTATTATAATATTGTTAATATTTATATATTTTAATATTTATTATAATATTGTCAATATTTATATCAATTGATTTTATCGATTTATCTTGATTATCTATATTTTAATGTTTATAATATTATATATAATAATTATAATTATAATATTATCCTCAGATAATTATAATTATAATGGTAATATTAAAATTGAGATTACTTGTATTTATTTAATTCCATTATTTGTATTTT
This sequence comes from Sequoia sempervirens, assembly GCA_007258455.2. NCBI lineage: Eukaryota > Viridiplantae > Streptophyta > Pinopsida > Cupressales > Cupressaceae > Sequoia > Sequoia sempervirens. Next base: position 127,599,193 of record VDFB02353493.1, read on the forward strand.
GGTATTATTTTGTCATTTCAAGGGCATGTCATTTCGGGGACATGACAATCCTCCCCTCCCAAATTTGCTTGTCCTCAAGCAAAATCATCTTAGTTTCTTCTAGGATCTCTTCTTCTAATCTGTCACTAATGGCACACAAGTTAGTCACGTTTATATATATAATTTAAATGAGAATGTTCTATAATGATTACTCTATTTGAATGCATATATCTATTAAAATATAAATATATACTTACTTTTGTGATGTTGACCTCACAAGTCTCCCTTGATTGTGTTTGCTTGTCCTCCAGCAACTTATAACTCTTTCCTTCCTTAATCTCTTGATGTTCTTGGCCCGTACAGTTGTCTTCATCCTGAAAAAAGATTGTAACATCTTGTTACATTTAATCTCTTTCCAGGCCTTCGGATACCTCATTATTGAGTATATCCAGCCTTGCAATCTTGGGAAAAGATTATAACATCTCTTCCCAAGCCTTTTGGATAACTTACTTTTAAGTATACCCAGCCTTATAATCCTAGAAGAAGATCGTAACCCTTGGTTACCCTTAATCTCTTTCCAGGCCCTCTAGATACCTTTTGCTAAGTCTATCCAGCGTTATAATCCTGGAAGAAGATCGTAACCCTCGATTACCCTTAATCTCTTTCCAAGCCTTCTGGACACCTTTTGCTAAGTCTATCCAACCTTATAATCCTGGGAAAAGATTGTAACCTTGTTACTCTTAATCTCTTCCTAGGCTTTCTAGATACCCTTTTTTCTTAAGAGTACCCAACCTAAAATCCTGGAAGCAAGCCTTTCACTTCTCAGGCCTTATGGACACCCTATTTTGGTGTATACATCCTTAAGATCTTTGAAAGAACCTTGGTTTTGTCTAGGCCTTATAGATACCCTATTTGGGTATATCCATCTTAATTCTTATATGCATTCATCGCTGTAATGTAATATGACTTATATTTGAAATTCTATTTCTTGTTCTAGTCAAGGGCCTTTATGGTTTGCCCTTCCTCAATTTTATTTATCTTTAAATGCCTTAATAGTTTCTTCCTTTTCCCATGTGGCAACTTCTTCAGGGAATCCCTCCCATTTGATTAGAGACTCGGTAATGATCCTATTCCTCAATTTCCTTTCTTTGGTGTCTAGAATAAATTTTGGCTCTAAGATAAGTTGTCCTTCATCGTCGAGAGGAGGTAGGAGTTTCTCTTGTCTCTTTTCCCGATGCTTCTTTTGTTCTATGTATTTGTCCCTTCTTGCATTGGTGGTCTTGTCCCCAATGTTCTTTTCATTTGAAACATAAACCTCTCTTCATTAATTCTTTCCTTCGTTTGATTGCTTCCTTGCCTTGCATTGGCGTCCCATATTTCATGTTTAAAAGTAGCATGCTCTTTCATCATCTCTTCTCGTTTCATTTTCTTCCACAGAATGGTAGGATTATGCTCTAATACCACTGTAATGTCCCTTGCTAAATCTAGCTTAATTTTTCACTTTTAGCACTTGGATATTTCGTCAAACAGTTTGCATGTACTTGTTTGTGGCTGGAAATGTTTTTAGTTTGCTTTCTCTTTAATGACTTGAATGCATATGATAGTAGTATAAGCGAAATGCAACCTTCTATGATAGAGTATGCAACTCAAGACTTCATATGAACTTTTACCAATGCAATTGAATAATCAAGCAAGTGCAGATACATAGTTACAGCAACAGGCAATTTGACAAACAGATGGCATGTGAACTCAGACTCATATCTTGTTGTTTATGTTTGATTACATTCTTTGTCGTTGAAGTACAATTACTAACTCTAACAGTCACAATGCAAAGACGAGTATATTGATCTTTGGTCATATTGCAATCCGTTGTATCAGTGATAAGCCAAAACTAGATGCAATCCTAAACTCCATCTATTTGTATTGCAAATGATAGTGTCAACTGATAACAAAAATGCCAAAGATTATACAATGACACAAAATCCCTCCAATCCTCATTCCATGACTTCGATTTAATGTAGACCCAAGTATATTTAGCATATGATTTGCAAATTCAATCTAAATACATACTATGTCTGCTTATAGATGAAGGGGATTCCTATAATTGAAATTAATATTTAAAGAACCTGTTTTCATGCCACGATGAAGAAGATGCAATACTTGAACTGCATTGAATGCCTTCCAGCAACCGTCCTTCCTTGTCCCTGTGGATAGCGAATATCCCCCTTGGTGTTGGGCGTCTCTCCTCCAGTCACAGACATAATTCAAAAATGCAGTGCGCCCAGATTTCAATAATCAACTCCTCAACACATATATATAACACGCGAGTATTAGTTTCTAGCGGCTATTCTAAGGGTTCATGGAATGCTTTTGGTATTGTCTTTCCAAGGTCGCGTTGAGATTCCTTCTATGATTCTGAAGACCAAATTATAAGATGGCAGTAGAATTTTATATGTCTCTTCTTGCTCTAAATTTAGTTTATATATATATTTTCTTTTTCCCTTCGATTTCTTTCTAATCTCGTCCTCCTTAGAATATAAGCCCTCGTACATCCCTTTGTATTCCTCCCGATCTATTCTCTGCCAATGATGAACTCTTGTGTGCTTGCTTCCCATTACAATCTTTATACCCCAAATTTCCTATAGACTGTGTCGTTTCTTTTCATGCAATGACTCCAAATAATCTTCCCGTCAAAACTACCTCTTACTCTCCATTTCTGATACCTTCTTCTTGATTACGTTGGACCTCTTATACCTTCGATTTTGCAAAGGATCCATCTTCTCACTATGTCTTCTTCGAGCTTTCCTCTAGAATTATACCCAACGATAATATAATTTGTGTTAAAATATCATGCGCCTTGCTTATCCAATATTTGTAATTGTTATTTTGTGTTTTTATATATTATATGCTCCTTATTTTATAAATAGATTTTATTGTTTCATTTTATTATTTAATTTTGTCAATATTTATATTTTAATAATTATAATATTGTATATAATAATTATAATTATAATTATATTGGTGTTTTATATTCTTGTATCTTTAATATTTATTTTATTATCATTTAAATTGTTAATATTTATTATAATATTGTCAATATTTATATTAATTGATTTTATCGGTTTATCTTGATTATCTATATTTTAATGTTTATAATATTATATATAATAATTATAATTATAATATTATATATAATAATTATAATTATAATATTATATATAATAATTATAATTATAATATTATCCTCGGATAACTATAATTATAATGGTAATATTAAAATTGAGATTACTTGTATTTATATCCTGGATATTTATTTAATTCCATTATTTGTATTTTGGTATTATTGTCATTTCAAGGGCATGTCATTTGGGGGACATGACAAAGAATAGTTAAGAAAAGTATAGGTATATTTGTATAGTGGTGAAATTTGCATACGCATGCCAATTCCTATTTAGTTTTGGGTTCTTTTGAGGGAAAGTTACAGGTAGTGATTTTTTTTTTTTTACGGTGGTTTTGTTTATTATACACATGCTATGTGGTATCCTGAACTTAATTCCTGATTTCAGGCTGCAAATATGTATGAGTGTGATTTTTATATGGTTTTGTACAGATGAACCCAAAAGAACCCTGAAATGGAAAAAGTTATATGTACCAGCATATCATACCCAAACCCAAATTGGTAACTTAGGTTGCATTATGATGGAATGCTACATCATTTGACTTAAAACAAGTTAGATATTGTGATAATTAGCTGTTTTACTTATAATCAATTATAATAAAGTAATTAGGTTACCTTTTTTTTCTTACTTTTTCATGTTCAACAAATAATGGTTGCCTAGTTGCACTATTGTATGTTTTATTAATATTTTGGATGTCCCTTAGATTTGTTTGCTTAAAAAGTGTAGGTAAAGCTCATTTGTGTGCAATTGTTGGTCAAAGAATCATAGATTGTGGTGGCAGAATAAACATGGGTTGCCAAAGGGGCAAATTCTTGCTTATGTCTAGGAGAAGCCATAATTTTTTAAGATTGACCAAAGTTGCTATAGGTCAAGCCATTAGAATGGCCACAAATATATAAATATGGTGTTTGGAGATTAATTTTAAGTTATTTCCCAGTTATGTAAAATTCCTAACTTCTAAAACATTGACAATATAATTATCTAAGACAAAAATCTTACAAAGCAACGTATTGAACATGAATAAATGAATAAAATGCTTCATTTACCTTTATGGCTGCTTTGACAGCATCTCCAACTACACCAGGTGAAGTCTGCCATGTTCCCAGTCCTACAGCTGGTATTTTAGCTCCTGTGTTCAATTCAAAGGACAGAGAAGTTGATCCAGAAACATCTCCCATGCTTTCAAATTGATCTAATCAAGACTTAAATCTGCAACATGGCAAAAGTTAAGGTTCTGTTAAATCATAGCAGGGAACCATTTCGTGCAAGCCAATATGTTGTTCATCAGGATACAAAACAAAGAATTTATGACAATGAAAAATGAATAAAACATATATATACAGATAAGAGGCCAAAAAGAAGAAAATAAACTCTATTTATGTCCAAAAATATGTCAATGAGGCTTAAAATTACATCCAGTTGGAAGAGTTGTACTAGTGTTAAAGAACACAGAATTTTACCTTACATCCAGTTCAAATAGAGGTGTACTAGTGTAAAAAGACACAGAACTTTACCAGAATGTATAAGAAAATTTTTCATTTAAAAAATAAAAGGACAAAAAAACAAGACCCATATAGTGAATAAAACAAGACCCATATAGTGAATAAAACAAACATCCATGAAAATAATAATACTAATATTTGATGAGGGCAGGCTTCTACACGATATAATAATGAAGATAAAATGCATGAATTTGAGTGATAATGGAGGTCAAATTGCTACCAAAATGTATGAGTTTCAGGTTAATATCACATAAATGGATTATTTATTCACTAACAGAAAAAAAAAATTATAAGATGCATAAATGGACTTATGTGGGGCAAATAAAAACTAAACAACTAAATTAATAAGTATGGGGGAGGCAAACAAAATGCTACAAGATGCTAATAAATTCACCCAATAAGAAAAATTAAGAAAAAAAGAATCCTTACAACCATAGTTGGAAGACTCGCCCCAAAAAAAAACTCTCCAAGCCAAAAATTGCAGAATTTTTTAAAACTCCGCAAAAACTCAGAAAAACTCGGGAACTTAAAAAATTGCTTAACGAACATCAAAAAAGATGTTTTCAGCTTTAAGTTCTACATGGCAGAGTTTTTTGAAAAACTCGGGAAAAACTCGGAAAAACGCGTCTGAAAAAAACTCGCGAGTTAAACTCAAAAAAACTCATTTAAAAAAAAAACTCGCGAGTTTTTTGTGAGTCTGCCAACTATGCTTACAACTATGCTACTAAACTTCCTACTAAAAGAAAAATTATAAATTCATTAACCAGATGATCTCCAAACCAATTTTGGAGCATTGTTACACTAATGGAAATTTTATAGATTTAACCAGAATGAATATCAAAGGTTAAAATGCATAAATTTAAACAAAAATAAATGTCATGGCTTCAAATGCATGAATTTAGTCAAAATAAATATAGAAGCTAAAAATGCATAAATTTAATTAGAAGAAATGTAAAGCTTAAAATGCAGATTAAACGTTGATTAAACAGTGGAAAAGCTAGACAGTAAAGTGAATCAACTTTGTTTTGGAACTTTTGTAAGGTCTCAAAACCTTTGTCGGTCCCAACAGGGTTTCGAAAACCTATCTGTTTCCCAATAGTAAAGTTTTTTTGCGAGTGGTCTTTTCAGATAAAATCTAAGTGTTTCAGCATTCATCTCAAAGAAAGTCTATAAAGCAGCAAACAAGGAGATTTTCACAACTGCATCGGATTCCAATGAGATTCTCAAAACCTCGTCGAGACCCAACATTGTTTGAAATATACCAAGCCAATTTTTTTTGTTTTTTCGATTAACAAATTACAAGCAGTGCACCCGTTAAGGTTAGATGAGAAAACCAAAATGTGCAAGAAAACAACTCTAACCAGAATGGCGCCGATGATGGTGAGCATTGGTCAGAGGATCTAAATGAGACTGCTTAAACTGTAACTCTAACCAGAATGGCACCGCTGAAGGTGAGCATTGGTCAGAGGGTCTTCTAATCTAATTGCAGAAAGGAACTCAACGTCAAGTATGTGCTACCCAATCCAGTGCGGAGTGAGGGGCGACCATATGACGGAGTGAAAGCAAAACAAATGCTGAAAGATAAATGCTGAGAAATGAAACTACTCGACACCCAGAATGTGCTTGCTACCCGAAATAGGCAGTAGCTACCATAGGGCGGAGTTCTAGCTATTACAATAACTTGACTGAGATTTAGGATTACAACCAGATTTAAACAAGCAAGAATGACTGCCAGTACTACTGGTCAGTTTACAATTTTGACTTCCCACGCCTGCCAAGATGTTAGAGCTAAGAAATATGAATCTTTACAATACAAATGGATATCTCTTGGCTGAATTCAAAAGCCACATCAAACATTACAAAGATTGGATCTGATATTTCTGTTTTCCTATTTCTCTCAAATCTGCCCTTTTACCAGCAAACCAGCATATTAAGAATTCATACAATTGCTCATACCTCTCTTATAATCCTCTCAAATTGCCTAAAATCAGATTCAAATGATTACTATGACAAGGGCGCTCACTCTAGATGCTTAACCCAAACCCAAAATGCAACTATAATATGAATGCACAAATACCAATGCTAGGAAAAGTACGGCCTGGCTGAAAGAATTCGATTTGCCTTTAAAAATTGAATACACCACATTAAAATCTAATATTTGAGACAAATGATCGCCTCCCCTAAACAGTGAGATGAATGCAATACCCAGAACTTATTTTTTTGTCTTTTACAAGATATGAATGAATCATGCAATCTGCTGTATTAAATGAAGCTAAAAGCTGCAACACTAAAATGCCCAAAACAGATTTAACACTACAAAACTGAACACAAATGAATGTACTGAGATGCACTCACAATCTAAACTAAGAATCACCACTTGATGTTGTCTTGCAAACACGAAGCGATGCCGAGCTAGGAGGCCTTCATTCCTCGAAGCGATTCCAGAGCCAATCCGGCAGCATAACAGTATAGTCGTCCAAAGATCCCCAAAATGATGCACAAGACTTCTCTTTATAATTTTCGTTTGACTTCACAAAAACCCTAAAATCAGCTTTTAGGTCAAAACCTCTCATCTCCTCAAGATGGCGTACTTCTCCTTTTTGGCTTAGATTTGATATTTTAAATAAATATCATGCTTGATAAATTCGCCCCTCATAACCTTGCTTTGACTTTGCAATAATTAAAATATTCATTTAATGAGGGCGCCACCCTCAAAGGCCCCTTTTTAAAACATCTTTAAGTCATTAATTCTAGGCCCAAGGTCAACATTAAAATATAATATTTAAATGTGCCTTTTAATTAAATAACTTAGCTTATCCCTCCGGAGGTGCACTGAAGCCAAAACTGAGCCAAACATCTGACCAAACTGAAGCAGGAAGTCAACCGAGCTGAACTCATCTGAAAAGCTGCCAAAAATAGAATTTACTAAAAATAGTAAATTCCCAAAAAGTACTCTGAATCCTGAGACGAACATACCACTGCGAAGCCCTCTGAAAACCCAGAAGGAATCCGTCATTAAAACTACCATCTCAGAGCAAAGACCTCCTCAAAATTAGGAAACCCTAATTTTAACTTCCGACTAGCCTTCGGGTTCCCAAAGAAAGGCTAACGGTCACTGAAAATGTCAGGCTTGGAAAGGGGACATTACAGTCCGCCCTCCCCAAGATTGCTTGTCCTCAAGCAATCGCAAACTAGGATGCTGCAATATCTCCTCACTTTCCCAAGTTGCATCCTCCATAGGCAGGTTCTTCCACTTTACCAAACATTCTCTGATAGTTCTATTCCTCAAGGAACGTTCTCTGACATCAAGTATCTCCTCGGGGACTAGAACCAACTCTCCTTCTTCGTCCAACGGTGGCAACTGTGAAGAAGCAACCACATTGTGTCCAAGTGCCTTCTTGAGGCGAGACACGTGGAAGACGTTATGCACTCTGCTATCTGAAGGTAGCTCTAATTCATAAGCTACAGCCCCAACCTTTCTGATGACCCTAAATGGCCCATAGAAGCGAGGTTTGAGCTTCTCAGCTCCACTCTTCTTGAGAGTAGACTGTCTATAAGGTTGTAAACGGAGATAGACCATATCCCCAACCTCAAAAGAACGCTCTACCCGCCTCTGATCAACATACAACTTCTGCTGATTTTGTGCAATCTGCAAATTATCCTTCAAGGATCTCATTATGTCTTGACTATGCTACAACAAATCGTTGGCTAAAGGTGCTTTGCTGTCACCAAACACCAAATCTGCAAAGCTAGGTGCTTCATACCCATAAAGTGCCAAGAAAGGAGACATTTTGATTGACATATGAAAAGTAGAATTGTAGCAGTACTCGCCTATATGCAGCCACTTAACCCAAGCTTTCTGCTGTTCAGACACATAATTTTTCAAGTAGCCTTCCAACCACTTGTTCACCACTTCTGTTTGCCCATCAGTTTGGGGGTGATAACTCGTGCTTGGAGTGAGCACAGTACCACTCATTCTGAAAACTTCTTGCCAAAAGGTACTTAGGAACTTGCTGTCCCTATCACTTACAATATTCTTTGGCAACCCATGAAGCCTAAACACTTCTCGAAAAAACAAATCTGCAACTTGTGCTGCAGAAAAAGTGCTGGTAATGGCAAAGAAATGAGCAAACTTGGTTAATCTGTCAACTACCACGTAAATGCAATCCTTCCCTTGGGCCTTGGGCAACCCAGTGATGAAATCCATTGAGATGCTTTCCCATTTTTGATTGGGAATTGGAAGTGGTTGCAGCAAACCGGCTGGCAATGTATGCTCATTTTTATTTGCTTGACAAACAGGACATTCCTGAATGTAGCGTTGAACCTCTCTCTTCAAACCTTTCCAAGAAAACCTTTCTCGGATCTGCCTATAGGTCTTGAAAAAACCTTGGTGACCAGCAACTGGAATGTCATGAAAATTCAAAAGAATCTTCTTCTTGAGCTTAGAATCAGCCACCAGAAAGATTCTTCCCTTATACTGAATCAATCCCTCAACCACCTGGTACTTTTCATCATGGAAAGTACCTTCCAGAATGCTGGTTGCAAACTGATTTTTGGCATAATCAGCAAGCAACATGTCTCTCCAATCTGCAGTAAGCTCACACAATGAGCTAAGATGAGGCCTTCTGGAGAGAGCATCGGCCACGACATTATTTTTCCCTTTGACATATTCAATGTCAAAGTCGTAAGCTTGAAGCTTACTCACCCATTTCTGTTGCCTCTCATTTAAATCCTTCTGGTGCATAAAATGCTTGAGGCTATTGTGGTCCGTCTTAACCACGAATTTGTTCCCCACCAAGTACTGCCTGAACTTGGCTAATGCATGCATAATAGCAAGCATTTCTTTATCATAGATTGAGTATGTCCTCTCAACACCCCGTAACTTCCTACTTTCAAACACGATAGGATGTTTGTCTTGCATCAGGACAGCCCCCACTCCTTCACCTGATGCATCACATTGCAGCTCGAATGGCTTGGAGAAATCCGGGATAGCCAAGACTGGGCACGAACTCATGATCTTCTTGAATTTATCAAAAACAATTTGAGCCTTTTCTGACCAAGCAAAGGCTCCCTTTTTGGTGAGATCAGTAAGGGGAGCAGCATTCTGTGAATACCCCTTAACGAATCTCCGATAAAAACCACAAAGACCCAGAAAACCTTTCAACTGAGTCAAACTCTCAGGGGGTGGCCAATCAACTACTGCTTTGATTTTTTCCGGATCCACCTTTACTCCCTCAGCACTGATTATGTGGCCAAGGTACAGTAACTCCACCATTCCAAATTCACATTTGGAAGCTTTGGCAAATAAGCTCTCAGATTCCATGATACTAAGCACTTCCTCCAAGTGCTTGAGGTGATCCTCCCAAGTCTTGCTGTAGATCAGAATGTCATCAAAAAATATCAGCACAAACCTTCGTAACTGATTCTGGAAGACACGGTTCATGCAAGACTGAAAGGTTGCCGGAGCGTTAGTCAACCCAAATGGCATGACTAAGAATTCAAAATGGCCATAGTGACATCTGAAAGCTGTTTTTTCCACATCTGATCCCCTCATTCGTATCTGATGGTAACCCGACCTCAGATCAATCTTCGAAAAGAACTTAGCCCCATGTAGCTCATCAATGAGCTCATCTATTCTAGGAATGGGGTATCTATTCTTGATGGTGCTTTGGTTCAAAGCACGATAGTCCACGCACATGCGCATGGTACCATCCTTCTTTTTCACAAGAACCACTGCAGATGCAAAGGGGCTCTTGCTTGGGCGTATGAAACCCATCTCCAAAAGTTCTCGGATATTCTTCTCGATCTCATCCTTTTGCCTCTTCGGATACCGATATGGAGTTGTGATCACCGGTTTAGCTCCTTCCTTGAGCTCTATGATGTGTTCTGAACCTCGATCAGGAGGAGGTCCAGGAGGTAAATCAGCAAATACTTTACTCTTCTTGGAGAGTAAAGACTGAATATCTGGAGGATGCTCTATTTTTGTTTCAGCTGGACTAGCTGGAAGAATCATGCACTCCGCAGCCCACTCCACTTGATCATGACGTATCAACTTCGCCATCCTCTTGAATGATACAATCCGAGGCCACCATTTGACATTCCTCTCAACACCACCTTCTTTCCATCGGATTGAAACTTCAACTCCATAGTTTGCAGATTTAGAGAGGTCTCTCCAAGAGATCGCAGCCATTGAATGCCAAGGACAACATCCGTATCTCCAATATTGACCACGTAGAAGTCATCCTTGACTTCGTAATTGCCCAATTGCATTGACATGTTCGGAATCCTCTTGGTGCATGAGATGTGAAACCCATCCGCAACCATAACTCTGAACCCTTCAAAGTCTTCTGTTTGCAATCCTTTCTTTGCCACCACAACTTCGTCTATGAAGTTATGTGTTGCTCCAGTGTCAATTAAAGCAACAATTCGCTGCCCTTTGATCATCCCACGAACTTTCAAAGACTCATTCTTTTGGAAGCTCGATAGTTGAGCCAATGTACCACCACTTTCTTTTTCACCTTCAGACTCTTCTGGAGTATTTTTTTCATCGCTGTCCTCAAGATCAGCTTGCTGATCAGAAAAATCAGAATTGCTTTCATCCGCTGTATAGAACTCAATTTGATGAATTTTAGCACCCTTTGGGCATACATGATCTTGGGACCATTTTTCCCAACAACGGAAACATAACCCCTTCCTTCGGAGTTCATTGATAGTCTCTGGATCCAATCTTGAGCCATGAGGTTTCTGTGGTTTAAACTCCTTATGGTGAGGCTTTTGATGAAACTTTTTTCCTCTATCCCCTTTGTGAAAAGCTGGTTTGGAATGGAACTTTGCTTTGGGAGCAGCCCACTCCATGTTTCTAGCTTTTTTCATTGCTTCTTGTAAGGACGGTGGATCAAAAGCTTTGATCCAACCCTTGAGTGGCTCCATCAATCCTTCAGTGAATAGGATCACTAATCTTCTCTCTGTGATTCCAGTGACCATAACTGAAAGTCTTTGAAACTCAGCTATGTAGGCTTCAACAGTGCCATACTGTCTCAACTGTGCCAACTCCCTAAAATGCACTTCTGGGTCCTTCTTCTCGAACCTCTCAATGAGTCTATTGGTGAACTCATCGTAGCTAGTGATAGACCCATGACCTAAGGTGACTAGGCCATGGTACCACCACTCATGCGCCACCCCATCTAGGTGTAGCGTAGCGAATCTAATCGCTTCTTCTTCAGCCATTGGCCTAAGAGCCAAATAGTTGTCTAGCTTTTGTAACCAAGCTCGAGCAGAATTATTATCGCTTCCATCAAAATGGGCAAGCGTAACCTTGTTGAGAGCTTGATGCCAGTCTCCTTGTGCTGGAGTTCTTCTTTGATCAAAATTTCTCCCTTGGCCTCTATCCTTCCTTCTATACTCCATGTAGTCATTGAAGGACATGTCAAGTTTGACCTCATCAGGAAGGGTGTCATACTCCGTACGGCCTATCCTCACCCTCTCCAAAGACGAAACATTTTCTTCGGGGTCAGGCTGTGGGTTAGCTGGTGCCAAAAACGTGGGTTTGAATGGTCTAGCAGAAATGTAAGTGTTGCTCCCTGAAGGCTGGGCAACATGACCATTGTGCTGGTTGGAAGCACTGTGCTCCCCGGCATGCCCTGTATTGTTTTGTGGAGTATTGGGACCCAATCTCCCCAACATGAGAGAAAACATATCCAACAAAGCATCCATCTTCTTATCTAGTCCTTGACCTAGATTGGCTGAATTGTCTATACCTTTCCCACTGTCACCTCTGTTGCCAGAACTTCTTTCATTATCCCCCATTTCTGTTTCTTGTGAAGGCTCCCAATTAGCCCTCAAAATCTCTGAAGCTGTTTGACCTTCTGGGGCTTGATGCAACTGTGACTGAACTGTGCCTCTCTTGTATACTCTTGCCAAATACCTCTGTTCTCTGTCACTCATAGAAAGCTGATTTCACAGGATGGCAGGATACGTGGCTCTGATACCACTGAAATATTCCGAGCCAATTTTTTCATTTTTTCAAATAACAGATTACAAAGCAGTGCACCCGTTAAGGTTAGAGAAAGAAACCAAAACGTGCAAGAAAGCAACTCTAACCAGAATGGCGCCGATGATGGCGAGCATTGGTCAGAGGATCTAAATGAAACTGCTTATGCTGTAACTCTAACCAGAATGGCACCGATGATGGTGAGCATTGGTCAGAGGGTCCTCTACGCTAAGTACAGAAAGGAACTCGACGTCAAGTATGTGCTACCCAATCCAAAGCGGAGTGAGGGGCGACCATATGACGGAGTGAATACAGAAAGCAAAGCTTGAAGGAAATGCTGAATACTGAAACTACTCGACACCCAGAATGTGCTTGCTCACCCAGAATGGGAAGTAGCTACCATAGGGCGGAGTTACAACAAATTCACTAGTATAGAAAGCAAGAACGTGAATTACAATTAATGACAAGCAATATTAAAGGATGCTGGTCAGTACTACTGCCAGATTACATTAAATAACTATTGCCTGCAATGTCAATATATTAGACTCTTTCCAGATAGAGTACTCAACGTTATTTCTGTTACAATCTCAAAATAAGCCACCATGCCAAAACCCAAGTCAGAAAATGCAGATTTCTTGGACTGTCATAAACAGATCTGCACTTTTCACAATAATCAGCAGCTTACATCCACAATGGTTTGTTCATAACTTTCTCAAATGTTATCCGATTGATGCAAAATAAGATGCATTATTCTCTCAAGGCATAGGCGTCCATTTCAAGACACTAAAACTGACCAAAGAGACCCTAATTTGATTTACACGGATTTCAATGCACTTCTAAAAGGTACGGCCAAGCTGAGAAACTCGACTTGACTTTAAAAAATCAATTCACAATATTAAAATCTGCAATTTGGAGAATGTGGGCGCCTAGGGCTAACACAGACAATGCAAAACTACCCAGAACTATATTTTTGTCTTTTTTTGACTTATGATTAAAACTTCAAATCTGTTGTCTAAACAATGCAATTTCCAGAACTTGACTAAAATGCAGAAAACAGAAATCTAAAGATTCGAAATGCAGATTACAATGCTCAATATGCAATAACTCACAAACTAGACTAAGAATCACCACTTGATGTTGTCTTGCAAACACGAAGCGATGCCGAGCTAGGAGGCCTTCATTCCTCGCGATTCCAGAGCCAATCCGGCAGCATAACAGTATAGTCGTCCAAAGATGCCCAAATGATGCACCAAGACTCCTCTTTATAACTTTTCAATTGACTTCGCAAAACCCTAAAATCTGCTTTTAGGTCAAACCCAATCTCCTCAAGGTTGGGCGTACTTTCTCCTTCAAGACTTAATAAATGATATTTTAATTAAAACATCATACTTTGATAAATGCGCCCATCATAATCCCTGCTTTGACTTTGCAATAATTAAAATATTCTTTTAATGAGGGCGCCACCCTCAATGACCACTTTTTAAACACAACATTAAGTCATTAACTCTAGGCCAAGGTCAACGTTAAAATATAATAATTAAAACGTGACTTTAATTTGAATGACTTAACTTATTTCTCCGAAAGTGCCCTGAAGCCAATACTGATGAAGTCAACTGATCAATCTGAAACCGGAAGTCAACCAACCTGAGCTCATCTGGAAAGCTGCCAAAAATAGAATTTACTAAAAATAGTAAATTCCAAAAAGTACTTTGAATGCTGAGACGAACATACCACTGCGAAGCCCTCTGAAAACCCAGAAGGAATCCGCCATTAAAACTACCATCTCCGAGCAATGACCTCCTCAAAATTAGGAAACCCTAATTTTAACTTCCGACTAGCCTTCGGGTTCCCAAAGAAAGGCTGACGGTCACTGAAAATGTCAGGCTTGAAAAGGGGACATTACATCAGGCAAGTAGCAAGGAGGAATAATCAAATCCAAGACAAGAAAATCTTTCAAGTTCAGAATAGAGGGAAAGATGAAGTACCTCAAGCACCTCAAAGTTAAAGAATGATATCAAGATGAATTGAAGAACAAAGTGGAGGTCTTTCTTCGGCGTTGACCCGGAGGGTGTTTTTCCAGCATACTCCACCCAACCGAAAATGCAATGACATCAAGGAGTAAAACCATCATCAAGCAGGACAAAGAAGTAGCCATGTCAATTCAAGAAGTTGAGGCGATGATGACCAGACTTAGTCTGTTTGCAATCGGAAGAACAAGAACAGTGTGAACGTGTTTCCAAGCGGGAATCTTCTAGAAGATGGTAGCCATTAATTGCTCATATATTACCCCACTCCTCTTGGTGGCGGTTTTTAGGGTGAATCTTGTTTAGGGCTGAAGTGGCACAATCTGGGCCATCCAGCCAATTGTAATCTAAGCCGTCCATTGGACTTGACCAGCTATATAAAGGGGCATCCCCCCTCATTCGTAATGGATTAGACAGTAGACATAGAGTAGAGAGACAACTTAGAGATAGCTTAGTGTAGATTGATAGTATAGTTTGAAGAAGAAGAAAAGTTTTTCCTTTAAAGCTTTGTAAGAAATTGTTGTGAATACTCTCAATAAAAAGAGTTTTCATTGATGATGATCTCGTCTTTTGTTGTGAGTAGCTAGCGAGGTTTCTTCATCCTTCTACTTCAGGTAGAATTTTAAAGTAAAGTAAATAGATTTTGTTTCATGCAAGTAGATGCTAGTTGTGGAATGTGGTGTTTAATTTGAGCGAGCTTCGCTTATCCATACCACTAGCAAGCTCACCGATGGTGGGTGCGCCTTGTGTGGTCAACTGGAATATCATGTACTTAACTTCGATCGTGATTTGTATGTTTATATGCGTCATTGTGATAGTATTTTCATGCTAAGTTGTGATCTGAACACCTTGAGCTACTCCTCTGAAGATTGCACTAGTTCTACGGAAGTTGTCTGAAGTGAGGCAAAGCAGAGCCTGGTTGAAGTTTGCGAGAATTGATCACCATGTCCCACGCCTTAGAGTAGATTAGAGCCTTCTTAACCCTGCACCATTTCAATTCGGTACTTTCTGGTTAGTATAGGAAACCCATGCTTCATAGACAAACCTTTCGAGCATTTGAATTCCTTTCTCCGTTGTTGAACAATTTCATAAGTCCCTTTGAAATACCAACAAATCACATTGAGCCAACTAAGACTATTCGCATTGAAGGAACCTTGGAGTTGAACGCATGAACTCTCTCGCAATCTTAGCGTGTTGGATACTTCGATCAAGAGAGAATAGGGTAGCCGTTGGCAACTTTATTCTGCGTTGGTGTGGTCACGAAAATCACATCAACAGAATTGGCGCTAGAAGGAGGGCAAGCATTGAATTGTTCCAGAGGCTGGAAGGAACTAGTATGAGCTTTGAAGTTCCAAATCAGAGATATGTTAGATCTCTCTTATGCCAAAAAATCCAAAAAAAGTAAAAAAATTGAAAATTTCCAAAAAAAGTAAAAAGTGGAAGTGGAAAATCAAAAAAGAGATTTCTCAATGGATGGGCACATTTCTTGCCCTCAAGACAGTCTTGCGGATATTGCTCAGATTCAAGAGAGATTGAATGCAAAGTTGCACCCCAGGAATTTGTCTAAGTTCGCTTTGCTAGGAAGATGTCGAATTCATGAGACCTCCCAGCACAAAGAAATCAGTTGCTTAACATTCCTCTCAAGGATAGAGCTTGTTCTCCAAGGGAAAATTTTCTTTTGGGATGTCCCCAAGCCAGGAGTATTGGATTTAGAACTTGATGATTATAGCATTCCAAAAGTTGTGGATGAGGCCTTCATGAGGTTCATACTTAGGATCCAAAATCAGATGGAGCTAGGCAATGTTTGTTTGAAAGGTGTTTTGCTCCCTCGTTGGTGTCGGATTCACAACGCACCTCATCCAGAGTTCACTTGCACAACATGTGAAGAATCATCAACTACGCCAGATGTCGCCTCGGATTACCAGGGCTACCATATGGATTCTTCAAAGACAAAGGATGAATTGAATATATCACACGAACATTTTTAGCACCAAATGAAGAGGGTACCTCAACATCATCCAACAAGGAGAATAAGTCACAACAGGATGATGTAATCGAGCTTGGGGAGCAAGCAGATGAAGATTGTTCCTACATCATGCTAGGACAAGAGGCTATTGGAGCAAAGATCAAAGAAGCAATGGGATATATCCAAGCAAGAGGAAACACCCAGGGCAACTGTCGGCATGCAAAAGTGAATGAATGTATAGAATTGCAAGATCATCAAGAACCAGGAACGAAGGACTTAACTCAAAGTAGAGATGGTGGGAAGAATTTTCAATGTTCAGTCACTCGAGGAGGAGAACGTGAAGAGGGAAGTGATTCCAGTACACTTCAAGAAGGAACGCTCCTTGATGAAAAGGTTCAAACATGCATAAACAAAATGGAAGAAATGATAAGCAGCTTAAGGCAAGATGATGTGTCTGAAGATCAATGGGCTATCAGGATGGGGGCAGAATATGAAATGCATTTTGCATCAACACCTGATCCATTATTCACAGTCATGGAAGAATTGCTTGATGAAATTGAAACACTACCTAATAAAGAGATAGAAAATGCAGAACAATTCAGGTTGGGGCTTGATCCATTATTAGGGATTCAAAAGGAGCCAGCGCATGAAATAATCCAAGTTTCCAAATGCCCTTTTGAATTGATTTCCCGCCACACTCCTCCCAGATTGGATCATCTCCGCGTTTTGAACGCAACAGGTTTGCTTCACCATCAACTTCGACCTCCTGATGAAGCAATGGACGACAAGCAAGAATGCAGGCTAGCTAATGAAGACCACTAGGTTATATCTTTCCCTACTATTGGCTACAAAGAATATCATTTTGATTATGGAGATTTAGGAAAGACAACTTGTTTATGGATCAATCATGGTCCGGATGAGTTACCCCAGTTACTAATCTTTCCTGAAGTTTTGCCTGAATTTCAAATTTGTCTTTTGAAAGAATATTTTTCCGAGTTTAAAGATAAGTTTGCAAAACTTTGCACCATGACTACTACTTTGCTATTACTACACATCCTAAGAAATCATGCTAGGAGTTGTATGTACTTGGGTCTTTTGATTGTTGTTTGCTTAAAGTTTTTGTTTTTGTTTAGATTAGTTGCCTTTGCTTTCGTATTTTAGTTTGCTTTCAATAAACGGGGATCCCATTTGTGGGGGGTGTTGTGTTGTTTTCGCCACAATCCGACACAATGTTAGTCCATTTCTTGGATAATCATTCAGGAAGTGCTTTAGATTCCGAGGTTGTTCTTTCAAGTCTTATCATTTGGTTAGGATTTGTACTTGACTCGGAAGGGAATCATCTATTGTGTCTTGACACCAAGTCTCATGATTACTATATTTTACACACATAATTAATTGCTCTAAGTCATTGAGGTTTCTTAGGAAAAGTCGTGGCAGGTGAAAAATTTTAAATCCTACTTAATCACCCTTGTAATTCTCAAACCCATTGGAGGCTTCACTGCTTTCCAGCCAATAAAAGAATTGACAAAATATCAATATGGAAAAAGGAAAAGAAAAAAGTGCTAAAAAGAAATATCAAAGAATTTGGCTTTGGGAATATGTGAGTAACTCCATCAAGGCTATAGACGCCTGGCTGGCAATAGAGCAATACTCGTGAGAATTACAGGATGCGTTTGAAGTTAGGATCATTATGTAGCTCGTCACGACGGATTCTAGGAACTTCAATGGTCTTTTGAGTTGGAATGAATGCATATGCACACACTTGTAATCAAAAGATGCAGTGCCTTGATCCAATTTAGGATTCCTCTTCCCTTTTGAGTATATCCCCTAGTCAGTTGATGGGTTGGAAAGAATTATCCAAAGGTTTTGAGTAAGGGATGGATTTTGTATTTGAAATGTTCAAGAACATTTATTTAGGTTGGGGCTAATGTTGTGACCTTTTTCACACATTGCCCCATTGCAAATGGGGACCCCCTAATTTTTGCTTCGTTTGGGTCTTTTGGCTTGATTTTGGTTGGTTTTCCTGTTGTCTCTCTCTTGTTCTGTCTGTCTTTCTGGGGATGTGCCCGTCTGATGTGAAATTTTGGCTAAGTCCGAGAATTAGGGTTATGAGTTTTTCGGCCAATTTGAAGTCAAGTGGAACAATCAAGTTGAACTCTAACCTTGGCGTTGCAGTCAGTTGGCTTCCAATAGGTTTCCAACTAAATTTCAATGAATTCCGACAACTTACTATTTTTAGTAAGTACCTAATTTGGGACGTTCTCTCAGCACTTTTGAAGTTCTCTCAGTCACACTACATCCAGAACATGCCAAGCTATCTGTCTGCAAATTTTGAGCTGAAACGGACAACTTTCTATTTTTGGCAGTCTAGGCTTCAAGAGCAGATTTTAAGGTTTATATGCAAAGTTCTTCAATGCATGTATGGAGATTCTTTTTGGGTTTTTTGAGACCTACGCAGTGATATAACATGCAAAATGAGACGATGACTTTCAGTATTCAGCCTTCAAGGGCTATTTTTAGGATTTGCATATCTGAACATTCCTTATGGATTTTTCGAGGGCTTCGCAGTGGTGTGACATGCAAAGCGAGATGATCAATTTTCAGAGACTTACTATTTTTAGCAGGTCCATTCCGGCAGCTGCCCAACGCATCAGAACCACAAACAGACCGAAGTGCAACAGAAACCAGGTCAAAAGGAGGACATTTGATATACATGCAAGTCAAATTAGGGTTTCTAGCTTCGGGACCCAAAATGAGGGGTAAAATGTCAAAATTTTCACAATCTTAGCGTGCTGGATACTTTGATCAAGAGAGAATGGGGTAGCCGTTGGCAACTTTATTCTGCGTTGGTGCGGTCACGAAAATCACATCAACAGGCGCCAACCTCCTAGGAGGCTTGTGCAAAAGACTTCACTCAATTCGGAGGTATAATGAATGAGTTATGAACATTTCATTGGTTTCACCATTGCTGGTTTACACTTTTAGTTTTCTGGGTTTTGTAATCACATTGTTTTATGTTCAGTTTTAGCCTTCAATTTCCAATATTTGAGTATTGAAACATTGAGAGAATTCTTCTTTACATATTAGAATTGTTTGCAATCATTGTAATACTGGTAATTTGCAGAATTCTTAATTGTAAGGTTGAGCATTAGTAGTACTAATCCAACCAGTTTGTTTTGGCTGCAATTACTTGTAATTTTCTAAGCAAACATTAATTACCATTGGATGGTTTACCGCCAGTGTGGAGAATTGAACTTGTATCTCTTTTTGTACCAACTATCAAGTGGTGAATCCCCACTCCTAAGTGGATGCCCGCCGCAGCAAAAGAATTAGTTAATTTGAGTTTTTATGGCTGGTTATCCGCCTAGTTATTTCAGTTTCTAATAATTATTGTCATATGTTAGCACCTCGCCCTCACTGGGATCTTGAGTGCACATTCTTGGGGTTGAGTTTTATCTTCAATTTCAATTGCATTCTATTTCTATATCAAGTTTCGATCCTAGGGATCCTTTGACCATATGCCCGCCCCTCTTCCTTAAGTGGTTTTAGGGTACATTCTTGATTAGAGTTGCTTTGATAGTGTTTTGGATTTGGCGCTAACGCTAATCAAGTTGGCCAAGTGTTGGTGATTGTGTAAAACTGTGGCAAAAAAATTGGTTAGCATATTTCAATCCAATAACAATAAACTACCATGAGCATACCCACAACAAACAACAAATGTGGTTGAATCTGCAAACGATGAAGCTCCAATGTTACCTTTGGCTAAGATCATCCTCCAACCAAAGTGAGGCCATCCTCTGATCTTTGAAATCAAATAGATTTTTTCCTCTGATCTCTAATAGATTTGTGTGTTTTCATCCTCTGATCTATGACAAATATGCAGGTTTTCGTCCTCAAATCCACAGGCTCAAAAACAAGTGCTCAAAATAGATTTTTAAGGGAATTTAGTAAGTATAGATGTTCATCCTAGATGAAAATATTTTCTTTTTTATATCCTCCACAAATAGAACAGGTTGAAAACCATGTCCACCTACAACTTCAAATTTGAATTGTGATCATGCGTGGGAAAGATTCCATTTTGAAAGTGATGGTGCCAAAAATAGACAACTAGAAACAATACAACACATGCTAGGAAATTAGGAAGGGAACAGAAACATAGGACAAAATATTGGGGATCAATCGTCGGCAATATCATGAGACTCAAACTATAGATCAAGAAGTTAGGGGTCAAGCAATAGGCATGCCAATAAGGGAAAATCACAAAGTCTAACAAGAAGAAGGAATGTCATGTCCCTTGAAATTGTGAAAATATGAATAACAAAATCCGATAAATATCGAAATATAAGTATAAGAAATTACTTTTGAAAATATTATTATAATTATAATTATTGAAATAAAATTATAATTATAAATATAAAATAAATAATACTAAATGGATATTGAAAATCATTGAAATATATAAATACTTAAATAAATAAACAAATCAAATATTAAATATATAATATTATAATAATAATCATCAATGATAATATATTTATTAAATAGATTTTAAGATCATTAAGTTAATGAAAGAGTGTTGTCTCCTCTCAAGCGGTGGGTCTAAAAGGTACGCTCCCTTTAAAAGGCTATGGAATATCTAAAAGGGAGGATAGCGGATCAGTGAAAAAGGGAGGATGAGTCAGACTCAGGTAGATCAATAAAAAGAATCGAAATAAAGGAGGGAACGATTAAAGTCGTTGATAATTGATTGGATATTGTCGATCAAGACAAGAATCTGGTGCAGCTACCTGGAACGCACAGAACAGATCAAGCTTGAGATTGCCGTCTGAGGAAATATCGAGTTGGGACTACCACCATTTACTTTGGCATCTAACTCAAAGATGTCCTACCAAGCAAAGATATCGGCCAAGGCACTTTGGAACTGTATTTTACGCAAGATGTCAAAATGGTTTACAAAGGAAACCATGCATAGAAGAAGCAAATGAGTATACGCATTCTCTGAAGCTTCCGCCGAATACAATTTCGTTGGAGTTGGGCGCGGCATAATATATTTGGCGGGAGTTGCTTGGCGATAACTAAACCGTGGAGCAAAGACAAGTTAAGGAAATATCTTTATTTCATTAGGGAAGCCTATGCAATGGGCATGTATGATATTCTGGAAGTTCGATATATTAGTTGAACGATGTTCTTCATAGAATCGTTGCTTGAAGAGAATTAGGCGTCACTTCATGTTAGTGAGAACATAATTAAAGTTATCGTGGTTAATAAGTGCCATCGAATGGAGAAAAGAAAAGACATCAAATAGAGGAGAGAATAAGAGGACGGTAAGTGAAATTATGGAAGGTTAAATATTCACGCCTTGGGTAAGGAAACGATTGTTTATTTATGCATATAGATGTAGATAAATTGGATTATAAATAATATGGCATGAATAATATATATAATATATGAATAACGATATAAGCAAGATTACATGAGCACTACTTACATAAATCATAATAAAATATATATATATATATACATGACTTCATTTAGGACTTAAGACACCAGCATTAAGTTCATTAGAAGTGATGTCATATACTAATGCAGATAGAATATATTTATATAAAATCTAGTGTTACGATGATTCAATAATAATGCTTGCAGCAATTATTGAGTCTTATAAATAGTGACTCCATTTATTGCTATGATGTTAAATAGTATAGGAGAACTCCAATGTACTTATGGAGCATACCCTAGAAGAATCATTCATATGAGTGATAGAAGAAATGATAAATTCTTTTGAAATATTTACATCATCTTTTAGTCATATTAGATTTTATCACTAAATTCGTTGATCTCTCACATACTGATGTCTCTTTGAGAAATACTATGAATGCAAGATTTGAGTTTAAGTGTCTCTGTCAAAAAGGGGACATTACAAGGAAAGAGAGGTGTTGGAAGAAAAAGCATACTCAAGAAGGGAAAACACACAACAGATTAAAATAGGGAAGACACAAATACACACCTAATATGTACAGACTTAGATTGATTGGAAATAGGACATGACACAATCAACATCATCTTCTTATGAATTGTGTAAATATTCAAGTTTAGAATGGCCTTGTTGTGTGTATAAAAGCCAAATATAAGCATGTTTAGTCATTGCCTTTGCTTATGGTTGGGAGCTTAATAAATATGTACAGTTCATGTCTTAGTGATACTTCCAAGCATTTCTACCATATTGTAAATGCATTTCTTGACTACTTAATGTTTTTGGTAAAACAACTCCATTTTCTAAATGTGTGACAATCTATAACTAGCTTGAACATATATTCATGACACAATTTTGAAGTTTTTATCAATACAAATTTTATTTCATTGCAAAAGACCTTGAAATGAAATGAAACAAAACGGAATTCCATTATATTAGGTAATTTCCCTAGCAAGACCATTAGCAAAAAAATACCAAATTTTAAAATCAACACAATCCCACCTTCTTTCTAATCACCATAATCCCACTATGCACAAGGTAAAAGCAAAGGGAAGTAAGATGTGAGTGAGTAATAATAATCACTTTCAAAGACTAGTGGCAACCAATCCAATTTACAATGATAAACAAAAGTTTCAATCAATGTCAAATGGCAGATAACAAGGAAAACTTGATCAATGCCAAATTGGTGGATTTTAGAAATCAACTCTTGGTGGCTATGCCATCCAATTGTTAAAAAATGGGTTGGCAGCAAGTCTTCTAAACCCTTTTACAAGTTTGATCCAAATATTTTGAATGATCTGGCAAATAAACCATCCAAATTTACAATCAGATGAATACAATAAGCTGGAATAACCGAGCAAGATTCTTTCACCCTTCAGTTTAAATACTTATTCAAACTGCAATAAGAAAAACCCAAAAACAACTAGAATATGTTGTATACTTCTGATACAATTATAAATCAGAAATTATTATGAAAGTAGTGACTAAATCATACCAAAAAAAACCTCCTTGAAGTCTTAACGCTAATATCACTCTGCTGATATGCTGATTTGGGGTCAGAAATACCCTTTTAAAACTGGATAAGAACTTGACCAAACTGTACAGCAGCTCTTCATCGATTAGAACAACAGCTAAAGATAAATAAAACTAAGGCTGCAATGGACTGCTCAAACCAATGAACTATCTTCTTAAACCTTCAAAGGCTGTGATCTTTATATGATTTACCTCTGACCTTGGCTGCAACATGAAATGGTATGGCAATATGGTAAAGTTGTGATTTCTCCCTTAGGGAATAATTAATTAAAAATATTTTCTGATTTCCTACAATGAACAGTCACTATTAACTCTTTGAAAGTAGCAATAAGATTTGCTAAGAGAAAATAAATTATATATCAATCACCTCCAAGCTGGAAGTCAAACCAAACTGAAATCAAACCCACACTAACTATGAAAATGACACAATAATGAAATCTGGAAAACACACCAACAATAATTTTGTAGTTTTGTGAATATATGTAATAGACAAGATGTCCCTCAACCCTAAGGTATGACGGTGAAAGCAATATTTTGTTTGTTTTCGTTGTTTTTTATTTTTTTGTGGTTTTTTGCAAATAAAGAGAAATTGCGATTTTGCAAAGAAATGCTTGGAAAAATAAAATAAAATACCAGAAGATTAAATATGACAAAATACAGCTTAGAATTTTGATGCCAGATGATTTATTGATCTTCCAGAATAATTACAACTGCAAGATTCAAACATTCAAGTAAAAAGGCAAGCTATTTATTGAGAACCTGAATAAGCTTGCAGGCACCTAAAAAGAAGCATGAGATGGTACGGCTAAATGAAGTAATGCAATCTCCCACCTCGAAATTGATGCAAAGGCTCCAGAAACCCTAGGCGTCCAAAATGATGAAGCCAGAAGACAAAAAGGCAAGGCATCCCAACTGCTGTAAAAGTACGGCCCAAACCAGCAAAGGAGAAATTCGTACCACCTTGAAACTTGTGCCAGATGCTGGATACATCACTGCCAATTAAAAGATTCATTGCTGGAGGTAAATCGATCCAAACTCTTGAAGAAAAACTTCACAATAAGCTCTGTAATGACCACTGAATGAAGCCACTCAACTGACAAGCTTCAACTAGTATCTCACAGTCTCAATATGTCTAATTCTGAAGAGGGAACGTTCTCCAAAATCCAATGATTTGCAAAATCCTTGTTTCACAAACCCCAATGCTCTAAGAGAGAAAAATAGACAAATTAGAATAATCATAACATAATGAGTTCGATTTGTCTTTGTGAAATAAATATCTTCTCTCAATAAGTCAACCCCAAAAAGCAAGTGAATGAGCATTTAAAATATTAATTAAATCGCCCTTTGAACTTGGGAGAAAATATTAAAATATGACGTCCCTTTTTAATAAATGATTATTGAGTAAATAAGTCATCAATAATCGTCCTTTTAATATAAAGTATTAAATTCTTTATATTATTCCATTGATATTTTAATATTTAATTAATTGACTTTATATTATAAAGTCACAACTTAAATATTTCTCCCAATATCATTAAATGCTTTGATATTCACTAACTCCTCACCAAACTGTCAACCTGGGTCGAAACTGAGCTGACCAACTGAACCAGGTGCCCTGCCAGAAATAGCAACTCCTGCCTGCCTGACTTACTATAAATAGTAGGTATCTGTAAATCACTCTGAAAGTGTCTGCCAAGGCCCAAACCTGAATCAACTGATGGAGTAATGTTCCCAAACGCAGGATAACTGCTAAAATAAATCTCTAAACACACTTGTCACCCTATAAGGGTCTGAATGATAGGCTAACCCCTGAATCAACTGCACTGCCTAGGAAGGGGACATTACAGTCCGCCCTCCCTGAAATTGGTTGTCCTCAAGCAATCTCAGCTCTGGATGTTGTAAAATCTCCTCTGACTCTCATGTAGCGTCCTCAACCAACAAGTCTCTCCATTTAATCAAATACTCTCTGATAAGCTGCCTCCGAAGATGTCTCTCTCTAACATCGAGGATGGCCTCACGCACTAATATTAACTTCCCCTTGTCATCAAGGGGTGGCAATACTAGAGAGGGAATCACATTGTGACCCAACGCCTTCTTCAGGCAAGAAACGTGAAACACATTGTGAACCTTGCTATCCGTCGGTAAGTCCAACTCATATGCAACCTTGCCCACTTGTCTGATGACTCGAAATGGACCATAGTAACGATGTTTCAACTTCTTTGCACCACTCTTCCGCAGAGTGGACTGACGGTAAGGCTGTAACATGAGATACACCATGTCACCCACTGCAAAGGAACGCTCAACCCTTTTCTGATCAGCATATTGCTTCTGTTGATTTTGTGCCCGCTGAATATTGTGCCTGAGAGACCTCAAAATATCTTGCTAATCCTGCATCATATCACCTGCGCTAGGCACTCTGCTATCACTCAACACCAAATCCAAAAGGTTGGGCGCCTCATAGCCATATAATGCCATAAAGGGCGTCATTTGTATAGTCATGTGGTGAGTAGAGTTATAACAATACTCACAGAGGTATATCCACCTCACCCAAGCTCTCTGCTATTCAACTATATAATTAAACAGATATCCTTCCACCCACTTATTGACAATCTCCGTCTATCCATCTATCTTTGGATGGTAGTCGGTACTAGGTGTCAGTTGGGTCCCACAAAGTCTGAACAACTCCTGCCAAAAGTTGCTCATGAACCGACTATCTCGATTGCTAACTATAGTCCGAGGCAAACCATGTAACCTGAATACCTCTCTAAAGAAGAGCTCTACAGTCTGCAATGCTGTGAATGTAGTGGTGATCGGAAAGAAGTGTGCATATTTTGTCAGCCGATCAACAACCACGTAAATACAATCTTTCCCTTGGGCTTTCGGCAAGCCTGTGATGAAATCCATTGATAAACATTCCCACTTCATGTTAGGTATCGGAAGTGGCTAAAGCAAACCAGTAGGATATGTGTGCTCCTGTTTGTTTTGCTAACAAATAGCACACTCTTGCACATACTAAAGAATGTCAGTCTTTAGCCCTTTCCAAGTAAACCATTCCCATACCAACTTATATGTTTTGAAATAACTGGGATGGCCCACCATAGGAAGATCCTGAAAGGCTTTCAGAACTGTATCCTTCAACTCTAAATCAGGAACCAGAAAAATCCGTCCCTTGTAAATAATCAAGTCATTCACAACGGTGTACCTACTATCCTGCTTTGTCCCATCAACTATGCTAGAAGCCCATTGGTTCTTAGCATACTCTGCAATAATCCTATGCCTCCAATCCTCAGAGATTTGTGCCATAGCATTCAACTGAGGTCTGCGAGACAATGCGTCAGCTACAACATTTTGTTTCCCCTTAATGAAGGTGATATCAAAATCATATGATTGCAGTTTACTGACCCATTTTTGTTGCCTTTCATTTAAATCTCACTGTCCAAGGAAGTATTTCAGGCTATTGTGGTTTGTACACACACTGAATTTATTGCCCACCAAGTATTGCCTGAACTTAGCCAAAGCGTGCATAATGGATAACATCTCCTTGTCATAAATGCTATAAAATCTCTCAGGACCCCTAAGCTTCTTACTCTCAAAAGCAATAGGGTGTCTATCCTGCATCAATACGGCCCCAATGCCCTCTCCTGAGGCATCACAATACAAATCAAAAGACTTTGTAAAGTCAAGTAGTGCTAGAACTGGACACGAAGTCATAATCACCTTGAACCTGTCAAAACATTCTTGAGCCTATGGTGACCAAGCAAATACCCCTTTCTTTGTCACATCAGTAAGGGGTGCGGTGTGCCGTGAGAACCCGCAAACAAATCGTATGTAAAAAACACCTAACCCAATGAATCCTCTGAGCTGGGTAAAGTTCTCTAGTACTGGCCACTCTACTATAGCTTGAACCTTCTCAAGGTCCATACTGACTCCCTTGGCACTGATGATGTGCCCAAGATACAACAACTCAGCCATGCCTAGCTCACACTTGGACTCCTTGGCATACAAGGACTCCTCAACCAAAATACCCAGAACTGTATCCAAGTGAGCTAAATGCTCCTTCCATGACTTGTTGTACACCAGAATGTCATCAAAGAAGACCAACACATATCTCCACAGCTGAGAACTAAAAACTTTGTTCATTGTAGCCTGAAAGGTAGCAGGGGCGTTGGTTAGACCGAAAGGCATAACCAAGAACTCGAAGTGACCGCAATGGCACCTGAAAGCGGTTTTCTCTATGTCTTGCTTCCTCATCCGTATCTGATGGTACCCGGATCTCAAGTCAATCTTCGTGAAGAAGATAGCACCGTGCAACTCATCAATCAACTCATCAATGCGGGGTATAGGGTACCTTTTTTTGATTGTTCTCTTATTAAGCTGGCCGTAATCTATACACATCCATAGTGACCCATCCTTTTTTTTCACCAATACAACCGATGAAGCAAAAGGTGACTTGCTAGGTCTAATATGCCCCATAGCCAACAACTCAGTGATTGTTTTCTCTATCTCATCCTTGAGGTGTTTCAGATGTCTATAGGGTGTGATCATAAGGGTTTTGCACCCTCCAACTCGATAATGTGCTCGATGCCCCTGTCTGGAGGTCTGCCAGGTGGAATATCACTAAACACTTTAGAGTGTTTAGTCCTCAACATCTAAATGTCAGGATGGTACTCAACCTTCTGCTGCTCCTGCTGTGCTAGTAACAACATGCACTCTGCAGCCCAATCTACCATATCATGATGAATGAGCCTCTCCATTCTTCTAAAAGATACCACTCTCAAATTATTATCTCTGATGGCCTTTATAACATGTGGTTTCCCATTTACCTTGAACTTAATCTCCATGTCTCGAAGATTGAGTGTGAACTCACCCAAATCGTGAAGCCATGCCATCCCAAGTACCACATCAGTATCTCCCATATTAACAACGTAGAATTCAGCCTTGAACTCATAGTTGTTAAGCCGCATCGGAAGATCTGTTATCCTTCTATCGCATTTGAGGGTGTACCCATCAGCCACCTTGACTCAAATACCCTCAAACTCCTTTGTCTATATGTCTTGTCTCTCTACCAACCGTGTATCTATAAAGTTATGAGTAGCACTGGTGTCAAGTAGAGTGATCACTTTCTGACCTACTAGGAGCCCACGTAGCCTAAAAGATCCATCTCTCTGAAGACTAGTCAAATGTGCCTCCTGCAACTTCCTTCCTCCCTCATTTTCACTGTCATTTTCAGACCTTTCATCTTCTAAATGCTCTAAATCAGCTTGCTGCTCTGACAAATCAGATTCCTCTTCACCCTCATAAAACCACTCCATCTAGTTATTTTTCACTTTAGGACGAAGAGGGCATACATGCTTTTCATCATAAGGTGCCTTGCACCAAAAACAAACTTTTTCTTGTGTAAATCATTCAATGTTTCCCTGTCAAATAGTGGTGCATTTCGTTTCTTAGGATCAGGTGGATCCTTCTTCCTATCAAATGACCTATTCCTGTCAAATGATCTATTAGGCCTTGTATAAGGTGTTGAGCCTGAATAGAACTTGCTGTGAGGTGCTACAAGCTCCATACTGCATGCCTTCCTCATTGCCTCCCGAAGAGTAGGAGGATCAAATGCCTAGATCAAATGCCTTGCCCCAACCTCTCATCGGCTCAAACAATCCCTTGATGAAAAGAATGACAAGTCTTCTCTCTTAAATACCTGTCGCCATGGCTGCAACCCTCTGGAATTCACCGATGTAAGAATCCAAACTGCATGTCTGCCTGAGCTGAGCTAGCTCCCTGAAATAAAGTTCTAGATCCTTTTTGTCAAAACACTCTATGAGCCTGCTTGTGAACTCTGGTAGGTGGTAACCGTGTGATGACCAAGTATGTACATGTCGTGATGCCACCAGTCATGCGCCAACCCATCAAGATGCAATGTAGCAAACTTAATGGCCTCGTGCTCCTGCATAGGTCTCAATGAGAGGTAATTGTCTAACTTTTGTACCCAAGACCTCGTTGAACTCTTATCTAAGCCATCAAAGTAAGACAAGATAATCTTGCTGACTGCATGCTGAAGATCCCTATTCACTTGTGGCTGTGGCTGCTGGTGTTGAGGAGTTCTATGATCAAATCTACCTCCCGCTCTAGGTTTATGCACATCCATAAACTCATGAAAAGACAAAGACTGCCTGATCTCAGGTGCCAATGTCCAGTACTCTCCAAAGAATTTGGTCACGTCTGCCACCGACATGCCATGATATGGATGAAACTCAAGCTGGTGACCCTGTTGCTCTACCTCCAGAGTCGAAGGTGCCTCTCTAGATATAAACGTAGGTTGTCCAAGCCTACGCTCATGTAGGATAGGTGACGACTGTCGCTGTACTGACACCAGTGGTTGGTCTATGCCTGCAGTCCCGCTCGTCTGTCCTATCTAAATGTAGTGCTGCTGAGGCGGAGTACACTGCCTCATCATGCCCATCAATTGAGACATCATTTCCATCATATTGTCATGCCTTCGTCTGAACTCATCATCAGAAATCTCACTTTCGGCATGTTTTTTCCCTGGATCCCTATGTACCTTTGTAGGAATCTCATGATATGCTATAAGTGTAGTGACACTGTTCTCATTGCTGTTAGAACTGGATCTATGTATACCCAAAACCCCGGACACTGTTTCACCTTCTGGAATAGGTGGACCTGTCCAATCTTCTACTCTGCTTATTCCTCTACCCTTATTGTAAAAGATAATGTCTCTACTCATGAAAAAGCATCAAAAAAGCACACATCTGACTGAAAAAGCAACTGAAAAAGCACAGGATGGCAAGAAAACTGTGCCCTGATACCACTGTAAGAGACTAGGTGTCTCTCAACCCTGACGTCTGGTAGTGAATGCAATTTTTTGTTTGTTTCATTGTCTTTTAATTTTTTGTGGGTTTTTGCAAATAAAGAGATTGAGATTTTGCAAAGAAATGCTTGGAAAAATAAAATAAAATTCCATAAGATTAAATATGATAGAATACAGCTTATAATTTGATGCCAGATGATTTATTGATCTTCCAGAATAATTACAACTGCGAGATTCAAACATTCAAGTAAAAAGGCAAGCTATTTATTGAGAACCTGAATAAGCTTGCAGGCGCCTGAAAAGAAGCATGAGATGGTACGGCTAAATGAAGTAATGCAATCTCCCACCTCGAAATTGATGCAAAGGCTCCAAAAACCCTAGGCGTCCAAAATGATGAAGCCAGAAGACAAAAAGGCAAGGCGTCCCAACTTGCAGAAGTACAGCCCTTGCTGCTGTAAAAATACGGCCCAAACCAGCAAAGGAGAAATTCGTACCACCTTGAAACTTGTGCCAGATGCTGGATACATCACTGCCAATTAAAAGATTCACTGTTGGAGGTAAATCGATCCAAACTCTTGATGAAAAACTTCACAATAAACTTTGTAATGACCTCTGAATGAAGCCACTCAACTGACAAGCTTCAACTGGTATCTCATAGTCTTAGTATGTCTGATTCTGAAGAGGGAACGTTCTCCAAAATCCAATGATTTGCAAAAACCCTTGTTTCACAAACCCCAATGCTCTCAGAGAGAAAAATAGACAAATTAGAATAATCATAACATAATGAGTTCGATTTGTCTTTGTGAAATATATATCTTCTCTCAATAAGTCGACCCCAAAAAGCAAGTGAATGAGCATTTAAAATATTAATTAAATCGCCCTTTGAACTTAGGAGAAAATATTAAAATATGGCGTTCCTTTTTAATAAATGATTATTGAGTAAATAAGTCATCAATAATCGTCCTTTTAATATAAAGTATTTAATACTTTATATTATTCCATTGATATTTTAATATTTAATTGATTGACTTTATATTATAAAGTCACAACTTAAATATTTCTCCCAATATCATTAAATGCTTTGATATTCACTAACTGCTCACCAAACTGTCAACCTGGGTCGAAACTGAGCTAACCAACTGAACCAGGTGCCCTGTCAGAAATAGCAACTCCTGCCTGCCTGACTTACTATAAATAGTAAGTATCTGTAAATCACTTTGAAACAATGCTCCACAGGGTTTCGGGGACGGGGAGTACCCGGTACGGCGGGATGAGTTTCTGGTACGGGGGTACTTTTGGGTCATTTTTTAGGGGACGGCAAGGGACGACTGACAAAAAAGTAGGGAAATTTTTAAAATATAGAGAAAATTCAAAAGTTCATAGCATAACATTGATAAAGCATTCATTCTAGACATTGTATAAGCTTAATACATATCATTAGACTTGAATTGAGATTTCACATGAGAATTGACAAACAAATTAACAAAGTTCAAATGCTTTTCATTATAAATGTGCATACATATCATATAAAAGTCTGATAATTATAACCAAAATGCCCAAAGGCTCCAAGTCTCAACTATGAAATGACATGATAAACATAAAACTAAGAAAATATATCGCTGTCCATGGTCCCTAATCAGCAGAAGGTAGGTCTAAATCAGCATCGCCCTCGCCATCAGAGCTCGAGTCTAAGTCAGTGTCAGTGTCCATGTCAATAGAAGGATCTGTCTCAACCAATGGACACCAACCAATCCCTCATGTGCATCCTCCTCAATCTGCATAGCATCTTCGGGATTAACATCCCAACGTAAGGCTGGAGTCTGACGATACTCACTAGATTGGCGATCCTGTAAGCGCAAAGCACTGTGTACTGCCACCAACTTCTCCGATCGTCTAGAGGTAAGGCAGTTCCTCTTGACTGATTGGATGAAGCTATATGTGGACCAATTCCTCTCTGCAGCAGAGGAACTGGCAACCTGTGAAAGAAGGCGAACAGCAAGTAATCTCAACTCTGGTGCATCCTTCCCATGCCACATCCACCATCCAATAGGGTCGGTTTGAGCCAATGTAGCTCTATCCATCCTCGCCTCTGGTTTGCCGAAGGTTGGACCACGAAGATTGGCAAATGCAAGCCATTGTGTGCGAAGTATGGTAGATTCCTCTGAAGTATACATTTTTGTAAGGGCCCTCATGAAGCCTTCTTTCACCTCTTCATCATGAGATGGAGCCACTCTCCCAGGCCTCGGTGCATACCATTTCGAATTGAGAGCATAGGCTGCCATATGAAGCAGGGTGTTCATAATGTCCCACCGTTGCGTCACAATGGGCCTAAGATGCTCCTCATAAAACGCTAAAGAAGGGTCCTTGCTATAAATTGCTTGCTTGATCTGTCCAAGCATACTATCAAAGGTCTCATAAATCTCTCCAAGGCTAGGAGAGTCAGTATCAGCATATCTAATAACTTGCACAATAGGCTGGATGAAGGAGCATACATAACTGCAAGTGCAAACAAGTTACAAAAATTAAAATCAGCTAGGTTGCTAGCCTATAAATATTAAACAATAAAATGAAAATCAGCAACAATAAAATTTAATAATTCAAATTGAAATAAATAATAAAATCAACAATGCCAATTTTCTTACCTCATTGTGGACCACCAGTCATCATCAAGGATTTTTTGTTTCACCCTTTTTCCCTCCACTGTGCTTGACTCTTGCCATCTACCCCACTCTACATTGACCATCATTACTTGTAGAGCCTCTTGGACCTCAAGCATCCTCTCCAATAAAATGAAGTAGCTGGCATATCTAGTCTCCACGGGCTTGAGGAATTCCTTCCTCGAAAATGTTCTAAACAAAGCAAGTGAAGTCTGATGGTTGCAAATGAACATTTGCACCTCTCTAGCCTCTGCAACCACTGCCTTCACCCAATCTATCTTCCCAATGTCCTTCAAGGTATTGTTCAATGCATGCACGCAACAAGGGGTCCAAAAAATGTGCTTATAAGCACTCTCCACCATCAATCCAGCTAATTTACACACACGGGCTGAATCGGTCACTACCTGGCAATGGCATATCATCAAGTTGATATGAGATTACTAGATTAGTATAGAATATAGATATCAAAATGAAAATTTTAAATAACTATGAAGAAAATCAAAATAAAAAATAAGAACGAAAGAAAATCAAATTAAATCATACCTGCACAACATTAGAGGCTCCAACCTCCTCTATAGCATCTCTCAAAATCTGAAATTGGAAGGTTGCATCCTTCCTTTTGCCTGAACAATCTACAGCTCTAAGAAAATAAGAGCCTGCTGTACTAGTGACAATAAGATTGATGAGTGGCCGATGTTTGATATCGGTCCACCCATCCATGATTATGGAGCAGCCATCTGTCAACCATGTTTGTCTCATATCCTCCATCAAAATACTCACCTTGGAGTACTCTTTATCAAGAAGGGTGGTGCGTAACTTAGTTTCTCCAGGTGGAACATATGAGGGACCAGCAACTACAATATCTTTGCACATTTGTTTAAAATATGGTGAACGTGAGACATGAAATGGTATGGCATTAGCATAAAAAAACTTGGCAATAGAGGAATCAGCCCCATCTTTTACTGTAACATTAAACATATCAGCAACATTCATACTCCTTTTCTTTCCTCTAGTAGAATCCTCCCCCACATGAGAGTGAGAAGCTGAAGCAACATCTACTGATGGTGTAGGCATTCCCATACTAGGCTGCAAACTCTCAACTGAAACCCCTTTACTTAATGCCTCCCCCTCCATATGCAATCTAGTTGCCTCAATTTTTTGTTGTTGGGTTATTTTTCTACACCCTTTCACCCCTTGACCACCAATCCACAAAAGATGGCAATAAACTCTCGTATAGCTGCCCCTATATTGTTTGTGGCACAAATGACACTCCCATACTCTACTACCCCCCGAATTTTTTTTCTTCTCTTTATCAACTCTTGTTGCAAATTGTAGTAGAGGTTTTTTGGGGTTAAATGGGCCTTTTGCCCATTTTTTGAGGATTTCAGATGGACATTCAAATGGGTTTGACTTTGAACTTGCTGACCCTACTCCACTCCCACTCTCTGAACACCCCCCAATGTTTGCAGTTGCACTACCTCTATGTCTATTTCTTGTTCTTTGAGTTTGAGTTCTTTCTTGCATTTGGATTTCAATATCCTCACTTTCACTATCACTGCTGCTACTCATGGTTGTTTTCTAAATTTTTATGAAGTTTTTGATTTCAAAGAGTTGCAAGTTCAAAAAAACAAGAAGTAAACACTAAATGCCAAATGGCAAAATGCCCTTCCTATGTGTTGAAAAACTTAAAAAAATCTTGCAAAAATTAAAAACAAATAGCAAATACAAAACAAAGATGAAAAACATACCTCTAATATGCTGGAAATGATGCCCCAAGTTCCTCTTCAAACTGTTGTTCTCTCCTTCACTCAGCTGCTCTACTTTTGCTATGCTTCACTTCACAAGGCAAGAAGTAAAAATGAGTTGATTTTCTCATTTTAGGCCACATATAAGGCACAAATTATGTTAACAAGCATGGGGCGTCCCTTGTGGGCCCCCCCATACCTTTTTTTTAATTTAAAAAACTTTATTTTTTTTTAAAAAGTGTCTGATTTTTTTCTGGGCCGTAGGGTACGGCTAGCCGTACCCGGTACGAACGAGGGACGGCTAGGCCGTTTCGGGTACGCCTAGCCATACCCTACGTCCCCTACCAATGAAAAAACGTACCCGGTAAGTACCGGGTACTTCAAGGCCAAAAGGGGGCTGCTAGGGGATGTTTCCTAGCCATCCCCGCGTCCCTGTTTCGTACCTGGTACGAGAAACGGTCAAAAAAGCCAGGGGACGCATCCCCGTGGAGCATAGCTTTGAAAGTGTCTGCCAAGGCCCAAACCTGAATCAACTGATGGAGTAATGTTCCCAAACGTTGGATAACTGCTAAAATAAATCTCTAAACACACTTGTCACCCTACAAGGGTTTGAATGATAGGCTAACCCCTGAATCAACTGCACTGCC
Organism: Sequoia sempervirens; assembly: GCA_007258455.2. Classification (NCBI taxonomy): domain Eukaryota; kingdom Viridiplantae; phylum Streptophyta; class Pinopsida; order Cupressales; family Cupressaceae; genus Sequoia; species Sequoia sempervirens. The sequence goes on from VDFB02353493.1 coordinate 127,634,711, forward strand.
TAGGAAGGGGACATTACAATATATCAACATCATGCAACAAACTGAAATCTTCACACCAATTTGAAATCTAGAAATTTAATACAAATCAGCTCAATGGCAACCCCTAGATGCAATTACTCCTTCAGAATGGAGGGTTTTTATCCTCAACTCCATTTGCCAATAGGGTTTTTGTCCTAGGGCAAGAAATGAACACAAAGGCTCTATTTCAAAAACATTGGTTTGATAAACATATTGATAGGGAGTTGTGAATGAGCCCTCTATCCCTTTTAAAAAAACTCCCAGGGAATTAAAATTAAATTATTTACCTTTTCCCTCCCAAAATCTAACTTTAAATTTACCTTTTCCCTCCCAAAATCTAACTTTAAATTTACTTTAATAACTCTAGCCAAAAATAATTAAAATAACACTAAGAGTTACAAACTTACAAAGGCTTTATTGTGCCCCATTTAGGTGGCATGGAAATAATAAATAAAGTTGCAAAAGTTACAATAAGTCCAAGCTTAATTATTATTAAAATAATTTCTCTAACCCAACCCATTAGCCTATGGGAAATTAGAAAATAGATTAAGGAACCATTTTGCACACTGAGGACCAAAAAGGGGACATGACATTAGTATGACAGCATCTCAGTTGGGGAAAAACTAAACATTTGAATAAAACTACTACAATGACTACTGATTTATGCTCTTTGAAAATGTAACTATTATATTTAAGACATTAAAAAAATTAATGTGTAAAATAAGAAGGAAAAATACTAAAACATTCAAATATTCAAATGACTTTGATTACACTCATTTCACTTCTCACATGCAACAGGCCTTGCCTTTAAAAGGCTGAAAATGGTCTCATACCTATTCTTCCAATCAGTAGTGTATTAACAAGTAGACAACTTCAAGAGAAATTGTAGAAGAGAAAATGTAACTACTATATTTAAGACATTAAAAAAATTAATGTCGTAAATAAGAAGGAAAAATGCTAAAAAATTCAAATTACTTGGGTTGCAGTCATTCTTGTCAACACATCAAAGATATCACTTCTCACATGCAACCTGCCTTACCTTTAAAAGGCTGCAAATGATCTCGTGCCTATTCTTCCAATCAGTAATGTGCAAACAAGTAGACAAGAGTCCAAGAGAAATTGCAGAAGTCCACTGCTTGTACTCATGAGCATCTTGACCCAACCAATGTAAAAGGAACTCTGCTGCATCAGGAGCCAAACTATGCACAGAAGAAGGCAAAACCTGAAAGATGTTTAAGAAATGATAATATGAAAATCTTTACATAGTGAGATACAGTTTTAGCAACAATTATAATGAACACACAAATACAGACTATAAAAGACATGGTTGAGCACACTATAACAGCTTAATGACTTCAAAGAGTAATCATGCTAATCGAATCTTTTAATGGTGAAGGCAAAACAGAATAAGCTAAATGTCATATAACAGATCTGAGTTTATCTCTTGAGACTTCTCCATTTAGATTCCCATGGCAAGTGCATAAAAACATAACCTCATGCATATGTATGGTGGACTTATCTACCTGATTATGGCTGTGATATAATGCAACATTATGGAGTTCATCTGAGATGCATATCAAATATAATAATTGTCTTACCTAGACTCCTACAGCTAAAAACTAGTCATAAATAGAGGCCATAACTTTTGACCCAAAAGGCTGTTTGGGCCTGTTTTTTAAAATGTTGAGCTCAAAGAGATCCACGTATCAGGAACCCCTAGAAGTGATGTTGAACAACCTAGAATTATTGTTAGGCCCTAAATTGATCTCTATAGCCCAAAAATCAATTTTTGCTGCTATATAGTCTGAAATTTGCATTCTTTTACATTTTGAACACTAGGAGCATGTTGAGACACCTTCCTAACAATCAGTACTATGTAAATTCATGCATAATCATAAGGGCCTCCAAGGAAATCGACTGACAATCTATTTTCTATGAATATATATGAGTATCCCTAGAGCTCTTTAGGGGTGGAATTTAAATGGGAGCATAGTAACGAGACTTGGACTCAGCTAGGGTGACTTGCCTCGGGACTCGAGACTCGGCACCCGGACTCAACACAGACTCGGCAAAATGAAAAAACCCTAGAAATTTAGAGATTTTTAAGGATTTAAAACTTGTTTCAAGCACCCTTTATTGAATAAACCTTAAAGGTACAATAACACCATTAAATAGAAGCAAATTTGATCACATACACAAGGATACATCGATCAAATAAGTATAAAGTACACAAATTGTAGCTGAGCTGCTGAAGGAAATAGCACACTTAGATATATAAATACAATCAAATGTATACAAAACTCATGGAATATGAAATCTATGACATCAAATGTTCCAAATAAATATGAAATATCAAAACAATAACTACAAGTCTATGGCAACAACATCCTCCCTACGAACGCATCTAAGGTGGGTCCTAGATGATGTAGCAACAGCAGCCATAGTCTCTGCTTGTGACTCCATGCCACCCTCACCAACATTAGTTGTGGATGTGTTTGCTCGTGCTTTAGCCTCCTCCTTTGCCATGGCTATAGCCTCAGCCTCTCTATCTGCCCGGTCAACCCAATCAAGGTCCTCGTCACTAACACAAGTATACATTGATCATATAAGTATAAAGTTATAAACACAAATTGTAGCTAACCTGCTCAAGGAAATAGCACACTTAGATATATAATCAAAGACTCAAATGTATAGAAAACACATCGAATATGAAATCCATGACATCAAATGTTCCAAACAAATATGAAATATCAAAAGATTCAAAATAATAACTAGAAGTCTATGGCTCAAAGGAGCCTGCATCCTTCCTACGAATGTGTCTAAGATAGGTCCTAGAGGATGCAACAGCCATAATCTCAAGTATTAGGGAAATTGCCCTAATGGGGTTGAGAGGTAGTGCCCTTTGTGGGGGTCTAGGCGCAATGCCTCTAGTGGGGTTGAGGGGCAACACCCCTCGTGGGGATCTATAATGGAGGACATAGCGTCCTATAATGGAGAACCTTTGTGTTCTATAATGGAGGACATAGGGTCCTATAATGGAGAACCTGTGTTCTATAATGGAGGACCAATGTGTCCTATAAGAGAAAACTAATGTGTTCTATAATAACGGGAGGGGGGTAGGGACAAGTAGACCCAAAGGGGTCAAATCATAAGAGAAAGGGCAAGGGTTGGCATGATGGATCCTAGGTTCCCCATCAGTTCATGTGCCCCACACTCTCTTATGGTTGAATCCTACAAGGATAGTAGAATGCCTTTGATCGAGCTAACGATTGACCATGAGTTTCCTAACATTTAAATCTACTACTTATTATTGGGGGAAATGACTATGATCTGCTAACTAGTATAAGGAAGGTGAATGATTCTAAATTGTGTGCTTGAGCTGGTTGCTTGCTTGCTTAAGCCACTTGCCTGTGTGCTTGAACTACTTGCTTGTGTGCTTGAGCTAGTTGTTTGCTTGCTTGAGCTACTTGTTTGCCTGCTTGAGCTACATGCATGTGTGCTTGAGCTGGTTGCTTGCTTGCTTGAGCTACTTATTTGCCTGCTTGAGCTACTTGCTTGTGTGCTTGAGCTGGTTGCTTTCTTGCTTGAGCTACCTATTTTCCTGTTTGAGCTACTTGGCTGTGTGCTTGAGTTGGTTGCTTACTTGCTTGAGCTACCTGTTTGCCTGCTTGAGCTACTTTCCTATGTGCTTGAGTTCTCTGTGTGCTTGAGTTGTTTGTTTTCTTGCTTCAACTACTTGTTTGCCTACTTAAGCTACTTGCTTGTGTGCTTGAGCTACTCGCTTGTTTGCTTGAGCAACTCGCTTGTTTGCTTGACCTACTTTTATGTCTGGTTGAGCTACTTTCCTGCTTGGTTGAGCTACTTGGTTATCTACTTTAATTTCATATTCATGTGGAGCTCATCATTGTGTTTACTTTATGCTTAAAAACTATGAAAATGTTAATGTTGTCTGTTAAAATGCTTATGGGGTTGGGAGGCACTAACAAATTAACTTATCTAACACTAAATTATTATTAGTATCCAAATGCAATAAGGAAGAGTTGTAACTATTGAAGTGAAAATGTGTGACTCGCTCAAATTTTTGATACAAACGGGAGCAATACTCTTACAAATCTCAGTGGTGATTGCTTGAGGACAAGCAATCTTGGGCGGGGAGGACTGTCATGTCCCCCAAATTGCAACACTAAAATAAAAAAAAATAACCAAACATTGAAATACAAATAAACAAATAAAATAAATAAAACACACACACACACACACATATATATAAAGAGATTAATATTATTATAATTATAATTATTTTGAGATAATATTATAAGTTATAACTATAATCATCAAAATATTATTATTATTATACTATGTTAAATATATATATACTAATATAAGTGTGATATAAATAATATTAATAAAAATATATATCAAAAAATAACATATTCACAAAGATAAATGAATAAATATTAATATTTATGTCCCACATGTTTACTCACTACGGGTACAATGACAATGACATACAGAGTAAATGGAAATATAAAATAACATTGACAACATATAACAATCACATGGCAATTGCACAGAACATAGATGTATTGCTTTATTCAATATCTGCCACTTACATCATAATGTTTCTAGACAGTACATAGCATAGCATAGTAGAACCGCAATGTTTCCCGAGTACATGACTCAAGTACATATAGTACGCTAGCGGTGGTTGAGGTACCAACCGTCGCTTCCCTTCATTATAAATAATTACTTCATCAGGAACTTAATTCCCGAGACAACTAGCTAACATGACACGTACATAACATAAGTACATGGATTATTAATATTAACTAAAGTCTTATATACTTACGACTCACGACCGACCAAGTACATTCTCTGCCGACTACATCATCCCCCCCACAAAGTAGTCGTCTTCCAGACAACTGAAAACCAAAAATGCCAACTCGAGTTCCTTCTTGGTGCTAGCCAATTCCTTGTCTTCCAATAGCTAATCCTTCTCTGCTAACTGATTGCCACTCCCACCCAATACTTCGTCTCTCTCCACCAACTTCTCCTCGAGAGCTGCAACTCTTGTTTGCTCAGCAGCCAACTACTCCCGTAAATATACTATGATGGTTGGTTCCACTACAATTTGGAAATTCCAATAAATCCAATGGGAGGTCTGGGGGAAACACCCCCAGCGGGGTCAAGGGGTAGCGCCCCTTGCGGGGGGTCTGCAAGCAGTGCATGGTGCACCTCATTTTCATGATTTTTTGAGAGGCAAAAACTAATGTTGACAAAGCCGAAAACTACAGATTTTTCACTTTCATCTGCGTAATTTGCTTCCTCCTTACTTAGTGCGATTTTACCTTTATTTCCATCCTGTTGATCCGAACTACATACAGCCTTCTCTTGCTCTGTTTTTAAATTATGTACGGCCACTTGTGTAATTGGCATATGGAGCCGTACAAACTGTCTCAATTGAAATCATATAGATTTTCTCATTTGAAATCATGAAGGTTTTCTATCTTGAGATTGTGCTGACTATTCTTTTTGAAGTCATACAACCCTTTCATTCTTCAAAAATTGGATAGGATTTTTACTCTCCTGTGACTATACAAACTTTTTGGCAGTTCCATCATCGTACGAATTCTCCTCAAGACTTTGTACGGACTTTTTATTATGTACAGCCTTCTTGATTTCCAAAACTCATACGACACTTTCTTGATTACTTAGTACGGCCTTCTTTTGTTTTCTTTCTCGTACGGACTTATTGATTGCAATGCTTCGTACAGATTTTGGACTGCTGCTTTGTACGACATACAACCCACCTTTACCTCATACGGCACTAAACTCTCCTCTACTTTGTACGGACCAGTGAGCTCCTTCTACAACGATTTCTTCTAGATTGCGGGCCTTCTTCTCACCACACACGAACTTTTTGCGAAATCGTACGGCCTTGTCAATGAGGGGTTTGATTTCTGGCATGGCCCTTCCTTGTTGACTTGGCACTTACAACCTTAATTTTCTTCTCATGTGACAGTGTATTGTGTGCTTCTGTTGATAGCGTACAACCTCCTCTTGCACTCGTACGGCTTGTCTCCTAGCGTACAGACTTCTTCTGGCCCGTACGAGGTTCCCTTCCAAGTTCCTTACACTATTTTCTTTTGGGCGCCGTACGACCTCCTCTTCCAGTGATTTATATGTGGCTTTGCTTGGTGTGTCGTGTGTGATTTCCTTCTACTAAGTTCTTCCTTGTTCGTACGTCGTACAAAGGTGCCTCCTGTGATGGGCGTACAGGCTTCTTCCCTTTGCTTCGTCCTTCCTTTCTTCGTACGGTTGAATTGGCTCTTAGAGTTTTGTCGTGTTTGATTTTATTTCCTTTCTCCTTTTTGAGTTTGACCGCACCATGTACGGTATGCTTGATAACACTCTTGCCATGTGATTTCCTTCTTGATGTTTTGTGTGACTTAGTCAATATGCATTTCCATTCTATCATCTTTTTCACTTTTATTCCTTGCCTTCTCAATTTTTTGAATTTCTTAATGTTTTTTCCTTTGTCTCCTTTTAATTTTTTAAACCTACCCTTATTTCTTTTCTTTATCCACTTCTCCAATTTTTTAATTTATTCTACTTTTTCCCACTTCATGACTTTTGTAATATTCAATTTTCTTCTTTTCTTCTTTTCAATTTTTTTTTTCCAATTTTTCCATTTTTTTCTCTCTCCTCTATCATTTTTTAACTCTTTCTTTTTATTTTGCTCCATTTTTTCATTATCTCCACTTTGCTCCTTTTTATTTTCCTCTATTTTTAGTTTTTGCTTTTTGTGCTTTCTCTCCTTTTCTCTCTCATCTTTTTTTTCTCTTTCTTCATCTCTTTTTTCTCTCTCATCTCTTTTCTTTTTTTCTAATTTTTTAATTTTTTCATACTTTTCATTTTTTAACTCGAACACAATTTTTTCATCTCGTACCTGTTCGAACTTGTGGACTGGCATATCGTCAAAACTTTTGTACTCTCCATACTCAGCCAGAAGTGCTTGGCTAGGCCTTCCCTGTTTCTCTTCTTCCTTGATTTCCCTGATTTGTAGCATGTTACACTTTCGGTGGAACACTTCATAGTCTTCCATCTACCAATGAAATAAGCCATTCAGCGAGCTTGTCTCATCCTCCGAACAACTCTCGAGTTCAAGTATGCCTTCGGTGTTCGATTCCATAGCTTTCCTTCCTTCGTCCACATCCGACTCACCTCCATCCAATTCAGATCTGAAGGAAGCCAATTCTTCGCTCACGGCCTGGTTCTTCAAGTCAATGACATACTTTTGCCCATTGTTCTCAATCGAGAGTGTGTTCCTCTTCCAATTATGATTTTCCTTTGCGGCTATCAGCCATCCTCTCCCAACTAGTGCATCGTACACTTTCCTCTGTAATAGGATGACAACAAAGTTTAGCACAAACTGTTGTGTCTCGATCGTCACCTTTTGCGCCATCAGCGTTCCCAACGGCTTGATACCATGTTCATCAGTGCCAACTAGTTGGAATGTTAGCGGCCAGAGTGTAGGCTTCCCAAGACTCTTCCATGTGTCTTCGAGTAGTACATTGACTCCCGATCCTCCGTCGACGTTAGTATTTGTCAAGATATTCCCTCTAATCTCCATATGCACGACAGCTGGCATCTTCTCAATGTTCGCTTTAAGCAATACCAAGTTGATTGTTTGTTCACCGTACGGTGGCAGTTCTAGTACCAATTCTTGCCTACGGTCCTCCGATTGCGATTGCTTGCCATCCCCGATGATGTTTGTGATCGCCAGTCCCAACTGCGGCATAGTCTGGAGAAGGTCTGTTACTTTGATCAGTACAGTGGCTTGCAATACCTACCATGCAATGTTAGTTTCCACCTTCGACCGCCAAGAGGTTCCTGGCTTCTCCAAAGGTACTTTGTTTTCCTTTGCCATTGCCAGTTCCACTTCAGTTTTTGCTTCCTTCATCCTTTGTTTCTCCGTACGTGGATCCGAATACGTGGCCTTTTTTGCTTGTGCTCTGGTGATCGCCAGTACCTCTTGTTCTTTTGCTTCCAGCATGTGGATACCCTTTTGCTTAGGGAATTCGTTATCTGCATGATCGACTGGTCCACACCACTTACACAGTCTCCCTCCCAAACCTTCACCATTTTGGCAGTCCCTAGTGAAGTGGCCCCATTTGTTGCACTTCCTCCATTAGATCATGGGCCTTCCTTTTGTATCATACTATATCATGTTTCTCAGACTTTTATTACTTCGGTAACCTCCGAGGGATGCATTGCTATTGTATTGGGGCTTCGATGGTGTGTTCGATGGTGTTGACGGCTCTTCTTGAGTGAAGAGTACTTGCGTACCCCTTGCTCTCAAATTGTATGGGAATTCCTTGATGGAATGTCCCTTAACTTGGCAGATATCACAGAACATCTTCTTTGGACAGTTCGCTTTTGTGTGACCTTCCCCATTACACTCTGTACACCACAGTTCTCGTGCGTCCCGCACACTCTCTTTGTTAGCCTTCAATTCTTTCATCATTTGCATCATATCTTTCCTAAGTGCTTGTATGGTCTTGGATTCACCGTCGCTGTCGTCCGGACTCTCCTCATTGTCCATCTTTTTTTCCCTCGAGAGGAAGTTTTATTTTCACTTTCTATGTCCATTGCCCTATTGTAGGCTTCAACGTAAGACAAATGAGGTACGACTTTCATTTTCTTTCTTAATGACGGAAGCAAGCCCTCGATGAACCATCTTTTCTTCAACCCATCAACCAGTTGTGCCTCCAATTTCCCCAGCAAATCTTTGAGTCTTCGGTTATAGGTCCACACACTCTCATGCTTTCCTTGCTTGGTATTGTATATCTCTACAACAATCTCGCTATCATCCTGCGGGAGTTTGAACTCCTCCTGGAATGCTTGCTTCAATAACCTCCATGTGGCTTTGTGTGCTTGATCTAATTCATAGTACCAGTTGATGGCACTATCTCTGAGTGTTGCTGGAAATGCTTTCAGCCACTGATCTGGATCATCCAATCCGCTTGCTATCCAAATGGTTTCACATGTTTTACAATGTTGTAATGGATCTTCTGACCCATTCCCCGTAAGCTTCAGCAACTTCTGCTGCTCGAGAGTCACCATCTTTCCCCGTTGTCCTCCTTGTGTATTGGACCCGATTAGACTGGTTTCCCCGCTACATCCCGGTGTGTCACTTGCACTCTCGGCCATGTACGAGTCACTCCCACGTCTTCTATCAGCATCCTCGACACCTTGAGTCTCCTGGGGTTCCCTTCAGTACTCTCTTCACCTTGGGGTACTGGGCTCAGATCTTCCACTCGTCAGTCGTTTGTCGTCGTCCGATATGGACAACTCCTGAAGACGTTTGATGCTACTATCAAGTTCTTCACTTAATTCATCTTCGTTTTCACAAGTATTATACTGTCCTACGTACAAAGTGCCAAAGGGTCCTTCGTCCCTCCCTTCAACCAGACTTTGATGTGCTCTTCCAATGGATGTGTCTATTCTCTTCAGATTCTCATGTGTTCTTTTAATACTCTAGTTTATTTCAATTAGATCCTCATCAAATTCCTTACCAACTTGCTTTAGTCTTCTCCACAGGTTTTCTGGTTCTTGTAGCCTAAGTGATTGCCAAACCTTCTCCTCTTGAGTCTCTTGGCTGCTAGGTACTCAGTTCTTGTCTTTGTTCGGCCGTACAAGCATTAAAAATTGTTCAGGCGATCATTGTTGGTTACCAGACGTACATCTCCGACTAGTGTCTCTTTATTCTTCTCATTTGGTTCTCTCTTCGTAGCGCTACAGTATTTGCTACCTTCGATGTTCCCGATCCTCTTCCTCTCGAAGATCTTGTAGGATGATAAAATGACGGGCTAGCAGTCTAGGCATACGATTCAGGAGGTGATCCACCTCGTCGTTCACTTCCAGCCTATCCTAGATAACTTCCTCAGGGATCTCCCGCCTACGGGTTTCCCTCTGTACGTGATCTCATAAAGATATCTTCCACAGATTGAAAATCTTCAATCAATAGGTCTTCCCTTTCCTCATTGCTATTCATGAGCTCGTCTACTAGGAGACCCATTACGCTGCATGACGAGTGATTCCCTAGTCCGCTCAGGCAACGACGCCAAATGTTTACTCACTACGGGTACACTGACAATGACGTACAAAGTAAACAGAAATATAATATAACATTGACAACATATAACAATCACATGGCAATTACATAGAACATAGATGTATTGCTTTATTCAATACCTGCCACTTACATCATAATGTTTCCAAACAGAACATAGCATAGCATAGTAGAACCGCAATGTTTCCCGAATACATGACTCAAGTACATATAGTACGCTAGCGGTGGTTGAGGTGCCAACCGTCGCGTCCCTTCATTATAAATAATTACTTCGTCAGGAACTTAATTCCCGAGACAACTAACTAACATGACACGTAGATAACATAAGTACATGGATTATTAATATTAACTAAAGTCTTATTTATTTATGACTCACGACCGACCAATTACATTCTCTACTGACTACACCATAGAAATATTAGAGATGTTAAATGCATCGGTCGCTAACAAAGAAACAATTCTCAAAATAACCCATAATAAATCAATCAGCACCAAGCAAATATGTTAAATGCAGCAATTCACTAATATAATCCTTAGGATATCAATGGCAGCGATTCAACAAACATTCCTATTCAAAGATATTTAAAGAAGTCTATAAACATGCAAAAAGGCATCGATCAAGAAGGGGAAAAAGGAAGGAGTATATATCAAATGCAGCAAACAGAATATAGGTGAGAGCAGCGATCAAATTTTGTAAGAGCCAGCAATCATGTATGGGGGAAATAACAAACAAAAACATATGAATTAGTCTAAACAGCAATCAATGGGTTGAGAGATTAATTCAGTTTCCATATGCAGAAGAAGGTTGCTCCAAGGGAGCATAAAACCTTCTAAACCAGGCTGCACATTAAGTGGAATATTTCAGACACCCAGCCAATGAGGGAATCGCACAAATTGAAGGATTGAAGTCTGAAACAGCGATTGAAGATAGACACAAACTGATCCACATTCATATGCATATATTTGCATAGACAAATCCGAAAGAGCAACCATATTATAGTGTCTATTTGCATTCTTTAAAACAATTAAACTTGTAGATTGCCTATCAAAATCTATGGCAGATAGAGGCTCATTTCTATCAGCATTTTATTAGTTATTATCAATGCATGTATAAGTCGAATAACTAAATCAATAATAGTTTTGAAGATTACTCTTAATCAGATTAAAGCTTATCATTGCAATTATTGATTCTAGGCTTATTTATACCCTAATGTACAAGACTAAAAGACAAATCAAAGTCAAGTCTATAAAAGGACATTACATGCCAACTCATGGGAGTCATCCATCAACATTTTCCAGATATAGGCGTGATGATAGGTGACCAAACCATGACTTACTAAAAATAGTAAGTGTGGGGATAAACATCTAGAATGGCCTCCAAAAGGCACACCACAAATAAGCAAAGACACTGAGCTGAAGAGTACTGAAATAAACACCAAATGGCCTACTAAAGAACTATATATCACCCTCAAAGAGGTCCCCTAAACACCATGTTAGCCTACGGGGACCAGTTGGTTGACTAACTACTACATTTGTCAACTGCCTAGGAAAAGGGGACATTACATATGAATATATATAAATCTAGTGTAATGTCCCCTTATTAGAGACATAAAATGCACAAGTTAGGATAAGGGATTTTGTATTTACCAATAAATTAACTTGTAAATGAAACTTGCCTTTAGGACCTGCATAACAAACAAATACCACACAAAATCCTTGATCATAGTTAGATTAGATAATTCAGGTTGTACACATTAAGAATAAGGCAGATGCATTACTATCCTCATGCATGAAAACATCACATTCTAATACAACTTATTATTCTTGTACCAAATAGATCTTCGTCCTTTCCTCTTTCCTAACCTCATCGGAGGATGTTAGAATTACTGTGCCAAAGGTGCATGAACAGTCTCCAAGTGGACTCCCCCAAGGTTTCCTACCCATCTTGGGACCATCCCTCAAGTGACCGAATTACCCGCCTTTCCCTCCACAAACTTCCTATCCTCAATGGGTATTAGCGAAAGGGATTTTGACCGGAATCTATTCTTGGAGTAAGAATCATAATAGCTTATGTGGTGCAATAATTACTATAAGCATCATTATTGGGACATTGATAAATAATATCCATTTATATATATATACACTGTATTTGTCAATCACCTCAATATATATACCTAAATATATATTTATCACTTACCAACATGTCATTCAATTTCTCATTATATGTATCCATCAAAATATACTTAGATATATTCATAAATCATAACATATTTAAATATATTTATAAGCATCAACTGAAATATATTTAATCATCCACTATTCTTCCTTTTAATTATATAAGTAATTACCAACCTTTCATTCAACATATGATAATACTTACCTCTCAATACTTACCCTTGCTTGGATTTAATCTGCTGAAGCTCCTCCTAATTCCTTAACCATCGATCTGCACTTTCTCCCCATAGCTTCCTTTCCTTATCCCCTCCATGATTTATTTCTGTTTGCTTTTTCAAATGCTTATGTCTCCTCAAAAGATACACCCTTTTGGACTGATATGGCCACTCAATGGGTCATGACTTTTAGACTTAGCCATTATGTTAAGAATAATTATATATCTACTCTAATTGTTGCCTCTTTAATTAACCTATCGCTACTCTTAGAGGGTATTTACTACATTTCCACCCTGCGGAATCTCTTGTATTTTATTTCCCTAAAGTCATGCCTTGGAATATGTAAGAGGCTTAGGCCTCTTCAGATTGCTATCTCAGACTATAACCATGTATACATGCAATTTATAATGGATACTATTTCTGACTTTGCTGATTAAATATGCATTTTTGGTTGGCTGGAAATGGACTCCTTAGGAGCACTCAAATCCTGAGTATTGTATATACATCTGCATAAAAACTATTCCATGATTCGATAAATTCCTTTTTTCTTCCTTCCCCTAAACTCTTTTTATATCTACATATTATATCAGTATGTCTCTTATGAAAAGATACATCTATACATCTATTGGAAGAGTGATAACCTTCCAAGAATAATGTCCTTTCCTTAATTCTTATGATTCTAATTCACAATTCTTGTTATACACATAATCGCTGCTTTCTCATTTAGGTAACCGCTGCTTATTGTATTTCTATTGCCTTATAACATATTCATTGTTTTTTTATTATTTTAATTGTTGTTCTTTTGTCAATTGTGAATATCAATGTTAAAGCTTTAAAAATATTCAATGGTTCCTTATCAAATTCGATATCCAGAAATTCTCTATGAATTCCGAACTCCCCACAATCGTCTTTGATGATACAAGAATCTGTTATTTATGCAAAACTCGTTGACATCTTTAGCCAGCAACTTGTCGTCTAAAGAGACAATCGTTCAGTGGTTTGGCCTATAATAATTTGCACACTCCATTATTAATTCAGGACATCGAATTGCTGGTGGAAAACTGAAATATTCCAAGCCAAATTTTTTGTTTTTTCCAATTTACAAATTACAAGCAGTGCACCCGTTAAGGTTAGACAAGTAAACCAAAACGTGCAAGAAGCAACTCTAACCAGAATGGCGCCGATGATGGCGAGCATTGGTCAGAGGATCTTCCTATTCTAAATCCAGGAAAGAACTCAACGTCAAGTATGTGCTACCCAATCCAATGCGGAGTGAGGGGCGACCATATGACGGAGTGAAAACTAAAAGCAATGCTTGAAAGAAACTACTGAAAGTTGAAACACTCAACACCCAGAATGTGCTTGCTGACCCAGTGTGGGTAAGTAGCGACCATAGGGCGGAGATGGATTACATTCAATATCAAATGCTGAAAGAGAAAAGAACATTACAATCTGATAAGCAAGAACTTAAATGGCTGCCAGTACTACTGCCAGCATACAATTTGAAAGATGACAACTTGCTATCAATTATAAATCAGCGTATGTGTAATTGCAACAATATTAGTAATCTCTGTGCTGAGAAATGAAACTTAAATGGGGATAGTATTTGATAGATCCAACCTTGTCCAAGCTTGGCAAATCCTCAATGGAGTCTCCACCACGCTTGAAGAATTCTCACCACCATCCGATGTAGAAGTTGCAGATTTCTGCCCACTGTATATCAGACCTGCACCTTACAGTGAATAACCAGCAACCTATAGAACTCTTGTATTGCTCGGAACTCCCTTAATACTTATTCAAACAACCTGAGACTGAATGCAAAACATTCATATGATGGAGGCGTCTAAATCCCAACCAAAGAACAGACCTAAAATGCAAGGATCATTTAATGCACGAATTTCAAGAGACTGAAAAGTACGGCCCAGCCAGGATGGGCGATTTCTTATTTAAAAATTCAGATCTGCTTCAAAAAATCTATAAACTTACAAACAAGGGCGCTTGGCCAAAACGGAAGGAATGAGACAATACCCACAACCTAATTTTTTGTCTTTTTTGAGTTACAAGTAAAAAGGCGAATCTGCTGTAGTAAACAAGCAATTCTAAAACATGGCTAATATGCAGAACAGAAATCTAATATGCAATACGCAGATTACAATGCACAATAATCAATGATCACAAAACTAGACTAATAATCATCACTAGTCGTTGTCTTACAAACGAGAAGAGATGCCCAAGCTAGGAGGCCTTCATTCCTCGAAGCAGTTCCAGAGCCAATCCGGCAGCATAACAGTATAGTCGTCCAAAGATCCTGAAATGATGCACCAAGACTCCTCTTTATAATTCTTCCTTGACTTCGCAAAACCCTAAAATCTGCTTTTAGGTCAAAACCCACTCTCCTCAAGGATGGGCGTACTTTTCCTTCAAAGCTTTAGATTTGACATTTTAATTAAATATCATACTTTGAAACATGCGCCCCTCATAACCTTGCTTTGACTTAGGGAATAATTAAATCATCTCTTAATGAGGGCGCCACCCTCAAGGACCCACTTTTAAAAACAACATTAAGTCATTAAGTCTAAGCCAAGGGGTCAACGTTAAAATAAAACATTTAAACGTGACCTTTTTAATTAAATGACTTAACTTATCCTTCTGAATGTGCCCTGAAGCCAAAACTGAGCAAGACATCTGACCCAACTGAAACAGGAAGTCAACCGAGCTGAACTCAACTGGAAAGCTGCCAAAAATAGAATTTACTAAAAATAGTAAATTCCAAAAAGT
The DNA here is from genome assembly GCA_007258455.2 of Sequoia sempervirens. Lineage (NCBI taxonomy): Eukaryota > Viridiplantae > Streptophyta > Pinopsida > Cupressales > Cupressaceae > Sequoia > Sequoia sempervirens. The sequence goes on from VDFB02353493.1 coordinate 127,650,032, forward strand.
GCTCTGAATGCCGAGATGATCATACCACTGCGAAGCTCTCTGAAAACCCAGAAAGAATCCGCCATTGAATCCTCCATCTCTGAGCAATAACCTCCTCAAAAATAGGAAACCCTAATTTTATCTTCCGACTAGCCTTCGGGTTTCCAGAAAAAAGGCCAACGGTCACATGAATGATCAGGTTTGAGACGGGGACATTACAATCCGCCCTCCCCAAGATTGCTTGTCCTCAAGCAATCGCAAACTAGGATGCTGCAATATCTCATCACTTTCCCAAGTTGCATCCTCCATAGGCAGGTTCTTCCACTTTACCAAACATTCTCTGATAGTTCTATTCCTCAAAGAACGTTCTCTGACATCAAGTATCTCCTCTAGAACTAAAACCAACTGTCCCTCTTCATCCAACGGTGGCAACTGTGAAGAAGCAACCACATTGTGCCCAAGTGCCTTCTTGAGGCGAGACACGTGGAAGACGTTATGCACTCTGCTATCTGTAGGTAGCTCTAATTCATAAGCTACTGCCCCAACTTTTCTGATGACCCTAAATGGCCCATAGAAGCGAGGTTTGAGCTTCTCAGCTCCACTCTTCTTGAGAGTAGACTGTCTATAAGGTTGTAAACGAAGATAGACCATATCCCCAACCTCAAACGAACGCTCAACACGCCTCTGATCAGCATACAACTTCTGCTGATTTTGTGCAATCCGCAAATTATCCTTCAAGGATCTCATTATGTCTTGACTATGCTGCAACAAATCCTTGGCTAAAGGTGCTTTGCTGTCACCAAACACCAAATCTGCAAAACTGGGTGCCTCATATCCATAAAGTGCCAAGAAAGGAGACATCTTGATTGACATATGAAAAGTAGAGTTGTAGCAGTACTCGCCTATATGCAGCCACTTGACCCAAGCTTTCTGTTGTTCTGACACATAATTTCTCAAGTAGCCTTCCAACCACTTGTTCACCACTTCTGTTTGCCCATCAGTTTGGGGGTGATAACTCGTGCTTGGAGTGAGCACAGTACCACTCATTCTGAAAACTTCCTGCCAAAAGGTACTTAGGAACTTACTGTCCCTATCACTTACAATATTCTTTGGCAACCCATGCAGCCTAAACACTTCTCGAAAGAACAAATCTGCAACTTGGGCTGCAGAAAAAGTGCTAGTAATGGCAAAGAAATGAGCAAATTTGGTTAATCTGTCAACAACCACGTAAATACAATCCTTCCCTTGGGCCTTGGGCAACCCCGTGATGAAATCCATCGAAATGCTTTCCCATTTTTGATTGGGAATTGGGAGTGGTTGCAGCAAACCGGCTGGTAAAGTATGCTCATTTTTATTCGCTTGACAAACAGGACATTCCTGAATGTAGCGTTGAACCTCTCTCTTCAAACCTTTCCAAGAAAACCTTTCTCGGATCTGCCTATAGGTCTTGAAAAAACCTTGGTGACCAGCAACTGGAATGTCATGAAAATTCAAAAGAATCTTCTTCTTGAGCTTAGAATCAGCTACCAGAAAGATTCTTCCCTTATAATGGATCAATTCCTCAATCACCTGGTACCTTTCATCCTGGATAGTACCTTCCAGAATGCTGGTTGCAAACTGATTTTTTGCATAATCAGCAAGCAACATGTCTCTCCAATCTGCAGTAAGCTCACACAATGAGCTAAGATGAGGCCTTCTGGAGAGAGCATCGGCCACGACATTATTTTTCCCTTTGACATATTCAATGTCAAAGTCGTAAGCTTGAAGCTTACTCACCCATTTCTGTTGCCTCTCATTTAGATCTTTCTGGTGCATGAAATGCTTGAGGCTATTGTGGTCTGTCTTAACCACGAACTTGTTCCCCACCAAGTACTGCCTGAACTTGGCTAATGCATGCATAATGGCAAGCATTTCTTTGTCATAGATTGAATATGTCCTTTCAACACCCCGTAACTTTCTGCTCTCAAACACGATAGGGTGTTTGTCTTGCATCAGGACAGCCCCAACTCCTTCACCTGATGCATCACACTGCAGCTCGAATGGCTTGGAGAAATCTGGGATAGCCAAAACCGGACATGAACTCATGATCCTTTTGAATTTGTCAAAAACAATTTGAGCCTTTTCTGACCAAACAAAGGCTCCCTTTTTGGTGAGATCAGTAAGGGGAGCAGCATTCTGTGAATACCCCTTAACGAACCTCCGATAGAAACCACAAAGACCCAGAAAACCTTTCAACTGAGTCAAATTTTCAGGTGGTGGCCAATCAACCACTGCTTTGATCTTTTCCGGATCCACCTTCACTCCCTCAGCACTGATGATGTGGCCAAGGTACAATAACTCCTCCATTCCAAATTCACATTTGGAAGCTTTTGCGAACAGACTCTCCGACTCCAGAATACTAAGCACTTCCTCCAAGTGCTTGAGATGATCTCCCCAAGTCTTGCTGTAAATCAAAATATCATCAAAAAAAATCAACACAAACCGCCTTAACTGATTCTGAAACACACGGTTCATGCAAGACTGAAAGGTGGCCGGTGCGTTAGTCAACCCAAAAGGCATGACTAAGAATTCGAAATGGCCATAGTGACATCTGAACGCTGTCTTCTCCACATCAGATCCCCTCATCCGAATCTGATGGTAACCCGATCTCAAGTCGATCTTCAAGAACTTGGCCCCATGTAGCTCATCAATGAGCTCATCTATCCTGGGAATGGGCTATCTATTTTTGATGGTGCTTTGGTTCAAAGCACGATAGTCCACGCACATGCGCATGGTACCATCCTTCTTCTTCACAAGAATCACTGCAGATGCAAAAGGGCTCTTGCTTGGGTGTATGAAACCCATCTCCAAAAGTTCCCGAATATTCTTCTCGATTTCATCCTTTTGCCTCTTTGGATACCGATATGGAGTTGTGATCACCGGTTTAGCTCCTTCCTTGAGCTCGATGATGTGTTCTGAACCCCGTTCAGGTGGTGGTCCCGGAGGCAAATCTGCAAAGACTTTGCTCTTCTTCGTGAGTAGTGACTGGATATCAGGAGGTTGGTCATGTTTAGTCTCAACAGGACTAGCAGGAAGTATCATGCATTCGGAAACCCACTCAGCTTGATCGTGACGGATCAGCTTTGCCATTCTTTTGAATGACACTACTCGAGGACCCCCATTGGACATGCCCCTCAAAACTATCTTCTTCCCATCTGATTGGAACTTCAACTCCATAGTCTGCAGATTCAAAGAGATCTCTCCAAGAGATCGCAGCCATTGAATGCCTAGAACGGCGTCAGTATCCCCAATGTGAACTACATAGAAGTCATCCTTGACTTCGTAGTTGCCCAACTGCATGGTCATGTTAGATATTTTCTTGGTGCAAGTAATATGAAATCCATCGGCAACCATGACCTTGAATCCTTCGAACTCCTCTGTTTGCAGCCCCTTCTTGGCTACCACAACTTCGTCAATGAAGTTATGAGTTGCTCCAGTATCGATCAAAGCAACGATTCGCTGCCCTTTGACCATCCCACGAACCTTGAATGATTCGTTTCTTTGAAAACTAGAAAGTTGAGCTAAAACTCCACCACTTCCCTTCTCATCTCCGGACTCTTCTGGAGCTCTAGCTTCTTCATTTTCTTCAAAATCAGATTGCTGGTCGGAAAAATCAGAACTACTTTCCCCAGCAGAATAATATTCAATCTGATTAAACTTAACCCCTTTAGGACAAACATGGTCTTGAGACCATTTTTCCTGACACCGAAAACACAACCCTTTTCTTCTGAGTTCATTCAGGGTTTCTTGATCCAACCTAGTGACATGGGGATTGCGATTCTTGAACTCCTTGTTCTGAGGTCTCAAATGATTTTTATGCTGAGGCCTTTTTCCTTTATCCCTTTTCTGAAAAGGGGAGTTTGACTGAAATTTTGCCTTAGGAGCAGCCCACTCCATGTTTCTCGCCTTTTTCATGGCCTCTTGCAGGGTTGGTGGATCAAAGGCTTTAATCCAACCTTTGAGTGGTTCTGTCAAACCCTCACTGAAAAGAATCACCAACCTTCGCTCCGTGATTCCAGTCACCATGACTGAAAGTCTCTGAAACTCCGCAATGTAGGCATCCACTGTGCCATACTGTCTCAATTGAGCAAGCTCTCTGAAATGGATCTCAGGATCTTTTTTCTCAAACCTTTCGATGAGCCTAGTGGCGAACTCATCATAAGTTGTGATAGACCGATGACCCAGAGTAACGAGGCCATGGTACCACCACTCGTGCGCCACCCCATCAAGGTGTAGCGTAGCGAACTTGATCGCTTCTTCTTCCGCCATTGGTCTGAGAGCTAGATAGTTATCCAGCTTTTGAATCCAAGCTCGGGCTGAACTTGTGTCACTTCCGTCAAAGTGTGGAAGCATCACCTTGTTGACTGCTTGGTACAAATCTCCTTGATTTGATGGTCTTCTTTGATCAAAGTGCCTCCCTTGTCCTCTGTTCTTCCTCTTGTGATCCATGAAATCATTATAGGACATGTCCATCCTGATGTCGGCAGGTAGAGAATCATACTCTGCTCGACCCAGTCTCAACTGCTCCACGAATGAAGCATTCTCTTCAGGATCTGGCTGAGTGTCTACAGGTGCCAAAAAGGTGGGTTTGAATGGCCTGGAAGAAATGTAAGCGTTGTTTGACACTGTCCGAGCTACATGCTCATCATGCTGGTTGGAAGCACTATGCTCCCCTCTGTGGCCTGAGTTGTTCTGTGGAGTGGTATTCTGACCCACTTTCCCCATCATGAAAGATACCATGTCTATCAAGGCATCCATCTTTTTTTCAAATCTCTTCCCGGGACTCATGGATCGTTCTCTTCCTTTCCCACTATCATCTCTATTGTTGGTAGTCCTCTCGTTACCCCCAACTGACCTCTCACCGTCTGCCATGTCTGTTTCCTGAGACGACTCCCAATGAGCCCTCAAGATTTCTAAAGCTGTCTGACCTTCTGGAGGCTGATAAAGCTGGAACTGTTTTCCAACCTTCTTGTCTTCTCTTGCAGCGTACCTCTTTTCTTTGTCACTCATAGACGGATTGTTCACAGGATGGCAAGATCTTGGCTCTGATACCACTGAAATATTCCGAGCCAAATTTTTTGTTTTATCCAATTTACAAATTACAAGCAGTGCACCCGTTAAGGTTAGACAAGTAAACCAAAACGTGCAAGAAGCAACTCTAACCAGAATGGCGCCGATGATGGCGAGCATTGGTCAGAGGATCTTCCTATTCTAAATCCAGGAAAGAACTCAACGTCAAGTATGTGCTACCCAATCCAATGCGGAGTGAGGGGCGACCATATGACGGAGTGAAAACTAAAAGCAATGCTTTTAAGAAACTACTGAAAGTTGAAACACTCAACACCCAGAATGTGCTTGCTGACCCAGTGTGGGTAAGTAGCGACCATAGGGCGGAGATGGATTACATTCAATATCAAATGCTGAAAGAGAAAAGAACATTACAATCTGATAAGCAAGAACTTAAATGGCTGCCAGTACTACTGCCAGCATACAATTTGAAAGATGACAACTTGCTATCAATTATAAATCAGCGTATGTGTAATTGCAACAATATTAGTAATCTCTGTGCTGAGAAATGAAACTTAAATGGGGATAGTATTTGATAGATCCAACCTTGTCCAAGCTTGGCAAATCCTCAATGGAGTCTCCACCACGCTTGAAGAATTCTCACCACCATCCGATGTAGAAGTTGCAGATTTTTGCCCATTGTATATCAGACCTGCACCTTACAGTGAATAACCAGCAACCTATAGAACTCTTGTATTGCTCGGAACTCCCTTAATACTTATTCAAACAACCTGAGACTGAATGCAAAACATTCATATGATGGAGGCGCCTAAATCCCAACCAAAGAACAGACCTAAAATGCAAGGATCATTTAATGCACGAATTTCAAGAGACTGAAAAGTACGGCCCAGCCAGGATGGGCGATTTCTTATTTAAAAATTCAGATCTGCTTCAAAAAATCTATAAACTTACAAACAAGGGCGCTTGGCCAAAACGGAAGGAATGAGACAATACCCACAACCTAATTTTTTGTCTTTTTTGAGTTACAAGTAAAAAGGCGAATCTGCTGTAGTAAACAAGCAATTCTAAAACATGGCTAATATGCAGAACAGAAATCTAATATGCAATACGCAGATTACAATGCACAATAATCAATGATCACAAAACTAGACTAATAATCATCACTAGTCGTTGTCTTACAAACGAGAAGAGATGCCCAAGCTAGGAGGCCTTCATTCCTCGAAGCAGTTCCAGAGCCAATCCGGCAGCATAACAGTATAGTCGTCCAAAGATCCTGAAATGATGCACCAAGACTCCTCTTTATAATTCTTCCTTGACTTCGCAAAACCCTAAAATCTGCTTTTAGGTCAAAACCCACTCTCCTCAAGGATGGGCGTACTTTTCCTTCAAAGCTTTAGATTTGACATTTTAATTAAATATCATACTTTGAAACATGCGCCCCTCATAACCTTGCTTTGACTTAGGGAATAATTAAATCATCTCTTAATGAGGGCGCCACCCTCAAGGACCCACTTTTAAAAACAACATTAAGTCATTAAGTCTAAGCCAAGGGGTCAACGTTAAAATAAAACATTTAAACGTGACCTTTTTAATTAAATGACTTAACTTATCCTTCTGAATGTGCCCTGAAGCCAAAACTGAGCAAGACATCTGACCCAACTGAAACAGGAAGTCAACCGAGCTGAACTCAACTGGAAAGCTGCCAAAAATAGAATTTACTAAAAATAGTAAATTCCAAAAAGTGCTCTGAATGCCGAGATGATCATACCACTGCGAAGCTCTCTGAAAACCCAGAAAGAATCCGCCATTGAATCCTCCATCTCTGAGCAATGACCTCCTCAAAAATAGGAAACCCTAATTTTATCTTCCAACTAGCCTTCGGGTTTCCAGAAAAAAGGCCAACGGTCACATGAATGATCAGGTTTGAGACAGGGACATTACAAAAACCAGCAGCTGCATACAATCCACTTCTCACGATGTTGTGCGATGTCTTTGATGGATGATGACCAGACTTCCCATATATTCTCCTTTTGAATGCCTCGAGGTTGAACGAACCAAGGTTGGTGTCAATCAACCCTCCTAGCTTCGAGATAAACTTTGACTCAGGAAGAAATGACTTCTTCAGCTGCTTGATCATTGCCTGCCTGGAGGCATTTTATTTGCCTGCTTCTGTATTTCCAGCTCTGCCTATAGCTTTGCTTGTTCTAGCAACATCTCCCCTTCGAACTTCAGCCATCTACAAAATAAAATTCAAGCATTACAATTCCAACTAAAAAAAACAAAATTACCACGAGATGGCTGGAAATATGGAGTTAGCTCTCAAAAATGAAAGTTCTTCAGCACTAAACTACCAACTCCAAACCTCGAGAATTCGGACCTTGAAAATCAAACTTCAAACTCCAACATTTAGAACCTTCAGCAATATTACTCTAGCACTTAGAAAAATATTTCACTCGACTCAGAAATTTCTCACTCACTCAGCACTCACTTTCAACTTCAACACTCTCACAATTTCAACTCTGCAACTTGTGAAGAAAAATGAAGAGCTTCAGAGTTTATATAATTGAAAGATGGCGCCCAGTTTAGCAGTTGCTTTTAATTCACTCCCCCACTACTTAGCCATTTTCCAATTTGGGAGAGATGACTGGCGATTTGTCGCAAAAGTTATGCTCAGTCGTCATAGAATCTTCTATTGTTGGAGATTCCATCTAAAAATTTGAAATTTCCCACCTTGACTGCATGTGGCATTAAGTTGACTAATTCATGTGTCTTCGCGAAGGGGGTCATTTAATTTTTAATTCATGTGTTTTCGCAAAGGGGGACATTTAATTTTTTTAAACCTTAGAAAATAGTTTTATCAATGTTTGCCCTTTTATTCCACCTTCTTGCCTTAGGCGTATTTCACTAAGCCCACCTTTAATTCTCATGCCTTAGAAAATTTCATACATTCATTTTTAGGTTGGGCGCATTTTGAGGGTCACACTTCCATCTTTGATGACTCAGATAAATTTTCATACTCTCCTAGGCTTAGGCGCACTTGGACCCCTCAACTTTCGTTTTTCACACTTAGAAAAATTTCAAACTTGCCTCTCAACTCTTAGGCGCATTTGGGACCTTGGGCTTTCAATTTTCATTACTTCAAAAACTTTTGGAGCTTCCCTTCTAGCTAAGCACATTTGGGGGTAGCTACTTCCAATTTCAAGTACTTAGCAAAATTTCTACTTTCAACCCTTAACCTAGGCGCATTTGGAGATTCAAGCTTCAAGTTTCAACGCCTTAGTCAATTTTCAAGGCATCTCCAAGTTAAGGGGCATATGGAGGTAGCTACTTTCAGTTTCTCATACCTAGAATATTTCACTTCACTCCATGTAAGTCAAGTGCATTTAGGCAGGGCTACTTCAAGTTTTCTTGCCTTAGAAAATTTTCAACACTCCATCTCTTTGACTTCGGCGCATTTACCCCTCTTAGCTTTCACTTTCATTTGCCTTAGAAAATTTTCAAGGCCCTTCTTGCCTTGGGCACAATTGGAGGTGAGAGCTTCTAGTTTTCTTGCCTTCGAAAAAATTTCAGGTTGTCTCCAAGCTAAGGCGCATACGAGGGTGGGAGCTTCCAATTTCGAGGACTTGGCCAATTTTCAAGCCTCCTCCAAATTTTGGTGCATTTAGCCCCTTGTAGTTTCAATTTCAGCAACTTGATCAAACTTCCATCAACTTTCCTTCACCTTAAGCGCTTTTGACGGGTCAAGCTTTCAATTTTCCAAACTTAGTTAAATTTCAAGCCTCTTATCTCTTCAAGGGCGCATTTGACATGTGCTACTTCTAGTTTCTATGCCTTAAAAAAATTTCAACACTCCTTCATTAGCTTGGGCACATTTGGGGGTTGATACTTCAAGTTTGCAATACTTAGTGGAATTTCCACTCCATCTCCCATCCTAGGCGCATTTCAAGGGTCAAGCTTTTTTTTTTTTATTCAAAGGGTAAACGCTTTTCACCGGAGCTATGAACCGGATACAACCATTCAACAATACCACCCCAACGGGGTTTGAACGTTGGTGGCAAGAACAACAATGCCACCTATAAACCATCACACCATGCCAATACCGGCATTTCAAGGGTCAAGCTTCAAGTTTTAAGGACTTAGTCAATTTTCAAGCCTCTTCCTTTGACCTTGGGCGCATTTCTACCTTTGAGGTTTCAATTCTTCATACTTAGAAATTTTCAAGCTAACCTCAAGTTGCTAGGGTGCATATGACATGGGCTACTTCCAATCTTGATGCCTTAGAGAAATTTTCTACTCATCTCCTCAAGGTTGGGCGCATTTGACTAGCTGAGCTTCCATTTTGCTAGACTTAGAATTTTCTAGCTTTTTGTCTGACTTAGGGCGGATTGTTCATGATGCCCTTAGCTTGCCCTAACCTGCTATTTTTAGAAAGTTCCGCATTCTTCGCATTTTAAGTTGATTTCTAGCTCCGGAAAGCTTGATTTTCGTTTTTCCTTGATCTTCGTGACGTGGCTGAGCTGTTGGCACCTGATGTTTGCATGCACCTGCTATTTTCAATAGCTTACTAAAAATAGTAAATGCTCAGAATGAGCTCAAATTTTGCGTGTAGAATGCCTAAAGGATGTTGATCGTGGTTGGATGCTACTTTTGCGTGACCCTCATGTTTCACCCTACATTTTAGGAAACCCTAATTCCTCTGCATGGACCTGCTAAAAATAGTAAGTGCTAGATTTTTGAACCTCTGAAACTCCGTTTGATCTGAAATTCGCTCCATGGGGTCCTCGTCACTTGCTTGACTTGCTCACACTAGTGCCTTGCACTCGCTATTTATAACCGTGTTTCCAAAGTGACTTACTATAAATAGTAAGTGCTCGAATTGCCTTCAAATTTTACCAATGGACTCCTTGAAAGATACTAATCGCGATGGGATACATCAGTTTTTGGAGATTCTAGCGTTTGACCCCTCATTTTGGGTCCCGAACCTGGAAACCCTAAGCTGACTTGCATTCGTCCCAAATGACCTTCGTTTAACCCCATTTCTGTTGCATGTCGTCGTGTTCATGATGCTGAAGTGTCAGGCAACTGTCGAAGTGATCTTGCTAAAAATAGTAAACGTCTAAAAAGGTGACCGATCAGCTGTTGGATGAGTTTGCATGTCACACAACTCGAGAGATTTCAAAAAACCCAAAAAAACCCAAAAAAATGATCAACATGCGAGCATTGGCTAAAAATAGCAAGTCCCTGAAAAGTGATCAACTCGTTTCGCATGTTATCTTGTTGCGAAGCTCTCGAAAAACCCAGAAAGAATATCCTGACATGCGCTAAGAAATCCTGCATGCAAACCCTAAAAATAGTCTCTAAAACCTGAATCGTTGAAAGTCATCATCTCGTTTTGCATGTTATATGACTGCGAAGGTCTCGAAAAACCCACAAAAAATATCCTAACATGCACTAAGAAATCCTGCATGCAAACCCAAAAAATAGCCTCTGAAGCCTGAATCGTTGAAAGTCATCACCTCGCTTTGCATGTTACATCACCTTGAAGGTCTCGAAAACCCACAAAGAATCTCCAGACATGCATCTAAAATTCCAACATGCAAACCCTAAAAATGGCCCCCGAAGGCAAAACTACTAAAAAATAGTAAGTTGTCTATTTGCGCTTAAAATTTGCAAGTGATGAGTTCTAAGTGTTCCAAGTGCAGTGCAATTGTCAGAATTTGAAAATCCCAAGAAAATAAGCCCCAAATTGGCACTTACTAAAAATAGCAAGTTGTCAGAGTTCAGTGAAAATTGAGTGGGAGCCTGCTTGAAGCATCCTAACAACAGTGCTAAGCTCAGAATTCGATTAGCCAACTCAATTTGACCTCAAAACTGTCTGAAGATTATAAACCCTAATTCATCAGAAAGCCCTCCAAACTTAGCAAAAATTCAAATCTAGGTCAAATGGCAAGTACATCACTAGACAGAAAGAACTGACAGAGAGAGACAGACCCAAAACCAAAGCCAAAAGATGGGAATGGAGCAAAAATTAGGGGGTCCCCATCTTGAATGGGGTGATGTGTGAAAAGGTCACAACAATTAGGCCACCTCATATGAATGGCATGGGCCACAGGAGGCCAAAGGTGTACTTCCTTTTAGTCCAAAGGGTATTGATTTTGGGCCTTGAGAGGCTAAGGACACCCCATCAAGTCACTCTCTTCCATGTTCACCCATGGTTGAGCTACTTGCCTACGTGCTTGAGCTACTTGCCTATATGCTTGAGTTGGTTGCTTACTTGCTTGAGCTACTTGTCTGTGTGCTTGAGCTACTTGATTATGTGCTTGAGCTAGTTGCTTACTTGCTTGAGCTACTTGTTTGCCTGGTTGAGCTACTTGCCTATGTGGTTGAGCTACTTTCCTGTGTGTCTAAGCTACTTGCATGTGTGTTGGAGCTAGTTGCTTGCTTGCTTGAGCTACTTGTTGAGCTACTTGTTTCCTTCATTGAGCTATCAGGTTGTCTGCTTTAATTTTTGATTCATGAGGTTTTAAGTTATAAAGTTTTGTGATTGAATTAATGATGGGTCAATAGTTTGTTAATAGCTAGTTATGTGTTGGCATTTCAATTCGCACCTCTAGAATGTGGATTAGAAACAGACAGCTATGCACAGATAAACTGCTCTTCAAATTAGGAGGGGAAGCTCACTCTTTGTTGATACTGTTCAAGAAAGTAAATTAAAACTAATTTGCCTATCTTTTTGGTTCAATTAAGAGCACGGGGTTATTAAACTCAAGAGTCGTAGCTAATGTTGTGACCTTTTCACACATCACCCCATCGCAGATGGGGACCCCTAATTTTTGCTCCGTTCCCCGTCTCTTGGCTTCGGTTTTCTCTCTCTCTCTCTCTCTCTCTCTCTCTCTCTCTCTCTCTCTCTCTTCTGCTGTCTGCCTTTCCGAGGTGTGCATGTTTGTGAGTTTAAACGTGAAATTTTGGCCACGTCTACGAAATTAGGGTTTGTATTTCTCTGGTCAACCTAAGGTCAAATGAGGTGAATAAATTGAGATTTGAGATTAACATTGATGTTAGTATGCTTCGAGCAGGTTTCCACTGAAATTTCATCAGATTCCGGCAACTTGCTATTTTTAGTAAGTGTGCAATTCAAGGTATTCCATCAGCATTCTTGAAGTTTCAATAGTCACACTGCATTCAAAGCACATCAAGCTGCCCGCTGGCAAAATTTGAGTTGAAACAGACAATTTACTATTTTTAGCAATTCAGCTTCCTGAGCAAATTTCAAGGCTTATATGCAAAGTTTTTCAACACATGTCTGGAGATTCCTTCTGGGTTTTTAGAGACCTTCGTGATGGTGTGACATGCAAAGCGAGATACCAACTTTTGGAGTTCAGCCTTCCATGGCTATTTTTAGGGTTTGCATGTCAAGGTTTTCTTTGCATGTCAGCTGATTCCTTATGGTTTTTTCGAGAGCTTCGCAGTGATGTGACATGCAAACGGAGATAATCACTTTTTCAACAACTTGCTATTTTTAGCAAATTCATTCAAGCAGCAGCCTCCCAGCATATCAGTACCACAAACAGAATGGAATGCAATAGAAACGGAGTCAAACGGAGGCCATTTGATATACATGCAAGCCAGATTAGGGTTTCCAGCTTTGGGACCCAAAAAGAGGGGTAAAAAGTGAGAATTCTTGAAAACCGGTGAATACCACCAGGATCAGCATCTTTCAAGCTATCCGTTGGTAAAATTTGAAGACAAACGGAGCACTTACTATTTATAGTAAGTGATTTCAGAAACAGGCTAAAAATAGCAAGTCAGCAGCAGCCGCCGATGTCAGCGGGCAGGTCACGTGGTGAGGAGCGCATCATTCGAATTTCAAGTCAAAAGGAGTGGTGGAAGTCATGAAACTAAGCAGTTGCTATAAATAGTAAGCCACCTCCAGAAATGTGCTATAAATAGCAGGTCAGCGTGAGGCGTCAGCATGAACAAGTCAAGCAGGTGATGAAGACCCCATGGCGCAAATTTCAAGATGAACGGAGTTGCACAGAACGGAAAATCAGACACTATTTTTAGCAGGCTGGTGCAGGGAATTAGGGTTTCCTAAATTCAAGGGCAAACACGACAGTCATACAAATGCAGCATCCAGCGTGATCACCACACTTAAGGCAATCGGCACGCAAAATTTGAAGGCATTCTGAGCAATTGCTATTTTTACTAAGTTGCTAAAAGTAGCAAGTACAGACAGATATCAGACACCAGTAGCACAATCACATCCTGATGTTCGAGATAAAGTAAAAATCCAGCTTTTTGGAGCCAAAAATCAGCTTAAAATGCGAAATTTGGGAAACTTTCTAAAAATAGAAAATTAGGGCAAGCCAGGGCTAGCATGAACAAATTGTTCCGAGTCAGACAAAACTATAAAGAGTTCACTAAGCCTAAGAAATTTCAAGTTCAACCAGTGAATTCGCCTTAAGAAGCTGAAGATGGATGAAAATTTTGCTAAGGCATGAAAAATGGAAGCTTGCCTAAGGAAATGCGCCCAAGCTTGAGAAGATAAGGGAGTCTAAAATTTGCCTAAGTATTTCAAATTTGAAGTAAAGGCCTTCAAATGCGCCCTTGAAGCTGGAGGAGGCTGGAAAAGTTTGAGTATGGTGAAATTTGAAGTTCTACCCCTTGAGTGCGCCTTGGCTCATGAGAGGCTCCAAGAAATTTGTCTAAGTGTGGAAAATGAAAGCTCCATGGTAAAATGCGCCCTTGAGGCCAAAGTTGAGAAGAGTGGCTTGAAATTTGTCTAAGTCCTTGAAATTAGGAGGCATGGAGAAATGCGCCCTTGAGGTTGAAAATTGATGGAGAAATATTCTAAGTGCTTTAAAATGAAAGCCTACAAGTCAAAGTGCGCCCCAAACTTGAAGGAGGATGAGCTAAAATATTCAAAGTCTTTAAAATTTGAAGAAGAACCTCCTATTTGCGCCCCACTTGAAGAATGAAATAGCGAAGTCCTCTAAGGAGTAAAAAAATTGAAAGTTCCAGCTATGATTTGCGCCCTTGCTAGAAGATGGGACTCCAAAATATTCCAAGTGTTCAAAACTGAAAGCAAGACCTCTTATTTGCGCCTAGACTAGTGGGACGAATTTGAAATATTCTAAGTCTTTGAAATTTAAAGAAGACCCCTCAAAATGCGCCTTGACTTGTGGAAGGTTGAAGAAAATTGTCTAGGGCATAAAAATTTGAAGCATACCCCTCCAAATGCGCCCACTTTGATGAAGGTGTTTAAAAAAAATTTAAGTATCAAAAACATCCTCCTTCATACATCAAATGCGCCCAAGGTGCATGCTAAGGGTAATGATGAGAAAGCAAGTCAAGGGCGTAGAAGTTAATTTCCTATTCAACATGCTATATCCGCCAAAATTGAAGGGGAGTTGAGAAGAATATTTACTAAGTGTAAGAAAATTCCTATGGATCCTTTCAGGCGCGCCTAGCAAGGAGTTGAGGTCTTTAAATTTTTCCTTGGTATTTGAAGTGGAAGTTGACCCCATGATATGCGCCCACCTTGTGAAGTTCAAGTTAAAAAATATATGCTAAGGCGTTGAAAGTTCCTTCACATGGGTAAAAATGTGCCCAAGTTGGTTTGGTGGGCATAAAATTTTCTGGAAGCATTGAAATTTTCAAAGGCATCAAATGGAGACTCAGGGGGTGATGTGCACCCAGCTTGAGGAAAATGAGTAAGAAAATTTTCTGTGTCAAGTGTGAAATGTGCCCAAGGGGAGATGAAGGTTGCTAGGCGTTGAGAAAGAAAAGCATATTCTTCATGATATACAAGATGCACTCCAAGCATTAAATTGTAAGTGAGTTGATAATAAAAAAAAAAATTCACAGGCAGAACAATTGAAGGTGGTTGAAAATTTTCTAAGGCAAAATTCAAAATGGGCTAAGTGATTTAAAAAAAAATTCTAAGGCACAAAATTTTCTTCTTGAGGAAAATTACGCCTAGACTTGAAGTGATGAAATTTCTCGAGATATGAATGAATTTTCCAGAGAAGAAGTCAATGGATGCCAGCTTCACATGGTTGATGAAAATTTTCAAGTCGGAGCAACAAGATACTCACAGGGATGAAGAAATGAAGTAAATTTGATGTGAAAATCAATTTTTTTTTTCTAAGGTTAAAAATCAAAAAATTAAATGATCCCATTCATTGTATACCCATGAATCTGACAAGTTCTGAAGAAAATTTTCTTCTAGGTATTGAAGATCTTTGACAAGGGGTGGATTTTAGGGTCCTCTGCACTTCGCCAAGGTGTTTAAGACGGAAAAGTTGATGGGCACTTAAATAATGAATTTCCCAAGTAAAAGTTTGAAATTTTTTCTAAGGCAAAGTGAAGAAAATGTGTTTTCGAGATAAAATGCTCTAGACGATGAATTTGAAAGGAACTGCCTAGGTGAATTTGCTCAAATTCTTCGTGAAGATAATCTTCTTGAGCTAGAGATCAATGAAATCAAAATTGTCAACGCTTCAGCTGGTGGAATAAATTTCTTGAAGAAGATGCAGTTGAAGTTAATACTTTCAAAGGATGATACGCCCTTGAGGAAGTTCAGAATTTGTCTACGGCATTGAAATTTGATGCACGAGAATCATATGCCCCTACCTACGGATGTTGAAAAATCATGAAGAAAGCAAGGTTGGCTGGAGAAAAACGATGAACCCTTGGAAGTTAAAGCGCGAAAATCAGGTAAGTAAGGTGAGTTTATATGATAAAGTGTTTTGATGCTCTTCTTTTATTTGTTTTGCAGGATGAATGTCGGGGCCGGAGCACGATTACTTGAAGCAATGAAGCAAGACTACATTTCAACCTCAAAGGAAGAAAAGTCGTGAGAAATGGCTAAGTGTTGAGACTTAGTGGCAGAGATGAAATGTTTCCAAAACTCAAGATGGAGAAAAGAGTGGAAGCCCGAGCAAAGTTAAAGAACAACATCAGGGAGGAAAATCATCGTCGAGCAAGAGAAAGAAGTTGCAGACTTCAAGTTTCCGATTGAGAACGTGCCTGCCATACCAGTCCAAGAAATTGAGGCAATAACAATCAAATTCGTCCGGTTTGCAGTCAGGAAGCAGATCAAGAGCAATGTGAACGCGTTTCAAAACAGGAATCTTCTGCAAGATGATGGACATTAATGGCTCATTTATTACCCCACTCCTCTTGGTGGCGGTTTTTTGGGTGAATCTTGTTTAGGGCTGAGGTGGCACGATCTGGGCCATCCAGCCGATTGTAATCTGAGCCGTCCACTGGACTTGGCCAACTATAAAAGGGGCATCCCCCCTCATTTGTATCTAGTTAGGATAGCAGAGAAGGAATCGAGAGAAATTGATAGAATAGAAAGTAGAATAGTTTGATAGCATAGTTTAGATTGAAAAGGAAGGAAAGTCTTCCCTTTGAATACTTTGTAAGAAGTTGTCGTAAATGCTTTCATAATAAAAGAATTTTTTCATTGACGATGATTTCTTCTTTGTTATGAATAGTTGTCGAGGCTTCTTCATCCTTCCAATTCACGTAGCAACTTGAAGTAGCGTAAAGTAGAGTAGTTTTCATTTTCATGCAAGTAGATGTTAGTTGCAGACTTGTGGAGTTAATCAAGGCAACTTCTTTTAATCCATAACACTAGCAGCTTGTTGACGGCAAGTTTGCCTTGTGTGGTCGACTAGAAAACTTTATAAACTTAACTTCGATTGTGATTCATGTGTTTGTATGCGTCGTTCTGATGGTACTTATATTTTGAATTATAATTTGAAAACCTCTTGTCACTCCCTTGAAGATCGCACCGACTTTGTGTAAGTTGTCCAACGTAAGGCGAAGCAGAGTCTGGTCAAAGTCTGTCGAGATTGATCCCACGTCCCATCCTTAGATAGAACATAAACTTCTTAGGCCCTACACTCTTTTAAATTCAGTTCATTCCTGGTTAGAATTAGGAAACTTGTGCTCACTTGCCAAATCATTCAAACCACGCGAAAGCCCTTAATCTACTGTCTGTTGTCAGCTGTCGAACAATTGTGTAAGTCCCCTTGAAATACCAGCAAAAACACATCGAGCCAACTGAGAGTATTCTATTGCATTATCGGAACCTTGGAGTTGAAAGCATGAACTCACTCGCAATCTTAGCATGCTGAATACTTTGTTCAAGAGAGGATAAAGTATCCGTTGGGAAACTTTATTCTATGTTGGTGCGGTCACAAAAGTCACATCAACAGCTAAGATTTTCTCTTTTGGAATTTTAACTATGACTAAGCCTACTCTAATGACGTTTCTAATTTCTCAAGTAAACGCAAAGCAAGAGAGTTAGAAATGGACAAGGAAGGATTCTCTAACAAAATACTTAAATAAACTCTTTTCCAACACGCATCTACTTACTTTCAATGCAAGCTGAAATGGAAATCATATAAGCATAACACAATAAATGGAAATCTGAGACTTTATATCAAAGCAGTAGGGCAGCAAAGCAGGCACAAGACTTTATTATCTCAAATTTCAGATACAAAAGATTACACTTCTGGGACAGCAAGATTGTAGCAAAATAGGCTTACAGTTTAGCCATCAAACCAAAATACATTGACACAAGACACATGCACTGAACAAGAACTTGCAGCTAAAGAGGCTTGCAAACTTGCTCTTACACAAAGTGAACTGACACTAACTAACAACTTGCAGCATTACAGGCTTGCAATTTGCTATCACAATAAACGTTGAAAATAAATGGGCAAGGCTGCCCTTATTTATACACAAGCAGAGGAGTAGGGAATCCTAAAATCTCCTTGCTTTTACAACTAAGACTTGCCAACATGCAAGCTTTATTTCTAAAACTAAAACAAGATAAGCATCTAACAACATATGAAATCATAAAACAGGGAAATGCCAACTATTACAACTTGTTTTCTTTCTCTTCTTCAAAGAGTGGATAAGAATTGAGACAAGAATAGAAAGAAAGCTAGAAAAAAGCTTCTAGATGACTATTGCTTTAAATCTCAACCACATCCATTAAAAAGCTGATTTGTTCTTGATTTCAAGTGGCGAGTGTTGCATGAGAAAAATCTTGATTTTTGACTGTAAGCTCGACTAGGTTCAGAAACTTTTTGTATAGACTGCTGAAAATAGAATGTTGATTTGCCTTGAAAAAGCAATTTCCCCAAAAAAAAAGCTAGGAATTGGGTTTTGTAGAAAATCCCGTTTCAGAGAAACCCAAATGCTCAGAAACTGAAAAAGCTAAATTCTTCCTAAAAAAGTGGCCAAAAAGCAATTTCTAGAAGAGGGAAAAGTTCCCAATGTTCAAGCGGATGAAAAAGCGAAGAGACCCATGTGATCAAAAACGGAAAAAGCTTAGTGTTTGTTTTGAAAAAGCAACGCCCTAGAGGTTTGGAGCACGAAAAAGTGTTCTTCCTTGCCCACAGATCTCGGAAACACGAAGAACACCGAAAAAGTATGTCATTTGGGTCTTCAAATCGTCGTTGAGAGAAAAGGTAAAATCTTCTTGCTCTAGACGCCAACCTAGAAAAATGAATAATGAAAGACAAAAGCTCTCCTAAATAAGTTGAGGTCTGATAAAATTTGCTTTCTTTTTGCTTTAAAACTTCTTGAAGCCAATCCTGAGCAGGTTCATCGAATGTGGACACTATTTCGAATGTTGAAGGATGCAATTCGAAAATTTGACTAAGGCATGGATTCTTGGGTGCCTCTCTTGGACTAGGGCACTTTTGCTTAGCAGACAGCCAAATTTTCACCATTTTCAACTTTTCCTTGATTTTTAACCTCAATTTGACCCTTGATTCCAAGACGCTTGGTGAATCTCATGATTTGGTAGAATGATCCATCACGAAGCCTAAGCGAATCTGACGAGGTTTGTTTGGAGGCAAGTTTTCATAAAAACCTCATCTGACCCCTCAAAATGTTGGGCACCCCTGGCTACCTAGGGCGCCCATGATCACCAAAGAGTCATTTTTTCATATTTTCCAATTTCTTGCTTGTTTTCTCATTTTCAAATGATTTTGCAATTCTGGATGATCTGGGAGTCCAATAAACTGCTGGTTGGGCTCGTTGGATAGCCTGAAGAATTTTGCGGGGGGTTCTCTGGAGGCTGCATCCTCTGAAAATTGAATTTGGGGCCTCAAAAGCTTGGGCGTCCCTGGCTACCTAAGGCGCCCAACTCCCTCAGTTTATTTTTAGTGAATTTCACCTTGCTTTTGACTTCTGGTCATTTTGCTCATGTTTTTTCCCTCTGTTCGACCTTCAATATATGATGACTGCCAACACCGACGAACGTGTTGATGATTGCATTGGAGAGCTGCTTCAAAACTGAAGAAGTCATGCTAGAGGCTTCGTCTGCAAATTCATCCATTTAGACCTTCTAAAGCTTGGGCGCCCCATCTTCTTCTCGAGCGCCCAAGGTCTCCTAACTTCGACTTCTTTTGCTTGATTTTCATTCTTCCAAGTTGAACCTTCATTTTATACCTTCAATTTGATATGGATTTTCTAGTGATTCACAAGTATGATAATCTGACGGAGACA
The DNA here is from genome assembly GCA_007258455.2 of Sequoia sempervirens. Lineage (NCBI taxonomy): Eukaryota > Viridiplantae > Streptophyta > Pinopsida > Cupressales > Cupressaceae > Sequoia > Sequoia sempervirens. The sequence goes on from VDFB02353493.1 coordinate 127,669,616, forward strand.
TCCACTACAAAGCTGATAGAATCCTGCAGAGATTGAGTGTATTTGCAAACCCTAATTGCTGGATTAGGTTCTCCAAAAGGCTGAGCACCCTTGGCCACCTGGGGAGCCCAAAGTTCCCAGACTTAGAATTTTTTCTAATATTTTCATGGTTTGCCTTATGTCTCTTGGTTGAAACTCCTTCGATCAATCTGTAATGCACGCTCACTGGGTGATCTAATGACTGCGCTACTGGACTCACTGCGGAGCTAAGAAGAATCTGAGCAACATTGTCTGGGAGCACAAACCCTAATTTCATCATTTGATGCCTTGAAAAGTTGGGTGCCTCTCTCCTCCTGGGGCACCCATGGCTGGCAAAGTTAGTTTATATTTTGCAAATTTTGACTTCCTCCGTTTGACGTGCTCGCCTTTTCCTTGCTTGCTGGAGATGAAAAAATTTCCAAGACATGAGTGCTTGGGCACCTAGACTAAACTGGGGCGCCTGAAGCTTCCAGACTCAAACCATTTTTCCTCAGATTTCAAGATTCTTCAACTACCATTCTCCATTCCTCATTCTACATGCACGTCCATCATCTCATCTTCTGTTCAGTGTTTGAATGTTTGAATCTGACACCTGGCAGCTAACTGACCTCCATTAATAGCTTTGGAGCTCCCGAAATCCTTTCTGAAATTAAGAAAGCAAAATAGACCCACCTGATGAGGAAGTATTTTCGACCAATCAAAATTAGTTTGAACCCTAACAGCCAAACTTTCTATTTTTAGAAGTTTTTGCCCACATCTATTTCAAAAGAAACCCAAAAAAACCCAAAAAAAAATTCTATTTTTAGAAAGTTTCTAAAAATAACAATGTTCCTAAAAAGTAGGGTTGAAAACCTAAGATATGGGTTTTGTAGACTTGGTCGCTCTAAGCAAACTAAGATCGTCAGATTTTGAAAATTTCAAGTTTTTGCCCCTCATGCAAGACATGTAACCCCCAATTTTGACCTTTTTTGACGGTTTTGACAAGACTTTCACTCATTTCTTCAAAATGCCTAAGTGTAGCAAAAATTTTAATTTGGGGTACAACATTATGGAAAACTACTAACTATTATTGTTGTGAAAGATGATTCTATCCTACTAATTGATTTGATTATGCTAAATGTTGTTAATCTATGTTCAAGACTTCAATCAGGGCTTCAACTGGGTGAAAGATATTCTCTAACCTATTTGTTCATTTAAAAATTAGGGATTTAAGGCAAATTTAGGGCAATCCCAATTAGGGGACATTACATTTGAGTATTGAAAATTTTTAAATTTACGCCTTTCCTACTTTCTGGTTGAAAGCACGCCACATGTTAAATTTACTTTTTTGAGATTTTATTGAATATCTTAAGAGGGAGTTGTACCTCAAAATTTCCGAGAGTAATTGTTTCATATAGAGGTAGTTAACTCAACTGTTGGTAATTGATTGCATCCCATTTGGGCAATGGAGTAAATTTTATATTATAAATTCAAAGGTGCAAATCTGTTAACCAACAACTATGAAATTGCAAAAATCAGAAAATTTTTGGTTTAGGACATTTAAAAAAGGAAAAGAAAATCATGTTGTTAATGCACTCAAAAAAACACAAAGATATGTGGCTGTCACACTACACTTGCAATCTAAACTAAGGTAGAAAATTATGCAACAAAAGACAAACAATCTTGTGTATCAGAAAGTGACTACTTGAGGATACAATATAACAGAAATTTAATTTTTCCTTTGGGATGGTTTGCTGAGGCGAAATGGGAGGATATTGTTACAAAATCGATGTTGTGTTGTATTAATCAGAGGAACGAATGTTCCTTAAAAAAATTACAAAATACGATGTTTCTAAAAGAAACAAACGTTTACAAAGGACGAAGTTAGAAACATCAATGAGATGATCATTAACATCAAAAATAGAAAGATATTATTTTAATACCCTCCCTTAATGGTCATCATTCTAACTACCGAGATAACAGAGAATCGATGTTGTGTTGTATTAATCAGAGGAACGAATGTTCCTTAAATAGATTACAAAATACGATGTTTCTAAAAGAAACAAACGTTTACAAAGGACGAAGTTAGAAACATCAATGAGATGATCATTAACATCAAAAATAGAAAGATATTATTTTAATACCCTCCCTTAATGGTCATCATTCTAACTACCGAGATAACAGAGAAGGGTGCCCCCTTCTTCTCGAACGTTGCTGCAACAGAAAACAAGAGCCTGCCATTGACTCTGCCACTTGAGAGGAGTCGCCACCAACCCTCCCAGAAACTGCAGAACTTCTGGAAATAACAACACCAACCGTCCAACCTGAAGTTGAAAAACTGTCCCTCCCTGTAACCAGAGACATACCAAGAACAGCTGCTACGATTTTGAGGAAAAATCGGCAAATCCTCCAATCTTTTGTAGATGAGCATGACGCCCCAGAACAGACTGCAAGAAGCTAGATGTGCAGATGTTCGCCCTAGCTACGACCAAAAAACGAACTACACCAAACCACGATTTTTGAGGAAAAAATCGCCAAACCCAAGATTACAAATCATCGTTTTTTCGGAAAAAACGGTAAAAACCAAAGAGCCCTCCCGAATGACAAAAACCCTGACAAGGGTATACAGGAGAAAAACTCTTAATTTTTTAGGACAAAATTATAAACCCTCCCGGAACCCAGAAGACAGATTTTTTTTTCTTTTTACGAGACAAAAAAAAATATTTAAAAACCCAGAACATCGATTGTCGGCTTCAAAAACAGAGGGTTTGAAACCCTAGCCGCCAGAACAAAACTGCACAAAAACTGCCAGAATTAAATTGCTTAAACTGGCCATCTTCACATTTTTCGAGGCACGAAAAACGAGGTGCTGAGAAGAGGCTGATGCACGAAACTCGAGGCACGAATTCCAATGCAGAAAATAGGGACAGATTCAGGTACATACTGCAGAAAGTACATTGTACGGATGGCACAAAATTCGAGGCACGGAAAACGATGCACCCGAAAATTCGGAGACCACCCCAGTTGAGCTCTCAAAAAACCCACCACGAATCTGTGATCGAAAAAATTTTCTGACTTCGAAAAATGGGTCAAAACCCTAGACGAATGTTCTGAAAACCTTGGCCGCCATTAACAACCCAGAAAATTGCAGAAAAAGCCTGAAACAGACTTGCATCTACCAGAAACGCGTCCTCCTTTGAATTCCACACCAGACGGAATGGAGATTGTGACCTGAAAAACAGAAAATCGTGGCCTTTTTTCTGTCAAAACGCGGCCAGATTCGAATAGAAATCGCGCCCAAAAAAAACGCGTTTGAAGAGGACCGAAATAATGAGGAAGTCGTGGGTTGCAGAAATCCGCAAAAACAAGTGCCAGCAAGAAGGAACGCACGGGTCGCGCGCAGGAAAATCGTCCAGAAAAAACGCGTTTCTCAGAAAAATCCGTCCAAAGAAACGCGGGCAGAAAAACGCGAGCTTCTTCTTTCAGAAAACGCGCCCAGAAGCCTCGGAAAAGAACGACGGTGAGCCCTAGACCATTCAGCACAAAAACACGACCAAAGAGCTTCGAATCTTCAAATCGCGCGGCCAAAACACTGAAAATCGCGGGTTGAACAGCCACGAAAATCTCAGAAACGCGGCTTAGAAGAGAATGAAACCACGCCTAGAAAAAAACGAGTCTTCAAAAAAAAACGCGATGAAGAAATCTGAAAACGTAGTTCCACCAACAGAAATCGCGTCTAGTAAACCAAGGAAAAACGCGTGGCTAAGAGATCCCGTCACCAAAAGTTGCAGATGCAAACCCAAGATCGCGCACAGCCACGAAATTTTCAGTCAAGCTACGAAAATTATCCAGAATAATTTTCGAATGATGCCCTTCGAAAATCGAAAAAATTCAGAGAACACACCAGGAAATTACCAAAAAATAATTTTCGAAAAAATTTTGATACAAAAATAATTTCGAAAAAGAAATTATAAATTTTTCGAAAAAAATTTATTTCCTGTGCTCTGATACCATGTTACAGAATCGATGTTGTGTTGTATTAATCAGAGGAACGAATGTTCCTTAAAAAAATTACAAAATACGATGTTTCTAAAAGAAACAAACGTTTACAAAGGACGAAGTTAGAAACATCAATGAGATGATCATTAACATCAAAAATAGAAAGATATTATTTTAATAGATATATGTTCCTTCTACTAGCAACCTGATGAAAATGCTACTAGATGAGATGCATACAATACCACATTACACATCTAGGCATCTATAAAATGTTCCAAGAATTGAAATGGACAAATTTCAAGCTTGAAATAAAGGCTGAGATTGGTGAATATGTGGGTCAATGCTTGATATACTGAAAAGTAAGGGCTGAGCATTACCACTCTAGGGATCTACTATACCAACATGATGTACCACATCATAAATGGAAAGTGATTTCCATAGAATATTTGCAACTGGTTTGCCTAGCCCTTATAATAGCCATGGTTATGTTCTTGGTGCTCGAGGACAAGATAATCAAAGCTGCTACTTCATACCTAGAAACACAAGATGATATTGTTTTGGCATCACGATTCATGAAGGATCATGTGGATCTCAAAAGAATCCTCCACATTTATTTTTTAAACTGTAGGCACATGAGGTTCCATGTTATTAGAGCTTCTTAGAGCCAGCAAATCCACGGGCACAAAATATCTATGTTCCACGACATTTCAGGGATGGGCACAGGGGGACGACAGGGAACGAGTTTCGGGGACGGCAGTCCAAGGGCAGATTTTTGGGGACGGCGGGGGGACGATGATATAGGAATTTTTCAATATATATGCATGAATTTTTAAAAATATATTATATATATAGAGGGAAAGAGAGCAATATATAGGAGACGGGTGTACTTCGAGACGCCATTTTTTTTAATATAAATAAAAATTAAAAACATAAAAAATTAATAATTTATAGAAAATATGATGACATTGAACTTTCAAAACAAGAGCAGTAGTAAAGTTTAACAATGAACATTAACTTTAAATACACAAATGTCATTGCGTCAAAGAGTCAAAGAGTTCATACTTCATATTTCATAATCATAGTTCACATTTTAGGTTTTTGTTTGCGAGAGATGTCATTTTTTGCAATAGGAGACAGCAGGGTACTCTGGAAACTCTGGCAGAAGTCTCCAAGCTGTAGGAGGCGTCTCCAAAGACGTCTCCAGTGCCGGAGACGTGTCTCCGTCTCCGAGACACGACTCAGAGGGGGGGAGATATGTCTCCCGGTAACTATGCAATATGTGCATAGATAAAGAGTAAAACAACAGTATAACAGCGATATAACAGCAGTATAACAGCAATATAAAGATAAAGGTAAACACTAACAGCAATATCATTTCAATTTTAGGTTGAACAACTAAAGTAAATATAATAATATTTTATTATTTAGTCAATGCCTTTCAAATGGGGATAAAACATTTTTATCAAATTTTCATTATAAAACATTTAATATTTAATATTTGATAAAACATTTAATATTTCTCAAGCAATTTTTATTTAATTTGACAATAAAATTAAATAGTTTGTTTAAAAATTAAATATTTTATCAAATATAATGAAATATTTAATATTTAATATTTATCAAGCAATATTTATTTAATTTGTCAAAAATCAAAACATTTTTTACTTTGACGAAAGGGGGACGCCTGGGCGTCCCCGATATGGTTGGGGGACTCCTAGTCGTCCCCTAGCCGTTTCGGGGACGCCTAGGCGTCCCTTTTTATTTTCCATGCATCCCCTTTTTTGGGGACGTGTCTCCTGTTGTTTCCCAATTTTCGAAAATCATGGGGGACACCTAGGGGACATCCCCTACCGTCCGCCCATCCCTGAAACACCACAAGGGATGGGGACATAGGGTTTTGGGGGGGAGGGACGCATCCCCGTGTAACACAACAAAATATATTTCTATTGGGTCTAGTAAGAGGTGGTTGTGGGCTTAGATTCACATGCCTAGGAGAATGAGAACCCATGCTTGTCTATGAGCGCCCAAGCCCTAAGTCTATCTCCTCTCTCATGAGATTATTGATAATTCAAAATAAAAAAGTGAGTCATGACAGTATATGACATAGGTTAACATTATCCAATCAAAATAGAAAAATAGTCACTAATCAAAATCAAGAACTACATGAAGAAATCATCATCATATTGCCTTTAATTGACTACAAAGAAATTAGCAATCAGTAGGCCTAGTGACAATACCATGTGAACTAGATCTGCTATAGAGCTCTTGCATAGAATATTCTTTCTCCTCTTCCCCAAGTAATGAAAATTGCAAAAGGGAAGCACTTAAATCGTGATTGTCCATATCAAGATCCCAATGCTTCTCCTAGCTTGTAGTCCACGCCTTATCTTCAAAGAAAGTACATTCCTTGATGTGAGCTCTTAAATCCCCTTGGTAGCAAAAAACAGTAACAATTGGGAAGCAAGATAGTTGAAACAAAATTGGAACAATACCTTGTCATAGCTTCAGCCCCAAGCATGCAAGAAGGGTTTGCCAATCTTGATTTTTTTAGTGTCTTTTCTCGCTTTTGGGAGGATAGGTTTGTTTGGGTGGGCCAGTGGCGCATGGCGCACTAGTCATTATAAATGAGATAGATGGTAATTAATGTGGGTGTAGTTCAATATTTCTTTTTCTAACATTATTATTTGAAACTTTTGATGCTTTAAAAACACTGTTTTTTTATAATGATTTTGTAACAAAATTCATCTCAGATTCTACCCAAGTTCATCATGGATTAAACAGAAATCCCAAGTTCAAACACAAGACAAACCTCAGGGGTACCAACACTTAAATCATCCTAACATAGGACCTGTAAGACAGTACCTACCTACATACCAAAGTAAAGGGAAAGAACATAAGAACATAGTTTGAAGACTCTCTGAGTACTTTGCAAGACTCTCCAAACTCCCAAGTCTCTGAGTTGGCCGAGCCAAATCGACCAGACTCCCGCACCAAGTCTAGTCGAGTCTTGGAGAGTACTCGGTCGAGTCCTGCTCCAAGACTCCCGAGTTTTAAGCTCAAACTCCCAAATCCTGAGCTAAAACTCTTCTGGTGCCTAAACATAACAAATATAGTGGCTAAAATTTCAAATTTTGAGAGTTTAAGGATCATATGGTGTGTAATGTTTGAATTATGACAAATTGATAATCAAATTAGACTTTTATGTTCTCTAAATGCATTTATTTCATTTTTTGTATAATTATGAGGTTTTTTTCTTGTCGAGTCCATGTCAAGCTTTTTGTTGAGGCCATGCCGACTCCCGAGTCTGATTCAAAATTTTGGGCTATTGAGTCGAGTCTGAGTCCTAAAACTATGCATAAGAATACACATATAAACATCTAGCTACTTCGCTACTAGTATACATTTATGAAAAACAACTAAAACTAATATTCTAACTACACTATATTCTTCATGGGGAATAAATGTATAAAAAACAACTAAAACTAATATTCTAACTACACTTCTTCATAGGGAATACTATGTACACATGGATTATTTAAATAAGAAGTACTAATACTCACTTACATTCATATCGAATAACAATTGGGCATTTCATTATGTATAGTCTTAGCTACTAGTTCATTGGCCCAAGACCCCGAGTCCTAATCCAATCCGACCCGAGTTCAAGGTTTGGATCCAATCCCTTGTGGGTCCGGACAACGTCCACCCCACAAACTATGGGTCCAGCCTTGCCGAACCTAAGTGAACCCAAGGGGAATTTGGTTGGATTCTACGGAAAACATGCGAATTTCGCCTTTTTCAAAAAAACAAGAAAAAAATTTGACTTTTTCTAACTCTTCTAAAAACTGTCATTCGCCCCCTAAACCCTAAAATGATGTGCGCCATGAAGGTTTGTGTGATTTTGGAGGCCTTAATTTGGGACTGGTGGCGGAGGCATTGTCCCTAAACTCCCACAAGGGGTGCTACCCCTTGACCCCGTTGAATTCATTTGATTTTCCAAGTACTCTCCAAGTACAAGTTTACAAGTTTGCCTATAAAGTCTTCATCTATAATATCGTCATCCAATTGGACAATCTTCCTTGATGTTACTTGATGCTTACCTGCAAGGAGGAATGTAGCAATGTAGTTAATTCTAATATATAATATATATCATGTCATTCGAATTTGACTAATTGACATTCTATTTTTTTTTTTTTTATGGTGGTTTTGTTTATTATACAATATATGATGCTATGTGTAGCATTTTGAACTTAATTATTATTGTAAAAACATATAAAAATCAGAAATATATATATATATATATATATATATATATTTTTATGGTGGTTTTGTTTATTATACAATATATGATGCTATGTGTAGCATTTTGAACTTAATTATTATTGTAAAAACATATAAAAATCAGAAATATATATATATATATATTTCTGATTTTTATATGTTTTTGTATGGAAAAAACCAAAACGAACCCAACCCCAAATTTTTTTGACCAAACCTGCAAACCGAACCCTCAAACCTAAACCCAAATCAATAAGTTAGTGTATAGCATAAACTAATGGTTGAAAAGTGATGTACAATGGATGACAACCACCAGCTACACAACTCTCCTATCTAAAAATAATAAAACTAATAAAAGGTATCATATAAAGTTATAAACCATAAAGACTTATTTCAAATGCAAATTAAGCAATAATTACAAAACATTAGATCTTTCAGGATGATTTTTGAAAGACAAGTCACACATGGAGCCAACATTTCTACTACAAAATTATGCAAGTGGGTATAGGCTAGTGTAGGTACATCTAAATGTGCAAACATTGAAACATAAACATCAATGGAAGACAAGATTCCTATAATGCAATGGCAATGCGTGCAACAAATAACCAGAATAATGACATATTGAGATGCAAAAAATACTTATTCATCAATCCTAGAACTCTTATAAGGAAAAAAATGCACTTTACTTAGATTTTAGAAAGGAGTGTCGAAACATCAAACATGTTTCTAAATATGAGTTTCATAGGAAATAAAGGAGAAATAATAATGCATAAAATAAGGCATTATTTGCCCATTTTCTAACAGGAAATGAAATGGAAATTCCATCAGCAGTGCCATTCTCCAAATGGATTAAAACCAAAGGTAACTGCCGGTTCAAATACACAATAGAATGTGCTAAACATAAATCTTGAATGGACAAATATTCTTTGCAAATGCATGCTAGGAGAGAAGATTAATATATAATATCTTACAGCAATGTAATAAAAAGATTTTATGTGCATATTTTACCAAATACCTAAACTTTGTATTATACTTCTAAATAAAAGGGAATGTCAATTACCATGCACAATGCACCAATGGCAAGAGCCAAGTTTTCTGCTGTGCTTGGTACAACCTCTTCCGCTATGCTCCGTATGTCCTGTTGAAGTTAGAAAAAAAACTATTTAGACATATTAAGAAACATATTTGTTAATATCCCTTGAAGAAGTAAACAACCATATTGGCTAATGTACTAAAACGTGAATTCCAAACAATAGAATCTAGGTATCATTATCAAACAATCTTGACAGGATGCAAATGTTGTCCAATTAAGAAAATTCAAAACAAATCTTAGTTTCTTAATACTCTTATCCTGAACAAACAAAAGAAAACACAATATTCCCTAGCTATAGGATGAATATAAAATTTACAAAACATAATGTTCCTATAGGTTTTACATTGTGAAGACCTGAAAAAATACACTATGTAAAGGAAAATGAAATTAGCTACATACGATCAATATAACCATGAACACATTTACAAGAATTTCATTGAAAGATCTGACATCAAAAACCTTTAAAAATGAAAATCATTTGGGAAAAGAAAACTTGGCATCCTTTAAGGAATAATGATGGCGTTCTTTGGCTTATGCCAATTTTGTATGAGATGAAGATATCTTATCAATCAACCAACTTTGTAATAAAAAGCCTCTCACAGAAATAACCTTCAAATCTGCAAAGACAATATTTTCAATGACAAATAACAATCACACAAACTTTTGAAGTATTTATCATAACTCTTTCCAATATTTTTCACACAGTTCGATCTCCAAACAATACAACCTCAAAGCATTATTCTAGCAGTATTAGGTGGTTTCAACATAGGTGCCATTAGTACTATAAGATATTCCTATAGCAATCTAAGTAGTTATGCATATAACTATTTTTCTAACTTCCTAAATAATAGATAACCCCTTTCATTAACTAATAGTCTAATAACAAAAAAAACCCTAACGCACTTGAGTGACTTTCAACTCAGGAAATAATGATTTGAATAGACTGCATAAATAGATCTCTAAAGCAACGTTTATTCTTCTTAAAAATTGATCTTATTCATGTGAAATCTCAATACAGCTCTAATGTTATGTAATAAGGTTCCATAATGTATATGATAAATGTCCTATCAAATAACCATAAACGCATCACCTTGTCCTCTACCATCCTCATCCCAAAAAATTGGTGTAACATAGGTTATTTCATGACTAATGGACCACTTGCCATTTTGGTGGCAACTAATTTATTTTCCTTATTTTAATATTTTCTTCCAAACGATAAGGGAAGTAGGCAATTTAAAAATTTAGAAAGATTTCTATGTTACTTCCTTTTCCACTTTATGCATCTATTGTTCACAATCACACAATGCCACATTTGCTTCAACCATACACTATATTTTAACCTGCATGGAGCTTTTGTTCCCACGTACATTAATTTATATGGAAAAGGCACAAATAAATTAGAATTCTTTCCTAATAATATTTTACAACTTACTAATTACTGTTATCTATTATTTTTATTGTTATAAACTTTAAAGGCAATTGTAGTCTTCTTTTTATATTGCATCAATACACCAATATGAGCTACCCTTCATAGGTCCTATTTTCTCTGTTTCTGTAATATACTGCCCAAAGAATTTTACAAAAGATCTTGTAGTTTTACAATTTTAATTTTGTAGACATTTCATAAAACAGTTTGCATTATATCATAAATGGATGCCACAGAATTAGTTTTCATAATCCCAAATGCTGATAACAAATTTCCTTTGCTAATTATTCGATAACTGTATATGCACCAGATATTATTGACAAAGACATATATTGATGTTGCATATTGGTACAAACAGAATTTTCCTTGTAGAAGTAATATTACTAAACAACATTAAAATATTAATATGACCAAATGCTGGCCTCTGCTAACAGTCCAATCAGCATCCACTTTCATCCATTCAGCATTCTCTTCGTTCAATCATTCTCCTTATGAATTGTACAGCCCCCACAAACATGGTACGGCAGTCCTAAGAAATGGTACGGTGGCCTTGGCAATGGTGTGGCAGGCTTATAGGATGTATGGCAGCCTTATTTTGTGTTGCAACTCTCTTTTATTATGCTGCACTGACCTTAATCTTTGACTATGAGGCTGTGTTTCAAATTACTAAGGCTTCAATGCCTTTCTTGTGCATCGCTCTTCCCTTTTACTGGTCAATAATGTGGTACAGTCCCTTTGAAGAGCTACAATGTAGTTGGGGGTAACTCAGCAATAAATGAGTATTATATTATTTTTAATTCCTCTTTCCACTGCACACATTGCACTTATATTTTTTGCTCTTTTCACCATTCGCACACCACAATGACAATTTAATATTTGCTGGCAAATCTCAATAAATTTGCACATGGAGCTTTGGCGCCTACAACTGTCAACAATATCTTTGTTTTTCCATTTAATTGTAACTGTGAATCTTATGTGAATCCACCATTAATTTGTCTAGGAAGAAATCGTTCATCTGTAAAGCCACATACCTGTAGGGTTTTCGTCGTATGGTTTAAGTTGAACACGCAATCCAAACTTCACAATGAGATAATAAAAATGACCAAGATATCCAAATGAACTCCTTCATTCACCTTTTATAACTTCCAAGGGAACTTTCGAGAAGTTATATTTAAATTCACCTTTATTAAAATAATAACCCTTTAGGCCCACACAAAGTGACTTTATATTATTTCTTCTTTTTTAACTAAAATCACTCCATAAAGATTAATTAAATATAAGCCATCAGCAACATTAATTGAAGGCAACTCAATTTAATTAATTAAATTATTCCCTCTTTAATTATCCAAATTAACCTACAGGAATAAAATAGGCTAATGGGACTTCCCTAAACACCTAGGTCAAAGAAAGGAGCATTACAATTTCTTTCTGAAAGATGAAGATTCCTTTCAATTAAAAGGCACCATCTCCATTTACTCAACCACAACACCACAATATACCCATTTCCATTATTTTAAACATCTCAGAGATGTTGCATGCTTTAGGTAAAGAAAAGGTTTTGCTTGCATTCACTTAGTTTGTTTCATGCTAGTTACTATATTGATTAGAACAATCAATCTCCATTAAAAGAGATTATTACCAAAACTTTATTGAGCTCACTCAAGATAATTTTGATCCAAGGGCATTTGTTTTAGCCAGGTGTCTACAAAATATATGCAAGACTTCAAGTTCTACTTCAAACTGAGTTTTCTATATGAAATGCAGATTGATCTAATCTGGGGATTCAAATAGACTGGAAGACAATGACAAGACCAGAGGAAATACTAATTTATTTGTAAATCAATGCAGGAAATTGCTTCGAATAAAACACACAGAAGTGTAATACTTTTAGAAATTAAATCAGAATTATGATAATTACAGCAATCTCACAATTAATTATCAGAATTGAAATAATAAACAAACTTCAACAATCACACAACATCATTATTAACTAAATAAGAGCTGAAATCATAAAAACACACATAAACAATAAATTGAACCTAACTGTTCACTAATCCTCATGAGTGGACCCTTTCTAATTCAGACTGATGCTTAAAATAAATTTCCCCTCATTCAACTCCTTTATTATTTAACATAAAAAAAATAATGTCTGGAACATTGAATCATTGAGCAAGTGTATAGATACAAATCTGAGTTCTAGACTAGCTTACTACCTTCCTATAACTATGGAAATACTTATGTACTAGCAGTGCCATTTAGTTATAACAAAGTCATTAACAGCAATGCCACCTTTACAAAGAGACAAACAACCTGATAACTTGTTACAACAGATTTGTTATTTATCTCTCTTCAGTTCAGAGAGTACTCCTTAGTAGCTACCAAAGGTCCAAAACACATCCATGTTGCCTTGGAATCTTACTTCAGAGCATTTTGGAATGCTACTGTTATAGAAGTCTTGTTTGACATGTCGCATAACAAAGTGATTACCTTGTGGAACAAAATAGTTGTTTTGGACAGCTTGGTAGCTATCATATGTGGCAAAAATGTCCTGCATAGCAGGTTTTATTAGCTTGCAAAACAAAGCATTGACTTGCACAGAAAACTGTTAGCTTGCACAACACGGCTGTTGGCTAGCACCGCAAAGCCAAAATTTTGCACAACAAAACAAACCGTCATAACTGAATGTGTGTTTTGCACATGAGCACCAAAACCTTCATAAAAACTAAAAAACTAATTGTGCATAACATTTACAACAAACTAATATCAGATAATTAGTCCATTCTACCATTTCCTACTTATAAAGCAATCAATTCATCTGCAATTATCATACTAAAAGACTGAAATCACTTCACAAATATATTTATGAAAAAGAGCCTTGGCAGGCTAGTTTTCACATTCAAACAGAATGTCTTAGGGATGCCAAAGGATGCACATCAGTATACATTTCTAGGCTCATCAAACTTCAAATTCCTTCTAGGTCAATGAAGCATGGTTTCCATCAAGCAGTGTTACAAGACTCGAACTCGACTCAGACTCAGCAAGCTGATTTTTTACCTGCACTCAAGCTTGTTGCTCAGACTCAACAAAAACTTAGAAAAAAAGAAAAAAAACCATGAAATATAAAAACAAAAATAGGATTTAAAACTTTTATCATGCAAACTTCAAAAAATAAACTTTAAAGACACAATAAACTAATCAAATAAAAGCTACTTTGATCACATACAGAAGTATGCATCAATCACATGCGTATAAAAGTGGATTTCAGCTCAAAGAAGCAATATTTTTCAATATATAAATATTGTAAAGCATTTTAGGTGTACAAAACTTGTCAATTATGATATCCATGGCATCAAAAACATAAATTACAATATGGAGTTATGACCTACAGTAGAACAGAGCCTTTATCGCTCAGCCACTCTATGTAGAGTCATGTGCTTGCATCTCAAACAATTTTGAAAATGCTGCTAGAGCCATAGGATCATTACTTAGGATAGGGATTGACTTCGCAAACTAGAAGTATAAATGCAATTCAATTACTTAGGATTTAATAGCGAAAAAGTCAAAAGAATAAAGTAATGTTGCTTTTCCATCCAACATGACCCAAAATGATTTTATTTCTTCTTTTTATTTTTCATAATTTTATCACTTTTAACCAACCTTCAAAGTCCTCCAAACCTTTCAAAAAATGCTTCACTTTCACACTTTTACATTTCAATTTCAATTTTTTATTCTTTTTTTTCTTCTAGTTTTCATTGACTTAGCCAAGTCTTCCCAATGGGACTCACTGGGTCTAGCAGACTTGACAGGTATTTGGGTTATGAGTCCTAGGCCCATTGGGTCTGCCCACCTCAAGACTTGCAATAACCCATAGTAGCATAAATCTTTATTTTATCATGTTTAATCATAATAGATCAGCACTCAGCCCATTGAGCAATTTTTTTGCACTTTTTCCAATGGCATCAATTTCTAGGTTAGGGTTACAGTTTCTTTCTTACTTTTGAAGAATTTTTTTCTGATTACTTCCCCTAACCCAAACTTTCCAGATTAGTTGAAAAAATCTGATCTTATGGTTTGCCAATTTAATCCCAACAAATATTTTTGCTACTATGCATTAAACAACTCTGGTTAAAACAGAATTCAGTATAACCATAAGAGAAGACCAATAGCTTAACACAAAAAATGTAGCCAATGGGTCACTTTGCATGACTGCGCCATAATTAGGATAAAAATGCACTCATTACATCAATGGTGTGGACAAATTGACCACAATGACAACACATGTTCGAAGAAAAGGCTTGAATGTTATTCTGGTCCAAGTTCAAGAAACCATGGAAATCACAATGACACAAGCAATCAAAAGATCCTACCTTGAATCAATAGTGGGAAAAGAAAGAATAATTTAATCCTGAGAAAATTTACTAAGGCAAGAAATTTCAATGACTAAAGAAAACAAAAATTTACAAACTAAAATTACTAATGGAGAAAAATGATAATCAAGGACTCAAAAGAGCAACAGATGGCCATGCAAAGTCATCAAATAAAATAAAAGGGCTTCTATAGTTGAAGGGTTCCATTGATTTCAGCCTCATATGACGCATCATTCAAATAAGGTAATTATATAGCAGATATTGGATATACTTGTACTTAACTAGATGAGAAACCTTGTGAAAAGCATCCTAGAGTCAAATGAGGTATTTCCTGACATAGTTGTGCATTCCAAAACCAAAGTCATGGATAAGGCGAAAGCACATGACCCTACAGCCTTGATGGTTAAGGGTGAAAGAACAACAATCATCCATGTAGACATTCTAGAAATGAAATTCACAAATATAAAGTGAATATGCGTGTACTTAACTAGATGAGAAACCTTGTGAAAAGCATCCTAGAGTCAATGGAGGTGTTTCCTAGCATAGTTGTGCATTCAAAAACCAAAGTCATAGATAAGGCAAAAGCATCGAACCCTACACCCTTGATGATTAAGGGTGAAAGAACTACAATCATCCATGTGGACATTCTAGAAATTAAATTTACAACTATAATGTGAATATACTTACACAAGACAATTAAAACCAATTGGGCAACCCAACATCAGTGCCAACAAATTTCAAAGGATTGTACATTCCATGTTTTGTTGGTACAAAAAGTAATCATTGACATTTAGCAATTTATCACAGGTGTTCTGGCAATCTCATGGCATAGGCAAGGCTCTAAAACTTTGATGGACAAGCATCACTAAAAGCTTCCGACATCAAACATAGTTCAAAAATTCAAAATGGATCTAAACTATCAATGAAAAAGTAGCCTCCACACATCTGTATGAACACTTCTCAATAATAAATCAAAGGGCATCCCACAATGAGATGAATTCAAGTTGCAAAGATAGATTTTGTACAAACAATGTAAGAATTAAAAGATCTTTTCACCTTCCATTTCTTTCTCAACATTGAAGCTGATCACAAGGAGCAAAGAATATTAATGTCCACAAATGACTAAAAATAGATCAATAGGATTATAACATACAGTAGGTTCAATAGCAAAGGACTATGGTAAAAAGGGATCCCTAGACATGATCAATACATAGACAGTGAAGGCCCATAAGGTAATAAATAGAAGAAGATCATCAAGAAAGCAACCAAAATCCTTAAGCATCCAATGCAAAGTCTAAGAATGCTCACCAGGGAAAGCCTAGATCCAAGAGGGGCACGCTAGAAAATCCTACAAGGTAATCGATGTTGCATAGAACCCTCCCTAATATTTGAGGTTCGAGAATGGCTAGTACTAAACGAAAGCCTAGTAATGAGAGCCTACCATTGAGATCTACACTATGTATAAGAGGTGGCAAAGGGTCGCCGATGTTGGTATGAGATATAACCACAATCACTATGAGAATTGAGGCACCAACTGGCCTTAACCAAAGAACAACACAAGGAAGAGCATTGCCTCACCAATTTGTACCCATCCATACATAAATCAAAAGTCTCTAACGGGCACTTAATACCTCCATTAACAATGATTTGTTGAAAGAAAAAAACAATCAGTCTACTAGATCTGGAATCACCACAAAGAAACCTATGCTTGAGCTTGGAGACCATTCAAATAAAAAGAGCCAACAACATTAGATCAAGATAATGGAAGAAAGTGGAAAGACAACGACCAAAATCTTTGGGTAAACAATAGTACCTCCCACTAATTGTTGGAAATATTGTCATTGATGTCAAGGTGTAGAAGCAAGATTGTTGGTTTGAAAGGTGAGAAGATTGATGTTAAAGGGAAATTAATGTCACAATGATCTAATGAATGGCAATGAACATAACTGAAGATAACATACTTGAAAGAAAAGATACATCATATCCAATGATTCAGATAGTTTACACTTTACATTAACTATTAACAATAAGATATAGCAAGTGACTTATGTAAATATGAAAACAGTGATCATTATAAGACAGCGATCATGCCTTAACAAAGGGCAGCAATTATAGTTACAAATGGAGCAATCAACATAAATATGCAATGATTATTAATAGTGATTCCCATCATAAAAGCAGCAATCACAATTAATGAGGAAGCAACAATTAATATAATTAACATGTACAGCGATTGATATATTTAACTAGGCAGTAATCACATTTACTAAGAAGCAATGACTAGTGAAGAAAGCAGAGATTTTAAATGTGCAATAAAGAATATATAAGACAGAAAAAAACAGAAGACAAATTAAGGATAAGACAAAAAAAGAGAAAGGAGAATAAGACAGTAATCACCTTTATCAGAATAAGACAAAAAGATTCCCTTAGAAGGTATACGATTTTATTAAGGAAATAATCCCATTTGTTATAAAGTGATTATTGTGTAATAAAGTCAACAATAAAGAATGCAAGGCAGCTATTCATATTAATATGATAAGGAGCACTATAATTTATTAAATGAAAGGCAACGATTCATTACAAAGGCAGTGAAGTATATGATTAAAAAAAAGCAATTATCTTTCATAATAATCCAGCGATCAACATCAAAAAGGTGCAACTATTGATTAGTAAAAGGCAGCGCTCAGAATTGTCAAGGAAAATAGCAAATATATAAAGGAGGCATTGATTATTGTTAAATAGGGCAGCGATTAGTTTGTAGAAGATAAAGTCATGTCCTTTTAAATAGTCATCGCTATTTTATGGGATGTATCCTTTCATAAGAGATATGTAGATATAAAATAATCATTATGTGAGAGTTGAAGTAAGTGTGTGTTATAAATATTTTCTGAAGCATAAATAAGAGGGATAGCAGAAGTATGAACAAATTTGATTTATATTGAAGATATTTGTGTGTAGAAAAGGGACAAGTACATCATATACACCAGGTTCATGAAGAAGATTATTTGCTGACTTATGAAGAGCAAGTTGTGAAGATTAATTGCAGATTCATGAGAAGATTATGTGCAGACTTATAAGGAGATTGTGATCAAATTTGTGTGGAAAATTTATGATCAGCTTACAGCATATTCAAGAAAAAGAATTGTAGCAAATTAGGAAGGGAGTTATAGCAGAATTTTTGTGGGTTGGTGCTCACAAATCAACTAGAGGTTGGTGCCTCAAATTGGTCAAGGTTGGTGCCTTGCTAAAGAAGAGTTTGGTGACTCTCACTGAGTTGGTGCTCAGTCTAGGGGATTCGTGTCTCCTGTAGGTTGGCAACTACAAAAGTTGTAATCAGTTATTATTATAAAAGTACATTATTCTGTACCGTGGTTTTCTCCCGTAAGGATTTCCACATAAATCTTAGTGATATTGTGTTCTTAATTGTTAAATCTTGCATGATTGTTATTCTTATGGCTGATTAAGGTTGAAAAAGTAAAAACTGAGTTATACTGATTCAACCCCCCTCCCCATCTCTCAGTATAACTGCATGCTCATCACTAATTCCACATAAGATTCGGCACCCAAAAATAAAAATTGTGTTATACTGATTAGCCTCCTAGAGAAAACAAAGGCAACATAGTCTATCACTCTGCAAAATATCATGGTCTACCTCAATACAAATTTCATGGGCACACACTCACAACTAGCTAGTGGGAATCCTCAAACTATGAGACCAATGATGCTAAAGATAGGTGTGCCAAACAATGACTCTATTATCAACCTATAAGAAATGATTAGCATATAAATTTAGTTTAGGGTTTAGAAGTTTGAGGGGAGATCCAAGCGGCTTGGAAATACTAATGATAAGTGTCCTCTCTAACAAATCAATTAAGCACCTCTTTCCCCAGAACAAGATGACGGCGAGCACATAAAGATTACCTAGAAGAAGGCAGCCAATCCAGAGAAATGTCAATAGTTTAGAAGACTTGGAAGGCCTTGGATGAGGCAATCTCATCAAAGGAACAAACAGGCAAGAAAACATATCTCACTAGACAAAGCAAAACCATCCATGGATTTCAACCTATTTATAAATTGAGTGACCATAAAGATAGTCTCAAGACAAAGGGGTTGGGTAGCAAATTCAACTTGGACAATACTAAGGAATAATGTGTTTACACTAGATAATACACAAACACATAATTGTCTAAACCCTCTCCACAAAATCCCAATCATAAGAAACAAAGCTAAGTTCCCCAAATTCAAAACCACACAATGTTGCAAGCTTAACCATTGTATTGAAAAGGTGCATTTTAGAAGGGATAGCTTTGAAGTGTCCCTACAAACATTGACACTCTGAGAATAAAAAATGAGGTGTATCCATGCAAAGACAAGACTAAGAGGTAGGCCAAAAAATATAATTAGTGGTTATCTCCATAGAAACCTAGAAAGAGTACCCTTGGTGGTGTTAAAGACTATGACAATTTTATCAAAGTTAACAAGTTAGCAAAGATCACAAAACTCCAAAAGTGCATCAATTTTGTTATGTAACCTGTCAAAGGAATGAGAGAGGAGGACCACATCATCTACAAAAAACAAAACAACAATCACAACATGCTAAAGTAGGCAACCATCATCAACATGGGTATCATGTCTAAGAAAGATCTCCAACTCATCAATGTAGATGCCAAAGAGGGTTGGTACTTTGGACAAAGTCATATAGCCCAAGAAGAGT
This sequence comes from Sequoia sempervirens, assembly GCA_007258455.2. Taxonomy (NCBI): domain Eukaryota; kingdom Viridiplantae; phylum Streptophyta; class Pinopsida; order Cupressales; family Cupressaceae; genus Sequoia; species Sequoia sempervirens. The sequence continues at coordinate 127,689,490 of VDFB02353493.1, forward strand.
ACAAAAATGCCAAACAACCATCTTGTAGAGCCACATGATAGCAATAATGAGGGTTTTAGAAATACCATTGTCCCTTTCTATATGGAATAACAAATGTCATGAAATAGAATTAAAAGACTTATTAAAGTCTGCAAATCAACAAAAGACCTTATATCACTGATAACAAACCTCCTCAATGATTGCTTGGACTTTGTAGATGTGGTAAATAGTTGTGAAATCCCCTCTTAAATCCAACTTGAACCCTAGCCCCTGAATTCCTATCCTCTAGCACCTCTAAAAGCAGCCTGTCCAAAACTGTAGCCTAAAGATTTGCAAAAGTATGTCCAATCATGATAGTCCTATAGTTATTTAGATTGAAGTAATCCCCAAAGTTATGAATGAAGTGGATAATATGTTGTGACCAAGCGGCAAGGAACCTACAATGAATAACCTCATTGAAAATCCATGAAATGGGGTAAGCAAGTAGGTCCATGCCATACTTGAGAAACTCAAACTAGAGCCTCTCACAATCAGCCGCTTTGTTGTAGCAGATTTTCAAAATAGCTTTCTAAACACGGCTTGTAGATAACAAGTGACAGGAGATGGTGAGTGAAACAAAAGAGAATGTGACTCTAGTGATAGGTTAGTTAGGGACATCATAAAGAGGATTAGCATGGGAGACCAAAGCAAATGTGGCAATACGAATGGTAGTGGAGGTCTTTGGGAGGAGAGTATGCCAAAAGATCTAGGGAATGATGGAGGGAAGCAAGGAGTTTGAACAGCCCGAGCACAAGAAACTTGTGTTTCTTATGCCAAAAGATAAGATGATATTCACAAAGGCTGGTAGAAATGGAGGGAGGCTCATGGACAAGGAGAAACCAAAATCTCCAATCCATGGTTTTACACTCACCGTCAAACCAATAATTCATATGGCAGCAACCAAGAAGATGGCGTGGAGTAGAATGATAGTATGTGTGGGGAAAAGAATTAAGGGCAGCCTCCCAAAAAGCATATGGGAGGGACTTAAACAAGGATGTCTGAATACCTAGATTTCACAGAAACGAGAGTTCAAGACTAAAAGCAAGTTCTAGATCTTTGATTACAGTATATTAGTATCTACATAAATCACTAAGTTTTATTTTGGGAATGCAGATGTCACCTGCACATGAGTTTTCTAATCATAAGAAGATCAAATATGTGGACTCCATCAATGTCACGGTTATGTTGACAATGCAAAATGATTGAAAGAACAAGACTGCTGACATCTCAGATTACCCTCTATAAAAAAAATGACACTTACACATTTGCAAAACAAATACACCAAGTGGGCTTAATTTAATTTTCATTTAAATGGTATAGGCCACAAAATGAGCTCTTAATTAATGAAGAATGTTGTACCTCTCTCTCTCTCAAGAGGACTTTCAGGAGATTTGCTTAGAATTTCCTCTGAATAATATCCAATAGTAATAATTGCCTCAAACATGTGAGCTAAATCTTTCAACCTGGACAATGCTTGGATAAAATCCTAAGTTCTTTCAGATTGGACAATACAACTTGACAAGAATATAAAGGAACTCCATTTGATCTTCTCTGCATGTACTTAACTTATCAATCGTCTCAGAAGCTAGTCATATAAACCCTCTAAAACTGAGTTGTGGCAAGGAAATGAAACTCCAAAGAGCTCAAGTTAATGGATATTACGAGATAGAAAACAACCTTCAATATACTCTTTGCAGCCTTTAATGTTATCTGTTCGAGTGGATCACACACACCCTCTGCTTCCAAAACCATAATCTTTGCTCTTAGCCAGCAGCGCATGAAAGAGAGCCATGACTGTAAAGATAGCAAAGCAAGAAATATGTTTCTTGATAATTGGATGCCTTCTGCATTCTCTTTTAAAGCATCTTTATACTTTTTCTGCCACTTCTGCAAATCCTGCAATATTTTGACATAAATTACTCAGTCTGTAGCAATTAAAAGGAAGCTCGTCATGGGTATAAATATTCTATGAGTCTCACCATCTGCATTCATAAGCTAATATTGACTCCTTTATCTCCTGCATGTGTCTAAAACAATGCTACCGCAAATGTATTTAAATATAACACATGAAGTACAATTATTTCACCTTTAAATAGACTTTCTTTGCCAATGCTCTTGGAGGAGGAGACAATGTCGAACATAGTAAAGTTGCACCTGGAATGTCTGCAACAGACTTCTTTCCATCTACAAAAGGGACAAAACCATACTGGTAATTGTAACTTAAGCTTAGATATATCTAATAAATATTATAAATAAATATATATATGTACCATTGCTTCTCAGTCCAAATTATTTACGTTCAAACAGTTCAAAATGAACAGTACCTTAGCATCTTCAATTTTGGTTCACAAAAGAAAGCAGAAAATTATTTCTAATTGATATTTTCCCACCCCATGGTTCTGTCCTGCCCACCTATCCTGGGAAATCTCACTTTCACCATTGGATGCTTCTATTATGATTTTTAATTTCCTTATCTATGCCATGCAGGAAGAGAGGAATCATGGCAGTACCACTGCCTCCAGTTTATTAAAGACAGATGAATAAAGTTTGAATTTCAGCTTAACAATAAGCCATTCACACATGCCAACTACATGTGCATTGCTAGACATAATGAATTAACAGTCACTAGACTAAATGAGAAACTTGATTAAGGACCTGAAATATTCAGTACAATAAACAAATTATGTTTTCATGTAAAGCCATTTTCCCTGGTTTCTAAACCTACTAGATACAGCATCGCCTGCAGCTAATATTCTGCTGAGAGCAAGAAAAATAACCCCTAACAACAGTCTAGATTAAATCTTCCAGATCATGGGGCAGTGAGCCTAGCTCGATTGGCTAAAGCATCCTGTTGCAGGCAAGAGGTCACGAGGTCTAGTCTCCCCACCGTCCCCATGGTACCGGAAGACATGTCACGCCAGCATCACCGATCACGTGAAAAAAGTTTATCAGGTGCACTGCAGTTTATAGGGGGACGGATACCCGACCGATTCCTATAGTCTAAAAAAAAAAAGAATCTGCTAGATCATGTTTAATTCTATTAAAGTAAACTAAAAACAAATTAGCAATACGTGTAAACCAACTTGAACATTGGATATACAAACATAACCATGAGGAAATCAAAATCACCTCCAAACTACATTACCAAAAACAGAAGATTAGCCATTCTTCACTACTCACCATAAAGGTTTAGTGGAACTCTGTGTCTCTAACTTCTTTAGATCTCAACACAAAGTATTTTCATTTCAACAACTATGACCTAGGTAATTTTCATATTTGCATTTGCTGCATTTTTCACATGTTGTAGGGATCAAGTGATCAAGTCTATAATAGTGGTACCAGAGATAACAGAAACTATGGCTCACCCTCTCCGATGCACAATTGTCAATAACAAATAAACCTATAGTACTCAGCATTCAAATTGGAGCAAAATCTCCAATCCAGTCATAATTGTCTCCTCACCCTAATGATGGATCATGAAGTGTGATTCAAACATTAATGTGAAATGTTGCACCCCTATGAAGCTCAATGTCTGTACATACTTTTTCTGTTTGTTGTAAAGCACATAGTCATTATGTTTGAACCAAATTCAACTTGTGTTCTCCCGATCAACTTGCAATGCCGCTTGTGTGATAATTTAAATCTTCAAGCTAATAACTTTCGAAGACTGATAGAAATTATGGCTTTTCAGTGTCAAACATGGGTGAGATTTGAATGGGGGCTTGTAAGCAGTATTGGCAATTAAGAAGACATGGAAAGATAAATGTGTCACATCAATTTTCATCACTTCATTCAAAACTGGCACAGTCACATCTGATTTTGAAGCATGGCAGTTAGTGATATAAACTCTGCTCTAAAAAAGTTGAAAAAAACCCCAATTGCATGTGCTAAAGATGGAAAACCATATCAGTTTTCTGCCTAAGATCTTTAAGTTGGCTCAAGTGCATAAAAGTTTTGCATGGCTCAACTAGTTTCAAATTTTTCCTTGGATAGTAACTTTGGCTCAGCGACTGTAAACTTCCACCTAATGCAGTTTTACCATGTCTCTGTTAGGAAAAAGGTGTCTCAACCTTAGACTATTCTTAGCATGTTTAATTATTTAGTTGCCTATTTTATTATTTGTAGGCTTTATTTGTTGAAGATAACTCAAGAAAGAGTTAGAAGTGGAAAGTTGCTATTACAGGTGGAGTTGTGTATGAAGGCAATTTCTATTTCATGTTGACTTTATATGGAATGTGAGTTTTTTTTGAGCTGCAGTTATATTCTGACAGGGGCAGCTTCTGCATGTGCAGGTTTCATGACAATTGGCAGTTGCAATATTGCATGTGTTGACAATTGGCAATTGCAATATTGCATGTGTTGACAATGCCCTTCTGGATGATGACCTTCTGGAGGACTGATTATGGGCATTAATTGCCTTTGCTATTTTGGGAGTGAGTGGGAATCTTGTGATTCATTTATTGTACCACTCCCCATTCTAGTTGTTTTTAGGGTTAGGGCTGAGGTGGCTTAATCTAAGCCATTCATTTGATTGTAATTTGAGCCGTCCATTGGACTAGGCTATCTATAAAAGGGGCATCCCCCCTCATTTGTACTTCAGTAGAAATTAGATTAGAGATTAGAGATCAGAGACTAGAGTAGAGAGATTGATAGTGTAGTTGAGATAGCTTAGCTTAGCATAGTTTGGAGGAGAAGGAAAGTTTTGCTTTGAGAACTTTGTAAGAGATTGTTGTGAAAACTATCATAATAAAAAGAAGCTTTCATTGATGGTGAATTCGTCTTTATTATGAGCAGCTAGCGAGATTTCTTCACCCCTTCTACTTCAAGTAGCTTAGATTAGAGTAATTTTTCATTTTCATGCAAGTAGATGTTAATCATGGATTGTGGTATTTATCAAGGCAGCTTCAGTTTTAATCCATACCACTAGCAGCTTGCTAACGGCAAGTTTACCTTTTGTGGTCAACTGGAAAACTTTATGAGATTAACTTCGGTTATGATTTACGTCTTGGCATGCATCGTCTTGATGGTGTCTTTATGTTGAATTGTGACTTGAATATTCGTTGCCGCTCCCTTGAAGATTGCACCGACTTTGTGTGAGTTGTCCAACGTGAGGCGAAGTAGAGTATGGTTGAAGTCTGTTGAGATTGATTCCACGTCCTCCTTTAGTATAGAGTTTAGATCTTCTAGAACCCTGCATCCATTTAATTTCAGTACATTTCTGGTTAGTTTTCGGAAACACGTACCTCATCACCAAATCATTCGCAACGCACAAAATCCCCTTCCAATCATTAACCCGCTGTCAGTTGCAAACCTTTTGAAAAAATTTGTGAGTCCCCTCGTGTAAACAGAAAATCACAACAAACCGATTGAGGCTATTCCATACAATTTTTGGAACCTTGGAGTTGAACATACGAACTTTCTGGCAATCTTAGCATATGGAGTTCTTTGATCAAGAGAGAATAGAGTAGCCTTCGGATGCTTTGTTCTGCTGATTGGTACGGTCACAAAAATCACATCAACACATCCTATGTTGGTTTCAAAAGAATTTCTCAGATATTAGGGTTTTAAGATCTCAAAAATCTGGTTATTTGTTGTGGAGGATTGATTATTTATAGATTTAATGGCCTTTGGCCAAATCTGTGGAGATAGGAGGAAATCGATGCTGTTAAAGAATATTATAATTTGCGGAAAAAGATAAATATCAACTTCAAAGAAGAATTATCGAGACCTACTTAGAGTCGCACCAAAGAACAAAACCAAGGCAAGAGTCAATAGTATTGGTGGAAGAAGACAAAAATCGACTTCGCAAAGTCAATCGTTGTTTCCTTGAGCCTTGAATTATGACGCTATCACAAGAGACAAATAATATTATTGATCAAAAAGACAAATTGACTCTGAGCTGAGATTATTCCTGTTAGTGGTGAGTCATCTGTTGAATAAGACAGGGAGCAGCTTACAAGCGGAGTAAAAGAAAATTACATATTTCTGGCATCAAATTTATTAAGGACGATTTTCCAACAGGCACTATATTCTGGAAGCTATGTCATGATTTTCCTCGCGCCACTATTTTTCAAATCACTTTGAAATTATTATATGTGCCACAGTAGGATGATATCAAATGTTATATTCAGGAATTAGCTGTGTCATCAAGCTGTGAAGGAATATTGATATAACCTTGGAGGCATTCATTATTTTTAATAAGAAAGTTTTTCTGGAGCCGCCACCATCACCTGTCGGGAGCTGCTTGCCCCTCTTAATATCTGGAAAAAGTCAAATCGTGGTTTGAGGGATATGCGCATTGTCTTAAATAAAAAACAAAGAGCTGAGAAAACACGCATTGGAGAAATAAGATCATTCAACCGTCATAAGCTTCAGTACCTATTTCTGGCGCAGCTGGCAAATGCAGACAAAATTATAAGCAGACAAGAAGGCATCGTGTCATCAAGTTCAGCGGCATATTGAGAGCAAATGATAAATTGTGGACTCAGTGAGAAAGCAAAGAGTATTGTCACTCATGCGAATTGACTCCTGAGTGGCCGAATATTCACCAGCTGGAATAACTACGAGCCATCCCTCAAGATTCGAGCATTATTATTATGTCTGAAAATTACTTGGGACAGGTTTATAGCTAAGACTTCATAGGTTTGCTGCTGGGAAAATCATCTACAAAAGTAGACGTCTATAGCTGTAGACTGCATATTTGATTGCATAATCATTTCAGGCTAGGAAAATCAAAACATCATTAGAAAGGGAATGCATTTGAGCTGTCACAAATTGATAAAGACATTGTAAACATTTCAAAGTTGTTCTAGAAACAATAAGGAGTTGAAGGTTTCATATGAAGTGTTTGACATAATGTTTAATTGTTGTAGCTGAGTCTGTGCATGTCTTTTCAGTCATACTGTAGTTTGAGAAAATTAGAATATGATTGCATTATAGCCACTTTGCATTGTCTAGTTTAGTCTTTAATGCAACTGATCATCATTCAAACAAGAAACATGTGATGTCCCCACTCTAGTCAGTCACCTGATGCAGTGTGTTAGCCCTTTTCTTGGACCCTTGTGGGCTAACTGGATTGGTTAGAGGGTCAGTGGTACCTTCTGGAGAGTTCGGTCGATTTCATTTTCTGAGATCGTGGATAGGCTCATTGCAGGCCTTGGCAGTACAGGAGTTTCTTTGCTTCTGACGGCATTGAATTCTGTTGAGAATTGAGGGAGATAGGCTTACTTAAGTGATTTAAGTTAATTTTTAACTTAAAGTCTTTTTATAAAGTCAAATTGACTTTATAATTCTTATTTCACTTAAATTAAGTCTAAAGTGAATATTTTAATGTTATATCTTTTATTCACTTAAAGGAGGCGCCAAAAATCAAAAGGGAGACTATGGAAAGTGACTTAAGTTTATTTCCATAAATTTAAATGAGCTAAAGCCCTAAAATGTACGGCTTTCTTAGGTTTTCACCTCCTTTGCTTTATAAGGGATTTGGGCAATGAGAAACTCATCTTTTTGAATATTTCAACTTTGCCTTGGAGGTTTTTTCCCTTGCTTTCAGCCTGTGATCAGGTTTGCAGCAAATCCACCATTGGAGAACGAAATCTCTTCAGTGTGAGCACTTGTGAAGTTGTGAGAGATCAGCTGAATTAGTGCAGATTTAGAGAGCTTCATTTCAGAAGTTCTGCAGTGCTTCAACAGATTTTTTGTAGTGTTCTTCATCAAAAACAGAGGGTTTATTGGTTGTTGTTCTTCCTTCACCATGGCAGACTTCATGGCTGTTTGGGCACACCTTCAGAGATGGTTTTTGGTGCTTTTTGTTTGAAAGGGCGTGGCACTTGCAAGGAAGGTTTTTTTGGCTTTTTGGAGAAACGTCTTCTTTCGGAGGATCTCTCTTCATGAACTTGGGCGCCCTACCTATACTTCTCTCTGGCTTCAGTTTCAGAATAAACTTTGAAGTCTGTAACTCTCTACTCCAGTTTTTGTCAGTTCTTCACTATGCTGATCGGATTTCTTATTTAAAAAATCTGGAGGCTTTCGGGTATGTTTATATGTTTTAAATCCATTGTTGATGATAATAAACACCTTCTACAATTTCAGTTTGATTAAATTTGCTCAAGTTTTCATTCTGTGAGCTTTTATATGATGCGCCCCTTCTCTTCTGTCTACAAAATTTCTCTAAAAAACTAAAAAACACAAATAGACTTAAGAAAAAGACAGGGGTTTGAGCAGTGAGCTAGCAAGGCTCATCACAGTGGTATCAGAGCTCTGATCCTGCCAGCTTGTGGGATTTGAAAAAATTTATGAAGTCACACCAAGAGGGTTTTGACAAGTTCTACTCTCGTGGGGGCCCTAGAAATCAAAGAGGTGATCATAATCCTTTTCCATCATTTCCATTTGACGAACAGGAGGAGGAAATAGACTGGGATAATATGGCTAACAGGGAAGGAGAAAGTTCTCATATGAACAAAGAGGATAGAGAAGCTAGAGATGTGCTAAGAGGTATGGTTGCAGGTCAAGAACAGGTAGCAAATATTCTCCAACAACTCAGCACAAATGTAGAGAACTTAACACTTCAGAGAGGCCAGCATCCAGGGCATGATCATGAGGGCAGTATCCATGGCGCACCTCATAGACCTATTGTTCCAGCTTGCACTTTTGTGAGAGCAACATGTCCTACCTTCACCAGGAATGATACGGAGGATGAGGAAGAGGTTGAACAGGGTGGTGAGATTAATTTTACAGATAACATCATGGTTATGCATGATGAATGGGACGCATTGCCACCTAGAGTTAAGGAGCACCTTAACTTTGATAGATTCATGAGCCAGAGGAGAGAACATAACAGAAATAGGAATGACAGGAGGCCTTGGTACAAGCACAGTGATCTTAGACAGGCTACCAATAAACTCACCTTGGCGAACTATGATGGCAGTGGTAGAGTTACAGCACGTGCTTGGATCAGCAAGTTAGATACATTCTTGACTCTACGTCCCATGCCCGAGGAAGATGCTATTCGATTTGCAGCACTTCACCTTGATGGCGTAGCTCATGATTGGTGGATTCATGGCATGGCTACTCTTCACCATGATCAGATTACTTCATACCAGGAGTTCACAGATAGACTGGTAGAGAGGTTTGACAAACGTGATCCCGAGCTATTTTTCAAAGACCTAGCACAGCTGAAACAGCTAGGTAGTTTGGAGTCATATATTGGGGAGTTTCAGAGATTGTCAGTTATGGTTACAGGCATTTCTGAGAGGAGGCTGATCATACTCTTCATTGAGGGACTTTTCGAGCCTATGAAAGGATGGATCAAGGCATTTGATCCCCCTACATTACAGGAAACCATGAGGAAAGCTCGCAGCATGGAGCTCACTACTCCTCGAAAGCAATTTGGCACCAAACCTTCTACTTCTTACAATGAACATAAATCTGATCCAAAAAAAGCTGATAATGCTGATCATAAGAAGAAATATACAGCACCTTTGGATCGAGAAACCATGAATGATCTTCGTAGGAGGAGACTTTGTTTTTACTGCAAGGGCCCTTATGACCAAAATCATGATTGCCCCCTCAAACCTAAAGGGCAAAACAGGAACATGGAGTGGTTTTATGAGGGAGAAGAAGTGACTGATTTTTCTGATCAGCAAGCTCCAATTTATGATACAGATGGAGAAGAATCAGAAGATGAGGCTGAAATTGTAGTAGAAACTGAGTTAAAGGAGGCTCATTTATCCAGCATGCAGAGAGAGGGATCTTTTAGACTCCGTGGGGTCTTGGCTGGTCAAAGAGTCATATCTCTTTTAGATACAGGTGCAACTCACAATTTCATTGACTCACGTTTGGTGGAGAAAAGAGGAATTCAAACTCAGCAGTTTGAAGGCATTCGAGTCAAGGTTGCTGATGGATACACTCTCACTTGCGAGAGGATGGTTCCAGACTTGCCTTTGAAACTCAATAACTATGAGTTTAAGGCAGATTTTTATGTTGTGAACATGGGAGGAACTGATATAGTTCTCGGCATGAAGTGGCTTCATGCTATAGGAGAGTTCACACTTAATTTGAACGACATGGAGATGAAATTCAAAGTTGATGGCACAAAACATGTTCTAAAAGCCATCAAGGACAGCAATGTGAAAGAAATTTCACTCAAAAGAATGGAACGTTTGGTTCGTCATGACATGGTAGATTGGGTAGCTGAATGCAAGTTAATGCCTTCACATTTGGATCAGCCAGTTTCTTCTTACCATCCAGATGTACAGAAACTCAGAACCAAACATACCAAGGTTTTCAGTGCAATTCCACCAGGTAGACCTCCTGATAGAGGTATTGAGCATATCATAGAGCTGGATGAGGGCACGAAACCTATCATGATCACTCCTTATCGGCACCCCAAACGCTTGAAAGATGAAATTGAGAAGACCATCAAAGAACTTTTGGCTATGGGGCACATTAGGCCGAGTAAGTCACCCTTTGCTTCATCAGTTGTTTTGGTGAAGAAAAAGGATGGTACACTCAGAATGTGTATTGATTATAGAATGCTTAACAGGAGAACTATAAAGAACAGATATCCTATTCCGCGGATTGATGAGTTGATAGATGAGCTTCATGGAGCTTGCTACTTCTCAAAGATTGATTTGAGGACAAGTTATCATCAAATCATAATCCGAGAGGAGGACATAGAGAAAACCGCATTCAGATGTCACTGTGGACACTTTGATTTCTTGGTTATGCCTTTCGGTTTAACCAATGCTCCAGCCACTTTTCAGTCCACTATGAACAGGGTTTTCCATCCTCAACTGAGGAAACATGTGTTGGTGTTCTTCGATGACATCCTAGTCTACAGCAGATCTTGGGAAGAACACATGGTTCACCTGGATGAGGTTTTGAGCATACTTGACAGGGAGTCCTTGTATGCCAAGGAGTCCAAGTGTGCATTGGGCATGGCTGAGCTTTTGTATTTGGGTCACATTATCAGCAGTGAGGGAGTTAGCATGGATCCAGAGAAGGTTCAAGCTATCATTGATTGGCCTACACCTGAGACATTGACACAGCTCAGGGGATTTGTAGGATTATGTGCCTTCTATCGTCGGTTCGTTAGTGGATTCTCGCGGCATGCTGCGCCACTAACTGATTTGACTAAGAAGGGTGCATTTGTGTGGACACCATTAGCACAGGCGTGCTTTGAGAAGTTCAAACTTCTCATGACTTCATGTCCAGTGTTGGCTTTGCCGGATTTCACCAAACCCTTTGAGTTACATTGTGATGCCAGTGGTGAGGGAATTGGTGCAGTCATTATGCAGGATCGTCATCCTATAGCTTTCGAGAGCAGGAAGCTGAGAGGTCCTGAGAGGAGCTTTAGCATCTATGACAAGGAGATGTTGGCTATCATGCATGCCATGGCAAAGTTCAGGCAATACTTGATTGGTAGTAAATTTTGTGTTAAAACCGATCATAATAGTCTGAAACACTTCCTTGGACAGTAGGATTTAAATGAAAGACAACAAAAATGGGTCAGCAAACTTCAGTCCTATGATTTTGACATCTCCTATGTCAAGGGTACTCAGAATGTAGTTGCTGATGCATTATCTCGCCGTCCTCACTTGAGCTCCATTACACAGATTTCAGAGGACTGGAAACATATGATTGTAGTTGAGTATGCTAAGAACCCGTGGCTTCTAGCATAGTGGATGGAACAGTACAGGATGCCAAATACTCACTTGTAGATGATCTTATCATTTACAAAGGGAGGATATTTCTAGTTCCAGATTTAGAGATGAGGAACCAAGTTTTGAGATCATTTCATGATGCACCTATGGCAGGACATCCCGGGTACTTTAAGACCTATAGGCAGGTACGGGAAAGATTCTCTTGGAAGGGTCTCAAATCCTTTGTTCTCCAGTATGTCAGGGAATGCCTTGTTTGTCAGCAGAACAAGCAAGAACACACATACCCTGCAGGATTACTCCAGCCGCTTCCTATCCCTGAGAGGAAGTGGGAATGCTTGTCTATGGACTTCATTACGGGCTTGCCGAAGGCTCAAGGGAAAGACAGCATTTTTGTGGTGGTAGATCGATTGACGAAGTATGCTCATTTCTTCTCAATCACTACTACGCACACAGCTACTCAGGTGGCAGATTTGTTCTTTCGTGAGGTATTCAGGTTGCATGGTTTGCCTCGGAGTATAGTCAGTGATAGGGACAGCAGGTTTATGAGTAACTTCTGGCAGGAGTTATTCAAGCTTTGCGGGACAGAACTCACTCCGAGTACCAGCTACCACCCCCAGACAGATGGGCAGACTGAGATAGTCAACAAATGGGTGGAGGGATACTTACGGAATTACAGTTCAGGGCAGCAGAAGGCATGGGTGAGATGGTTATACCTTTGTGAGTATTGCTACAATACCACTCATCACATGAGCATTCAGATGACCCCTTACCGAGCCTTATATGGATATGATGCTCCGAGCTTTCTAGACTTGTTACTGAGTGACAGTAGAGTACCTAGTGCTGGTGATCTATTGCAGGAGAACCAAGATATTATGAGAGCACTCAGAGAGAATATACAGAAAGCTCAGAATCAGCAAAAGCAATATGCTGATCAGAGGCGAGTGGAGCGATCTTTCGAGATCGATGATTTGGTGTATTTGATGCTCCAGCCTTATAGGCAGTCCACCCTTCGTAAGAAGGGCGCAGAGAAACTTAAGCCTCGTTACTATGGACCATTCAGAGTTGTCAGACGGGTCGGTGAAGTGGCTTATGAGTTAGATCTTCCGATGGACAGCAAGGTTCACAATGTGTTCCATGTTTCACGCCTCAAAAAGGCATTGGGACCACATGTGATTCCTTCTGTTGATTTACCACCCCTGGATGATGAGGGGAAGTTGATATTGGTTCCTGAGGCCATTCTAGATTCTAGAGAGCGTCATCTTCGAAGAAGGGTTATCAGGGAATACTTGGTGAAGTGGAAGGATCTACCAGCAGAGGATGCGACTTGGGAGGGTGACAGTGTTTTACAGCATCCAGCTTTGAGTTTGCTTGCGGACAAGCAAATTCGGGGAGGGCGGACTGTGATGTCCCCACTCTAGTCAGTCACCTGATGCAGTGTGTTAGCCCTTTTCTTGGACCCTTGTGGGCTAACTAGATTGGTTAGAGGGTCAGTGGTACCTTCTGGAGAGTTCGGTCGATTTCATTTTCTGAGATCGTGGATAGGCTCATTGCAGGCCTTGGCAGTACAGGAGTTTCTTTGCTTCTGACGGCATTGAATTCTGTTGAGAATTGAGGGAGATAGGCTTACTTAAGTGATTTAAGTTAATTTTTAACTTAAAGTCTTTTTATAAAGTCAAATTGACTTTATAATTCTTATTTCACTTAAATTAAGTCTAAAGTGAATATTTTAATGTTATATCTTTTATTCACTTAAAGGAGGCGCCAAAAATCAAAAGGGAGACTATGGAAAGTGACTTAAGTTTATTTCCATAAATTTAAATGAGCTAAAGCCCTAAAATGTACGGCTTTCTTAGGTTTTCACCTCCTTTGCTTTATAAGGGATTTGGGCAATGAGAAACTCATCTTTTTGAATATTTCAACTTTGCCTTGGAGGTTTTTTCCCTTGCTTTCAGCCTGTGATCAGGTTTGCAGCAAATCCACCATTGGAGAACGAAATCTCTTCAGTGTGAGCACTTGTGAAGTTGTGAGAGATCAGCTGAATTAGTGCAGATTTAGAGAGCTTCATTTCAGAAGTTCTGCAGTGCTTCAACAGATTTTTTGTAGTGTTCTTCATCAAAAACAGAGGGTTTATTGGTTGATGTTCTTCCTTCACCATGGCAGACTTCATGGCTGTTTGGGCACACTTTCAGAGATGGTTTTTGGTGCTTTTTGTTTGAAAGGGTGTGGCACTTGCAAGGAAGGTTTTTGGCTTTTTGGAGAAACGTCTTCTTTCAGAGGATCTCTCTTCATGAACTTGGGTGCCCTACCTATACTTCTCTCTGGCTTGAGTTTCAGAATAAACTTTGAAGTCTGTAACTCTCTACTCCAGTTTTTGTCAGTTCTTCACTATGCTGATCGGATTTCTTATTTAAAAAATCTGGAGGCTTTCGGGTATGTTTATATGTTTTAAATCCATTGTTGATGATAATAAACACCTTCTACAATTTCAGTTTGATTAAATTTGCTCAAGTTTTCATTCTGTGAGCTTTTATATGATGCGCCCCTTCTCTTCTGTCTACAAAATTTCTCTAAAAAACTAAAAAATACTATTAGACCTAAGAAAAAGACAGGGGTTTGAGCAGTGAGCTAGCAAGGCTCATCACAAAACACAAAGGAATACAGTCGCAATCCAACTATTTGACAAAACGTTTACATGTGTCAAACTGTGAAATCGAGAAATATCATCAACATTTGGTGAGGCACATTACAATTCTTTGCGTGATTAAAACTGCACCTCAATCAAATGCCATTCCAAAGTGGAACACTCTGTCAGTCGTTTCAGAGATTGGAAGGCGTCACTTGCTGGTTTGGGACATCTACAGGAACATTGGAATCGCAGCTACTCTCATCTGTAATAAGTTACCATTGGGGGAAGCATCAAATCAGGTTCTTCAATATTCTTTCTTGAAAGTGAGATTCTATCATAAAGCTGAGAGTGAATGCATTATAAATCTCTATCTTACAGCACCATCGATTCTGTATTTGCATGGTTTGGGCTACACCAGAAAAAAAATTTATTGTTGTTTAGCATTGCATTGAAAATTGTACTTAAGTGATGCAATCAGCTTTAGGAGAGGCAATACTTGGTACTCGGTTGCATGTTATATTACAATGTTCAATAAATTAGATATGGGAGTTGGTTCTGCAGTTGTTTGTGAAAATGTCTCTACTACAATAGCAACTTAGTAGATCCAAGTAGCTGCATCTAATGTTTAGTCATCATATCACTGGAAAAGTTTATAGTGTTATGATTGGAAACCTGAGAATTGATCTATTTGCATACGTGTTGTGAATCTGAATTTATATATTTGCAACCAAAGGGGAAAAATTGTAGTCCCACAGAGATAGATCAATACACTGTAACAAAGGTTAAATCCTCTCAGGTCAGATCAATCTTGAAATTAGTTGACAAGTGAAACTGTCAAACTCGAAAGAGAAATTCAGAATTATGGCTTCTAAATTCGTGGGTGAGGTCATGGTTGCTTATGAGGAGTATAGAGCTTTTCTAGATAAGGTCAAAGATCGTTTCGACTTTGAGCAATATATGGAGCATCGGATGGAATATAACAAGCAAAGAAGCAAATCAAAGAAATGTGAGCAGCTAAGTGTTGAGAGCACCTTAAACAATGTTCAGCAAAAACTTATGCTTTCACAACAAAGATTAGCTCATAGCTTGCAACAGTTCGAAGATTCCATTTCAAGACGAAGCTCATCACACAACAAAAAGAAGATGTGTTTCTATTGCAAAGGGCCTTCCAATGAAAACCATGATTTCCTTTTGAGACCTAAGAGCAAGGCGAATAGAATAATGTGGGCACCTTATGAAGATTCAGAACCTGAAAAAACCAACCAGCAAAGTAATCATGAAGGATCTAAGTCAGAACATGAGATCTCTACAGGTGAAGTATCTAAAAGTCTCTTTGATGTGTTTGGGTTAAAAAGGAATAAATCAGCAGATCATGATCTTCAACCTACAGGTGGACATGGGATTGAAATTGAAGTGGTGGTTGATAAGGAAATTTTACATCATGATAATAGTATGATGGAGCCAGAGAATGATATTCACAACATTCCAAAGGTTATTATCAGTGTTGCTAACAGTTCCGATTTTCATGACAGCAGTGATAAAACTTTCCAACAGCATGAGACAACAATGATTTCACAAGTGCAAAATAGTTCTATTGAGTTGCCACATGAAGATACTCAAGATTTGGGTACTAATGGTGCAATGTGTGATATGGGTTCATGTAATGATGAGTCTGATTTTCCAGATCAGACCTTAGAAAATAAGTTTGAAGGTTCATATGTTGACATGGAATCCCAGGATCGTGAATTGGAAAGTGCTACAGTTACATTGGGAGTGGAAGTGTGTGAAGACACTGCCATATCAGCAGCTTCTCCCTTATCAATTTACCCATCCTTTGAGGTAGATAGCAGTAGTACCTTAGTTTTTGATGTGTGCACTGATGATCGCACACATGATGTTGTTGATCATGAGGCGAGTGATTTCATACGGATACATGGTTACAGAGTGATTACGATGTAAGTGGACATGATGGTTTGGTTAATTATCACATCCCTAGGAGTTTCAGAGGGACTACAGAGAGATATTGTGTAGCAAATGCTTCCAGTTGTTCTTATCTCTTCATGGCAGATAGATGCGAGTACAGGTTGTACTGGGATCCAACTGATGACAGGTTTGGTACTGAGTATTGGATGGGTCCCATTGCGTTACTTCACCACTTTCAGCATGTTGGGGTTGGAGGTAGTAGAGCACAGTGGAAGTCTAAGGATCACAGACACAGCAGACTTTCATTTTGGATTTGGGATCCAGGGATAACTTGAGCAGTTGTGTTTATACTGATGGTTCAGGAGTCAATTAGAGATGCATGGAACCTTTCGCAATTCTGCTTTGGGGCGTTCCGTAGAGTGGGATTTCTTTGCAGTGGAGATTGCTTGGGGACAAGCAATTTCAAGGAGGGCGGACTGTAATGTCCCCAATTTCGCGAGCATCAAAATTCAGTGGATTTAACCTATTCCTAGCCCTTGTAGGCTAATATGTCTGGCTAGAGGGTCCCTTTTGGCAGTAAACAGTGGTTTTTCTCCTTCAGCACCTTGTGTGGGTTAGCCTTCGGTTGACTCAGTTTCACATACTTACTATTTATAGTAAGTCACTGTTCAAGGTTTCTATTTTTAGATGGGCATCTGATAACATGGAGAACAAGGAGAGTTCACTCCTGGCTCAAACAGCATAGCAATCGGACAAGTATTTCAAGAGATATTAAAGTTTAAGTGACTTAAGTGATTTAATTAAATATTTTAATCTTATTATAAAGTAACTTTATAATAATAACGTCACTTTAATATTAAAAAGTTTTATCCCACATGGGCCAGGAAAGTGTTTGAGCTCACACAAGAAAAGAATAAAAAGGGACTTAAGAGCTCATTCTCATCATCCAGGATTTGATATTTGTTTGAAGATTTTCTCTTTGGCGTTTGGGGAAGGGAGCCCTAGGGTTTCTGCCAACATATCGGCATTGGAGAGTGTCGCTGCTTCATTGCAACAGCATGCTGAGGTTGTGAAATACCAGCTAAAGGTGCTCACTGTTGGCTTTGTTTAGAGGTCAAGTTTGTGCTTCATCGGATTTTTAGAGTTCCAAACAAAGGGTTTGTTCATCTTAAGTTTGTATTCCAAGTATGCCCTATTGTAAAAATTTTCAAAGTGAATCAATAAAATTATCTATTTGCTGCAGTAGGGTTTATATTTTCATTTTCAGCATTTTATTACATACATTATTTCATCAAAATCACTAAAACCCTAAAACCCAGAACAAGTTTTCAGTAGTCAGCTTCATAGATTCAGGGATCTACAGTCAGGAAGAACTAGGGTTCATTACATATTCTAATTTCCCAAAAATTAAATCCCAATAGCCAACTTTAGACATTTGAATTTGAAATAATAAAATACCAACACCGACATATTTGAATTTGGAGCCAAAATAGGGGGACATAGGTGCCCTAGGCGCTAGTATCCCAGTCCTATTTTCGGAAGTTTAAGGAGTCAAGGACAAAGTATTAAATGAGAGCATTTGTTTTATGCTTGCAAATTGTCCAAATATATTTAAAATAAGTTGTGGAATGCATAATTTAGGAAATTAAGTGCTTAATTAGGTCCAATAATTAAATGGGAGCAAAGTGTGAAATTGTCAAGAGTGACAATTTACAACGCTACATTTAGCCCCCACTTTCATGAGAGTATGAACTTACGCTCAGACTCACACTAAAGTAGAAAATAAATGTCAAGAGGGGTCCGAATGCACAAATGTTGAAGAGATAGGATCACTAAGAATC
This sequence comes from Sequoia sempervirens, assembly GCA_007258455.2. Classification (NCBI taxonomy): domain Eukaryota; kingdom Viridiplantae; phylum Streptophyta; class Pinopsida; order Cupressales; family Cupressaceae; genus Sequoia; species Sequoia sempervirens. Next base: position 127,707,561 of record VDFB02353493.1, read on the forward strand.
AAGGGGGAGTGCACAAGCTCCTAGGATCCAAGATCCCATGGCAAACCAACATAAGCACAAAGGAACACACATGTATGATATACAACAAGACAACATACACAAACATACATGTCAAAAACACGAAGCACGCACGATGAAAACACATGACATAATATATAAACGGAAACAAAATGAACACAAACACGATGTAAACAAGATGCAAACACAAAGAAAACACACAACAAAACACAAGGTTAGTACTAAAAGGATTCGAGTCGGTAAGGCAAAGAGACCTCAATCTTAAATTGTCTCAAATACCAAACACCATCCATCGAATAAATGTTAGTTAAAGGAATGCTCCCATGAGGACTAGCAAGTTGTGTTATGCCACATCACTCATGAGCCACATGGATCCACTGGCTAGCAAGCTATGTTATGCTAGGTGTCCATGCAATATGATGGGTTCCACAAGGCTAGCAAGTTGCATTATGCTAAACACTTATGAAACACATAGTTCCACTAGCAAACAAGGTGTGTTATGCTAGGTGGCCATGTTAAAAGATGTTCATGACTCACACCATAGCAAAGTGTGATATTTGTTGGGTGAATCACAAACTAGAAGGCAACATGGGCTAGTGAAGTCCAATATTCAGTAGGTGAGCCCCCAAGACAAGGTAGCAAAATGAGAAATACATTAGGTCTAGTGAGGATTGTTTTTCATTAGGTGTGCACCCATGCCAACCATACCAAGAGTTATATCCCTGATAACTCTAATAAGGTGCTACAAAATGATCAAAATGCTAGGCCAACGCAACACTAAGTTCAACACCCATGAACGTAGTGAAGCAAAAATGACAAACTCACCTAAGGAGGTGCAAAAAACTCGCCTAAGGAGGCGCATAAACGACAACAAGAATAAGGCCAAAACCTTGAAGGGTGTTATAACAACACCACCGCAAAAGGTGATTTACAAAAACAACAAAGGGGCTTTGCTCAATATATGAAAGGTCACACCTTAGGAACATCACACATGACATCACCACTAAGAGAGGACAAGTCAAGGAATAAAAAGATCACACCTTAGGGAATACTAGCCATAGTATTACCACAAAGGGGAACATCATATGCCAAGAAAAGTCACACACTTAGGGGATATCAAGCCCAATATCATCACAAAGGAGACACTTCACATAAAGGAAGAAGGACACACTTTGATTGACAAGGTCGCACTTCCTAGGAGATGTATGCTATCATCACTAAGAAGGAACCATTTCACATGCATACAATGAGTGGGAGATTATATGCCCCCCCTTAAAATGTTACTGTACTTGCTACACTAATGTTAAGGAGAAACAAAGGAATCCCAAGAAGGAGTGCACCTAACACAAGGCTACCTAGCCCTGTTTCCCCCAAGTGTAAGGACAAAGGTGACCCAAATGGATTATGATATGTTGCTCCTTGCAAGATGAAATATGATTGCATAAAGTCAAGTTTATACCCTCATGGATGGTAGTGTGTATTGTGTGATACTACAACTACCAATACCAGCAACTAATCCTATTGATTAAGTGAAGGTCCTTTTGATGTTTTTGTTATTTTTTAAGGAGAATAGCCAAGACCTTTTGTTGTTTCTTGTGTGTTAAGCTCTATAGGGACACGGATACCTTGATCTTTTACCCCACATCCTTTTCCATTATAATCAAATTGTTTCAAAAGTTGATAACCTCTTCCATAAATGGCTTCCATTTCTTTCAAAGAAGGTGGTTTTTCACGATCATCTTCATCATAAGTGGATGTGAACTTTGTGTTTTCCTCTTCTCTAGAAATTGTCGATGATTCGGTGATGGATTGTGTTGATGTCATTGCCGCTTCGTTCTCTTTCTTTGATTTTAATTGTCTAATCTTGTATTCCCCCACGAATGCAGGTGTGAAATCTAATGATCTGTTATCACGGAATCTAGCAGCGCTTGTTCCACAGATAAACCCCCTACGAAACTTGTCTATTTCTTAGGTTTGTGAGGTTCAAACACGCAAAATGAGGTGATTTTCGAGCCACCTCGAAATGCGTTCCAAAGCCTCAAACATTTAGTTTGAGCATCCCGCTACGTTCCCCTTGCGAAGACCTTCGAAACGAGTACCTTCACGAGCTCTCACTGTTGATACTTAGTGAAATTGGGAAAAGTGTAGTCTCAAAAAACAGCGCTCCAACTCTTTTTGAAGAAATGACTTCTTAAGTGTCAAAAGTGCAAGGGCGCCAAAAATCAGCGCCCCCGCATTTAAGTGATTTTCTTTTTGGTGCAATGGCACTAAATTTTGGCGCCCTTGCACTTTTTCCAGACTTAGTCATTTTTTGGCACACGTAAAAGCTCTATTTTTCACCACTTGTGCATTTTTGTCAAATTCAGTCTTTTGCGCACAAGCTCTGATTTTTAGTGCCCATGCACTTTTTGTTTATGCTTGGTCATTTTTTGGCACATGTAGAAGCTCTGTTTTTCACCGCTTGTGCATTTTTGTCAAATTCAGTCTTTTGTGCACAAGCTCTGATTTTTTAGCACTAGTGCACTTTTTAGCTATACTTAGTCAAATTTGTATAGGGCTCTGATTTTTGTCTCTTGTGCACTTTTCACAATTTTACGTGCTAAGTGTAAGGGTGTTGATTTTGAGCGCCCTTACCCCTAAGAACACCTCTCTAAGTGCAAGGGCGTCAATTTTCAACACCCTTACACTTTTGGCAGTTTTTGTCTTTGACATCTCCAAATCACTCTATCTTCGCTCCGAACCTCCTTTTTTTTCAACTTCGTGCATTGTTTTTCATGCCCCGTCACTCATTTCATTCTTGCTCAACATCTTTGCTCGCTTCACGCATCCCAATGTTGCTTTTTTCTGCTAACGCCTGCTGATTCACCATCCTTGTGCTTTCTCTCCAGATCTCGTCAAGTGATCCCAAAGGTGATGTCCTTTGATCTTGGTTCTTCCAGATAAAAAGTTCATGCAGGAGACCAGGAAGAAGTATGAAGACTTCGCGCCCAAAGCAAGGAACCATGAAGATTCTTGATCTCTAGCGTTAAACTTTTTGATGTTTTCCATTATGCATCTTGTAAATAGTTTTTGACATCTTAAATGTCTTTTCTTGAAATGTAATTGCACCAAAAATCTGAGATGTAATTTCTTAAAGACAAATTACACTTTGACTTTGGTCAAAGTTAGGTGAGATTTTCCTCAATTAGCTCACCTAACTTTCCTAATTTTACTTCTTTGATTTCCTAAATTTGCTCATCCCTCTCCTCTATATATATGAGGGATTTCTATTGTAATGGGGATCCTTTAGTATTTTGCAACAAAGTGCTGCCCTTTTTGAAGCAGAATTGTGAAACTTTGTGTTCATGCTTTGTGAATGAAATCTAATCAATAAAGCATAGGATTGCAAACCAGACTTTGTGTTGGATTCGATAGTCTTGTGAATTGATCTCATTTGGTGGTGATTACTAAGTGATATTTGAAGAACTCTAAGTAATTCACGTAAACTTTGTGTTACATCTTTTATTTGGATTTATATTTCTATTTGGTTAACTATTGTTGAATTATCTACAAGTCTTTGTGTTTGTAATTGTTCATGCTATTTGGATACTTTGGTTGAATGATCTACAAGAATTTGCGCTTGTAATTGTTCATTTTGTTCGAGGAATTGCTGCATCTAAGGAGACTTTGTGCTTCTAATGCAACAAACGACGCATCTTTCACAGATCCACTATTGAAAAAGCTACGAAACGACTTTGTGCCTTAGTGAGCTTTCCCTTTTATTTTACTTGTTTATTGTTAATCACTTCTAGTATCTCTACACTTTGCTTTGACAAGATAGAGGTATTGGTATTACTACTTGTTGATCGTTTAGGGTTATTGTGAATTGAGAACTTCCAACAGTGAAGCATTGTAAACATCTTCTCTGAAAAAAGAGAGAATGATGAATGTGACACACCCCCCCACTTCGTAAGTATTGTGTACATTGTGTCATTACTTTATTTGTTTTACTATAGCTTCTATCAGCAATAAGAAGGGTGCCTCCCCTTTCTGAGAGGAGAGATTTATATCTCACATAGCTATGGCTGAAGTCCTAATTGTGTAATCTATCAAAAAGTTGATCACATAATTTTAACCCAACACGATCCCCAATCATCATCCAAAAACTTTGTCACAGTTGAAAGACACATATCTTTATCCTCAACTTGTAAAGATTCCACTTTTGTAGTTGGTGTCAATGTTCGAAGAGGATTCTTCATACCTGTTTAAGTTTGTAAACAATTTTCAGATTTTGGATCAGCTTTTATCGTGCAAACCTTATTGTTGTAAGTGTATTTCATTAGACAATGAAGCATTGAAGGAACTCCTTTCATTTCATGAATCCATGGCCTACCCAAGAGAAGATTATATGAAAGATCATGAAGCATGACATGGATGGGAGTTTGCAACACAACCTTACCAGCTTTAACAAGTAACGTTATCACACCAAGCAGTTGTCTTTCCACATTATCAAAACCTTTGATCGACAAATCAACGGGTTGAATTAATTTTTTGCCTGCTCCAATTTTATCCAAAAGATTTACACTACAAACATTAATCCCTAAACCATTGTCAATAAGGGCACGTTTAATCCCAACCCTATTAATAATAGCCATTATCATCAAAGTATCATTTTTTTTTGCGTTTCTAAAGGGGGTAATTCATTTTGATGAAAGAGAATATTCAAATTAGCTTCATTCATACTCTCAAACAAAGCTGCCACATCATTTGGTTGCGCACGAGGAGGGACAACAACTTTCTGCAAAGCATTTTGAAACATGCCATGATAAACAAGTGATGTTTGAATCAAATCCCACAAGGGTATCTTAGCAAGGGTGTTACGAAGTTGCTCAACAAGATCGAATTCTTTACCACTACGTTGTGGAATGTTAGGTGCGAGTGGGAGGTATGGTTGAGGCAATGGAATGGATGTTGGAGTTTGTTTTGGTTGCTTATTATTTCTAGTGTTATATGTGTGAGCTACAGTATAAAAACTTGGTTGTTGCAACACATGACTACTAGTAAGTTGTTTGGCAAAGCTTAGGATATGACCATGACGTTTAGGAGGTCCTATGATGAGAGGTGACTTAGGAGGTCCAATAATTAGAGGACTTTTAGGTGGTCCAAAAGGAGTTTTAGAAGGTCCAATAATCAAAGGAGATCTAATAGTTAATTGTGCATTCATAACCTCAATGGATTTGACTTCTTCTTGATGTCTTCTATCGAAGGGGAATCTAATGTCTCCTTAGCATCCTCATCTATGCCACCCATAAATGTATCAATGATTTCATCCTCTTGTCCAACAATATCTTCCCAAGTAGGAGAGGTAGCGGGAGAGAAACAAACAAGATTCTCATGAAGCTCAATGATTGGATATCATAAATGGGTGAATCAGTATCTAAAAATCCTTTACTTTTCAAAACAAAATCAAGATTAAAATCATTCAAGTAAAGTCTAGCAATTAGGAACACAATGAGAACACATGATTTATGTGGAAACCCTTTCGGGAGACAACCACGACACAATATTGCAGATATATTCTAGTTTAATCTTCTTCTTCTTGTAGGCTCCAACCTACTATCAAAGTCTCCAATATCTATACAAACTGAGCTCCAACTCAGCAAAAGGCTCCAACCCCCACACACAAACTAAGCTCCAACCCAGCAAGAGGCTCCAACCTCTATTTGATAGGCTCCAACCTATTTAATTCTTCAATGTTGATATGATGAACCCCACAAAATCTGATTCAAATATAACCACTCCCTTCCTTCTCAAATATGATTATTATCATGCACCACACAATATACTTCTCTCTATCTAATCATGAATTACAAGTTTGATCCAATTACAAATCCGATTATTTTCATGCATTGTTTCTTTTCACAAATTTGATCATTATCATGTGTTTCTCCTTTTCATAAATCTGATCACTATCATGTACTTCTTCTTTACATATCTGCTTTTGAATTCCTTCACAAATCTGCTTACAGATCTTTTTAGTTCTGCTATATATCTGTCTACATACTTGCTTTAAGATCTGCCACAAACTTCATATAGACCTTTTTCAAATCTGCTCATAAACTTGTTCAAAATTTCTTTATAATCATAATCACGACATTATTTTACACAGCAGAATTAGACTTCATTTTCTACAATTTTTCTTCCTTTAAATCTACTTTTTAAACTCAGAAAATATTCATTGAAATTGTTATTTTCTACCCACACCTTCTACCTTTTATATCTTCATATTTCCAAAAGAGACACCCTTTCACAATGGACATGACTTTTATTAACAGCCACACTTCTTCAAACTCATTGCTGTCCTTTTCATTAACAAATCGTGCCTTTCATAAAGTAATTCTTTCCTTTTAATTAATGAATTGCTCCTTATGAGAATCGCTGTCTTTTAAGGGAATCGATGCCTTTTAAGGGAATCTTTTGTCTTATGCTGATTACTATCAACCGCTGTCTTTGGTAAGAGATAATTATTGTCTTATTCTCCTTTCTTCACTAATCGCTGCTCTTCTCCTTTCTTTTTGTCTTACTTTTATTTTGTCTCCTCTGTTTTTTGTCTTATATAGCATTTTTATTTTGTCTTATCTGTTTTTTGTCTTATAATCACTGCGCTTGTAAATTGTAGTTTTTCACATTGAATCTAAATGATATTAATTCTCCTTTGACTTCGATCTTGTTTGACATCAATGATAATGATGGAAACTATTTTGTCTATCAATCTTTGTTCTATGAACTCTTTGACATCAAACATAAAATTGTCTTTATACCTTTGACATCAATGACATTATTTCCAACATTCTCTTCATTCTTATCTTGGCATTCTCGTCCATATATCTTAGACCAACAATTTCCATTATAAACTCTTTGACAACCTTGTCTACCTTTGACATCAATGACAACATTTCCAACAGTGATCATAGCGTTTATATAGATATAGGCATTCATTATTACAGTTGCCATATTTAATGTTACATCAACTTCATTCAATAACAATAAAACAGGCTAATCAAAGCACTGCAGCAACTACAATTACCTCATTTAATGACCTACACCAATCTACTTAAATACATACAAGTGTGAATACACTTTATTACATTATTCTTCTACTTTGTTCTAATATTAAATATATCTATATGGCAATAACTGCCATACTTTTGTTAAGCAGAAGATTCACTAGCTTAAGCCAACACAAAGATCTTAAGAGATACTGCCACCTTTATTCAAAGCTGGGCAGAGGTTTCTTACGCTTATGCTACCTCTTTGAATGATATAAAATCATTAAATTGGCTGTAACAATTAAGCTGTGTAGCTCGGTCTTTGACTATATTTCATGTGCAGGCAGAATTTTATCATGGCTTTGATATTCTTAAGATGGAGAGAAAAACCTCTCAATGGCTTAGCCAATTTTACAATGGCTGGCAGAATTTTCAATGTTGAACCGTTTTACCAAGCCTTGGGCAGAGATCCAAGCAGAGTTTGCATTTGCTATTGCCACTTCTATCCTTACAGAGATTTCACTTAGTTGAGCAACTATTTAAGTGCACTCAAGCAGAAAAACATGTTAACATTGCCATTTTTTCCATCCCCAAGCAAACTTATGACTGAAAGCACTTTCCTCAAAACATCAGTGGAGATTTTAAGAGGCTTATCCACATAAAGAGTGTGCCTCTGAGCCTTAGCCATTCTCATATTCTCCTTTCTTCACCTCAATCATCAACAATCTCAAGCCTCATCATTATTTCATTTCAGAACAGCTGGAACCTCAATCAACCTGGAAAAGCTGTTAGTCGAAAAAAAAAGACCATGACACAACAACCTTACAATCTGATGGGGCAGCCCAAAACTTATATTGGGTTAAAACACTTTGACAATAGATTGTGATGATAAATGAGAAAAAGGGGAAAAGGTACGTATGAACAATGAGTTTCATAGTGCCGTACGAGTAGCTGTGATATATGATTTTCCTCTCCAACAGCTCACAATGTCTTTCTAATTTCCACCTTGAAAAACTATCCCATCTTAAGTATACAAGTAAAAATTCCATTCACTCACATTAAAAATGTTTCTTATAAAATCCAGGCAAATAAGGGTTGCAGAGAAGAAATTTCAGTTCACCCCTCTGTATCAATTTTGAAGATGAAAATATTAAACATATGATTACCAGTTTCTGAAAACCATCTAATTCCATCCGCTCAATTTACAAAAGGTGCATTCCAATACACCATGTACGTAGCGACCTACTGTGATGGAAGTGGACATAAGCATTGGCTACAAATGTTAATCACTGCAATTATATCTTATTTGATACAAAAAAGGAAAAAAAATAATTCAACCAAACACAGATCTAAGGCCCAAAACAAGTGGCATTTTTTTCAAGACAAATAAGCTATGTGCAATTTTCAAATATTTATGTATTAGATTCAAAATTTAGTCAAACTTAGGTGTAAACAGTTATTACAAAAATAACTGCAAAATTAAAATCCAGTACTTTATCAACAGAGAACAATGCATAATATTCAATTTTGACAATTAAAAATTGAAAGGACCTCCTCAAAGAAAAGATAAATAAGCCAAACCCCTTTCAAATGGGGTGCTACTATTAAATGCTTCAACCAAAAAATATCAGTCATACAAATTCTCTAAATAATCAAAATTATATACACAAGGAGCAGTTTTTAGCTACCTGGAGAAAATATAACATTGGGAAGAGCATGCAACAACTTCTCAACCTTATTCATCCCAACTCTCTCCTGTCTCAATACCTTACGCCGATTGCTGAATTTCACCCAATCAGATTCCATACTCATTCTCGCCCAATATAATGAAACTACAATGATGTGAATTTGATATATAGAAACTATTATTACTAGACAAAATACTAACCTATGCTCATGCATCAAGAACTTGATTACCAGTCCCTCTGTAGCATTTTGCACTTTTGAAGAATGCTCAGAAATAAGCAAATCTACATGCTTCCCAGGAAATTCAGAAACTTTTTGCTGAAAATATTCAACCTGAGAAAATCTGGCATACAATTAGTAAGATGCACTACTTGCTTGGATAAAAGATTGAAACCAAAACTAAGTTCAAACAATGTTAGTTTCCCAAATCCCTCAACAGAACATTGGAATACGAAAATGATGAAAAATGGAAATCAAATATATCAGTTCCATCCCTAGAAGTTTGAAAGTCGAAACCTCAGATTTCATATCTATAGTTTCTTGTTCAGATCTCATGCCTGATTTAAACCCCAACAAATTTTCCTTAAATCAATCATTGGTCCAATATAAACTTGATCATCCATATTCTCTCATCAAGAACTCTAGCAAAGTCTATGACTATGTAAAGAGCAAATTTAACAATATTTCAAAAGAATCAAGTTCAATACCCATCTGATGGATGCAGATTGTCTTATCAAACCCTTTTCCACTTAAGAAATATGCTCAATAAGGATAGGAATAATTGAATAACCATTTAGTTGCTCCTGATAATGTAGAAAATGTGGAGACTTTCAGATTTGAAGCACACAGAGGATGCTACTACTATATTATGTTCACAATTACCATCATCCATGAGAACTGCAAAATGACTAATGAAGAATTCATTACAATCAGTTATTTTCAATTACCAAGAAAGGGGAAAAGATCCAGACAGAACTTGATAGAAGAAGAATATCTTCTCATGTAACCCAGCAATAAAGGATGCTAAATTATTCGATTAGACAAACCATGAATGTTCTTGAATCTTCTAACCTGATTACTCAGCAAGCAATTTTCAAAAACCTATTGAATTTTGTCTGAACAAGAGAATGTCAATCCTCATTCCCAGGTTGCAAAAAGATCATGAAAATATGAATTTGTTCATGCCCATGTTATAATGATTTCTCAATTGTATATCCTGAGTTTCAAATAATATACAGGACGTAAAAAAATGTGTGAAAATGTAATGAGCCTTTCTCAAATCTGACCTTCAACACTTCAGTTTCTTCTGTGCAATTTCGTCAAACACTTTGTATGCAATGTATGAAGAGGCTGATATGTTGTTTTCAGTTTGTTGTTTGATGCAAGAATGAATGCCAAATGATTTTGAAAGCTTGAATAACCTTCTACAATTACTATGAAAGCTTCTAAATGAAATTCTATGATCTCTTTCAATTTTAAATGCATTTAAATGAAGTCCTAAGAAAATAAAATGCATCTACAGCCAAAGACATTTTTACAAACACTTGGCTTACAAGCTCTAAATCTGATTACAAAGCATTTTGATTGCACAGTCACAACTATTATTTGAACAACTACTTATTACTCTTCTTATAATGCTGATATCAAATAGCCAAGACTCTTGGCAAAGTACATATGATAAAAATGCTTAAGTCTGATATACACTTTCACCTACAGCCATACATCCTAATATGCAGCTAAATGACATGTAATATGCATGAATTAAACAAAGGAACCTGGTTCTTGAAGTCGGCTTGTGTCTCTAATGAAGAAGCAATCAATATTTTGGAAGATGGAGACCATATGCAGCCAATATAATTTTCTGAAGAAGTCGCCCCTGTTTTGATTGGAATGATGAAATAAAATAATCCACAATGCTTCCAAGCCTCCAATAACTTCAAACACGATCAGCAAGGCCCTAGGAATGAAGCGCTCCAATCTCCAAGAGGAATCGATGTGAATATGAGCTATAATGAATAAAAATGTCCTTCCAATGGCGTCCCAATTTGCTTCAGATTAAGCTTCAGAATTTCATGAATTAGCAACAGCATTCTCCTTCAAATAATCGATTTCAAGAACACAATCCTTCAAAGCAAATCGTCCCTACAATCTTAGTCTTCAAAATTGGCCCTTAACCACAAATTTTGCCCAATGAAGTGACTGAAATATCACCTCCAATCTGCAACCCTTCAAGAGATATTTCACTCCCTTAGTTATGCAATCAATGGGAGTTTTTGTTCCCAAAGACAAATTGATTATCTGCAGACCACTTGGCTCCACAAATGTTCAAGAAGAAATCACCAATCATCAACATCAAATCTGGATGCTCAAGAGTGAGACTTCAATGCCTATTTATGCATTTCCTCTAGAGGTCGGCCTCAACAAAAAATATTATTTTTTTGACTTCTAGAAGATTCCAATACATTTTCAATTATTTGCACTTTATAAAATATTAAATATAATATTATTAATAAAGTGCATCTCAACATCAAATTATAAAATAAGGTTTCCATAAATAGAAATAATAATGATATATGATGGAAAACCTTACTCCAATCAACTACTGAGCCAAGTAATCACCAAATGACTGCTAGATGACTCTCTCACCATGCCTCATTAGCGGATGAGAGCCATTAATAGGCTAATCCTGCTGATATGTCAATGTCAACTATAAGGGGACATTACAGTCCGCCCCTCCTGAAATTGCTTGTCCCCAAGCAATCTCAACTCAGGATGCTGCAAGATCTCCTCACTCTCCCATGTCGCATCCTCAACTAGTAAGTCTCTCCACTTGGTCCAGTATTCCTTGATAACTCGTTTCCGCAAAGTCTTCTCACGAACATCCAATATAGCTTCTGGCACCAAAATCAATTTCCCCTCATCATTCAATGGTGGCAACGTCGTGGAGGGAACCACACGATGTCCTAACGCCTTCTTGAAGCGAGACACATGAAATACATTATGTACACTACTGTCAGCAGGCAACTCCAACTCATAAGCCACTTCTCCTACTCTCCTGATAATCCTGAAAGGACCATAGTAACGTGGCTTAAGCTTCTCTGCACCGCTCCTCTTAAGAGTGGACTATCTGTAAGGCTGCAACATCAAGTACACCATATCACCAACCTCAAAGGAGCGCTCAACCCTCTTCTGATCTACATACTATTTTTGTTGGTTTTGTGCCTTTTGAATATTCTCCCGTAAAGCCCTCATAATGTCCTGATTATCCTGTAAGAGATCACCAGCACTAGGCACACGACTATCACTCAACAAGAGATCCAGCAAACTAGTCGCATCATATCCATACAAGGCCATGAATGGTGTCATCTGAATGGAGAGATGGTAAGTGGTATTGTAGCAATACTCACAAAGATATAACTACTTGACCCACCCCTTTTGCTGTCCTGCGATGTAATTCCTAAAATACCCTTCCACCCATTTATTCACTATCTCCGTCTACCCATCGGTCTATGGGTGGTAACTGGTGCTCGGAGAGAGTTTTGTCCCACATAGCCTGAATAGCTCCTGCCAAAAATGGCTCATGAATCGGCTATCTCTATCACTGACAATGTTCTAAGGTAATCCATGCAGTCTAAATACCTCCTAGAAGAACAACTCTGCTACCTGAGTAGCTGAATATGTAGATGTGATTCGAAAGAAGTGAGCATATTTAGTCAAACGATCTACAACCACATAGATACAATCTTGCCCCTGGGCTTTAGGCAAGCTAGTGATGAAGTCCATCGACAAACACTCCCACTTCCTATCAGGGATTGGAAGTGGTTGTAGTAGGCCTGCAGGGTGTGTGTGCTCCTGTTTATTTTGCTGACAAACATGACATTCTCTGACATACTGTAGCACATCTGATTTAAGGCCCTTCCATGTAAATCCTTCCCGTACCTGTTTATAAGTCTTGAAATAGCCGGGATGTCCTGCCATAGGTGCATCGTGAAAGGCCCTCAGAATAATGATCCTCATCTCTGATCCTGAAATCAAATATATCCTCTCCTTGTAAATGATAAGATCATTTACAACTGTGTACCTATCATCCTAAACCGAACCTTCAACAATCCCTGTAGCCCAAATGTCCTTAGCATACTCTGCCACAATCAGGTGCCTCCAATCCTCCCCAATCCCAGCCATAGAACTCAAGTGTGGGTGTCGTGATAAAGCATTGGCCACAACATTTTGTGTTCCTTTCACAAAAGAAATGTCAAAGTCATATGATTGTAACTTACTCACCCATTTTTGCTGACGGTCATTAAGATCTCGCTGCCCCAGGAAGTGCCTCAAGCTGTTGTGGTCTATCTTCACTACAAATTTGCTGCCCACCAAATACTGTCTGAATTTGGCCAATGCATGCATAATGGCCAACATTTCCTTATCATATATGCTATATCCCCTCTCTGGACCGCGAAGCTTCCGACTCTCAAAAGCAATCGGATGTTTGTCCTGCATAAGAACTGCACCAATCCCTTCACCTGAAGCATCACATTGTAGCTCGAAAGGTTTAGAAAAATCTGGCAAAGCAAGCACTGGGCATGTGATAATTAGTTTGAACATCTCAAAGCAATCTTGCGCCTCTAGTGTCCAAACAAAATCCCCTTTCTTGGTCAAATCTGTGAGTGGTGCTGCATGGCGTGAATATCCATTAACAAATCTGCAATAGAATCCACACAACCCCAAAAATCCTCTAAGCTAAGTAAGATTCTCTGGTGTAGGCCATTCAACAATTGCCTTAATCTTCTCAGGATCCATACGTACTCCCTTTGAACTGATGATGTGACCAAGATATAGTAACTCTGTCATCCCTAAGTCACATTTGGATTCCTTTGCATACAAGGACTCTTTACCCAAAATGCCCAATATGTAATGAACCGGACCAATTTTTTTTTAATTTTTCACAATTGATTACAATGCAACATGCACCCGTTAAGGTTAGCATAAACCAAAACGATGCGGAAAGTAACTCTAACCTGAATGTACACCAGGATCCCGATGAGGGCAAGGTGTTAGCATTGGTCAGAGGATCTCAAAGGAAAATGCTGAATAAGAACTCTAACCACGAGATGCGCCGGTGAACGACGAGCATTCGGTCAGAGGATCCCTATCTAATGCAATACTGAAAATTAGCTCAACACCAAGCATGTGCTACTCAATCCGTGACGAATATGAGGCGACCATATGGCGGAGTCTTTAGGAAATTACAATGCAAACAGAAATAGGCGGCAAGCCAGCCTCTTCCACTTGTTCAGTGGGCAGTACAAACATAGAGAAATTTCGGAAATGTTAAATGATGCTGACAGTACTACTGTACAGCTTACAATATCAGAAATTCATCAATTAAGCACATTATAATAGAGTCTTCAACATTACAACAATATAGAATGATAATTCCAAGTCTTCTCAATGGCTTTCCTTGCACACAACTCGAATAATTATTTCAAGCTTGCTGCTATGACAGAGTAAGGACTGTTTTTTCTGTTATCAGCAACACTGTAACACCAAAATATGCTCACAGACCTCACACCACTCATTCAAACTGCAAGTTAATGGATGCAAAAGACACCTAAGATGAAGGCGCCCAAGTTCAAGACACAAAGCAACCCCAAAACCTTGATACTTAATTTCTGCTCAAAACCCAATGAAGGTACAATGGTACGGCCCCTTGAGGAGGGCGATTTTCTCTTAAAAATTCTAGACTTAATTAAAATTCATGAAACTTCACAAAAGGTGGCGCCCTACCAAGACTAATGAGAAAATGCAATACCCACAATGAAATCTTTTTGTGTTTTTGGATTATGAATAAAAAGAGTCTACAGCTATATGATATCAGCAACTAGAAAACATGACAACATGATTGAAATACTCTACCAAAATGCAATAGAACTCAAGACAATGCAAACTACCAATTACAAGCTAACCTCTCAACTAGTTGCTATCTTTCAAGCAAGAAGATGAGCCAATGCTAGGAGGTGTGCTTTCCTCGAAGCGAGTGCCTGTAGTCAATCCAGCAGCATAACGGTGTAGTAGACAGAAGATCCCAAATGAAGAGCTAAGGCCTGCTTAAATAGAAGTAAGAGAAACATCTAGAAACTTCCAGAGGGCGCCCCAAAACCCTAATTTTCAAATTCCTCTTTTCCCTCCAAAAGATGGCGTCCTTTTTCCTCCATAAAATATTTCACTTTTAAAATAAACTTCATCCCTCAAAAGGGCGTCCCATTTAATAATCTCAAAATTTGACATTAAAATATAATTTATTTCCTTATGACGCCTTGACCCTCAAAAGTCCCCTTTTTAAAAACAACTTAAAATTGTACTGCTAAGCAAGGGGGGTATAATAATAAAATAATAATATTATAATAAAAATACTTATCTCTCCACCAAAAATGCGCCCAAGGCCACGAACTGAAGTGCCAGCTGAAAAAACTGCAGAAGAAGACCAACTAAACTGAACCCAAACTGTCCACTGCCAAAAATAGAATTTACTAAAAATAGTAAATTCGTGAAGTTGCCCGGAATGCCAAACTGAACACACCACTGCGAAGCTCTCTGAAAACCCAGAAAGAATCCGCAGTCAGAAACCCAAACTCCAAGCAACAACCTCCTCAAAACCAGGAAACCCTAATTTCACCATCCGCACAGCCTACGGGTCTCCGGAATAGGCCAACGGTCAACAGAAACGATCACTGCTGAGAAGGGGACATTACACAATACTATGTCAAGATGTGCTATATGATCATCCCATGTTTTACTGTACACCAAAATATCATCAAAGAACACCAGCACATACCTCCTCAATTGTGAATGGAAGACCCTATTCATTGTAGACTGAAATGTTGCTGGAGCATTGGTTAACCCAAATGGCATAACCATAAACTCAAAGTGCCCACAATGGCACCTAAATGCAGTCTTCTCAATGTCCTGTTCCCTAACCCTAATCTAATGATAACCGGACCTTAGGTCGATCTTAGAGAAGAAACGTGCACCATGTAACTCATCTATTAGCTCATCAATTCTAGGGATAGGATATATGTTTTTAATTGTTCTCTTATTCAAGAGTCTATAATCGATACACATTCGCAATGTACCATCTTTTTTTTTAACCAGCACTACTGATGATGCAAAACGGGACTTACTTGGTCTAATATGTCTCATGGCCAGCAACTCCTTAATTGTCTTTTCAATTTCATCCTTGAGTCGCTTGGGATGCCTATATGGAGTGACTATTACGGGCTTGGCGCCCTCCTCCAATTCAATGATATGCTCAATCCATCGATCCGGAGCTCTGCCTGGAGGAATCTCGCTAAACACCTTCGTATGTTTAATCCTTAACTCCTGGATATCTAGATGGTATCCTAGCTTCTGATGTTCCCCTTGTGTAGGCATTAACACACATTCTGCTGCCCACTCTACCATATAATGTCTCACTAGCCTCGCCATCCTTCTAAATGAGATCATCCTGAAACTGGAGTCTTGGATTGCCTTAAGAACATGAGTCTTTCCATCAACCTGGAAAGATATCTCCATCTCTCTGAGATCAAGTGTGACTTTCCCAATATCATGTAACCATCTCGTGCCAAGCACCATGTCAGTATCACCCATATTCACCACATAGAAGTCCATCTTGAACTCATAGTTGTTCAAGCGTATGGGCAAGTCTGGAATTCTCCTATCACATTTGAGGGCATAACCATCTGCAACCTTAACTCTTATCCCCTCAAATTCCTCTGTTTTGATGCCTCTCCTATCAACTAGACGAGCATCAATAAAGTTGTGAGTTGCCCCTGTATCAAGAAGAGTGATTATCTTTTGCCCTGCTAGAACCCCACGCATCCTAAATGAACCCTCCTGCTGGATGTTGGTGATGTGTGCATCACGTTGCCTTGCTGCTCATTCATGTTCCTCTTCACCTTTATATTTTCCTTCCTCATGCTCTGTCCCTGAATCTTCAGAATCAGATTGTTGATCTGATCTCTTTGATTCAGAATCCTCATAATATGCCCACATTACTCTATGAGCCTTTCCCTTCGGTCTCAAGGGACAATCATGGTTTGCATCATAAGGCCCCTTACAATAGAAACACAACTTCTTCTTCCGCAAATCATTGAGTGTGTCATGATCCAAAGGTGCTACTGATTTTCCCTTGAAGCCTGGTTTGTTCTTTTTCTTAGAGAAGGATTTATAATTTCGATATGAAGAGGATCCTTTGGATGCAAACTTATTCTGTGGTGCTAACAGCTCCATACTACTAGCCTTCTTCATAGCCTCCTGAAGAGTAGGAGGATCAAAGGCTTGTATCCAACCTCTCATAGGCTCCATTAATCCTTCAATAAATAACACCACCAACCATCTCTCTGAGATGTTAGGAACCATCACTGATAATTTCCGGAAATCTCCAATGTAGCTCTCCAAACTTCCAACTTGCTTGAGTTGGGCCAAATCCCTGAAGTATGATTCTGGGTCTTTCCTATCAAAGCATTCCACAAGTCTGTCCACAAACTCTTGATAGGATGTAATCTGATTATGCTGCAATGTTACTAATCCATGATACCACCATTCGTGTGCTGCACCCTCCAAATGCAAAGTGGCATACTTGATGGCTTCCTCCTCTGTCATGGGTCGAAGAGCCAAGAAAGTATCCAACTTATGAATCCATGACTGTGCAGTAGTCTTGCCACTACCATCGAACATGGGCAATGTAAGCTTATTAGTAGCTTGCTTAAGATCCTTATTCTGATTCCGAGGTCTCCTCTCCTGTCAAGACCTATAGTAGTCCATCCTCGTTTGTACAAAACGATCAAAATGCATGAGCTCTCAGGCTTCTAGTGTCAATAGTTGCCATTCATCATGAGCAGCCATATATGCATCAACGAAGGTAGGCTTCTCAACATCTTCAACATTCTCTTTTGCAGCCCGCTCTTCCCTCAGGAAGGTAGGTCGTGACGGCCTATCAGCAATGTGGCCTATCAGCAATGTGCGAAGTGGTTCTTTGCCCTCGCCTTGATCCATCTACACTCCTGTCGTCATCTTGATCCTTGTTATTCCTTGTTCTATTTTCCAAACTAACTCTATTCTGTTGAATCTACTACTACAAGGAAGCTGAAAATCCTTCAAATGCTTGAGCCATTCTTTCCAATAATTCTTCACCTCCATCCCCATTCCTCCTTTCATTTCTAGGAGGATCACCTTCTCTTCTTTCTTCCATGGTGCCACCAATCTCTTGGTGTCTTGCTGCAACAGCTACTGATAAAGTGTCTTGTTCAAGGTGTGATGGCCACTGTGTTTGTTTCCTTTCTTCTCTAGCTGTATATCTCTTGGTCCTATCACTTTGTTGCACAAATGAAGACAAATTCTAACCCAAAGGATGGCAAGAAACCGCTCTGATACCACTGTAATGAGCCTTGCTCAAATCTGACATTAAACACTTCAGTTTCTTCAGTGCAATTTCGTCAAACACTTTGTATGCAATGTATGAAGAGGCTGATATCTTGTTTTCAGTTTGTTGTTTGATGCAAGAATGAATGCCAAATGATTTTGAAAGCTTGAATAACCTTCTACAATTACTATGAAAGCTTCTAAATGAAATTCTATGATCTCTTTCAATTTTAAATGCATTTAAATGAAGTCCTAAGAAAATAAAATGCATCTACAGCAAAAGACATTTTTACAAACACTTGGCTTACAAGCTCTAAATCTGAATACAAAGCATTTTGATTGCACAATCACAACTATTATTTGAACAACTACTTATTACTCTTCTTATAATGCTGATATCAAATAGCCAAGAGTCTTGGCAAAGTACATATGATAAAAATGCTTAAGTCTGATATACACTTTCACCTACAGCCGTACCTCCTAATATGCAACTAAATGACATGTAATATGCATGAATTAAACAAAGGAACATGGTTCTTGAAGTCGCCTTGTGTCTCTAATGAAGAAGCAATCAATATTTTGGAAGATGGAGACCATATGCAGCCAATATAATTTTCTGAAGAAGTCGCCCCTGTTCTGATTGGAATGATGAAATAAAATAATCCACAACGCTTCCAAGCCTCCAATAAATTCAAACACGATCAGCAAGGCCCTAGGAATGAAGCGCTCCAATCTCCAAGAGGAATCAATGTGAATATGAGCTATAATGAATAAAAATGTCCTTCCAATGGCGTCCCAATTTGCTTCAGATTAAGCTTCAGAATTTCATGAATTAGCAACAGCATTCTCCTTCAAATAATCGATGGCAAGAACACAATCCTTCAAAGCAAATCGTCCCTACAATCTTAGTCTTCAAAATTGGCACTTGGCCACAAATTTTGCCCAATGAAGTGACTGAAATATCACCTCCAATCTGCAACCCTTCAAGAGATATTTCACTCCCTTAGTTATGCAATCAATGGGAGTTTTCGTTCCCAAAGACAAATTGACTATCTGCAGACCACTTGGCTCCACAAATGTTCAAGAAGAAATCACCAATCATCAACATCAAATCTGGATGCTCAAGAGTGAGACTTCAATGCCTATTTATGCATTTCATCTAGAGGTCGGCCTCAACAAAAAATATTATTTTTTTGACTTCTAGAAGATTCCAATACATTTTTAATTATTTGCACTTTATAAAATATTAAATATAATATTATTAATAAAGTGCATCTCAACATCAAATTATAAAATAAGGTTTCCATAAAAAGAAATAATAATGATATATGATGGAAAACCTTACTCCAATTAAATACTGAGCCAAGTAATCACCAAATGACTGCCAGATGACTCTCTCACCATGCCTCATTAGCCTACGAGAGCCATTAATAGGCTAATCCTTCTGATATGTCAATGTTAACTAGAAGGGGACATTACAGAAAATAGAGTTGTCTTCCATCTTACCAGCTATATTCTGCTCCTGGAACTCTAAAGAACAGGAGCCAAAGGCTGTATATCGAATTCTTGCATGCGTAGAAAATGATATATTCAGCCTAAATTTAAAAATGATTTAAAAAAAGGCTGCTAAAATGATGCTAGACAATGATATATATATTCACTCCAAGATATGTGATCTCAAAAATCATTCCACTTACAAAGAGTAACATCCTTTTGTGAATTGGATTACCTTTTGTAATGGGAGGAGCTCTTTGGTTTACCCTTGTATAATTATTGACAGATGTTGTCGGTGAATTTTTTTGTTGTTTAGAAATGAATATTCTAGATGTTTGATAAATTGCATGGAAAGAAATAACATATATATAAATTGTGTGATCATCAAAGATTTTTAATTGCATATAAACAGAAATCATTCCATTACACTGCAAATACAAATAAGATCTAGCCTGAACTTCAAGTTATACAGCGCTTATTAGCTTCTAATATTGAATAAAACTCTTACATATAATGGGCCTATGTGTCTTCATTCCTAAGTGTGCCTCATTCAACTTCCTTCATATTTCTTCGATTCCTTGTGATTCTTTCCAGCTCCCTATTTGACATCCACAAACCATCCTCATATATTCATCAACCATTACCAAGGATAAGTCGCCCCTGATAATTTCAGCGCCTACTAGTTATCATTGCATTCCGCTATTCTCATCCAAGAACCCTCGCACGAGTCCCTAATGTCACACCTAGAATATCACAACCTCTACAAATGGTGTTTATGCCGAATGCAAAGGTGCTGGTCCAGGATAAAACTCCTAGTGAAACCCTAAGCCCTTATCTTTCCACGTGATTCCTTTATTTTGACACAAAATATGAATACCTCTATGGTACACGATTTGTATGCCTATCTAAACAATATTGCAGATGACAATAGGTATAGCGGTTCTAAATATTCAATCAACTTCCCTTGCAACCCTCATGAATTTTAACAAATATGTCTGCAAATTTCAACGTGACCTAGTATTTTGGAATGTAGCTCAATTCCCATATGACCAGATATACATATCGTCCAAACTTCTAAGTTCTTCCCCTATCACTCCTTGCTAGTCAACCTCTTCCCAAATTCTCCAATCAAAATTATCAAAAAATCTTAGAAATTTGAAATCTTTAATTACAAATTTGAATCAGCTAATATTTTGCTCACTAGTGAATTCTACATGAATTCACTTTGCACTAGCTAGGGTGAAATCCCTTCACCGAAACCAATCTTCAATGTAACAACCTATCCAGACTACAGTTTAAAAATTTTCAACTGCTAACTAACTTTCAGCTGAACTGCAGTTAATTTGTTTTCGAAACAAGGGTTTCCAATTGATCCAACTAACTTTAACTTGCAAATATCTTTTTAATTTTCAGTTTCGTTTTCAGTTCTCATGAAACGTTCATTAGTTTTTCGCCAACTGATCATGGCAGATCAATAACTAAATAACTACCCAACTAGGGTTTCATTTGCAGCAAGACGGAAGAGAGAATTCAATTAAGATGTCGTTACATTATATACTTCATCAACTAACTTTTAATTTCATTTTCAGCTGAAAAGACTATTAACTATAAACATCTAACAGGAAATTGCAGAAGAATAATAATTACTTTTCTTGCTTCCAGAAGATAACGAATAATTACTACAGCTATGGAACAATGTAGCAGCTGAATAAATTCAAGTAACTATCTCCCTAAGTATCTGAGAATCTTACTATGTTCATTAACATAAAGAATAGTATTCATGGCATAGATGAAATAGAAGTTCAAGTACCATTGCATGTACCTGGATTTATAAGAGAGGAAGAATTCCTTTTGACATCATCTCCATACTATCATACTTGGAAATCTTTATCGAGGGGAAAGAGAATTATCATCAGGGGCTTTACCGCCCAACCAAGACCTACTGGTCTCCCGAGTTTCTTCAACTGAAGAACCCGCCCTTCACGAGGGTAATCAACATGGATCAATTTATCATCATGCCTCTGAGCCTGGTGTCCACGTACCTATACCACTGATCGATCCTCCCTCTATAGGTACCTCCTATCAGAAGAATCATCCTGATCAGGGTATATCTGGCCATGGAAGCTGACATTGCCAAACGGGCATCTACCTTGGCCAAGGATTTTTCTATTAATTATTTGTGGCATCACTGTGCCGATATCTCTGGCACTCCTGTGCCGATAACTCTGGCACACCTGTGCCGTCAGCATTCTCACCCTTGCTCGACATGACAACTCTCTGTTCGAGTTATAATTTAATAATAACAATTTAATTACCATTTCTTCTTATTTCGAAGTCATAAATTAACCATCAATTTTCGTACATAAACTGGAGATTCATTGGCATAAGGATATTCAGGTCTCTCATTAATCTCATAAAAGACTCGGTGAGTAATATTATGCATTGGCCAACTTCTAGTTAAAGAGGAGGAAATTCGGTTTAACCAGATAGATCAAGTTCCTTAGATAATTTTACAATGGTTTAATTGAACCAAAATTCATAATCTTCTCTCTTATTTAAGGTAAGTTAATATCATTAAGCATTTATTTATAAGGAGAGAGAGAGAGACCCGACTCCACAACTAACACTTCTTTAAGACTAACTGTCTTCTCCAAACAAAGGTTGTTATCATTGAGCTCTTATGTACTGAACAACATATTCAGATAAGAGGTCATTCAGATCTTGCCATTCAACTTTCTTATTTGGACCCAAGTGTATATTTCATTGACTGGTCTGAAAGTCATTTTCTTTTAGTTTCCGGTTAATATACAAAGAAAAGAGAGAGATTGATACCTCGCTGAGGTTTATTTACATATTATGTTTTCAGATCATACCTCTTGATTTAAAGTTAGATAGATTACTTAGGATTTGTTGGCTTCATACATAATAATGGAGGAAGTCCAAGACTCGACATCTGAAAGGATTCTCCAGATTAAACAATTTGTATTGGAGAGAGACTAGTATCAGCTCTGATACTCAAACAAGTATAAAGATCGCTTGCCTGAATTCTTTTAAGTTTGTTCTCAGTTCAGATCGAATTAATCAAGGTACTCCAAGCAAAAGAATAGGTACCGAAGTTCATAACTTTGAATATGATTGTCTCACCTCAGATAAACCTTTTTAAGAGAAAGAAATGAGTTCCGTTTCGGTCAAGGAGAAGGCTAGATTCAAGACAGTCCGACGACTACTTAACAAGCATTCATTTTCTACTAAGAAGAGATGGCTTAGAGTTCGACTCATGCAGTTTATTTGACATAACCTTTGATGATAGATTATTCTAAGGGTCGAGTCTTCTACACTTACAACTGGTCGAGGATTCTTTGATAATCCAATAATTCATGAGTAACATCAGAATAGTTTATTACTAGGGTAGCTAGATTAATCAATTGCAAAACACAAATACGTGCCTGACTGAGAATGCTCAATCCTGAAGTATCCCGCACTGAAATTCTCCAAGCATCTAACGCTGAAGTCTCTGCTCCTGAACTCGTTTCCCTCTGATACCCGGAAATAAATGGCCAGGGTTTGTCGCCACCAGCACATGACAAAATATTGCCCGTCGATGACAAGAATTTAAGGATCATTTACAGTGATGGCTATCATTGAAAAAGATTAAGCTCTCTCCAAGTGCGTTGATACTCCCAGCCGTGATCAAGAACAGGGCGGATTGATCTTCCACAATAGACTTGAGACTTCGCCAGAGGTTAGGATAAAAGATGAAGCAGAGGCAGGAAACTCGAGTTACCCCCCCGAATGAATGGAAGAGAATCATTTCAGACTTAAATACGAAAGTGATTCAGGAGTAGGTTATTTACGATAGATGAGCTGAATGAAGAGCAACAGAGAATTGTGATTGCCATATTCCCCAAAATTAGAATCCATTCGCTGAGAGCCTTTCTTACGGCAGAACCCAATGATTATAAAATCCCCCTTTCAGCCGCTCAAGAAACCTTTCGTCTGCCCCATCTTGGGCGTTTCTCCCTTGAGGAAGGCGCGAGTTTGGAAAATTATTCTTTCCTTTAAACTAAACCCTGCTTCGCCACTTCAAGGGATAATAATTCCTCATTTTCTATTATAAAATTATCACTTAACATCCTCAATTAAAATTATTTGCAATTATATTCCAAAAGTTATGAAATATCCTCTTCCCATTTATTATTATTTAATTATAAAATTATAAATCAATTTGCTATCCTTCGAAAATATAATTAAAGGTTTATATATGTATATAAATTAGCTTATGGAGTAATTAATTACTTTATATTATTTATGGCCAAGTTATGATTTAGATATTGTCATTCACCGGCTCAAGGTAGACAATGAAATTGATCCATGTTAATCATGTCCTCTCCCTGACGATATTTCCCTTCCTCTCGTGGCGCTGGCAATCCTGCATCCACTGACAGAGATTATGGTTAGATCGTTCTCGACGGCTTTACAATATGCTTTTAAATTTGATTTCATGATCTCATTCAACTTCTCATGAGCAATAAATTCACTGGCAAAAAAAAATAAAAAATAAAAATAAAAAAAAAGTTCGTTAACATAACAGTTATGATAAAAGAACAACTTTTCATTCCCAAAGTCATAATCACGTGAAAACAGTTACTTGCCGCTAACATTGCATTTGAAATACATAATCAAACATAGTTTCAATGTAAGGGATGTGACATTCAACTTGGGGTTTTTGTCCAAAGGCGGTAGAATACTACTCAATACCAAAACTGGGTTTCAAGAAAATGCGATTGTCCATAATGAATCCAAGAGACTCCTCAACCTCCTTTCAAATTCCCCTGTGGTTCTTTCGAGAAGGTTATATTTTTAAAAATCACTCTAAATAATAATTCTTTCAACTCCTTCTAAAGTGACTATATATTATTTTACTTTTGGTCCCAACTTAAGTCACTCTATAATATTAAATATTCAACTTTACAACATAATTAACTAAATACAAGTTGCCCAAAAGATAATAATTTAAGACAACCTTATTTACTAATTAAATTATTCCCTCTCCAAATCTCTAAATTAGCCTACGGGAATGAAATAGGCTAAAGTGTCCTCAACAAATGCCTAGACCAAAGAAGGAGACAATATAGTCCTCCCTCCCCGAAATTGCTTGTCCTCAAGCAATTGCAAATTCGGATGGTAATGAATTGGCTCCCCTTCCCACATGGCATCTTCTAGAGACAAATCCTTCCAACGAACCAAATACTCCAGAATACTCCTATTTTTGAATTTCTTGTCCCTTACATCAATGATAACCTCAAGAATCGGGATCAATTTTCCTTCTTCATCCAATGAAGGTAACTCTACAAAAGGTATAATGAGTTGTCCTAGTGCCCTCATAAGGCATGAAACCTACTATGCTCTAGAAACTCAAGCTTATAAGCAACTTCCCCAATCCTCTATATGATGCTGTATGGTCCATAAATCCTTGGTTTTAGCTTTTCTACACCACTCCTCTTAAGTGAGGATTGTCTATAAGGCTACAACCGCAAGAAAACCAAATCTTCAACCTCAAATGCCCTCCCTATGTTGTGCCTATCAGCATACACCTTTCATTGATTATGAGGGTGTTGAATGTTTTCCTTCAAAGCTAATAATATCTTAATTTTCCGGCATCCAATCTCTAGTTTTGGTGCTCTACTATCAAAAATAACCAAGTCTACAAAGCCCTGAAAAGAGTCATGCCTATACTCATGTGATGAGTGGTGTTGTAGTAGTGCTCCCCCAAATACAACCATCTGACCCAAGCCTTTTGATGTCCTACTACATAGTTTCTTAAGAATCTCTCAACCCACTTATTAACTATTTCTATCTGCCCATCTATTTGTGGATGATAGCCGATGCTTGATGTCAACTCAATACCTGCCAATATGAAAAGGTCCAACCAAAACACACTAAGGAACTTGCTATCCTAATCCATACAATGTTTTTAGGCAACGCATGGAGCCTAAACACCTCTCTGAAAAATAAGTTTGCAACCTGTGGTGCATTGTACTCAAAAGATATGGTGTAGAAGTAATCATACTTGGTCAACCTGTCCACCACAACATAAATACAATCTTTCCCTATACTTTGGGTAGATCTGTGATAACATTCATCGATATCCTTTCCAATTTCATATTAGGAACAGGCAAAAACTGCAATAGACCTATAGGGAAAGTGTGCTCAAATTTGTTCTGCTAGCAAACTACACAATCATGAATGTGTCTAAGAATATCATCTTTCAATCCTTTCCAGGAAAATCTCTCTCACCTACTTGTAAGTTTTAAAGTAATTCAAATGTCCTACTAAAGGCATATCATGAACAGCCCTCAAGATCTTCTCTTTCATTTTTGATTCAGGTACCAAATAAATCTTGTCCTTATTATAAATGATGCCATCCAAGACCTTGTATCTGTCATCCTAATTATTCCCATGCAAGATCTCACAAGCCAAGGTATTTTTGGAATACTCATCCAAAAGGTGAGCCTCCCAATCAGCTGATATCTCAAATATAGAGAATAAAGTGGTTCTCCTTATCAAAGCATCAGCTACCGCATTTCTCTTTCCTTTAACATACTAATGAAGTCATAAGCCTATATTTTTCTCACCCACTTCTGCTAACATTCATTCAAGTCTTCTTGCTCAACCAAGTGTCTCAAGTTGTTATGATCAACTCTCACTACAAACTTCCCTCTAACTAGGTACTGTCTAAACTTAACCAAGGTATGCATGATTGTGAGCATCTCCTTATCATAAGTGGAATAACTGTGAGCATCTCCTTATCATAAGTGGAATAGTTCCTTTCTGCATCTCTGAGTTTCTTGCTTTCAAAAGCTATTGGGTGCTTATTTTGCATAAGCATATCTCCAATTCCCTCTTCTAATGCATGACATTCTAAAAAAGGGTTAAGAAAAATCAAGAAGCACTAATACACTAGACAAGTGCTCATCACTTTCTTAAGTTCGTCAAATACCTATTGAGCTATATCCATCCAAGAGAATGATCCCTAATATAGGGTGTACCAGAAAGTGTAGAAAGGGTACCTCCCTTAACTTATCTTCAAGAGTGCTCCTCTAATTCAACTCATTTTTCCTCTAATTCATCTTGTTCATTACCTTAACCACCTTTTGCTTTCTCTTCTTTGTTGTGAGAAAAACCTCAATATAGTTCACCTTGCCTTTCCCTAGGCATCTATGGCCCAATTCCCATGGCTCCTTGCAAGAGAAACACTTCTTTCTCCATACCTCATGTTTGGCCCCATTTGACATGTTGAACTTCTTGGGCCACTCCCTTTGAAAGGGTCTCTTATCTTTCTTTGGTGGGGAAAGCTTAGATTGAATTTTGTTTTCAGAGTAGAGAACTCCATGTTTCTAGCTCTCTTGATGGTATCTGGTAGAGTTGGCAGATAAAAGCCCTTCTCCCAACCACATAGTGGTTCCAATAACCCATCAATGAAGAGAACTATCAATCTCCTTTTTGACACATCTGACACCATCACAGCAAGCCTCCAAAAATCTGAAAGGAGAACTATCATTCTCCTTTTCAACTAGGCTAACTCCCAAAAATGCAACTCTAAGTCTTTCTTGTCAAATTTGTCTATAAGTCTCTAAAAAGGAGTTAACAAGGTTATGTCTCCGTGTCAATAAACCATGGTACCACCATTCATGTGCCTCCACTTCTAAGTGCAAAGTAGCATACTTGATAGCTTCATTTTCAAACATCTCATTAATGAAAGATAGGTATCCAATTTCAGGATCCAAGACCTAGCAGCCCATTTGTTGGAACCATCAAAAGTGGGAATGGATAATTTACCCGACCTCTATAAATCTTGGTTTCGACAACCCTTGTCCCTTTTGGATTTATTTCTCAATTTGAGTTGACAGAAGTTTGGTAGAGACATGGCAGCATGAAGCTCCTCACCTAGCAATTGGTACTCATGCAACCAATTCACATAACCCTCTTTTGCATTTTGTTGATTGCCTCCTACTACAACTTCATTCTGCAAAAATGTAGGCATCATAGGTCTAGATATTGATCCACTGACTATCCTAGAATTATTGTTGGCTGGATTATTTGTGTTACTAACTTCACCATTATTGCCATTATTCCCATTGTTACCTATATTGTTTTGATTTGCATTGTATTTTGCATCACTTGGGTTATTAATTGAAATAGTTGTTGCTGCCCTCTAGCAAGATCATTAAGAATTTGCATTGTACTAGCTTCATTCTTGTCTCCTATGTTTCCTAGAGCCTCTTCTTCGAAAAAAATTGTAATGGGAACTTCCTCTATAATTTCAGGATTCTCTGACGGATTGTGTGGTTTTCTTCTAAAATAATACCTCTATGACCCTTTCGGCTGCATAAAAAACCCTCACCATATTCAATTGAAACTTCCCACAAGCTGACGGGAACACCAACTTTGATACCACTATAATGGGAGTAATTGTTTAGTCTACACTTTATGAATATTGACAAGATGTTATTGGTGAATTTTTATGTTGTTTTGAAGTGAATATTCTAGATGTTTGATAGATCGCATGGAAGGAAATCACATATATGTAAACTATGCAACCATCAAAGATTTTTAATTGCATATAAACAGAAATCATTCCATTACATTGCAAATATAAATAGGACTTTCTTACACCCCAAATTGTGAGGTTATTATTTAGTATTACTATATAGGGTGAATGTGAATGTGATGTGAATTCTGGAGACGAATTAATGATGCTTGTACCTTGTTTTCAATATGAATGATATCTCATTTGATGTTGTTTCATTTGATGTTATCTCAATTGATGTTATTCATGGTGAAATACTGCATATATGTGAATAGATGGTTATTGAATTATAGTTATTCTAAAGATGTTTATATATGTTGCTTACTGTTGTGAACAAATAACTGTCGAAGGTATGTGTTAGTGGTTGCAAGTCAATGTTCAATCTCCAGGGGGAGGGGGAGTATCACTCGGGAGAGGAGCTTGGTCAGTTAACCGGTAAAATGAACTATCTGAGCATACACACACATCACTTTAGATTGAGTGAACTAAGTCAGTTATGTTGGTTCTAGATAAGTCATCCATGGCTCATATTTCAGCATTAGGAGTCGTGTCTACTTCTTTACGCTTTTATGAGTGATGTTTATCTGTATATCTATCTTCTTGTATTATGATCATTATGATGGTAACGTGAATGAATGTAAGTGAATAGGGAGTGGACATATATACATATATATAATATATACACGTATCCATATGTATATACATATTGATACAGGCGTATGATTGGCAGATGGATATGCTCATACAGATGCATCGATATGGTATACCTACACATACGTGTACATAGAGGTATATATAGGTATATATAGGTATATACATGTATATATGCACACCACCTATAATATGTGGATATTAATAATCTTATATTAATATGCCCTAACAATTTACATATCAGATATGTTGACTGGCTTACGATGTGTTTATAGTGTGATATATATATATATATATAATTTAGTACTTTAATATATATATATATATATAATATAATATATATATATTTAATATTTAATCTCATAGATGGAAATCAAATTATTTTCCACATTGATTTGATATTAAACTTTTAACTATGGAAATCGGGTTAAATTATATTCAACTAAATATTAAATCATCAAACCATGGGAATCGAATGAATTGAAATATTTACTTTTGACAAAGGAAAATTGAAATACATTATTCTTCAATCTTATTAAATTGAAATATTTCTTTTGCTATCATTGAACTTTGAAACAAAGAAATGAAATAAACGGCATAGGAGGAAATCGCGCGCCCTGCATCATGCGCGTAGAACATAGAGGCAATGACCATGTCGCTAGTAAAATGCAACTCAGCAAAGAATCTGTCGATTAAGCCTGGTAAAGAGGCTATGTGTTTATCATTTAGGAATTGACCATTTCTCTGTAAATATCTAATCCGCCATTATAGGAATTTGGCGCCACATCTGTGAACCAAACCTATAGGTGTCAATCAATTTAAATTCACCATGTGCAATGGAATTAGTCTCCATTTTGCTGTCAATTTATGGAAACCGACTCACCAAGTTGAAACTGAGTAAGGGAGTGAAATTATGCCACATATTGAGTTGAATTATTCATAATTCAAGTGGTGGAAAACTACATGCCTTTTTAGAAGGAATACATTGGGGCTGGGGCTTTATAAATAGCCAACATTCTTCATTGTTTACTTACTTATCTTTTGTGAACAATCATTCAGCTTTCGATTGAGAACTCAATATACATATCCTTCCATATTTTCTGAAAAACGCATTTTCCTGAGAATTGAGTTTAGTTCATAATTACCTTTCTCCATTATTGAATAATCAGAGCTTCATATATTTTATCAGCTGCAACCATTACCAATCTGATTATCCATTTCTGAGTGTTTATTTCTGAAAGAGGAAAGTAGAGTTTTGAGAGGAAATTGTCTATTGTTTGGAAGTGTTGGAATTACTATGAGAGTAGGCTAAGTCATCATCATCTGAGGAAAAGCTAAATACAAGCATGAGATATTCTTCTACTATCTTTTAATATGATTTTATGCGGTTGGAAAAGTATTTTCTGTTTTGCATAGAGAGGTTATTATGTTATTTGCAGTGCATTTTCTGTATGTGCTTAGGAAGTGAAATGATGTTATTTGGAAAAAAGAAATTAAAGCAATTTCTAGTTGTTTGTTACATGTTTGTAATTATCTCCAAAATAGGAGAATACTAATTGCGTATATATTATTCTATTAGGCTTGATTGAATGCAAGAGTCTTTTGAGGTAAACTAGCTAGTTATAAGGATAACTAGGAAAGCTTGTGTTTACTCCTAGGAGAGGTCATCCAGTATGGGAGATGGGTTAGTATACTTATTTGTAAGTAGATTGTTTGAAGGTAGGTTATCTCGGATGACTGACTATCCATTGAAGGATATACCTATCTTGTGTAATTATTTAGTAGATTAGTATGTTGTAGGTTAGTCTAGGACGACAGATTATCCAGTGAAGGACCACACCTATGTGTAGTATAAGATAGCCTAAAGTCAAATCGGCCTTGAGTAGTGTTTATGATAGATGAACTTCATTCAAAGTACTGAATAAGAACACTTTGGCCAAAGTAGTGCAATGTACAACATCCACTTAGACTGTGTGATGCTTGAGACTACATTGTCAGTTCATCATGATCCTTTATGCTAGTTCGAGATTGTAGGTTTACAAGGTTCTAGTTGTGTAGGACACAGCCACTATGCTCAGTTGGTTAACAGTATCGGTCACCCAACTGTCATGTCCCCTTCTAGTTGACATCTCTCAAAGCACAGGATTAGCCTATTATGCGACCCTCGTAGGCTGATAGGATGGATAGAGGGTCTTGACGGAGCTTGGCTCAGCTTCAGTTGTCAGTATTTGATCAATTGGCTTTCGTTCAGGCTCATTCGGACACTTTTAGCCTGAGTTGCTATTTTTAGCAGTATCTGGCACTCAGCGAGGGACCCCTGCTATTTTTAGCAGTATGGATTGATCACGTGCAGAATCACTTCCTTAGTCGTCAGCTTCAGACAGTTCATGCATCAGGTAAATATTGAGAGAGATATTAATATTTAATTGATTTAATTAAAAATTAATTATTGGAGCTTATAATATAAAGTTATAATATTTCAAATATTATAACTTAAGTGATTTTGGCTGAAGGGGTCACCCAACATGGGAAGGGGCCATTTGAGATTATATTTTATAATTAAAATTTCATCAGAGACTATGGAATTAATAAAAAGAAAAGTTCGAATTATTTTAATGATCCCTATCTTTAAGGAATTCGCACTTTTCATGAGTATAAGGCATTTTCATTGGAATTCGAGCCAATATGTTATTGGTGAATTGAAAATTGATCAAGTCTTGACCAGAGCACGGAAGCCAAGGGTTTCAGTCTCAGAGCATTGGGGAACGAGCCATCTCCAGTGAAAGCGATTCAGAGGGTGTGAAATATCATCCGATTTATTGCCAGGCAGAGGGATTTCTTCATTCAGAAGAAATTACAGAGCTTCATAGTTGATACATCTTCAGGGTTATGATCAGAGAAATCATCCGGAAAGGGGTTTGCAGAGGTGGCGTCCATTTCACAAGTCCAGACCAAGTTTATAGGAGCTGTACAGATTTCTTATCTGCTGTTACCAGATCCGTACTGTTGCAGCAGGCCGTACCTCTTCATTAAAAGCTGTACTTGTCCTATGAGAGCAGATTGCTTGCCCTTCTTGCAGTCTGACTTCACACTAGAAGGCGCTTGGGCATCTGGGAGCATTTGACATCTTCTGACAGAGGAGAATCTACATTTACATAGCCGTACTGATCTCTTTCTTCTCAAGGGCGGCTGAAATCAGGTTCTTTTGAATATTGCAAATCTACTTGTCTTTTACTTGCATGTCAAAGATCCAGCATTGTAATGTTTTGGAAAGCACAATAAACATATTGGTTACTCATTTCATTAGCTATTTGCTTCAGTTAGCACCCATATGATTTTATTTGAATTTATTATTCCATTCTAGCAAAATCGCATTCTTTATTATTCATGCAAAAAACCACAAAAAAATCAAAATACATCAAAACAAGCAAAAAAACTGTCAGAATCGGAAAACAGGGGAAACAAGGGTTTCTACAGCCAACCAATCTCTTTGTCGAAGGGAGGGCCATCTATCAAATGATAGATGTGCAGGGGACTGCATTATAAGTCCGTGGTTGGTAGAAAAGCGCCCGAGTGATGCTTCTCCTCCACAGCAGGCGACTGAAGAACCAAGTTTTAAAAGGGAAGATCTTGGACCGTCTTACTACTATGTGTTCTAAAGATCATTGGAGCTATGTTAGTTAAGGTATGTATTCTTGTTACCTATACTTGTGAACTTATTATATCGAAATGGAATCTTTATTGTAATTTGATATGGTATCATGTTCATGTATTATAAATAAAGAAAAGAAAAAAAATTATTGCAACATCTTGTTAGCACGTTTATTTACTCACATGATGTAAATTAAGAACTTTTTACTTTACTGAAGGGTTGGCACGTTACAGACTTGACCTAAACTTCAAGTTACATAATGCTTATTAGCTTCTAATATTGAATTCAACCATTAGCTATGATGGTCCTATGTGTCTTCTTTCCTAAATGTGCCTCATTCAACTTCATGTATCCTTCTTCAATTCCTAGTGATTCTTTCCAATTCTCTGTTTAGCATCCACAAACCATCCTCATATATTCATCAACAATTAACAAGGATAACTCGCACTGATAATTTTGGCGCCTACTAGTTATCACTACACATTTCTATTCTTGTCCAAGAATCCTGGAGCAAGTCTCTAATGTCACACCTAGAATATTGTGACCTCCATGAATAGCATTTATGTTGAATGCAAAGGCAAAAATTCAAGATAAAACTCCAAGCAAAACCCCACACCCTAATCTTTCCACACGATTCCTTTATTTCAACACAAAATATGAATACCTCTGTTGGACACAATCAATATGCTTGCCTAAACAATATTGTAGGTGACAACAGGTATATCAGCTCTAAATGTCCAATCAACTTTCCATGGAACCCTCATGACTTTTAACAAATATGTCAGAAAATCTCAACGAGACCTGGTATTTTGGAATGTAGCTCGATTCCCATATGACCAGATATACACATCATCCAAACTTCTAATTTCTTCCCCTATCACCCCTGTAATGTCCCCTTCTCATCAATGATTAGCCTTGCAGTTCATCAGCCTATTCCGGAGACCCGTAGGCTGGAATGAGGAGAAATTAGGGTTTCCTGGCTTGGAGTTTTGTGGCATTTCATGTTATTTACTATTTATAGTAAATACTATTTATGGCAGTGTGCAGTTGACTATCCTCAGTCTTCCTTCCAGCTAGAGCAGTTGTTTATGTTCAGGCTTTGTCTTCAAAAAAAAGCTTTA
Organism: Sequoia sempervirens; assembly: GCA_007258455.2. Taxonomy (NCBI): domain Eukaryota; kingdom Viridiplantae; phylum Streptophyta; class Pinopsida; order Cupressales; family Cupressaceae; genus Sequoia; species Sequoia sempervirens. Next base: position 127,741,218 of record VDFB02353493.1, read on the forward strand.
TTTGGTGAAAATATTTGAATAAAGCCATTAATGTTTTATTTCTCTGTTAACCCCCTTGGCCTAGGGAGATAACTTAAAGTTGTTTTAAAAGAGGGCCATGAAGGGTACGCCCTCATTAAGTGATTAATTATTATTTTTTGACATATTTTATCACCTTGAAAGTTGACGCCACCTTCATGAGGAATTTATATTTTTGAAAGTTGAAAAGAATTTCAAAAGGTGACTTTTGGCATTCCTCCTGGGAAAGTGAAGAGTTTCTCAGTTTTTTATAAAATGAAGGCTTTGCTCCAGCATTGGGCTATCTACTATTTATCATACTGTTATACTGTCAAAATGACAATGGACATTTTGCTTTGAGGATGCTGCCTCCTAGCCCCTTACCAATTTCGTGTTTGAAATACAACACCTAGTTGGATTATTTCTGCTTCTCAAATCAGACTAGCAGATTGAGCATCAAAGATTGAAGAATTTTCTGAAGTATTTTTACAGTTTTGGGTTGTTGGACTATCTACAGCTGAAGTTGGTTTTTGCTTACAGCTCTTGGAGTGATTTAAAATTTCGGTTGTGGGTACTTTTCCATTCCTCTTCTCCATCCAAGGCGACCAGCTCCATGAAGTTTCACATTTTAATTTGAAGTGGTTATTTTTATCTTGCAAAATCGCACCTCCTTGCTTGGTCGTACCATTTGAGGGTGCTTTGGAATTCGTGCCAAATAAACTGGAGTTTTTGGTGAATGTTTCTTGTTTGCAAATTGGGCGCCAATCCTCTAGGGAGCATTTGCAACTGATTTCACGTTATTCGGAGGTAATTTGACCAAGTTATGAGCATTTCATGATATTCTCTGTTAGCTGGTCTGAATTTCCAGAATTCAGATTTTAATATCAGATTGTAATAGTTCTCTTTTTTTGATCTTTTACTTCAGTTTTAGAGTGTTGTATGATTGTTAGAATTAATACTTCTCTTCCTAGCTTCATTCTCTATCATTGTAAATTGTAATCTGCAGAGTTTAATTTGTAAAGGTTGAGATTGAGCATTACTAATCCAACCATTTCCAGTTCTACAATTACTTGTTATTTTTCACATTAATTACCCCTGGATGGTTTACCGCCAGTGAGGATAATTTGATTGTAACACTCTTATACCCACTTTCTTAGTGGTGAATCCCCACAACTCTGTGGATGCCCGCCGCAGCGGATGAATTGTTTTAATTGTAATCTTTTCCCCCCATTGTTTGGTGGTAGTGTGGAAATGCTCTTCATGGCTGGTTATCCGCCTATTAATGTCTAGCTTTCAATTAAACACTCCGTCATATGTTAGCACCTCGCCCTCAGTGGGATCTTGAGTGCACATTCTTGACGTTGAGTAGTTCTTTCAAGTTTGGTTTACTATTTGGAGCTAACGCTAATCAAGTTGGCTAAGTGCTGGTTGTGATGTGTTAATTTATCGAAAAAAATTGGTTAGCATATTTCAGTGGTATCAGAGCAGAAAACCCTGCCATCCTGTGGCAGTTTGCAGTTGGTTATCTAATGAGTGAAAGAGACACTAGGCCATACACCAGAAGTCAGGCTAGAACTCCACATCAGTTTCCGTCTGTTCCACAGGCAAAGACTTTCTCAGGAGTCTTAAGAGATCTTGGTAAAACAGCGGAAGGTTCAGAAAAGTCAATGGAAGAAGTTGAACAGACAGTTGAAATAATGTCAGACACTGTAAGGAAAGATAATGAAGAGAGGGACAAAGTTGAGAAGAAGTTTGATGGGATGATAGACATGATGTCCCGATTATTGTCCAAGTTGGACCAACAAGCAGCTCAGAATATCATTCAGCCCCAAAATAACTCAACTGGAGAAAGCAGTGGAGTTAATGGGAATAACAATAGTGGCAGTCCTGAAGTGAATACAAGAGACAGAATTGTAGGTCAGCATGCTGCAATTCCTAGTGGGTCATCCTCTAGACCCCTTTTTCCCGTCTTCACACCAAGGGAAGAGCAACAACCGGTTGAAGCTGCACCTACCTTTGTTGATGCTGCACGTCAAGCTTACATGGAGTACGTTTCTTTACCTCTTGACTTGAGAGGTACTTGGACCTTTGTAATGTCCCCTTCTCGAGCCTGATCTTTCCAGTGACCGTTGGCCTATTCCGAAGACCCGTAGGCTAGTCGGAAGGTAAAATTAGGGTTTCCTATTTTGAAGGATGCTCTTGCTTGAGGTTGGTTGTTTCAATGGCGGATTCTTTCTGGGTTTTCAGAGAGCTTCGCAATGGTATATTCTTCTTGGCATTCTGAGCATCTTCAGGAATTTACTATTTTTAGTAAATTCTATTTCTAGCAGTGGTCCTTTTGGTCTCGGCACAGTTGACTTTCCTCTTCGGTCGACTCAGTTGGCTTACTCAATTTTGGCTTTGAGGCATAATTGGAGAGATAAGTTGGATTATTTTAATTAAGTCATGTTTTAATATTATATTTTAATATTGACCCCCTTGGCCTAGCAACTTCACTTTAAGTTGTTTTAAAAGATGTTCTTTATGGTGGGCGTCTCATTTAAGGAATTAATGATATCTTTATTTAAAGATTTATTCCTAGCCTAAGTTGGACGCCAACTTCAAGGAAGGAATAAAATTATAATTAAAAGTCAAAATTGAAGCTTTGGAGAAAGGGACGCCATCTCTTGGGATTAGGGTTTGACTCTGGAATGAAGGTTAGGGTTTCGAGAAGGTCAACGGCAGATTATAAAAGGAAGCCGTTGGTTCTCATTTCATCATCTTTTGTCTACAGGAATGTTATGCTGCCGGTTTGGCTCTGGGATTGCTTCGAGGAATGTAAGCCTCCTAGCTAGGCATTGCTTCTCGCTTGGAAGATAGCGACTAGTGGTGAAATAGTATAGTATGTGAGTTTGCATTGGGATTTGAGCATTGTAATCAGCTTGAGGCTTTTAGTTCAGTTTTTGCATATTAGAGGTTTTCTAGAATTGCATTTTCCTTACAGCAGATTGTAGTTTCCAATCGTAAATCAAAAATATCAAAAAATATTGTTCTGGGTATTGCATATTCCATCTTGTCTAGGCAGGGCACCCCTTTGTGCCAAGTTGTAGATTTTTTAAAGAAGAATCTGATTTTTAAATGCAAATCGCCCCTCTTGCTGGGCCGTACCATCTTGAGTTGCCTTGAAATTCGTGCATTAAATAAATAGATCCTTTTGGTCAGTTTTCAATGTCCCAGTTTGGTCGCCATCTCCTTGGGATCATTTTGCATTATACCTCGTGAAATTTGATTAAGTTTGGAGCAAGTTGTGAGTGATTTTGTGAGTTACAGGGCTGTTGTTCGTGCACGTGTTAAACGGGACTGTCAAAAATCAGATTGTCAGGTTGGCTCTAATAATTGAGTTTTTGATCTAAGCTTTATCATCCTGTGAAGGAAACTCCATATATATTGTTGCACCTTTATTTATCTCTTGATTCTCATTGATAGCAAGGCATTATTGAATATATTGTAAGCTGGCAGTAGTACTGACAGTAGTTCAGAATCTTGCTTTATTCATTTGTAATGTTCAAACTTTACATTCTGTAATTGCTTACATCTCCGCCCTATAGTAGCTCCTTTCCCACTTTGGGTTAGAAAGCACATTCTGGGTGTCGAGTGTCTTTTCAGCATTCTAGCTTATTTCCCTTCAAGCATTGTAATTCTTAGCATCTTCGTCATATGGTAGCTCCCATTCCATCTCGGTTTGGAAAGCACATTCTTGACGTCGAGTCTTTTCAGTTATTTAGATGATAGAGATCCTCTGACCACATGCTCGTCGTTCGCCGACGCATTCTTGGTTAGAGTTTTTGCATAAGCATTTCAATTCAGATCCTCTGACCAATGCTCACGCCTTGCCCACATCGGGATCCTGGTGTACATTCTGGTTAGAGTTGTTTCAGCATCGTTTTGGTTTAGCTGCTAACCTTAACGGGTGCATATTGTTTGTAACTTGCAATTGAAAAACGAAAAAAATTTGGCTCGGAATATTTAAACCTTTGATCAATTCATGAATCAAAGGAGTAGAAGAAATGGAGGAAGAACTGAACAACGTCCTCCTATGGCACCTAGAAATGATTTCTACCAAGCATTGGGAAAGATTACTATGGAACATTTTGATATTAGTAATAAGTGTACAGCCAGATCATGGGTACAGAAGTTAGATAACTACCTCTCTCTCAGACCCATGCCGGAAGAAGATGCTATCAAATTTGCTACTTTGCATTTAGATGGAATAGCTCATGAATGGTGGACTCATGGTTTGGTCACTCTTGGCCATAACCTCGTTCGCACATATGGTGAGTTTACCAATAAGTTGATTGAAAGATTTGATACCAAAGATCCAGAATTGAAATTCAGAGAATTGGCACAATTGAAACAGCAAGGATCTTTAGAAAACTATGTGGCTGATTTTCAGAGGTTGTCAGTAATGTTGCCTAACATTACTGAAAGAAGACTTGTGGTTCTTTTTGCTGAGGGTTTAATGGAGCCTTTGAAGGGTTGGGTCAAAGCTTTTGATCCACCAGCGTTAGATGAAGCTATCAAGAAAGCTAGGAGCATGGAGTTGGCAGCCCCAAGGCCTAAGTTTCATTCAAAACCTTTCAGCCATAAGAAAGATAAAAAGCATTCTTCAAATCTACCCAAGAAGTTTCCACCAAGGTTGTCAGAAGAGCTCAAAGAACAGCTTAGAAAAGATGGAGTTTGCTACACTTGCCGTGAGCCTTGGGTTAAGGGTCACCGTTGCTATGGGAGAGGCAAAGCAAACCTAATGGAGGGCTATTCTGATTTTGAATTAGAATCTGATTCGTCTGATCAGCAATACGAATCAGCGGGTAGTGAAGGTGAAGAAGATCCAGAAGAGAAGTTCGATGAGGTGGGAGATGGTAGTGCTTTTACACAACTATCAAGTTTTCAAAAAAATGAGTCCTTTCGGGTTCATGGAGTTGTGAATTCACAAAGGATAGTTGTTCTAATTGACACCGAAGCAACTCACAATTTTATTGATGAAGGTTTAGTTGCTAAAAAGGGTTTGAAGAGTGAGGAATTTGATGGCTTCAAGGTAATGGTTGCAGATGGTTTTACTATGTCTTGCACAAGGAAGATTCCTAACCTCTCTATGCAATTGGGAAATTATGAGATTAAAGATGACTTTTATGTGGTGGGAATTGGAGACACTGATGTTGTGTTAGGCATACAATGGCTGCGATCTCTTGGAGAGATCACATTGAATTTGCAAATTAAATTTCAGTCTAATGGAAGGAAAGTTGTTCTAAGAGGGATGTCAAATGGGGGCCCTCGAATTGTGTCTTTGAAGAGGATGGAAAGGCTGATCCGTCACGATCAGGTTGAATGGGCTGCTGAATGTTTGGTTCTACCAGCTGATCCGGTGGAGGAGAAAACGCAATATCACCCTGATATTTGTTGTGACCTTTTCACACATCGCCCCATTCAAGATGGGGACCCCTAATTTTTGCTCCATTCTGGTCTTTTGGCTTGGGTTTTTGTCTCTCTCTCTCTCTCCGTCTCTTTTCTATCTCCCTTTCCGGAGATTGTGCCCGTTATTGAGCTTAAAACGTGAAATGTTGGCCAGGTCTGAAAATTAGGGTTTCATCTTTCCTGGTCAGTCTGAGGTCGAACAAAGTGAGTAAATTGAAAACAGAGCTTAACATTGTTGTCAGTATGCTTCCAGCAGGCTCTCAGCAAATTTTCATCAAATTCCGAGTACTTACTATTTTTAGTAAGTGTGCAATTACAGGCAATCTGTCAGCATTTTTGAGATTCCGACAGTCACACTGCATTCGGAGCACATCAGGCTATTCGTGCGCAAAATTTGAACTGAAACAAGCAACTTTCTATTTTTAGCAGTCCAGCTTCCGGAGCAAATTTCAGGGCTTAGATGCAGAGTTTTCCTTTGCATGTCTAGATATTCCTTCTGGGTTTTTCGAGACCTTCGCAATGGTATAACATGCAAAACGAGACGACAACTTTCAGAATTCAGTCTTCCGAGGCTATTTTTAGGGTTTGCATGTCAGGGTTTTCTTTGCATGTCGGCATATTCCTTATGGGCTTTTCGAGAGCTTCGCAGTGATGTGACATGCAAGTCAAGATAATCACTCAGTAAGGAACTTACTATTTTTAGCAGGTGCGTCCCGGCAACCACCTCCCAGCACTTCAGAATCACGAGTTGATCGCAATGCAACAGAAACGAGAACAAACAGAGATCATTTGATATGCATGCAAAGCAAATTAGGGTTTCTAGCTTCAGGACCTGAAAAGAGGGGCAAAAAGTCAGAATTTTCGAAAACCGGTGTAAACCACCGCGATCAGCATCCTTCAGGCTATCTGCTGATAAAATTTCAAGTCAAACGGAGCACTTGCTATTTATAGTAAGTCAGTTTGGAAACAGGCTAAAAATAGCAAATCAGTTGCATGCGCCGATGTCGGCAGGCAGGTCACATGGTGAGGAGCACATCATTCAAATTTCAAGTCAATCGGAGCAGGGGAGCTATCAGAAGCGAGCAGTTACTATTTATAGCAAATTACCTTCAGAAATGAGCTAAAAATAGCAAGCCAACTAAAAATAGCAGTGTCAACAGGGTAACAGGGTCGTGAGGATGCAGTGTTGAAATTTCAAATCGTTCCAAGCTTCAGAGATGCAAAAATCAAAGGACTTACTATAAATAGCAGGGCATGGATAAACTAGCAAAGACAAGGAAAAAGTGACTAAGTTTGGAACTTCATCCTGCAGTTACCTGAAGAATGCGCCCATGCTTGGAAGGTCAAAGAAAGTCAACGATTTTCATCCTGTAGCTATGCCAAAATGCGCCCACCTTGAGAGTTGATAGCAAGAAAAATGGCTAAGTGTAGAACTCGTTCTCCACCACCCTCCAAATGCGCCCATCCTGCACATAGGTGAAAATGCGCCCAAAATGAAAGCAAGTCAAAGGAGTCAACATGTTTCATCCTTCTCCCTATGCAAAATGCGCCCAGAAGCATGCATGTGAAGACAAAAACGAGGAAGGTGAAAGGTCACAAAAGGACGTGGTTACAAGAGCCATCCTCCTCTACATGAAAAATGCGCCCAAAAAGAGAAAAGGTCAAAGGAGTCAAAGGAATTCGTCCTCCTCTACATGAAGAATGCGCCTAAGTTCAAAAGGGTCAACAAGTCAACAATTTTCATCCTTCATGCATGCGTAAATGCACCCAAATGAGGTCAAGTAAGGACAAAAAACGAGAAGTTGAAGAGTCATCCTCCATGCAAGCCAAAATGCGCCCAAGATGATGATGGTAAAAGTGAATGTAGGGTGGTGAATGAGGTAAAAGGTGAGTAAAATACTCCAAGGCGTGGTCAAAGCAAGGTAAATGCTAGGCGTGGCAATATTCTTCTTCATGTGCTAAATGCGCCCAAGGTGGTAAGTATTATAAGGTGTTAGAAAATATTGCCAATGGTGAAATAAAGTGCTAGGCGTGGTTTATTCTTCAAGTATGCTATGCGCCTAGGGTGGTGAAATGAAATATAAGATGATGTGATGAAAAATTTTCCTAAGGCGTTGGAGCTTCAAGTGAAAATATTTTTCAAGTGTGAAATAAAATGCAAGGTGATGAATAAAACAAAGTTCCTAGGCGTTGAAGATGATGGAAGTAAATATGATGTGCTTGCAGGAAGTTCTTCTAAGTGAAATAAATTTTTCTCATAGGCAAAGTGATCAAAGCTAAAAACTTCCAAGGCAAAATAATTTCTCTAAGGCAAAATTTTCAAGATGATTTAAAATTTTTCTAAGGCAAAGTATTTTCTTCCTTAGAAAATATGCCTAGAACTCAAGGTGGTGAATTTTCCTAAGGCACGAGCAAAGTTTTTAGAGATGAAGGTGATGACAATGCAGGATGAATTTAAAATTTCTCAAGTCTGAGCAACGGAATGTTCACAGAGATGAAGAACGGATTTAAATTGGTGGAATAATATTTTTCTAAGGTTCAAAATTTAAAAAATTAAATGAACCCGTTCGTTGTGTACCCATGGATTCATCGCGTTTCGGATAAAATTTTCTTCTGGGTACTGAACATTTGTGATGATAGATGAATTTCCATGTCTTCCGCGCTTCGCCAAGACCTTCAGCATGAGGAATTTAATCGGTGCTCGAATTGTGAGTTTTCCTAAGGGAAAATTTTAAAATTTTCTAAGGCAAAGTGAATAAAATGTGTTTTCAAGATAATTTTCTCCGGACAACGAATTTGAAGTGAGTTGCCTAGATGATTTCGATCGAATTCTTCATGGATGAATTTTCCAGAGCGTCAGAGATGATTAAAATTTAAATTTGCAAGATAGAGTTTCGGCTGGGGAATTAAATGGATTAAAAGATGAAATTTAATTAAACATTTTTGAAAGTAAATTAAGATGCCAGTCAAAGTTGAACTTCTAGAAGGTTGAGATTCTCGGACAAGTGTCAGAAATACCAGAGAGGGAAAATTCGAATTCTTGAAGTGGAGTAGTGGAAATTTAATGTACTGGCTATAATTGGCTCCTTCTAGAATTCGATTTTTGGCTATAAAATTGAGAAGTTTTTCACTTCTTTTTCACAGCTGAAAGAGTTCGATTTGCTCTGAGTTAGACATTGCAGTGAGTTGCTGAAGACTAAAGTGCTGAAGAAGTTCGAATTTTTTTTGCTGCAATTGTTGAAGAAGCTCGAAATTTTACTTGCTGAAGGTTGCTGGGTGAAAGGCGTTGGAAGTTCCTGTGACACAAGTTCGAATCTGCTGAAGGTTGATTGAAGAAATTTCGACTTAAAGAGAGATATTGCTGAAGCTTGAAGAAGATCATATTGCTGAAGCTGAAGGACATATTGCTGAAGCTGAGGACGCCTTGAAGTAAGAAGAGTATATTGAGGTGCGAACTTGCTGATTTGGAATTGAAGAGGTGTGAATTCAAAGAGCGAAGTTACTGAAGTTAGTGAAGTGCAAACTTGCTGAGTTGAAGAAGTACGAATTTACAATTGCTGATTGAAGTTGCTAAGTTGCTGAAGTTAAAGTTTACTTAGAAATCTTTTCTAAGTATCGAAGTTCAAAATCAGTTGAAGAGAAGAAGCTGAGGTTTGCGAATAAGAAATGTTATTGCAGCTTCTCAAGTTCTTGAAGTCGACTGCAGCCCCTGCACAATGTTTTATTTATTTTATAAATTAATTTGTTGATGAATGTCTATTGTTTTGCAGATGGCTGAGGCAAGGGTGACTGGCAAAAACAACAATGGTGCATCCAGGCAAGCGGTTATAAAGAAGCTGAGCAAGACATTTATGCCAGAGTCAAAATTCATTTCGAAGTTGGGCAAGTTGGCAGATACCAACTTGGGCTCCATCAACCTCGAAACTTTCAAGAACAGAATGCTGGGGATTGGAAGTCATCAACCTTCGAACACTTCGCACAATATTGTTCGAAGCGGATTATATGCAACTGCTGGTTTCCCACCAGCCATTCAGTATTCGGAGGTGATGATGGAGTGCGCCAATTGCTATGAGAAGGATCACAGGTCAATCATGTCACCAGATGGACAAGTACTTGCTAATCTCACTCCTTTAGCCATTGGTGAAGCTTTCGGGATCCCAGTGCACAGAAACATGGTTTACAAATCCAGAGAGCGAGCTGAGCAAATGTATGCTTCTGCATTCGAGAGATGCATGGAGACAATCAATACTCACTGGATGATCAATCCCAAGCCTTCTCGAACGAAGTTGCCAAAACAAATTATTGCAGATGACTTGAAGCAGGAGTACTGTGACCTTATTATGATGCTGAGTCGAGTTGGAGGCTGCCCACAATCATTTATTTTCGAGCCTTGGATGTTCTATTACATCAACCTCGTGCTAGAAGGGAAAGACCACGTCAACTGGGCTGCAATGATCAGTGACAATTTGCACGAGCAGCTCCTGAGCCTGAGAAGGACGAAGACGTTCTATATGAGCTCTTACATCATCTACATGCTGGCTCGTATGACGAAGTATCGAGGAATTTCTTACAAGGAGCCTGTTGGTTGTGGCTCTCACCAGTTCAAAATCCATGAGGCTTGTCCGCAGTTACACCTGGCAAGTACCACTCATTACAAGCGTGTCAATGACGCCTTCACCATGCACATCACAAGATTGCTTCAGGAGCGGATGCATCACAAAATCTCGAGAGAGGCCCAAGAATTGATTGAAAGGTATGGGTGCTGGTTTATACAATTTCCAAAGCTTTCTTACATAAGGCTGCAAGGTTTTTCATCATACCCATATAGGCTGCCTAAGTACCCAACCGATAGAATTTTAATGCTAGAGATATCTAGGCAATTGCTTGCCTACGATAAAATTCAAAAGCAGAAGAAGAAGGGAGGTGTTGACTTCCCAATTGTCATGGGCAATTTGGACGAGGTGTGTCCTTCATTATAGGACGCCAGAGAAGCTGAGAGTGAGCTTCAATTTTATCACTTTTCGTATCACACTAGCCAACAGCACTATGATCCACATAATAACATCAAATGGGTACTGTCAAAGGAATTTAAACACAAGGCAAATATTAAGGATTATTGGGCTCGTGCGTCAAATGAGGTTGAAGTCAGGAAAAGAATGTTCTCTCGATTGCCGATTAACATGATCAGGGAGTGCGAAGTTGTTCCGGTTCCAGACCAAGTGAATGAGGATATGGACGTTGTCCATCCAGATTACGCAGCAGTAAGAGATACTCCGCTTCCGCTCCCAGATTGGTCAGAACCAAAGGTTGTTGACTTGGACACACTTTCTATTCCGATCTTGACATTTACCAGAGCATGGGTTGACAGGCGTGTGAGCAGATTGAAACGTAGGTCAATTGCTTTGACTTACAATTTGATGGGAGATCACAGGACACCCACCACCGGCAGAAAGAAACAAATCACACGAGGTGCAGAAGGAAAGAGCCAGTTCGGTAGGAGCCTATTCGGCCGGAGCCTCCACGAGTTGCAGTTGAGTCACCCACGCCATTGGAGACACGTTCTCCAAGTATCCAGGAGGTTTCTTTATTTGCTGATCAAAGGAATGCATTGAATCAGGTGCAAGCAGTACATGAGAATAATCAGCCACCACGGAGAGAGTCGGTTGGCCAGAGTGTCAACGCACCTAGTAGGGTTGATCAGCAGGATGATGAGGGGACTACCACTGACCCTCAGTTTCAGCAGGAGTTAGAGGCGGCTATGGAGGATGATGATGATATAGTTTCAGGAGACACTCAGCCACTTGAGGACGATGAGCCTCACCAGAATGATGTAGAGGTTGAACAGGTTCGAGAAGTAGAGGCACAGGAGTAACAACCCTTTGATATACAGTATACAGTGCCTGATTGGCTCAGGGATAGGATGAGGAGAAGCCCCAGCGAGGAGATTGATCCAGCAGTTGAAATGGAAGAGTTCTTGAACAGGATCAGTGCACCTCCACAGAAGAAGAGAGCACGAAAGTTTTCAAAGATATCAACTGATGAGGATGGTTCCCGTACCCTTCACATGGCCCACAGGTTGATTGTGACCGAGATGAAGCAGTGCCAAAAATTACGTGGTCACAACTTTGGAGTTAGGGCGCTTGGTGCACAGATTAGAGGGAGTGTGATAACTCCTACCTGCGCCCTCAAGGACAGATTATTCAAGAAGGAAGGAAAGTACAAGAAGTTGAAAAGAGAGCATAAGGCTCTAATTGGATATGTGTAGCAGTTGTCTCGTTCTCGTGGGCAGGAGATTCCAGTGATAGAGCCTCCAGCAGAGATACCTAGAGAGTCAATCAGTGGCTTGATGGAGTTAGGGAAGATGGCACAGGAGGCAGACAAGTGGGTCACGGGAGTTCGTGCTGAGACAGAAAAGTTTATGGAGGACCTTGCTTTTGCTTTTCAGCAGGCTTCTAGTATTTTGGCACGGATGGAGGCAGTTGATCAGGCCTAGGGTGATGCTTCTGTCTATCAGAGCAAAGTAATTCAGCGTCTTGAGGCATTGAGGCATGTCCCTTTGCGATTGTTGATTGATGGAGGGGTCATTCAAGAGAACGACAGGTACGACTTTTCTAGATGGTATTCTTCAGCAATCACGGGACGTGGTTTCTTCGACGCAGCACAGGCAGATTCAACCAGGGTACGTAAGGCTATGGCCAATATCATTGATGGAGTTCAGAATACTTTTGAGGCCATATTTGCTAGGAGGTTGAATCCAGATGAGGTAAATGTTGATAATTTGAGGGGTAGGCTGGTGCCTTTCTTTTCAGAGGTGAAGGCCTTAGTACAGGATGATTTCGAAAATACTTCCACTTTCTTCACCTTGATCCAGAGCACACAGGATTCCTTAGTTGCTTGGAGAAAATCTTGTACAAGGCATGAACATTCAGTCACGGTGTTAGAGTTCCAGCTTGATTGCATTCCACCCATTTCAGTGCAGGAGGTTGAGGTTGTACTTGCTAGATTCATCGAGTTCGCAGTCAGAGAGAAGGAGAATGGGAATGCACTACTGGACGAGGATCTTCTAGAAGACTGATTGTGGGCATTAATTGCCTTTTATATTTTGGGAGTGAGTGGGACTCTTTGCTCATTTATTGCACCACGCCCCATTCTGGCAATTTTTAGGGTTAGGGCTGAGGTGGCTTAATCTTAGCCATTCTGTTGATTGTAACCCTAGCCGTCTTTTGGACTGGGCTATCTATAAAAGGGGGAGTCCCCCTCATTTGTAATCCAGTAGATATTAGACATTAGCATTAGAGCTAGAGATTGGAGACTAGAGAGTAGAGCATAGTAGATATTTTGCTTAGCATAGTGTGGAGAAGAAAGAAAGTTTTCCCTTTGAAAACTTTTGTGGAGATTGTTGTGTAACACTTTCATGATAATAGATCTTTTCATTGATGGTGGAATTCGTCTTTGTCATGGATAGCTAGCAAGGTCTCTTCTTCCTTTCGGATCCAAGTAGCATAATTTTCATTTCATGCAAGTAGTTTACTTTGATATGTGGCGTTTTATTGAGGTAGTTTCATTTCATTCCATACCACTAGCAGCTTATTGATGATAAGTTCGCCTTGCGTGGTCCACTGGAGATCATTTTGAGTTTAACTTCGATTGTGATTTGTATACTTATATGCGTCGTCTTGATGGTGTATGAATGCTAAATTGTAATCTGAACATCTTTTGCCATCCCTTTGAAGATTGCACTAATTTTGCTGAAGCTGTCCGATGTGAGGCTAGGTGAAATTCGATCGAAGTCTGCCAAAATTGAGCCCCATATATCCTGCATTTAGAATAGAATATAAATCTCTTAGGCCCTTTCACTCATTTACTTTCCGCACATTTCTGGTTAGCTTTAGGAAAACGAACTTATTGCCAAATCATACGCGCAAAATCCCCTTCAGATCATCCATCTATTGTTAGCTGCAAGAATCTTGAACAATTGTGTAAGTCCCCTCGTAAGAACACGGCAATTCACATCAAACCAACTGAGGGTATTCTAAGTATTCGGAACCTTGGAGTTGAACGTGCGAACTTTCTCGCAATCTTAGCGCACGGAATACTTTGATCAAGAGAGAACGGAATATCCTTCAAACTATTTTGTTCTTCTGATTGGTGCGGTCATAAAAATCACATCAACAATATTCAAGCCTTACTTTCAAAGAAGAGCAAAGTCTTTGGAAGCCTACCTCCTGGAAGACCTCCTGAAAGAGGTTATGAGCATGTAATTGAGTTAGAAGAAGGAGCAAAACCTATTATGACTAGACCTTACCGTTATCCAAAGAAGCAGAAAGATGAGATTGAAAAAGCCATCAAGGAGCTTTTGGAGAGTGGTTTCATTAGACCAAGCAAGAGTCCTTTTGCTTCTGCAGTGGTGCTGGTCAAAAAGAAAGATGGTACAATGCGAATGTGTATTGACTACCGTGCATTCAATCAGAAGACCATCAAGAATAGGTATCCTATCCCTAGGATTGATGAGCTTATTGATGAGCTCCATGGGGCTATGTTCTTCTCGAAGATTGATCTTCGTTCGGGCTATCATCAAATCAGAATGAGGGAGGCGGATATAGAGAAGACAGCTTTTAGATGCCATTTTGGGCATTTTGAATTTCTTGTCATGCCTTTTGGTTTGACAAATGCTCCAGCTACTTTTCAATCTTGTATGAACAAGATTTTTAGACAGCAGTTAAGGAAGTTTGTGCTCATCTTCTTCGACGATATTCTCATCTTCAGTAAGTCTTGGGAAGAGCGCCTTAAGCATTTGGAAGAAGTGCTTAGTATTTTGGAGGCAGAATGTTTGTTCGCCAAAGAATCAAAGTGTGAGTTCGGGATGACAGAACTCTTATATCTTGGCCACATTATCAGTTCAAAGGGTGTGAAAGTTGATCCTGAGAAGATAAGAGCCATTATTGATTGGCCAACTCCGAAGAATATTTCTCATTTGAGAGGATTTTTAGAGTTATGTGGATTCTATAGAAGATTTGTGAAAGGATATTCTCATCAAGCAGCCCCTCTCACAGATCTTACAAAGAAAGGAGCCTTTCTTTGGACTAAGAAGGCACAAGAAGTTTTTGATAAGTTTAAACAAATCATGAGTACATGTCCAGTGTTGGCACTTCCGGATTTTACAAAACCATTTGAATTACAATGTGATTCTTCAGGTGAAGGTGTTGGAGCTGTTCTAATGCAAGACACACATCCTATTGTCTTCGAGAGCCGGAAGTTAAGAGGAGCAGAAAAAACTTACTCCATTTATGACAAAGAGATGCTTGCCATCATGCATGCTTTGTCTAAATTCCGTCAATATTTGGTGGGAAGTAAATTTGTTGTTAAGACTGACCACAATAGTCTTAAACATTTTATACGCCAAAAGGATTTGAATGAAAGGCAGCAGAAGTGGGTAAGTAAGCTCCAAGCATATGACTTTGACATTGAATATGTCAAAGGAAAAAATAACGTAGTGGCTGATGCTCTTTCAAGAAGGCCTCATTTGCAGTCACTCTGTGAGTTATCAGCAGATTGGAAGGAGTTAATTGCTGCTGATTATGTTAAAAATCAGTTTGCAACCAGCTTGCTAGAAGGTCATTTGGTTGATGAAAGGTATAAGTTGGTTGATGGGATAATCTACTATAAAGATAGAATATTTTTAGTGCATGAATCTAAGCTTAAAAAGAAGATTCTACAATCTTTTCATGATGTTCCCCTTGCTGGTCATCAAGGGATTTTCAAGACTTATAAGCAGATTCGTAAATGATTCACTTGGAAAGGGTTGAAAGAAGAAGTTTTGAACTATATTAGAGAGTGTCCGATTTGTCAAAGAAATAAAAATGAACTCTTATCCAGCTGGTCTGCTACAGCCCTTGCCCATTCCGAATCAGAAATGGGAAAGTATTGCAATGGACTTCATCACGGGATTGCCCAAGGTGCAAGGACGAGATTGTATTTTTGTTGTGGTTGATAGACTAACAAAATTTGCTCATTTCTTTGCTGTCACCACTTCATTTACAGCAGCTCAAGTGGCTGAGTTGTTTTCAAAGAGGTCTTCTGTTTGCATGGATTGCCTAAAACTATTGTCAGTGATAGGGACAGCAAGTTCCTAAGTGTTTTTTGGCAAGAGATCTTCAAATTGAGTGGGACAGTGCTTACTCCAAGCACTAGTTATCACCCACAAACAGATGGGCAATCAGAAATTGTTAACAAATGGTTAGAGGGCTACCTAAGAAACTATGTTTCAGGACAGCAAAGAGCTTGGATTAAATGGCTTCATTTAGGAGAGTATTGTTATAACTCTTCTTATCACATGTCAATTAAGATGTCACCTTTCATGGCTCTTTATGGTTCTGAAGCTACTAATTTTGTTGATTTAGTGTTTGGTGATAGTAGAGCTCCACAAGCACAGGATATGTTACAACAGAGCCAAGACATCTTGAAATCTCTCAAGGAAAATCTGCAACAAGCTCAAAATCAGCAGAAGTTATACGCTGATCAGCAGCGTGTTGAGAGGTCTTTTGAAGTTGGGGACATCGTCTACTTGAGGCTTCAGCCATACAGACAATCTTCTCTCAAGAAAAGTGGTGCAAAAAAGTTGAAGCCACGTTTCTATGGTCTTTTCAGAGTCACCAAGAGGATTGGTGAAGTTGCTTATGAGTTGGAGCTTCCAACTGAAAGCAAAGTGCATAATGTATTTCATGTGTCTCGCCTCAAGAAGGCACTTGGGCACAATGTGGTGGCCACTTCAGAACTACCTCCATTGGATGAGGAAGGTCAGTTGGTGTTGATTCCAGAGGAGATTCTTGACACTAGGGAGCGCTCCTTGAGGAGAAGAACAATTAAGGAGTACTTGGTCAGATGGAGGAACTTGCCTATCGAAGATGCAACTTGGGAAGGCGATGGTATTTTACAGCATCCTGGTTTGCAGTTGCTTGAGGACAAGCAATCTCCAGGAGGGCGGACTGTAATGTCCCCTTCTCATCAGTGATTAGCCTTGCAGTTCATCAACCTATTCCGGAGACACGTAGGCTAGAATGAGGAGAAATTAGGGTTTCCTGGCTTGGAGTTTTGTGGCATTTCATGTTATTTACTATTTATAGTAAATACTATTTATGGCAGTGTGCAGTTGACTATCCTCAGTCATCCTTCCAGCTGGAGCAGTTGTTTATGTTCAGGCTTTGTCTTCAAAAAAAAGCTTTATTTGGTGAAAATATTTGAATAAAGCCATTAATGTTTTATTTCTCTGTTGACCCCCTTGGCCTAGGGAGATAACTTAAAGTTGTTTTAAAAGAGGGCCATGAATGGTACGCCCTCATTAAGTGATTAATTATTATTTTTTGACATATTTTATCACCTTGAAAGTGGATGCCACCTTTATGAGGAATTTATATTTTTGAAAGTTGAAAAGAATTTCAAAAGGTGACTTTTGGCATTCCTCCTGGGAAAGTGAAGAGTTTCTCAGTTTTTTATAAAATGAAGGCTTTGCTCCAGCATTGGGCTATCTACTATTTATCATACTGTTATACTGTCAAAATGACAATGGACATTTTGCTTTGAGGATGATGCCTCCTAGCCCCTTACCAATTTCGTGTTTGAAATACAACACCTAGTTGGATTATTTCTGCTTCTCAAATCAGACTAGCAGATTGAGCATCAAAGATTGAAGAATTTTCTTAAGTATTTTTACAGTTTTGGGTTGTTGGACTATCTACAGCTGAAGTTGGTTTTTGCTTACAGCTCTTGGAGTGATTTAAAATTTCGGTTGTGGGTACTTTTCCATTCCTCTTCTCCATCCAAGGCAACCAGCTCCATGAAGTTTCAGATTTTAATTTGAAGTGGTTATTTTTATCTTGCAAAATCACACCTCCTTGCTTGGTCGTACCATTTGAGGGTGCTTTGGAATTCGTGCCAAATAAACTGGAGTTTTTGGTGAATGTTTCTTGTTTGCAAATTGGGCGCCAATCCTCTAGGGAGCATTTGCAACTGATTTCACGTCATTTGGAGGTAATTTGACCAAGTTATGAGCATTTCATGATATTCTCTGTTAGCTGGTCTGAATTTCCAGAATTCAGATTTTAATATCAAATTGTAATAGTTCTCTGTTTTTGATCTTTTACTTCAGTTTTGGAGTGTTGTATGATTGTTAGAATTAATACTTCTCTTCCTAGCTTCATTCTCTATCATTGTAAATTGTAATCTGCAGAGTTTAATTTGTAAAGGTTGAGATTGAGCATTACTAATCCAACCATTTCCAGTTCTACAATTACTTGTTATTTTTCACATTAATTACCCCTGGATGGTTTACCGCCAGTGAGGATAATTTGATTGTAACACTCTTATACCCACTTTCTTAGTGGTGAATCCCCACAACTCTGTGGATGCCTACCGCAGCGGATGAATTGTTTTAATTGTAATCTTTTCCCCCCACTGTTTGGTGGTAGTGTGGAAATGCTCTTCATGGCTGGTTATCCACCTATCAATGTCTAGCTTTCAATTAAACACTTCGTCATATGTTAGCACCTTGCCCTCAGTGGGATCTTGAGTGCACATTCTTGACATTGAGTAGTTCTTTCAAGTTTGGTTTTCTATTTGGAGCTAACGCTAATCAAGTTGGCTAAGTGCTAGTTGTGATGTGTTAATTTATCGAAAAAAATTGGTTAGCATATTTCAAAGCCGTACTAGTTGGCTTCTTCCTAAAATCTCCAATCAAAATTATCAAATAAGCTTAGAAATTTGAAATCATTAATTACAAAGTTGAAAGGTCTATCATTATGCTCATAGTGAATTCAATGAGAATTCACTCTGCATTGGCTAGGGTGAAATCCCTCCACCGAATCCAATCTTCACCTTGGGGCTCTCATCCAAAGGCAATAGAATATTGGTCAATACCAAAACTCGAGTTTCAAAGAAATGCAATTGTAAAAAATGAATCCAAGACTCCTCGACTACTTTTAAATTCCCCTATGGTACTTTCAAGAAGGTTATATTTTTAAAAATAACTTTAAATAAAAATTATTTCAGCTCCTTATAAAGTGACTATATATTATTCTACTTTTGGTCCCATCTTAAGTCACCCTATAATATTAAATATTCAACTTTACAATATAATTAACTAAATAAATGTTGCTCGAAAGATAATAATTTAAGACAACCTTATTTACTAATTAAATTATTCCCTCTCCAAATCCTTGAATTAGGCTACAGGAATGAAATAGGCTAAAGGGTCCTCAATGAATACCTCGGTCGAAGAAGGGGGCATTACACCTTTTACAATAGAGGTTCTTGGAAACTCAATAAAACATATTTTATAAACATTGGTAAATTGAGACCCAAAGATGCAAGAATTTTCTTATCACATTGCAAAGCATGGTGTGACAAATAACCCCTTACCAAAAACCATACCAGAAATATTAACTTGAAATTGAGTAATAAAGTTAAATTTGAAGTTATGTGCCTGTTTTGCATGCAGAGTCTACATCACTAATTAAAAAATGGTTTTCACACTTACAGAAAATTTTCAAACTGTTTAAAGTTTCAAACATAAAATTCAAACAGTCATATTTCAAACTCTTTCTTTGTTAATCTATGATGTCTTTGTTCTTTTCAACTAACAGCTTTTGCAGCATTAGATAATGACTGCAAGTGTGATAGAGACTAAACATTGACAATGTTCAAGATTTTCAGTCATAAAATCAGAAGAAATGTGCTTTAGTACTCAAGGAAAAATGGCAAACAGCTTGACAAAGTCTTCCTAAGGCATGAAAGGAAGTCAAAGATCAAAATTGCAATATAAGTTTTAGTACCTTGAACCCAACAGAAACCTGCCTTGAAGCAATAGTTAGGCTGTCTTAAGTGTGCCACACAGATTCATTGGCAAAACCATGTAAAATCAGGATCAAAGGCAGTGTAAGGTAGCAAAGTATACTTTGATCCATGCTCAACAGGGAGTTGCAACAGCAGGTTAAAGCAGCAATGTTCCAAGTGATCCACACTGGCAAGGAGTTAAAAGGGCAGACATGAGGAACAGTTTTGGAATCACCGAACCCTAAGTGAAGTATGTCAAAACATGAAAAATGGCAGAAATACTAGTGATTAATGCCAAGGGACAGATTGTCACCAAAGTCAGGTTTGAGCACTCTTTTAAAGTGGCATCACCATGTCAAACTTTGGCCCAGACTTGAAGGAGTTTCAAACAAATTAAGGGCACTTTTAATTGATTTTTGTCATCTTGAAAACCAATTTAAAAAGCATTCAAATGCAAGTGCACTTCTTGGGTAGCTTTACTAACAAAAATTATGCTAACTCTCCATTAAAAGAGTCAAACAACTTGTATAACTATATTTCATAAGAAAAAGTTTGTCAGTATTCAGGTGCATATTTTAGTGACAAATGTCATGAAATGTCCTCTAGATGCACTTTTTGCTAACAAATATCGTAAAAAGTTCCTTTGGTGCTGTTTTTGGTGATGCCATGAAAAGTTCCTCCAAGCATACATTTTGGTGATGAATGTCATGAAAAGTTCTTCCAAGCATGCTTTTTCATGACGAATGTAAAGCAAATCTCCTCTAGCATACATTTGATGTGACTATGCCACCTATTTTCTCCAATTCCCCTTGGAACTCTAAGACATGTTTGATACAATAAAGAAGTCATTTTCAGCAATGAAGTTGCCACCACAAAAAATTCCAAGTTTTAGTGATTGGCATATCATCATAATACAAGTTTTAAGGTGTTTTCAAAGTATCCCCCATGATCAAAACAAGGGGAAAACTTCATTAAAATTATCTAAAGCTACCTATCTGTTGTGACGTTTTTCACACATCGCCCCATTGCAAATGGGGACCCCCTAATTTTGGCTTTGCTTTTGGTTTGGTGTTGGTTCGTTTTTGCTGTTGTCTCTCTCTCGTTCCGTCTGTCTTTCTGGGGATGTCTCTGCCATTGAGTTTAAACATGAGTTTGGCCAGGTCTGAAAATTAGGGTTTTGAGCTTCCTTGCCAATTTAACGTCAAATAAGGTGAATAACTTGAAATTTGAGACTAACGTTGTTGATAGCATGTTTCCAGCAGGCTCCCAGCAAAATTTCATCAGATTCCGAGGTACTTACTATTTTTAGTAAGTGTGAAATTACAGGCAGTTCGTTAGCATTTTTGAAATTCAGATGGTCACACTGCATTCAGAGCATATCAGGCTGCTCACGTGCAAAATTTGAGCGAAAACAGACAACTTACTATTTTTAGCAGTCCGCCTTCTGGGACCAATTTCAGGGTGCAGATGCAGAGTTTTTCTTTGCATGTTGGCATATTCCTTCTGGGTTTTTCGAGACCTTCGCGATGATATAACATGCAAAACGAGACGACCACTTTCAGAATTCAGCCTTCCGAGGCTATTTTTAGGGTTTGCATGTCAGGGTTTCTTTTGCATGTCGGGTGATTCCTGATGGGTTTTTCGAGAGCTTCGCGATGGTGTGACATGCAAACGCAGATACTCACTCAGTAAGGAACTTGCTATTTTTAGCAGGTATGTCCCGGCAGCCGCTTCCCAGCAGTTCAGGATCACGAGCTGATTGCAGTGCCGCAGAAACGAAGAGAAACAGATATCATTTGATACGCATGCAAAGCAAATTAGGGTTTCCAGCTTCGGGACCCATAAATAGGCGTAAAAAAGTCAAAATTTTCGAAAACCGGTGTAAACCACCGCGATCAGCATCCCAGGCTATCGCTAGTGAAATTTCAAGTCAAACGGAGCACTTACTATTTATAGTAAGTCAATTTGGAAACATGCTAAAAATAGTAAATCAGGTGCATGCGTCAGTGTCGATAGACAGGTCACATGGTGAGGAGCGCCTCATTCAAATTTCAAGTCAATCGGAGCAGTGGAGCTATCAAAAATAAGAGGTTACTATTTATAGTAAACCACCTTCAGAAACAGGCTAAAAATAGCAGGTCAGCTAAAATGGCAGTGTCGACAGGTTGACGAGGTTATGAAGATACAGTGAGCAAAATTTCAAGTCGTTCCAGGCTTCAGAAGTGCAAAATTGAGAAGGCTTACTATAAATAGCAGGGCACGAAAGCTGGCGAAAAATGATGAAAAAGTTCTAAGTCTGGAACTTCATCCAGCAGGTCTAGCAAAATGCACCCAGTTAATGAGAAGGCGTGGAAAATTTTTGAAAATGAGGTTCATCCTTCACACAGGGTAAAATGCACCCAAGGCAGAAGAAAGTCAAGGCAAAGTCAAAGTTTTCATCCACCTCACCTATCAAAATGCGCCCAGGTTGAGAGAGTTGATGGCAAAATTGTCTAAGGCATGAAAATATCCTTCTCACCCCCCAAAATGCGCCATCCTTCATGCATGTTAAAATGCGCCCAAAGTGAGAAAGGTCAAAGTGGTCAAACGTTTCTTATCCTCCTCAAGGGCCAAAATGCGCCCAAAAGAGGGCATGTCAAGACAAAAATAAGGAAAAGTCAAGTGGTCAACACAAGTTCATCCTGCTGCATAGGCAAAATGCGCCCAAAAAGGGGCATGTGAGGACAAAAACGTGGGAGATGAAAGGTCACTTGTTGATGGCGCTTGAAAGTTTTCATCCTCCACTACATGCCAAATGCGCCCATCCCTCTCACCCCCTCAAATGCACCAAGAAGGGGAGAAAGTCAAAGAGGGCGTTGAAATAAAGTCTTCATTCTCCTAAGTATGAGAAATGCGCTCAAGTTGAAGTAAGAGGGAGGGTGAATAAAGTATGAAGTAAAATGCTAAGTGTTGAAAGTATTTACCTAGGCGTGGTTATTATTCTCCTTCTGACATGTCAAAATGCGCCAAGTTGAAGATGTAAAAGGTGAATGGAGGTGGTAAACAAGGTGAAGGATACTTCAAAGCGTGGTAAAAGGAGGTAGATGTTAAGCGTTATCCCTCTTCAAGCCTCAAATGCGCCTAAAGTGTTAAGAGTTGAAAATATTTTCCTAAGGCGAATATCCATCTTGAAGTGCTATATGCGCCTAGGGTGGTAGGTGTTTGAAAAAGTTCTAAGGCGTGTGGGGTGAAAACAACATGCTAGGCGTGATTTCAAATTTTCTTCAAGCATGCTATGCGCCAAGCAAAGAGTAAGTGTGGTGGTGAAATAAAAAATTGCTAGGCGTTGGAAAAATATTCTCCATGGCAAGTGATATGCGCCTAAAGTAAAGTGTTGAGGGTGAAATGACAAGTGCTAAGGCGTGATTTTCCTCAAATATGAGATGAGTGATGGGAATTTTTCTAAGGCATTGGAGCTTCAAAAATATTTTTCAAGTGTGAAGTAAAATGCGAAGTGGTGGCTAGAAAAATAAAATGCGCCAGGCACCTCTATGAATAAAATTTTCTAAGTGAAGTTGGTGTCTTTCTCACAGGCCAAAATTTTAAGGTGAAAAATTTCCAAGGCAAAATTTTCCCAGGAGATGATTTAAAAATTTTCTAAAACAAATATTTTCTTCCTCTAGAAAATGCACCTAGACTCTGAGGTGATAAGAATTTCCTGTGATGAGTAAAATTTGTCGAAGATGAAGATGTTGGCATTGCAGGATAGATTTAAAAATTTTCTCGAGTCAGAGCTACAAGAAACCTTCACAGATGTGAAAAAAGGATTCAAATTTCACAGGGAAATAATTTTCTAAGGTTCAAAATTCAAGAAAATTAAATGAACCCGTTCGTTGTACACCCATGAGTTCGATGCGTTCTGATGGAAATTTTCTTCTGGGTATTGATGATTTCTGTTGAGGAATGGATTTTAAGGTCCTCCACAGCTTGTCGAGGATTCTGGGATGAAGATTTTAAATGGGCACCAGGTTGATGAATTTCCTAAGGGAGATTTGAAAATTTTCTAAGGCAAAATGAAGAAAATGTGTTTTCAAGGTGAAATCCTCCGGACGATGAATTTGAAAGGAACTGCCTAGGTGAATTTGCTCAAGTGCTTCGTGGGACTAATCTTCCAGAGCCAGGGATGAACGAAATTGAGTATCAGAGCTCCAGTTAGTGAAATGAATTTCTCAAAGATGATACGCCCTTGAAGAGGATGGGTTGAAAATTTGGCTAAGGCATGAAGAATTTGAACGCTTGGAGATCAAAGCATGAAAATCCTGGTAAGTGAGTTAAGTTTACATTATGAAGTGTTCTAATGCTTTTCTCCTTGCTTGTTTTGCAGGATGAGCGTTGAGGCCAGAGCACGATGACTTGAAGTGATGAAGCACGATGATATTACAACCTTCAGAGGAAGATAAAGTTATAAGTTTCACATGAAGGAAGAAAAAGTTGCAAGAATGGCTAAGTTTTGTAACTCAGTAGACAGTAGAATTAGAGTGGAAGTCGGAGTAGAGAGACAACTAGGTGATAGCTTAGAAGTAGCTTAGTATAGATTGATAGAGTAGTTGAAGAAGAGGGAAAGTTTTCCCTTTGAAAACTTTGTAAGAAATTGTTGTGAACACTCTCTCAATAAAAGAGTTTTTCATTGATGGTGAATTTCGTCTTTGTTGTGAGTAGCTAGCAAGGTTTCTTCGTCCTTCCGATTCAAATGGTAGCGTAAAATAGTTCAAAGTAGTATAACTTTTATTCCATGCAAGTAGATGTTAATCGTGGAATGTGGTGTTTGATCTAAGCAACTTCGTCTATCCATACCACTAGTGTATTTGCTGATGGTGAATGCGCCTTGTGTGGTCAACTGGAATATCATGTACTTAACTTCAATCACAGTTTCAATAATGGTATGCGTCGTTGTGATGGTATCTTTATGTCAAGTGGTGGTTTGAACATCTTTAGTCATCTCCCTTGAAGATTGCACCGACTCCGTGGAAGCTGTCCGATGCGAGGCAAAGCAAAGTCTGGTTGAAGTTTGCTGAAGTTGAGCTCCATATCCCGCACTTAGAATAAATTTAGACTCTCTTAACCTTACCCCATTTCATTTAGTACTTTCCGGTTAGAATAGGAAAACCGAACTCCATAGACAAATCTTTCGAGCTATTTGAATTCCTTTCTCCGCTGCCGAACAATTCCGTAAGTCCCCTTGAAATACCAGCAAATCACACCGAGCCAAATTGAGCCTATTCGCACTGAAAGAACCTTGGAGTTGAACGCATGAACTTTCTTGCAATCTTAGCATGCGGAATACTTTGATCAAGAGAGAATAGGGAAGCCGTTGGCAACTTTATTTTGCGTTGGTGCGGTCACGAAAAACACATCAACACTATCTAAAAATCTATTTTTAGCCATCACATTTTTCAAAGGGAAGAGCATATTCTAGGATTTACTATTTTTAGCTAGCACTATTTATATCCCATCCTATTTTTAGTTCAATGAGCCTTTTGAGAAGGCTATTTTTCGAATTCTAATTTTATACCTATTGGCATTCAAGAGATGTGACTCCTAAGTGTTGATTTGTAGAGATCTTTACTGTCAATTTGGTTTTAGATTTTGAAATAGTGGATAGAATTTTGTAATAAATATTGAATTTCATGCAATCAACTATTCTTAGAGTATAATTCATAGTTAGTTATTATTATTTTATCATGCAATTGCATTGAAAAAATCATAAATAAGTGCTACACATCACTTAGATGGCTAATGGTGACCATCAAACTTACGTGTTGCTAAATTGTTGTTCACTAAGTATTAATGTTAAATTTACAATTTGTTATTCAATAGAATTTATTACACCTATCTTGCTTCTAAATGTCTATTGAAGATAATTTTGTCCAAAAAAAGCTGAGGTAAAGAGTCTTTGAATCATGTCAACTCAAGTTGAACATAGAACTTCAAACTACAAACACATTCAAGGTCAATCAAGCAGAAAAATTATTTGCCTTCAGTTGAGAATCTCTCCTGTATCTGTGAATCTGCCAAGGTTGTCAAATAAGAATGATAGTTGCTCAAGATGACTGGACCAGAAAGACATTCTAGGCCCTTTAAAAAATATTACTTAACTTCATTGCAAGGTAATTATAACTTAGATTTACAAAATATCATAATTAGCGAGCAAAAAGTCTCACACCAAGTTTGCTGTTTACAGATATGAAAGACGGAATTTCAAAAACTGTTAGTTTCAGAGGTTTCTTGGAAACTTTCAGTCTTCAAATGTCTTTCTTTTGTTTCTTGGCTGAGCTGTATTCATGGGAAAGAAATATTTTAACAATCTACATTGCAACATCTCATTGCTTCAAACTTTTCATCTGTCATTCTGTTTTAAGGAAGTGAATTTATTTTCTGAAACAACTCTTGTTACCCTGGATAATTCTTGGCCATTTCTCTTGCTTTGTGACTATCCTTCATTAAATATAGCCTCATCCAGCTATTCCGAGTTTTGGGTCTTATTAGATTGGGAAAGATTCTTCACTTAGAAAGATCAGAAATTGAAAACCATCATTTTGGATAATTTGTCAAATTATCAATTGTTACCTATTGAAGGTGTTACATGCTAGAAAAAAATCCCATTGGAACTAATTTTGGATGATTCTTTATTATTTTTTTCTCTGTTTCTTATTGAAACTCAGTTAATCTAGACAAAGAAAAATATCTTATTCAAAAAAACTAATCATAGTCATCATCATTGTTAAGTTCATATTTTCAAAATAATTTTCAGAGACTCGAGCAACTCCAGAAGATGCTTTCTAACTGAGTCTTTACAACAAAAAAATCAAAAATATAAAACCTCAAACCTCATAGAAGGTCAATGCATGAATCGCTGATATGCGTGCCTTCACCCACAAATCTGAAGATTCCATGCCTTTTAAAGTTGAAACCTCCCATAAAAGTTCAAACACTCTTTTTGATGCTTCTGGATGGGCTGCTGCATCCATGGCTCCCCAACGGAGCAGAACACACAAACTGCACATATGCAAAATAAACAATTAGACCCTAACAAATTTGCTTGTACACATTCAATCACTAAATAATGCAATATACAACAACTAATCAAAAATCTTCATTTATGAATCGCAAGTGGTGATTAAGAAAATGAAGTAAAATAATCAATTAAAATGCAATGTTATCTTTTACAATTTCATATTGCCAAGATACACGTGCCCAAGGACTTTTGGCAGAGTTTGAAACTTTTCTTGATGCCTTTAAAGGTCCCTAAGACTTTAAAGATATCATTGGATGCCTAAATTAACAATAAAGGCTTCATCTAGGCTTGATGCAAAATAATTCAACTGAAATTGCTTTATTATATTTATTATCAATTTGGTTATAATAAAATAAAATTCATACATGGCTCTGCTAGTACAAACTTTACTACATTAGTTTGATTGCATTCCATGATCGCTTCAGCAATTTCCCTTAGGAATAATATGATAGACAAAAAAAATAGCAAAACCTATATGCATAAATTGTTAACCCCAACCATAAAGTACATGTAGAAATAGCCATTCAAAAGGCTGCCAATCCTTCTCACTCTATGGATTCTCAAGTATAGTGTTTCAAAAACCTAGTTAACACCCTACAATGAGTCCAATGCTTACAAGAAGAGACTCTAAATCACAAAACACACTTTAAGCTGCATAATTGGGCAGTATGGCCAATTTCTAGACCATACAAAGACTAACATTGGGATGAAATGATTGGCATTAACTCATGCTTGAAAAATGAATGCACAAGTATTAGAG
Source organism: Sequoia sempervirens (assembly GCA_007258455.2). NCBI lineage: Eukaryota > Viridiplantae > Streptophyta > Pinopsida > Cupressales > Cupressaceae > Sequoia > Sequoia sempervirens. The sequence continues at coordinate 127,768,307 of VDFB02353493.1, forward strand.
AATTTTATGGCAAACAATAAAATATGTTTGTTCTTGTATTTGTTATTGAATGGGGAAGTTACATTGGTGGTTATAACTTATATGATAAGTTTCATTTTACATTGTAAGTTATAATTTGCCATCATTAACATGTTCCCCCTCAATGTCATGGTCCTATTTATTCCTAATTGTGCAGCCCAACTTCCTCACATTGACATAGATCTACTCCTCTCCGGCCACCTCTCTACTCACAAGGCAGATGTGAAATATCCCGAACCAATTTTTTCCAATTTTGCCAAGTACACAACAATGGAGAAAGCACCCGTTAGGGTTAGTTCAATCAAACCAACAATTACAATTAACTCGTTGCCAAGAATGCGCACTCAATCTCAACAAGAGAGAGGCTGTCATATGGCTAGAGGATCATCAGTACATTAATTCAAACTGCAACTAGAACGTAACTCTAACCAAGAATGTGTCCATGGTGGACGATCATATGGTCAGAGGATCCCTATCACTAATTTTGCTGAAAGTAACTCAACACCAAGTATGTGCTTCCCAATCCAGAATGGAATGAGGCGACCATATGGCAAAGATATAAGAAATACAAATGCAACTCAAATAAATAGGCGGCAAGCCAGCCTCTTCCACTTATTCAGTGGGTATTACAAAGCATGAAAGGAAGGATAAGAAGAATGCTGACAGTACTACTGTTCAGCTTACAATATGATGGAAAATTGCCTGCCAAGAGCAAAGGTAGAAAGTCTAACAATGTTGCAATAAAATTTAATATCTTCTCAATGTTCACAGTGACTTCCCTTCCAAACCCAACTCAAATGATGGACTTTAAGCAAACTGATATAACTGGTTATAGACTGAAATTACTTAACCAGCAATGCAGAACCCTAATGAAATGCTCACAACTCACTCTAGACTTACCTGAACAACCTAAATCAAATGCTAAAGCTCCCTAAGATGATGGCGCCCAAGTAGGAACCAGGAAACTGACCCAAAAGCAAGTATATATTTTAGCACAAATTCCAAGAAGATCCAACATGGTACGGCCCTTCAAGGAGGGCGACTTTGCTCCTACAAAATCCAATACTTGTCAATAAAATCTGCAAATGTGCATAAAGGGGCGCCCCTACCAATAAGATGCAATGACACAATACCCAGAATGAGATTATTTTTATTTTTTGATTTATGAATAAAACTACAGATTCAGCCCTGTTATCAGCAACTCCAGAAATTGACATAAAATGCAATAAACTGAACTTCTAATGACAAAACAACACTACAATGCAAACCTCACTACAAAATCCACTCAACATAAGCAAACTTCTCAACTAGGTGCTATCTCTCAAGCACGAAGTTGAGCCAAGGCTAGGAGGCTTTCATTCCTCGAAGCAGTCTAGCACCATTTCGGCAGCATAACAATATTCAAGATATAAGATGCCAAAAATGAAGACCCAAAGCTTCCTTTTATAATTTTGAGAAGGCCCTCCAGAAGCTTCTAGAAGAGAAACCCTAATTTTCAAGTTTGAATTCAATCTTTTCCCTCCAAGAGATGGCGTCCCATTTTCCAAGCAATATTTGACTTTTAATTTTAAATTAATTCCCTCCTCAAAGAAGGCATCCAACTCAGGCATGAAATAAACCTTTAAATAATAATAAATTTCCTTCAATGAAGCGCCCACCCTTGAAGAACACCTTTTAAGAACAACTTGAAGTGATGTAGCTAGGCCAAGGGGGAAGTCAACATTAAAATATAACGTTAACATAACATTATTTAAATAAAATGAACTTATCTCTCCAAAATGCATCCCAAGGCCAAAATTGATCAAACCAGCTGAGCTGACTGAAGATGAGAGCCATCCGTGCCGAAACCAACAAGACCACTGCCAAAAATAGAATTTACTAAAAATAGTAAATTCCAAAAAGTTGTCCGGATCAAAGTGCATGCAATACCATTGCGAAACTTTCTGAAAACCCAGAAAGAATCTGCAATCCAAAATCCCAAACTCCAGGATGTAGCCATCATAACTTACTAAAAATAGTAAGTCCGGAGAGGTTGCCTGATGCAATTGCAAGTCATACCTCTGCGAAGCTCTCTGAAAACCCAGAAGGAATCCAGAATCCAAACAACCAAACTCCAACAAGCAAAACCCTGAATCATCAAGAGAACCCACCAAGCAGCCGGAAACCCTAATTCTGCCACTGACTAGCCAACAGCACACTAGGAATAGGCTACCAATCACTGAAAAGTGCAGTGCTAAAAATGGGGACATTACAAGATGCATATTACGAGCTTTTTCACTACTACAAGGGTTACTTCGACCTTGGATGTTAGGTGTGATCCTAGTGGGAGTACCCCTCCCTTGCCAACACTCAATGATGAGCATTATTAGATCTTGTATCAGCCCCTTCACAATGATTGATTACAGCACTAACCACTTCATCATTTCTAGTCTAGACAATGTTATTTGATGTTCTTCACACATCCTTTGTGGTTGCTCTTTGCTCTTTGGGGTTCTTGTTCCCCTTTCTTAGCTATTTGTGCCTATTTCTTGACTACTTGTTTTAGTGGTCCACTATTGCTTTGTATCTTTTATCATTTTTCTTCCCCTTGGTGGGACCTTTAACTCTCCCTTGTATATTGTTGTTCTCCTGAGTCCCATTAACCTACTTTTGGTCATCCATGGACATAAATATAATTTATTTCTTTCTTTCTTCCTAGCAGACTAGCATTATAATCTAAACTTGAGATAGCCATATTAGTGTTTGAATGAAAACACATTTTTTGAGTTGGATGGAAATATTTGTTTCTTACTGTTATTTGCAACTCCTATTTTAATATACTGTAATTCTTGAATACTAGTTGGAATAAATATATGTGCATTTAACCTTTTCTATTGGGAGCAACATCATGAATTGTTTGACAAAATGCTTGACCCTGTAATTTCGATGAAACTAGAGCATCTTTGTATACAAAAGACAATATTGTAGTTTTAGTAGTCTTAGCAGAGTCAACATACCGAAGTTTTCAAGATAGATCATCAAAACAGTTTGCCAAATCACATTGTCAAACTAGGAAAATCGTTAATAATCTTGGTCCAAGAGGTCAGGGTTATTATAGTGGTATCATAGCCACTATCCTACCAACCTAAGGGTTCTCAATGATAGCTTACATCAATGGCCCGAGTTATGGATGGAAGATTGCTACCTACCTTCCTACCTTCCTCGCCAACACAGGAAAAGAAGCCTAGCGTGGAAAAAAATTTAATAGACCTTGCCCAGTCTCAACAAAAGATAAATCACGATTTTGTTCAAACACAACACAAGATAAATCATGATTTGCAGTGTCTTGGAAATTCGCTTTCAAGGGAATCTAAGCACTCTAATGTTTCATCCACACCTATAGGTAAAGGAGTTCATGATCTATTTGCACAAAGTATAGGGAGATTTGCAAAACTCTTCATGAGAAGTTTGAGAGACATGCTCATGTAGTATCTAATGATGAACGTTTGTTTAATCACAACTCTAACCAGTCGTTCATGGGTGAAGATTGTTATGCATCCACAAGTGAGATGGTTGATTCTATTGTTCACAAGCTTCCTACACATGAAGATAAATCAGTACATGGCAGCCAAGGCCACTTTTATCAAAATCCCCTCGTATTGGAAGACTTAGAAGATCATTTTATGGTAAAGGAAGAAAAGATAGTGGAAGTGCTATCAAGGGTGGATAAAACTCATAAGCACATTGAAGACCTCATTTGGACAACCCAAATTGAGGAGAGACACAAAGGAATGGTAACTGGTATTTTACCCATACACACTTGCACTCTATCAAAGAAGCGTTGGTATTGATGAAAGGTGACTATTTGCAATTGCTCAAGCATAGAGACATGGTTGTCAAGTTGGTGGAAGACAGATAGGGAGATTATTGATCTTTTCCTTAAGTTGAGTAGAGCTCATTACTCAATGCACAAAACAGAAAATCAGATGTGTGTTGCAGCCACCTCTCAAGAGCAAAAGGACAATGCAAGAGGTGTGGAGTTTGAACAATTTGATGAAGGGATTGAAGTACTTCATTGGGATGCATTTGTGAGTTGGGCAGATCAAATTGCTTGTGAAAAAACAAGGAGCAGCCATGAGATTGAGGCTACGCTTGGTGAGTTTGTGCATGACATTCAAGAAGTCACCAATGAAAGGGACAAAGAATTACCTTGCAGCCTTGGCGCAGCTGTAGATCATAGAGAAACATGTGAAATTCAGATCTTTGAACCAGCAATGGATGAAGGGCAATTCTCATGGGTGGAGAAATTTGATAGCACTACAAAGATACTTTATGAAGGGTCTAATTTTCAGTGCATAGACAGCAGCCTTCTATTTCCATTTCAATATGAGATGACAAGTTTGAAATGCAAGCAAGTTGATTTTGATCATCATAGCATCCAAGATGAAGATCTTTTTCAGACATCACCACCTCTTATCACATGGGGAGGACGTAGCAATGAAGAAGTGTTTGAGGATTCCAAAGAGAGCATAGAGAAGGAAGAAATAAGGCAGTCTGAAAGAATGAATGAAGAATGGATACAAAGAGCCAAGGAGGCTAAGTTGGTGGCCGCGCATGCAAGACAGTACCTACAACAAGTCAAAGAACAAGTCAAACACTTCAGAAAGAACAATCAGATTTGTATGAATCAGAAAGTTCATATTATTCACATGTTGGTAGTTATTGGGTTGATGAGGCATGTCATTTGCAAGGCTTAATGAAGACGTCAATCTTGATGGAACCAAATAAATGTATGCATACACGTTTGAACCAGTGAGTACAGTGTTATGGTTACAGGGTTAGATGAGGCCACTTTTGAATCAGATTTGAGTGAGGATCAAACTATTTTTTGAACAACTTTATGAGTCAACTTATGACTTAACACACCACATATGTAAAACCAAACAAGAAAACTTCTATCTTACTATGGATACCAGTGATACCAGTATGAAAATCACTTGTACTATTGCATTGCTGTAATTTTCCAACCTAAGCCATCTTTGTTGATGGCCATAACCTCAGTATTTCACAATCACAACTAATTGAATGGAATTTCCTATTGAGAATTCAAAATGTTTAGGAGATAAGGCCAACACCTGATGCTCAACATCGCAGTTGACCATTTCATGATCAGATGACAAGCTAAAATCCAAACCTTTTAATGTTATTGGGTTATAAAGTAGTTAACCTATGGTATGCTTACCTATTGATCAAGTCATTTTCTTTTCAACATTCGTAATTCCTAGGTAGTTAATGTCATCAGGACTTTGCAATGCCCAACGTAACACAAGATATATATAGCTGCTAGGTAATCATTTTCGAGGAATTAAGTTATGTGTTTTGCTCATAATCAGAATATTCAGGAGATCATCCCCTCAAAGTAACTCTGCTTTCATTATGTACTTTAGCTCTCGTCATCAGGTATGATCTATTTCAGATCTTAAGATATGTGCATTTCATCTGTTTCAATGCCTAGCCAAGATCTGGCGTGTCATCTCTGCTACATTCCAATATTCATATTTTGTGAAAATAATGTGTATACAATTGGTTCAGTTTTGTTCTGTTATGAACAATGAAATAATTTCATTATTTCTGGTGTAATATCAATGCATATACTATGAGCATTTCATGGCAAGCCATTAAAAGCAAAAATTGATCAAAGTGACCTAGAATCTAGCTAATTGTAAAACATCATGCTTCATCAGTATAACGTGTATCTATTCTGCTCCAAAATTTATCATGGCATAAGCCAATTGAACAATGTGATTAATGAGTTTGTCTAATTCCATTTCTTTAATCTGCATTTAAAAGCTCTATAAATGCGATCACAAGACAGTTTTCCTTTTTCCCCATTAATATTGTTATTTAAAACCTGATTTTCTTGCCATGTCTTGGATACTCTTTTTCACTAGGTTAAGGAATTCCTAAGATAAAAAGGTATAAAATTGAACATAAATTAAAATAATACTTGGTTGACAGTTAGCCTGAAGTATCAACTGATTCTGGAAATGCCTATACTCCAAAACAAATAGTTAATATACTCGGTACCACTTCTGGATACGTAATTTAACACCTAGCAAAACTTGGAATCTTAAATAAGCGGCAAACATCTTGACCAGGGTAGTTCAGGATCATTTGACAGTTATGTTTTTGGTGCAGCTACATGATAGACGTCATTCCAATTTAGGGAAAGGGGAATTTGAAGGAAATGAAATGATATTTCATTCCGGCAGGGAGTTATGAAGGCGTTTTTCTTCCTGTAGCTTTCAGTTTTCAGAGGAGAAGTAGATAAAGCTAGAAAGAAGAAGTGAAAGCAGCAGAGGACAGGGAAAATGAAATTTTTTAAGCATTGTGTGTACTGCAAGAAAAACTCCAAAGTTTTTTTCTTTTTGATATGAAAATCTAACAAAGAAACTGGAAGTTAGATGTACTTGATACCTGTAGGAAACAACAGGATCGGATAGAGGGTCTTCTAAAAATTTTGAAATAAAAGCCCATGCTGTGTAAAAGTCTGGAATACCCAAATAAAACAAAATATCAGATGATCATTCAATTCCAAAAAAAGATGAATTGTTAAGGGGAAAATTTCCCTTACAAAATACATACAGATTAGCTTACGTACATTGCAAGTTAAAATTTTACAAGAACCATTCATCAGGGTACAAACACACTCATGCACCCACACACATACAAGCAGTTTAAGCATGCATGCCCACACAGACAAAATATGAGTTAGAATACAGAGAAGACAAGACATACTATGTTTGGACTCTGAACTTTTGCTTCTACTGTTTTGTAATAAAGCTATATAGCTTTATTTGCAGGTTTTGTTCTTAAATTATCTGTGACACTGTTTCTTAGTTCAATTTTCTTGATGGAATTTGGACCTACATCTCCGTTTAGAATAGAAAGACACTTTCCATGAATATTTTCCCAGGAAATTGATCCAGTGCAGAATACTAACAGCCGCACATGTTGCACAACTACCCTCAGTATAACTGATTTTTGAAATGTTAATGCATCCCCAACATGCTTTGAAAAAATTCATAATGTCAAATAATGCTTTGTACCCCAAGGCCACTAGACCACCCTATGCTCTAGAAAAGTCTTAATAGCCTATATCTACAACACACCAAAATAGAACATCAACAAAGGGCAGTCAATCTCTCCTTGCACCCAGTGATCATCAAATTTGGTCAACTCCTAAAAGCAATGGAATGGCCACCCAAGATCACTAATAAATATAGCTGGTTTTGTAAAAGTATATACTATATATATAAGGATAGGTTTCAAGGGATGGCAAAAAAATTCCAAAATTTTCTAGATGGCAGGGGAATGGATATAGATATTAAATACAAAGTAACAGAATGATACTGCTGTAGAAGTTTGAAAATGACAAATTGTCAAAAATCTGCTTCTAAGTTTATAACACTGCCATAGATGCCTGAAAACGAGATTAGCACTGCAGTAGATGCTTACAAAACTGCTATAGATGCTCACAACCCTACTGTTTATCACGTTATAACTTAAACAGAAATGGCAAAATACAAACAATAAAATGAGAAATCATAGTGGGCTGGGCCAAATAGACATAAACTAAATATTATATTATGCTGAGAAGGCTTTTGGGGAGCACGCAACCCAATTTTTCAATTTAAAAAAGTGCATTCGCAGGGGACATCAAATCGTCTCTGGGACAACCTAGCATTCCCGAATGAGCAGGCATTCCCCTTGCATAGGGCGCATCCCAGGGACATCCCCAAGAAACTCAGAAAATTGGGGATGGCAGGAGCACATTCTGTCCCCTGCCCACATCCCCAAGGCATCACCTTTTGAGGAAATGGCAAAAAAACAGAGGGGGATGTGATAGATTCCTTCCTCAATCTGATCTGAATTTTCTGATTTTGGGTTTTCTTGGAATCTTTGACCAGCATATAGGATAGGTTTTGTTTTGTTTGTGTTTTGTATTTTTTCTTATTTTTTTGTGTTTTTTTGAGTTACGCGAAATGCATGACATGTACAATACTGATAAAGGAAAAATAACCAAACATGCAATGATTCTATTAATTAAAAGACTGAAATTACATAGATATGGGCCAATTGCAACATACCCATTCATCCAAAGACCAGGAAATGGCTTTTTACAAGGCTGCAACTGAAATTTAAGGTCTAATATAACCCTGATACAGCCAATTCGAACTCTCCCAGCTCTACAAATGACTACCCAATTCGTTTCCAAGTGTGAAAGGAGTTGTGCCGCTACTGTATGAAACTTCTAAGCTCCAAAACTTCAAAAAACTTCACTTAACACTTAGGGTTTGAAACCCAAATGCCAAACAAGGATGTAGCTACCTGTGCAACTGCTGAAAGATGGTAGAAATGTCCTCTAAAAGGACTGATCTGCAATCTAATGTGAATTTTTGTCCCCAAAATGGACTAATCTGCAATTATAACCCCAAATAATGCTGCCAACTCCACACTGAAGCTGGATAATGGTGAATCTTGTCACTAGGAGAAATGGGTTTTCGTCCAAATCTCCAAACTCTCCCAGAAGTTTGCATTCCTCGAAGCTCCAAACTCTTCAAACCCTCAAGTTTGCTACTGCTCTGAAATTGAAGTCATAAGAATGAATCCAAAATAGACAAAAATGCCTTTTTATCTTCTCCAAGAGAGGTCAACCCTTTTTGGGGTTACTATTTGGCTTAAAAATTCATAAAATAACATTGAGGGTCTAATTTTGCATTGTGACCTTCACCCCCTTTTAAAACAACTTAAGTTCTAGGATGGGGGTGCACCTTTCACTATTCACTTTCTAATTTGCTGTTACTATTCACCTTTCACTATTCCATTAAATCCAACTTTATTATTTCCAATTTATCCCTAGCTTAATCAACTGAACTTCGACTCTGAAAGGCTTGAATAGCTCCCGGCAAGGTTCCACAACCTCGAAATGGGTCCCCTATCCATACTGCTAACCTACGGGAACCCTCGTAATAGGTCAACCTCTGCAAAAGATATAAATGCCTAAGGAAGGGACATTACAGGATGTGTACCCAAGGAACACTGTAAACTTTTTGAATCATATAATTCATGCCAATACCAAGATATCAAATCTAGTCCTAACTTGGATCAGACCTCAACTATGACCAATATTTGTAGTGCATATACAAACATCTTCTAATACCTCAAAATCTAACTTGCCAAAACGGGTACAGGTACAGATATGTGGTTACAATATGTCAGTACGGCAGGTTTTTTTTTTTGGGAGGGGGGACATTTGGGGTATGTCCATACAAAAATATATATATATGCAGCCTTAAAACAAAATTAGGTTTAGAATGTCATATACCAATGCATATGCTAAACAAAACCATGACAAATTTCAATTTTTGAAACATAATATACTAATTTAAATTTAGTTTCCAATATCAAAAGGATCAAAATGGAATGTCATGATAGATAATCATTGTTTAACATTTAAATAATATAAATAGTAACCAATTCACTAATCTGCATCTGTCATGCCCTCGAAATTGTAACACTAAATATGGAATATTGAAATACAAATAACAAAATTGAATAAGTATCAAAATACAAATATAATTATTGCCATTTAAATATTAAAATTATGATTATCGTAGATAATATTATAATTATGATTATCATAGATAATATTATAATTATAATATAATTATCATAATATGAAATAGAACAATTAATAATATTGTAAATATCATAATAATAAAAATAATAAGAACAATATTCAAAAAACTAATATTATATGACTATGCCTTAATAAATAAGTAAATCTAAGAGTATCAATTCATTATACCAAAGGAGGCTGACTTACCAAAGAGCATCGATGCATTATATTAACAAAGGCATGCCTCTCCAAAAGGGTGCGAATAACTTAGAGAATGCAGGGATGTGTCATTTGCCCAAATCGGGGTATTAAAGATTAGACATTGGCAAGCAAAAGACTATCGAACAGATGGGAATTTTAATACAGTCTTAAGGCAGAAGTAAGGCAATCCATAAACATCCAAGGAGGCATCGTTTGGAGGAGACATAAGGAATATAGTATAGAGGACAGTAAGAACAGATTGAGGAACGAAATAGAAGATCATTCAATAGAGAATATTAATAAGCAGCAATTTAATTAGAGGCAGCAGTTGAGGTCTGTGAAAAGGCAGCGATCAGACCAATATTCAAATAGATGTTTTAATGGGCATAAATGTAATGTCCCCTTCTCAAACCTGATCTTTCCAGTGACCGTTGGCCTTTTTCTGGAAACCCGAAGGCTAGTCGGAAGGTAAAATTAGGGTTTCCTATTTTTAAGGATGTCTTTGCTCGGAGCTGGTGGATTCAATGGCGGATTCTTTCTGGGTTTTCAAAGAGCTTCGCAGTGGTATGTTCGTCTCGGCATTCTGAGCATCTTCAAGAATTTACTATTTTTAGTAAATTCTATTTCTGGCAATTTTTCAATTGGGTTCGGCATGGTTGACTTCCTACTTCAGTTTGATCAGTTGACTTGGTCATTATTGGCTTCAGGGCACAATTGGAGAGATAAGTTGATATATTTAATTAAAAGTCATGTTTTAATATTATATTCGAACGTTGACCCCTTGGCCTAGTCTATCGACTTTATGTTGTTTTGAAAAGTGGTCTTTTTGAGGGTGGCGCCTCATTAAAGATTATTTTATATTTTATATTTTTCCCAAAGTCAAAACAAGCTATAAAGTGGACGCATTTATTAAAGTATTGATTTTAATTAAAAGTCAATATTGAGCTTGAAGGAAATGGACGCCATCTTTGAGAAAAGATTAGGGTTTTGAATTTGAAGTGGATTTTAGGGTTTCGTGAAGTCAACAGGAAATTATAAAAGGAAGACTTTGAGCCTCATTTCACATCTTTGGTCTACAGTATTGTTATGCTGCCGGTTTGGCTCTGGAACTACTTCGAGGAATGAAGGCCTCCTAGCTCGGGCATCGCTTCTTGTTTGCAAGACAACAACTAGTGGTGATTCAATCTATTTCGTGAGGTGCATTTAGTTTGAGCATTGTATTCAGTCTTTGCATTGTTAGATCAGTTTTTGCATGTTAGTGGCTTTCCAAAATTCACATTGTTTAGCTACAGCAGATTGTGTTTTTGTTCGTTATTCAAAAAATACAAAAATATAGTTTCTGGGTATTGTCTTAATCCATTTGTTTGTAAAGGGCGAACTTATGTTCCAAGTTATAGAATTTTTTGTTAAGGCTGTGATTTTTAAAAGAGAATCGCCCCTCTTGCTGGGCCGTACAAGTCTGCATCACCTTGGAATTCGTGCATAAATAAATTAAGGCATTTTGAGTTAGTTTCTTGCATCCATCCTAGGCGCCATCATATTAATTGTGTTTTGCATCTGAGTTGAGGTCATTTGGGTAAGAAAGGAGTGAGTTATGAGTTATTAGGTGAATTTCCATGTTGCTGGTTAAATATTGAAAAGTGTGGATCTGTCATATCAGTCATCAGAAAATCTGCATCTTCTTTATTGATTTGGGGTTGAGGTTTCCTTACGAGCTTTGCAGAAGATCCATTGTTGAGTGCACTATTTGAAGAACACCTAATATCTGGAAATTGCAGGCAATAATACCTATTGTAAGCTGGCAGTAGTACTGACCAGTTAATCTCTAATATTGCTTATCATGATTTGTAATACTCATTCTTACTTTCAGTAATTATTTGTAATAGTTACATCTCCGCCCTATGGTAGCTACTTTCCCACTCTGGGTTAGAAAGCACATTCTGGGTGTTGAGTCCTTTTCAGCAATTCAATTATTTCATTCAAGCATTGTTATTTGTAATTACTCCGCCATATGGTCGCCCCTCACTCCATTCTGGATTGGGTAGCACATACTTGCTGTCGAGTTCCCTTTCAGCAATTAGAGTAGAAGATCCTCTGACCATATGCTCGCCATCCTCGGCGCCATTCTTGGTTAGAGTTCCTGCATAAGCAATTTGTTTTAGACCCTCTGACCAATGCTCACACCTTGCCCACATCGGGATCCTGGTGCACATTCTGGTTAGAGTTGCTTCAGCACGTTTTGGTTTATCTTCTAACCTTAACGGGTGCATTGATTGTATTTTGTAATTTAAAAAAACGAAAAAATTGGCTCGGAATATTTCAATAAAGAAACAATAATTAAGGAAAAATGCAGACCAAATATATATACAGGTCTTAAGGAAGTAAGCAACAGTTGAGAGGAGATGTATGAGGCAACTAATAAATCAGCAACAAGGGGAGTAAGTAAATATAATCACATATAAATATATATACAAATATATAAGTTAAATATAAGTATATATGTCAAGTAGGTAGTAATGATACTTTAATATAAGTATGAATAATAGATTTCTATCTGTTTGATCTATGCTAACGATATCTTTGGAGTGTTAAGAACAGGATCAATTGGAAAAGGACAGAGCAGCCAGCAGATATAATCTGTCAGTATCAATTATTTTATGATTTAAGAAATATGAAACTAGTGCATCAATTAATTTAAATTATTTTCAGAATTATAAATTAATATATATTGTGGTAGGATATTAATAGAGGATTATAACATATCATTTAAAATGATTCATGCATATTACCTTATGATAGCATATTCATAGTTCATTGTATATTACTAGTGTGACTATTGCAAATACAGTTTCAATTAGTTTATAAGGGGCCCAATCATGAGGAAATGAAAGGGGATGGAATGATGAGGGAATTAGAATCCTCACTAAATGGGCCACCCCATATGAATGGCATGCGCCACATGAGGTCAAGGAGGCTAAGACACCCCTTCAAACTCCCCCCTCTTCCATGATCCCCCATGATTGAGAATCCTCAAGGTGGAGTAACATTCAGATTAATGGATTTACGTTAGAATTATTAATGTTAAATCATGATATACTATTTGTTAGGCGATTGTTATAATTGATTTTTAACTTGTCTATAGGGATTAAATCAAGCCAAGGGACTCTCTAAATCAGCTATTTGCTTGGAAATTGATAATTTAGGGTAAAATTGGTATGTCCCCAATTAGGGGACATTACAGCATAATATGGGTCATCATCAAGACCAAGATCATCAACGACATTAACGTTAGATCATGGAACCCCATTGGGGCACTTGCACTAAAAGTATGCTAACTACTTGACTCCACAAAAACTAAAGATTGTGCAGCAAAAGAAAGATCCAAGTGCTCGCTCCGGTTCTACATCCCACAACTTTCCTGCCGCTTCCTTGTACTCATCATCTTTGTGAGTATGAAGACACAAGTTGGAATAAACAAAAACTAGCTCCTCTACTTTGCTTGATGTCAATCAATTGTGCTTCACTAAGTGGATGAAGGAGTATGTACTCCAATTCCTCTCGGTTGAAGAAGAACTAGCAACCTATTGAAGCAAAGTGAGCTCTCATTAGAGTTGTTAAATTAAAAAAATTGTAAATCAAACTTCAAATTTGAAAATAATTCCTTTTAAATGATTAAACTTAAAAGTTAAAACCAAATTTAGAGTGGTAAAACTTCAAAACTTACTAGAGATAAAACTTTTGTTGCAAGAACTTGGAGGTGTGGCATCTTGTGGCCATTGAGGTACCACCAAGAGTGAGCATCCTTCCTATATGTTTCATGAAGAGTAGAAGCACTTTGACCACGAGAGGAAACAAAATCAGCAAATTCAGTTGTAATTGCATCTTCCATATCAAGATCAGTGAAGAGTTTAGTAAGAGCTTTACTAAACCCTTCACTGACTTTTGTATCACAGTATGGTGGCACTCCTGTTGGTATAGCAAGGACCTCTTCACTATAATATTTGGGAGTCAAAATGAAGGCAAGAAGATGGAGTGGGGTGGTCCTTTTGTTCCACCACTCAACAAAAATTGGCTGCACCTCTTTAAAGAAGGAATCTTCAAGATCTTGCTCTTTTGCATTTATGATGGATTTCATCTTCTCAAGTATAGAGTCAATGCCATCATAAACCTCCCCCAAGCATGGCTTATCCATGTCATTAAAGCATATCATACTCATGATGGGCTCGGTGAAACTAAGAAGATATTCCACCCAATCCCACTAAGTGTCATCTAGAATCTTTTGTTTTACATTTGTTGCCCTCCCAGTGTTTGATTGCTTCCATATAGACTGTGATTGGCTAATGACCATAGTAGAAAGCGCCTCTCGCGCCTTCAGAAATCTTCTCAAGACAATTGTGTTGGATGCAAATCTAGTCTCAACCACCTATTTGAAAATAAAAATTAAATAATTAAAATCAATCTATATATATAAAGTAAAACATAACATCAAAAAATTGCATTGTTTGAAGTTTGAGTTACCTTCAGTAGCTCTAGTCGCGAGAATGATCGAAAAAATAGCTTGCGACATGAGGTGATTTGTTATGAACATTTGGATCTTTTCAGCTTCAGCATAGACTTGTTTGATTCAATCTATTTTTGTACCCAACTTTTGTAGCATGAGGTTGAGGGAATGCACGGCACATGGTGTCCAAAATATATGTGAGAATCATGTCTCAACTAACATACCAGCAGCTCTATAATTCTTTGCATTGTCCATTATAACTTGGACAACATTTTGAGGACCCACTTCATTAATGCACTGTATAAGGATGTCAGCAATAAATTGTGCATCCTTTACCTACCCCTCATAATCCACAACTTTTAGAAACATTGCCCCTTTAGGGCACACTACAATCACATTAATTAATGGTTTATTTCTTGCATCCTTCCATCCATTGGAAATAATAGACACACATGTTTCTTTCCATGAGGCCTTGATGGGAAATAATGAATCTTCTATATGTTTGACCTCCCTCAACAATAAAGTGCTTTGCACCTTCTCATAACCTGGGCTTGTGTACCCATTTGCAGCTTCATTTATTTTTCTTACCATGTCTTGCCAATAGGGTGATCAAACAACGTTGAAAGATAAACCATGTGCATAGAGGCATCTTGCAATGGTTTGATCAGCAACATCTCTGGCATCATTATTAAATGCCCTCTCCAATGGTCCCTTTGCTCTCTTCAAAATAGCAGCCTCAATTTCATTTCTACTCAAAAAAGGATGTCTTTCTATTACAATATCAAGGCCAACACTATGTGTGTGAGATGAAGTAGGTGGCCTCTGTGAGCCCCTTCCTGTACTCAATGGATGCTCCATTCTATTTTCAACCCTTGCATCTTCTTCCTCATGCTCCTTAATATATTCTACCATTTTAGAAGGTGTTATAGGTATATTATTTTTTCCTGGACATGCTCTAATTCCCTTCCCAAGAATTGCACACAAATGCCCTTTCACCCGACTGTAGGAACTAGTGTACTGCTTATCACACCCAAGGCATATCCAAACATATGTCCCACAACCTGGAATCTACTCTACCATTTCTAAATGCCTCTGTAGCGGTGAAGTCGAGTCAATGTTGAATGAGAGTTTGTCAATGGACAAAACTAGCTACCATGATATTTAGAAACAATCTCTATGTGCAACAAACCTGCAATTTGTTAAGAGAATTTTGAATAAATTAATTAATTAAATAAAAAACTTATTATCTATATTATCTATGTAACATCTAAAATTATAAACCTAAACAATAAACATTATATCTTTTATAGTTTTATTATTTATTCTTGATAATTTAGTCTTTAAGTTTCTCGTGGAAACCCCTACTAAACATCCGAACCAAGTCATAACAAAGCTCCAACAAGGAGTCACTATTAGGCTTGACCATTTTTTCATGTTTCTTGCTTATCACACCCAGGGCATATCCAAACATATGTCCCCCAACCTGGAATCTACTCTACCATTTCTAAATGCCTCTGTAGCAATGAAGTCGAGTCAATGTTGAATGAGAGTTTGTCAATGGACAAAACTAGCTACCATGATATTTAGAAACAATCTCTATGTGCAACAAACCTGCAATTTGTTAAGAGAATTTTGAATAAATTAATTAATTAAATAATAAACTTATTATCTATATTATCTATGTAACATCTAAAATTATAAACCTAAACAGTAAACATTATATCTTTTATAGTTTTTTTATTTATTCTTGATAATTTAGTCTTTAAGTTTCTCGTGGAAACCCCTCCTAAACATCCGAACCAAGTCATAACAAAGCTCCAACAAGGAGTCACTATTAGGCTTGACCATTTTTCATGTTTCAATCACAATCATTTTTGTAATGTTCCCTTTTTCGGACTTAGTGAGCAGAAAGGAGATAATTTAATTAATTAAATAAAGTTGTCTTAAATTGATACTTTTAGGTAACTTGTGTTTAATTAATTATTAAGATGAATATTTCATTAAAGTGACTTTAGCTGGGGACCAAAAATAAAACAATATAAAGTCACTTTTGTGGAGGGAAAATAATTATGAATTATTATTTAAAAGTGACTTTTAAATATATTTTTCCAATGATTTTATTTTAATTAATTTGGAAAGGTGACTTAAGTGATTTAAAAAGGACAAATATTATAAGTCACTTTATAAAAGTGCTTTCTTGATTTATTTTAAGGCGGGAATTAAAAGGTACCTTTGGGAAGGTTCTATGGGGAAATTATAAAAGGTGAATTGGAAGCTCAATTGCATATGCTTGATTCTATTTTCTTGGTGAAAACTTGAAGCTTTCAGTGAGAGCAAACCCTAGGACAAAAACCCTAAAGGAATTGGTTTCGGTGGTGAGACATCTACCCTAGCCAATTGCAGGTGGAATCACACAGGTGCCAAATGATTAAAGATTAAATAATTTATCAGAGATTTGTAGGCAAATAATTAATTTGCATTTGTGGTTCGTACAAATGGTGAAAGAATCAAAAATGCAAGTGTTGTGTGTGCAAGGTGACATTGGATAAGTGCAATGTGTGCAGTAGAAGGTTGAATTTAAAATATTATATTTTTTAATTGGCTGAGTGGTTTCCAGTCGTACTATTTTCATATTTCTTATGGAGGCCGAACAACATCCATAAGCAACAAAAAGGAGCGATTAATATATTAGAAGGCTTTATAGCCTTTTTACTTCCTAGCGCAACCTATTTTGGAGTTTCAAAAATTGCAGCAGCTTCTACCAAGGAAGTATCATCTTATTTGGAGCTGCCATACAAATATTGAGGGGAGCCATACCATTATTTGGATACCATACAGCTATCATAAGGGACTAAAAGTATATGAATCGGCTGATTGGTCCATGAAATATTCCGAGCCAAATTTTTTCGATTTTTTACAATTTCAAATTACAAGCACCCGTTAAGGTTAGATGATAAACCAAAACGTACTGAAGCAACTCTAACCAGTATGTACACCAGGATCCCGATGTGGGCAAGGTGTGAGCATTGGTCAGAGGATCTGAATCAAACTGCTTATGCAAAAAGCAACTCTAACCAAGAATGGCGCCGATGATGGCGAGCATATGGTCAGAGGATCTTCTACTCTAAATACTGAAAGGGAACTCAACGTCAAGTATGTGCTACCCAATCCAATGCGGAGTGAGGGGCGACCATATGACGGAGTGATTACAATAACAATGCTTGAAAGAGAAATGCTGAAAGCTGAAAACACTCAACACCCAGAATGTGCTTGCTAACCCAGAATGGGAGAGTAGCTACCATAGGGCGGAGATTTATCTATTACAACAAGAACTGAAGGAAGAATAAGTATTACAATAACGATGAGCAATAATAAGAACAACTGGTCAGTACTACTGCCAGCTTACAAAGATGTCATTGCCTGCAATATCAAGACTTAAGATGCTCTTTCAAATGATGCATTCAACAAGGAAGCTTCTGCAAAGTATACAATGAAATCTCAACACCAACCAGATAAGGAAGATGCAGATTTCTTAAACTGTCATACAAATCTGCACTTTTTGTCATAAAACCAGCAACCTATGAATTTACTCATATGCTCATAACTCTCTCATTTCTCACCCAAATGATCTCAAATCTGATGCAATAGACCCTCAAAATGATGGCACCTAACTTAGTAATAAGAAATGGCATCTAAAAATGGTTATTAATTACTGACACGAATCCCAATGCACTCTAGAAAGTTCGGCCTTCAAGGAATGACGGATTTGCATTATAAAATCATAAGCTTCGTATTAAAATCTGCAAATATTCATGAAGGGGCGCCCTTACCAATAAGATGCAATGACACAATACCCAGAACGAGATTATTTTTGTTTTCTGATTTACAAATGAAAACACGGATCTGCTGTAGCTTAAAATGCAAAATGCTGAAACCCACTAATATGCAAAACAGATCTAATAATGCACAAGCTGAAACAATGCTCAAAACTAAATGCAAACTCACAAATCTATCTTAAATCACCACTAGTCGCTGTCTTTCAAGCGAGAAGCAATGCCCAAGCTAGGAGGCCTTCATTCCTCGAAGCAATCCCAAAGCCAATCCGGCAGCATAACATTCCTGTAGATAAAAGATACCCAAATGATGATCCAAGTCTTCCTTTTATAATTTCAGGTTGACTTCTCGAAACCCTAAACTCCTCTCAAAGTCAAAAACCCTAATCTCCTCAAAGATGGCGTCCTTTTCCTTCAAGTTGAATATTCACTTTTAAAATAAATTCAATACTTTAATAAATGCGCCCACCTTATATCTTGATTTGACTTTGGATAAAATATAAAATAATCCTTAATGAGGTGCCACCCTCAAAAAGACCACTTTTCAAAACAACATAAAGTCAATAGACTAGGCCAAGGGGTCAACGTTCGAATAAAATATTAAAACGTGACTTTTAATTAAATATATCAACTTATCTCTCCAATTGTGCCCTGAAGCCAATAATGACCAAGTCAACTGACCAAACTGAAGTAGGAAGTCAACCAAGCTGAACCCAACTGAAAAACTGCCAGAAATAGAATTTACTAAAAATAGTAAATTCCTGAAGATGCTCAGAAAGCCGAGATGAACATACCACTGCGAAGCTCTCTGAAAACCCAGAAAGAATCCGCCATTGAATCCACTAACTCTGAGCAAGGACATCCTTAAAAATAGGAAACCCTAATTTTACCTTCCGACTAGCCTTCGGGTTTCCAGAAAAAGGCCAACGGTCACTGGAAAGGTCAGGTTCCAGAAGGGGACATTACAGTCCAGGTCAGCAATGACATTATTATTGTTGTCATTAGATTTATGTTAGAATCATATTGAATGTATTTCTGAGTGTGTGTGTGTGTGCATATAAATCTGCAACAGCAAATAACATGTTTGGGAATAAAATGCATTTAATGTCTAAAAATTCCAGTAGTTTAATATAAAAAAATATTATTGAAATCTGAGCATTGAAGAAATCAGTTAGCAACTGGTTTAATAAAAATTTCTGTGAAAGAACATTGTCTTATACATTCAGAATTAGTTGAAGGTAAACTGTTTAACGAAATGTCCATGCATAATAAACTGTGAAAATTGCAAAATTTTGGTTTTAAAAATTGGCTCAGAATATTACAATTTTTTACACTTTTAACACCATCATGTGTCACAATAAAGTTTTTGTTGTTTTAGGTTTTCAACTTTTAGTCTTCTGAGTTGCTTGCTGCTTGTATTTAGGGTTTTTTAATGAATTTTTAAGAATATGCCTCCCAAGAGCATTGGGAGACACAAATGGGCATCTACAAAAACAGGAGACATCTCTGTACCCATTTCCCATAATAGAGACACATACCAATTAGTATGAAACACATCTCCCTTATGCAAACATCATGTAACGACGCAAAGTCTAACCCTTTTATGCTGAAACTGTTATTTATATTACCATCTAGAAATGGCAATAAACATAGTAACCAAGAAACAGGTACTAGTATGAGAGATAGGGATGATAATTGGCATGTCATTTTTCTGAAATATGGGAGAAGAGTACTTGGACACATCAAATTATTAATTAAAAATATTTAAATACTCAATTTATAGGATAAATTTTTAAAATGCAATGGCTATGTAACTTTAAAAATAGTAAAATCCTTGTCATTTCTGCCACAAAAAAGAGTAAAAAATGTTTGCAAAACCAAACCCAGCACTCACACAAGGTCTGGAAGAGAGCAGTTGCTTATGCGAAAAAGATGGATAATCAAGCATAAACAAAGCATTACATAAAAAAAAATCCCAAGAAAGCATAGTAGCAAAGATAGAAACATTAAACAAGATTAAAACATTTGAAAAAAATCAAAAAATCAGGAGTTTTAGGTTGTGATGAGTAGCAGCTGGTCAGGTTGACGGGCCTGCATAGTTGTGGTATTTGACATGAGCAGAGGAGCACCATTTCTCCTTCCATTCAACCATTTCAGCAGCAAACCAGACTGTAGTTATGGTTAGTTTTGATAGCTTTGTTATGATCGGTTAGTCATGTTGGAATGTCCTGCACAATTTTAAATTATGGAGAATGCTGCTAGAAAATAATAAAGCCATTCAGGAGAAAGAGTTCTGCTCAGTTCTTGTTCTAGGTCTTTTGGTAGATGATAGAGGATAGGCACTTCATCATTCAGCTAGAGAGTGTTCTTCAGATCTGCGTTAGCCTGATTGTAAAATTTTTGTAGCCATTATATACTATATGGCCTCATTGTTAACCATTACATTTCAAGTGAGCTTAACACTTATTGTATGGGAGACATATTTATATACTGGAAATACTTTCAATGAAATAGAATGTGTTTCTTACAGCCATGTTTTATTTCCTGCCATTCATGTGACTTCACTCTCTTCTGGAATCTGTGTTATGAGGATAATTTTTTATGGGAATCTTTCAGATCTGTCAGGAAAGACAAATATCATGTTAGTGCAATTGATCATAGCACCAATCATGGCAAATTGTATGACAATTTGTTAAATTATTTTTTCATTTTTATATTCTGATAATTCTGAGTGTTAGTGAGGCATTCTGAATGTGAATTTTCTTAGGAGCTTTAAATAATCTCATCAGATTTGATGTTATCTTTTCATCTTTTTGCAAATCTGTAAATGCTTTAGATATGGGTATGGAAGCATGCAGGTTAGATTGTAAGATACCTAGTCTGATCACACACAACCAACAGTAGTCTGGGAAATGACAAACGCAGTACTCACACAGTTATGATGATTCTTCCAGATCTAATTGAACTCCAAAACATAAATTTTAATATTGCCAGAAATAATACTGGAAATCAATCTTTAATCCACACAGTAATAAACTATTCTCTGACTGTAGTAATCTACTGAAATCGGTGTGCACAATAACAATGTAAGGCCACCAATACATTCAAATCATACACCACACAATTCTGCAATATTATCTATTAAGTCCAAAGTACACAAACACGGCAAAGATAAACTTGATAGATTCAGTTCTTTAAACAACTGCTAATGGTGTCGTTTGCATCTCACATACACGGGTCTCTGGCTAAGATGATGGCTCCCCGTGCAATTATTCGCTCAGACACCAATTAATTCTGCACGCTGGAAACAAGAGAAATAGATCTCTATCAAACTGTCAGGTATGCACACTTGCCCTAGCTCTGGAGGATCAGTCACCTTTAACAACTGCCTGGAAGTGGTAATGACAGCGCTTGAAAAGACACAGAATACCACAATGACCAATTTGCAGGCACAATGCCACTGAAAAATAATCACCAGAAAAACTCCACGCGGATCGCAATCTGCAGGGCCCCCTTGTCATGACCAATAGAATCTGTCAGAACCCTGGTGGTTCTCTGATTCAAACCCTAATTGTGTTTTGTATTGTTTTTGCAATATTTCGATTTTTTTGTGTTTTTGAAGTTTTCACAGGCAAAAAATGAAAATTGCGATTTCTCTAGGATTACAAATTAAATTCATATAAAATTCATACATGCATAGAAATGTGTGGAAATGGTCCAGAATAGAGAGGCGTATTTCTTATTCCAACTTTTCCAGAGCATTTACAAGGTAAAGGCAACAAAAGAATGCAAATACAAATTATTAATGAAAAAACCTGATGGCGGCTGTAGCTGCATTAATTGCTTGAAGTCAAAGGTACGGCTGAAAGTAGTAGATGAATCTCCAGCTCGAAATTCAATGCCAAACCTCCAATAACCCCTGCGCACTGATGCCAATCAACTGTGACTAAAGAATGGAGACGTCCTTGTACTGTGAAGAATTGTACGACCTGCTGGTACAAACAGGTACGGCCTGCTACAGCAATGAATGATGAAGTACGGCTAAATGGAAAGATGGCTCTCTGGTTCCCAAAAATCACTGCTGAGTCACTAGAACCCTAGGCGCACCCAAGCTAACTGTCAGAGACTGAAGAAGAGAAATGTATCCCTCTGAAAGAATTGTACGGCCTGGAAAGTACAGAAGAAGTACGGCCTGTCTGCTGCAGCAAGTAAAATGGTACGGCCTTCAAGAATATTTGCCCGATCTCCGAATAATATCCTCTAATGAAGTCGCCTCTGTTGCTAGATGAATAAACTCTGTGAAACTCAGTCTGAATAACTCAATAATCTCAAACTGTGATCTCTGGATGAAATCACCAAGTGCCAGCTTCAACTGATATTTCACAGCCTCAGTCTGCCTGATCTTTGAAGAGTTTCCGTTCTCCAGAAACGATCGTCTGCCAGAAACCCTAAGGTTTGCAAACTCCGATGCTCAGAGCAAAAGACAAATTAGAATAATATTTTCATAATGGTTCGATTTGTCTTGACTGCAAAATATATACTCTCTTCAGCTAAATTCGACCCAATGCTCTTTTAATTAATCATTTAAATTAAATGATTAAATTCGTCTTTTTAAGACTTAGGAGAAATCAATTTAATAATTGGCACTTATTTTAATGAATAATAAATATTCATTAAATCAAAAATTAATACTTTATTATAAAGTATAATAAATACTTTATAACAGGCCAAATTAATTAAATAATTTAATATTTCAATAAAGTGACTTTAATATAAAGTCAAATTATTAAATATTTAATAACTCATTAAATACTCCTTATTTCTCCGTCAAATCAACCAACTGCTGAACTGGGTCGACTCTGAGCTGAATAACTGCGCCAGGTGCCCTGCCCGAAATAGCAGCTTCCGCGACCTAACTTTCTAAAAATAGAAAGTTCCTGAAAAAGCTCTCTGGAAGATTCTGCGAAGGCCCAACCTGCCACAACTGCAAACTGGAGCTACCAACCACTGGATAACTGCCTCCGATGATCCTCTGCACACCCTGTCAGCCTACGAGGATCGAAATTATAGGCTAACTCCTCGACAAGCAGTGTCAGCTAAAACGGGGACATGACAGAATCCGCAACCATACAAGTTTGTAGATCATGTCGCGCGAGTTTAGGAGGGAAGTAACCAAGTGCACATGAAGACAATGCGCTTATTAGCTGGTGCCCAGAATTGGATTAAGCACTTTGGTGGAGTATGAGTACGCCCAGGCAAGGAGAGATTATGCAATGCGATCTCTGGGTGACGCAAGACTGGGGAGTTGGCCAGAGCCTGAGGCTCAGCCAATAGCGCCGATGTATATCATTCCCGTGCAAGCCTGGATGGGGCGCAATGTAGGCTCAGATTAAGATCCCGAAACCTGTAAGACAAAATATATTAACTTGAATTTGCTGAAGCAAGATGATGAACGTAATGTCCCCTTTTTAGCTCGTTACCGTTTTCTAGTCGATTAGCCTATTACCTAACCCTCTTAGGCTAATGGAGATGGTTAGAGGGTCCTGTTTGGCAGTTATATAGTTGTTTTCTTCTCCAGAGCATAGTTTGGTTAAGGATTGGCCTTTGCAGAGGATTTGGGACTCAAATATGCACACTTACTATTTATAGTAAGTCACCTAATCAGCAAAGTCCAGTGTTACTATTTATGCTAAGGCACTTGGACGTGTCATGGATGCAATGTTGATCCCCAGGGTTTAATTGCTACGATGAATTAATGATTATTAAAGGAGTAATTATCATTAAAGTGACTTTTAATGATAATTAAATATTATAAAAGCATGTTATAAAGTTTATAATTGCACTTTATGTCCAATGGGGCCATGGGACTTTAAAAGTTCATTAATGAGTCTTATTAATTGGGCGCCCATTTTGAGGAGATATTTAATAAAGTCAAAAGTGCACATTTATTATATTTAAATGAATTAAAAAGTGCCTTTTGGGGATTGACCTCTTCATGGGAGGCTATATAAAGCCATCAAAAGCAAATATTCAATTCATTCAATCATTATATACATATGCTTTTTGGTGAGTTTGCCGTGAGAAGAAGAAGAATGAGGGTTTCTGCAATTCTGGTCATTGAGAACGTTGTCCCTCTTTGATTTTTGCGTTCCTAAGGTGGTGAAAGATCTTCTGAAGGATTGCTTAACTGTTGGCTTCATCCAAAGGTCAAGTTTGAGCTTATTGGAGAAGTTTTGGTGAAGATTAGAACGGTTTCATTGTTAAAAATCTCAGAACTTACATTGCTGTGAGATTTTATTAATTACACCAGCTAGCTAGCCATACTTCTGCATTCTACAGGCCCCAATCATTAGTTTCAGCCAGCCGTTATGCACTTTCAGACTGGACATAGTCATCACTAGGCAAAACGCCTAGATTTGAGAGCTGATTTCATCCTCTTTAGAGGCGTCTATGCCATTAAAGCTAGGAGCTGTGCGCTAGGCATGGGAGAAGTTAATTTCAGGGACAGATCGATTGCAATAAGGCTGCAGCTAAAGCAGAAAAATCATTTCCAGATTTGTATGTGCATGGTCAAGTTCCTGGTATGCTCATTATGTAAATTCAATGAAGAAATTCAATATCAAATAAAGCTATTAATTTTCAGCTTAGTAGCATTGTGCATTTGCATTTTATTTGTATATCTCTCTATTCCCTGTATTTGCATTACCAGGCATCATCATTGGAAAATACAAAAAAACAAATATCATTCAAAAACCAAACAAAGATACATCAGTTGAACTTAAAAGTTTGAGGCAAGGACAGGAGGGTTCTTACAATGAAGAATCACAGTTGCAAGGAAGGGGTAGCGTTCAACCTTGCACGAATTCTCAAAGGGTTTCGTCTCAAAGAAATTCCATAGACTTCCGTCCAACCATGATTCGATGCCTTCCATGAAGAAATGAGCTAGTATAAATATCAACTAGCAGCGCCTCCTCAAATGAGTCGGACACAGGAAAAAATAGGATTTAAATGTTATTTCTTAATAATTTAAATATATTTTAATATTAAATATTATTTAAAATTCATAATAGTATTAAAAAACACTATTCCTGCCCAAAAGTGTTTAGGACCTTTTTAAAATTCGGGGACATGACATAGGATTATATCTCTTTATCTAAATAAGTTGTTGGTGTTTAAATTCGCACCTCTGGTATGCGTATTTGAAACGGACAGCTATGCACAGATGAACTGCTCTTCAAATTAGGAGGGGAAGCTCCCTCTTGCTGATGGTGTTTGAAAGAAAGTAAACTAAAACTAAGTTGCCTATCTTTTTGATCAGCTTAGAGCACAAGGTTTATCAAACACAAATGCCGCAGCTGAGATTTTCTGATTTAAAAAGTTCAACTACGACTAACTTAAACTAAAGACGTTTCTATCTTCTCAAGTAATATGCAGAGTGAGAGAAGCTAAAAATTAACAAGGTAGATTTATGACAAAATACTTTAACAAACTCTTTCCCAACAAACATCTATACACTTCAATGCAAGTTGAAATCAACATCATAAAAGTAGAACATAGATAACGGAAATCTGAGATTTTGGACCAAGGCAAAGGAGGCTCATGATTTTATTCCTCAAATTTTTGGAACAAGTTTCACTTCTAACATGCCTGGAACAAGAAATTGCAGCTAAAGAGGCTTGCAATCTTGCTCTTACACAATAGAAACAGCAATCACACTAACTCCTTGTTGGCTAAAGAGGCTCAACAATTTGCTTATCACAACACAATTGAACAATACTTGAGTAACAAATAGAAGGCACAATAGGCTCAGCGTTTTGTTCTCACTAGCACGGTTAAGAAAAACTAATGAGCAAAGGCTCTTATTTATAGATGAGCAGAGGAGTAGGGAACCCTAAAATCTCCTTGCTTTCACAATCTAGGGCTTGCTCAGCAAGCAAGCTTTATTACTAAATCTAGAAAGAAGATAACAATTAAAACCCTAGAAAGCAGAAAAAACGGGAAACGCCAACTATTACATTTTATCTTCTTTCTCTTCTCAAAGAATGGATAAGAATTTTTCCAAGAATAGAAAGAAAGCGGGAAAGAAAGCTTCTAGAAGAAAGCTGCTTTAAAGCTCGATCACATCCGCTAGGAAGTTTGAAATGGTGTCCCGGTTCGGTGCATCTATGCCATCAACAACAAAACACCGTTTTTCTAGAATATCTTCACCATCTGCAACAGATCTCAGGAAATCTTCAACTTCATTGACTGCCTTTTAAAACTTTGCTGACATCATGGATGTGTGACTTGGCAGAGTCTTATGTTTTCTTTCATTCACTTCAGTACAATCTTCTTGTTGTATTTTGCCTTATGCATCTCCCATATTCTTTCACATTCACCCTTTGAATCAATGACGCTTTCAGGCCATGGGGGAATGGAAAAGCACTTCTCGATCATATCAAGTTTCAGACTGCAAATCAATTTGCCGTCAACTGACGGAATCTCTGTCGTAGCCGGGTTGTAATGCTTGATGCAAGCGATTACGAACTCAAGACTCTAAACTAAAATAGGAATTGACGCTGCTGCGAGGAGTCCAGACTGTCCCAGGTTTCTGATTGAGGTGTTGCCTGCTCTCTCCAAAGCGTTTAGATCAAACACCGGCTTAACATGATGCAAGTCTGTCTCAGTTGTTTTGATGTAGTCGTATAAAGAGCTGATTCGGACTTGAAAACATTGGGAGTGTACTCCATTTTGGAAAACTTGAAAAATGACTGTAAACTCGCCCTAGTTCTGACAAGTTTTGAGCAATTTCTATTTTTAGAATGCTGATTTTCTCGCTCCAACAGACAAAATTTTGAAAAAAATTCTGAGATATGGGTTTTGCTCAGAATTTCGTGGCAAGACAACCCAGATCGTCCGTTTTTGAAAATTTTAACTTTTTACTGAAAAAGCAGCAAATCCTAATTTCTTCAAATTTTCCCGAAAAAAGCTGACATCTGGGTGTTGTTCAGAATATGAATAGAAATGGACCCAGATGATTGGATTTGCAAAACACTGACGATTGATCGAAAAAGCAGCCAACCCTAGAATTTGAACTTTCTTGAAAAAAAAAACTGCGATATGGGTTTTCTTTAGAAGACTGATTAGAAAGGACCCAGATGGTTGAAATCTGAATGCACTGAGGTTTTCACTGACATGCAAAATAAAAGCACTTGCTGCACCTTGATGAAGTTCTTGAAAATTTCTTTAGAAGATTGAAGTAAAAAGACCCAGATGATTGAAAGTTTGAAAACCATGGCCTTCTGATTAAAAAATTCGATCTTCTGGATGACAAAACTTGAAAAAGCAAGGGTTTATGCTTGCTGATCTGAAAAATCTAATGAAAAACCAGCAAGAATGAATTCTTGAATGATAAAAATTCTTCAAATTTGCTGCTCCAACTTTCTCGTCAGACTGTCACCTGCAGAAATAATGAAAATTACATGAAAGAATGATGTTAAATAGACTTAGGGTTTGTTTTTGCTTTGCTTTCTTTTGTTTTTATTTCAAAAACCCTAAATCCTCAGTTCAATGAACCTGGATGCCATCCTTCTTCACCTGTAATTTTGATTCTTTTGAAAATCTCAAAAACAAGAAAATTTTCTAAGGCATGAGAAGTTGGGCACCCTTCTTCACCAGGGGCGCTCACTTCCTCCAGTGTTAGCCAAATTTCTGGCATTTTCAACTTTTCACCATTTTGACCCCCTACTTCGCCCCTCATTTCTCGTTTGCAGATTGATCCTACAGGCGAGCTGAGGGTTTCACGGCAGAGCTTGACTGATTCTGAGAAGGATGTTCTGGAGGAGTCTCTGGCTAAAAACTTGATATCGACCTTCGAATTCATGGGAGCCTTTTCCTTCCAGGGGCTCCGAACTTTCAGAAGTGTTTGCCATTTTTCTGATCTTCAATTTCTTCATTAGCACTTCTTCTACAGATGATTTCATTGAATCTGGTGTTCCAAGCGTCGGATCGACTGACGGTTGTGCTCATCGCAAAGCTGACGAAGAATGAGAAGGGGTCTTCTGGAAGAGATTTTGTTGGAAAGTGAAATTTGACCCCTCAAAAGTTTGGGCGCCCTTCTTGACTGGGGGTGCCCATTTCATCCATACTTAGTCAAATTTTCACTTTTCTGTTGCTTGCTTCTGAATCTTCATTCTTAACCTTCGTCGGACCCTCTGTTCAATGCTTCAGATCTGGCGACTGCGACCTCCGATAGGCGTGCTGAGTATCTCGTTTGAAAGTTGGATCAACCATGAAGAGATCATATTAGACACTCATCTGCAAATTCATCTGATAGACCCCTTGAAAGCTTTGGGCGCCCTTCTTCACCAGGGGCGCCCATTTTTACCAGACTTAGCCATTTTATCTGTTTTTTTACTTCGAGTTTGAAATCTTCATTCTGTACCTTCGTCTTCGATCTAAATTTGCCGAAAGATGGCCAGTCGGATGATCTGACGAAGACAGGCACATCGAAGCTGATTGAAATCTGAAGAGACTGAGCATATTTTCAAACCCTAAGAGCGAGATAAGAGGCCTCAAAAAGCTAGGCGCCCTTCTTCACCAGGGGCGTCCAAAATCTCAACACTTAGTCAAATTTTGATATTTTTCAACTTTCCTCATTCTGACTTCAGTTTGGATACCCCTGTTCAACGCTGAATTATGGATGACTGAGTAATCTGATAACTGCACCGCTGAATTCGTTGCGAAGCTAACAGAGAACTGAACAACATTGACTAGAGGCGCAAACCCTAACTTCAACATCTGATGCCCTAAAAAGATGGGTGCCCTTCTTCACCTGGGGCGCCCAAACTTGCCAGTGTTAGAAAATTTTCATCAATTTTAAATTTTTTTTCTCGTTCTTCGTGACAGCTTCATGAATCCACCTTATGTTGAATGTTCGAGTGTTGAGTCTGACACCTGGCAATCGAATGACCTCCATTGATGACCTCGGAACTCCAGATATGTTTCTGAAAAAGCAGAATAGACCCACTAGGGCAAAACTGATCTTTTTGAGATTCTGACTGCACCAGTCTGATGTGGACATAATTTGAGCCAATCAAAATCAGTTTGGACCCTAGCGGACCACCTTTCTATTTTTAGAAAATTTTGCCAGTATCCGTTTCAAAAGAAACCCAAAAAACATTACTATTTTAAGAAAAATTTTAAAAATAGCAGTTTTCCTAAAATTTAGGGATGAAAAACTAAGATCTGGGTTATGTGGATTTAGCTATTTATAGCAGACCCAAATCATCAAATTTTGAAAATTTTACGTTTTAACCCCTCATGCAAAGCGCGCACACCCAAATTTTGACCTTTTTGATTGTTTTAACAAGACTTTTACTCATTTCTTCAAAATGTCTAAGTGTAACAAAAAATTTAATTTTGGGGTACAACATTGGCTCTGTTTGGGGACCATGGCGGATACTTACGGAATAGGAGAACCATAGAATCTCTGGAGTTTTGAGCTTAGACCAGTGCCTTGTCCATTGGGTATCGGAGTCAACATCATTCCTAATCACCTATTTGCAAGACTTTCCTAAGTCACCTATTACCAGACTTCCTAATATTCACCTAATAGTTGGACTTTCCTACAAATCACCTAAAACAAGACTCTTAATCACCTATTACACAACAGGACTGTTACGAAAAGGGGAAACACAACATCACGATCACATCACGGAAAGGGGAAACACATTACGAAAAACAAAGAAAAATTATTTACAAAGATTGTTCTTGAGATAACTTACTCCACCCCCGAGGGGACGATGTGCTTCAGGTACTGCCCGCTGTGTGGTAGAGGGAGGAGACTTCCATCAAAGCGCGAGAGAATATAGGTGTTCTCTCCTGCGAACTCGTGAATTCTGAAAGGTCCTAGCCACAAGGAATCAAATTTTCCGTGCATTCCCTTAGGCTCGTGTCTCTTATCCCATAGAAGGACTTGATCTCCAACCTCGAAATCTCGTTAGGGAGCTTTCTTGTCAAAAAAAATTTCACCCGCTCCTGGTGCTGAGTGATTCTATCTACTACCTCTTCCCTTTCTTCTTGAAGCTTAGTTAGGTACATGATACGTTTCTGAATAGGATCTGTGAATTCACCATCTTCTACTGCGGTTGCCAACTGCAAGGCGGACAACTCCAATGTGATAGGTATCATTGCTTCTGTACCATATAGGAGGATAAAGGGTGAGGTACCAATGGCTCTCTTCGGAGTAATTATGTTGGCCCAGAGGGCGTCATAAAGCTTCTTATGCCAAGTTTGCTAACTGGAATCAACCAACTTGCGGATGATTGTGACAATGTTCTTGTTTGATGATTCAGCTTGTCCATTACCCTGCGGGTAATAATTTGATGAATGAGATAAAGTGATGTTGTGATCAAAACAGAACTCCATTAGCTCCTCTTATGAGAAACATGTTGCATTATTTGTCACAATTTTGCGAGGCACCCCGAAGCATGTAGCAATGTTTTCCTTCAAGAACACACACACGACCTCGGACGTAGCTCGCTTGGTGGGAATGGCCTCAACCCATTTAGTGAAATAATCAGTGGCTGAAAGGACATAAATATGCCCCTTGCTGGAACGTGGGTTGATAGGACCAATAAAATTTAAACCCCATTGCTGAAATGGAGCGTCTATAACAACTGGCCTGAGAGGAGCAACTGCCAACTTCGTTTTGCCAACAAACTGCTAACACAATTGACATTTATGCACCCATTCATATGCATCGCGGAACATGGTCGGCCAAAAGAACGATGCCCGCAAGATTTTGAAAGCTATCACCTTTGAAGAAAAGTGACCACCGCATGCTTGATTATGGAAGGCTTCCAGCAAGCGCCATTGTTGATCTTTGGTAACACACAACAAAAATGTTCCGTCAAGTCCCCGCTTGTACAGGACATTGCTGATGATTACATAATTTTGCGCTTTTAGCTTTAGTGTTCTCTTCTGTTGCTTGTTCAGGTGATTCGGACAATCACCATATAGGTAATACCATATCTCAGTAAACCATTCTCCTAAAGATTCTATCAGTAAGACCATGGGAAGATCTTCCTTAACCTCAGGTTCAATCTCAGGTATTCCTTTAGCTTGAATCTTCTTATCACCATCTTCTGCTATCAACTGACAAAGACCTCTCTCGCGAACAAGTTTGGTCGGCTTGATCTCCAAGTCATACTCTTGTACTTTCGCGACCCAGTTTCCTCTCTTGGAACCCATCTCTTGTTGAGTTAGCACGCTTTTCACTGCTGGATCTGTGACATACACAATGGTGTGAGTATTCAAGATATAAAATCTGAAATTCTTTACAACTCGGACCACTGCATAAGCATTCTTTTCAATCTGAGAGTATCTTGATTCGCTGTCTTTGAAACTAGCGCTCATGAAAGTCATTGGAGATTCAGTTTCTTCATTTAACTTTTGCGTCAGAATGGCAGATAGAGTATATTCTGATGCGTAACAATAAAGGATAAACTCTTTTTCAAAATCAAGACGAACTAGTACGGGAGCTCGGCTGATGGCTTCTTTGATTGTTGCGAACGCCCTTTTTCCTTCTTCCATCCACTTGAAAACTGTCTTTTTCTTCATCATAGCAGATATATCTTTAGTCAACTCAGAAAAATCTAGTACAAATCTTCGTATGAAATTTACTTTACCAAAGAAAGAGTGTATCCCTGTTCTACTTGTTGGAAGAGACAAACTTCTGATAGCTTCAACCCGACTTGGGTCAATTCGAGTTCCCTCCTTGGAGACGATGTGACCAAGCAACTTGCCTTCCGTCACTACGAAGATAGACTTTTTGGGATTCAGCGATATTTTGTAGTATCTGCATCTCTCGAAGACTTTTCCCAGATGTGAAAAGTGATCTCCTCGTGTCTTCGAGAAAACTATGAGGTCGTCTAGATAGACAACAATTACTTTATTTCTCAAGTCTCCAAATGCCAAATCCATGGCTCTCTGAAATGTAGCACCAGCGTTGATGAGGCCGAAGGGCATTCTTTCATATGCAAATGTACCCCATGGGGTTGTGAATGTTGTCTTGAACTGATCTTCTTCAACTACTGCAATTTGATTATAACCAGAAAAACCATCCAATAAGGACAGCATCTCTGAACTGGTAACTGTCTGCAAGGTGTGCTCCATGATCGGCAAAGGATGATTATCCTTGAGCGATGATTGATTTAAGTTCCTGAAATCCACGCAAATTCTGATTTCTCCATTCTTCTTGCACACAAGAATTATATTAGATACCCGGGTGGAATGATGAATCGGAAAAATGATCTTTGCATTCACCATCTTCTGGATTTCCGCGTAGATGGTATCTTGAATTAGCGGATTATAGTGTCTTTGCTTTTGCCTAAAGGGCTTTGCTTCAGGTTTAAGAGGAATTGTGTGAGACAATTCTCTTGGTGTAAAAACTTTCAAATCTTCATATGACCAGGCGAAAACATCTCGGTATTGCTTGAACAAAGAGATGAAACTCTCACTTTCCTCTGCAGTACAGCACGTACCCAGATTAACAAGCCTAGGTTGGTCAACTGTTCCGATATTCACTTGTTGAGATTTAGCTGAGGTTCTTTCGCTTGAATTTCTCTGATCTTGTATATATCTGTCGTGCCTGTCAAAAATATTCTCCAAGGAAACCAAGCCCTTGGGAATCTTATTCCCTTTCAACTGGATTATGCTTGTATCCAGTTCTTCAGGACTTTCTTTATCTTCAGCAACCTTTGGCACATCGGACGCTTCTGTTACTGCTTCTCTATGAGTGAATTAACTGCCCTCAAAGAACAATTCTTTGAAATTATCTCCCATAACAAGAAACTCCTTAATGTGTTCATCGTTGTTAAAGACTTGCCAATTATCACAGTTGTCAGGTACAGCTGGCCTGTATATTAACTCAATGGCGTCAGAATGTGGCATGAAAAGTGAAGCTGACAAAGCGAGGGCATCTGCTCTGCTATTTTCTAGATGTGGAATGTGCTTGATATCAAAAGCTTCGAACCAATCTATTGCATTCCACACCCTATTTCTATAGTGTCGAAGACGATCTGCTTTCACTTTGAATTGATCTCTAACTTGCTTCACAACGAGCTCTGCATCACCTTCGACTATGAGATTTTTAATACCCATATCCTTTGCATTTCTGAGACCTAATAAAAGCGCCTCATATTCCGCCGTGTTATTTGTACATTCAAATTACAAGCGGTATGCAAAGGGATACAATCGTCCTTCAGGAGAAATTATCACAACTCCCGCTCCCGAACCAGCAGTGGAACAACTACCATCGAACTGCAAAGTCCACAGCTCAGGACTATCTGCTGATTTGTCTGCGGTACATGCAATCTCTTGACTTTCTTTAGGAATCTCTGACAGCATGGCGTAAGTACCAAGCCATGTTTCTTCATATAGAACTTGAGCTTGAGGATCTTGAGACTTCACGACCGCAAATCGAGATTTGGGCTCTGGTTCCAACTTGAAAGTTCCATTCTTTAATGGAATGTTTGCAGAAGACCAATCCATCTGAATCTCTCCACCGAGGTCCTTGCAAAAGCTTCTGGTTAGTAACATCCCGTAG
Organism: Sequoia sempervirens; assembly: GCA_007258455.2. Lineage (NCBI taxonomy): Eukaryota > Viridiplantae > Streptophyta > Pinopsida > Cupressales > Cupressaceae > Sequoia > Sequoia sempervirens. The sequence continues at coordinate 127,802,110 of VDFB02353493.1, forward strand.
CTAGCTGGAATATCAGCTACCAGGATAGTCATCATGATTTTCTTTTCAAGACAAGCCGCCAACCTTACTTGAGCATCTTTTAATTGTCCGACTAGCGGCACCGACTTGGATTCCAATGAGAAACATTTGTCCCTTGTCTTGGTGCACGAAAGTCCTAGAGCGTTCATCACTTGTAGAGGCATGACGTTGTCTGAAGCTCCGGAATCAATGATACAATTGCTCAATTTATAACCCCCTATATACAGAGAAATATAGAAGGGCTTAGGCTTGTCCTCTGCCGGAACGGATGATTCGAGCAATGTGGGCTGCTTGGCAGGTCCTTTCTTCACGAATTTGAGAAGTCGGTCCACTTGCTCTGGATGATCTTGGAGATACTCTAACTGAGAAATCTGCACTTTGTTCTTCATCAAAGAATCTACATTATCAAAATTTGCAAAAGATGAGTCTCCAGCAACTACTTTCACATTCTCTTGAGAAGGCTTGACATTAGAAGTAGAAGCTACTTCTTTTCCTTTTTCTTTGTCTTTTGATACGTTCAGTCTCTCTTCTTCTTCTTCTCTTTGTGCCTTCACATGTTGAGCTCTGGTGAACACAGGAGTGGTGTGATTCTCAAGATTTACTGCGAGAGAATACTGATGAACATCTTCTTCTTGATCTTAAAAATCGGGTTCACTTTCAATGTAACCCATTGCGGAGTTGCCATCGAAGTTGTCCGATTGAGGTAGAACAACATTCGAACTTGGAGTTGGTACGAAACTTGGTGCAGGTGCAGCTTCAGCATATCCCATTATCTCGTTCATTCTGACATTTTCGGGGCAAGTGGTACCGGTATGTTCGGTGGAATCATGAAAAGAGCAAAACACAGCATTTTGTGTATTGTCAGCAGCTTGCCTTGGTGGAGGTGGCCCTCGTGGCCTGTAATTGTTGTAAGGCTGAAAGTTATTTCTCCTCGGCTGGTACGGCTGCTGAGGCTGATAAGGCTGCTATGGTGCTTGGTACGGCTGTGGTGCAGGTAAGGCAGGTGGTGGTGCAACTTGAGCAAGAGGCGTAGGCTGGAGTGTCAATTGCCTCTTGAGAATAGTCACTTCATTAGCAACCCTTTGTAGCAATGGATCGGCAGAACTCTGAACCAAAGGCCTAATAGCATCTCCTTTGATCTTTCCTAAAGAGATCATGTTGTCTTCAATTTCTATAGCACCTTGTTGTGCGTCTTCCAATTCTATCTCATTAGTTGATCTCAAGATAAAGGCTATCTCTGATGGAAGTGCATTGATAAAACTGCTTAACAGGATCTCAGGCGATGGATTGAGTGTGTACGAGAGACGAGTGACTAGGCAGTTAAACCTTGCCACAAACTCCCTCATTGGTTCATTGTCCTCCTTCTTTGAATTTGAGAGTTGAGCAAACAATTGGTGGTTGTCTTCAGCTGGCTTGAACCTTGCAAAAAAAATTTCAGTCATTGTATTCCAGTTGGTGATGCAACCCGGCTCCAAGTGATTGAACCATTCGGCAGCAGCTCCCACGAGAGTCTCAACAAAGAGATGTACAGCAATATCTTCATGAGTTACATGCAAAACAGCGCAAGCCGTTGAAAAGGCTGAAAGATGATCATTAGGATATTGACTTCCATCACCTTGGAACCATGGAAAGTGCTTTCTAGACCCCTTAGGCAATTCATGATTTGCTCCTAGGGCCAAAGGTCCGATATTATCACCCCAAGGCAGTGGGGGACCTCTTCTCCGATTACGGTTATGTTCATTGTGGCCATTGTTGTTATTGTCACCCATTGCTTCGGGTTCTTCTTCCTCAAACACAGGTATGGCGTTGAACTCAAGAAATTCGCTGGATGTTTCAGGAACTGTGTTGGACGATTCAGGTATTGTGTTGGATGATTCTCCAACTTCTATAGGATGTGTGCGGAGAGGATCGAATTCTTCTTGGAAAAGCGGATTTGTTCTTGTTCTCCTCCTTGTATAGACTATGTACACCAGGGTTGCCTAGTCCCACGTGGGTGGTGGCAAGACGGGCCTTCCGGCTGCAATATCAGCTTTCTCTTCTTCCTTGTCTACAATAACAGTAGCGTTTCTCCACTGAGCAGGGGTCTCCTTATTCTCAAAGATGAAACTCCTTAGGCTGTTGATGATGTCTACTTGCTCTCCTTCAATTATCTGGAAATTCAGCTGGATAACTGGAGGTGTAAGATCAGGTTGTTGAAATGGAGCAGTAGGATGCCAGAGAGTCATACCCGTGACATAAAGCCTAAAATTTCTTTGTTGTTTAATGCCTCGTGCCCCACGGTGGGCGCTAGAAAAATGTTGGCGTTTAAATTCGCACCTTTGGTATGCGTATTTGAAACGGACAGCTATGCACAGATAAACTGCTCTTCAAATTAGGAGGGGAAGCTCCCTCTTGCTAATGGTGTTTGAAAGAAAGTAAACTAAAACTAAGTTGCCTATCTTTTTGATCAGCTTAGAGCACAAGGTTTATCAAACACAAACGCCACAGCTGAGATTTTCTGATTTAAAAAGTTCAACTACGACTAACTTAAACTAAAGACGTTTCTATCTTCTCAAGTAATATGCAGAGCGAGAGAAGCTAAAAATTAACAAGGTAGATTTATGACAAAATACTTTAACAAACTCTTTCCCAACAAACATCTACACACTTCAATGCAAGTTGAAATCAACATCATAAAAGTAGAACATAGATAACGGAAATCTGTGATTTTCGACCAAGGCAAAGGAGGCTCATGATTTTATTACTCAAATTTCTGGAACAAGATTCACTTCTAACATGCCTGGAACAAGAAATTGCAACTAAAGAGGCTTGCAATCTTGCTCTTACACAATAGAAACAGCAATCACACTAACTCCTTGTTGGCTAAAGAGGCTCAACAATTTGCTTATCACAACACAATTGAACAATACTTGAGTAACAAATAGAAGGCACAATAGGCTCAGCGTTTTGTTCTCACTAGCACGGTTAAGAAAAACTAATGAGCAAAGGCTCTTATTTATAGATGAGCAGAGGAGTAGGGAACCCTAAAATCTCCTTGCTTTCACAATCTAGGGCTTGCTCAACAAGCAAGCTTTATTACTAAATCTAGAAAGAAGATAACAACTAAAACCCTAGAAAGCAGAAAAAGCGGGAAACGCCAACTATTACATTTTATCTTCTTTCTCTTCTCAAAGAATGGATAAGAATTTTTCCAAGAATAGAAAGAAAGCGGGAAAGAAAGCTTCTAGAAGAAAGTTGCTTTAAAGCTCGATCACATCCGCTAGGAAGTTTGAAATGGTGTCCCGGTTCGGTGCATCTATGCCATCAACAGCAAAACACCGCTTTTCTAGAATATCTTCACCATCTACAATAGATCTCAAGAAATCTTCAACTTCATTGACTGCCTTTTCAAACTTTGCTGACATCATGGAAGTGTGACTTGGCAGAGTCTTATGTTTTTCTTTCATTCACTTCAGTACAATCTTCTTGTTGTATTTTGCCTTATGCATCTCCCATATTCTTTCACATTCACCCTTTGAAACAATGACGCTTTCAGGCCATGGGGGAATGGAAAAGCACTTCTCGATCATATCAGGCTTCAGACTGCAAATCAATTTGCCGTCAACTGACAGAATCTATGTGATAGCCGGGTTGTAATGCTTGATGCAAGCGATTACGAACTCAAGACTCTAAACTAAAATAGGAATTGACGCTGCTGCGAAGAGTCCAGAGTGTCCCAGGTTTCTGATTGAGGTGTTGCCTGCTCTCTCCAAAGCGTGTAAATCGAACACCGGCTTGACATGATGCAAGTCTGTCTCAGCTGTTTTGATGTAGTCGTATAAAGAGCTGATTCGGACTTGAAAACATTGGGAGTGTACTCCATTTTGGAAAACTTGAAGAATGACTGTAAACTCGCCCTAGTTCTGACAAGTTTTGAGCAATTTCTATTTTTAGAATGCTGATTTTCTCGCTCCAACAGACAAAATTATGAAAAAAAATTCTGAGATATGGGTTTTGCTCAGAATTTTGTGGCAAGACAACCCAGATCGTCCGTTTTTGAAAATTTTGACTTTTTACTGAAAAAGCAGCAAATCCTAATTTCTTCAAATTTTCCCGAAAAAAGATGACATCTGGGTTTTGTTCAGAATATGAATAGAAATGGACCCAGATGATTGGATTTGCAAAACACTGACGATTGATCGAAAAAACAGCCAACCCTAGAATTTGAACTTTCTTGAAAAAAAAAAACTGCGATATGGGTTTTCTTTAGAAGACTGATTGGAAAGGACCCAGATGGTTGAAATCTGAATGCACTGAGGTTTTCACTGACATGCAAAATAAAAGCACTTGCTGCACCTTGATGAAGTTCTTGAAAATTTCTTTAGAAGATTCAAGTAAAAAGACCCAGATGATTGAAAGTTTGAAAACCTTGGCCTTCTGCTTGAAAAATTCGATCTTCTGGATGACAAAACTTGAAAAAGCAAGGGTTTATGCTTGCTGATCTGAAAAATCTGATGAAAAACAAACAAGAATGAATTCTTGAATGATAAAAATTCTTCAAATTTGCTGCTCCAACTTTCTCCTCTGACTGTGTTGGCGTTTAAATTCGCACCTCTGGAATGCGTATTTGAAACGGACAGCTATGCACAGATAAACTGCTCTTTAAATTAGGCGGGGAAGCTCCCTCTTGCTGATGGTATTCAAGAAAGTAAACTAAAAACTAAGTTGCCTATCTTTTTGATCAGCTAGAGCACAAGGTTTATAAAACACAAACGTCGCAGCTGAGATAATTTGAGTTAAGAATTTCAACTCCAACTAACTTAAGTTAAAGACATTTCTAATTTCTCAAGTAATACGCAGAGCAAGAGAAATTAGAAATGGACAAGGATGATTCTCTGACAAAGTACTTCAATAAACTATTTTCCAACAAACATCTACACACTTCAATGTAAGCTGAAATCGAGATCATAAAAGCATAACATAAATAACGGAAATCTGAGATTTTGGACCAAGGCAAAGGAGGCTCATGATTTTATTACTCAAATCTCTGGAACAAAGCTCACTTCTAACATGCCTTGAACAAGAAATTGCAGCTAAAGAGGCTTGCAAACTTATTCTTAACACAATAGAAACAGCAATCACACTAACTCCTTGTTGGCTAAAGAGGCTCAACAATTTGCTTATCACAACGCAATTGAACAATACATGAGCAACAAATAGAAGGCACAATAGGCTCAACGTTTTGTTCTCACTAGCATGGTTACCACTAAGTGAACTGAAACTGAATAACAATTTGCTGCAATTCAGGCTCGCAATTTGCTATGACAATAACCGTTAAAGAAAACTAATGAGCAAAGGCTCTTATTTATAGGCAAGCAGAGGAGTAGGGAACCCTAAAATCTCCTTGCTTTCACAATCTAGGGCTTGCTCAGCAAGCAAGCTTTATTACTAAATCTAGAAAGAAGATAACATCTAACACCTAAGAAAGCGAGAAAAGCAGGAAATGCCAACTATTACAATTATCTTCTTTCTCTTCTTCAAAGAATGGATAAGAATCGTTCCAAGAATAGAAAGAAAGCAGAATGAAAGCTTCTATATGAAAGCCGCTTTAAATCTCAATCATATCGGCTAAAAAGCAGGAAACTGGGTCCTGGTCAGGTGCATTGATACTATCTAAGGCAATATTCCGATTCTCCAAGATCTCCTCGCCTACTATGATCAAACTTAGAGAACCCTTCACTTCTTCAACTGCTTTATGAGTTCTATCATCGCTGCCTGAGAAGATGACTCACTAATTGATAACTTGGCGGCTTTGCAACTTTATGCTTCTAACACTTCGCTTGATTTCCAACAAAAGAGTATTGCACAATTATTTTCTGATACCTTTCCTTTTTCTCATATCACACCTTCTCTCGTTCTTCAGCTAAGATGATGAAGTTTTGACATAGTGCTGATTCGGTCTTAAACTCGAGGGGAGTGTACTCCATATTGAAAACTTTGAAGAATGACTATAAACTCACCTATGTTCAAACAAGTCTTGAGCAACTTTCTATTTTAGGAATGCTGGTTTTTCGTCTTCAAACAAACAAATTTTTGGAATTTTTTCTGAGATATGGGTTTTGCTCAAAACTTCGTTGCAAGACAACCCAGATCGTCCGTTTTTGAAAATCTTGAATTTTGACTGAAAAAGCAGCAAACCCTAATTTCTTCAATTTGTCACCGAAAAAGCTGGCACCTGGGTTTTGTTCAGAATACAATTTGGAATGAACACAGTTGATCAGATATGAAAAACACTAATGGCTGATCGAAAAAGCAGCCAACCCTAGAATTTGAATTTTTTTTGAAAAAACTGTGATATGGGTTTTCTTCATAAGACTGTTTTGAGAGGACCCAGATGATCAAAATTTGCAAACTCTGAAGATTTCACTATCATGCAAGGAAAAAGCAGCTGCTGCAACTTAATGAAAATTTCTTGAAAGATTCTTCAGAAGAACGAGTTGAGCAGACCCAGAAGGCTGAAAATTGAAATCTTTGATCTTCTCCTTCAAAAATTTGATCTTTTGGATGAAAAAGCATGAAAAAACAAGATATTATGTTGCTGGTCTGAAAATTATTTATGAAAATCAGCAACCTTGGGCTCTTGAATCTTGAAATAAAACCTCAAAGTTGGTGCTCCACTTTTCTTCTTTGAATGCCTCCTGCAAAAATGATGAAAACTGAATGGAAGAGATGTCTTAAATAGATTTAGGGCTTGAAATAGTTTTGCTTTCTTTTGTTTTAATTCATGCAAACCCTAAAACCTTCTCATGCAACGAACTTGGACATTCACTTCAACTTGCAATTTTGAATCTTTTGAAAACTTTGAAAATTTCACTAAGGCTTTGTAAGTTGGGCGCCTTTCTTGACTAGAGGCGCCCATTTTCTCCAGAGTTAGCCACTTTTTGAGAATTTTCAACTTTTCTTTCATTTTGACCCTTGGTTTGACCTCGATCTCCGGCTTCTAGACTAATCCGATGAAAGAGTTGGATGATTCATCGCGTAGACTGACTGATTCTGAGAAAATTGTTCTAGAGGCACCTCTGGCGAAAAACTTCATTTGGACCTTCAAATTCATGGGAGCCCATTTCCTCCAGGGGCTCCGAACTTTCACAGTGTTAGCCATTTTTTCATGATTTTCAAGTTCTTCCTTTTCCCTATGATCTTCTGATGAAATCTTGATTCTGGGAGCTATGCTAATCCGATCGACTGACTGTCAGCTCCATTGGATAGCTTGACTGAAACTGACGAAGTGATCTTAGAAGCTGTATCTACAAATTCTAACATCTCAGGGCTCAAAATCTTGAGCGCCCTTTCTCTCCAAGGGCGCCCATCTTAAGCAGACTTAGCCATTTTTTTTTTAATTTCTTCATCCTTTCACTTCTACAGATGATTTCGCTTGATCTGGTGATCCGGAGCTCGGATTGACTGACGGTTGGGCTTGTCACAAAGCTAAGGAGATTCTGAGAGGGGTCTTCTGGGGATCTCTTTGCCAAAAAGTTGAATTCAGGCCTTCAAAAGCTTGGGCGCCCCTGGCAAGCTGAGGCGCCCAACTTCACCAGAGTTAGCCATTTTTGGTGTTTTCTTCTTTGCTTTCAACTTTGGCTCTGTTAGATCTTCTGTTCCAACTGCTGCATCTGGTGACTGCCAACTCGGATTGACGTGCTCGTGATCTCGTTGAAAAGCTTGATCTGTTCTGGAGAAATCATGTTGGAAGCTGCACTGGCAAATTCATCTGTTTAGACCTCCAAAAGCTTGGGCGCCCTTCTTCACCAGGGGCGCCCACTTTACTAACACTTAGTCAATTTTTGATAATTTTCAACTTTCCTCGTTTTGACCTCTGTGCGGATCTTCCCTGTTCAGCGCTGAATTCTAGTTGACTGGACGATCCGTTGACTGCACTGTTGGATCCGTTGCGAAGCTGACAGAGAATCGAGCAACTTTGACTGGAGGCATAAACCCTAATTTCATCTTCTGATGCCCTAAAAAGATGGGCGCCCTTCTTCACCAGGGGCACCCATAGTCACCAATGTTAGAAAATTTTCTTCTTTTTCAATCTTCTCCGTTTTTCGTGGCTGCTCACCAACTCATCTTCTGTCGAATGCTTTGAATGTCGAATCTGACACCTGGCAGTCGACTGACCTCCATTGATGACCTTGGAGCTCCTGATATGCTTCTGAAAAAGCAGAATAGACCTAGTAGGGCAAAATTGATTATTTTGAGTTTCTGACTGCACCACCCTGATATGGACGTAATTTGAGCCAATCAAAATCAGTTTGGACCCTGATGGACCAACTTTCTATTTTTAGAAAGTTTTGCCAATATCCATTGCCAAAGAAACCCAGAAAAGTTACTATTTTTAGCAAATTTCTAAAAATAGCAATTTTCCTAAAATTTAGGGATGAAAAACTGAGATCTGGGTTTTGTAGGTTAAGCTGCTCTGAGCAAACCCAGATCGTCATATTTCGAAAATTTTCCACTTTAACCCCTCATGCAAGACATGCACACCCAAATTTTGACCTTTTTGACTGATTTAACAAGACTTTTACTCATTTCTTCAAAATGTCTAAGTGTAACAAAAATTTTAATTTTGGGGTACAACAGACTGTCACCTGCAGAAATAATGAAAATTACATGAAAGAATGATGTTAAATAGACTTAGGGTATTGTTTTTGCTTTGCTTTCTTTTGTTTTTATTTCAAAAACCCTAAATCCTTAGTTCAATGAACCTGGACGCCATCCTTCTTCACCTGTAATTTTGAATCTTTTGAAAATCTCAAAAACAAGAAAATTTTCTAAGGCATGAGAAGTTGGGCGCCCTTCTTCACCAGGGACGCTCACTTCCTCCAGTGTTAGCCAAATTTCTGGCATTTTCAACTTTTCACCATTTTGACCCCCTACTTCGCCCCTGATTTCTCGTTTGCAGATTGATCCTACAGGCGAGATGAAGGTTTCACGGCGGAGCTTGACTGATTCTGAGAAGGATGTTCTGGAGGAGTCTCTGGCTAAAAACTTGATATCGACCTTCGAATTCATGGGAGCCTTTTCCTTCCAGGGGCTCCAAACTTTCATAGTGTTAGCCATTTTTTTTATCTTCAATTTCTTCATTAGCTCCTCTTCTACAGATGATTTCATCGAATCTAGTGTTCCAGGCATCGGATCAATTGAGAGTTGTGCTCATCGCAAAGCTAACGAAGAATGAGAAGGGGTTTTTTGGAAGAGATTTTGTTGGAAAGTGAAATTTGACCCCTCAAAAGTTTGGGCACCCTTCTTGACTGGGGGCGCCCATTTCATCCATACTTAGTCAAATTTTCACTTTTTTGTTGCTTGCTTCTGAATCTTCGTCGGACCCTTTGTTCAGTGCTTCAGATCTGGTGACTGCGACCTTCGATAGGCGTGCTAAGTATCTCGTTTGAAAGTTGGATCAACCGTGAAGAGATCATATTAGACACTCATCTGCAAATTCATCGGATAGACCCCTTGAAAGCTTGGGCGCCCTTCTTCACCAGGGGCGCCCATTTTTACCAGACTTAGCCATTTTATCTATTTTTTTACTTTGAGTTTGAAATCTTCATTCTGTACCTTCGTCTTCGATCTAAATTTGCCGGAAGATGGCCAGTCGGATGATCTGACGAAGACAGGGACATCGAAGCTGATTGAAATCTGAAGAGACTAAGCATATTTTCAAACCCTAAGAGTGAGATCAGAGGCCTCAAAAAGCTAGGCGCCCTTCTTCACCAGGGGCGCCCAAAATCTCAACACTTAGTCAAATTTTGATATTTTTCAACTTTCCTCATTCTGACTTTAGTTTGGATACCCCTGTTCAACGCTGAATTCTGGATGACTGAGTAATCTGATAACTGCACCGCTGAATTCGTTGCGAAGCTAACAAAGAACTGAACAACATTGACTAGAGGCGCAAACCCTAACTTCAACATCTGATGCCCTAAAAAGATGGGCACCCTTCTTCACTTGGGGCACCCAAACTTGCCAGTGTTAGAAAATTTTCATCAATTTTAAATTTTTTTTCTCGTTCTTCATGACAGCTTCATGAATCCACCTTCTGTTGAATGCTCGAGTGTTGAGTCTGACACCTGGCAATCGAATGACCTCCATTGATGACCTCGGAACTCCAGATATGTTTCTGAAAAAGCAGAATCGACCCACTAGGGAAAAACTGATCTTTTTGAGATTCTGACTGTACCAGTCTGATGTGGACGTAATTTGAGCCAATCAAAATCAGTTTGGACCCTAGCGGACCACCTTTCTATTTTTAGAAAATTTTGCCAGTATCCATTTCGAAAGAAACCCAGAAAACGTTACTATTTTGAAAAAATTTCTAAAAATAGCAGTTTTCCTAAAATTTAGGGATGAAAAATTAAAATCTGGGTTATATGGATTTAGTTGTTTATAGCAGACCCAGATCGTCAGATTTTTGAAAATTTTACGTTTTAACCCCTCATGCAAAGCGCACACACCCAAATTTTGACCTTTTTGACTGTTTTAAAAAGACTTTTACTCATTTCTTCAAAATGTCTAAGTGTAACAAAAATTTTAATTTTGGGGTACAACATTAATTCTGATCTGATTTATGTGTGAATCGTTGTCTAAATTGTTAGTGACAAATTATGGGGCAATTAGACATAGAGGGTCCCATTGATTATCAAATCTGGTGCATTCAATGTATTATTTACTAATGACTACCTAAGAATTGTAAGGGAATCCTTCCTTGGTCTTGCAAAACCATAAGTGAGGGACGTAGGCCCCATTCTAGCAGCTGTCTACTTAGTTCAGTGCTATATCTCGATAAAAGAGAAACATAATGAGAAAAAACAATTACCCATAATCCAAGAAAGCAGCAGCAAACTAAATCTCTTTTCCAAGAACTATATAGGGTGTTGAATCAAGCAACAACACACAGCTTCAGTTTGGGTCCTGGAAATGCATCTATGAATCTGCACATGAAAGAGTTCTCTTTTAAGATCCAGATATTATTTTCCATTCCTTCTATGGAGAAAGAGACTCTAGGTGAATTGAGCATTCTGAGATAGCATCTATTTTCATGCTGGCTGGGATTTGAGGCATTAGCACAACTATACAACATTTTGCACATGATATTATATGTACTCAAGAAGTTCTTTTGGACTTCTAAGGGATCTTGTGAGACCACTTGCTTGAAGCTTTTCTGTGTGGGAGGTTCTGGGAAGAGCATGGCCTCCTCAAAGGAGGGAGCTTTACTCCTAGAGGCCTGTTTTACTAAGGGGGAGAGTACATTTGATTTAATGAGGAAAAGGAGAGTATGAAAGGGGGTCAGTTACAAAGCATAGAAGCAATGGACGAAAACCTTTTGTATATTAATGAACAAACCCTGTGGACTGAATAACTTGATCTTATATAGCCTGGCCAAAGAAGACCCAATAGCAAATCATTTTGCGAATTTAAAAGCCAAACCATATTCAATTATCATCATCCTTCAGTACACATATACACAAGTGATGTCGTGCTCTGATTGGTGGTTGTTGTGACCTTTTTCACACATCGCCCCATTCAAGATGGGGACCCCTAATTTTTGTTCCATTCTGGTCTTTTGGCTTTGGTTTTTGTCTCTCTCTCTCTCTCTGTCTCTTTTCTGATGTCTACCTTCTGGGGACGTTCCCGTCTACAAGCTTAAACGTGAAATTTGGCCAAGCCTGAAAATTAGGGTTTCCATCCTTTTGGTCAGTCCGAGGTCGAACAAAGTGAATATATTGAAAACAGGGATTAACATTGAGGTCAGCCTGCTTCCAGCAGGCTCTCAGCAAAGTTTCATCAGATTCTGACAACTTACTATTTTTAGTAAGTGTGTAATTCCAGGCGATCCTTCAGCATTCTTGAAGTTTTAATAGTCACACTGCATTCGGAGCACATCAGGCTGCTCACTGGCAAAATTTGAGCTGAAAAAGACAACTGGCTATTTTTAGCAGTTCAGCTTCCAGAGCAGATTTCAGGGTTTAGATGTGAAGTTTTTCAGCGCATGTCTGCATATTCCTTCTGGGTTTTCAGAGACCTTCGCGATGGTGTAACATGCAAAATGAGATGACAACTTTCAGAGTTTAGCCTTCAAAGGCTATTTTTAGGGTTTGCATGTCAGGGTTTTCTTTGCATGTCTGCATATTCCTCATGGGTTTTTCGAGAGCTTCGCAGTGACATGACATGCAAACGGAGATGGTCACTCATTTAGGAACTTTCTATTTTTAGCACGTACATCCCGGCAGCCGCCTCCCAGCACTTCAAAATCACAAGCTGATCGCAATGCAACAGAAACAAAGACAAACAGAGATCATTGGATATGCATGCAAGACAAATTAGGGTTTCTAGCTTCGGGGCCCAAAAAGAGGGGTAAAAAGTCAGAATTTTCGAAAACCGGTGTAAACCACTGCAATCAGCATCCTTCAAGCTATCTGCTGATAAAATTTGAGGGCAAACGGAGCACTTACTATTTATAGTAAGTCATTTTGGAAGCAGGCTAAAAATAGCAAGTCAGCATCTGGCGCCGATGTCAGCAAGCCGGTCACGTGGTGAGGAGCACGTCATTCGAATTTCAAATCAAACGGAGTTGTGGAGGTATCAGAAGCAGGCAGTTACTATAAATAGCAAACCACCTTCAGAAATGGGCTAAAAATAGTAGGCCAACTCAGAATAGCAGTGTCAACAGGTTGATGAAGTCGTGATAATCCAGTGTTCAAAATTTCAAATCAATCCGAGCTTCGGAAGTGTGAAAATTAAGGGACTTACTATAAATAGCAGGGCATGGATAAACAAGCAGGAGCAGATAAAATTTCTAAGTCTTGAACTCGTCCACCTCCACCTTGAAAATGCGCCCAATTCACAGGCATGATATGGAAAAAGATACTAAATGTTGAATATCCTGCTGGACATGCTAAATGCGCCCCAGCTTGCCTTCAGGGTGTTTGAAAAAGTTTCTAACATGTTTCATTCTCCCGCCACCTCCAAATGCGCCCAAGTTGATAAAGAAGTTTAAAAAAATTTCTAAGGCAAGCTTCATCCTGCTCCCTAGGCAAAATGCGCCCAACAAGCAAGTCAAAAGGAAAGTCAAAAAAATTTCATCCTTCATCACCTAGCAAATGCGCCCAGCCACTAGCATGTTCAAATGCGCCCATCATAGATATGAGGTAGGAAGTCAAAGGAGTCAAAGGGTTTTATGCACCACACATAGCTAAATGCGCCCATCTCCAAGCATGACATGCAAGAAAATTTATAAGTATAAATATCCTCCTCTATGTGCCATTTGCCCCCACCTCACAAGAAAGTCAAGGAAGTCAAAGAAACTCGTCCTCCTCTCATGCCAAAATGCGCCCAAGGAAAAGTTGGTGAAAGATATTTGAAAAATTTTCTAAGTATGAACTTCGTCCACCTCACATGCTAAAATGCGCCCACCTCTCAAGAAGGTCAAAGAAGTCAACAATTTTCATCCTTCATGAGGTGCAAAATGCGCCCAAATCAAGGCATGTGAAGACAAGAGTTGAAGGCGTTGAAAATTCAAGTCCTTCATGACATCAAAAATGCGCCCAAGTGCATGAAGTGTGAAATGAAATTACTAAAGGCGTTGGAAGGGTGAAATAAAGTGTAGCTAGGCGTTGAAAATGCCAAGTGATGGATGAATATTGCTAGGCGTGGTTAATATTCCCCTTGAAGTGAGATATGCGCCTAAGGTAAAGTGTAAAAGGTGGATAGATTTAAAGAGTGCCAAGGCGTTGAAGACTCTTAATATCCTCTTGAAGTGAGAAATGCGCCCAAGGGGAGATGAATAATGTGCTAGGCGTGGGAATTTTAAAATGAAAATGTCCCTCATAGAATATAAAATGCGCCTAAGGTGATGGTGATGAATAATGCTAGGCGTTGGAAGTTTAAAAGGAAAAATGTTCTTCATGGCATATGATATGCGCCCAAGGCATTTTTAAAAAGGAAATTTCTCCAAGGCAAGGGACGTAGAATTTTCTAAGTGAATCGAAATAAAAAAAAATTCTTCACCAAAGGAAGAATGGATTGAAGAATGAATAAAATTTTCTAAGGGAAAATTTTTCAAAATGCTAAGTGATTTAAAATTTTCTAAGGCACAAAAATGTCCTTCCTTAGGAAAAACGCCTAAGTCTAATGAAGTGATGGAATTTTCTTGAGGCCCAAATAAGATTGCCAGTGAACGAGTCAAATGATGCCAGCTGCACAGGAACCAAAAAAAAAAAAATTCTCAAGTCAGCGCAACGAAGCCCTCACAAAATTGAAGAACGGGATTAGAAAATTATTGAAGATTATTTTTCCAAGGTTCAAAATTCAAATGAACCCGTTCGTTGTATACCCATGGGTCTGACGCATTCTGAAGGAAATTTTCTTCTGGGTATTGAAGATCTTTGATGAGAAGTTGATTTCAAAGTCTTCCACGCTTCGCCAAGGCCTTCGGGATGGGGATTTTTTGATGGGCACAGGATTGGTGAGTTTTCCGAAGGGAAAATTTGAAAATTTTCTAAGGCAAAGTGAAGAAAATGTGTTTTCAAGGTAAAATCCTCCAGACGATGAATTTGAAAGGAACTACCTAGGTGAATTTTCTCAAATTCTTCGTGAAGATAATCTTCCTGAGCCAGAAATGAATGAAATCAAAATTGTCAACGCTTCAGCTAGTGGAATAAATTTCTTGAAGAAGTTGTAGTTGAAGTTAACACCTTCAAAAGATGATTTTTTTTAAAGTGCGCCCTTAGGTTGAAAATTTGGCTAAGGCATGAAGAATTTTAACGCGAAGTTGGCTAGAAAAATGATGAACCCTTGGAGATCAAAACATGAAAATCTAGTAAGTTAAGTTTATATTGAAGTATTATGATGCTCTTCTCCTTGCTTGTTTTGCAGGAGGAATGTCGAGACCAAATGATGATGACTTAGGAAGATGAAGCAAGTACTCCGAGACTACATTTCAACCTCGAAGGAAGAGAAGTTGCAAAAAGTGTCTAAGTGTTGAGACTTAGTATAACTCAAGTGACAAAGAAGAAGTTGAAGAACAACGTCAAGAGAGAAGATCGAGAACAGTGTGAACGCGTCTACAAACATGAATCTTCTAGAAGGATGATGGACATTAATGGCTCATTTATTACCCCACTCTCCATTATGGCGGTTTTTAGGGTGAATCTTGTTTAGGGCTGAGGTGGCACAATCTGGGCCACCTAGCCGATTGTAATCTGAGTCATCCGTTGGACTTGGCCATCTATTAAAGGGGGAGTCCCCCTCATTTGTATCTCATTAAAATTAGATCAGAGTTAGGCTAGCAGAGGAGTAGAGAGAAATTGATAGAGTAGAAAGTAGAATAGTTGATAGTATAGTTTAGATTGAAGTGGAAGGAAAGTCTTCCCTTTGAATACTTTGTAAGAAGTTGTCGTGAATGCTTTCATAATAAAAGAATTTTCATTGATGGTGATTTCTTCTTTGTTATGAGTAGTTGTCGAGGGTTCTTCGTCCTTCCAATTCACGTAGCAACTTGAAGTAGCTTAAAGTAGTGCAGTTTTCATTTCATGCAAGTAGTTTACCGTGGATTTGTGGTGTTTGATCGAAGTAGCTTCTCTTTATCCATACCACTAGCAACTTGCTGATGGTGAGTTTGCCTTGCGTGGTCAACTGGAAATCATTTCAAACTTAACTTCGATTGTGGTTCGTATGCTTGTATGCATCGTTGTGATGGTACATGTATGTTGAATTATAATCTGAATATTCTTCGTTACTCCTCTGAAGATTGCACCAATTTTGCTGAAGCTGTCCGATGCGAGGCTAGGTAAAATCCGGTTGAAGTCTGCTAAAGTCGAATTCCACATATCTTGCATTTAGATAGAACATAAACTTCTTAGTCCCTACACTCATTTAATTTCAGTTCATTTCTGGTTAGAATTAGGAAACTTGTGCTCACTTGCCAAATCATTCGAATTACATGAAAACCCTTAGTCTACTATCTGCTGTCAAGTTGTCGAACAATTGTGTAAGTCCCCTTGAAATACCAGCAAAATCACATCAAGCCAACTAAGACTATTCGCACTTAAGGAACCTTGGAGTTAAATGTATGATCTATCTCGCAATCTTAGCATGCAGGAAACTTTGTTCAAGAGAGGATAGGGTATCCGTTAGGAAACTTTATTCTGTGTTGGTGCGGTCGTGAAAACCACGTCAACAGTGGTGTTACAAGATCATGTCAAAAGAAATATGAAAAATAATGTTAAAAAACAAAACATAAGAAAAACTAATTATTGATGTAGTTGTGACTAGGGGGGCCTTATCAGGTAACCCGATCATGCAGCCCAAACACACCTCTACACATGTCGATTCCACAAACATGCTTTATTTCTTTATTAGAATTTCATTACAGAGCTTTCAAACATAGATCACCCTAAACCAATTACAAGCATGGCCTTATTCTCTCTACTCTCTCCAAAGGCCCCTAAAAATGAAGACAATGTTTCTTTTTATACTTCAAGCCTTATTCAAGATCTAGCAATTACAAGAACTAAATCACTGCAGAAACATCAAAGTGCAGCAGCAGGTTGAAAGTCCTCAAGTGCAGATGCAAGCCAAAAGTTCGCAGATGCAGATGCAAATGGAAAATTAGCAAACGGCTAGATCCGATAGGAAATTCTGCTTCATGTTTAGTAGGCCAACAAAACTCTGCAATCATACATGGTCACGTCATCAACCTACTGAAGTCGGCTTATGTCATGCTGACATCATCGGAAAAACTGTTCATCTAAACTAGTTGATTAAACTTGCAAAGGTTCAATGCACTTGATTTTACCCACAAATTTCAGATGACCAAGGAAAACCCACAAGCCAATAGGAAGTGAAAGTTTTGCAAACTGGTTCACTATCAGATTCTCGTAAATAGCCGAGTCACTTGAAAAACCCTGCACTTCGTACAATGCTAACATCAAACTTAAATCATCGTATTTTGTTCAGTTACATTCCGCAACTATCCAATGCCTACATCATTCTTACGTCATCATCAGAACTAATCATCTAAACCAGTTCTTTAAATTGAAGAAGTCCATTTCACTTGAATTTACCCACAAATCCACTTGGTCATGAAATACCCGCAAGGTAGATGGCTATGAAGTTGTCGCAAATGCCAATACGGCGTGAATTTCCCACAAAGTCAGATGGGCAAGAGATTCCTGCAAAGTCAATGAGATGAGAAATTCTCATAAGATCAAATGCCCACAAGTTTCCCACAAATGTGGATGAATTCATCTAAACTAGTTGCAAAAGGAGAAACCTATCCGGTTCAACACCAAAGTCTCGCAAGTTAGTAGACCAGAAGTCCGCAAAGCCGGTTGCAGACCAAAAACCTACAAGGTCAATAAGCATGAAGTTTCTCACAAATGTGGAAATGCCCATGGGAATCGATTATGCAGATAGTTTCATCGGAACCGATTAAAATGTTCTAGTTCAATAGCAATTCCCTACATAAGTCCGATAGCAGGTTAAAAGTCGGCAAAGCCATAACTTGCTCAATTTTCATCAAAACTTCACTACATTTGAACTACGAGTACCATTGTGGCTCCTCTACAAGGTGATGTCTTTAGTTTGCCCAAACTCAACCTAGAAATGTCTCTAGAAGAAAACTTCCAAAATCAACAAAAACAAAGCAAAACTAAATTGAAAATAGAACCTGAAATTTTTTTGGTTGATGTTGATCGCTCATACACCCAAATGCTCCTACATCAATTATACATGTCAATAGCAAAGTTCATAAACAGATAAACTCAAGGGAATTGTCCAAGTCTAGACCACAACCATGTATACAATTAAGGTTGATAAGTTTGTTGCTTAATGCAACCACCACTAGCCACCCAATGTCATATACTAACCAGAAAAAACAAAGATATAGCATACACTAACAAAACTTAGACTTTGGCCGAACACATAACTAATCATTACTTTGGTTTATTTCAAAAATAACTTTATTTAGTCTCTAAGGCCAACTTTAATACAAGTCACTCCATGTATGACAAAAATAATATTTATTTTGATGCATACAGGAACAAACCAAGGAGCTCAACTAGAGCTATTAGGGGGTATTCAAGGAAACAAGGAAGCAGAAATAGAAAAACAAATAAAGGCCAAATAAGTAGAGTGGTAGGCCAAACCTATACCACAGTTTAACAATGCAAAGAAAGTGGTAGCATGAGCATTACATGTAGAAAAAAGTTGATGTAGCTTGGAGAGATTTTCTTCCCCTTCCTCCTCCCACAACCCTCAAGCACAACAAACACTGACTTATCGCACTACATCCATGACCATGACATTCCCATGCAGTACAGAGCTCCTGCATCTCATGCAAGCACTGCTTCTCACAACAAGTTCTATCTTACTCAAGCTAGTTGTCAAGGATGAAAGTTACTGGCGGCAGAAATTCCTCATCTTCATCTTCCCACAACCCTTGAGTACAACAACCACTGAACTATACAATTGTGGCAATGACTAAGACATTCACATGCAGAACAAATTTTCCTGCATCTCATACAAACACTACTTCACAAGACAAGTTCTATTTTAGACAAGGTCATCATCAATGATGACAACTTAGTCTAATTGAAGGATAGATGTAGACCACACTTTTGCAACATGAGTTGTAATGAATAATTAAAGAAATGGGTTGTGTTATGATGAACATGAGTTATGTGTTCAGAGGAATGATAAATTTAATTTGTCATGTAGGTTGTTCCAACAAGGTGGGTGGTTTCCCAACTATTGCATCCATCTTCCCATCCTATACATTATAATGTGCATGTCATTGTAAGGCCACAAAACAGAAGGGTATCCATATAATGGCAAGAGTATTGTACGTTATTTCATTAATGTAGACGACTTCATTTCCTATTTCTTATGTTTTGTGTATTATTTGTGCTACTTTTTTGTGTTATTCATGTAAGTTGGACTGGATGTGTATGTAAGTTTCTCAAATTATGTTTATCTAGCACAAGACTCTCATTTCATCTCTGTGGTCTAGATCATTAACTAACTTGATTCCAAAGCAACAAATAATTTTCTGCATAAGATATAAACTATTATTTTTTCTATTACAAAAAAGGTTCTACCAATTCAGCTACCAAAATGCACATATATTTCAATTGTGGACATTACATGAATCCAAAAGAAACAGAAGCATCCTAAGAAGAAATAAAATTGGTATTTCTCTGTAACAATAAAATTGTCCATAAGCTAACATCTAAGCCGAAAAACCTCAAATCATACTGGCCCAGATAAGTATCATTGGTCTTTAGTGCAAAAACATGTACTCACCTACAACATCACATTCACAAAGATGTGCCAAGCTTTCAAGACCAAGTGCTTGAACAGTTGCCTTTTTGCTCTCAATGCATGCCTGCAAACTCAAGCAAAAGAAACAACAGAATGAACAAACTATACTGACACATTATACAAATAGTAAAATGAATAGCCCTGTATAATACTGCCACAATACCTGAACTGACAATATAAGATCAACACCCCTGTCAGGATCCTTTTTGCACACATCACGAACACAAGCTGCCATACTTATGACAAGGTCCGTGTCCAATGTAGAAGCTGAAAGGATTTTAGGATCCAAGAATTTCTACAAAAATAAAATACAAAAGACGTTAGAAAATACAATTATAGTAGAAATACAACACAGAGAGCATGATTTCTGTAATCCTCTATAAAACATTTAAACAAGTATTAGAAAACATCCTATGAGTTTTCCACGCTTACCTAGCTTCTCAAGTTCATTTATTTTTAGTTTTTGGCAGCTTTTGGAGTTTAAGATGGATTTAATAGAGTATTAAAATGATTTGCCTGAGCTGTCGTGGGAGAGTTGTGGGAGCGCTACAGGCAAAGGGACCGTGCATATTCAAAATCAGCCTTGCATGTGACAGAATTAGATTTTGCAGGTTGGGGTTTCATATTTTATTAATCTTTTCTGTCATTTTGGTTCCCTCAACTCTCTTATAAACAAGTTGTGCCTAGTGGCCAATCATTCCCTACAAGAGACTAATGCAGCAAATATTCTTGCTGATCTGGATCAAAGGCAATAAGTTTTTTCAGAAACTGAAAACACAATTTATTTTAAAATCAACAGCTGCCTCTCTCAGAGCACAAAAGATTCCCACTGTTATTTTCAATCCAGACTTTGTGGTAAAGAATTTAGTTTTTTTTCAAAGATATGCCCTTATTTGTAAATTCATGGGTGTGGATGATCCTCAGAAGATTGGGCTCACAAATCCTTTCCAGTTTAAGGACACAAGAAGATAAACCTGGCTGCCAATGGTTATTGTTTTGTTACTTTTAATATTTTTTCCAACTGTACCCAGATTTTCAAAGAAGGTCCTTACTTTCTCGAACATGCAGGTCTTTTCATGAAACTCTAGCATCTAGTAGTTTTCATCCAAACAAAGGAATTCCCTTCTGAGGTCATGGTTTAATTCGTCTCTTTGCCTTGCTGCTCATTTTCTGGAAAGACAAATCCCTAAAAGTTTTGGGTGACTAGTTGGGTTCTTATTTGGTCACTTCATAAATTACCAGGGAGAAAAATAATCTAGTTACACCCAAATCTGCGTTGAACTAGATTTAATTTTTTAAATAAACCCTTACCCAGAGCTCTTAATATTCAAGAGGGAATTTTGTTTAGCATCAAGCCCTAGATTATGAAGACATCCATTTTAGATGAAGGGAATGTAATCGTTATGGACATTTGTTTCGTCATTGTCCCCAGCTTAAATCCAACAATACTTCTGGGAGATTGGCACATGCTGATAAAAAGGATAAACAACAAATCCAACAAGGTAAGCAAGGAGATAAATCTGTTCCTTCTAATGCTGATGGCTTCACCATGGTTCGCAAAGAAAGGTAAAGTTCAATCTGCTCCAGATCCTAGACAACCTAAAGCCAATAATAGAAATAAAAATAAGTTTACAATTCTAGGAGGAATCCCCACCAGATTTCAGGATGATCACAATGAAAACCAGGAATGGATAGCAACAGATCAAGGGAGTGATGAAATTATTCATGATCAAGAAAGTCAAGGAAAACTAAAAGATCCTAATTTTTCCACTAATAGTCTAATAAGCAAGCTCGTATAGCACAAGACCTTCAGCTTTCAAGGATTTCTGGGGAGACCCTAGATATGCCTACTACCATGGCTAATGTCTACCATGCCCCTTTGGTGTCAAGTAAATCTACTATTTCTGCCAAAACCCTCTTTTTATTCCTAACAACTCTCAAACTCTTGAAGCTTAGGAGACTCTTCTTGCCTTCAAAAATCTTGAACATGTACTTGAAACCCTTGTCATAAACTTTGACAAACAAGACAATTTGATTGTTTTTAATCTAGATGATAACTTGAAACCAAAACCTTTTAAAGAAAATTAAAAACAAAAAAAGAGCCCTCTACTTGGGCTTTGAGTATTTAACAAAGTCAAAGCAAAAAAGAAGAGAGGCAGGATGCATTCAAAGCAAGTCGTAAGATTGATCATGATAAAACCAAACATTTGAGAGAACACTTGCTGGCTTCAGGTCTTTTCAATCAACTAGATTCATCCCTCACCCATCTTAGTCATGATTATTTCTTGAAACATGAGAGGGCTTGTTACTAGACCCAAGGTCCCAAACATAATGTTATTAGAAGAATTATTAAAGACTCTAATCCTTTTATGCTATTAATTCACAAAACTAAGATTCCCAAAGAATCTTTTGAAAATTTTGGTTGTAGTATTAGTAGATGCTGGGAAAGTATTGCTATATCAGCCCATGGTTATTGATGGCCTTATGTGTACTTTGGATTCTATATAATTTTTTGCAAAAAAGCTTTTAAGTTACAATGGTAGTCTTTGTTTAGAAGGGGTTCTGATGACCAGCAATTTGAATGTCTTGATCATCAATTGTTACGTACTCCAAGATCTCCAAGGTAAGATTAAACTTTGTGATAATTTGCAGGTTAACAAAGCAGTTTTTCCTTAGGAGTATCATTGGATCATTGAAAGTGACTTCAATGTTGTGCTATCCCTAATGAAAAAAATGGTGGACTTCCTACCCTCCCTCAAGCCAGTCTTCTTCTCCAACAAAATATTATTTAGCTTTAGTTACTGGATATCCCTCCAAGCAATGACTTACACTTGGAGCAATCAAATAATTGGGGATGCCTTCCTTGTGGAATATTTAACAAAAATTTTGGTTAGTGACTCTCAGATTTATCAACACCTTAGGCTTGCTTCATCCATCCTAGAGAATGTGGGTTCAAATCACTGGCCCATTGCTCTACACTAGGAACAACATTTTAAACCTTTTAAGATTTCAACTCATGTGGTTAAAAGAAGATGACCAGGAAGACAAAATTTGACTATGGTGGCAGGAAGGTAAACCTCATTAGGGATTGGCCATGTATGTTTTGTTTCACAAATTATGTTTTGTCAAGGAAAAACTAAAAGAATGGAATATTTCCTCATGCAATAACATTATGCAAAGGAGAAGGAGCAATTTGTCTCTGCTGGCAGAGATTCAATGCCATATTTAGGAGCAGCGCTGAAGTAAGGATCTCTTAACTCAAGAATCTAAACTCTAGATTGAATAAGAAAAAACTAATCTTTAGGAGGAAATCATGTGGCAGCAAAAATCTCATGCTAAATGAGACAAGGGACAGGAATTCTTCTTTCTTCCATCACTTTGTTGTGGCTCAAAAACATTATAATGCCTTCAAAAAGATTCAAAGAGAGGATGGATCCAAGATTGAATCTATTTAGAATATCTAATTACAGGTTGTTTCTCACATTTGTGTGTTGTTCAACGCCCCCATTGATTTATCTATTGATAATAGATGCATCATTTTGAATTTTATTCCTAAAAACATCACCCCTCAAGATAAATTCCTTTCTTAATAACCCTATTTTCATGGAAGAGCTGGAGCAAGTGGTCTTTATGATAAAAACGATAAAACTCCAGTCCAAATAGATTTCCTATTGACTTTTTTCAAGCTTTCTAGGCATTTGTTACAAATGTCATGTTGGAAGCTTCTAAGGAGCTACATGCCTCAAAATAAATGTTAAAAGTTCTTAATAACTGTTTTCGTGCCCTGATTCCTAAGAAAGATCATGTTTTGAACTTTTCCGTTGTTGGAACCATATCTTTTTGGCATACAATCAATAAGATACTTTCCATAACTATTCCTAAGCAATTGAAATGGTTCCTTCCTTCTATCATTTCCCTGAAATACGGTGGATTTGTTCAAGGGCATCAAAACGTAAATGTTATTGTTATTGTCCAAGAAGCTAATCACTCTATGCATGTTATAAAGAAAAGTTCCATGTTCATTAAAATCTTGATCTTTCTAAGGTAAGTAATCTGATTAAAGCTAGCATTTTCTACTTGATTGATACAAACAAATTTTACTTTTTCTGAATAAGCATAAAGCTAAATGAAACATGTACAAAATCAAAAAGGGAAAATAGTAAATGCTACTTGTAACAACAACGCATCAGGTTTCCCTGTAAAGATGCAAATTACAGAGTACTACGAAAATCAGCATTTCATCACCTGTAGATGCACAAAAACATGATCACTAAACTCCCAAGTTTTACAAAGTAAACGCAAAGCTGTCGCACGAAGTTCCCTGAAGACAAACATCTCAACTGATGTTAAAAATATAATGTGCCAGTACTTAAAAATAATTGTCTAACTATTCCTCTAGACAGTTTTCCCTCCACTACAAAAACATAATGCTGTAAGTGAAGAATACAGTTAGTTGAATGGTTTCAACAAACACAATTTGTATCCTTGAATCTTTCAAGTAATTATTACAGACAGCATAAGCTTGATCTCTATTAAGAATATACTTTACTGACAATACTGATTACATTGTAGAGGGCCATATTTAAACCAGAAAATTTTAGAGTTACAATATATTTCTGCAACCATAACAATACAATCATGCATGTAACTCAGAAGCCTAAATTTTAGGCTACAATAAATCTCTTGGATAGGTGAGCTTTCAAGTTAGTTATAAAACTTGAAAAAGAAAATTACAGTTCCATATTGGTAGGGACCTAAAATTTGTATGAAAAGTATAAAAACTTAAAGGAAAAGTAACTCAAGGAAATATTCTTGAGTTCTTATTAACAAATTCCTACATCAACAAGTTCTTTAACAATTTCCATAGAAATAAGCATGTAATTCTGCACATGCCAAAAACATGTACTCATAAGTCATAACCATAATCCTTTACCAAGTTACAAAGTACCCACCCATCAAGCATCACTAGGAGAAGTAGGCTAGAATGTTGGTAAAATATGATCTGTATGCCAGGAATACACAGAAGATAATGCTCTAAATTGCTTTAAATCTGATGTGTTATAAGCACAAACAAATAATGCCAATAATTGTAATATATAGAGAATTATATAGACAAACTGTAAATGAATAAAAAATAGAATATTTCTCAAGAATAAAGAGCATTAAGAATATTACATAATCTCAAAGCTAGCTATACATGGACCACCAGATATCATGGATCTGTGTATGCCATTGGCAAGATGTGTCACATTGGCTACAATTGAGCACCCAAATCCATGAGTGAGCTGCATATGTGATGCAGTCCAGTATATTGCTATCTCTATTCTAGAGGGTTATCATGACTTTGGACTACAATATGCAAGAAGATGATTGTAAAACATTTCTTCTGCTCTTCCCACCATGCTTTCCCCATTAGAAATGTATGTATAAATGGATAGAAATCATAAAAGGGAAACCATTATGGCAGACAGGAATACTGTTCTTCCACAAGTGACCCTTTGTTTACTGGTCAATACAGATAAGTGGCCATAAGAAGTAATGGTTGGAACTTGGTAGCATATTCACACTGCCATCTAGATCAATGAGGCCTTGCAGCTTCTTCATTTACGAATATTTGTATTGATCTTCCTATTTAGAGGTATTCTTTGGATGCTTCCCTCAAAGGAAATGAAATGGAACAAAAGTTGTCAGAAATATCATAACTATAAATTTTTGGAAGAACAAAACAATTCTGCTCAACAAATGAACTTTCCACCATAAGACAATAAAACTCTGCTCTTACACTATCAAAACACAGAGGCAGCCAAATCTTTAAAAGTGAGTCACTCGGAAGTGCCAAGACAAACCAAACTACAACATAAAAATGGTGGCCCACTTAAATTGCACAATTTAGCTAAAAGAAACCTCCTTATTACAATAAGTCTTACCATACTTAAAGCCAAGCATAGGCTTCCTCCAATATTCGCTCCTAAAAATAGGCTTTCTCCAAAATTTATCACTATGTTTTCTTATTCTCCAAGATTGATTTTATGTGCAAGTCAAAAACAAGCCATCAATTAAGCTGGTTGATTTAAAGCATAGTGTTGAGTGAAAACATAGCTTTTTTCCACCATGGGTGGATGTGGAGACTGTTACAGATTGCATTGTATAGCATAGGGAAATTCAAATAATTGAGATAGACATATTTCTCTTCCCAATATTCCTAGAGGCATTTATTTCTGAGAATATTATGTGGATGTTCGTATTTCCCAAAGGTTTCTGAAATGCACTTGCCATTTCTAAGCATAAAAGACATTTAATTTTTCAAGGCTGCCAACTAGGAAAGAGAAAAAAAAATGAAAAAATTCAGTACTTTTTAAAAATTAATCCCAGACATGTTAAAAGAAGAGGTTCCTGCTCACCAAGTCAAAAGGAAAAAGAAATGGCTTCAGATTATATAGTTCGATAAGTTACCTTGCTTGATTTATTAAAATTATCATAGTTTTATCATTTATGAATAACAATCCTAAGAAATAATATTTCTAATATATCCTGATATCAGAGAGCATTAATTTTTGAAAAATTCAAAAAAATATCAATTGATGTGGGTATGCTGAGTTATCTTTTTGGAGAATTCTTACATTTTTATAGCTGCACATCGCATCTTAATTCTAAGCCTTTTAAGTTTTCTCAGAGTCTAGAGGAGGTCAGAAATCTTCCTGGAATTATTTCTGTTAGAGATTCAAGCTTAACTGTGGCATTTTGTTTTTGCAAAGACATCCTTTGGTGGCATTGTGGACCTTAAGTCTGTCACAAGTCATAGCAGGTCAGTATGGTCAAGGTGGGATTTGTAGTGAAAATTAGGTTCCAAATCCTAAAACTCGGCTTCTCTTAATGTAAGACAATGCTGCAACAAGTGTAAGGAGAAGGTTAGTGTATGTCTCAATCAGAGGATAGTCCACTTTCTTATTTTAAAATTTTGGTTATTAAAAATCTGTACTAGCCTCCGAAGAAAATATGGAAGAGTTTCTCGGTCTGAAACTTGTACAAATTCTTCACTTTCACACTGGTTACTGCCAAGCAGGAGCCACACATACTGAATCCCCTTTAACCTTATTAGTTAAACATACGCATAAAATGATCTGATACACAATGAATTATTTTAAAAAATAAAGAGAAAAAATAACAGCTTCTCAAATGCCTAAAGCATAATCCTTGCAACCATGAAAAAGATCTAAAAATGAATTATTCAAAGTGTCCAACATGCATACATTAAAATTACTTCGTAGTCATGATAAACACGTACATTGGTGAATCCTCATAAAGCATTTGCTGAACTGTCTGAAGGATAAGAGGTACTGTCACAGAATGGCAGGCCAGATCTGGAAGCACCCCCAAGAGTTCCAACTATGCACATGAACATATATTAGCAAAATAAGAAACTGAGAACGAGGAAGTAACCAGGCTAAAAATTTATTCTGCTATATTATACTCATACACATGATTTCCTGGCTGATCGATATGCAGTAAAAACCATATATAACAAATATAAATCAGTTGAGGAAAACAATCTTACCACCAGCACTTGTGATTTACATCCCCATTTGTGCAAGAAGTTAAGGTAGAAGAGCACAACCAGCAAAAATGAAACACCTATTGACTGTTCAATTCTACTCATTGCAGTCAATGCATCAATAGCACAGCTCCCAAGTGTTGGGTGCAAAACTAGTCCACTTAGCACCATACTTAATAATAGCACTACATCTGTTAAAGGAAGCCATCAGAAACGTCATAGTCACTTTCCACACATGACAACAATCTCAAGAAACATTGCACAGAGATCGTACTGCAATACAAATTACTTGTGACCCAAATAGGCAATAGCTTCTGAAAAAGTTGGATGAAAAGTTGATGACTTTAACAATTAACCTTTACTAGGCTTGTCCTGACAGCTCGATATTCTTTTTGATCCTCCGCCACCTTTCAAAGATGTTAATTGGATATTTTCAAGCCACACTTTTGCCCTATTGTTGCTGCCTAGCAGCTTGGACAACCATAAATTTGCTGAACCAGAATCACAATTCCAAGTTATTAAGCCTTGGTCCTGTAAAAACCAAAGACGAAAGATTGTAAGAAAAATCAATCAATAAAATAATCTAAAAGCAGCATCAAAGAACGAACAGAAAACACTGATGATAAATATGGTTGCACCGATAGATCTAACATATTTAATTGAACTGCAAACCTGGATTCCTCATTTTCATTTACATTTTTTATAACTAATGCCATAAAGCTATATATTACCAAAAATTCTTATACCCTTAATTTCTAAATGTGTCACTATCTTTGTTATGTATTTAGGTTGTGGAATAGCCTGATATGTGGTCACAAATTCCTTACGTTATCTTCTAGTATGATGTTAGGTATTATCTACATTCCATATGGACTCTAGGTTGCCCAAGACTTGAACCCGGAGCTCATCGGATGGAGTGGATTATCTGCTCTTTTTATAAGAGCAAGAAATCTCTCCCCAAACCATGCTAGCAATTTTCATTGCACATGGCTTTCTCCATGTAGTGATTTATTAATCATTTGGTTGGATTTCCGGGTGGAAAAGATCTATAGGATCCTAAATGGATCCTAGCAATTGCTCAATGAGCGTTTCATTGCTCAATTCAGTTTTCTATTTGCTTATTCAAGCCTATTGGAATTGAATGGTTTTGTATAGTCTTCTCCAATTACCTTTCAAGATGCTATTGTTTCACAAGATATCAGATTTCTCACTGAGACCCACAAGAGCCCCGAGCAGGCTCTCCTTCAAATCAAAAGTTATGTTTGAGCTTCTACCTTCAGGCATGCAACTCGTACATTGATAGTTGTTTATGGTCTAGGTGAGGTAGTTTGTCTCTTACACAATGGCCTCAATTTATCACATCTCAATCCTATGCTACATTTATATTTTTCAGTATATTGACGAAACTATTGGACGTCATTTATGATTGCTTGATTATTTGGTATCTATCTTGATGCATTCAAATGAAATGAAAATAATAATCATGTTTTTGATTATGAGTTTAATTTCTTGGTTTTTGAGGACTGACCTATTAATGTGCGATTGAGTGCGAATGAGCACAGGAAAAATAAGCAGGTAATTGTCGAAGGTGAGAACATGGTTGAGGTAGGGTATCCTAGCCGCTTAGTAATGAATAATATGATGGAATCCCAAGGCATTCAAACACTCACGTAGATGCATCCCCTTGCATTGTGTTAATTATTGTTGTGATATTGTTGTGTGTTATGACCTAATTGATGGCTATGTTACGGTTATTATGTCAGTGAAAATAGATTTAATTGGTGAAGTAAAGATATGTCTTGGAGTATGTTGTTTTCGAAAATTAATGATTGATTGGAAGAATAAAAGATTTTATATATTATATAAATAACACAAATTATATATATTAATAATAATATGATATTATTATTTATATATAAATAAATAAATATATAAATTTTTGTTATTCGATGTACAAATAGTTTCTAAAATGAATTGCATAATTTATATATATATATATATATATATTAATAAATATTATTAATATATATGCCCCACCGGGTTAGTGGAGTTGGCTTAAGTCTTGGGTTTGCTCCCCGAGGTCTTGGGTTCGACTCTCCTGGCCTGGGAACTTATTCGGTTGCGGACATCTAGGGGCAGGTGCTGATTGCACCGTGGCTCCAAGGATTAGTCTCACTCTCACCCTAAACCAGTGTAAGGTTTGGGGCGCTGGGCGGAGGTCACGGGGATACCCTGGGACATCAAATAAAATATATATATATATATATATCTTGATTTAAAAGTATATACAAAGCTTTTTAATTATATATATATATATATATTTGCATGATTGTACTTTAAAAGAAAATAAAAATAGGTTTAACACTAAAATTAAAAAGTAAATTAAATAAAATAAACTATAGATTATTTGCATGATTGTTATTAAAAAGAAAATAAAAATTTAAATAAATTAAGTTTAGTAAAAATTAGATAACATAAGTTAAAAATTTAAAATTCTTGCATGAAAAATCATGTGGCAGGGAGCTCTAAAATAAGAATAGTGGAGTAAGCTTTTATTTTTTTAAGACTAATGCATGAAAATTTAAAAACAGATAGAATAGAAGCTAAGAATGAATTATAAAAAGGGAAGGGAGACAGAATAAAAAGGGCAACGACTGGTTAATGATAAGGGATGCGATTGAGGGAATTGGCTAGGAGATCATAAAAGGGGTGAAGGAGAAGGAGAGTGGTGCATTGAAGGAGCCGAACCTGAGAAGAAAGCTTCTCACTTACAAAACCACAAAATTTGAAGAAGTCAAAAATTATATTGCAAGAATGAGCATAGCTACTGACAGACAAGAAGTCCAATCAACAATTTGTTTATAATAGAGTAGGCTGTTAAAATTCACAGCTTTTCTAATTGGAGCTTACCAAAGTCATTTCCATCTATCTACAATGGCAACTACAGTTATTACACGAACCAATCTGAGTATAAGAGTCTGCAGCCTTGGTTGAGTTCGACAGCCCAGAATCAATACCAAGGTGCTTTTAAATTCTTTTCACTACCAAATTCTCAGGAACCTTGATAATCAGGTAGGTTTATATAACCATTCTCTCTATGAAATAAATGTGCCTGAACAAACATTTAGAAATCTGATTGTGCATAACCTGTGATCCTTGCCTTGGTCAAAACTATATTATTTGGGGGCGATATGTTTAGAATCTGCCTGCCTCGTTTGTACTGTTACATGCATGTTTACCAAGGTAGTTGCCACTACAGAATCTGAAGAAATCCCTTTTATCTTTGTGACAGATCAATATTACTTATATATATATTTTATTTTTCTATAATACTATGTTCATTGAGCAGCCTAGTCAACAATACCATCTTGTGTATACCTTAAGAGTATGGTATTCCATAAGACCTTATTGCATCATGTATTATGAATTGCTTATATGTCTAACTGTGCAGCCGCCATGGTTCACAACCATGTTGCTATCCATTTTGTCATTCATTTCTATGCCTACCTCACAATTTACAATAAGTGTTTAACCTCAAATCATTTTAGCAACTGAGCCTATGCACTATGCTGTCAAGGATATAGAAAGATGTATAATTAAACACTTCCTGTTGTTAGTAAATGTAATGTCCCCTTTTTAGCTCGTTCCAATTTCTTGATGGTTTAGCCTATTAGCTGACCCTCGTAGGCTAATGGAGATGATTAGAGGGTCCTGTTTGGCAGTTATCTAGTCGTTTTCTTCTCTAGAGCATAGTTTGGTTCAAGATTGGCCTTCGTTTGGTTTCAGGACTCGGATATACACATTTACTATTTATAGTAAGTCATCAAGTCATGGGAGTCTAGTATTTCTATGTTTAGTAAGGCACCTGGACAAGTCTTGGTTGCAGTGTTGATCCCCGAGTTTAGTTGATATGATGAATTAATGATTATTAAAGGAGTTATTATCATTAAAGTGACTTTAATGATAATAAAATATTATAAAGGCATATTATAAAGTTATTAATTGCACTTTACGTCCAATGGGGCCATGACCCTTAAAAAGTTCACTTAAAGTACATTAAATGATATTTTGATTTGGGCGCCATTTATGAGGAATTATTATAAAGTTATAAAGTGCACATTTAATATCATTTTAAATGATTAAAAAGAGCCTTCTAGAGGATCGACCTCATCTTGGAGATTATATAAAGCATCAACAAAAGCTATCGATTCATTCATTCATCCATTCAACACTTATGCTTTTTGGTAATTTGGCTGTGAGAAGAAGAGTGCTACGGTTTCTGCACAAATTGGTCATTGAGAACGATTACTCTCTTTGATTTTGCATTCCTGAGGTTGTGAGAGATCTTCTGAAGGATTGCCATAAAGGTTGGCTGTAACCAGCAATCACATTTGAGCTTAATTGTGAAGATTTTGCAAGCATATTGAAGGGTTTATGCACAAAAAATCAGGGCTTTATTGTTGCAAAGGGTCATCAAGTTGGAGCAAATTGAAGGTGATTTAGAGGCTGTATTGACCGCTACAGGCCAGCCGTCCAAGGGTTTGAGAAAAACATTGGAGTCTAGGGGCTGAAACGCCTAGTTTTGATGCTCCTATCCTCATCATTGGTGGCGTCCAAAAAACTCCAGATGTTTGCAGTCATCATTGTGGTGGAGAAGTCTTCAAATAAGACAAATCAATCTTCTCCAGAATTCTATTTTTGCTGCCATGAGATTTCAGAATTGAAGGCTTTCTATGTAGTCATTATTTCAGGTATGAAGATGATGTAAAGACTTTAATAATTTAATGCTGATTCAGTTGCTGCATTGTTAGTTTCATAATATTTAACAGTTAAAATCTCCTTTATACATTTGCTCTTCCTAGCATCTTATTTGGAAAATACAAAAGAATTCATATCTCTTTCAAAAACTCAAAAGAAATAAATCATTTGCATTTGAAAACTTATAGCAAGGACACGAGGGTTCTTACAGTGGTATCAGAGCAGTTTCCTGCCATCCTGTTGGGGAATACACTTACATTCGGAATAGAGGGGAAAAAAAAATCTCTTTCGATAAATCCACACTTGATTTGATGTAGAACTTGTATGATTTGATGAGTGACCCGGAAACACAACGAGGATTTCTAAGAATGTTTGGGAAATCTAAAAGGAAGGATAAGAAAAAGGAAATGCTTCAAAATGATTTTCAACCCATAGATGAACATGGGGTTAAAACTGAAGTGGTTGTTGATAAGAAAATTTTACAACATGATAATGGTATGGTGGAACCCCAGAATGATACTCACAGCATTCAAGGAGTTGTTATCAGCACTAATAACGATTCTGATTTTTGCAACAGCAGCCATACTATTGAGCATAACCATGTAAAAGATGTTGTGGCACATGAGGAAAATGATGTGGAAAGTTCCCCCAATGTTGGCATGCAAGATATGAGTGTCAAACACAACGAATTCAAGGAGAATACAAGCCATAGCAGCTCTGATTTTTGTGACAGCAGTCTGATATATTTGCATCAACATGAGGTTACCGCCATTACACATGAGAATGATGGTTGTGTGGAGTCACCTAATGCAAACTTCCATTCTGGGTTTGGGATCTAGGGATATTTTGCACAGTTGAGCTTATGTTGGTGTTACAGGAGATGGTTGTTGATGTGGGGGACATTACACAGTTCTACCCGTGGGACCCAGGTGGAGTGATCTTTCAGAGGGTTTTCTTTTCGCAATTAAGATTGCTTGGGGACAAGCAATTTCAGGGAGGGCGGACTATAATGTCCCCTTTTTAACTCGTTCCAATTTCTTGATGGTTTAGCCTATTAGCTGACCCTCGTAGGCTAATGGAGATGATTAGAGGGTCCTGTTTGGCAATGATCTGGTCGTTTTCTTCTCTAGAGCATAGTTTGGTTCAAGATTGGCCTTCGTTTGGTGTTTCGAGACTCAATTATACACATGTACTATTTATAGTAAGTCATCAGGTCATGGGAGTCCAGTATTTCTATATTTAGTAAGCACCTAGACAAGTCTTGGTTACAGTGTTGATCCTCGGGTTCAATTGATATGATGAATTAATGATTATTAAAGGAGTTATTATCATTCAAGTGACGTTAATGATAATAAAATATTATAAAGGCATATTATAAAGTTATTAATTGCACTTTATGTCCAATGGGGCCATGACCCTTAAAAAGTTCACTTAAAGTACATTAAATGATATTTTGATTTGGGCGCCCATTTATGAGGAATTATTATAAAGTTATAAAATGCACATTTAATATCATTTTAAATGATTAAAAGAGCCTTCTAGAGGATCAAAGTCATCTTGGAGATTATATAAAGCATCAACAAAAGCTATCGATTCATTCATTCATCCATTCAACACTTATGCTTTTTGGTAATTTGGCTGTGAGAAGAAGAGTGCTAAGGTTTCTACACAAATTGGTCATTGAGAACGATTACTCTCTTTGATTTTGCATTCCTGAGGTTGTGAGAGATCTTCTGAAGGATTGCCATAAAGGTTGGCTGTAACCAGCAGTCACATTTGAGCTTAATTGTGAAGATTTTGCAAGCTTATTGAAGGGTTTATGCACAGAAAATCAGAAGGACTTTATTGTTGCAAAGGGTCATCAAGTTGGAGCAGATTGAAGGTGATTTAGTGGCTGTATTGACGGCTACAGGCCAGCCATCCAAGGGTTTGAGAAAAACGTTGGAGTCTAGGGGCTGAAACACCTAGTTTAGATGCTCCTATCCTCATCATTGGTGGCATCCAGAAAACTCCAGATGTTTGCAGTCATCATTGTGGTGGAGAAGTCTTCAAATAAGAGAAATCGATCATCTCCAGAATTCTGTTTTTGCTGCCATGAGATATCAGAATTGAAGACTTTCTATGTAGTCATTATTTCGATAATTAAATGCTGATTCAGTTGCTGCACTGTTAGTTTCATAACATTTAACAGTTAAAATCTCCTTTATGCATTTGCTCTTCCTGGCATCTTATTTGGAAAATACCAAAGAATTCATATATCTTTCAAAAACACAAAAGAAATACATCATTTGCATTTGAAAACTTATAGCAAGGGCAGGAGGGTTCTTACAGTAAATCTATGTGTTCATCAAAAACTCATCATCTTTAACAACATGAATATGATTTTGTGTAATTTTTATGGTCGGATTCTTTATAGCATGTGTTGCAAACTAGATTATTATGAAATTAGTATTGCATATACATTAGTTAAACAAATGAAATTTAGTTAGGATCCCATGTACCCTAAATATTGCATGAACTGAGATTAGTAAAGGCCATGTATAATAAATGTTACATAAATCAAGAAATATCAATAAAGATAAATTTTGTATATTAATAGTTAAGTTGCCTGTCAAAGTGAATTGCCTGTCAAGTATATATTCTACCATCATGGAAAGATAGAAATAATGAAAGATGTTAATATTTGCATGAAAGGAGAAAAAGAATATTTATTTATGAACTTTATGCATGATATTGTATTCTATGTGTGAATTGGGGTAACATTTTGGAATAGGGTGCCGAATATGGGCTAACAGAGAAGTCGATCCTCTTTTCAGGATCTACATGATACTTTTAGTGCTTTGGCCACGGCCATGTGTTCATTGAAATAGATGAATTTACCTAGAAAAATTATTATATATATTCTCTGACATATCTTGTTTGTGGGACATTGCATGTTCGTGTTTAGAAATGCATGTATATACATCAAGCTTGCACCAGGATTGCCTTTTTCCTTTTATTTCCAAGATGCTAGGTACTTTGTGCAAGGTCGGGTATTCTTCATGTTAGGAAGAATTCCAGGGAAGCGTAAGCTTCATGGTTGAGCAAAAAAGCGCCTGAGACTTGTTCTCGTCTTTTGACTTGCGAATGACTATGAGGATCGATGGCAGTCGGAGACTGTATTGTATGTTCCTCACATTATTCTTGTATGATTGATTGTATTTGTACTTCCAAATGTATATTTATTTGACTTCATGGCATGAGAGTTAGAGTTGTATTTTTGTATAACATTTTATTATGTGCTTTACTTGGAAAACACACTACACATATGAGGATGTGATATGATATTTATTACATAATGAAGTATTTTTTTTGTTCCCTGTTTATGAGATCTTGAGTTGATTATTATTATTTCGTGAGACTCCGTTGGGTCACGATCCTTACACAATTAAAGGATAATGTTCTTGGCCTTTGATTTACATTTTAGATACATGTGATTCTAAGTTTATAGGGGCCCACCCCTACTCTAGGATGTTTTCATTCTTCAATGTGACCCTTGCCTTGATCTCTATCCTAAGATCCCACTACTCCTTGGGAGATGTCATCCTTCTTGATGACTTTAATGCTAATACCTAGACCCATTGCATACCCATTTATGATCTCACTGATGATGAGCTTTGCCTTTAGGAATCAAATGCAAATGAGTTTCACTTATTGAGGAATTCAACTAACGAAAATAGTCTTATTGCTACTTATGTAAGTCACATTCTCCAATTAGGATAATCTTAGAGTCTCCACATTCTCAATGGGCTCTCTTATTTTTCTAGTTCTCAAAGATTTACTTGCTTCCCTCATGGTAGTGTTGCTAGTGGTGTTGCAAATTTTTCATCTCTCATATTCAAGACTTTCATGTCTCACCTCTAGGGCCCTTAGTTAAACATATCATTTTAACCTTTACCCCACATGTCTCTCCCCCTATGCCTCCCCACTACCCTTCCCCATATTCTAGGTCAACAATACTTGTCATACCATGATCCATTTTAGTTATGATTACTCCCTTGATTATGTTGCTTGACTTTCCCTACTTATGTCTTAGCTTCTACTCCCTTCCACCCTCTACTACTATTGCCTTGTACCAGGTTTTCTCTAGTGTTCCTTGGCAGGTTGCCCTTGATTCTTTTCCCTACACAGTCCATCATGTTACTTCACCTCATCTTCATGGTTTTTGTCTTATGAATTGTTGGATTGATGATGAGTGTAAAGCCATGCATCAAAGACTTTGCTTTATCCTTGTCCACAACCCTCCCTCCATTTTTACCAGCCATTGAGGAAATTGTTGGTTCCTTTAGCATAAGAAAACATGAGTTTCTTGTGTAAGGAAGAACGAACTCCTTGCTGCAAGAAAACCCTAGGCAACCGATGGACGAAACAATTTTTGCCAGTGCTCTAGCTCATGCCAAGGGGTTTTCAATAGCTATCTAGTGCGCGGACTTAATTTTGACACGCATCAAATGCTACCAAACTGACGCTAGAGAAGCCATGGCTGCTAATGGTAGGGCGGTTGCCAAGCTTGATGGTCCAAACATAAGCATTGTTTTCAAATTGCCTCCCAAAACTACTTTTGCAAATATGAATGTTGAAAAAGGGAACTGATATTTTCAAGAAGTGAAGGACACCTGCCTAAACAAAATTGCTAGAAATCGGCTAAAAGTACTTAAAAAGGGGAAATCTCAAATTCCTGAAGGACTGTGCAGAGGCCACTTTGTAGGAGTATCTGATATAATTACTCTATTGAATAGAATTGTAGGAAATAAAGACAATAATGTTTTTGAAAATTGGATGTTCCAATTTTTCCTTACAATCGGATATGCTTCATAGTATATTCATTGGGAACAGATCATAAGTCACCATTT
Source organism: Sequoia sempervirens (assembly GCA_007258455.2). NCBI lineage: Eukaryota > Viridiplantae > Streptophyta > Pinopsida > Cupressales > Cupressaceae > Sequoia > Sequoia sempervirens. The sequence goes on from VDFB02353493.1 coordinate 127,838,689, forward strand.
GCATGATCAATTGGTGAATTTCTAGTAGAATCATTTTTTCTACATGTCCTCATATTTGTTTTATGCTATTGTAAGCATGAGAATTTGGCCCAATCTACAGACATGTGGAGTATTTGACAATACTATGTAGATATATCAATATGGTTATAATCCACAACTCCATATGGATATTGGAAACAGGGACTTCAAAAGAGTCAATGATGCCTTCAACATGATGACTGTAAGAGAACTTGAAGGAGATCCTAGATTGAGAGTTTCACCTGAAGCTTTTCAATTGATCACAAAATATGGCAGCCTATTCATTCAATTCCTTGAATTCGCATACCTCGGGCTTGGTGGGTTTGATGGTGCTCCTTACAAACTGCCCAGGTATGCAAATGATTACTTCATTTTCATTGAAATATGTAAACAAATGGCAACAGTTAGCAAAAGATGCAAAGACAAGAAAAAAGCAGGATATCCTTTCCCTATAAGCCTAGGTTATTATACTTGCAAGTCCTGTGCTGATGCACAAAATGTAGAAAGGCTGGTGACAAGTATAAGAATCCATTCTTATACAGCCAGATTATCCTTTGACAGCAAAAATCATGTCAAGGATAATTTGTATCTTCCTCATAACCATGTCCTGCATATTGAAGATTTCTGGGAGGATTTTGTGGAAAATTTCACAATTAAGAAGAGAGATTGGATGAGATTGAATATGAAACAGTTTGAAGATTTTCACTTGCTCAAGAATCCTGAGAACATAGAGGTTGATGGTTCAGATTTAATAGACCCTATCTTCACTACTTGCATTCAAATGCAACCTCTCCAGCCAATTGATTGGACTGAGAAAGAAGTGACAAATATAAGAGAGAGGACCGCTTATGTCTTCTTGAGAACAAAAAGGTGGATAAGGTCCAAGGTCTCTAAAAATACTGCTACCAAGCCTCCTCTCAAAGAAGATACATCAAAGCAAAAGACAAGTGCTTTTTCTTCGTCAGCTCTAGTTATCACAATTGCATATGCCACCAGGCCTAAATCCGTTGCAGCAAGAGGAGATGGAGATGATAATCCAAAGACTTGATTTGTAGAAACCTTGTGAAGAAGAGAGCCAAGTTCCAAGGAAGAAATTGGAAATCGGGAGGCCTTCCCCACAAAATGAAGTGGGTACTTCTCAAGCTCACACTCAAGAGTAGCCATAGGTAATCCATATTCCTTCCTTAATTCCTCCTTCTCCTCCACAGAATCCTCCTCCTCCTCCATAGCATTCATCTCCTTCACAACATCTTTCTCCCCCACACACATCTCTTCCTCATACTCCTAATCCTCCTCCATCTACCCCACCATCAAATACCAATACTGATTCAATTCCTAGAATTGTTTTGCTTCCTTTGACCTTGAAAGCCCAAACAAATTCCATCTCCCTCCCCATGGCTCAAAGAGGTTGTATCAAAGAAGAAGCATTCACAAGTAGATGACCCCAATTTTGATGCAGTAGCTAAGTTGTTGAGAGCTTCTCCTCAACCTAAGAAGGTTTACACAACTTCTCAGTTGATGTTTGACTCCTCTGGAAATCAATTTGTGGAAATTGTTGAACCCACAGTGAAGAAAAATGAAGAAGACATAGCAGAAAATGATTTCAACATTACTAGAGTAGAACTAGGGCCATCTACACATGAAGGAAACATTCACAATTCCTAGATATCTATTGCAAAGTTGATTGATAGGGTAGAGAAAGAAAGGGAAGCCAAAGAGAAACTAGAAGAACATGTGAGCTCTCATGCTACTTATAAGTTATATCAGATCTATCATTAATACTTCTGCACAGCCACTTGTGGCTTTGCCATCGACCTCATTCAATGTGCCTCCTGATGGAATAAGCTCAGACATCATAGAAAAGATCAATAAGTATCAAACTTATGGAAGAGTAATAGAAGCTTGGGCAGAAAAGGTTACTCTTAATGCCTTTTTGTATATTGAAGAATCTGTGAAATTACATCAGCAATTTAAAAATAAAAAGGTTGAGATAGATACTAAATATCAGGCTGCAGTAAAGGAAGATGGCATTTATACCTTGTTGAAAGAGGTTCAAGAAACGATGAAGATAAATGTGAATATTTTGGTCATGAACAAGTTTTCAATGATCCAAAGGAGAATGATTCCCCTAGCTAGTCAAAGAGCATCGAATGGAAGATAATGGTTTTGAGGCAATCCACCAAAGAATTCAAAAGATTGATGAAAGTTTGTGATTCTGTACTAACTGAAATTGAAATCAACTGCTTAGCATTTGATGCCAATATTCTGAAGGATGATGAGGCGAGTTTGTCAAATGCTGCTACTATTAAGAAAGCCTTCAAAGATATGATGTCAGAAGAAATCTGCAATAAAGATACTTTTGATTGTGATGCAATGGAAAAATTGGAACACAAGTCTGACACATCTGATCACCTTTAGGAAAGAAATTTCTGAACTGAATAGCAAAATGAATGAAATTAATGAAGATATGCTGACAGGGAAATCCAGGTTGAGCAGCGTGTCAATTCCAAACAGGAAAGCCTTACCACCAATTTTGACAAAGTTAAGGAATACAAAGAAAAACTTGCTACTACTCAAGCCAGCATTTAGGATTAAGACAAGGACAGTGCCCCCAATTAAAATAAGGATAAAGGCATGATATCATACATTTGGTTATATTTTGCCTTTCATATTGTAAAGTAACTTTTGTTGCTATTTTTTAATAAATTAAAAGTGAGCTTTATTCAAAGAAAAGAAAACATGAAAAGTTTATTTTAAAATGTCTCTTTTTAAGAGGTAGTTACAAACCAAGAAATGGTTTCAACTATAAAGCTATAAAAGGTAGAGGAGAGAAAAAGAAAGGATCTTTTAGGCATTCTGTTATTAGTTTTCTATTTTTCTGTGAGGGTTATCCCTTTTGTATCTATCTTTCACTGTAAAATATCTGCACGAGCATTTTGTAAAGACAGAAAAAGAAGACTTTGGGCTCTGCAATTTTGAAAATAGAAATCACAAGAACTTTGAGTCCGTGATTTTTTACAATTGTGATTTTTTTCTTAAGTTAAGTTTACATTTATTTCATGAATACTATGTGAGGTATTAGCAACTTCATTTCAATCTTGAAATCATTCTTCATCTAGGTATTCTTATTCTTAAGTCTCAGCAATATTCAGTAAAAAAAAATTTATGATTTTCCTCCTTTGCATGTAGTTATATCTACTGTGAGACTTTCTGCTCAGTCTATGTAATCTCCCTTCATTTATTAGTTTAGGTAATTCACCCTTCCTGCTTTCTAGTAAAAACAATACCTCAGAAAAATTTATAATTTATCATATGAGGGAGCTATCGCTCTTTGAAGCAGAGGAAATTTGTTCATTCATATTGTTGGAACATTTGCCACTGCCCATTGGGCAAGTCACTTGGAAAATCTGTAGTGACAAATCTGTATACCAAAAACTAGGCAACACAGGCTGAAGGTTTATTTAGAGTCTGATGAAAGCTTAACAAAAAAATAACTATAGCTGGATATTCTAATTATGCACCTGTTTATCAAATACTACTAACTTTATACAATTAAATGTGCACATCTTGGATTGCATTGTTATCATTTGGGTTCAGGCCTTATACTGGAGCTTTGTATTTACTTTAAACATGTGCAGTTTCATCTCAGTTACATGAAAATGGTTGGTTAAGTAAGACAAAAATAAAGAAAACAGAAAATTTCAATACAATATTAGTCACTTACAATCAAAAGCAAGCAAATTGAACTGTATCCACCCTTGCAAGGCTGAAACTAATAGAACAGAAAAAAATATATATATGAACAATAGAAACAAAGCACAAAACTCAGAGATACCTGGGACCATATATGTTTTACAAGACGATGCACAATCATTCCAAATTTCTGTCCAGCAGATGATGTGCTTTCAGAAATAGTAATCAACGAAGGGGTGAGCTGTAACTCATGTATTTTCTTTTGTAAGACCTGTAGCAAACTTGTTGCAGTCTTTTTAACAGTCTTTGATGGGGATGACATAACATGAATGACAGGAAAAATGAAGAGCACTTCCACTGGAAAATCCGCCACAGTGTTTTGAAACAATTGCAAGCCTGAAAGAAGAAATTAAGACAATTATAAACTGGATATCTATATCTTTACATAACTACTTTTTTTTTATGAAGTCAAGATATATTCAAATTTTCAACATGTAAGATATCACTTAAGTGTTTTCCTCTTGAAAAGGACAAAAAGGGGGAAGACTGATAAGCTGAAACATATTTGGTATAGAACAACTGTTATCTGAAGAATTGTGTAAGATGTAAAACTCTAAGTCATCTCAGGACAGTCTTTAAAGAGTCAATAAAGCTAGAAATACACCTCTAATAAACTGACATAGACAATTAAAGAAACTGAACACAAACTAACTGCCTTTACATTATCCAAAAAAATTATGCTGAGAGGCAAGATAAAAGGATAATGGATATGGAAAATTAATTTTATTCAAAACTGTAATCTATCTATCAGATTAAAATAAGGAGCATCTAGCGAGCAGACCATCCCAATACTTCAGTGCTTGGTCCTGGCATCCACCACTCAGTATCTCAGGTTCAAGCAAGTTGCAGGGTTACTATAAACACTTGTTTTAAACATAGAAATATGTCACTAGTATCATCTGACACTATGAGCATAAATATTGTTAAACTCGGTGGTAACAAACACTGTAAAATAGTTTCATTAGAATTCACAATCTTGTGTAAAGCTACTGTTTGCATATTCTTTTGAGTATACAGCTGTGAACTAAACCCTTGTCTTCTACCTCCTTCAAATGTGTTCTAACAAAATTTACCTATTAACTCTTTTAGCTTACCATTAATCTTCCATATCAACTCAACAGTTTCAAATGAATACTCATCATCAGAAGCTTGCTGCCTTACATATTCAAGCAAAAATACAATTCCTCATTGCTCAATCACCATTGTGTCATATTTCTTCATTAAGAAAAGCCTACAAGTATGTTTGCAAATCTGAAGCAAAAGTCAAGTATAAGTCTAAGAATGAAGATTGTAAGTCCCAAGTACCAAATAAGAATTCAAAGTCTGGAGCCAAACAAAACTCAAAACAAGGAAAAGGATCTTGAGGTAAAAGGACACATCAGCCCCAGAACTTTGCCTTGTGGCAGCCATATTGTGCTTTTGCTAAAGAAGGGATGGCACTTGAGGCTTGTGGATCAATTACAAAGCTCTCAACAAAATCACTATGAAGAACTACTGTTCTCTTCCCAGGATTGAGTAAATATAAGAACAACTCTATGGTATTAAATTTTCCAGTAAGATATATCTCAGGTTACAATACCTCCAAATTCCTGCTAAACCTTCAACTGCCACCACATGATTCATGCAGATGATGACTTACATTCTTTATTTATTTCCAACTTCATTCGTTGTCTATCTTGATGACATTCACAAAACAAGAGAAACATATAAGGACCATTTATGCCATATTCAGCAAGTGCTCACAACTTTGTGGAAGCAAAAGTTATATGCCAACATGGAGAAGCCTTCTTTTGTAAAATGGGAGCTATAATACCAATGAGGCCCCTTCCTACTTTAATCCCCTAAACACCATTCATGGTCAAAACATGGTTAATAAGGCAGCAATCACTCATACATTCACCTCTCTCTCAAGATTCCTCATAGACCTAACAGACTATTTTTATCTTTATTTGTGCCTAATGTATCATTTCTCCCATTTTGCATGTAACATCTCATGGTTCACACTGCAAGTAACACCTTAGTTAACGCTTGACAGTTGTCCTCAATAATAAAGTCAAGTTGGACACCCATTCTCTTAAAAATTCACCCATCTTGAACATTACTCTAAATGCAAGGTTCCTCCATATCACACCAAGGAAACATATTTCACATTAGATCTGGAATTAACTTCTAAGGAAAAAATGTGCAGGTACCCTAATCCACTGTTGCAGAGACCAACAATACAGTAGTTCATGAATTTGAGTAGAGACCATCTAACAGCAAGGATGCAAGAGGAAAGGGAGCATGGGGGAATAGGTCAAGCCAGTGAATGGCAATTTATTAATTCAGAATCAGAATTAAAGCTATGAGTTAAATTGGCCATCGGAAGCTGGACATGATCCAGCTCAACTACCCATATCTTAGATGTGATCTCTGCATTTTTTTCACTTGCTTCATAGAACGCCTCTGAAAAGGAGTCCTAGATTGAAGGTTTATTCATAAATCAGGTGAGAAAACTCTGCAAATGCTACTGCATGCCTGCAAAGGGCAAAATCTGTAATTTGTCATAGGAAGAAGAAAAATTCAAAACTGTGTATATGTATAGGTCAAACCCATATGGTTCTTTTACAATCTACAAATGTCATTTCTACACAAAACACCACAGCTCGCATTCCTCCAATATTGTAGACGGTCATAGTCGTAGTCAGCTGTAGTTAATTATACTTAAATAAAACTATTGTCACATTGCAAATATGTTATACAATGGATGTCACATGTTGTTCAGATAATTAAGTCCCAATCTAATAACCCCTACCCCTTGGAGTAAGAATTATTATCAATAATCTGAGTTTGCAATGTGATTTGTCAAACTGTTCTGATGGACTGACGCGAAACAGTATATCTTCAGACCTACTGAAGTGATTTGTCAATCTGCCTTTAGGAATATAACTCCAAAGAAATTTGTAATGCAAATGTATATAAATATAACCACACTCAGCGCACATATACATTCAGATCAAGCACTACATATAATAGGGACAGAGATTGATACAGTTCAAGTGGTCTTAACAGATGGCATTCATTTAATATGGAAAAGAACCATTGTATATCAAATTGTTATAACAGAATGTGTGTTGTGTTGGAAACCACACTATATTTAAATCTACAGCATGGATATTAAAATAGATAATCTGCATAAGCTTCCCTTTCTGGGACTCAAAGCTAATCGAACCTGTGAATTCTCCCGTGCTGATTGTGATCCTGTGTCTTCCCCAAGGCAAAGTATACATATTGTGATATACAAAGTTCAACGCCTATAATGGCAGTACCCCCAATAACCAATAACACCCACAATAACTATATAGAATTGATGCCAACAACTCCATTCGCAAATACAATGCAGAAATAGCACTAGTATTCAATGAGTCTGGATTCTGACTTCAACAGTAGGGAATACAAACGAACTTCGTTGAGATATCTGGCTACAATGTTTACTAGTGTATCAACAGGAATGTCCGATACTGCAGTGAAATAATCGGCGATATACATTAGAATATCAATCCCAATACTATCCAACTCCCGTATGTAGGGCTGACAAGAATAAGCATTGATTCTCCTTTAACATGCAATATACACCATTCTTAGGAGGCCCAATGACATTGCAAGATGTTTTTGAATCATTCCCACTACAACATATAATGGAGACAATAAGAATGAATGTTAAATGTCGACAGAGACCATTCCAACTCCTCCTGTAGTGAAGACTGCCACAATGGATGCAAATGGACAAATGAACGCTAACCTTCTAATTGTCTTTAGCATACAAACTCATACCCCTGATCGGCTATGCTATTCAATAGAAATCTCCTTCGCAAGACTTCATTAATTGATCAACATATATAAAACAAATGAACAAGGCCATAGTTTGTTGGTATATGATAATGCCCAATATCGAGTCTATGAGTGCACGATGTTCCTTAATCATTCCTTACGTTGGGCGTTGCTCATCCAATATTACGTTGGGCTTTAATATTATGGCCTTCATTGATTCCTGGCTCTTCTTTCCTCTATCTACGGCAATATAGCCTCCCTGTAATCGTCATTCAACACCGGTGAGGAATAATGAAATAAAGGATGGCAGAAGATGTAGAAATTCGACCCTAAATGTATTCATAACCAACACAAGTCGCATCAGAATACTTCGATCAACAATATTTCAATGTAAGCAGTGGTATATATATCAACCAGCCTCCATATAATACGTTTCTGAGTAACTATCAAATTTCACAAATAATCCTCTAAACATTATTCATTGAACAAAGAACACTGTGATAATCCAAATAAAGAAATTAAACAATATATTCATGTTTGGGTTTTCGTCTAGGCATGTTCTACCCAACTCTAAGAGGTTACATTCTCAAAATCAACAATTTCAATGCCCATCAAACTTCAATTCTTTCCATGATAATTCTTCAGACCCGAACATACCAATATAGTCCGCCACTTTCAATTTCACACTGAATCATTATTTTAAAAGACTTTACAAATCATAAAGTATGATATTAATGACTTTTATAAAGTCTTAATATAATTAATTGATTAAATAATTAAAATGCCTTTTAAGATTAATAAAGACAATTTTAATATTTAATTAGTTAATCGAATTTCTTCTTCAAAGGCGTATTAAAACTGGGGACATCACAATCCTCCCTTCCTGGAGATAGCTTGCCCACAAGCAATTGCAACAACCATGACAATACCCGAATCCCAAACCAATCTTAGAAACACTACTTTGCCAATCTGCTATGCTACTATAATATAACTATCATCAGTCACCCTGTCATGACACAGCAACCTGTGAAGCTCTCCATCCAGCAAGCAAAACCCTAGATCCCACACTATAATAACCTCATCATGCCACAATGACCTGTGAAGCACTCCATCCGTCAAACAAATTCCTAGATCCCACATCAACCTAGGACCCATACTGCAAGTGTCGTTAACTCTCTACTCAAACTAGTATGCTATCACAAAGATGTAACTAGTATCCACCATATGTACGTACAAAGATCTGAAAGGTGAACCACCAAAATTGTGCATACACAAGTCCCTCTCGTACTAGGAGCACAACCTGTACGGAAGAGACCCTACACGATGAACAAGAATTATGCCGCCAAGGTACAAGACAAGATTGAGAGGATGTTGGAAGCAAGCATCATATTCAAGGTGGAAGTGAGCGATTGGGTGTCACCAATCATCATCTCGTTGAAGGAGTCAGAGCAGATTCGAATATGTGTGGATTTTTGCTGCTTGAATGCAGTAACAATCAAAGAGCCATTCCCAATCCCCTTCACCGACACAATCCTAAATGAGGTAGCTGGACACAAAATGTACTCATTTATGGATGGGTTCTCAGGATATAAGTAGATAAGCATTGTCAAAGAAGACAAATTGAAGACAATGTTTGTGGTCGAAGACAAACTGTACGCTTACAACTGAATGTCATTTGGGTTGTGTAACGCGTCAGCCACCTTTCAAAGAATAATCCTACACATTTTTGACAAAATGTCAGTTGGCAACTTTAAGGCATTTTTGGACGATTGGTCAATCTATAGTGACAAGGAGAAGCATTTGAAAGCACTTGGAGAATGTATGGAGAGGTGCAGGGGCAGCATACCTAGCACTGAATCTGAAGAAGTGTCGATTCATGGTACGACAAGGAAAGTTGTTAGGCCACATTGTCTGTAAGGCCAAATTGAAGACGGACCCAGACAAGATAAGGGTCATTGTACAAATAGAGGCCCCACAGAACATAACTGGAGTGAAATCCTTCCTCGGACGTGGGGTATTATTGGCGGTTCATCAAGAACTTCGCACAAATTTCCTACCCACTTGACACACTCACGAGGAATGGAAAGTCGTTTGTGTGGAAGGACGAGCAAGAGAAGGCATTCAATAAGTTGAAGGTACAATTGATCAGTTCGCCAATATTGGCATACCTTGACTAGAACAAAGAGTTTCACATGCATGTGGATGCCTCAAATTATGCAATCGACGTGACACTAGCACAAGTGGGCATACAAGGACTGGATCATCCAGTATTCTTCGCCAGTCATCTGTTATCAAAGGCAAAAAAGAACAATAGTACGACGGAAAGAGAAGCCCTCGGGATAGTGTATTCGGTGCAAAAGTTTAGACACTACCTCTTGGCAACACCGTTCACATTCTACATGGACCATCAAGCCTTGATGTACTTAGTGAAAAAACCTATAATACAAGGGAGAGTAAGTTGATGGTTGATGTTACTGTAAGAGTTCACGTTTACAATCATCGTACGTCCGAGAAAAAGCCATGTGATCGCCGACCAGCTGTCAAGAATCCAATCTGGCGAACCTGCTAAGGGAGGAGTAAACGAAGACTTTCCGAATGCTCACTTGTTCCAAATTGCAACACTCCCTCTGTGGTACAAGAAGATTGGCAAGTGCTTGTCAACGTTGACATTTCCAAAGGAGATGCCGCCAGTCGAACAGAGGAAGCTCGTACTAAAAAGCAAAACCTTCCAACTTATCAACAAGCTACTATATAAGATGGGGCAAAATCAAATATTGAGGCGATGTGTGATGGAGGAAGAGATTTCAAGCGTACTAAAAGAGGCACATGAAGGCCTAGCCGAAGGACACATGGGACCCAATACCACAAGGAAAGATCTTTTGGCAGGATTATGGTGGCCAACGGTACATACAAACGCTCAAGAGTGGGTGACGGGTTGTGACACGTGCCAGAGAGTGGGAAAGCCTCTTGAGCGAGACTATATGCCACTATTTCCATCCCAACCCCGAGAGTTGTTCGAACATTGGGGATTGGACTTCATTGGGCTGTTGAAAGTGAGCCAGCTGCATTGGTGTTGGTACATAGTCGTGGCCACTGAATACTTGATGAAGTGGACCGAGGCTTGAGCACGAGCAGACAACACCACGCAGAGTATGCCGAGATTCATCTATGAACAGATACTGACCCAATGTGGAATCCCAATCCAAATCACTAGTGACTGAGGGGGGCACTTTGTCAACCACATCATTAGATTGATGACAACAGAGTTCCAGAAATTCCACAACCTGTCAAGTCCATACTACCAGAGAGCCAACAGCCAAGCAGAATCTACAAAAAAAGTACTAGTGTCCATCATTCACAAATCATGCAGCGTGGAAGATGCTGACTGGGAGGAAAGATTACCCACCGTACTATGGGCATATCGTACGATGTACAAGGTCACCACCAAGCACACACCATTCTAGTTGATGTACGGCCAAGAGGCAACTGTGCCAATGGAGTACATGGTACTGAGCCTAAGGATGGCAATCGAGAACAGACTGGGCGACACGGAGAGCCTAAAAGAGCAGTTATTCCAGCTTAACAAGCTCAACGAATGAAGAGTGATGGCATAGTGGGCGATGGAAGTGACACAAAAGAGGAGGAAATTCTAGCACAATAAATATCTTCGACGGGTAAATTTCCAACAAGGCCAGTTAGTTTTAAAGTATAACGATTGCAACGAAATTAAGCCCGGGAAGTTCAAAGTTCGTTGGTTAGGGCCTTTTAAAATCAAAGAAGTCTATGATAATGGAGCAGTAAAGTTGGAAAATTTGGATGGAATGTTGCTACCAGATGCAATCAACGGATCAAAGCTCAAACCATACAAGGAAAGAAGGGAAGAACCAGTGCAAATCAACATGCTCGGATACACAACAAAAGGAGATTGGCCTGTGCAAAGGGAGGAATCCATTGAAGAACAAGACTGGGGTATAGGCGGCAGCGGATATGTTGCAAAAGAAGACTGGACCGCACTAGGCAGGGAGAAGTTCATCGAGGAAAGACTCGCAAATAAAAGAGTAGAAGGTATTGTAGTACCTCGGATACACAAGCACTTGACAAACGCACTATTTGGAACACCAACTCTTTGGCGATGAGTGTGGGGACATTGGAAATACCAGGCCCCATACGAAGACATAAGGAGGGGATACTTAGCCAAAGAGTTAGACGAGGAATCCCAGAGAAAGAAGGAAGAGCAGGCCGCAAAAGAACGGAGGGAACGAGAACAAAGTGAAAGTGACAAAGAAGAATGATGGAATGACGAGGATTGGGATGCGTACGAAGAAAAGGTGGGACTGTGTCTCAAGACAATCATAATGACAAAAGACACCTCCATTTCTCATGTTGATGGATACATAGACAACCTGCTCAAGTACATGAGAGAAAGCAAACAGAAGACGTTGAAGGTGGTGACGACGGACGAACTATGGCGAGTGGTGCCAAACCCAACCGGACCACCTACGGTGGATGGAGAAAAGGTTACATGGTACAAACAATATGGTAGACGATACGTTGATGGGAGTTTCAAAGGTATAGGGCCCGCTCCCTTACTAGATAAATGGTTTGATTTAAAATTTATGGGCACTTGTTGTGAAGAGGAATGTTATAAACGGCCTCCATTTACTTGTAAATGGCATTACACCTCGAAGTTAAGGGTTCGAAAAGGTAACAAAGTCAAAGGGGTGAAGAGAAAACATGAAGGCGAGGAGAGAAAAAATAACAAGAATCAGAAAAACCAAAAATTGAAGACAGAGGAGTTAAAAATGACAAATTAAAATGGAGGAGTTGAGAAGTGAAGAAATTAAGATGGAGTTGAAAAATAGAAAAATTGGAAAAATTGGAGGAAAATGGAAAAAAGAGGATGGAGGAATTAAAAAAATTAAAATATGAAGAAGAAAAAATGAAAAAATGGAGAATTAAAAAATTAGAAAAAATTAAAAGAAATGAAGACGAAAATGAAAGTGGAGAAAAGAATATTAAAAAATTAAGAAAAGTGAAAACAAAAAAAATAAAAGAAGTATTATGAAATGGGAATATATATTAAAATTGACTAAGAACAAATCGCACAAAATAAAAGAAAGGAGGGCGTAAGGAAGACAAAAGGAGAATCCATACAATCAAAATATCAGCGCCAAGCACACCGTACATCGTATGGCAGAACTTATAAAAGCAAGGTCAAAGTATTTTAAAATCACTAAAATTCCAAAAGAAAGGTCGGCTGTACGAGGTGAAAAAGAGTTGGCCATGCAATGTGAAAAAGAGCTGACCATACAAGGTAACAAAGGCAGTAGCATATAAGTATAAACACTAGGTGAACTCAGGAACATGATCGCTCATGTCAGAAGTCCTTTGCTCTCCTCCACAAACCATCAGACTTTGCATGCACCACAAGCCTATCACTGAAAGGTTCTTCAGGTCCTTAGCTTAACCAGGATACTGTAGTTCCAGAAACCTACCCAAATCAATGAACTCTTCAACTTCCTATTCCTAATATGCACAATAGAGAATCCCCAATATTGCGTGGAGCTTCTCAAACCATTGAAGGATCATCTGAAAAAACAGTAGGAGACCAGGCTATTGTGCAGTCCATAGCTATTTGAATAAAAGCCCTAGAGCTTGGAACAAATACATTCATCTCTGTTGTGGGGGCAGACCTGTCCCAGTCATTGTTTGTAAAAAAGTGTCTTTTAACACTTGGTCCTCATCAACCAGAAGTAAACACCAAGGATTAACTGCCACAAAGAATTGGTAGAGGTGAATTGGTCAAGGAAGTGAGAGGCAGACTCAATAGGTGAACCTCGTGATATGATGCAGGTTACCAAAATGCAAGCCTTTCATGCAGAAAGCTCAGTGACCACCACTAAAAATGCAGGACTGAGGACAAACATCCTCTAAAGGCCAGCGCTGCACCACTCAGCCAGCATAATCTGGTTTCAACGTAAGGAAATGTCTGAATCAGGACTCATAATCAGATTTGGCTCCTTCACAGGGTCCTGCAAGGTAATGCATGCTAATTTTCTCTTGTCATCCAATATCTTAACAAATCAATGGACAATTTGAAAGGAAAGATCTACATGTTGGCCATCCTCAGATATATAATGCTGTTTAATAACAAATAAAATATATAGCATAGATAAAAACTATATTCCCAGTAATTTACCTCCAGACAAACAATAGTAGGTTTTCTTTTTGGCATTGCCCTCCAAGTAAGAAAATCAGGGAGACTGAGTAGTCTTGAATAATAATCTGTTAGTTTTAACTTTTGAGAGTTTCATGAATCATAGCGTACCTCTGAAGGTAGTTCAAGGAGACTAATTTACACTTTACTGTCACAGATCTGCTTAGTGTCATATCTGCTTTATAGACTGTCAAATGTAACACTCAATTGAAACTCTAAAAATATGTACGGAAGCTTGTCCCATTTTCTGTTTATAGTTTGGAAAGAACCAGGCCTTCTTTGAAAATAGTTGGCTCTATGATTACATTAGGTCCTTAAAATTTCACCAAAAAAAGTTATATTTTAGAACCAAACACAACAATACAACATTGATTAACTTATCCATCTGCAAAGCATAGTCCCAAATACTGATTTTAAGTACCTTGTAAAGTGACATTGCTAAATAGAAAAATAAAAGGAGACATTGAAGAAGTCATCTAAACATATGCATGATTGTCATGTCAATTTATTAAGGATGCTAATCCCGTAACATAGTTGCACATAAGTTCATAACTATATTTCAAAATGACTGCTCAAAAAAACATTCCAGTATCAAATGCATAACTAATTCAATGTAACAAACAAATATTTAAATAACACATTACAAGTAGTTAACAAATGTTTGTATCAAAACTGACTAGTAACAAGAAGCAGCAACTTACCACTTTCTCGTTTCCATTCAAGGGAAACAATGGCCAAATTGAGTAGTAGAAGTTGTTCATGTTCATATTGCATGGTAGCCAGCATATGTGCCAACGTAATCAGTATAGAATCAAAATCACAAAAATATTCACGATCTTTATCCATCTGCACCTCTAATGAATGTTTGAAAAGCACGAGAACAGATGAACTACCAAGACCACGTTTGCTGAGATCATTACAAAGTGAAACAAGATATTTTGAGAGCTCTAAACCACATAATCTTTCTTCCTTTGCCTGCTTGCAGTCACAAGTAATCAGTTTACTTCTGTGTTAGTTTAGGTATAAGCAATTTTATTTTCCAAATCACAGGCTAAATTTTAAGAACAATCCTGGAAGATGTTTAATAAATTGAGGCATTCAAACTGAGCATGATCTTGGAGTAAAGTGAGAAACTGCAGGAAGAGAAAGCTATCATACTTTCAAATTTAAAGTTGTATACCAAAAAAATAATATAAATCTAAAAAAGCATAAGAAATTTAGGAAATGGTCGCACAAAATATCTAGTATTGTGCAATCAACACTAGATTAGTCAAGAGAAAATCACCTGCACACAGTCCTAAGTAATCAACTAGTTGTATACTTGTTGCCTAATGTAGTACTCCTACTATCCAAGGATTTATGATTTGCAAATTGCAATTGGATTTCAAATAGTTTAAAAGTAGCAACTACTTCATTCTTTATACAATCTGAATGTTTGAAACTAAAATGATGTAGACATCACCTTAAACCATAGTCATGAATTCTAAGTGAAATTTCATCTTGTGCAGTCCTATTTTCACTTGTGCAACATGGCCTAACTTCCCCTAGAAATCAAGGAACTGTTTTAAGTTTGCCCTGATCTGCAGTTCTTAGCTCCTTTGAATTAGACCCTGCAAATGTGGTCTTGTGCAAAGGGTTCATGCTAGTTGATAACCAACCAAAGAGAATTTACTCAAACCTGAACCTCACCAAACCCTCCACCCCTCCATGTTGTTCTCCATGGCTGTAGTTAGTGTACAATGCCTATTATTATGTTTCAATAAAATTGGTCAGCCAACTATGTATTAATTGGTTGTCGGCTTCAGGTAGTTATAAGCGTCGGTTGGTTGATGGTTGTGTTCTTCTTGGCAATCGTCAGGTCCTTTAAATAGATTGTGTATCGTCAAGGAAAGTAGTATGATCCTACATGGCCGAGAGTGCAAGAGAAGCACCAGAACATCCAAATCAAAACTTCCTAGCAAGAAAATTCCAAGCACTAGGCTTGCATCAGAAAAAAATCATGATAAGCCCCAGTGGAGAAAAATACGCTCATAAGAAAGATATTCTATTGTTGTCAAAGTAATCCTAGGTGTAATAATACGCTCAATAGTTGGATTGTTTGCCAAGTTCAAAAAAAGAGTAACTCTTTCCATAAACCCATTTCCTTCAAAGCCGCACTTGAAAAATTGAGCAATTTCCATGTTAGCTCCCTTCGCTGCAATAATATAGCAAATTTGTCTCCTTTATTCCATTAGCGACAACTTCAGTATGAAAAAAAAAAAAATTTAGTCTACCCTTCCCAAGATTGCTTGTCCTCGAGCAATCGCAAACTAGGTTGCTCTTTGAGTTACCAAGTTCCCAAATCCACCTTGGAGATTTGTAATTCCTAATCCTTGATCTTCCTTGTGATGTAGTTAGCTTCTACTAGATTACTTTGGTATAATTAAGAATTGGAAACTCTAAACTAGCTAATGCTTCTCCAACTATCTCAGTTATGATTGACTTTGTATTACAATATAGTCCCTAAAGAGTTGTTATTAATATGCTTGTCTCAACCTACCTATCAAGATGGTCCTTTAATACCATAATAAGGTTGATACCATTTGTATGTAGTTCCATACCACCCACACCATGTTCTGCTATCTCAAAATACCCTTGATCCACTTGTACTACCTTAGTCAAAATGTTCATGGATGCCCGACCATCTTGGAGAGTGACAAGTATGTTTTTCCAATCCAGGCAATTAATCATTATACACTCTGTTTGCCCAACCATGAGATGAAAACCCACTGGAACTGTACCAATGTATCCACTTTCAAAGGAAAACATTACAACCTTTGCAATTCATGGCCACTCACTAATGAGTTGTTCAATATCTGTGGAGAAGATGACTGTTCCCCAGCATATGTCATTTCTTTCAACATTTTTCAATCTCTAATTAGTGAAACATCCCAATGAGGTCTTACACAACTTTATGAGGTCTAACTGTGTTCTTGCAAGATAGAAAAATCCCCATAGCTTGCATCATACACAAAATTTTAGGAGCGTAACCATCTCTTTCTAGCATTGGTATATCCATGGACTATCTATCCCTCTATTAGTACAAATATGATAAATAGATGGCTGCCTACAAAAAGAATTATGCTGTTGTTCAAAATCAGTAGTAGGATCTAGATGAAGTTGTGGCTCTATTGTACCAAGTAGCCTAGGTTCCTTGGTGTCTTTATGCATGTCATTTCAGGCTCATGACATTGGCTAGCCCAAAAGGCCCTATAGGTGAATTTCAGATCAGCTATCAGTTGACACTTTTGTGCAAGAACCAATATGATGCTTTTTGCCAATGCTTGGCTTCCTCCCTACTCAACCAAAATGTAAAACATAGGAGTATTATAGTTCTGCACTATGGATGGTACTAGCTGCCTTGGAATAGTAGTGAAGATAAATTCCTCCTTCCATTTCCAATGATGACAAAAATATCTTCACTCTACAATAGATCCCTTCATAGATAGGTGGTAGAAGTATGTTCTTATTATAATCCCATAAACTAATTGCCATCTATTCTATGAACTTACATGCATGAATATGACTTTTGTGGGATGAAAAACCTTTAGAGCAAAGGTTGTTGGCCCCATAGTTGTCGTTGCACCAAAAGGTCGACCTATTAATGATAGATACAACCGCCAGAGTTAACGGATCCACAGGAGCCAATTAAGCCATGTCACGAATCCAGAAGGGAGCGCTGATCTACCAACAATCTCCCCCTATACTTACCCAAGGGGATTCGAACTCGGCTCCTTTGGCTCTATTACCAATTGTTGGCCCCACAGTTTCTGTTGCACCAAAAGATCAACCTATTAATGCCCGATACAACCACCAGAGTTAATGGATCTACAGGAGGCAGTTACGCCATGTCACGAATCCTGAAGGGAGAGCTAATCATCTACCAACAAAGGTTCCATCCAATGAATACCATAATAAGAAGATGGGAAATTTTGTACCATTGCCATTTCCAATAGCAACAAGGGAGCCTTCACAAGCTACTCCTTTCTTACAAAAATCCATTCTCATGTGCCATCCTCTATCAAGCAGTCGTCTTGGAGGTAGGCTATGAAACAACATGCTTTGCTCAATCCAAATACTATAAAATTTCTGCTTGTTCATATATTTGGCATTATGTCTATCTTTCAACTACCATTGGCAAACCCTTGTATTAAGTGTTGTACCCAAAATAAATTTTTGCTTCAAAGAGACAATTTTTTGTTAAAATGATCTAGGTCATGTAAAAATGTTGTCAAAAGTATGTTTTCGGTCAAACAGAACATAAAGTTTTGTGGGTTTGGGTCAAGGAAGATACCTGCAAAATTCTGAAAATTTGAAAATTAGGGTTTCGTTCCCCTATTTTTAGGGAAACCCCTGAAAATAGGACCTTGCCAGAATTCATTGAAAATGATTTTGATAGGATCAATTGACTTCACGATCACACTGATCAAGTCAAAATCACCAAAAAGTTAGTTTTACTCTGGTGGGTCTATTTTTATTTTTCAGGAAGAAAGTTAGGACCTCTGCAGCCATTAATGGCAGATTGGCCAGTACTAGATGCTGAAAGCTAAGCTTCAAAAGCTTCAACAATGAATCCATGGCGGAAATTCTCCAAAAAGATGCTATCTCATGAAGGGGATTATCAAAATCAGAAAATGTCAAAAATTGACTAACTCTGGAGAAAGTACGCCTTGCTACAAAGGTAGTTATACAGCCAACATGAGAAAAGGCGCCCCTACTGGCCAGGGACGCCCTTGAACAAGAGGATCCAGATGTTAGTTTTTGAGAAGACTTGTCTTCAGATGATTTCTCTAGCATCAGCTCAGCCTTGCAACAAAACTTTTAGCCAGCTTGCAAGACGCATCAAATGACAGCAATGGTTGATCGTCAGAGCATGCAAAATCAGTGGAAAATCAATGCATAACAAGGCAAAAGTGCCCCTGCTGACCAGGGGCACCCTTGAATCTAAGCCACCTGATGAAGTTTTCAGCAACTGCATTCTACAAGACATCTGCTTAGCTCTCTCTCAGCTTCACGATCAATCCAGTTGCATGTCCATAGGCCCTGTCAAGCAATCAGAAGCAGAGATCAAGCAGAAGGCACCTAAAGGTGAAAGCTGAAGGAAGAATGTCAAGAAATTGGCTAAGTGTTGAGGAAAAGCACCCCTACCGAGGAAAGGCGCCCATCTTTTTGGGCAGTCAGATGATGTCTGCAAGCTTGGTGACCTCCAACATGACCTCCATTTTGATCAATCTCAACAACGACACTATCAACGAAGACAACAGACAAATCAAACACCTAACAACAGAGATCAAACTGGGACCATTCTTGAAGGTTGGCAACATGATTAAAATCATGAGTCAAAAAGACAAAGGCGCCCCTGTTGGCCAAGGGCGCCCATGCTTTTGAAGGACTTAAACTAACTTTCAAGATCTGTGAAACCAATCATCCTTTCCAGGACTAAGCTAGTTATCCATCCCACGTTTAAACGAGATCATCAAACTCATCAGTCAGCAGTGATCTCAAATCAAAGCACAGAGAGTCAAAATGGTAAAATTGAAGAATAGTCAAGAAATTGACTAAGTCTGAGGCCAAAAGTGCCCTTGCTGAGGAAAGGCGCCCTTGATTTGAAGGCATCAAATTCAATCTTTGAGCTTTTCAGCTCCGGGGCACACTTAATCAGGGTTGTTCCATCCCAACAGTGAATCTATTAGCAACAGCTTAAGATCAACAGAGCAGCCAGAAACGAAGATCCAACAAAGGCACTTCAGCATGAAAAAAGTGTTCAACTCTCAAAAGGGACGCCTAAAAAGTCAAAGCAAGATCTGTTGACTTGAGTTGGATATTTTGAAGGCTTCTCATGTCTAAACGTACCACAATTAGTGGAAATCAAGGTTGGGAACTCCAAATTAGGCCAAATCACTCCTCAATCAACAGTTGGCGCCCATACTTGATGCATTCAAGCATCAATCATTATATAATCAAGCATAGGCGTCCCATTTCATTATTCTTCTTTGCAGGTTGAAGGCTAAAACAGCAATTTGCTCTCTGAGACATCTTTTCAAGATCTGACAAAGGGTTTTGAACTGGCCATGTTACCCCGCTACCCTTTAGATAGGGTAGTCTTCATGGAGTTCTTGCGGCAGTTGGCCGAAGTTCATTCTCATCAACGCCTAAAAAAGAAGACGGCTACAAGCTTTCCTATCCAGATGGATCTCTACAGGTCTAAAACAGCAGTTGATGCCAAATTGATGTGCCAAGAGACGGTGAGACTCAATCTCAAATATCTCATTGAGAGATAGTTGTATGATCTAAGAGGCCTTTATGCAACACATCTTGAGCAGCACTCATCACACGAGTCTTCCATTGAAGACTATTGGGTTAATTGTGATGATGAGTTTGATGTACGAAGATGAAACTACAGCCAGTTTAGGCTCCCACAAATTACTAACTTCATGTCAGAAGACATGGAGGGCCTATCTAATGATGATGAGGAGGTCATTCTCCCTACATTCTTCGTGGATCAAGTAGACTCACAACCACTTGGAAAAGTGGATTGGTATGCAAAGGAGAATACATCTATAGAGGAAAGAACAAGTAGGGTTGTCAAACAATCAACTCTATTTGGACAGTAAGAAGACAAGGAAGGTAGTAATTCCCTATACAAAGCCGCCAACAGTTCAATCTTCACTACCTTTCACATCAAGGAAGAAGCCCAGACAGAAGCAGTGGAGTAATCCTCCCAAAGGGATGCGAATGTTAGGGTACACAAGGGGAAGAGCACAAGAGGCATATGTGGAGATAGCCACAAACATACCTGAGATAGTCATGGAAACCGCTACAGTTGAGCCAATGGTTGAGACAGTTGCAACCGAGACAGAGCCCATAATGGAAGAAATTGCAGCAGATACAGTGCCTGTAGCCGAGACAGAACCTCCTACTTCACCACCATCACAGTAGTCACAAGTCCCCATTGACTTGGACTCTCCACCACGAGACATCACTGTAGCACAATCTCATTCATCAGGCATTAGGGGCCTAACATTCCTCCTTCCAGCAAGGCTAGTCAAGATTCAATCTGGCTTGAGGGTCTCCTAGGAAGGAAGAGAGAAAGGCCATCCTACCAGCTTGACTTCACAGAGTTTGATCATGTCCCTCAAGACATGCCAACGAATAAATTGAAGAAGCAAGTACATGTAGGAAGAAATAAAGATAATGAATTTATCATAGAGACAGTTGCCCCACCCGAGGACAGAAATATACACGAGGTAGAGGTTGAGGACTTCACATTGTCGAAGGTCAACCTCAGTAAGACCACTCGTCAAATGGAGGCAAATCTTCTTGGAATTGCCTCAGTGAGTGTTCAAGAAAGAATGGCTAAGGACGGAAGAGACAAAGTAGCCTTAAAGGCTGAAAACCAGCAATTGAGACTATACATATCTAGCTTGATGCACGGTACTCCAAACGTCTCTGCTTTGCCATGAAAGTTGCTAGACCTCCTCGTGGAGCAAAACCATCACCAACTGATTTCATAGGGAAAACACTTGAAAAATCAAGTGGAGAAATTTGTTGTCAGAGGACGGTATATACTAGAAAAACTATACCAGTTGAGGGACAGAGCACATGGAATTCACGCAAAGATTCAGCAATCAAAACTAGAGACAGCAGAGAAGAGGCCTGGCGATGAAGTCACAATCACTGATTTAAAATTGGCATACCAATCAATTACCACTGTAGAGAACAAGCAACATCTCTTTGCTTGGAAAGAATAGTTCGCATACAAGGTGAAAACCTATGATGCCAATTCTGTGGAACTGATCGAGTACCGACATATTGTGGCAAGTATTATCAACTTCGCAAGAATGTTGGTAATATCCATCCCTTGCCTTTATCAGCACAAGGGAGGTGCGTACATTGAGCTAGGCACAATACAGAAACAATTCCAGGATGTCATCCATAGCACATTTCTCGATGACCCTGATGGTTGCAAGTTGAATAAGGCTACAGCCATGTCCACCAAGCTGGACGATGTTGCTGCCAAGTGCATAGAATATCAACAACAGCTTGTGAATGGTGAAGAGATGCTGAAATGCCACGTCATCATCCTAAGGAGCATTGATTGTCCAAAAGCAAAAGAAGTCAACAAATGGATAGAAGGGATGTTGACCAGTGGAGAAGAGGTGTAAAGCACCCACAAAGGACGTCCTACCCTCCAAAGTAGCATTAATGGTGACGTGAGTTAACTTGATGCCTCATTCCAAGTTAACTCCATGTCCCACAGATCATGCATGTCAGATCCCATTAATTGTGGATGTCTATTTTGACTTCCACGAATTATGGATCTCAGATCTCCACTAAATGTGGATGTCTATTTTGGAGACACATTTTGTAATTTAAGTTCACTTTTAGTTTAGTTTCAGTCAACTGAAGTAGACTTCCAATTTACTGTTTGTTTAGTTTCAGTTAACTGAAGTAGATTTCTAGTTAACTGCTTGCTCTCCTACTTTTAGACATAAGAATAAATCTTGTTGATTGGCAAGAACTGTTTGTTAACTTAAGGAGATTTTAGAGTTGCCTACTCCTTTGAGTTTCTATAAATAAGAGCCTTGGGCTCATTATTTGTGAACCTTTATTTACTACGCAAAATTGTTGTGCCATTGTTGCCAACAAGTTTGAAAGTACATATTTGTTCATCCTTGGATGAGAGTTAAATTGGTTTGATGAGCAATTGTGTATGATTTTGTACCTTTGTATGTCCCAATTCTTTGTAATTCATTGAGAAAGCTTGAAGAAGGAAATCAAAAGGCACATGCAATTTGATCTAAAGATTTGAGTCCTTTCAAAACATCTTGTTCTTATAACTTATTGTTTCAATCTCCTCCTTGGACAGGGGTTCCTCCTCCTTGGATATTTTGATGTTAATAGTTATCGTTTGATGTTGTGTAATGAGTTGTCTTTCAGCCTACACTTTGGACAAGTGTCGTCACCTCCTCAGGAATCCTGTTAGCCAAATCATCGTAATTTGTTGATTCTAGTGAGTTGTTTCCCAGCCTATACCTCAAACAAGGGTTCCTCCTCCTTGGCAAGTCTAAGATCCATTTTACCATAAAGAGTGATTGCTTGCATAAAGCCTTATTCCAACATAGATCTGAGAGTTTAGAGCCTCGGACTCATTCTGGCGAGACGGTCGGCCCAAGTAATCCAACCATCCATTCTCGCTCCTATGCCCTCATGCTTTGTTTATTTTGAGGAGATAGGATAGATTAAAAGCTAGTTTGGTTGTGGTTAAGATCTGCTGAAACCAGAGAAAAACCTTAGCTGCAACGCATTGTGTTTATGCACCCTAGTGTCATGTCGTTGAGTAAAAAAGATAGGAACATTAGTTTACTGTATTTTTTTACGCAAAACATCAGCAAAGAGGGATCTTCCTCTCTATAATTTGAAGAGCAGTTACTAAAACACTCAAAATAGTTGTATGTTTCCAATAAGCACTCTCGAGGTGCTAATTGAAACGCCAACATTAACAAAAGCATATGTATTCTCCTTAGTAGATTTAACTCATTTAAGCCTCAAAAAAGAACAAGAAAAATTGGACCAATCAAATGAATGATATAATACGTTGCCATGACCTTCCACTCTCTCATTACATATTCACCAAAGATCCTAGGCAATGAATACAAACTCTTGATTGTCAATACTAACATTCGAGAGGATATCAGCATGTTGCATCCCCTATTATGATGAATTGCAAAAGTGCCCTAAATACTAGGATTCCACTCCTTTATGCATAGCCAATTTTGTGTTTGAGTAAAAGGATATAGGTGTCCTTTATTACAAGTCTTGTCTCTCATTTTTCTCATGCTTAGAGTACTTTCCATGATGACAAAAATATTGAAAAGGCATAGTGTAAAGTAAATCTATGCTATTAACATCTCTATCATACTTTGAATTGTACTCGTAAGTGATTGGAATAATTACCTTTTTCTTCCTTGATGATGTTAAGCAAACTATCCTTCCCTAGTCCTTGGTGGATAAAAGGATAAATCCTTCCAACTTGCAAACCTAAGATTAATTGCTTTTCGTTATCCATACAAGCAAAATTTATCTTAAATTCTTATTGATGTTTTGCTCGAATGGCTATCAAATTAGCTTTTTTCTCCCTTCTTTGCCATTCCTCGCATAATTTCAAGTTCCATGTTACATCTTTTGCGCTTGCTTGAAATGAGGTAAGCTTCCCTCCTTTTTCTGATTCGGAAGGATTTGAAGTGATACAGCAATCCTTGTGACCTAAATTTATAGGATGAAGATTAGTGGAGTCAAATTCCACATCCTCCACAATTTTATGCTTCTCCGTACTACTACCTTGTAGATTAATTTCATCTATAATTTGTATGGTGGATTCCTTTTGTTCTCACTCACTGATTTATTCCTTCTTAATTTTTGGTAGCTTCAATCTTAAACCTTCTACTTTGGTTTGTACTCTACAAATTCTTCCTTGACCCCTTCCTCTTGTAATTTTGTCTCTTGGTGTATTTGTCACTAGTTCCAAGGTATGCTCAATCTCTTCATTTGATTTTTTTTAATAATTTTTAGGATGTATTTTACTTTGTTGTCTCAACAAATCTAGAAATGTATTATTCTTGATGACCCTTGGCTTAAACATTTACTTTTCTCTACAAATGAAAGTGGGTCGTAGAAGTCTTGTTGATGTGTTTTTCGTGACCACACCAACACAGAATAAAGTTGCCAAAGGCCACCCTATTCTCTCTTGATCAAAGTATCCAACACGCTAAGATTGCGAGAGAGTTCGTGCATCCAACTCCAAGGTTCCTTCATGCAGTGGATAGTCTCAATTGGCTCGATGTGATTTGCTGGTATTTCAAGGGGACTTACGAAATTGTTCAACAACAGAGAAAGGAATTTGAATGCTCAAAAGGTTTGTCTATAAGTTCTTGTTTCCTAAACTAACCAGAAAGTATTGAATTTAAATGGTGGCAAGGATAGAAGATGCTATGGACTAATCTACATGTGGGACATGGAGATCAATTTTCACAAGCCTCAACCAGATTCCGCTTTGCCTCGCTTCGGACAGAACTGGTGCAATCTTCAAGGGGAGTAACTAAAGATATTCAGATTACAATTCAACAATGAAGACACCGTCACAACGACGCATACCAACATGAAGATGGTAATCGAAGTTAAATCCACAAGTTTCCAGTTGACCACGCAAGGTGAACTCACCATCAGCGAGCCCACTAGTGGTATGGATAGACGAAGTTTTCTCAAATTGAAGACCACCTTCCACAATTACTAACTACTTGCATGAAATGAAATTCACTTTACTTTAAGCCACTACTTGAATCAGAAGGACGAAGAAACCTTGCTAGCTACTCACAACAAAAGATGAGATCATCGTCAATGAAAACCCTTTTTATTATGAGAGTTGTTGACGTGATTTTCGTGACCGCGCCAACACAGAATAAAGTTGCCAACGACTACTCTATCCTCTCTTGAACAAAGTTTTCTACATGCTAAGATTGCGAGATAGGTCATACATTTAACTCCAAGGTTCCTTCAGTGCGAATAGTCTCAGTTGGCTTGATGTGATTTTGCTGGTATTTCAAGGGGACTTACACAATTGTTCGACAGTTGACAGCAGACAGCGGACTAAGGGCTTTCATGTAATTCGAATGATTTGGCAAGTGAGCACAAGTTTCCTAATCCTAACCAAAAATGAACTGAATTTAAAATGAGTATAGGGCCTAAGAAGTTTATGTTCTACTTTAAGGCGTGGGACATGGCGATCAATTCTTGCAGACTTCAACCGAGCCTTGCTTTGCCTCGCTTCGGACAGCTTCCACAAAACCAGTGCAATCTTCAGAGGAGTAGCGAAAGATATTCAGATTAAAATTCAACATGCAAATACCATCAAGACGATGCATATAAACATGTGAATCACAATCGAAGTTATGTTTGGAAAGTATTCCAGTTGACCACGCAGGGCGAACCCACCGTCAGCGAGCCCGCTAGTGGTATGGATAAGCGAAGTCTTGTTCAAATCAAGCACCACATTTCACAATTACTAAGTACTTGCATAAAATGAAATCTACTCTACTTAAAGCTACTTCAAGATGCTACGTGAATTGGAAGGATGAAGAAGCCTCGACAACTACTCATAACAAAGAAGAAATCACCATCAATGAAAAATTATTTTATTATGAAAGCATTCACGACAACTTCTTACAAAGTATTCAAAGGGAAGACTTTCCTTCCTTTTCAATCTAAACTATACTATCAAACTATTCTATTCTATCAATTTCTCTCTATTCCTTCTCTACTATTCTAACTCTAATGATATTACAAATGAGGGGGACTCCCCCTTTTATAGATGGCCAAGTCCAACAGACGGCTTAGATTACAATCGACTGGATGGCCCAGATCGTGCCACCTCAGCCCTAAACAAGATTCACCCTAAAAACTGCCACAAAGAGGAGTGGGGTAATAAATGAGCCATTAATGTCCATCATCCTTCTAGAAGATTCCAGCTTTGAAACGCATTCACACTGCTCTTGATCTTCTTCCTGACATTGTTTCTCAACTTCTTCCTTGTCACTTGAGCTGGGCACATACTAAGTCTCAACACTTAGCCACTTTTTGCAACTTCTCTTCCTTCGAGGTTGAAATGTCATCTTGGATTACTTTCTTCATCACCTTAAGTCATCACCACTTGGTCTCGACGTTCCTCCTGCAAAACAAGCAAGGAGAAGAGTATTAGAACACTTCATAATATAAACTCAACTTACTTACCCAGATTTTCACATTTTGACCTCCAAGGGTTCATCGTCTTCACTAGCCAACTTCGCGCTCAAATTCTTCATGCCTTAGCCAAATTTCAACCTCCTCAAGGGCGTATTAAGAGATGTACTTTAAGATCATCTTTTGAAGGTGTTAACTTCAACTGCATCTTCTTCAAGAAATTTATTCCACCAGCTGAAGCGTTGACAATTTTGATTTCATTCATCTCTGGCTCAGGAAGATTATCTTCACGAAGAATTTGAGCAAATTCACCTAGGCAGTTCCTTTCAAATTCATCGTCTGGAGGATTTTACCTTGAAAACACATTTTCTTCACTTTGCCTTAGAAAATTTTAAAATTTCCCTTAGGAAAACTCATCGATCCTGTGCTCATCAAAAATCTCCATCCTGAAGGCCTTGGCGAATTGCAGAAGACATGGAAATCAACTTCTCATCGAAGATCTTTAATACCCAGAAGAAAATTTTCTTCAGAACTTGTCAAATCCATGGGTATACAACGAACGGGTTCATTTAATTTTCTTGAATTTTGAACCTTGGAAAAAATAATTTTTAACAGATTCAATCCAGTTCTTCATCTCTGCGAATATTTTCTTGCTTTGACTTGAAAAAAAAAAATTGTTGACCCTGTGCAGCTGGCATCATCTGACTCCTTCACTGGCAATCTTGTTCACGTCTCAAGGAAAAAATTCATCATCCTCTATTAGACTTAGGCACTTTTCCCAAGGAAGAACATCTTTGTGCCTTAGAAAATTTAGCATTTTGAAACTTTGCCTTAGAAAAATTTTTTTTTATTCAACTTCACTCATTTGCCAGTGGTGGGAAATTTTATTTCAACTTCACACTTCCATGAAGGATGGGTGCATTTTCCTTGTCATGGAGAACATTCTCAACGCCTTAGTATATTTTAATCTCCCCTTGGGCGCATTTTATACTTGAAGAAGACATTTTAACTTTCAACGCCTAGTATATTTTATTCACCACCTCATGAGCTTAGGCGCATTTCACTTATTGAGGTGGATTTAGCTTCAACACCTCCCCTAGTCCCCCTTTCACTTACCTCACCTTGGGCGCATTTCCCATAGATAGAAGAATTTTACACCTTCAACGCCTTGACTTTTCTTTTGACTTCTTTCTAGACTTGGGCGCATCTTGAAGGTGGTGAAGAATTTAATACGTCTTTCTCTTACATGCACAACGCCTTAGATTCCTCTTATCCTGCATGGGCGCATTCAAAGGGGTAAGATGGAAGTCAACTTCATGCCTTAGAATATTTCAATCAACTCTCCCTTGTAGTGGGCGCATTTAGCATGTAGTGGAGGATGAACTTGTTGACTCTTTGACTTTTCTTCCAAGCTTCTTAGTATGGGCACATTTGACATAGGGTGAAGGATGAAGTTTTTTTTTTTGCCTTAGAGAAATTTTTAACAACTAGCTTGAAGTGGGCACATTTGAAAGGTGGTGGAGGATGAAGCCAACACTTAGACATCTTTTAGCATTTCTACCTATTCCTCCATGCCTTACTATAAATAGTAAGTCCTTTGATTTTCACACCTCCGAGGCTCAGATCGTTTTGAAATTTTAAACACTGCATCTCCACGACCTTGTTAGCCCATTGACACTACCATTCTAAGTTGACCCGCTAAAAATAGCATATTTTTGAAGGTAGTTTGCTATTTATAGTAACTGCTCATTTCTGATACCTCCACAACTCCGTTTGACTTGAAATTTGAATGACTCGCTCCTCACCACGTGACCGGCCTGCTGACATCGGCGCCTACTGCTGATTTACTATTTTTAGCCAGTTTCTTAAACGACTTACTATAAATAGTAAGTGCTTCGTTTGCCTTCAAATTTTACCAGCAGAAAGCTTAGAAGATAATGATCGCGGTGGTATACACCGATTTTGGAAAATTCTGACTTTTTACCCCTCTTTTTGGGTCCCGAAGCTAGAAACCCTAATTGGACTTGCATGCCTATCAAATGATCTTCGTTTGTTCTCGTTTCTGTTGCATTGCGATCAATTCGTGATTCTGAAGTGCTGGGAGGCAGCTGCCGGGATGCATCTGCTAAAAATAGTAAGTTCTTTAATGAGTGATCATCTCCGTTTGCATGTCACATCACTGCAAAGCTCTCGAAAAACCCATAAAGAATATGCCGACATGCAAACCCTAAAAATAGCCTCCGAAAGCTTAATTCTGAAAGTTGTTATCTCATTTTGCATGTTACACCATCGCGAAGGTCTCTGAAAACCCAGAAGGAATCTCCAGACATGAGTTGAAAAACTCTGCATCTAAGCCCTGAAATTGGCTCCGGAAGCTGAACTGCTAAAAATAGTAAGTTGTCTGTTTTCGTTCAAATTTTGCAGACAAGTAGCTTGATGTGTTCTGGATGTAGCGTGACTGTCGGAATTTCAAGAATGTTGACAGAACACCTGTAATTGCACATTTACTAAAAATAGTAAGTACTCGGAATCTGACGAAATTTCAGTGGAAGCTTGCTGGGAGCACACTGACAACAATGTTAATCTCAATTTTCAATATATTCACTTTGCTTGACCTCGGACTAACCAGAAAGATGGAAACCCTAATTCTCACACTTGGCCAAATTTCACGTTTAAACTCAACGACGGGCACATTCCCCAAAAAGGCAAACCAGAGAAAAGAGACAGACAGAGAGAGAGAGAGAAAAACCAAAGCCAAAAGACCAGAATGGAGCAAAAATTAGGGGTCCCCATTTTGAATGGGGCGATGTGTGAAAAGGTCACAACAAGAGTGTTAACAACAATTTCTTACAAAGCTTTCAAAGGAAAAACTTTCCTTCTTCAAACTACACTATCAATCTACGCTATGCTACTTCTAAGTTGTCCCTCTATCTTCCTATCTCTACTCTAATCTCTACTGTCTAATAATTACAAATGAGGGGGGATGCCCCTTTATATAGCTGGCCAAGTCCAATGGACGGCTCAGATTACAATCAGATGGACGGCTCAAATTGAGCCACATAAGCCCTAACACTAAAAACTGCCACCAAGAAGAGGGGTAATTAAATGAGTAATTAATGTCCACCATCTTCTAGAAGATTCATG
The DNA here is from genome assembly GCA_007258455.2 of Sequoia sempervirens. NCBI lineage: Eukaryota > Viridiplantae > Streptophyta > Pinopsida > Cupressales > Cupressaceae > Sequoia > Sequoia sempervirens. The sequence continues at coordinate 127,868,405 of VDFB02353493.1, forward strand.
TCCATAGACGCGTTCGCATTGTTCTTGTTCCTCTTCTTGACTGCAAACTGGATGAGTCTGATCATCATGGCTTCAACTTCTTCCTTAGTCTTGAGGGCATTTCAGTGCTTGAGGATGACTCTTTAACACCTAGGTCTTCATCATTTCTTCATCCTTATCTTGAAGGATTCTCCAATCTTGGACTCAACCCGTTCTCCCTTTGCCACTCGCCTTCCTGAGCTAGGTGCATACTAGGACAACACTTAGCCATTTCTTCCAACATGCAGCTTTCTTCTTTCGAGGTTGTAATGTTGTCTTGGAGTATTTACTCCATCGTCTCAAATCATCATGCTTTGGTTCGGCATTCAACCTACAAAACAAACAAAGAGAAGGACATCAAAACACTTTACAATATAAATCCACTTCACTTACCTAATTCCCATGTTCTAACTTCCAAGGTCTAAGTGATCTTCAGATCTGATAGGGTTTATCACTTTTTCTCTAGCAAACTTGATCCTCAAATTCTTCATGCCTTAGCCAAATTTCAAACCCATCTTGTACTCTGCTTCCTGTGTACCTTGAAGGTGTGCCTTAGAAACTTTATCCAATTTACGGCACGTTAAGAGGATGTTGTTTGATTCCTCTCCATCTTAGAAAATTTTCCAACCAGCATGATATCCCCCTTTTTGCCTTCTCCAAATTTCCAACCCATCTACCTTAAAAATAATTCATTTCCTCTAGAATATTTCATCAAGTAGGCGTCTGAGTAAAATCCCCATCTTAAAGTCTCCAGCAGAGCGTGAAGAATTTCAAAATCATATCCTTGTTGAAGATATCCCGTACCCAGAAGGAAATTCTTCCCAGAAGACATCAAATTCATGTGTCTACAAACAAAGGGGTACTTTTAATTTCTAAACCTTCGAAAAATAATTTTATTAATGTTTGCCTTTACTTCACATTCTTGGCACATTTGCTAGGTCAAACTTTCATTTTCAAAGCTTATAAAAATTCCATCATCCACTCATCAACCTGGGTGCATCTAGCGTTATATTCTCACTTTTCATGCCTTAGGCGTTTTCTCTAATCAACCTCTTCAACTTAGGTGCATTTGACCCTCTTCACTTTCACTTTGCCATACTTGAATATTTTCCAATCACTTGCTCAAGTAGGGCCAATTTGGCCCTCTACACTTCCAATTTCCTTGCCTTAGAGAAATTCCTTCATCATTTTTCCCTCTTGGGCGCCTTTAGGTGGGTGTGATTTCAATTTCAAACACTTAGAAAAATTCCTAGTCTCCCCTTCTAGCTTAGGCACATATCACCCCTTAAGACTTTTAATTTCATTGCCTTAGAAGAATTTTCAAGTTTGACTCAAGCTTGGGTGCATTTACCATGGCCTACCTCTAGTTTCCATGACTTAGAAAACTTTCAACACTCAATTCTTGACCTAGGCGCATTTGGAGGGTGTTACTTTCAATTTTCAACCCTCAGAATATTTTCAACTGCCCTCCTTCAAGGCTGGGCGCATTTAGGGGTAGCTACTCCAAGTTTCAACACTTTGAACATTTGCCAACTCTTCCTACAAGTTGGGCGCATATCAAGGGTGTAGCTTTTAGTTTCCAACACTTAATCAAATCATAAGCCACTCCTCTTAGCTAAGGTGCATCAAAGGGGTTGTACTTCAAGTTTAAATGCCTTAAAAAAATTTATAATCCATCTCCAAGTGAAGGCGCATTTAGGGGGTCCAGCTTTCAATTTACAACACTTAGAAAAAATTTCAAGGGTCCCTCTTCTTCTTAAGGCGCATTTTGACCTTGGAGCTTCAAATTTTAATGCCTTAGTCAAATTTATTTTTTTTATGCCACCAACTTCCCTTTAACCTAGGCGCATATGGGGTGTCAAGCTTCAAATTTGAATACCTTAGAATATTTTCAAGTCTCTCCCTACAAGTCAAGGCGCATATAGGGTAGGAGCTTTCATTTTGCCATACTTAGAGATTTTTCAACTCACTTTAAGCTTGCAAGGGCACATTTCAGAGGGTGAGCTTCCAATTTGCAATACTTGGCAAATTTTAAGCCTCCTCTTCTTCTCAAGGCGCATTTGGGGTAGAGAGCTTCAAATTTCAAGGACTTAGAATATTTTCTCCATGGCATCTTCATCTTAGGCACATATAGAGGGTCAAGCTTCAAATTTCAAGGACTTGACTAAATTTCTCATGCTATCTCCTTCCAAGGGCGCATTTTACCATGTCTACTTCCAGTTTCAAGCACTTAGAAGAATTTTCAGCCATCTTTAGCTTCTCAAGGTGCATTTAACAGGTCAAGCCTTCATTTTTCATGCCTTAGTAGAATTTCAGCTCATTTCCAGACTTGAGGCAATTTTTGAGAGGTGATTCTTCTGATTGTTGAGGATGCCCTTAGCTTGCCCTAACCTGCTATTTTTAGAAAGTTTCACAACTTTTACATTTCAAGCTGATTTCAAGCTCCGGAAGGCTTGATTTTCGCTTTGCCCTGAACCTCGTGACATGACTAGGCTGCTAGCGCTTGATGCTTGCATGTGCCTACTATTTTTAGCAGCTTACTAAAAATAGTGACTGTTCAGAATGAGCTCAAACTTCGCGTGCTAATTGCCTGAAGGATGTTGATCGTGACTGAATACTGCTTCTGTGTGAGTGTCATGTTTTGCCCTACTTTTTAGGAAACCCTAATTCCTCTGCATGGACCTGCTAAAAATAGTAAGTGCCTGATTTTTGAATCTCTGCAACTCCGTTTGATCTTAAATTCACGCCATGGGGTCCTCATCACTTGCTTGCCCTGCTCACACTGGTGTCTCGCGCCGACCTACTATTTATAGCCCTGTTTGAGAAGTGCCTTATTATAAATAGTAAGTGCTCAAATCGCCTTCAAATTTTACCAGCGGGTTCCTTGGAAGATATTGATCGTGATGGGATACCTTGGTTTTTGGAGATTCTGGCGTTTGACCCCTCATTTTGGGTCCCGAAGCTGGAAACCCTAATCTGACTTGCATGTCAATCAAATGATCTTCGTTTGACCTCGTTTCTATTGTATGTCATCGGGTTCATGATTCTAAAGTGCTGGACAGTTGCCGGAGTGATCCTACTAAAAATAGTAAGTGTCCGAAAAAGCAACCAATCCGCTATTGGATGAGTTTGCATGTCATGTTGCCCGAGAGATCTCAAAAAACCAAAAAAAAAATATCAACATGTGAGCACTAGCTAAAAATAGCAAGTCCCGAAACGCCGGTATTGGCATGGTGTGTTGGTTTAAAGGTGGCATTGTTGTTGTTGCCACCAAGGTTCAAACCCCGTTGGGGTGGTATTGTTGAATTGTTGTATTCCGGTTCATAGCTCCAGTCAAAAGCGTTTACCCCTTGAATAAAAAAAAAATAGCAAGTCCCGGAAAAGTGGTCAACTTTGTTTGCATGTTACCTCGTTGTGAAGCTCTCGGAAAACCTAGAAAGATTATGCTAACATGCATTGAGAATTCCAACATGCAACCCTATAAATAGCCTCTAAAGCCTGAATCACTAAAAGTCATCATCCCATTTTGCATGTTATATCACCACAAAGGTCTCGAAAAACCCACAAAGAATCTCCAGACATGCATCTGAAAGTCCAACATGCAAACCCTGAAAGTGGCCCTCGAAGGCAGGACTGCTAAAAATGGTAAGTTGTCTGTTTCAGCTCAAAATTTGCAGGCAAATAGCTCAAGGTGTTCAAAATGCAGTGTACTGGTTAGAATTTCAACTGTGCTAAGAAAATGCCCCAAATCAAGTACTTACCAAAAATAGTAAGTTGTCGGAACTTGGTGAAAATTCAATGGAAACTTGTTTGTAGCCCTCCTGACAATAATATTAGTCTCAGATTTCAATAGCCAAACTTGATTTGACCTCAAACTAAATTGAGAAATGCAAACCCTAATTCCACAGACTTGGCCAAAACTTTAATTGACACTCAAAGACGCGCACATCCCCAAAAAGGCAGATAGCAGAAAGAGAGAAACAGAGAGAAAAACAAAGCCAAAAGACCCGAACGGAGCAAAAATTAAGGGGTCCCCATTCAAATGGGGTGATGTGTAAAAAGGTCACAACAAATCTATTAACAAACCCAACAATTGTTCTCTATGTGCAATTGCATTGATTTTTGTCATTGGTTCCTGAAATGCTTGCCCCACTATTGTGATTTCTTGAAGCATTTGTATTATTCTGCATCATGTGGAGCATCTAACCAAACATGTCTATCATTGTATCAATTTTTTTTTCTTTATCAACATCCATCTCCTATAATTCCAAATGAGAACATTTCTTAGTTTTTTATGCGTAATCACAAAAGGGTCGAAAAGAATATTTGTGCAATTATACACAATTAAATTCACCAACATATGTTCTTTCTAAAGGTTATTCATTTTCTAAAGGACATAGCGAGGTTTTGTCATTTGAATGCATAAAGAGAAAATCTCACAATCTAGCTTTAATACCATTGTGATATTCCATATAAATTTTTAATATCCCAAAGGCAATATTTCATAATATCTAATCAAGTTTAATTTTTAATTTCTATGGAATGATATATTTGCAAGAAGTTATACTTATTCCAATTGATATTTCTAATAATTAATCGAATTTACACAATGATGATCTCTGTGTGAAATCACTCGAAGGAATTGTGGGTCTTCAACCTCCAATTCTAGACCTAGAGAGGTTTCATCCACAAGGTAATTGAATTGTCATTCCATGCTCCACGAGGAGTAGAAATCAGATAATAAAAATGCTTTTCAATGATGTCTCTTTCTCCTCGCTTGATTCTCTTAATGGATTTTTTCTCTGATAGTCACAACTCTTCACATGCCCCTTGATCTCATTAAACTTCCTTTTGGAAGCGGCTGCCCTTAATTTTTGTGATTCCTTTCACTCTTCGATATCCTTTTGTTTTCTTACAAGAGGATAAAAGGCTACAACTAAATTGTCCTTTGTTTTTATTGTTGAGTTGGCTTTGTCTTATTCAAACGTGGTAGGGATGGAAGCACATTAACTAGTGGGTAAATTTACCAATCATGAAGTTACATATCAACATATACCTGGCCTTCTATAACCAATAAGATCAAGTATTGGGCGTGTAATATCATCATTTGGCATGGTAAGGATGGGAATTTGAGTAATAAATCCTTTGCGACCTTCAATACATCCTACTTGTTCATAAATGGTAGCCAAGTCCATGTATATGTATCCAAGATAACCACAACAACTAGGCACTTCTTCACAAGCAGTAGAAACTTCCCGTAAAGCATTTGCATATGAGCTCACGTCTATCAACATGACCAAACATGTTTTCTACATTCATAAGCAAGATATTCTATTGTTGTCAAAGTAATCCTAGGCACAATAATACACTCAATAGTTAAACTTGGATCATTTGCCAAGTTCAAAAAAGAGTAACTCTTTCCATCAACCCATTTTCTTCAAAGTCCTACTAAATAAATTGAGCAGTTTCCATGTTAATTCCCATCATTGCAAAAACTATAGCAAAGTTGTCTCCTTTATTCCATTACTAGCAACTTCACCACTTGCTATGGCTTCCATGACTACCTTTTTTCTTTGTATTCCCTAGTCCATGCTTTGGCGAACTATAAACCCTTTAGCAGTGGCTTCATTTCGAAACAAAATGGACATTACATCCAATGAGGTGTTGCTCACCTTCTCATAACCTAGGTCCATATACCATTTTGGAGTATCATTTATTTTTCTTCCCATGTCTTGCCACTATGGTGACCAAACAACATTGAGGAACAAACCATTTGCATAGAGGCATCATGCAATGGTTTGATTAACAATCTCTCTAGCATCATTTTTTTAAATGCTCTCTCTAATGGCCCCTTAATTCTCTTCACATTAGCAGCTCTTCTTCGTTTCTACCCAAATATAAGTGGCTCTCAACCATAATTTCAAGGACAATGCTATAAGAAGGGGAAGCAAGAGACCTCTATGATCCCTTCCTCTCCTCAAAGGATACCCTATCTAAAGGACAATTGTTGCACCTACTTCCTCCTACTCTTTGATAGATTCTGCTATTTTACAAGTTGGCACAAGTACACCATTTTTCCCTCAACAAGCTTTGATTCCCATGGTAAGAATGGCGCATAAGTGGGCTTTCACCAAATTGCATGAGCTTGTATACGTTTTACCACACCCACTCCATATCCAAACATATGTCCCACCACCTAGAATCTACTCTATCATTTCTACATGCCTCCACACAGAAAAATTTGGGTTGATTTTAAAGAGGGGTTGGCCCACAAAACTAAAATTGACTGCCATTATAATCCTTAAGGCAACATGTTTGGAAAACAAAAATTGAACATGCTCCAAAATCCAAATAAACAAAAAGTTGAAAATAAGAAATTAAAATATATGCTTGTGTGTGTATCCTAAAAGGCTAAATCATTTAATGATTTAAACTTTTAAACCATAAATGCACAAGAATTAAAAACAGTTTGCCATTTTGGTTTCTAAATGAGGTATCCTAACAGTTTGCAAGCTAAATGTTTCTAGATTAACTGTTTAACAAAATGCAGTTAATATGGGCTTACTAAAAATTCAATTCAAAGAAGCAGCAAGAATAAAATATACCCAGCAAGCAGCAAAACTGTATAATCAGCAGCCACAAAAGCATCCATATATCCAGGCTGTATAGTTGGCAGTCACGGAAGAGAAAAGTTCAAGCAGCCGAAAATATATTTTTGTTTGTGTTTGTATTACTTATGAACATCAATTTACAGTTTAGGGTACTTTTTTGATGGTGGAAAGCCAAACAAAGTCAGTCCAAATGCATCAAAAATGACATCCTACAAGTGGGATTGCCCAAGAATCACCCCAACATAACTAGAATTGCCCAGGTACATGCAGGTACAATTCCAAATGAATCCGTCTGAAAAATTTGTGCCCTATCTGAACCCACAAGTGAATTGATTCCAATTCCAATTCCAAAACATATCATACCTTGAATCATCTAGGTTTTTGACAATTCGATAACTGAGCATGGAAAAAATATTTCAGCAACAATTTCATTGACAGTAGCAGTATGAGCATGTTTTTATTGCTAGCTTGACACCAAAATAAAATATCGTTCCCAAAACCAATGTTTATAGTGGTAGCTATGGTACATTAATGGAATTATCCTAGCATGGAAAATTATGGAGAGAACTGGACCTAATTAACATCTCTCAAGTTGTATGTTGGCTACTGAATAATAGAAGAAATGGTATGATGGTGACTTTCAGCTGTTAAGACAAGCGATCCAGAGAAAACAGATTCTATATAGAACTCTTAATTTGAAAATGAAAGGAAAAATAGTGAGATCGTCTCTGAATATGAAGCAGCAGTAAGTGATATTGATGTTAGGATCTTGCAAGGATTAGTTTGGAAAAGTGCCTCAAGAATTGCCAGCTTAAAAGAGGGCTGTAGAGTCTTCTACCTAGGACACAAATTAGTGACTCTTCCAAACAATTGTGAAACCTAGTCAGAATCATATACACACCATTTGCCTGTTCATATACCATATACACACCAAGCAGTCCAAGAAATCAGCAAATATTAATTATCTCTTAAAGTTTTCTACTAAACTATTTCATACAGTCATTCTGAAATGGAAACTGGCAGATATTGATAAACTCATAATGCTTTCTACTAACTCATTTAATGGTCACTTTGAAACACAACAACTACTTTCTACTAACTCATTTAATGGTCACTTTGACAGCAATAGGCACAAAAAACTTGTGCAACCTCGGATATCATACCTTTCCAGTTGACTTATTCATGATAATTTTAAGTGCATCCACAAGTTCTTCAGCCAAAGCTGTAGTTACCCAAATTTCCTAAAAACAATTGAACAAGTAAAGTTAAAGCAATGGTAAGAGTATATGCACACACTTTACTTCAACAAAAATAAAAAAATTACTTAAATACAAATCAACCAGGTACAAAAAAAATAATATTTTTCAAAAGCAATGTTAAAGTTGAATCACTTTCTAAAAAATTTAAATAGCATAGAAGGACTTAAGGGGTAGTAAATAGACCCATTGTCTTCCAAAAAGCATCTTTAATGAGGTTTCCTAGTCAATTTTTTTTCGGTAACTCAAAAAATAGTTTCTTCTTTCTTTGAAATCTAAGTAGACACAAGAAATCAATTACGGTGTAGTGTCACACAAAGCTACCAAACTGGAGCAAAAGCAGAATATATTTTCTAGTGATCAATACTTCACTGTAAGTGGATGGAGTTTGCTTATTCTTGGATCTTAAGATGTACAACAGCCGTTAGTAGCTCCTTGAGTATTTCTGTCCTTGAAAAGAGCTCTGGAGAATTTCCTTCTATAAAAAAGTCACATATGGCTTTGATAGATTGCCCAATTACATCCAAGATGTCTTGATCGCCACTCTTCCATATTCCCTGAAAAGAGCTCTAGAGAATTTCCTTCTATAAAAAATAGTCACATATGGCTTTGAAAAATTGCCCAATTACATTCCAAGATATCTTGATCGTGTAGTGTCCCCTTCTCAGCACTAGTCCTTTTTGAGACTATTAGCCTATTTCGGAGGCCTGTAGGCTAGTCAAAGACAGAATTAGGGTTTCCTTTTTTCTAGGAGGTATCTTTCTAAGTTTTCAGGGGATGGTTGCAGGAGTTTGCCAATATGTTTCTTAGGTCTTTCTCGATCTTCAAAGAGCTTTAGAGGGATGTCACATGCATTTTCATTGGTGACTATTTTTGGACTTATTATTTTTAGTAAGTTACGACGGCTACTCAGAATGTGCTCAAACGATGTTTGGAGTCACTTACTATTTTTAGTAGTATGATATTTTTAGTAAGTGTTATTTTTGGCAATGTGGTTTGGCAACAGTTTAGCACTCAATTACTATTTCTAGCAATATGGCAGTGCAGATTTTGGCAAAGGCTTCCTCAGTTTTCTTGGAGTTCAAAAAAGAAAAGTTAATAACTTAAGCTATATTATTTCTAATGTTGCTTTTTGGCCCCCCACGCCTAGGCTTATGACTTAAGTTGTTTTTAACTTGTGGCCTCTCATGTGGACATCCAAATTGGAAAGATTATTGCATTTCAAAGGTCCTTCTCATGTGGGCGTCCCTTTTGGAGGGAATTGAGGATTCAAATTCCTGGGTTTGAGCTTATAAATACAACCCTCTCTCTCTCATTTGGTTATCCAATTTTATCAAAACGAAGTGCTGCCGAAATCAGTTCAAACTCTTGCTTTGAGGTTGATACACCTCCTAGTTCTTCTTCAATTTCAAGTTTGCAAGATAACTCCTAGCTAAACAGTGGATGCTTCTTCATTCAAAGGTTGCAGATCGAGCTTCATTGATGATGGCTTCTTTCATGCTTTCAATTTGTGTGGGTTTTAACGTTTTCTAATATTTTGGTGTGGGTGTGAATTAGATTATCAGTTTGATATCATTTTGGAGTGTTTTTATCAATTTTCTAGTTGCTGGTTTGTGAAGGGCTGAAGCACGTTTATGTTCACGCTGATCTGAGAAGTTGATATAATTTTTTAGGCATTGGCTCATTGCTTTCCTCTCTCTTAGGCGCCCCTTTCCTTAAGATTTCATAATTTTTGGTGGAGGATTGGATTTTTGTTGTTGGTAGCCCTTCTTGGAGGCCATACTTCCTTGGTTGTTGGTGCATTGGTTGTGTGCCAAACATTTGCAGACCTTTTGGTGGCGATTTGCTACTTGATATTGGACGCCTAGCTCTTCGGCATCATTTGCAACAAGTTTGAGGTGATTTGGATGTGAGGTTGAAGAGATATGTGCATTTGAAGGTTGCTGGTTGGTGTCCATGCACGCTGTTCTGACATATCAGATTGCTGCTCCTTCATATCAGACCTGGTATTTCATTGTTTTATCATACTTTCATGATGCCTAGTCATTTGTAATGTCGTAGAGATGGATATCTAACACTTGGGCTTCATATTGTTTGATTCTCTCATGATATACTGAATCTAAAGTTATATTGTAATACTGATATAGTAGTACTAATCAGCTTTCTGATTTCAATATTTTGTATTACACTCCCACTAGATAAGTGGTTGAGTTTTTGCTTTACCTTCAGTTGCCCGCTAAAAAGTGGAAGTGGCTGGCTATGCCACCAAGTTATTTGCTTTACTTTACTTTCCTGTAGCCCACTAAAAAGTGGAAGTGACTGGCTTTGCCACCAAGTATTTACATTTTCTCTATTGGATGGCTTGCCACCAATAGCTCTTGTACTTCCAGCATAATTCATATTGTAATTAGATCCCCTTACACCGTATGCTCTCAGCTTGCCCACTCCGAGATCTGGGTGATCAGAAAGTGAAGGGTTACTTCCAATTTGCTTATCTTTCATTGGGCTAACGCTAACAAGTGAAGTTTGTGTGAAAAATTGGGAAAAAACTAAGGGGGTATATTTTAGATCGCCACTCTTCCATATTTGAACATTCTTTTCGTTTACTTACAATAGCCGTTAGTAGCTCCTTGAGTATTTTTGACCCTGAAAAGAGCTCTGGAGAATTTCCTTCTATAAAGAACAATCACATATAGCTTTGATAGATTGCCCAATTACATCCAAGATGTCTTGACTGTCACTCTTTCATATTTGAACATTCTTTTCGTTTACTTACAGTCTCATAGATAGACAAAAAATGGTTTAAAAATTTGTTGATTTTATTCTAAACAGTATATAGGAGATATGCATGCTTTGTTTCATATATCTTTGAACTTCCTCTTTTCCTAGCAGAATTCTTTGTTTTATGCTTCTGCCAATAATCATGACCATTGTTGAAAAAATCGCTTAAAACCCGTAGAACTCGCAAGTAATCGCGTTTCAACCTGGTAGGCTAGTTAACCGCGTGATTAATTGCAGCCGAATAACCCTAAAAAAGTGTGGCGATTAACTAGTAAAAAATCGCAAAAAAACGTGAGTATATCAAGAAAAACATGACGAAAATTAAAGGGATGCAATTTTAATATTTTTGACCCTAATTTATTGGGGATACAAACTCCACAAAGCGTTTCTTTCATTCTATTCACACCGACGCATCCAAGGAAAAAACGACGGACGTAGGAAAAAGCTAGGGCAAAAGAAAACAAATGAGGGCGCAATTTCTCTTCATTACAAGTATCTTCGAATTTTTATCTTTGCGAATTCACGTTTTTGAGGTTCACGAGGGATGATTTTAACAAAAAACGACCAAGAAGATCGATTTTTTCCTGAGACTTCTGCATTCACGAGGGATGGTTTTGTTATTTATTTTTATATTTTATGTTTTAACAAACAAAAATGAAAAAACGTCCAAGAAATCAATTTTTGCCTAGGATCAAAAATAATTAATGAATTTGCTAAGTTTTTTAATTAATTATTTTTTTATTTATTGTTTTGTAAAAAATAATTAATATATTATATAAGATTATAACTATTTAAAAAATTGAAAATTTTTTATTTAATTTATTTTTAAAACTTATAATTTAATATATTAACTTCTAATTGATTTGTAAAAGAAAATTGAAAACTTTTAATTTAAATTAATTTATTTTTAAAATTTGGATTGAATTGAAAACCTAGAAGATGTGCGCAGGTTCTCCCGGGGCGGCCGGCGATGATGATGCGCAGAGGAAGGCGAATGGAAAAGGTTGTCTGCATGATGTTGCTGCGCAGACAAACGAAAATGGCAAGATTCGGCGCCCTCCTAGCTCGAAACTGGGAGGCCGAAAAGTTGTGTCTGGGGAGGGACGGAAACGGTATGACCTTCGCTCTGGGGCATCGCTGGTTCCTCCCTCTTCGCCCTCTGCTCGTCCTCCTCCTTCTAAGGGCCTCGACAATGTGGTTGCAAAGTCAGGTGAGGTTTTTTCCGGTGCGACTCCTCCCTTTGATGTCGCTGGTTGCAAAAACAAATCGAACCCTTATCACAAATGTTCAGAATATTGCCGGGATCATTCCATGTCTGTTAACCCTAACTCAGCCCGTCCTGAGGTTTCTTCAGATTCGCCTCCACTTCAGAGTCTAGATTCTCAACCCGGAAGCAATCGGTTTTCCTTTGGGGATTCTGAAGTGGTCTTTTCTGAGGAACCTGTGGACTTCAACATTTCTGATGGCTGTATTGATGCAGTTGCTGAGGATTTGGGTGCTCGTTTAGTGGTAGTCAGATGTTTGCACAAGCGCCCACCAGTGGCCTCTATTCTCGATTGGATTAACTGTACTTGGAGTAACTTGCCCACCCCTGCTGTGGAATCTCTTAATTTTGGTTTTTTTCTAATCACTTTCTGTTCGGTGGAGGATTGTAATTTTGTTTTGCAGAATGGGCCATGGTTCTTTGGGCATTCTGGCCTTTTCATCTCCCCATGGTCTCCTTTTTTCGACCCAGCCACCGCTAAGATCACTTGCATTCCTATTTGGATTCGTCTGTACAATCTTCCCTTGGTACTGCGTAAGGTGGAGTTGCTAAGCTCTCTGATCAACCAGGTGGGATCCTTTGTCAAGCTCGACCCTGCCTCTGTGGCCTCTGATTGCAGATTCTACAGAGTTTGTGCTTTGGTTGATATTTCTAAAACCCTTTCTCACTCCATTAGGATTCACTCTTCTCACGGTGTGTGGACTCAATTTTTAAATTATGAGGGTTTGCCTTTTCGGTGCTTCCGTTGCAACAAGCTGGGACACAGAATCGATGCTTGCCCTCTTCAACGCTCAGCTGGGGCGAGGAATGTCTGCTTGAAAAAGTGGGTTCAGAAGGAGGGCTCTCCGGATACTGATTTTATTTGGCGGAATCATGGAATGTTCTTTGAACCTTCTCAGGTTCCAGGGACGAACCCGAATCAGCCTGTGGCTTCCCCTCCTCCTCCAAATGTTCCTGCTTCAGTGTTGATTCCGGATCACCCTGTGGTTCCCGCTGCCCCTCCTTCTGCTCCTATTGTTGATTGCTCATCTGTATCTTCTGAGGCAGAAGAAGATGATGGCTCTAATTCAGAGGGCACCTTTCCCTTCATGGACGATATAGAGGATCCTTTTCAGGATTATGATGACGATTTCACTCTGGATCCCCCCCGGAAACTTGGGCGGGATCCCCCCCAGAAACTTGGGATCTATCAATCCCTTTGTGCCAAATCAAAACCCGATTGTGGCTCCAAGCGCAAGGTTGGTAGAAAATATGATGCAGAAAAGCTCCGCATTGAAGGTCTGGAAGCGATGGAGGCGGGTTCTCAAAGAACTTTGGAGGCTCTCCTTCGCACCAAAAGAAGGGATTAGGGTTTAGGGTTTTGGATCCTGGCTCTGGACTGTTAGTTTTTTCTTCTCTTCTTTTGTATCTTGGGTGATGTTTTTTCTGGTGGCTGTTGTCGTACTCCAGTTCTCTGTAGGCTTCTTTAGATTTTTCTTTTCTCTTCTTCTCTTCTGTTATTTCTTATCTGCGTGGCAGATCTTTGTAACTGTTCTTTTAATTTAATAAAGGGAATGGGCCCTCGTCCCATAGCTTACGGATCAAAAAAAAAAAATTATTTTTAAAATTTAAAATTAAAATTGATTGAACTATATTAATTTATATTTTATATTATGATAATAATGAATAGTAGTGTTGTGACCTTTTCACACATCGCCCCATTCAAAATGGGGACCCCTAATTTTTGCTCCATTCTGGTCCTTTTGGCTTTGGTTTTCTCTCTCTCTTTCGTGTCTCTTTTCTAGTCTGCCTTTCCGGGGCGTTCCCGTCTTTGAGCTTAAAACGTGAATTTGGCCAAGTCTGAAAATTAGGGTTTCCATCCTTCGGTCAATCGAGGTCGAACGAAGTGAATAAATTGAAAACAGAGCTTAACGTTGTTGTCGGTGTGCTTCAGCAGGCTTCCACTAAAATTTCATCAGATTCTGAGTACTTACTATTTTTAGTAAGTGTGCAATTACAGGCAATCCGTCAGCATTTTTGTGAATCCAATAGTCACACTGCGTCCAGAGCACATCAACCTGCTTGTGCAAAGTTTGAGCGAACAACTCTATTTTAGCGGCAGTCCGGCTTTCGCAAATATTTTTTTCGCATGTCTGAGATTCCTTCTGGGTTTTCAGAGACCTTCGCGACAGTATAACATGCAAAATGAGATGGCCACTTTCAGAGTCCAACCTTCGAGGCTATTTTTAGGGTTTGCATGTCAGGGGTTTCCTTTGCATGTCGATGATTCTTTATGGGTTTTTCGAGAGCTACGTGATGTGACATGCAACAGAGATGATCACTTATTAAGGAACTTGCTATTTTTAGCGGTGCATCCCGGCAGCCGCCTCCCAGCAATTCAGAATCATGAGCTAATCGCAATGCATCAGAAACGAGGACAAACAGAGATCATTTGATACGCATACAGAGCAAATTAGGGTTTCCAACTTCGGGACCTAAAAAGAGGGTTAAAAGTCAGAATTTTCGAAAACCGGTGTAAACCACCGCAATCAACATCCTTCAGGCTATCTGCTGGTAAAATTTGAAGTCAAACGGAGCACTTACTATTTATAGTAAGTCATTTTGGAAACAGGCTAAAAATAGCAAATCAGTTGCATGCGCCGATGTCAGCAGTAAGGTCACGTGGTGAGGAGCACGTCATTCAAATTTCAAATCAATCGGAGCAGTGGAGCTATCAGAAACAAGCAATTACTATTTATAGCAAATCACCTTCAAAAACGGGCTAAAAATAGCAGGCCAACTAAAAATAGCAGTGTCGACAGGTTAACAAGGTCGTGAGGATGCAGTGTTTAAAATTTCAAATCGTTCTGAGCTTCAGAAATGCAAAAATCAGGAGACTTACTATAAATAGTAAGGCACAGGGAAGCCGGCAAAAGCGAGGAAAAGTGACTAAGTCTGAAAGCTCGTCCTCCTGCCTGGGCAAAATGCGCCCAAGTTGATGAAAAAGCATGGAGAAAATTCTAAGTATAAGCTTCGTCCACCTCCTAGGCTAAAATGCGCCCAAGGGAAGCTGATGAAAGTTGAAAATTTTCTAAGTGTGGAATTTCGTCCTCCTCACCCCCTTAAATGCGCCCATCCTGCACATAGGTGGAAATGCACCCAAAAAGAGAAGAAGTCAAATGAGTCAAAGTTTTTCATCCCTCTCCCTATGCAAAATGTGCCCAAAAGAGGGCATGTAAGGACAAAAAAGGAGAAGTTGAAAGGTCACAAAAGGACGTGGTTACAAGTTTCATCCTCCTCTACATGAAAAATGCGCCCAAAATGCAAAAGGTCAAAGGAGTCAACAAATTTCGTCCTCCTTACATGCCTAAATGCACCCAAATGGGGCCATGTGAAGACAAAATGAGGGAGGTGAAGAGTCATATGCAAGGCGTTTGAAGTTTAAAATCCTCCTCACCCTCTAATATGCGCCCATCCTCCTCCTAGACTCAAATGCGCCCAAAAGAGGGCATGTGAAGACGAAAACAGGAAGTTGAAGAGTCATCCTTCATGCATAGCAAAATGCGCCCAAGTTGAAGATAGTAAAGGTGAATGTAGGGTGGTAAATAAGGTGAAGGGTGAAATAAAATACTCCAGGGCGTGGTAAAGACAAGGTAAATGCTAGGCGTGGTTGTTATGCACCTTCAAGTCCTATATGCGCCCAAGGTGGTAAGTGTTATAAGGTGTTAGAAAATATTGCCAAGGCATGTGAGGTTGAATAAAGTGCTAGGCGTGATTTTATTCCTCTTCAAGTATGATATGCGCCTAGGGTGGTGAATTAAAATGCAAGGTGATGAATAAAACAAAGTTGCTAGGCGCTGGAGTTGCAAAATAATAAATTTTTTTTCCTAAGGCGTTGAAGATGATGGAAGTAAAATGTGCTTGCAGGAAGATCTTCTAAGTGAAATAAATTTCTCTCACAGGCAAAGTGATCAAAGTTGGATATAAAAAATTTCGGGCGAATTTTTTCTAAGGCAAAGTTTTCAAGATGATTTAAAATTTTTCTAAGGCAAAATATTTTCTCCCTTAGGAAATACGCCTACAACTCAAGGTGATGAATTTTTCTTCTTGAAGCACAAGCAAGTTTTCAGAGATGAAGTCAGAAGATGATGGCAATACAGGATGAATTCAAAAAAAATTCTCAAGTCTAAGCAACGGAGTGTTCACAGAGATAAGGAACGGATTTAAATTGGTGGAGTAATATTTTTCTAAGGTTTAAAAATTTAAAATTTTAAATGAACCCGTTCGTTGTGTACCCATGGATTCATCACATTTCGGATAAAATTTTCTTCTGGGTACTGAACATTTGTGATGATAGATGGATTTCCATGTCTTCCGCACTTCGCCAAGACCTTCAGCGTGAAGAATTTAATCGGTGCTCAAATTGTGAAGTTTTCCTAAGAAAAATTTAAAATCTTCTAAGGCAAATTTGAATAAAATGATTTTTGAAAAGAAAATTCTTCAAACGATGAATTCAAAATGAGTTGCCTAGATGATTTTAATCCAGTTCTTCACAGATGAATTTTCCAGAGCAAAAGAGAAGTAAAATTCGAATTCAAGTGATAGAGCTCCGGCTGGTGAATTAAAAGATGAATTTAAATTAAAATTTTCAAAAGTGAATTTGAAATGTGGCAGTCAAAGTCGAAGGATGAGATTCTCAGACAAGTGTCAAAAATGCCAGAGAGGGAAATTCGAATGAAGTAGTGGAAATTTAATTCACTGGCTAAACTTAGCCTCCTTCTAGAAATCGATTTCCCCATAAGAGTTGAGATTTATTCACTTCATTTTCACAACTGAGGAGAATTCAATTTGCTCTAAGTTTGATGTTGCTGAGGACTGAAGCTTGAGAAGTTCGAAATTTTGTTAAGACTGAGAGTTGTTGAGTAAAAGGCATTGGAAGTTCCTGAGATTGAAGTTCAAGTTTGCTAAAGGTTGAGTGAAGAAATTTCGACTTGAAGAGGAATATTGTTGGAGCTTGAAGAAGATCATATTGCTGAAGCTGAGAAGGACGACTTGAAGTAAGTTGTTGAAAGAAATTTCAAAGAGTATATTGCTAAGGAAGTGCGCACTTGCTGATTTGCTGATTGAAGAAGTGCAAATTTACAAAAGTTCAAATTGCTGATTGAAGTTGCTGAAAGTGTTGAATTTGTTGGGACTTTCTAAGTGTTTGAAGCTCGAATTTGTTGGAGAAAGAAGCTGAGGTTTGCGAATAAGAAATATTATTGCAGCTTCTCAAAGTCGACTGGAAAGCCCCTGCACAATGTTGTTTTTATTTTATAAATTAATTTGCTGATGGATGTTTGTTATGTTACAAATGGCTGAGGCAAGGGCAACTAGCAAAGATAACAATGGTGCATCCAGGCAAGCTGTGATCAAGAAACTGAGCAAGACATTTATGCCAGAGTCAAAGTTCATTTCGAAGTTGGGCAAGCTGACAGATACCAACTTGGGCTCCATCAACCTAGAAACTTTCAAGAATCAAATGCTGGGGATTGGTAATCATCGACCTTCGAACACTTCACACAACATTGTTCGAAGCGGATTATATGCAGCTGCTGGTTTCCCACCAGCCATTCAGTGTTCGGAGCTGATGATGGAGTGCGCCAACTGCTACGAGAAAGATCACAGGTAAATCATGTCACCGGATGGACAAGTGCTCGTCAACCTCACTCCTTCAGCTATTGGCGAAGCTTTCGGAATTCCGGTCAATAGAAACATGATTTACAAGTCCAGGGAACGAGCTGAGCGAATGTATGCTTCAGCATTCGAGAGATGTACGGAGACGATGATCAACACTCACTGGATGAGCAATCCCAAGCCTTCTCGTACAAAGTTGCCGAGACAAATTATAGCAAATGACTTGAAGCAGGAGTACTGTGACCTCATTATGATGCTAAGTCGAGTTGGTGGTTGCCCGCAGTCTTTTATTTTTGAGCCTTGGATGTTCTACTACATCAACCTCGTGCTGGAAGGGAAGGACTACGTCAACTGGGCTGAGATGATCAGTGACAATTTGCACGAGCAGCTCCTGAGCTTGAGAAGAACGAAGACGTTCTATATGAGCTCTTACATCATCTACATGTTGGCTCGTATGACAAGGTATAGGGGAATTTCATACAAGGAACCTGTTGGTTGTGGCTCTCACCAGTTTAAAATTCATGAGGCTTGTCCGCAGTTGCACCTGGCAAGTACTACCTATTACAAGCGTGTCAATGACGCCTTCACTATGCACCTCACGAGATTGCTTCAGGAGTGGATGCATCACAGAATCTCGAGAGAGGCCCAAGAATTGATTGAAAGGTTTGGGTGCTAGTTTATATAGTTTCTGAAGTTTTCTTACATAAGGCTGCAAGGTTTTTCATCATATCCATATAGGCTGCCTAAGTACCCAACCGATAGAATTTTAATGTTAGAGATATCTAGGCAATTGGTTGCCTATGATAAAATTCAAAAGAAAAAGAAGGGAGGTGTTGATTTCCCAATTGTCATGGGCAACTCGGATGAAGTGTGTCCTTCATTACAGGCAGCCAGAGAAGCCGAGAGTGAGCTTCAATTCTATCACTTTTCATATCACACCAGCCGACAGCACTATGATCCACATAATAACATCAAATGGGTAATATCAGAGGAGTTTAAACACAAGGCAAATATCGAGGATTATTGGGCTGATGCATCAGATGAGATTGAAGTCAGGAAAAGAATGTTCTCTCGATTACCAATTAGCATGATCAAGGAGAGTGAAGTTGTTCCGATTCAAGACCAGGTGAATGAGGACATGGACGTGGTCCATCCAGATTATGCAGCAGTAAGAGATACTCCACTTCCACTCCCAGATTGGTCAGAACCAGAGGTTGCTGACTTGGACACACTCTCCATTCCAGTTTTGACATTTACTAGAGCATGGGTTGACAGACGGGTGAGCAGATTGAAGAGTAGGTCAATTGCTTTGACTAACAATTTGATGGGAGATCACAGGACACCCATCACCGGCAGGAAGAAACAAATTACACAAGGTCCAGAATCCAGAAGGAAAGAGCCAGTTCGGCAGGAGCCCGTTCAGCCGAAGCCTCCACGAGTTGCAGTTGAGTCACCCACGCCATTGGAGACACGTTCTCCAAGCATACAGGAGGTTTCTTTATTTGCTGATCAGAGGAATGCATTGAATCAAGTGCAAGCAATACAGGGAAATAATCAGCCACCACGGAGAGAGTCAGTTGGCCAGAGTGTCAACACACCTGTTAGGGTTGATCAGCAGGATGATGAGGGGACTACTACTGACCCTCAGTTTCAGCAGGAGTTAGAGGCAGCTTTAGAGGACGATGATGATATAGTTTCAGGAGACACTCAGCCACTTGAGGACGATGAGCCTCGTCAGAATGATATAGAGGTTGAACAAGTTTGAGAAGTAGAGGCACAAGAACAGCAGCCCTTTGATATACAGTATACAGTACCTGATTGGCTCAGGGATAGGATGAGGAGAAGCCCCAGCGAGGAGATTGATCCAGCAGTTGAAATGGAAGAGTTCTTGAACAGGATCAGTGCACCTCCACAGAAGAAGAGAGCACGAAAGTTTTCAAAGATATCAACTAATGAGGATGGTTCCCGTACCCTTCACATGGCCGTGCCACAGGTTGATTGTGACCGAGATGAAGCAGTGCCAGAAAATTACGTGGTCACAACTTTGGAGTTAGGACGCCCCACTGGTGCATAGATTGTAGAGGAGTGTGATAACTCCTACCTCGCCCTCAAAGACAGATTATTCAAGAAGGAAGGAAAGTACAAGAAGTTGAAACAAGAGCATAAGGCCTTGATTGGGTATGTGCAGCAATTGTCTCGTTCTCATGGGCAGGAGATTCCGTGATAAAGCTTCCAGCAGAGATACCTAGAGAGTCCATCAGTGGCTTGTTGGAGTTAGGGAAGATGGCACAGGAGGCAAACAAGTGGGTCACGGGAGTTCGTGCTGAGACAGAAAAGTTTATGGAGGACCTTGCTTTTGCTTTTCAGCAGGCTTCCAGTATTTTGGCACGAATGGAAGCAGTTGATCAGGCTTGGGGAGATGCTTCTGTTTATCAGAGCAAAGTAATTCAGCGTCTTGAGGCTTTGAGGCATGTTCCTTTGCGATTGCTGATTGATGGAGGAGTCATTCAGGAGAATGACAGGTATGACTTTTCTAGATGGTATTCTTCAGCGATTACAGGACGTGGTTTCTTCGATGCAGCACAAGTAGATTCAACCAGGGTACGGAAGGCTATGGCCAATATCATTGATGGAGTTCAGAATACTTTTGAGGCCATATTTGCTAGGCGGTTGAATCCAGATGAGGTGAATGTTGATAATTTGAGGGGTAGGCTGGTGCCTTTCTTTTCAGAGGTGAAGACCTTCGTACAAGATGATTTCGAGAACACTTCTACTTTCTCCAGTTTGATTCAGAGCACGCAGGATTCTTTAGCTGCCTGGAGAAAATCTTGTACAAGGCATGAACATTCAATCACGGTGTTAGAATTCCAGCTTGATTGCATTCCACCCATTTCAGTTCAGGTGGTTGAGGCTGTACTTGGCAGATTCGTTGAGTTTGCAGCCAGAGAGAAGGAGAATGGGAATGCACTTCTGGATGATGATCTTCTAGAGGACTGATTGTGGGCATTAATTGGCTTTACTATTTTGGGAGTGAGTGGGAATCTTTGCTCATTTATTGCACCACTCCCCATTCTGGCAGTTTTTAGGGTTAGGGCTGAGGTGGCTTAATCTTAGCCACTCTTTTGATTGTAATCTTAGCCATCTTTTGGACTGGGCTATCTATAAAAAGGGGAGTCCCCCTCATTTGTAATTCATTAGACTAGCATTAGATTTGGAGATCAGACTAGAGAGTAGAGCAGAGTAGACATTTTGCTTGATAGTTTAGCATAGTGTGGAGAAGAAAGAAAGTTTTCCCTTTGAAAACTTTTGTGGAGATTGTTGTGTAAAACTTTCATGATAATAGATCTTTTCATTGATGGTGGAATTCTTCTTTGTCATGGATAGCTAGCAAGGTCTCTTCATCCTTTCAGATCCAAGTAGCATAAAGTAGCATAATTCTCATTTCATGCATGTAGTTTACTTTGGATGTGTGGTGTTTTATTGAGGTAGCTTCATTTCATTCCATACCACTAGCAACTTGTTGATGATAAGTTCGCCTTGCGTGGTCTACTGAACATTATCTTGAGTTTAACTTCGATTGTGATTTGTATACTTATATGCGTCGTTCTGATGGTGTATGTATGCTAAATTGTAATCTGAACATCTTTTGCTATCCCTTTGAAGATTGCACTAATTTTGCTGAAGCTGTCTGAAGTGAGGCTAGGTGAAATTCGGTCAAAGTCCGCCAAAATTGAGCTCCACATATCTTGCATTTAGAATAGAATATAAGTTTCTTAGGCCCTACACTCATTTACTTTCCGCACATTTCTGGTTAGCTTTAGGAAAACGTACTTATTGCTAAATCATCCACTTTATACAAATCCCTTCCAATCATCCATTTATTGTTAACTGCAAGAAGCCTAAACAATTGTGTAAGTCCCCTCGTGAAAACAGCAATTCACATCAAACCAACTGAGGGTATTCTAAGTATTTCGGAACCTTGGAGTTGAACGTGCGAACTTTCTTGCAATCTTAGCGCACGGAATACTTTGATCAAGAGAGAACGGATTAGCCTTCAGACTATTTTGTTCTGCTGATTGGTGCGGTCATAAAAATCACATCAACAAGTAGAAAAGAAAATAATTAAAAAATAATGATATTGAAATTTCAAAATAAATTAATATATTAAAATATTTCAATCATTTTTAATTTTAATATATTTCAAAATTCAAATCTTTCAAATTTCAATAAAATGGTTGTATTTCGCCTCCAGGCTCCAACTAACTCCATGCTTCTATTGCGGATGTGTCAATTGAAACTTAATTAATACAAAAACCTTCATATAGCTTTTATTTAATTTCAATCATTTTTAAATTTTAATATGTTTCCTTTATTTTGTTTAACTTCACTTTTTATCTGTTACGTTTATCTTGTCTCTCTTTTGCTAGGTATTTTACTAATGGCTTTTGCAAGTAAAAAGAGTGGTGGCAAACCAAGAGATCCTTGCTGGAAACATGGAACACCAAGTGCACTTCTAGGAGAAGTTATTTGCAAACATTGCACTGAGTCTCTTTTTGGCGGCATAAATCAACTGAAATACCACCTTGCACGAATCCCTTGCTGAGATGCTAGACCATGTGATAAGGCACCTGAAGAGGTTGAGAGGGAGGCCAGAGCACTCCTTGCAGCATATGACCAAAGGAAGGAAAACAAAAAGAGAACAGCAGAGGCAATGGAAGCCCCATATGAAGATTTCAATTCTATAGGGTTACAAAGGGCTATGGGGGGCTCTTCTTCTCTTGGGCCACAGATACAAGGATCAGGTACTAGAAGTGTGGCAACCTCAGTTCTAGTTTTTTTGTTCCACATAATACTCTTGGTGCACAAACTTCATTGGAGAGTACTTCTTGGAATAAAGAGTTGCAAAATGAGGCGAAGTTGGCACTACAACAATATTCCATTCAATGTTGCTTCTAGTCCTTATTGGGAAGGGTTGGTCACTACATTGACCGTGGCAGGTAAGGGGTTCAAGGCCCCAAGTCGTCGTGAGTTGAGTGGGCCATTATTGTAGAATGAGGTTCAAAACACACACCGACTAGTGGAGGAACAAAGGAGAATTTGGGAAAAGAATGGTTGCACCATTATATTTGATGGGTGGACGGATGGCAAAAATAGGACACTCATCAACTTTTTAGTGGCTTAAGGGGGACAATTGGTATTTCTAAAATCAATTGATGCTTCCAATGAAACAAAAAATGTAGAGACCTTGTGCAACATGTTGGATGAGGTGGTGATGGAAGCGGGGGTTCAAAATGTAATTCAAATTGTAACTGACAATGCAACTGCATATGTGTCAGCCGGTAAACTTCTAATGGCGAGGCATTCTACATTATCTTGGAGCCCTTGTGCTACCCACTGTCTTGAATTGCTCCTTAAGGACATAGGGAAACTAAGTTGGGTGAAGAATGTGGTTGAAGATGGAAAGAATATCACAAAGTACATCTACAATCACACATGAGTCCTAAGTCTCATGAGAGAGTACACTGATGGTAAAGATCTCGTGCGACCAGGAATCACCCGCTTTGCCACCAATTTCCTCACCTTGCAAAGTATTTTAGCTACATTGCCCAACCTCAAGCGCATGTTTGTGAGTGAAAGATGGTTGGAAAGTCCTTATTGCAGGAAGCTTGAAGCAGAGAAGGTCATGAAGACCAATTTTGATGATAGATTTGCCAAACTAACGGAGGAGATCATCAATGTAATTTTTCAAACTTTGATTGATGATTTATTTTTTTGTTTTCTAATATTACAACTTGCTGATTTTGTTTATTTTTTTATATTTTAGGTGTCAAAACCGTTGGTTAGAGTTCTACCATTGGTGGATGGGGATAAACGCCCCATGGGGTATCTATATGAGGCCATGGATAAGGCCAAAGAGGCAATTTAGCATTTATATGGGTCAAACAAGACCAAATATGAACCCATATGGCACATAATAGATCGGAGGTGGAACCGACAACTCCACCAACATATTCATGATGCTGCCTACTTTTTGAACCCCAAGTTTTATTTCTCTCCTACTTTTAGAGCAAATGCAAAGGTTCTTGTTGGCCTCACCACATGTATTGAGAGATTGGTTAGTAATGATGACCTTCGAGATCTCATACTTGATGAGATACATAGCTATAAGAAAGCCGAAGGGCC
This sequence comes from Sequoia sempervirens, assembly GCA_007258455.2. Lineage (NCBI taxonomy): Eukaryota > Viridiplantae > Streptophyta > Pinopsida > Cupressales > Cupressaceae > Sequoia > Sequoia sempervirens. The sequence goes on from VDFB02353493.1 coordinate 127,892,173, forward strand.
ATTGTTTTCTTCCAAGGATTGCATTCGTAGGAGAGACACTCTATAGCCAAGTAACAAATTCATGTGTTTAATATTATTTTACTATTTATGTTAATGTTTAAGATTATTTAATCCTTACTAAGTTATAAATGGCAATTGTTATCCTTGCAGATTTGTGGTGGCAAGATGATGGTGCCACAACACCTAATCTTCAAAAGGTTGCCATTCATATTTTATCTCAGCCTTGTAGTGCATCTCGTTGTGAGCACAACTGGAGTGTCTTTGAGGCCATTCACACAAAGAAGCGCAATCGGTTGACTCAAAAGCGCTTGAATGGCCTTGTCTATGTGCGGTGCAACCTTCGGTTGCATGAGAAAAAGGTATAAGGGCTGAGTTCACATGAAGCAATTGACCTTGATGACATTGATCCATTTTCAGATTGGATTGCTGAGCCTGATGAGGTCGATGTAGAACCATGGATGAGTGATGATGAGTTAGCTGAGATGGAGAGGGAGGCAGAGGCAACTGAATGGGAAGCAGAGGTGGCAGCATATGAGAAGGAAGAAGGAGAGCTTGGTCAGCCAGCAGAGGCAATTTCTTCACACACACAGCTTAATCCTATCACTATGGATAAGGCAGCTGTTGATGCTCCTATTGAGGACACTGCAACCATACCATCTGCTTTAGCACCACCCACACAGTAGTGACAAAAGCTTTTGAGTTTCAGTCGTATAAGAAATTTATGATAGATAATCTTTATTGATACCGAAACTTGAAGTAGATATGTATACAAAAGTTGAACTTGTTTTTTGGTCTATGATACATTGATGATTGATATGTATTAAAGTTTTAAACTCTAATTTTGGTTTATATATGATGAAATCAATTGATACATTGATGATTAATATGTATTAAACTCTAATTTCGATTTATATATGATGAAATCAGTAATATGTTCTAAAAATTCAGTTATATGTGTGTTTTTGAAGAATATTTTAAAAAATTGTGTATTTTCAAATGCTCGATAAATTTGCCGAGTTTTTGCCAAGTCCCGAGTTTTCAAAAATTTTGGGCCTGCCGAGTTATTGCCGAGTCCAAGTTTTTCAACTCTGATCATGACCATGTCAACAGCATCTATGACTCTCCTATTACTATGTTCTTTTGGATTTCAGTTCTATTTCCAACTTTTCCTAATACAAAATTTATTGTTGATATGGACACACGAAAGTTGGGACACATTTCATCAAACCCAATGAACTGACAGTGACAGCTTAGATAATAATTAAAGTATTGCCTATCAAAGAAAAACATTAGAAACAAATAATCAAAGATAATGCTATTGCTAACAGCTTGTAGCTTTTGATGGAATATATTAATAGCTGTAACTGATCGATAGAAAGGCAATAACTCTTTTTTCTGCATCAATGGCAATTCCATGTTTTCATACATCCTTATTTTAGATGTATGCATTGCTTCAGAGGGAGTTCCTCTGACAATAGCTATGGGATATCTTCTCTACTCAGAACGAAATGAAGCTTTGCCCAAAATACATAAAATCCAACCCAAAGCTCATTAATGATTCATCACGGTAAGAAATGCCAAGAAAAAGTAAAAGCAAACAAAAAATAGCATTGCATGACTACAACCACAAAGAAACTATAATATCACTTACTTCTGTGCTTTCTCGGGGATAATACTGTATACACTCTACCAGAATCCTGAAAATGGACAGCCCTTGAGATAGATGAGTACAGGATAATGATGCCAAGTGAGAATGAAGGCATTGAAAAAAGAAAGTATGACGAGTCGATGTTGTGATTTGCATTGCGGTATAAGTCAACAAAGGCCTTAAAAAAAGGGCAAAATCAGCATAGCTTGTAAACGTGACCTCTGTCACAAACAAGATCACCTGCTGCAAGAGTTCCATATGAGCTTCAACCCGAGATGCAAAGACCTGTTTTCATGCAGATTAGAAATTCAAATAAAAAAGTCAGAATGTAGCACTTGACCCAATGTGTAGCATGAAAACATGTAACACAAAACTAAACTTTAGCCAAAAACAAATTATAACGTAAATGATATGTGTATTTCCATACAATGCTCAGTCCCTTCTTCAGCTTAATGTTAAAGTAAAAGTGCAAGACTTCAATTTTCTGTTTTGTTTCCAATCCTCGCAGCAATAGAAACATCTAAGTCTTTAGCTATGGTTTTCAAATCAGGGTATAAAAGACTTTTAATGTCTTCACATTTGCATTGTTTGAGAAAATTATTTCACCATCACTGTCATTCTCTATGTTTCAACTTTATTGTTACAAAAAAAATCAGCTTTGGCTTTGAACTCTTTAAACTGAATACCGCTGCCTTATGTTTATAATTATGAAGATAGATTGGAATCTTTCTCCTAAAATCATCAACAAATAAAATGAAATATTTCGCCCATGCAAGTGATGTTGTTCAAAATGGTCAAACACAAGTTGCTGTGAACTAGTTCCAATTTAAAATTAGATTCTCACTTTAACCTGACAAGTTCATCATCTTGCTGCTTCTCAAGTGAACATGTTTTAAAAATTATTTTTTAGTTACCAAAGGTTTACTCATGCAATAAATTTACATGGATACAAAGTTCAAGGCTTATGTAGATCAAATGACCATAAAGTTGTATCGCATAAATTTTAAAATTGTGAAATCTTTTTTACTGAATACCCTGCCCGATTACATCCCATCTTCCTTATAACACAATAGCATTTCTTAAATACCGATTGCCATCAAAGTTACTAGATGCAAATTATTTCCAAATGTAAATACACATCATGTTTTTAATCGCCCAATTACCACCACCAGTAAGGTCCACGATCACATTACATTTTCCAACACTAAAAGTTCTATTGTCAGCAAGTACTACAGAGTTCATTAAACCAGATCTTGTGATTCGCTATATGTTAGAAAACCCCTGACTCAATGAAACAAACATTATCCATTTTAAGTGTTAAATAGACTCTCATGAAGATCTTAGTGATTATAGCATTCTCATCCAAACCAAGATTGTTAGCATGATGATAACATGCTTTGGCACAATAGTTGCAGATGAGGGACTTTGTCTGCTTTAAGAATGGTTCAATTTTCTTCGCTCTAGTGTGGTTGCTTTGTCATGTTTTTGGAAGATTTAGTGTTACCTCATACCTAGAAGAGTTCGACCACCCAAAGACCCGCTGTATAGTAAGCAGGGGACCACCCAAACAAGGTGTTCCCCGTAGCATGTTAACATTCAAATTCTGTGTTCATTGAAAGGAGACAATTTAAATACTGGCGGTGGCGATCATTCCAGACGTAACTCTTTACAATATACAACTATCAAAGAACGTCCTTCTAAAAAATGGTGATAGTTGACGCGACCTAGCTGATGGGAAATGAAGTTCTATAGATACAGTTTATATGCTACTTCTATAATTTTCTTGCCTTCTTGCAATCAGGTCTACGATAAAGTTAGGTAAAAGACGATAATTTGATCAGAGGCAAGATAGCAAAGGAAATTTCAGAAAATTAATTATTTCGTGCATTTTCTTCTAGAAATTTTCTTAACGAAATTCAATCAATCATTGATTCATAAGACTACTGCCCCCAAATGACTTTTTCCTTGTCCACGCTTTAGCGGCTCCGCTTATTCACACTCATGCTTGGGATTCCCGGCAGTGTGAATGTCAGTATTTACTCTTGTTTGCTTCAAAGGCTTCACAACTTATCAGAAATTCAGATGTCAAAAAGATACATATCAGGTGTAACATTGTTTTTTTTTTTTTTTTTTTTTAATTAATATTTATGATTATGAAGCATTTCCAACAAAAAAAAATCCTGAATCAGAATATAGAGCTTAGGCCTTGCGGTTTCCAAATTAGGTTACCTTGATGAAGGGATTGTTGTGAGGTGAAAATATGGTAGAAATATGTGGAGAAGAGCGTTTAAAGATAAGTCGAGAGAGATATCCGATTGCTTTAGTGATGGTCTCGACAGAGTGGGAAGGCGAGGCCTCGAGCGCCGCCTGAAGCTCGCGGAAAGCCTCGGGAGGCTCCACCTTGCCTTTCTCTTCCGCTACGAGACATATGAGCTCACGCACTGTCTGGTCTATCACTGGCGCTTCTGAATAGCGGAGGCAGAGGAAGAGAGCCTCCCTGCCCGCCTCACCCCTCCTCACCTTCTCCGCGATTCCAATCACTGCAAAGCGTTGCATCCCCGCCTGACCGCTCTTCAATCTTTCCATCAGCGACTCGTACGAGCTCCCCTCCCCCATTTTGCCCCTTTCTTTATCTTCGCTCAGACTCTCTTCTTCACGCTCTCTGTTTAAGAGCAAGCTATCTGAACATTCGCACAATTCCAATCACGCTGTGTGCAGTGAAAGCTGGGCAACAACTGACACATTGAAGATGAATGCAATCCAGGCCTCGGCATTTCCATTAGAAAAAACAGAAATGAGTCATGACAAGAGACTGCATATTACCGCAGAATTGTGTGTGTGTGTGAGAGAGAGAGAGAGAGAGAGAAAGAGAGAGAAAACTGTGCTAGAAGCGGAAAAGTAAACCGGTCATGCCAAGCAGTGGCCTGATCGGGATGCACCTATTCTTCTTAAGCTAGAAGAGCTTCAGAAGTCATACAAAAATAAGCGTCCAAGTCTACACTGTTCTCCCTCTTTCCAGATTTCGCCCCCGGATAGTAGACTACCTCCATGCCAGCACTATTACTCTTTTCCGACTCTCGGGGTGGGCACCGCTCTACTCAACGAGACTAGAACAGCAGGATATTAACGTTTACGGGCCAAAGCCACTTATGGGGCAGTTACGGTTCGTTTTTTCTGAGCTAATCTTTATAACTAGCAATGGGACCCAATTATAGGAAATTTTGTTATAGATAAAAGATAATTAATTGTTGTATACTCAAATTTTTAAATGTATATTTTATATTAGTTTATCTATCTTGTTACATAATTTATATAGGAAATATCAAGATATATCAATTTGTAGGAATTGGCAATTTTATTGTTGTGTGTTTGTATTAATGTATTTTTTAGTTGCATTATAATATAATATCATTGGCTTATCTTCTCCGAACATAGAGTTCCACACCACATGTATATGATATTGAATTTAATTAAGGAGAATGAATATTGTGAATATTGTCTAAACATAAAGACATTGTATTGAATGAAAAAGTATATCAATTACATTAGTTGTATTTTAAAACTTGTAGCTTATATTTTTGTACTTTTTTGTTTGTCATTTGCTTTCCTTTCTTTAGTTTTTCATATTTGTCATATGTGAATGGCGGCTTAATTCTTAGACTGCTTAAAGAGCTAACACAAGACATTTTCACAAATGTTAATCATATTCTTTCTTTTGGTTCAATATCAATTGTGGCTTTTTAAAAGGTTGGGCTTTACAATTTGTGTATTGTCAAAGCATGTGCCAATCTTAATGGTATTTGTAGCGAGTTATTCCTTTGGATTGGTGTGATTGGAATAGTGAAAGGATTTTGATCTTCGAATGGAATGCCTAAGTGACTTTCGAATTGCACCAATACATAGGTTGGTGGTTGAGGGGGTGTTGTTCCAAGTCGATATACATTTTTTGCACAAATCCTAAAGCTCCATTTACAAGTCTTGATTCTATCCACAAGTTGGATGTTAACATAACTCTTGCATTTTTGCTTAACAATAATTCAACATCGACTTTGAATCATTTGTATATCCTTCAATTGCACTGACACTTCCAATTTTTGTTGTCATACTTCGTGCAATTGGGTTTTTCAAGGAGTATAATTTTTTTTCAGTTGTGGTTGTGAACTTTTTCATTTGTGGAAAACAAATGAAGATTATTGTCAAAGTTTTCATTTGTTGGTGTATCTAACCTTCCATTAGATCTTGTCATTAGTAAAGTCCAATCATTTACTCTAGGGTTTGCATCTCGAATGTTTGCTAGAAGTTGACGAATTTTTTGTTGTTTATTGATTGATCCATATTGTTTGAATATTGATCTAAAGTAATGATAATTTTAAATTCTTCCCATAGGATTTTAGATTGTTTGTTTCCTATATATGGTGGTTTGTTATTAATAAGAGGTAATTGTCTAAGGTCTCCAACCAAGATCATTGATATTCTTTAAATTAATGGAAAAATGTTACATTTCAATGCATACTCTATTTGTAAGGATATGCATTAGATATCAATAAAAATTGCTAAATTAAATCATTTTTGATGATTGATATTTTTCTAAGAGTCATACCTACAAAGGGTTGATTTGCATTTTGAGGGAAGGCCTAATGAAGTCAAGTTCATCTATATTTTCAATCATTCGCCAAGAAAACTCATTTCATCAATCAATATGTATTTGATATATGTTAATTCTTCTTGAAGGCTGGTAAATTTGGTCCTTTCCAGTTCCTTGAAGTCTTTGATTGGAATTTTTAATTTTGAATGAATAGTTGATGCACTTATATTGAATGTTGCAACTTCTGTTAGTGCAAGTAGAAGTAGGGGAGACCTATTTGACGTTGAAGCATTCTAAAGTGTTTTGGATATGGCACCTATGACATATGACTTCCTTGTTCCTATTGTACCTTGAATTATCATGAGAAGTGGAGATTCATTTTGATTTCTTTGGTAGTGTGAAACAATCATTGTTATTTTTTTTTCTTTATTTTTGCTAGGGTTTTCATAGTTGATTGGTTTTTGTATACCATATTGCATAAAAAAACCATTGTTTTTCATGGTGGTAATGAAATTGACTACTTCATTTGTGTATTATTCATCTTGAAAATCACTAGACCAATTGGTTTGTTTGTCAAAATTTCTCCTTCCAAGCATGTCCATTTCTGAAATTTACATAGTTTCACCATGATGAAGGCTAGATAGAATTTTCCATTCATTTTATGTTCTAGGATCTATGGTTGTTTCATTGTTATCACTTTTAGATTCAGTAATGTCTTCAATAATGTTAGACTGTATTCTTCGTTCCACATGCCATTAATTATAGTTCAAGTTTAACCAGTTTGCAATTATTGCATCATTTTTTTCACCAATATCTCTTTGAATATCATGAAATGGTTTATAGAGTAACAATTTAGAGAAATAAAAATCACACTATCTTTTCGAGTCACGTGGAAGAATTGATAGGAATCCCAGAAATACTCTAGAATAATCATTGTTGTTTTTCTTGTATTCCATTTGTTCTCTATTTTTTGGTTGGGATTATATATCCAGGATTTTTCCACATCAACTAGTGAGATAGATTCCATAGAAGAAGACCTATTTCTGTATGCATCAATGAAAGACATTCTTTATACACTGCTAAACATTTGAAAACCTTAGTTGATACATTTAGATTAATAAATTTTCTACTGCTTTGAACTAATAGAAGTTCTAATAATATATGGCTTGTTTCTTGAGCTCCAATATCTCTTTTCTATTAGTGTTTCTATAAGTAGTTTTTTATAAGCTTTTGTTGCTAAATTATCTATATTTTTTATGTTTGTTAAATGTATGAGCATTTGTTGGTATGTTCTGTTGGGATTAAGGTGTCTCAACCTTAGAGTCCTAACATATTTTTAATTTAATATATTATTATATTCATTTGTATTATTTAATTTTCTATAGTGTCACGTCATAAATTAGGACTTGTCAGCTGGGTAGCATCCCTATTGGAGGTGACTGAAAAACACATCATCATCCCAAGTGGACATAGGCATCCCACTTTGAAATTATTGACTTATAACAGATTATATGATATGTCATAAGGCATCTTTATGCATGGATATAGTTGGTGCCCAAGTTGGGTTCTGATAGGCTGTAAGAGAATCATATATTTTGGTCAATTATGACAGATCTTGTGGCAAATTTTATGGTAGATTTATGAAAGATTTTATGACAATTGTAAGGCATCTATCATAGGCTATTACGAGCATATTTTTGGTGCCCAAGCTTGGAGAGAGAATATTGCATGTTACGACGGTTGTAAGGGGTGTAAGGTAATATTTTACATGTGTCCAAATGCATTTCTATGGTGTGGGATATTGTGCCATGTGGATTTGGATGCCCATCCTCTTCTAGATGCTTCTCTTGGCTTGTATTCTCTATACATTGTATGCCTTGCATTGTAGAATGCATAGTTTTTTTGCAGGTAACGAAGTGCTATCGGATTCACTCCAAAACAAGTTTTTATTTTGAAACACTTGTTGAAGAACCTTTGTATCTAGAGTTGTATTGTAATCCTTATTTCAAACAATACAATAGTATTGTGCTTTTGAAGAGTGGGTTTTTTTACCTAAAAGGTTTTTCCCCATGTATATCTAGTGTTTGTTGTTCATGTGTACTTGTTATTCTATCTAATTCTCTCTATTTATTTCTCCTTTCTATAATTGTATAAGGTGTTAGAAAGTTTTTGTAACTCTCCCCTACTTATATTAGTGTAGGAATTTGTTTCCACTCACCCGACTTCCTTTCATGTTTCAAAGATTTTCTCTGATTTGGCTACATACTTAGTGATGAGACAAAAAAATGTCCCATCTATTAGCCAAATAAAAGCATGTATTTTGCTTAATTATGAAGTTTATCAAGATTGAGCATGATGAGGAAAGTAAGAGATTTTCAATTGGAGCAGTCAAGATTTCATCATATCTTGAAAATTGTGATTTGGGTTCTTGATATTTTTGAACAAAATTTAGGAGACAAGAAGGCAAAAAAACCCATTAAATTTCACAAAAACTCAGTTTGTGGTTTGAGATAAAACTTCACCAGTCTGATGCTCCAGAACTTTGTTGTCATGCTTCAGAATTTTCTAAGCTAAAAAAGGATCTAAGTGAAGGATAAGTATGAAAGAATTTATGAAAAGGTTGAGCAGTTTGGGCTTCTACGAGCAGTTAAGGGACAATAGTTGAGAGCATCTAGGGAGCAATTCAAATCATGTAAGGCAGGTTGTTGGGTTGTGCAAACAAATGGAGCATATCCAAGAGATAGTTTTGGACAGTTTGAACCTTTTTGCAAGCATTTAGGAGTTATTTTATGAGCTTTAATGATACACAAGGGAAATTTATGATTTTTTCAGCATTCAAATGTCTTTTTGAAGCTTGTTTAGGGGCTACAAAATAGGCATATTTGTTTTGGACGACCAAAGAATATTGACTCAACAAGATGAAGAAAAGACTTGTTTTTTTCTCTCAACACATGTTCCTATCTTCTAGCAAGCTATTGCACAACTATAAGACTCATATTTGAGAATTCTATAAATTCATTGTAATCAAATAATCAACTGGAAAATATTTTTATAAAATAGTAGAGTTCATTTTTTAGCAGCAGTAGTGTAGTTGTTTGTAGTTTTCATTCCATAGTTTATTTTTCAGCAATCTTTTCATTCCTTGTTATTTACATTTCCAGAATTTCCCTTTAAATGCTTCTTAAGATAGATTTCATTCCAACATTTTCATTTACCATCTCTTAGATTAGATTTGTTTCCAGCAATTTCTTCCATGCATTGTCTTTCAATTCCATGATTTTTTCTCCATCTTGCATATTGTCATGGATACCACCTTGGATTGACATTTATAATTAAATGATGCGGATTGTAGTGACCTTCATCACTTAGCAATATATTTAATTATAACTTGTTTTGATATAACAAATTTCCAATCTATGTTTTCCCTCCAAATTTGTAAAATGTATCAATTGTGTGAATTGAGTCGATCATCATTTCTGACAGGGTAAAAAAAAAATCACCAATCTTTGTATCTTCATATACTTTAGCTTTTTTCAAATTTAATGGCTAATGAGAATTGTACCTATAAGTGATACCATTAACGAAAATTTAAAGTGAGTAATGGATTAGAGAAGTACATTTGGTTAACAATCAATTTTCTCATGTCAATAAATATGATTACCTGCAAAGCATTCGTCCTCTTCTTTTTTTAGACATGTTGTTGTAAGCTTGATGGTGTTGTCATTGATGTCAAGCCCTAGCATTGGAGTTGTTGGAAGCTTGTAGTTGTTAGTGTTGTCAACATAATGTTGTTGGTGTTGTCATTGTTGTCAACTTTTAGTATAGTTGTGGACATTGTTGGAGCCTTCTTGTGTTGATGAGATTATTGGTAGTATGGATGTGTTGTGGTTAATAAGAAGTGTTCTAGATGTTTTAGATGTGTTGAAGAGGTTTTGGGAGTGTTGCAGTTGTAGTTCGATCACTCAGTTTCCTAGTGTTTTTGAGAAAAATTGAATAAAATATATTACAATGTCATAGAGTGGTGTTTTGTATTTTGCTATGCATTTCTTCAATCTTGAAGTTATGCTTGTGTGGTTTGGATATGTTGATCAGAGGTGTACAAAGATGTTATATCTAAAGTTGCAGGTTATGGATCGTACAACAGTAACAGTTGTATTCACCAATGTGTGCGTTTGTGAAGAAGGTTATCTAGGAGAAACGAGATTTCTCTACATTTCTCTGCAATGAGGTTTCATGTCTTGCAAATTTGGGACATACTTAGAATGTTTGTATCTACTTTCCCTTGAGGTTTCAGGTGTTGAGGTCTTTTGTGAAGTTGGTTAGTGAGTTGGATGTTTGTGCCAGTGTATCTAGTTGCACAAAATGATGGTGTTCTTAGTTTTAGGTGGTTGTGACTGAGTTTCAAAATATTTTGATGATGCTAGAATATTTTAAGATGTTGTATGGATATTTTGGAGTGTTGCTTTGTGATTCACGTGACCTGAAGAAGTGTGTATGTGGTTGTTTGTAATTGTTAGTTTAGGTTTGGCCAACTTAGCATGCTAGCACTATTTGTGGAGGTACCTTGTGGGTTGTGAATGTGTTTAGTGTCATGATGTATATCTGGATCCTAGTTAGCCCTTGGTGTTTTTTCCCTTCACTTCTTTCCATCGTGGAAGTGTTTGGTGCTAACCTATTTTACAATTGCATGTTTGACGTGCATAACCAACCTTGGAGAATGTTTTTAAGGTTATGGACGATATAAATGAAAGGTAGAGTGTGAGCTTTGATGAATAAGGCTATCGGAAGCAGTGAGTAGAAGGTGTCTACATTTTTAGTGTACCTAAAGTTATTGAAGGTGACGAGTTGAAGGTTGTTGATGGTTCAAAGATGTTGCAGTAGATCTTCCTATTGCTATAAGATGAATAAGGCTATCGAAAGCAGTGAGTAGAAGGTGTCTACATTTTTAGTGTACCTAAAGTTATTGAAGGCGATGAGTTGAAGGTTGTGGATGGTTCAGAGATGTTGCGGTGGATCTTCCTATTGCTATAAGATGAATTTATCTTTGTAGTAGTCATCTTTTTGTCTTCTTTCTAATCCAGTTGTGAGCCCTTTGGCAGTGAGCCTATTGTATTTAGTGTTGCAATTCATTTATATAGTGAACTAATCCTCACCATTTTTTTCCTTTATTGGGTTTTCCATGTAAATTTGGTGTTCTATTGTGTATGGTGTTTTAATTGTTGATGTTTCACTTGTTTACTTTCATGCTAAATCTAATTAAAGGTTTAAAGGCTAATAAAGACATGAATGTTGATGAAGGTTTTGATGTTTTGATGTACAACTGGTCCACACCCCCTCTCAGTTGTCATGTGCATCTAACGGTTGGTATTAGAGCAAGGATCCTTGGAAGAAGCTTAACCTCTTGAGATAGATCCAAATGGCGCACAAGAAGGAGGATCCCTTGTTTGATGGGACGAATTATGTATTTTGGAAAACCAAGACGAAAGATTTCCTTGTTTTCCTAGGGTTTGGATTTTGGAAGTCGATTGAAGATGGATATACCATGCCCACTAATGGTCTAACAACTGATGATGAGATCAAGGCATATGAGAATAATGGCAAAGAAAGGAATGCTCTTTTGAGTGGTCTTGTTGATTCAGAACTTGTGAAGGTTATGGGCTACAAATCTTGTAAAGAAATCTGGAAGAAGTTGGAAAGTATCTATAAAGGAGATGATAAGGTCAAGCAAGAAAAGATGCAAAATTTGAAGAGTAAGTTTGAAACCCTAAGGATGTCAAACGATGAAGATATTGAAAGCTACATGTATAGAGTGGATGAAGTTGTCAATTCCACCAATGGACTTGGTAGAAAATTGGAAGAAGATGAGGTGGTAAAGAAGGTATTAAGAAATCTTCATAAATGTTATAGTTCTAAAGTTTCTGCTACTGAGGAAGCTCAATATTTAGATCATTATTCTAGAGATAAGTTGTTTGGTGCTTGTTGACACTTAAAAAGTCCTGATTGATACTATGCATTTGATTCTGATTAACTAACACCATTTTTTCCTAAATCATTTCTACAATAACCAATTAATTAAATAATCTTTATTATTTAATTAAATTCATCAATTTCTACTATTAATCAAATAATTAATTTTATTGGATTAATTCACCCTATTTTGACTAGTGTTCATCCTATTTAATTAAATCCTCCTAAGTCCTCTCATTTGATTAAATAAATCCAATTATTTAAAATCAAATGTCATAAATCCCCTAACCCACTCAAGTTGATTAATTATAAATTAATTAATTTTAAATCACTTTCTAATCATCATTATCCATTTTTCTAGATTTAACTCCCCTGAAGTTAAACCAACCCATGGTCAACTAACCAGGTTGCACATGAAATTCATTTCTTTTAATTATCTAATTACCTTATTTATCCTCACAAGGGCATATTCCTAGGAATATTCCTCCCAACCACCCCTCATTCAATTTCCCTCCAAAAGGCTCTTACACATCCATAAATACATTTTACAAAGGCATTTACTCTCTCTTACATGTCATCTTGTCTCTTACAAGGGCATTAATCTCTCTTACACTCTCAACAATATTCCCTTACATCCTCAACCATACTCATTTAATCCTCTTACATTCTCATAACTCTACACATTCCCCAAAATGTGCTCCATCTTCATCCATTAGTCTTGTAACAAGTGTCACATTCCTATTGGCTCCCATTTTAATCCTGCATTCACCAATTTCACTCATTCTTCAACCCTTCAATCCTATTAGTAGAAGCCTCTTCTACTTGAAATGGATCCACAACTTGAAGCATTTTCATTCATAGCACTCACTCTTTTCATATCTTTTTTAGCTTGTGTTCATCGTCACTTAGCATCAATCTCACACTTGGAATCATCTACATCATTGGATCTTATCAAAGAGATTGGGAAAGGACCACTTTCCACATCAAAGTGACACCAATCCCCCTATAGGATGAAGGTTTGGTTAATTTAGTTGATTGCATGCTATCATTTCATGTTTTCTTCTTTATTTAACCAAGAATGTCATAGGGAACGCTTTTTTTGTGTTTCTAACTTGACTAACCATTGTTTGTTTGTCTCTTGTTAGTTAATTGTAGATTAAACATTCATAGTGCTTTAACTACTTTTGAATTGAGAGAGTTTGGTCAGAATGATTTAATAAAATAGACTACTTTTAAATATAGCAAAACAAAGAAGGATGATGGATCAGATTTGGATGATCTTGATGAAATAGAAGTAAATTTCTTAAGAAGATTGAAAAAGGGCACTGGAAAATATAGAGGTAAGTTACCTTTCAAATGTTTTAACTATGGAAAGATAGGTCATTACGCTTCAAGATGTCCAACCAAAGTTTCAAATGACAAGTATAAGGATAATAAAGGTAAATCTATCAAGAAAAGTTAATATGTTAAAGAAGATGCTAGCATATCTGATGAAGAATCTAACTACCCAGATGATGAAATGATGAATGCTTGTTCATGGCTCTGAATTTTGGAAATAATTCTACTGACTCTAAAAGATGTATCAAGGAAATTACTCCAAAAACAAGTCACAACATCAAAGGGACTATAATGACTAATTTTCATGCTAAAGAGGAGAAAAATCACTGGATGATTGATAATAGATGCTCAAATCGTATGACAAGTGATAAGAGTAAGTTTTTTAAACTTGAGAAGTTTGAAGGTGGTCTTGTTAAGTTTGGTGATGATACATTTGCTAAGATATGTGGAAAATGTTCAATTAGTTTTGATGGAAAGCACAATACAAATGATGTTCTTTATGTGGAGGGTATTCGACATAATCTTGAGTGTAGGATAATGTTCAATTAGTTTTGATGGAAATCACAATACAAATGATGTGTAGCAAAGGATGTAATCTTGTATTTTATTATGGTGGTTGTGAAATCAAAAAAGGAAGATTTAGAACTCTGGTTGTTGCAAGAATAAGGGCAAATGGGGATGTTTATCAGCTCAAAGGTGCTAATGGTAATTTTTTTATGACTCAAATCAATGAAAGTTGGCTATGGAATAGAATAATGTGTCACATCAATTTTGATACTCCAGTGAGGAATAGCTCTACTTAAGCTGTGAGAGATTTGCCAAGAATTACAAAGTCTATCAATGCAGTTTGCAAGGAATGTCAGGTTAGAAAGCAAATAAGAAAGAGGTTCAAAATAAAAAATAATTCTACAGCAAGACCTTTGGAGTTGGTACATACAAACCTATGTGGACCTACAAGAACAGGAAGCTTTCAAAGTGACAGGTATTTCATGTTGTTAATTGATTATTACTCTAGAGTGACTTGGGTAACTTTTCTCAAAGAAAAATCAAAAGCTTTAAACAAGTTTAAAGCATTTAAATCCATGGTTGAGAATGAAATGGATATGAGAATCAAGTGCTTAAGGTCTGACAAAGGTGCAAAATTCACCTCTAATGAGTTTAACTATTTTTGTGAAGAACATGGAATAAAAAGGTATTTTCCATAACCTAAAACTCCTTAGCAGAATGGAGTGGTGGAGAGAAAGAATAGAGCACTTTAGGAAGCACCACAGAAAATGATGAAGGAAGCAAATATACCGAATGTCTATTGGAGAGAATCTATTCATAATACAATATAAATAATCAACATAGTACAATCAAGAGTAAATAGTTCAAAGAATCCCTATGAACTATGGTATGGAAAAATTCCTATTGTCAAATATTTCAGAGTGTTTGGAAGCAAATGTTATATCAGGAGAGATGAAGAAAGCTTTGGAAATTTTGATGCAAGGTTAGATGAAGGAATATTCCTTGGATATTATACAAAAAACAAGGCTTACCAGTGCTAAAACAAGAGGTTGAAGAAGATAGTTGAAAGTGCAAGTGTCAAAGTAGACAAAGAACCACGTAAAAGCTCAATACTGATAAAAGGATATGAATCTAATGAGTCCTCTTGCAAAGAAGAAGCAGCTCTGGAAAGGATTCCTAAGAATCCTAAGTATGTGTAGAAGAATTATTTTGAAGATTAGATCATTGGTGAAAAGAGCAGAGATGTGTTGACAAGAAGAAAAGCTGTTATGACAAAAGAACAAGTAAAATTGTGTCTACTTTCCAAAGTAGAACCTATGTGATTTAGGCATGTAAAGATGAGAATTTTACTAAATCCATGGAAGAATAATTGATGCAAATTGAGAATAATTAGACTTGAGAATTAGTCCCAAGACCAACAAACAAGAATGTAATAGGAACTAAATGGGTATTCTGGAACAAGCTAAATGAGAATGGAGAAGTTATCAAATATTAGGCTAGAATTGTGTAAGGGCTACTCACAAGTGGAAGTAATAGATTTTTAGGATACATTTTCTTTGGTGGCAAGAATGGAGGCCATTAGGATTTTTTTGGAATTTGCGGCACATAAGGATTTCAAGGTTTATCAGATGGATGTGAAGTCTACTTTCTTGAATAGTGAGTTGGAAGAAAAGGTATACATTGAACAACCATAAGGCTTTCAATTATCAAATAATCCTAATATAGTTTGTAGATTAAATAAGGTAGTGTATGGACTCAAGCAAGCTCCTAGAGCTTGGTATGCAATATTGCATAGGTACTTGTTGCAACAGGGATTCAATGAAGGTACCACAAATAGTAATCTTTATTTTAAAATTGAGAAGGATCAAATCTTGATTGTGGTTGTGTATGTTGATGATATAATCTTTGGAGGAAATGAGGCAATGTGCAAGAAGTTTGCAAAAATAGATACATAATTAATTTGAGATGTCAAAGTTTGGGGAGATGAATTTCTTTCTTGGGCTACAAATCAATCATACAGAAAAAGGAATATTCATTTCATAGTAAAAATATGTTAAGGAAATGTTGAAGAAGTTTGGAATGGAAGACTCTAAACTGGTATGTACTCATATGGTTACTAGGTGCGAGTGGAGCAAGAATGATGAATCTCTTAAGACTGATCAAAGCAAGTACAAATCAATGATTGTTGGACTACTATATCTAACTGCTACTAGACCAGATATCATGCATGCAATTTTTCTTGTTGTCAAATTTCAAGAAGATCCTAGAGAATCACATGTGGCAATAGTAAAGAGGATATTCAAATATTTGAAAGGCACTTTGAACTATGATCTTTGGTATCCAAAGGATACTAATTTCTCTTTTAAGTGCCTATACAAATGCTAATTGGGAAAGTTGTGTTGATGACAAAAGAAGTACAAGTGCAGGTGCATTCTTTCTTGGAAGCAAGTTGGTTTCTTGGCTAAACAAAAAGTAGGATTTAATATCTTTATCTACTCTAGAGGTAGAGTATATTATTGCAACATTTGTTGAAAATGGAGGTAATTATGTAGCTTAATACTTTGTAAAACTATTATACTGTAGATCCAATTAAGTGTTTTTTGTTACAAATTCTTTGTTGATGATTATTTGTTTAGATTCATTTTACCATTTGTAGAAGTAGATAGGAGATTGTAGAAGAATAAGACCAAAAGATAGAAGTTACACAACATATTTCGTGAAGAAACCCTTTTAGGAAAAAAATCCTCCAAGAATTAATGTATTATTTAATCTCTAAATAAGATTACAGTAATTTCAATCCTTGCTTGAGATGCTTCTTTTGCCTTCAACAAATCTTCTTCACAACCTGCAATAAAATATAATTAAACTCTCTTCAACTTGCTTGAGATAAATAGACAATAATCAGCCTTGTAAACTCCAAAGAGTTACAATTACAAAGCACAATGCTTGTCTCACAAAACCCATGCCTATTCTTTGCAAGTAGAGTTCTACTGTGAAGAATAATGCCAAAACAAGTCCTTTATCCATTTGGGCGTCCCAAACTAAATTCATAACTCAACTTTGATTCTGAAGATATCTTCAAAGATTATCTTCAAGGTTGGCACCCAAGAATGGGCCCACTTAACTCGGCCTTAAAAAATATCTTATCATGCAAAAGTGTTAACTCCAAGATGCCAACCTGGGCGCCCAAGGTGGGTCCAAGCCAATCTCTGTTAACTGAAACATATCTCTCCATCAATTCATGCAAACAATATGCATCATTGATCATCCCCACTTAACTAAATGTATCACCTGTTATTTGTCATGCAACTCAAGTCATTAGTCATGCATTCCAAGTCAATCGTAGTCAACTAGCATTCAACTGAAACTAACTACATGCAACTGAAGATAACTGAACTAAACTAAACTAATCTAAACTAAACTAAATTGAACTTTATGCATGTAAACTTCAATCCCTAACTTCTACGATCTTTACATGCATTACAAAAGTGTTATATTTTTTTCCAAACAATTAACTTAACTCAAGGTGGGTTCCACCTTCCATGTGGGTGCCCCATGTGCTCCTATTATTTAGGAACTCATATTGGACACCCTCACATGTTCCTATTATTTAGAATTAATTACAAATCACAATTAACATGATTATTTAATTCAAAATTAATCTCTTTTCAATCCTAGTGTTGGGGAACACTTTCCAAGGACTTAGGAGATACATGAAATAATATTTAGGATTGCAATTAAATGGCATCCTATTCCCAACAACATCTTGTTGCACACAGGTGTTGTGGATGAAGCAAACATTGAAGGATATCAAAATATCATATAATAAACCTATTTCTATCTTGTGTGATAATACAAGTGCTATCAATATATCAAATAATCTAGTGATGCATTCAAGGACAATGCATATCTCAATCCGGTATCACTTTCTAAGAGAGAAGGTTGCAAAAAATGAAGTAAATTTGGAGTATGTGCCTATAAAATATCAAGTTGTAGATATTTTTACAAAGGCTCTTCCTAAATATAATTTTGAGTATCTTCAAAAGAAGTTAGGGGTTATTTCCCCTCCTTTCAATTAAATACATATGTGTGTGCATATGTTTGGGAAGAATTTCAAGATACATTCTTGGTCCTAGATTGATGTTGAAGGCTACCTCTCAAGGGGATTAGGTAGTAGTATTGTTGGTTGGTGAAGTTAGATGGAGCATATTTTGTGCCCCTAAGGGGGAGAGTGCATAAAAGTAAGTGTAATGAAGAGAGAGTGCAGTTGCTTGTTGGTGTTGCAAGTAGTGTATACAGATGGAAGAAGGAAATATTTTATGGAAGTGATATGTGAAAGGTGCAACTATTTCTCTTTGAATACAGTAAAAGGGGGAGAGAAAGAGAATTCAATATAGGAAAGAGAGTCGGATGAGCTTATGGCCCTTCGTCATTGATGTCAAAGGGGGAGAGATTTGGTTGAAAATCCATAGTGCATAAGAGAATATAGTCTGAAGACCATAGGTGGAAGAGTGTTTAGTAGCAAGATAATTAGAGAATGAAGAGTGAGTGATGCCCCTATTAGGGAGAGTACTACTTATAGTAGTTACTATTGGTATGTGTTTATTGTTGATAGCTTTTTAGAATGGGTGTTGCCATCAATGACAAAGGGGGAGATTGTTGGAAGCTTTTTGTTGTTTTCATTGATGTCAAACCCTAGCATTGGAGTTGTTGGAAGTGTTAGGACTAGAAAATTTTCACCTAGTTTACATTCAATGCTTGTTGAACCCTATTTACAGGAGTCTGCTAAAAGAGTTCTAACCCTTGCACTATTCATTCTCCAGGTCCAAAATTCACATGTTATATCTTTTCCTAAGTCATCTTCCATCATACATGTATTTTTTTACCCTAACTTGTGTCTTGTTTAAGTACTGCACTCCCGTAGAGCTGGGAAAAGTCTCTTACGAGGATGCGTGAGTTTATGATAGGATTACCGCATCATCGCAACGAAGAAAGTTAACATTTGTAGGCTGGTGTTAAGCAGAGTGTGGCATTCAAGTGTTACCGTAGTCCCGCGACATTGATCTAACGACTATAAAAAGGTTTGCGAGTTGGCAGTGAGTAACAAAATTAATATCAAGTGATTATTGTTGTCCCGCAATAAAAAATGACATATCTTTTCCAAGGCCCACGGTGTTGAGTAGGAAGTCAGTAAGGCATGAACACCATCAAGGAGACTACAACTTATCAACAAGAGTTGCTTTAGGGTCCCTTTTAATAAAATAAAAGAACACGAGGCATCATTGAAGAGACTACACTACATCGGTGGGAGTCAATTTAAAGCCCCTTCGATAGAATGATTTGCATGAGACAATGTGAAAATCGTCGAAGAGACTGTGGTATATCGAAAGGGAATGTTTTAGGGTCTCTTCGATAAGCCAAGACATAGACCACCAAGGAACATAATATCTTAATTGTGTCAAAATACTATTACTTTGGCATGAATTTTAGAAAAATAACACCTCAACATTCAAGAAATAGAAAAACATCTCTTAGACATGATACAACAATATATCAGAGTGACAACAAAATTCGAAAGGAAAATACTTGACTTATGCACCAAAAGAGTTTGAAGGGACTCTAGAGTATCAGAGTGAAGTAGTTCATAGTCTCTTTGAAAACCCCAAAAAGGAAAGAGAACATATCAATTGGAAAGATATCGGGGAGAGTGATGGATATCGATGAGAACAAAGTATAGATCACTTCGATACAACAAAGATAAAGTTATGGTTTCACATGAGGAATGCAGGTATGAGAGGGGTCATGGCACAAGGCATTAAACAAGCAATGGCAAATCCCATGCCGACAAGAGAAAGAGTTGATCCTGACCATAGAAGGGGGAAATCCCAAACAAAAAAGTGGAATGGTGGACGCTGGCAGAGACACGAGAATGAACAGAGATGGAAACAAATGGAGTAAAAGGGGGCAAGCAACTAAACAAATATTGTAGAATGTTATACCAAAGGATAGGGATATGAAAGGTCAATTTTTAGAATGTGAACGGTCTAAAGCTTGTTGCTTCCTTCATTCCTATAAGAAGGAAATCAAGACTGTGGGGATCTTCTTCTCTTTTTTGGGGGAATTGGATTTTTAAAAAGGAAATTGTAAAGGCCTTTTTTCTGAAGCATATCAATTGAAAGTTGTTTTCTCTAGTGTATGAATTCTAGGTGTTAATTATTTGTTGAATGTCATTGATAAAATTTTACCTAGTTGTCTCCATTTTGTTTTCTTCTTATTATTTAAATTATCATATCAAGCATATGTCTGGTTTATCAAAACACAATTCATGTTTTGTGTGATTTGTTTATTAGGGTTTTTTCAAGAAAGAATTATATTCCTTTGAATAGGTCACAATAATATGGAGGACTCAATTCGATAAATAAGAAGAACTTGATAAAAGATAACTTTACACGTTTATGCAAGTCATAAACAACACCGTGCTAAATAATTCGAGTTATACCTAGAAGGAAGACACATATCATTTTGAATTTTGACTTTGTACCCAAAAAAGGCACAGATCAATTCATTTTCCAAAACCATCCCTTATATCACATTCTATAGTCCAATTTTAATTTTTTGTTGTAGGAGGAGTAGAAGTTAGTTTTAGATTATCTATTTCAAACCCTCATGCCAATGTGAAATATATTATGAGTGGATGAATGAATTGATGAAGATTGGAATTAAACAAACCCTCTAAATTTGTATGAGGTCATAATTTTCTTAAATTGTCACCACTTTTATCTTTAAAAGTTTGCATTCATTGTTGATCAAGGTACACCTGCCTAGGTGAAGCAAAGCCTAAAGAGCAGGGAATCCCATCCATCTTGGTTGATTTTGTTCGTTGGAAAAATCCTTGTTAAAATTGAAGACAAAGCTTGGCATACTTTTAGAGTTTAGCAATCTACAGATTTGGGAACCAACAGATTGGAAACTCTATTGGGGAGGTAATTTAGAATCTTGGTTGAAGACCATTTCATTACAGAGTCGGTGAAGTTTTGAATTTGAACATAGATTAGTAACTCTGCTAGCAAGAAGGACGCAAGAAGATAAAACTTCATTCCTTTCTAGAAGAGTTGGCGACTCTGTTCCAAGAACCTAGTGAATGATACAAAGAAGTTCTAGAGTTGCATAACTTTCAGTCAAGAAGAAGGGTTAGAAGTTGTTGCAGTTGTTCTAGGTATTTTTATTCCGATTTTTAGAAAGGAGCTTATGTGAAAACCATGGTGTATGAGTTTTAATGAAGTTCATTATCAAGTGTTGAAGCACTAGTAAAGAGGGGAATATTGATATTGATTTTACATACTTTTATGTTGCATTTTCTAGTTATTGTATTCTATGAGAAGTATGTAGTAATAAGCTCATTTGAAAATATCTCAAGCTTGGCATTCAGTTGTTTTATGCATTATCCTTGCTTGAGAGCCTATTGTGAGAGAAAAGAGCTAAAAGATGTGTGACTATTGTTTTTACATGGAAGATTTATCTAGAGTGATAAAAAATATATATTATATGTATAGTTATCCTTGTCTAGTTCCAAACACAATGAGTAGATAACAATTTCAACCATGTCCATAGAGAGAAGTGTTTTTCCCAGACAAATACAAACCATTGAACTTCAGTAACATCCAAGGCTACCCAAATCCTTATTCCTTTGAGCTTAGAAATTGTGTGCCTATATTTCATGGAGAGGAGTATGAATCAACTTGTAGGCATGTACAACTATTCTGTGGGTTTATTGAAGACTTTCAAATTTGTGCAGAAGATGCCATTATGAAATTCTTTATAAAATCTTTGAAGGATAATGCAAGAGAATGGTACAGTGACTTACCCATGCAAAGTATATATTCATGGGAAGATTTCAAAAGGTTGTTCTTGAGTCAGTTTGATAACGATAATGAAAATTATACACAAAATTTTAGGCCTCAGTCTATTCTAGCAAGCAATGAAATGATATATGCAAATGTGTAGTATACATTAGAGGTTGAGAGCAGTCTTCAAGGTGCAAATACCCCTATTGTTCCAGTTTACCCACATCAATACCTTGCACATCACAACCAACCCTAAATTCATTATCAACAAAGTGCACACATTATTAACTCTACCGTCCATATTCAGGAAATGTTTACCGTAAGGAAAGTAGAAGGTGAAATAGGTTATTCCTTGTTGACAAAGATTTTGAATGCTTATACAAACATACCTGATAGCTTCATACTTCATGAGTATGTTCTAACTAACTTGTTTCTAAATGCATACGAATTGAGTCCAAATTTTTGGTCTGAAAATGGGAAGCCCCTTTTCCTAAGTCAAGTAGTTGAGTTGATTGACTGTGTTGAAAAAATAGGTATGGACATACATTCAGGGTGAGATTTCATGATAATGCTTGTGGTTGGTCAAATGATATGGTAGGTGCACCTGAAAATGGTATGCATAATAATATGAGTGCATTTCATGATCAAACAATGGAGGTGCGACCATTTATGTATTATCATAGAATTGATAATAATGAATTAGAAGCTAAAACAAAAAGGGATAGTGTGCCCTGCATCAATGAAGAGGGTAATGATTGTAGTCAATCTATGGAGGATGGGTATGCAAGTAAAAATAATTATTATGATAGTCTAAATGTTAATAAGGATGAAAATATAGAAGGCCTATCAGACTATGTCTGTGTTTTTGGCAAGGTTGTTGGAAATTCAATCCCATATGATATGAGCAGTGTACGTTATGATGAATCCATTGATTATCCAAATTTTAATGATAAAAATGACAACCTCATGGATTTTGATTTGTAACTAAGTGGTGCTTGCAGCTCTTATGGAGATCAAGAAAAAGTAGTGGAAGATGTGAAAGAAGAAGCATGTTCAATTAGTAGTGAGCAAATTTCAGATTATTTACCATGGAATATCAAAGGTATGTACATGAAAATGGTCATGAGCTTCTATGCCCTACTTAGATAAACTTTGACAATGATGATGTTCCTCCAAGTACTAAGTATGACACATTTCCATTTGCTTTTCATTCAACTAATAGACAAGATAATTCACAATATAACAATGTTCATGAAGAATTTATTGATGAATCTTCTCACCAAAAAGTTGAATTGCAATCACAAAATGAGTCAATTTATGAATGTTTTTCTTTCCATATGTTGGAGGCTTGTTTGCATGATTCTCATGGTTTGCAACAATGTGATACCAGCTATGAGACAACATATGAGTGTTTCGATTTCTCAGTCTATTTGGGGAAAGCTTAAGTGAAACATGATGATGAAATAGACAATGCTAATTGTTGCATTATGTATGAACATGTTTCATTAAAGGAATAAAATGGATTTTTTTCATATGGTGATGGTATTTTTCAATTTGTGCTTGATTGTGAGATACAGTCTAATGGAACTAATGTTGGTATGAGAAAATACAGTGATATGTTTTGGAATGCCAGTGGTAATTTTTGTCTTCAGACTTACAGTGATAGTGCTTTTAGATTCGACCTAATGTGGTCAAATGAAAATAAAGTGTATGATAGAAGGAAATATAGGCTTTTCTTTTATGGTGGCCTAGTGCCATCAACTCTGGTGTGATTTTCTAAATCATACTAGTTCAAGGCAGAGAAAGAGTTTGACTCTGCTACCCAATGGAAAAGATACTCGGTCTACTTCCACCAGAGATCTGAATTCTTGTAAAGAAAAACATGGTGGGTGAGAATCAGGAATTTCCAATGCATGGACAATTTTTGAAACACTTATTTTCTTAAAGAAGATAAATTCCATGCACAGTAGTTTAGGGTTTTCCCAATTTTGGTTTTATTTGTTTTGTATAGTTTTGTGTTTTTGGTTTGCACTCCAGAGAAATGTTATGGATTCTTGCAATCTTTAGATAGCCATTCATCCTCGACTAGAATTGTTGTTAGGACTATAAATTTTTTACCTAGTTTGCATTCAATGCTTGTTGAACCCTATTTCCAAGAGTCCACTAAAAGATTTCTAACCCTTGCACTATTCATTCTCTAGGTAAAAAATTCATATGTTATATATTTTCCTAAGTCATCTTCCATCATACATGTATTTTTTTTACCCTAACTTGTGTCTTTTTTAAGTACTGCTCTCTCATGAGGCTAGGAAAAGTCTCTTGTAGGGATTCAATAATTTATGATAGGTTTATTGCACCACCACAATGAAGAAAGGTAACATTTGTGGGCTACTGGTAAGCAGAGTGTGGCATCCAAGTGTTATTGTTGTCTCGCAACATTGACCTGGTGGTGATAAAAAGGTTTGTAGGTTGGCGGTGAGTAACATAATTAATATCAAGTGATTACTGTCGTCTTGCAATAAAAATGACATAACTTTTCCAAGGATCACAATGTTGTGGTAGGAAGTCAATAAGGCATGAACACCATTGAGACTACAACTTATTAGTAGGAGTCACTTTAGGGTCCCTTTGATAAAATAAAAGAACATGAAGCATCGTCGAACATACTACACTGCATCGGTGGGAGTTAATTAAAAGCCCCTTCGATAGAATGATTTGCATAAGATAGTGTGAACATCATCAAAGAGACTGCGGTATATCAAAAGGGAATGTTTTAGGGTCTCTTCAATAACCCGAGACATAGACCACCGAGGAACATAATATTTTAATTGTGTCAAATACTATTACTCTGGCACAACTTACAGAATAATTGCACCTCAGATTCAAAAAATAGAAAAACATCTCTCGGAAATGATACAACAATATACCAGAGCGACAACAAAAGTCAAAAGGAAAATACTCGACTTATGCACCAAATGAGTTCAAAGGGACTCTGGAGTATCAAAGTGAAGTAGTTCATAGTCTCTCTGAAAACCCAAAAAGAAAAGAGAACATATCAATAAGAAAGATATCGAGGAGAGTGATGGATATCAATAAGAACAAATGATAGGTCAATTCGATACAACAAAGACAAAGCTAGGGTTTCACATGGGGAACATAGGAATGAGAGGGGTCATGGCGCAAGGCACCGAATAGGTGATGGAAAATCCCATGCCAACAAGAGAAAGAGTTGATCATGACCATAGAATGGGGAAAGCCCAAGCAGAAAAGTGGAATGGTGGATGCTTGCAGAGACATGGGAACAAACAAAGATGGAAACAAATGGAGTAAAAGGGGGAAAGAAGCTAAACAAATATTGTAGAATGTCATACCAAAGGATGTGAATATGAAAGGTCAATTTTTAGAATGTGAACGATCTAAATCTTGTTGCTTCCTTCATTCCTATAAGAAGGAAACCAAGACCGTGGAGATCTTCTCTTTTTAGGGGAATTGGATTTTGGAAAAGGACATTGTAAAGGCTTGTTTTCTGAAGAATATTAATTGAAAGTTGTTTTCTCTGGTTTATGAATTATGGGTGTCAACTACTTGTTGAATTTCATTGATATAATTTTACCTGTTTGTTTCCATTTTGTTTTCTCCTTATTATTTAAATTAGCATATTAAGCATATGTCTGGTTTATCAAAACACAATTCATGTTTTGTGAGATTTTTTTAGTAGGGTTTCTTCAAGAAAGAATTAAATTCCTTTGAATAGGTCACATTAATTTGGAGGAATCAATTGGATAAATAAGAAAAACCTAATAAAAGATAACTTTGCATGTTTATGTAATTCATAAATAGCACCATGCCAAGTAATTCGAGTTATACCCAGAAGGGAGACACATATCATTTTGAATTCTAACTCTGTAACCAAAAAAGGCACTAATCAATTCATTTTCCAAAACCATCCCTTGTATCACATTATATAATCCAATTTTTATTTTTTATTGTAGGAGTAGGAGTAGAAGTTAGTTTTAGATTATCTATTTCAAACCCTCATGCCAATGCAAAATAGATTACGAGTGGATGAATGAATTGATGAAGATTTAAATTAAACAAACCCTCTAAATTTGTATGAGTTCATAATCTACTTAAATTTTCACCACTTTTATCTTTGAAAGTTTCCATTCATTGGTGATCAAGGTACACTCACCTAGGCCAAGCAAAGCCTAAAGAGTAGGGAATACCAACCATCTTGGTTGATTCCATTTGTTGGCCAAATCCTTGTTAAACTTGAAGACAAAGCTTGGCATACTTTTACAGTTTAGAAATTTGTAGATTTGGGAACCAACAAGAAGCTTGGAATTGTTAGTATTGTCAACACACTGTTTTTGGTGTTGTCATTGTTGTCAAATTTTAGTATAACTGTGGAGATTGTTGGAGCCTTCTTGTGTTGATGAGATTGTTGGTAGTGTGGATGTGTTGTGGTTAATAAGAAGTTTTGCAGATGATGTATATGTGTTGAAGAGGTGTTAGTAGTGTTGTAATTGCAGTTGGATCATTTGGTTTCCAAGTGATTTTGAGAAAATTTGAATAAAAAGAGATTACAGTGTGACTGAGTGGTGTTTTATATTTTGCTCTACATTTTTTTGATCTTGAATTCATGCTCGTGTGGTTTGGATATGTTGATCAAAGGTGTACAGAGATGTTATTTCCAGAGTTATAGATTTTGGATTGTACGACAGTAACAATTGTATTCACTAGTGTGTGTGTTTGTGAAGAAGGTTATGTGGGAGAAATGAGATTGCTCTGCATTGAGGTTTCTTGTCTTTCAAATTTGGGGACATGCTTATAATGTTTGTACCTACTTTCCCTTAAGGTTCCAAGTGTTGAGGTGTTTCGTAAAGTTGGTTAGTGAGTTGGATGTTTGTGCCATTGTGTCTAGTTGTACAAAATGATAGTGTTCTCAATTTTAGGTGGTTGTGACAGAGTTGCAAAATATTTTGATGATACTAGAATATTATAATATGTTGTATGGATATTTTGGAGTGTTGTTATCTGGTTCACATGACTAGAAGAAGCATGTATGTGATTTCTTGTAGCGTTAGTTCAGGTTTGTTCAACCTGGTGTGCTACCGCTATTTGGAGAGGTATCTTGTGGATTGTGAATGTGTTGAGTAGCGTTGTGATGTATATTTACGTCCCAGTTAACCCTTGGTGTGGTCATCCTTCACTTCTTTCCATCATAGAAGTGTTCGGTACCAACCTATTTTGCAATTGCACGTTTGAGGTAGAATGTTGGAGAATTATGTGTGATGTTGTGTGGCATGAAATGTGATCAAGTGTTGTGATGTGAGTGTGAGCTTTGACGAATAAGGCTACTGAAAGAAGTGAGTAGAAGGTGTCTACATTTTTAGTGTACCTAAAGTTACTAAAGGCAATGAGCTGAAAGTTGTGGATGGTTCATAGTTGTTGTGGTGGATCTTCTTTTTGCTCTAAGATGGATTTATCTTTGTAACAATACTCTTTCTTTCTTTTTTCTAATCTAGTAGTGAGCCCTTCTTTCTTTTGGGTAGTGAGCCCTCTAACAATGATCCTATTGTATTCAATGTTGCAATTCATTTATATAGTGATCTAATCCTCACTATGGTTTTCCCTTATTAGGTCTTCCACGTAAATTTGGTGTTTTATTGTACATGGTGTCTTGATGTGTTGTTGTTTCACTTGTTTACTTTCATACTAAATCTGATTAAGGGTTTAAATTCCAATAAAGATCTGAATGTTAATGAGGGTTTTGATGTTTTAACGTATAACCGATTCACCCTCCTCTCATTTGTCCTGTGCTTCTAACACATGCACCTTCTCTACATATTTTATGCTTTGTATTATGTTTGTTATCTCATCATAGTCCTAGTCAAAAACTGTTTCTTCAAGTTATCTTATGTCTTTAAGACATGGATTGATAGTACAATTTGGTGTGCCTATGTGTCAATTACAATTGAATAATTTGATATATTAATTGGAATGTGATAAGATAAATGGCAAGTGTTTTTATTACCTATAGATTTAGTGCTTGGGCATCATGCCTTGGATTCTATGCATGAACAATCAAGTTGAAATATCTTTCAGTAGCAAATTATTGTTCTTCATTTGACCAGTCAATAGTATCCATGTTTGGCGCTCCTTTGATCCATAGAAATCCATGTACGTGTTATAATCCTTTATGTTGGCACTCATATTTGCACCAATAGTCTTGAACAATCATCTCTTTTTGAAGGATTTCTTGTCTGGATTGAGAGTGTCATAAGTGGATATATTGTTCACAACTATATGAGGGTAGTCAATGGAAATTTTTTTTCACCAAAGATGTTCTTCTCTTGGTTTTGTTGGTGATGTACCTATAATTAGTGCATATAGTTCTAGCCAATATAAGTCAACTTTACTTAATGTAAAGAAAATTGTGGGCATACCAATTTGATGCAACATGTTTGTTAATTTTGCATGACATTTTTTCCAATATGACCTTGTACCTCTTAGAGAAGTTTCAAATCACATCAATCTATTTGCAAGTTGCGATTGTGGCATATTGGTAATATGTTCACGAAGCTCATTGATTGTGATAGGTATGTTGTGTAGATTTCTTTTCATGAAAATTGTAGTTGATGTCTACGCACAATGTCTCATTATCATGTTCGCAATATAATATCAAAATCTTGGATGTTTACCAAATCAATTCTCTATAATGACATAGGTACCTAAAATATTCGTGTAGGTTTACTTTCCTAATGTGTGGTTCTAACCAATAACATATACCATTTGGAAATAATGTTGGGAATGCAACATCAAGCAATCTTGGTGTGACATTCATTTATTGGAGATTCATCAATTTTTGGCTAGTTAATGAATGTCATTAGATCTATGTTTGGTTTGTTTATCCATGCATGCATCGGGTCCATCTTTTTTTGTGAATTAGGTGGTTGATAAACCATTGATGTAGTGTGTTCAATAATATTTTCTTCATCATTCTTGATTACTAGTTTGACATGCACTACAACATTTCTATCTGATTGAGATTCTATATATATAGTCCTAAGTTGGTAAAAAAAAAGGATCAAGATTTTTAGTTAAACTGTCAAGAGCATTTCCATTGATAGTGACATCTATGTAAAAAAATTTGTGGCTGATTTTGTACTACAATGCTTTATAAACACAATCTTTGTTCATTGTGAAGTGGTAACTTGTGCCACATTGATCTTTCTTTCTGAGTATAACGATTGGTAAATTTGTGATAGAATGTGGCAACGTATTTAATATTTGTTCAATATGTTGTGGGAAGTTTATCATGTGTCCTCAATATTTATATTGACTACCCCTTGCATGTGTAACTTGTAAAATTAGGCTTACATGTGCAATCAACATTTCCTCTACTCATGTGAGGTTTGTTAGTTCAGGTGGTTGGGCTCTTGGATTCATATTATTTTGCATTTAGAATATGTTTATTCCTCTCTCTTCTTTACATCTTCTTGATATAGTACCTTATGAAGTGGGTATAACATTCATTCCAATGTAACTTTCTTCGAAAAACATAACAAATTGTTGGTCATTGGTAGGAGTCTAAGTGATTACGAAATACCAATTGCATTTTTTTGAAATTTGTGGCAATTAATCCATTTGGATTTGGTGTGTGTCTATTTTATTTGTAAATATAATTGTTCGGTTGTTGTTTCTAGTATTCGTCTTGCATATCTTGCTATTTCTACTTCATTTTTCCTTCTATGCTCTTCCCTTTTTGCATCTATCATATGCTACCTATGTCATTTCAAATATTCTCTTTAGTATTGTCTTTGGTATTCTTTCCTTTGTTCTTATGATTCAAAGTTCCTCTTCGGTCAACCCATAACTAGAATGTTAAATAAATTTGTCAATTATCATGATTATAATGTATTGCCTAATTCTACATAATACTATGTCAGATACAACAAACAATTGTCTGACATATATCTATGTCAACAATATTTATAATCATGTGAAATTATAATATTTTATGCTTATTAAGATTAACATCTAAGCATTATATGAGTTTTAAATGTTTTTATTGTATATTGATATAACATAATGCATATATTGAATTTATATTATTTGATTTAATGTGAGCATGACACTAATATAGTTTTTTGAATTATTCTATTGTGTTTCATGATACATATTAGTAATGGAGAACATCGTAATGAAAAATGTGGAGTGTCCAAATGATAATTTCATAAGCTCCTTTCAAAAATTCACTTATATTAATTTGTTTTCCAAATAAAAGCTTTACATACATGTATTGCGACAGTACAAAATAGTATCTCTGGACAACTTTCTCAAAAATAATTGTAGTTTTTTTACACCTATGGTTTATATACCAATTTTGTACAAAATATCAGAAACCTACACTTTACTTATCAAAGCAAGCAAAGCCTTGCTTTCAAAAGGGTAATCAAATTTCTCTGTTATAATGACTGTGTTCTTGATTCTTTTCCCATCATTGTAAGTTTCTTCTTTCACATGAACCAGGAACACATATTTCTGGAAAAAATATATTTTATATTGTTTATGTAAAATTTATTTGATCTTCTTCTTGATGCTTCATAATGTTTAGTTCGTTTGTTGTGGTGCCCATAATTTCTTCAACTGCTTTCTTAAAAGCAGTCACCCAAGTTGAACCAGTGTGGTCTTCTAATTTGCATTGGAGTAGATATCTATAATCATAATTAGGAAAAGTAGTTTCACATCTTTGACAATTCCATTGACTATTTTCTTTCTTGTCCACCTTTTTCTTGTATTTATTACCATCAATTTCCAAGGGGCAAGCCATGTAACAAAATTTTTCTTACTTTATGAAAGATAATGTTACTTTTACCAAAATACATTATCTTCTGATAAATATACCATCTTTTTGAATAAGGGTAAAAATGGGTTTTGATGGGGCCCGAAACCCATAACAATGGTAAACAAGTTGCATTTGAAATACATCATAAACCAACAACATCCCCACAACATCCACTAAAGATAACACATGACTACACATGCTGCATCATACAAACAATCAAGGGCATGAGACCCTTAAACAACCTGGTTTTAACTAGTACCAGGAACCCTTTTAGATAATCACAGATCATGCTTGCATCCTCCAGGCAACAACATACCTGTCGCTCATAGAAGACTGCCCTGAGCTAAGAAAGATAATCTGCATAATGGTGGACACCATCAACCCCCCAATCAAAAACAACATTAACCACCTAATTTTACCCAGGATCATAAACCCATTGAGATACAAAAACACCACCTGCATCAACCAGGCAGCAACAAACCAGCCGCTCATGGCAAACACCATAGAGCCTAGAAGGAAACCAAGATTAATAGAGTTGGAAACCATCCAACCCCAAATCAGCTTAGCCTACTAAGACAAAGAGAGAATCTTATAAAACCATCCAGCCAACAACAAAACATGTAACTCCAAAGAGCCCAAAACATCCAAAGATAGCTCCAACATCAACAACTCCTTCAAAGCACTCTAGTTGCAAGAAACTAACTCCAAGACCACCTCTAAAGGAAGGATCTCCCCTCTATTGGAGAGGATGCTACAAGCAACACAACTACCATAGCTAGAAATCACCAACACCCTCCACCTCCACCTCCATAGGAAAGCTTCCCACCTCGATAAGAGCAACTGAGGGAGGACCACCTCCATAGGCCCAAAGGAGAAATCCAATGCAATAGCATAACACACAACCGTAGGATCCTTTAGTAAACACTACACCAGAAGAAAACTATGGATGAGGTGAAGAGTCACAAAAAATATGCCACAAGTCCACCATATCACTTATCACAAAAGAACACAACTAGGTTTCCACAGAAAAAAAAATACAACAACAAGCTAAGCGCACACTCCCATCTTATTCATAACAAAAAGCCAAAACACCAAAGCAACCCAGGAGAGATCCAACAACATAAACTCTATCAAATCACTCTGGCTTAGCACAAGGGTGGCAAAAACAAACTCCAACACTAGGAGTAACTGGGTCTTGAAGAAGGACTTAGGAAACATCCCAGCCAAGAAAACATAAATAGAGGACAAAAGAAAAATGACCTCCAGAATACACACAAGCCTCCAAGAAAGAGATCTCAAAAAAGCATGCAAGGGATGCAAGCCACAAGGGCAACTAAAGAGCAAATCCAGGTGAGGGAGAACACCCAACACCAAGAACACCGAGAACCCCAAAGAAAAATACGCAACAAAAGAAAGCCTAAAAAAGGAAGCCCCAACAAAGCAAGGCCTCGACAGAAGAGGGCATCGCGCAAAAAGAAACTTACAAAGGGCCAATCCCTCACCCACAACCTCAGTAAGAGAGATAGCAAGAGAGAGAAACAGTGTCACCAACAGGCAAACAATCGACACCTCCAACAGGCAACCATCCACACCTCCATCCACCTCTGTGTCAACCACAAGACCTTCTCCCATCACAGGTGCTTTAGAATCCCTATCACTCACAAAGACACACCAAGGAAATAAAAGACCAACAACAGCGAGGGCCCCATGCACCAAGGACCACACCCGATACAAAAAGAGGAGGGTGATGCACCCAAAATAGGGGAACCTCAAGCCACTCCACCAAAATCCCACCATAACAGGCACAAGACCAACGAAGAACACTCCCCCACTAGACAGTAAGAAAACCAAGGAGCCAAAACTCCAGTGCCAAGACTTCGTAGACCAAGTGTCCACCATCTTGAAAAGCAACCTAGGAAAGCAGAAAAGGCCATTCTGCACTAGCCCAAAACAAAGACAGGGAGAATAGGCTTGAATCCAGCTAGTCGCATTCTCAAGAACCAGACCAACCCACTAGGCATCCGGATCTTCATCGCCATCTGCTAAATCCTCATCGCCCGCCACCGAGGAGTTTAAATTTCCTCGCTTGTTTGCCTTCCCGCTCGCTCGTTCCATCCCACTCATTGTCCCACAATGTTGTGTTGGTGAGCCCTCATAGTACTATTGTAATGACTTCCGGTTTTTTTAGTTAACTAGTTATTAATAATTTAGTTTTCAACCAATCAAAAACAATATTTAAAAATAAAATAAAATAAAATTCAATTTTGTAAAGTCAACTTGTAAAATATTTAACTTTATAAATTATAAAAAATATTTTTTGTGCATATGATTGGTTAAAAAAGTTTTGTGTTATTGGCGGATAAAGCAAATGAAACAATTTTTTAAGGAATGATTTTTCATTTTTTGCTTTATAAAATCACTTCATTAAATCTTTCTAAAATAAATAAATGTGATTTATTTTGACATTTTTTAAGAATGATTTTTTTTTATGTATGTAATTGTTATTTTTTTATTAAAGAAAATCTTACAAAAATCAATTAACTATTTTATAGAGATTTGGATTCACACTATTAAAATAAAAAAATAAAAAAAATTGTATTATTATTTCCATTAAACTAATATCTTATATTTTATGGTATAATTTGATTATATATGTGCTACTTCTTGTTTTCATTAATAAGATTGTTTTCTATTAATTTATATATATATATATATATATATATATATATATATATATATATATATATATATATATATATAACCTATAATATATAGATATATAAGATAATATATAACCTAATGCAGGTTATATATATATATACTACTTCCATTAAACTAATATATTTATCTATATTTTTAATATGTGCTCCTTCTTCTTTTCATTAATAAGATTTTTTTATATTAATTTATATAGTTTCTTCAAAAAAATTATAACCTATAATATATAGATATATAAGATAATATATAACCTAATGTAGGTTTATAGATATATAAGATTTTTTGAGTGTTAACTTCAGCAACATTTTTCAATTGTGGAGCTTCTCTAAGAAATGAGTAGTCCTTTGCCATAGATTGGAAAATGAGATTATTTCCTTGATCATCAAACCATGGTCTCAATTTTTTAGACTCTGGCATCTACAGATTTATGAGTAGTTGGGTTGTGCGAATTGTACCGACAAATTTCCTATCATTATCACTAATTTATGCAACCTTTGTAACAATTATTGGAAAAGTTCCTACACTACATATTTCTTGAATTTTTTGACTTTCGTTATTGCAGAAATCACCCCACATTATCAAGTCAATTATGAAAGCTGACATATCCTTAAAATTTGTAGATTTTGTTTTTGCATTTGTGTGTCATTCTTTTTAAAGATTGTATTAGCTTCATTGATTGATAATACTATACCTATATCACCAATGGAATTGTTTTCCATGTCCTTAAGTTCACTGATTGTTTGAATTTGAAGTGAAGATTCAATATCTGTGTATTCTCATCTAAACATATTTCCACTATAGAATTACTATCTAAGATAATTTCCCAATCATTGTTTACATTGTCGAATTTTTTATTGGTTGGTTTGAGGGTCCCATTGAAAATTATGAATAATTTATTGGTCTCTATATGATAGTAAAAAATTTCTGCTATAGAATTAAAACATGTTGCTCTAATTTCATCACCATCAAAGTTGAGAAGGTCAAAAGTAAAAACTTTTCCATCCCCATTTGCATTTTTGAAATGAAAAAGTTGTCATTTTTTCCTCACCCTAGCCTTTATTGCCCATCATTTTTGGTAAGGATTCAATGCTCTGATAGGCATGAGCCTTTTGGAACCTTCATTTCTTGCAAGATTCATTCCTATTTCATAATAATATAGGGACAATAGTCGTCAAATAAATAGTTTTGAGATATAATATATTTTGTAATAGTGAATGTTTTGTTCATGATAAATGCATTAAAACATTACATATTGCACATTTCATGGTTTCTTATCATATTAAAACAAACATAAAGATAAGTTTAAATGATGGAAATTACAATTAAATATGATAAGCATCATTTTAGGATTGTTGTATGATTTTATATATTGTGCAATAAAATATTCAATAATTAATTGTTTAATCATGTTCAAGAAGGTGATTGGAACTCACCTCTTCTTTTCTCGATGATCCAATTGCATTGTCTCTTCTACCCAATTTTGCAAGGTTGGCCAAGAAATACGTTTCTTCAACCTAGTCCTATAATAACACAAAATGGAACAAAAATAAACAAGTTTTAGTTGGTAAAAAAATTATAGTCTTGAAAAATCATCCAATATGCATGCAAGGATCCAATAGTTTTGTCGTAATTTTGCAAAGCATATAGAGTGATTCCAATTTGTATATCAAAGATCTGATGTAGATTATCAATGTATATTGTTTATTTTAATTTTTTCCTAATTGGATGTTCAAGAAACACATGGAAGGGTTAGATGATTATTTTCTTTGTTATTTGAATTCATTAGGAATATACGTACAAGTATTTACATAATCAGAAATAACTATGAAATATTTCAAACAACACAAGTTAAACTATTTACATAGAATGTCATCCATTTACATAGAAGACATATCAATAGTGTTTTTTACAAAATAGACATCAAAGTCTCTATCAAAATACAGTTAATATGAGTTAAGCAACGATGGGAAAACACTATATACAATTCTTGTTTCTCTATTCTAATTATCATTCAAGAACAACGTGATTTATTCTATTATTTATTTAGATCCTTGTTCATATTGTTCATCATAAAATATTTCTTTCAAGAAATATAAAAATCCTATAAATTTTTGGCATGTTTTATGAAACTTTTGAGCGATACATTCTATTTGAACCATTCCTTCTTCAACCACTACTATAAGAAGCGCAACATCTTCAAGTTCTCGAATGATCTTTTCAAAGTGTTCTTGAATCGATTTACACAACTTGTCAATAGGAGTTTTGATCTATGTATTAGAATCAATTGATTCCTCTGTCAATGGTGGCTTTGTCATACACTGTTTAGATGCACATGACTCATTTACTGTTGCCATTCTCTAAAAAGCAAATCAGGCTAATCAATAATTTAAATTTATAACTAAATATACAATTCATTGTTCATCATTATCCTTTTCAATGTGATTAACCCTAAATAAAAAATTGTATAATTTTTAAAGTAAATAAATATTATTACAAAACATTGGACTCATAGCATAATAGATGTAAAAGAAAATTTCCTTCAAACAAAATCTAACATTCATTGTTCATAATTACCCTTTCAATCTACTTAAGCATAAAATAAAAAGTATCATGTTTTTAATAAATAAATATATGAATGTGGGCTTTTAACAACTAAATATATGAATTTGGATTTAGAAATAATAATAAAACCCTAATCATTAAAATATCTAAACTTTAATTATTTTATTAGTTATTTGAAAATATATTTTAAAATAAATTTGGGTAAA
The DNA here is from genome assembly GCA_007258455.2 of Sequoia sempervirens. Lineage (NCBI taxonomy): Eukaryota > Viridiplantae > Streptophyta > Pinopsida > Cupressales > Cupressaceae > Sequoia > Sequoia sempervirens. The sequence continues at coordinate 127,928,399 of VDFB02353493.1, forward strand.
TATGATATTTAAAAAAAAAAATTTGTAAAAATTAAATTCTTTTAAATTTTAATAGGGCAATAGTTTGTTTTCAACACTTTTTCAAAACCATCCTAGTTATCTACAGGTGTAATATCATCTTTAAGAGCAATATAATCTTTTTTATCAACATTTCAATAAAATATTTGTATTAAATTGATGAGTTGCATAATAAGAGCTAATAATTTTGAGGTACTTATGCAGACCATTTGCAGCTATTTAACCTTTTCAAGAAGGATATCTAGATTGAATTGTACCTTGTAACAATATTTTACCTATATATGGTTTATTTGGTGTTAAGGTTGATAGGTTGGAAGAGGATTTAATGCGTTGTAGGAGTTGGGTGATTTTATTAATGATCTCTACTTTCACCTATACATAAAGTTGCTTTGAGATTTTTTTGTTTTTCCTAACATCTATTGAAATATTTATTAAATTGATATATTTTCCATATGTTAGCTTCTTATATTCATACCTTCTATGAGATAAAATATAAATTGTAGAAAAGAATTCAACTTGGATACTTAATACCACTAAGATGTAGAAAGAGATTAAATGCTATAATTCTATTGGTCTAGAGTAAAAGGGTAATTGAGGGATAACATAGTCAATTTTTTTTTTGAATGAGCATGAATTAAAGAGAATCAAGAGAGCGAGACACCATACATGAATTGTAAATTGAAATATTATTGTAATTCCTTTTTAATGTTCAATCAACTTGGTTTTATGAGTGGACATACAATTAAGAGGATAGGTTCCTAATTGAACAATTCATTGAACCCTCACAAAGGCTTCATTTAATTATCAACTAGGACTTTGTAAGATTTTGATGGTGTTGGCATTGTATGTACATTCATGGAATTTATATGACCTATATCAATGAGTATAGGTGGTTTACACTTGTACAAAAAATAATAAAGGTTGGAAAAGGGAAATAAAGTGTTAAATTGCAAAAAAAAGGAAATAGCATAATCTATTGCTTATTCTATAGGTACCTTCAACTTAATGATGTAACTACTAAATACTAAGATTGAACCTTACAACTAATTGATACGACTAACCACTAACTTCTAACTGCTAAACTTCTTTGAAGACTGACTCAATGTGGTGTTACAAAATGCAATTCATGCTACAAAATATCATTTATGGAATTCACATAAATACAAATGAGAATTCAAATAGATATAACAATGAACATCTAATCTAGTACAAAAATCAATATGGGTTGGAAATACCTCAAGTGGGCCTTACTTGAGTTGTTGTGCCCATAGGAAATATCAACTACGCACTACTGATCAATAAATCATAACAATAAATTCAAACTCCTTTATTACGTAAGAACTAAACTTCTCACAATCTGACAAGAATCTTCAACAGATTTCCCATTCAGAAGTACATATCCATTATAACTAAAAAAATAAAACTAACAACAATGAAGTATTGTCTACTAAAACAAAAACTAGAACTAGCAACTATATCCTAAATTAGATTTTCTCCTCAACCATTGATCCCAATATATGGGCGTGCAAGGAGTTTTATTTACACAAGAACTAAAAAAAAATTTTAAATGCATATGTCCACTCTCCCTCAAGAATAGGGAGAGGACTAGTCTTTGCAACTGGAAACCATAATTGAAAAAGATAGATGGAGAGAAGTAAAAATAAAACTCTGCCCTAACATTTTGATAGAGACATGCTACCTAAAAACTATCATGTCATGGATTTCATTATCAAAGTAGACTCCTTCCTCCTGTCATCTTATTAAGTGATTTGGTGACTCATGGTTGACCATTTCAATGGTATCCTTCATTATTTCCTGAAACCATGCCATTTTCAACATTTTAGACTCTCCCCTACAACTGCCTATGATCTCTTTGTCGTGGGCTACAATTTTGGCTGTAAGAGGTTAGCTTCATCTAAAGTATACACATCATTAACATCCATGAATCAAGCATATAATCATACTAAATATCATGAACATTCATATATCCACACATGCAAATACCATCATATCATAATTATATTTCCATATACTAAATTCTGGTTTAAGATGCATGAAAGATATACAAGATGCATAAGTCTTTAAGATTGTTTGTGAACTTGGAAGATTGAAATGTTAAAATACATAAATTAAATGGAAGAAAACTAGCTATTAACTATACCCATCGTTCCCCCCAACTAAAGTATTTGCTTGTCCTCAAGCAAATTTTAAGACCGAAGATTATATCACAAAGCTATTTCCCTAAAATCTACTATAATATCAACTTCCTATATCTACCTCAAATAGTAGCCTCGGTAACACGAAAGCTTTGCCAATATTATATTCTTTTTCGCTTCCTCTTCCCCACATTTCTTCCTTGTCCAATGGGGTATTGGAAAGATGATAATAGGTGGATGAAAGGTGAGTGGAAACCATCCAAGTCCATTATCCTTGGAAATGTATATATACATATGAGATCTTCAGACAATGGCTACAAAACTATACAGGGAGTGTGGCTTCTTTTTCTTCAATTCAGCGGTTAGCTCTTCCCATCTCTTTTATACAAAATCGAAGGCTTGATTAATAGGTCATGTTCTCCATTCTCATATAATCATGTTCTTTGATACTAATTTTTTTCCCACACCTCTATAATCTAGAAGTTTTGACCACTAATCTATGACTGCATTGGGATCCATTGATTCTTTTCAGAGCTACAAAGCAATAGATTTTTTCTTTTCATTGTATCCTTGTAAAATTCAACCCTTTTTTGTTTATTTATGATAGGAGGCCAAATATCTAATTTGTAGGTCTCCCACAAACATCAGTAGATTCTATTTAGTCTTATCTGAGAGAACACAGTTATACAAGTAGAACTCACATAACTAGTCCTACATGTCTAGTGTAGAATCAAAGAAGGTATTTAAAAAAAAAAAATCTATTTATGGAAATTGGTAAACCACTAATCAACTAACTGAACTAAAAACATCAATACTTTTCCTGCAGAAACAACATATAAATCCTTGCAGATGGTCTACATTTTAGCAATTGTGATGTTTTATCTATCTCAATTTTTACTTTCAACTTTTCCACTTTTGTCTCCTACTATTCAAGTTCCCTAGTGCGATTGGATATTGTTGGGAATAGGATTCCATTTAATTGCAATCCTAAACATATTTCATGTATCTCCTAAGTCCTTGGAAAGTGTTCCCCAACACTAGGATTAGAAAGAGATTAAATTTGAATGAAATGAACATGTAAATTGACATTTGTAATTAATTCTAAATGATAGGAACATGTGGGAATGCCCAAGAAGAGCTCCTAAAAAATAGGAGCACATGAGGAACCCACATGGAAGGTGGAACTCACCTTGAGTTAAGTTAATTGTTTGGAGAAAGATAACCCGTCATTAATCCATGTAAATATCCTAGAAGTTAGGGATTGATGTTTACATGTATGAAGTTCAATTCAGTTCAATTCAGTTCAGTTAAGGTTCAATTATCTTAAGTTGCATGTAGTTAGTTTCAGTTGAATTCTAGTTGACTTTAGTTGACTTGGAATACATGACTAATGACTTGAGTTGCATGATAGATAATAGGTGATACATTTAGTTAGGTGGGGATGATCAATCATGCATGATATTTTCATGAATGGTGGAGAGATATGTTTCAATTAATAGAGATTGACTTGGACCCACCTTGGGCACCCAAGTTGGCATCTTGGAGTTAACACTTTTACATGAGAATATATTTTATAAGGTTGAGTTAAGTGGGCCCATTCTTGGGCGCCAACTTTGAGGAGAAGCTTACAAGATATCTTTGTAATCAACATTGAGTTATGACTTCAGTTTGGGATGCCCAAATTGATGGACTTGGTTTGATATTGTTTTTCACAGGATAACTCTACTTGCAAAGAATAGGCATAGGTTTTATGAGATAAGCTTTGTGCTTTGTCAAGACTCATTATTGTCTATAAATTGCAGCAAGTTGAAGAGAGTTCAATCATATTTTATTGCAAGTTGTAAAGAAGAATTATTGAAGACAAAAGAAGCATCTCAAGCAAGGATTGATAAAGAATTATTGTAATCTTGTTCTAAGGTTAAATAATACAAGCACTATTGATTCTGGTGGTGGAGTTTTTTCCTGAAAGGGTTTCTCCACGATATATGTTGTGTTACTTCTATCTTCTAGTCTTATTCTTCTACAATCTTTTTTCTACTTCTACAATTGGTAAAATGAATCTAAACATATAATCATATACAAATAAATTGTAGCAAATAACACTTAATTAGATCTACAGTATAATAATTTTACAAGTTCTAAAGCTACATGGGTAAGTGCAAGAAGATGAGTCCACGAAATGTGGAAGTTTTTGCCTTGGGCAAAAAAATAAATTCGGCTTGCAAAAAATAAGATCCCACTTTTTAATAAACGAGATCCCATTTTTAAAAAGCGGGATCCTGTTTTTCAAAAACGGGATCTCGTTTCGCTTCGGGATCCCGTTTTTAAAAAACGGGATCCCATTTCGCTTTAGGATCCTGAGCCTAAATTTTCAAAACGGGATCCCGTTTTGAAAATTTTCCAAAACAAAATTTTCCAAAAATGGAAAGTTTTCAATATAGGATCCGTTTTGAAAACTTTCCGAAAATGGAAACTTCAATTTTTGAAAATTTTCCATTTTGAAAGTTTTCAAAACGAGATTTTTTGAAAACTTTCCATTTTGAAATTTTTTTGACCGTTTTAAAATGGGATCCTGTTTCATATAACCATAAAAATGGTTTTTATGAAACGGATCCCATTTTATGGAGCGGATCCCATTTTTTAATGAAACAGATCCCGTTTTTAAAATTATGAACTTTGGGCGGTTTTTGGCTTGTTTTTGGTTTGGGAAATGGTTTGGGGACCCAACCTAAGCTTTGACTTGGTTTGACTTGCAACTTGAAGGTCTGTAATGTCACAGGAAAATAGTGACATTGGACATATGTATGATGACCTATTTTGCAAAAAAAAATTACGAAATTAAAACCCATTATAGATGAGATAGTGCATATTCCAAATATGTAATTTTTTTAATAATTTGATTATTTTTTCTATTTTTCAATTAATTTCTAATGAAACTAGTCCATAAACTTGAATTATCAGGTTTTTTTAGTATTTTAATAACTTTTGATCAATATAACATTTTGATGAACAGATTGGACGAGAACAAACTTTAGACAATTCTTTTTAGTTTAAAAAAAAATCAAAAAATGATAAGTTTAGGTCATCTCATGTGTGTCGTACACGACGATTTTTCAAAATGACAAATATGCCTAATAAAAATTTAATAAAAAAAAATTCAATAAAAAATTACAAAAAAAATATCGAAAACAAGTTTCAGTGAGTCACAAATCTTTTCCCAAAAGGATTTAGAAAAATATGATAATTTAGGTCAAAATATGGATGTCGTACACGTGCATGGTATGGTATAAAAAAGTGACTTTTAAATAGTGGTTTTTAGAAACACCTATTGAAACTCAATTTTTACAATCTGGGTATTGAAATAAATTGCATATTTGGAAACTAGACTCCGAGTACTACATTTTATGAATAGTGACTTTTTTGAAGATTCCATCTCTAAGTGCTTCAAATTTTAAGGTCAAATGTGTCAAATTCTGAAAATCAGGGAAAACACTTCCATTTTTTGGCCAAAAAGTGGACTCAACTTCTTGCACACACCCACATAATTACCTTCATTTTCAATAGATATTAATTCAACTTTTTCATTCTCCCAATCTATCCTCCTTTGAGAGATCTCTTGGGTTCTTTTCCACAATTCAATACCCAAGGACAACGCAGTTAGCTAAGTGGGGGTTCTAACCTGAGGAATTGGGCCTTGAGATACTAGTTCCTTGTTTCTTGCTTCAACCATAGCAAGTTGTGCAAGTACCTCTAATTTAGACCCATGCTCAAATTTATAGAGCTTCTCCTCCAATTCTTTAATTTTTGCAACCCTCTTTGTCCCTTTGTTGATGTGATTTCAACAATTCTTTTAATTGTTTTATTCTTTCCATTACTTCCTATAGTTCTTTACCAATATTCCTTTCTTCTATGAAAAGATCATTTTTTTTCAAAAATTGTTCATCCCTCATTGTACTGGTGTATTTACAACCGTCTAAATCAAGGCTCTTTAGGGATCTCCTCATTTTCATTTACTACAAAAATACCAAGACTGTGCAATAGGTGTATTTACATTTCTAGAGGAATTCTCTTTTGATTATTTATCTATCTCCACCATTACAACATCCTCTTCCTACTTTTTCATTGATATTCTTATGGCCCCTTTTCTCTTTAGGTGATGTAATCACCACTTGGGTTGTGTGGGTCTCTTCTTCCCTTTTGGAGGTGCAAAAGAAGAGGCTCCACTTTTCCTTTTCTTTCCTTTTTATGTTTTTTCTAGAATCAAGGATTTCTTCTTTGTCCCTTGTTGTGAGTTGCTCAATAGAGGCTGTAGGTTGAGTTTCCTGCAAGATCTACTCCTATAGATCTCCCATGCTACGGGTAGGTGATGCATCAAGGGAGTCAGAGGGCACTTCCCTTTCTAGAACAATAGGTTCTTCCATTATTTTTGGAACAACAGGTTCTTCAAGGATAATGTTTATATTGTTACAATTAAGAAAAAATTTGCAAGAAACATTTGGAAACTGAGTCCTAAGACTCCTCTTTATCAGTTGTGTAACCAAACAGAAATGAGACAATGTTGTATTGTTTCTTTTCCTCTTGTACTCAAATGGAATTCTCTTTAACAAATTATACAAGAAATTAGGGGCATTGTAATGCCTACCATGGTGAAGATGACTCAACAGTTTAAAATGAATTGTATATAAAAAATATTTTTTTCCATCACATGTCAAATATTTAACTATATAGGAAGCAATTATAGCCCAAATCTAAGGTAAAGATAATCATTTAATACTTTGAGAAGAGGAACCCAAGTTTTCTCTCGACTTTCTGAATTCGTCCCTTGCAGCAATAACATTCATCCTAACTAGAAACTCTTCTCCTATACTAAGAAATCCAGATACATTAGTTATGGTAGCTTCTGAAGCATTTACACTTAAGCCCCTAACAATCACTTCATTCTATAATGTGGTTGCAAATTGTTGGGTCATAAGCTCATTAAACTCTATGAGCTTCAAAAAATATTCCAACCAACTAGCTTGTTAAAAAATTGGAAAAACTAGCCTATGCTCCAACAATTGCTCATGTGTCATTGGTTCTCTGTGTATTATATCACCTCCCATAGTATGCTTCAGTAATTGAGCTACACAAATTTTCCCTATTCTTATTCAATTTTTTTCTACCACTCAAACTACACCACTCCCACTATGTCTGTATGTTGTAATCTCTCAATTCATCTACCTCAAACCCTTTTATCCCCTCCAAGCTTGTGTCTTTTAAAAATGGAGGAAAATAAAATGATAAAAATATTTTGCAAAGAGTTTTTGAAAATGTTTTTGAAATTCAAGAAAATAAAGAATAACCTTCCCCCCAACTAAGATACTAAGTGTCCTCACTTAGTGAGTACAGTTTTGGCGGAGGGTTAAATAAAAGTAGTGGAAAATCAATTAAGATATGTAGCATGCACGAATGGATGTATAAACATGCATAACATCAATAATCAGTTATGTTAATTATGATAAGTTAATGTGTAGTGTTCTTGTAGAAATTGATTGAAATGAAATTTAACTCGTGTTAAGTAACTGATGACTACTTGTGCCATGATTTGAAGTGACTTGTCATGATTGCAAAGAATTTTGCATAGTGGTAATTTGAAATGAATGATAGTTTATATGTGACACATGGAAAATGATGGAATAAAAAGGTTGTGGAGTGTATGGAATAGGTGATGTGAGATTAATTGCATGGGAAAGTATAATCGATAAAGGTGGTAGGATTTCTATGTGTGAATGGATGTAATAGTTGTAGGCAATAAAAATGGAATATGTATGATTGCATGCATGAAAGGATAGGTTATGAAGTGATATATAAGAAATTAATGCTGATGGTAATATGAAATGCCTGGCAGAAAAGTGCTTCGGGCTCATGCAGTAATAGGTCCCTTTCGTAAATTTGTCGCCTAGAGGTTTGATGTTGCAAGCCCTTATTGCTTTTGCGACTATCTCAGAAAATGAACGTTGTCAATTATCACTTGTGCAATGTGTGCATGTAAAATATGTCAAAAAATTATACCTATGGAACATCGGTGGGCGAGTTGTGTAGCTCATCTATTGATTCATTTATAGAATCGGTTGTCTATGTTGCTAAATTTTCAATCATAGGTTCAAATTGATGTTGTAATATAAGAAGGAATTCATCCTTCTACAATGGTTTCTTATAAAGCTTTAATCTGTGTCTATTAACTAGCAATGAGAACCTCAATTCATCAATTGTATGTAGCTGCACTACTTCATTAGGAAATACTTTCTTTATCTCATATGGCCTAAGCCATCTAGTTTGCAATTTCCCTTTGTAATCTTTATATTTGGAGTCATAAAAGCAAATGCCAATCACCAGTATGAAATTCCTTGATTTTGGACAACTTTAGAATGGTGTATGGCTTCCATTCTAATTTCATCCATGGCATTCAAGTTATGCAATCTCTCCTACTATGTTGTTGAAAAATCCATGCCTAATGTGACTATTGCCCTCAATGTTTTATACTCAAATTCTATAGGAAGTATTACTTTCTTTCCATACATCAATTAATATGGTTTAAATCTTGTTGTGGTCTTCCAAGTTGTTCTATAAACCCAAACTGCCTCATGCAATTTGGATGCCTAGTATTTCCTATGAATTTGCATTATCTTTGTAAGGATGTTTTCAATTTCCCCATTGGTGACTTCCACTTACCCATTTGCTTGAGGGTGATAAGATGTGGACTTCATGTGTCTAATATCATATTATTGAACCAATTTAGTGATCAACTTTGATGTAAACTGGGGTCCTTGGTCCGTGATAATTTCTCTTGGAACTCCATATCTTGTGAATATGTCTTCATAGAGAAACTTTTCCACATTCCTATATCTTGCAAACTGTAAAGCCTTAACCTCCACCCATTTAGTAAGGTGATTTGTACATACCAGTATGTACTCTTTATTGTTTGATGTTGGTGAAATGGGGCCAAGAAATCCTAGTCCCCATTTGTCAAATGGTGCTATTGCTAACTGTGGTTGCGATGGAATTTCATTTGTTTTTGTTGGCCTTCCCATTCTTTAACATCTATCACAACTCTTGGTATATTTCACTGGATCTTTATGGAGAGTTGGCCAGTAATAGCCAGTATTGAGAATTTTAAGAGCTATCCTTATTGTTGCAAAGTGCCCCCCACAGGGTTCATCATAGCATGCTCTGAGGATATCATATACTTCATCTTCTAGGATGCATCTTCTCATTATGTTGTTTGGGCCTGTGTATAATAAGTATCTAGCTATCCACGAGTAGGGAAAAATATTATGAACCAATTGCCTCTTTTCTCTTGGGGAGGAATAGGGTGGTGTCTTTCCTGCTACAAGATAGTTTGTAATATTTGCATACCAAAGTGTATGCAGAGATAGAGAAAATAAATGCTCATCTGGGAATGAATCATCAACAACATCTTATTTTTATTTGGTTGCTATTCTGGATAGAAAACATGCCACTACATTTGCTTTACCTGGCTTATCCATAATGGTAATGTCAAATTCTTGAAGCAACAATAACCACCTGACAAGCCTACCACCAACTACTGGTTTGTTCATGATATATGCTATTGTTGTGTGATTAGTGTGTATGAACATTCAATACCCTATAATATAATGTCTAAATTTGTTTATTACATAAAATACTACCAACATCGCCTTATCTGTCACTGTATAGTTGAGCTCTACTTCTTGTAGATTTTTGTTGATGTAATATATGGCATACTATTTATTTCCTTCCTTCTATCCAAGTACAACTCCTATGGAAAAATCAAAATCATTTGTATGGATATGGAAAGGTAATATCTAATTTGGTCCTCTTAAGATAGTGGTTTTTGTTACTTTTCCTTGAGTGCTCCAAAGGAATGTTGACAAGCAATTGTCCATTCAAATTCAACATCTTTTGACATTAATAAAAATAGTGGGGCTATAAGTTTGCTAAAGTCTTGGATGAATCTCCTATATTACCCTGCATGTCCTAAGAAACTTCTAACATCTTTTTCTCTTTGAGGTATAGGGAGTGTTGATATCACCTCAATTTTGTTGGGGTCTACTTGAATTCCTTCATTTGACAAAATTTCCTGGTACAATCCCCTCAATCATCATCATGTAGCATTTCTCATGACTTAGGGACAGATTATTTTCTTGACACCTCTTTAGAACCTTCTCTAAATTTCCAAGTGCTTCATCATAGGTATTCCCATAGGTTGTGAAATCATCCATGTAAACCTCCATGGAATCATGAGCAAATTTTGAGAATATACTTAGTACTTCCCTCTGGAAGGTGGCAGGTGCATTGCATAGCCCAAATGGAAAGATATAATAAGCATATGTACCCCAAGGGCATGTGAAAGTTGCATTGTATTGGTCTTTTGGGGCTATCTTAATTTGATTGTAGCCACTAAATCCATCCAAAAAGGAAAAAATACTTCTTGCCTGCTAATGAATCAAGTACTTTGTCAATGAATTGGAGTGGAAAGTGGTCCTTCCTAATTGCAACATTTAATTCATGATAATCTACACACACTCTCCATTTCCCTCCCTTCTCAGGAAAAATTACCAAGGGTGAAACATACTGACTATTAGAGATGGGATAGATAAACCCCACATCAATCAATTTTTGCAATTTTGATTTAACTATATCACAAACTACATGGTTCATCCTCCTTTGGGGTTTTCTAACTCATTTGAAACCATCATTGATGTAAATCCTATGTATGCATAATGTTGGTTCTATCCCCTCCATGTCATGGTAATCCCATGCAAAGGTTGTTGTGTGTGCTTGTCGCACATTCATCTGTTAGGTTTGTTGTATATTAGTCAATTGACTATTAATATTTAATGTTTTACCTGACATTATTTCTAAAGTCAAGGATGTTGTTTGAACAAAGGAAATTCCAAGTCCTGCTATGTTTGGAACACATTAGTGTGGTAAAAAAGTATGGAAAATTTGGGGAGCTGACTCAACTAAATTGATAGGGATCATATATTGTTGAGGATCTTGCAGACATGTTAGATAGTCATGATGTTACACGTCCGTACCATAGTTGTTCTACATGATGGTTGCTATGAAGTCATCTTCATCTTAGTTTTCTAACAAGGGGTTGTGTTCAATAGTCATCAGGGCTTGTAAGGAGTACTGATCTTCCTCATTTAAGGTAGGACAGATAGTTTGTTCTAGGTCTACATGTGGTTGGGCTAGTGGATAAAGGACTAATTTCTTAGTCACATTTCCATTGGAAATGATCATATTCCCATACTTGAAACCTATGAAGGTATCTGTTGTTTCCAACCAAGGTCTTCCTAATATGATGGGATATCCTACAAGATTAGATTTAGGTTTCAAGACCATAAAGTTTGTAGGGTACTCCCATGAATCCAATGTTATCACCAAGTCTTCAATGATAGCCTCAAGTTTAACTATGGATCTATCTACCAACTATAAAATAGTAGGTGTAGGTCTAAGTTTTATTAACTGTAATAACTTCATGGTATCTTTAGTCATTACATTAATAGTTTCTCCCAAGTCAATTAAGTTGTTCTTAATGAGAGTTCCATTTATTTTGACATCAACTATAGGGCTCCCAAGATCTACATGGCTTTTTGAGGCATATATCTCTCATTGTTTTATTATAAATAGGAACTTCCTTAATGGCTCGGGGTATTTTGATGCAAACATCCTTAAGTTGTCCCAATAGATCAGTTTCAGCTTGGGTTTGATGTCTTTGAACTACTAATCTCTCAAGGAATGGAGGCTCTAGACTTAGATTGGTTGGGTTAACCTAATTTGACTCAAGTTCCTTAGGTTGTGTGTCCAATGTCTCTGTTAGGAGTTCCTCATCAATCAATTCAATGATTTGATGAGAAGAAGGCCCAACCAACACTTTTCTTGATCTGAGATGGACATCACTCACCTCAACCCAACAAGTAAGGTATTGAAAAGCTTAGTTAGTATAAGCCTGTTGAACATGCTTGTTATTGGGGTTAGGTGTAGGCTATGCTGACAACTGAGGTGCTCTAAGTGGTTTCGGTGTTGGATTTGACATAATGGCTTATTGTTGTGGTTGCAAGGACCACTGTGGATGTTGATAATTCATATTTTGATTTTTCCACTGCTGACCTCTTTGCCACTGAGGTTTCCATTGGTTTTGTTAGGGTGGCCATTGAGAATTAGAGTTAGATCCTTAGTAATTTTGTGGTGGCCACATGTTTTGTTGTTGTTGATTCCAATTGGATTAAGGCATTGACCATTTTTTTTTTGCATATTAGCCTAAGATTGAGGGTTCCAACTAGGAAAATTTGCATTGTTACTAGGAAATGACATGTTATAATTTAAAGGGTCTTGAGGTATACCTTATCTTGGCCGCTAGGGTTTCCTTTGAGCTATGTAGAATACTTGTCCATCTTCACCTTCCAATGCATGAAAGTCTAATGTCCCTTGCTTATCTTCAAAGATACTTTCCACCTTCTTGCACTTACAATTAGTCTTTCTTTGTCTGCAATGTGGAAAGTATTCTATAGGGGCTGCTTCTACCTCTTCTTGCCTCTTTTTTACATGGAGGTTTCCTAATTGTGTAGCCAAGTGGCTGATGATATCCTCCATATTTGATAGAATATTTCTCAACTCTATTCTAGAGAATCCATTAGGTGACTTGCTGATGGAAGATGTCCTATCTCCTTTATCCTTCTTGGTAAAAGACCTTGAATAGTTCCTACATGCTTTGAAAATTTCCTCAAATAGTGCTTGTGAGATACCTCCTACCCTAATGAGGTTAAGTGCATCCTTACAATCCTCATTAATCACTCTCAAGAATATCAACTTTAAGGACTCATCAGAGAGTTTGTTTTGGTGGGATTTCTTGAGGTAGAACTAGAACCTCTCCATATAGTCTTCCAAGTATTCATCTTCCTTTTGCATGGAATCCTAAATATTTCATCCCTCTTTCTATCTATGCCTCTATTGTAATCCTAGTACTTCTTCAAGAACTTTATCTTCATGGTATTCTAATTTGGAACGTCTCTTCCCAAAACCATAAACCATCTTAGAGCAACATCCTTCAATATTTCTAAAAACAATTTAAGCATGTGTGCATCTGTGGTAATGAGGGTTGCTACAGTCCTCATCATTTTATTAAAAATGTCAAACCAAAGCGGTGCTCATGGAAATATGCAAGAGGGAGAAGAAATCATTTGCATGGCATTCTTTTTCTACCAAAAAAATTGAAAAACAATGCATAAAAGAAATTGTTGGAGTCAAATCTATCCTAAGAAACTTGTAAAGGGAAGTATTGGAAATGAAATTGCTAGAATCAAATCTATCCTAAGAAACTTGTAAAGGGAAATACTGAAAATGCAAAGGACTAGAAATGAAATTGCTGCTAAGAAATGAAACTACAAAAAACTATCGCTACTAAAATACTAAACTATATTATTTTTTGAAACTCTTCCCTCCCAAAAAAAGGTTTTAAAGATGAGCCTTATAGTTGTAAAATAGATTTCTAGAAGATAGAAACATGTGTTGGGGGGAAAAAGATAAGTCCTTTCTTCATCTTGATGATTCAATCTCCTTTGGTCATCCAAAAAAAATATGCCTATTTTACAGCCCCTAAACAAGCTTCAAAAAGATGTTTGAATGCTAAAAAATTCATGCCTTTACCTTGTGTATCATTAAAGCTTGTAAAACAACTCCTAGATGCTTGCAAAAAGGTTCAAACTACCCAAAATTTCCTCCTAGATATGCTCCATTTGTTTCCACAACCCAACAACCTTCCTTAGATGCTTGGAACTACCCCCTAGACGCTCTCAACTGTTGTCCCTTAACTACTCATAGAATCCCAAATTTCTCAACCTCTTCATAAATGCTATCATACTTATCCTTCACTTAGATCCTACTTAGTTTCAAAAATTCTAGTACATGGACTGGTGAATTTTTCTCTCAAACCACAAAGTGGGTTTTTCATGAAATTTAATGGGTTTTTTGCGTTCTTTTTTCCTAATTTTTATCCAAAAATCTCAAGAACCTAGATTGTAATTTTCAAGATATGATGAAATATCGACTGTTGAAAATCTCACTTTCCTCATTGTTACTGGACTCATAACCAAAGTGGATGCTCTGGAATTTCAGGCTCACCACATCTCTTTGACTAAAGAAAACACTAATTTAGCTAATAGATGAGATTTTTTTTTGTCTCATCATGTGGTATAATCATGACTTTTTCATATCACATTAAACTAAAAAAGGAATATATCTAGATCCTCCATGACCAACCCATAGAAGACATGTAGTGTTGAAGGAGGTATGTTCTTCTTGAAGTAGTTGCTCTCTCCTGGTGAGCAAGGGGAACTCACAGGTTATATGCTATGGTGGGTCTTCTACTATTGCATCACCCATGATTTTGATATGTATGTGGGAAGATTCCTTTATTTCTGGTGTAGGTGTTGGTGTCAAGGCTGATTCTTCTTCAGGAATACCCTCACTGTATTCACTATATTCACTAGTATCCCGCAATGCTTCATGTGTTGTGGGGATAAATCTTCCCAAAGCATCTTGTTGCCTCCGTATATAATGATTATGACTCTTTCAATTAATGGTTCATGCACATTGTTAGTAAAGAATTTTTGTATTGATGACTAAAACCTAATTTCCCTAATGGTAAAATCAAAACACTAAACTATGAAAGCTTGAAATTACACAAGAGAATCCTAAATGTAGCACCATCCCTAACAATGATGCCAAAAATGTAAGGCCTTTCTAATGTTCAATAAACTTGGTTTTTAGGAGTGGACACACAATTTAGAAGACATGTTCCTAATTGAGTAGTTCACCAAACCATCACAAAAGACTTCATTTAATTATCAATAGGACTTCGTAAGCTTTTGATGATTCTAGCATTGTATGTGCATTCATGGACTCTACACAACCTATATCAATGAGTATAGGTGGTTTACACTTGGACAAAAAATAGTAAAAGCTGGAAAAGGGAAATAAAGCATTAAATTGCAAAATAGGGGAAATGACATAATTTGTTGCTTACGCTATGGGTACCTTTAACTTAATGATGTAACTGCTAACTACTAAGATTGAAACTTACAACTAACTAATACTACTAACCACTGACTTCTAACTGCTGAACTTCTTCAAAGATTGACTCAATGTGCTATTATAGAATGCAATTCATGTACAAAATATCATTTATCGAATTCACATACATACAAATGAGAATCCAAATAGATACAACAATGGACATCTAATCTAGTACAAAAACCAAGATGGGTTGAACACACCTTGAGTGGTCCTTGCTCAAGTTGTTGCGCCCATAAGAAATATCAACTATATAATACTGATCAACAAATCATAACAGTAAATTGAAACTTCTTTATTGCATAAAAAATAAACTTCTCACAGTCTGACAAGAATCTTCAAAATATTTCCCATTCAAAAGTACACATTTATTACAACTAAATAACAAAAAACTAACAAGAATGAAGTATTGTCTGCTAAAAAAAAAACTAGAACTAGGAACTTTATTATGAACTAGATTTGCTCCTCAACCACCAATCCCAATATATAAGTGTGGGAGGATTTTTATTCACTTGAGGACTAAAAACATAATTTAAATGCATACATCCACTCTCCCTCAAGAATAGGGAGAGGATTAGTCTTTACAACCAAAAATAATAATTGAAAAAGATGAAAGAAGAGAAGTAAAAATAAAACTCTGCCCTAATGTTTTGACAGAGACGTGCTCCCTGAAAAACTCTCACGTCATGGCTTTCCTTATCAAAGTAGATTCCTTCCTCCTATCATCTTATTAAGTGATTTGGTGACTCATGGTTGACTGTTTTAATGGTTTTTTGCAAGTATGAGAATTTAGTATTGTCATTGATGTCAACAAGCCTATGTTGTCATTAATGTCTATTGGTTGGTGAGAATGTGAGTTGTTGATATTATCCATACTTTGATTAGTTGCATTATGTTATCATTAGTAAAGTCACTGATGTCAACCTCTAGTGTTTCTTTGACAAGATTATGTCTATGGATATGTGGTTGAGTTACTATGATGCAGTTGGATTGGTGGTGATGAGGAAGTACTGAAGATGATTGTGATGTGTCTCTGGTGTTTGGTTTTTGAGTGCTTTTGATAAAATTTGATAAAAAGAGGAAACAATGTGTTGTAGTGGTGTTCTAGGTTGTAGAGGTGTGTTCTTGTGTTTCTCTACATTTCTTCTAGGTTGAAGATTTGTCTGTGTAATTAAAATATGTTGATTAAAGGCATTCAAAGGTGTTATATCCATAATTTGGTGTGTTGGATCGTTGTGCAGAAGTTGTGTTCACCAGTGTGTGAATTATGCATTGCAGAGGTGTCTGGGAGAAATGTCTTTGCTCTGCCTTTCTCCACAGCTATGTTTCAGGTCTTATAGATCTGAGGAAGTGTTGATAGTGTTGGTATCTTTGTTCAACCAAGTTGGTTCAAGGTTTGGTGCTTAGAAAGTTAGTTTCTCAAGTAACAATGTATGGAAAAAATTTCTTAGTGTATTGGGTGTGTACATTCTTCAGGTGGAAGTTGTTGCAAATGATTTTTTTGGATTTCAAGGTGCTTGAGGAATATTCTAGATCATGTTCAAGTGTGGTGTGTGTTATACAAGTCATCTTTAGATTTAAGGAAGTGTGTACTTAAAATTTTAATGGTGTTTACATAGCTAACGACTGAACTGGTGTTTACACTACTTGCGATGGATAATTATTTGTAGAAGCATGTTGTAGTGTGGTGTTGATGATTTGGGTCCTAGCTAAGGTGTGATTTGGTTTGCTTTCACTTCTACCCACCACAAAAGTGTTTAGGCGCAAACCTAATTTGAATTTGCATAGTTGATGTGCATAGTCAATCTTGGAGAATGTTTCAAGGTTGAGGATAGTATAAATAAGAGTTGAGTTGTTGAGGGATGATAAGATAGATGCGAGAGATGTAAATGATGTGAATTACAGAGTGTTAGTGTGCGAATTTGAGAAGTGTAGTGTGAGCTTTCATGTGTTAGTTTGATGGATGCAATGAGAAGAAGGTGGATACAATTCTTTAGTCATGCTACGAAGGTGTTGATGATATTGTGGTGGATTATCTATTGCATTAAGATGATTTTCTCTATGTAACATTTCTTCTCTATCTTCTTTTCTATTCTTTCAGTGAGTCTTTCTTCTTTGGGCAGTGAGCCCTATTGTATTTGGTGTTGATATTACTTATATTATGAGCTAATCCTCATCGTGGTTTTTTCCTTCTTGGGGTTTCCACATAAATCTAGTGTTCTCTTAAATGTATGGTGTTAAGTTGTTTTAGTCTTATTTTATTTTCATGCTAATTCATCATAACAAATTTAAGGGTTCAATGAATGAATGTGGATCTGAATGTTAATGAGGGCTTTGAATTTTTAAGGTACAAATGATTCACCCCCCTCTTAGTTGTCTCGTGCACTCAACATGGTTTCCTTCATTATTTCCTAGAACTGTCACATTTTTAGCATTCTGGACTCTCCCCTACAACTGCCTATGATCCCTTTGCTATGAGTTGGAAACCCAATTGTTGTGGTCTACAATTCTGGCTGCAAGAGGTTAGCTTCATCTAAAGTATACACATTGATCATTAACATCCATGAATCAAGCATAAAATCATACTGAATTTTATGAACATTAATATATCCACACATACAAATACCATCATATCATAATTATATTTCCACATACTAAAGTCTAGTTTAAGATGCACGAAAGATATAAAAGATGTATGTTTTTAGGATTGTTTGTGAACTTGGAAGATTGAAATGTTAGGAGACATAAACTAAATAGAAAAAAATAGCTATTAACTAGACCCATCAATTATAATATATATAAATTATGTACAAGATTTTAGAGATTGGATATTCTGAGCTAATAGTGTCAAATTTTCATTTTCATTGCTTATGGAGATAGACTTGGATATATTCCCTCTAATTTCTTTTTTAATTTGAAACTAGTACCCTTTCTATTTAAATGTGAGGATCTTCACTATAAATTTTATTTTAGAATGAAGATAGTGGCAAGAATGACATGAGAATGAGAAAGAACAACTGCTACAATCCTGTATTCAAGGAGAAAAATAATTCTAATAGTGTAAATAATAGTTCTACAGAGCTCCAAAACCAAACCAAAACTTTTTCACCTCAACAAAATGGGGTACCATTTGTAAAAGTGTGCATAATGTTTTAAAATACCTAAATGAAGACAAACATTGGATCAAATAGTTTATGCAACTTTCACTTGTACAATTTTTAGACGCCTATTGGAACATCCATTCTGACTAAATTCTACAACTTCCCATCAACAATTTTCCCAAATAACAAATCAATTACAACAATAATGATTACATACTACGTAAGGCAAACAACATATACCTAGGTTTAGAACCTAGTTTCTTTGTGGCATGGACTCCAAGGGAAAATTTGAAGGGATGGAATAGTATGCCAATATTTTCATTTCAAAATAAAATAGGAATGTACATATCTAGGTAAAACTATAAAATATCAAACTAAAAACACTGAATTTATTGTTAAAACAACTTTTAGATATTGAACAATCTAATAAGTTTATATACATTTCCGTATGAAATCTTGGGGAATGCAACTAATTGAAATTTGAAAAATCTAATATTAGAAAATTTTGGGAATTTTTTCCAATTGACAAAAATATAGCCTGTAAAAGATGTTATGAAATATTGGTTAGTCTAATTTTGGAAAAGTGGTGAAAAAAAGTGGCAAATTGGAAAAAATGAAGAATCCTTAAGAAAGAAGATGATGCGTTGATAAAAATCTAACTCTTGAATATTTAATAAAAAAACAACTACTAGAAAAATATTATCCAACCATCCTAATCTCAACCATACGTCCATCATGTACACGTGCCTACCAACTGAATATTCTACTTGGGTGAATAAAGTAGTGCTTTGGAGGCAAAGGAGTGAGAAAATTAATAGCACCACACTACAAGACAAATGCAACCCATCTAATGAAGACTACCAACAATGCAGACCTAAAGGGCAATGTAAGCTATTTTAAAGATTTTTTATGTATTAACTTGGTGGTTTCAAATTAGACTATTTGTAGCGTGTGGTCTTCGAGAGGCTGTTGTTTAAAACTTTTTTTATACTTTGTTCTATTTTGGTTAGCATTGTTGCTTGCAAAGTTCTATTTCAGCTACTTTGTCCAAATAAAACCCATGGTAAAGCCAAAAGATGTAAGTTTGAAAGTTGAGAACATTCCATACAAGTGGATTTGTAACGAACTATTACATGCCTTAAGTGAGGCTAGTGCATTAGAGGGTGAAGACAAGGCATTATCTTTAAAGATATGTACCAATGAATACCATCGGTGTGCAATGATAGAAACATATGACAGCTTCAAACATTTTCTCAAGAAAATTGTCAACAAACATAGCGAAGAACACTCCATCATTGTCAATCTTTTTCAAGAAATTGATACATCACTTAGTCTGGGAATTTTTTTAGAGAAAATATAGAATGACTGCACTACTTGAAATACACTTGAAATTAATCTCACGTGTTATTGTTCTTTTGAAAAAACCATCTAAAAAGGACCAACAAAAGGTAGTTTATGCCTTGCAAAATCTCTATGAGATCGTTGTTAGGGATTTTCCTAAAGAACAGTCCAGACTATTGCACAACTTAGGGAAGATGGGTTGGTTACACAAAGAACAGAGGATGAGGAGAAGATGAAAGTTAAATGCAGAAGACAACGCAAAAAATTACGTACATTACCTTTTCTGTTCAAACAACAAACATTCTCACAACTCACCTAATTCTAGTTTCTCAGAGCTATAGCGATATTGTTCTACTTGGCTGAAAGAAAATAAGATTATATAAAAAATATACAACGAACTATTATCAAACTATTTTGCACGATCTGCACGTCCTATATTCTCGTTGAGTGTAAAAATGCATGAAAACTAAAATAACGTTTTCTGCAGCACCCTATATATATCCAAGTTGAACGACCTAGATTTGTTAGTCAATCGAGATTTACTGTCTTATTTTGCAGTTATATTTGCATTTCCAAATGGAGGGAATGCTACATGGGAAAAAAGTTATTTTCATTTGTTGTTGAAGATGAAGTCTCGCCTTCCAAAAGGCATCTATGAGTTGAATTAACAATATCCACGTGCTCCAAAAATCTGTCCACGTACACCAAGTGAACATGAAGGAAAGCATAAAAATAATAAAATAGAAAAGAAAAGGAACATGTTCACGTCTGCAATCTTGTCATCAATTTCAAATTGGAGAGAAGATAATATATTATCCATACTTTAGCAAAATTCTAGGCTATGCATTGTGCTTCTCTCATCTGTTATTCACCATGGTTGCAGATTCAGGACTAAAATTGTACCTGCCACCCTGCAATTGCAACTCAATCATCTAATACATCCAAATACCTACTCCTCCAGGCCTACAATTCATCTTCAGTGGGCCAATTGAATGCCATGACCTCATCATCCTTTTTCCTATAAGGAAAATTCTTGGTAACAACCTGATTTTCCTCCTTGTCAAACTCTACCAGAACAATTTTTGCATGGGCCAACATGTTCATGTTTTCAACATGTTCATATCATGCCCTTCACAAATGAAGGCAGCCTGTTGTGAAATAACTTCATTTGTTTCTCTTCTCCAGTCCTGCAAGGTTTCAATGTTACCATCTTTCATTAAGAAGGAGACCATGATGTGTTTCATGAAAATTCTTGATCAATTATCTTATCCTTGCCTCCAAGGGGTCTATATTCCCCCTGAATTCCTGGATTCCATCCACCATCTGGATGGTAGGCTTAAGTTTTTTAGGTTTCTTAGTATCATGCTTGGCTCCCAAAACCATCATCCTCAACTCTTGCAACCTAGGAATCCATGTTTCCATCAATGGAATGGCTATCTCCTTATCAATATCAAAATTGTTTATGGAAAAATTCATGGCAGAGTAGCTAGCATGAATTTTATTCAATATGTTATTGACCCCCCTATTCAAATGTTCCAAAATGCAGTGACAATCCTCATATTGCTGACAAATATTTCCCTGCCATGATTGTCACATTTTCCCTTGTATTCCCTTAGCTTCTCAAGTAATTCTTCTTTACTATCACCTTCCTCTGCCTGGAATGCTTCTGATGTACTTGGCTCCACAATTGAGATGGGTACAATTCCCATATTGTAAGGCACAATTTCCCATGAGGAACTTGTTGGGGGTGGAGTAGCAGCAGTTGGCTCAGATGGAGTAGGAGAAGTAGCATTAGTATTCATTGGTTCCCCTAATTGCAAAATTTGCAATTTCTCTTTTAACAATGCTAACTTTATTTGTAGCTGCATTTTTTGTTGTTGATTCTTTCCATAATCAACCAACAAATCATTGTAGTGCTTTCTAAGTAGCTCCTTTTCCATAGTCACTGAATATACTATAGCTCTTGTGAATTGTGCCACATTCGCTGGCATGGTGGAAACCTCAATCGTTGAAGTGTTAGACACCCTCTTTATTAAAAACCTCCCTTGTAATCTGCAGCAGGCTCAGTGATGTCAGGCTTCTTTGTGCTTGGGGCTAAGGCACATATGGCTAGTGTATTCCACTACTCACTGAATGCAGATCCTTGCAATGTTATGGTAGCTTCCTCCTCGAAATTGTACAAGGGTTTGTCACATGTTTTTACTGTATCAAAGGAAATTGTAGAGGCTAGGTTCCATTCTGGCAACAACAAGAGACCACTCTTCCTTACTAGCTCTCTGCCCTCAACTATAGTCATTATTTGTCCTTCATCTCCTTTAAAACCTGTGCTTAAATAATTGCATTAGGTATCTATGGGTGGAGGCTTCTTTTTAATGCAACATTATTGAAAAACTCCTCCTTCTTAGCTCTGTAAGCAAACTCCATGAAAGCCTTAGACTTCACAAAGGAGTCATCATCAAGGAACCTTGTACATGCCTCAATTCTAACATCATTAGTATTATTCACTTTGGTAAGGTCAGCTTTGCTCAACCTCATACCCAACTGTTGTGGCATAATTATTGCTAGTGCAAAAGGCATTTCTTGTTGTATTTCCTCTTTTGATACCCAAATTTCTTCATCAGATTCATCATCATCATCATAATCCTCCAAACACATTGATTGTACCTTTTGTTTCTTCATTGGTGGCTCTTTTAGTGGTGATACATGTGGTGGGGAATCAAAATCAACAATTTTAGGTCCAGTTGACCTTGGGGGAGACAGTGGTGGAATTTGTGGCACTGGAGAGAGCTCTTTTCTCCTCTTGTTGAGAGGAAGCAATAGTTGCATCTTCTTTCTTTGCTTTGTTCTTTCTCCTTATGAAAACCTTCATTTTTTGTTCCTTAGGAGGCTGGTATGATGGCCTTTCTTCCATGACAGGGATTTCTCCTCCACCTTGTTCCTCTTCCATAGGAGCCTTTCCTTTATCCTAAATTATCCTCTCACCTTCAAGGTGACCAACCACTATCTCAAAATTCTAGAACATATGTTCCATTCTTTGCATTATATTGGGAATTTTTGCGAGAGCAGTGAATTCAAGGTCCTTTTCCCTTATTTTCCTTTGCATTTTGTCAAAAGCAATCCATTTTTATTTTCTATCCTCCTACTTTAAAAGATAAAAAATGTTCCTTATTACATCCTTAGGATATTGGAAAATGTGGACAAACTTGGAACTCCTATTCCTTATCTTTAGCCAAGCTATGAAACCTTTAGGATCATGAAGATCCCTCACTCTTGCTCTCCTCATGCCAAAAGGCTTGAGTAAGTCATTTATTTTGTCCCAACCTCCTTTAATCATCACAAAACCAGAAAAAAACATGTATATGAAGGGAAAAAGGTTCCCTTTCCCTGATCTTTCAGATGTTTATTTTCCACACTTCCTAGCTGTCATATCACTTTAAGGAATCCAATCATTTCTAGCACATATTTAGGCAGTAAGTGGGGCAAGATAGTTGCACCATAAACTCTCAAAATAGTATATGTGGGATAGGGGATAATATCTCCCCAATTGTGATCAACACCTAACTTAGGTCTCATGTCCTTGGGTCTCAAGAAATCATGCAAGGCCTTGGGAATCCTTGGCATGTTCAAAACTAGAGCTCTCCTCAAATTGGAGGCAAATAGATTCTCAAAGACCATATAGTCAAATTTTCTATCATCCTTGTCCAGGACAGTAGTCCAATATTGTACAAGAAATTCCACATTACCCTCTATCATCTCAAGTGTCATATCCTTCCCAAATTAAGTTCCACCTTTGAACAAAAACATGTGCATAAACAATGAGTACCAGCTGGATTTTACTCCAACTTCTCCTTTAGTCAATCTTACCAAGCCTTCATGAATTTTTTGTACAAGAAACCCTCCATAATCATATGTTGTGTAGTAATGGGGGTGTTGGATATGTTCCACCATATACATCCATGCCATGGGAATACCTGTCACTGAGTCATACCCAATGATCTGACAAATGGAATAGAAAGTCTTTTGAAAATAGGGCACAAAATAGCTAATCGGGAAGGGCTCCTTGTCAAATGGCCCAATGTAACCCTTTAGCCCTCAAAAGTTGCTAGATACTTTGGCAATATGTGGGATTTGAATGAATGCTTAGTCTTCTCATATTCTACCCTTAAAAATTGCTCATCAATTTGAACCATGTCCTCACTCCATTCGGTGAGCCTGAAAACATGAGCAATCTCCTCCCTGGTGACTTTAACCATATCAACCCCATCAAAGGCCCTCATAGTCCCTGTGACTAGGTCATAATTGGAAGCCACTGATTTCAACAAGTCAATGTCCATATAGACATTTGGCACTATTAATTTTCCCAAGTCAAGATTCTAGGGGTTTCCAACTTGAACACCACAATTTCTATTTCCAAACCAACCGTTGAACAATTCCCATCCAGTGTAAGATAATGTGGCATCCCTAATAGCACTATGCTTGTTAACCAAGCCTTCTACAAATTTCATGCCATGGAACAATGGTTGACCCTTTGGTTTCTCACTAGTAGAGGGTGGTAGCTGATCAGTTAGGTCCTTACTTAAAGGTCTGACATGAACTTTGGAGCTAGAGGCTTCCCCTTTTAATGAAGAAGCTTTCACTTTAGGAGCCATGACTCAAGGGTTTTTTGTAAAATAGGGTTTTTGGTTTCACAAAATAAAACCTACAACTCGAGCAAGGGTTTGACACCAACAATGACGAGACAAGACAACCCAATTGTTTGATATGAACGTCAAACCTTAAAAGAAATGTAAAACCCAGAAAACCCTAGTGACAAAATGATAGAGAGAGCACAATTGAGCAAGTTCTTAACAATTTCAAAGGCTAGATAGTATGTCAACTTATTGGCTTGGCGCAAGCTAGAAACCTTAACCTCGACATCAAACAAGCTTGAAAAGCATGGCACAAGCTCCCCGAATGTGCAAAATGCTTTCTATAATTCTCAATTATGTTTTAAACAAGTTTTAATAGCTTTAAAATTCTCAAATTGGTAGCTCTACATCTTGTCCGCCATTATGGCTCACTCACGTGAACCAGAACGGTTCACTTGTCCTCAAACTCAACTTTGAATATTGACCGTTGATTTTGTAGTGGAAGTGAATCAACAAACGATCCAGATTTAGTCAACCAGGTTTGAAAAAGCTGACTTTAAGCAGCCATTACATTTATCCAATTAGAATAAACCATGTGGTAGAGCTTCCTAGTCATGTGTGGGCTCCACTATCTCTCCAACACTAAAGCAATGTCCACGCATCAGCTTCCCTGCTCTCCTATGAGTCTTAACCCATACACAAATTTCAACAATAGGGAGACAAGGAAGGGCTTAGATTTAATTGAGAGTCTTAGATATGCCTGCACTTTACACCTCAAGCCTTTGGCAGTGTGCATAAATCTTGAACACAACAGATGGCCCAAATTATAACATCTTGCTCATTTGTGAAACATGTGCCTGAATATCCCTTTTAGTAACACGATCTTTATCATCAATACCCCTGCGCTGAAATATTTCATTAATATTTTCCCCTGTTCTAATGTTTCGCTCGTTGTTCAGAAGAATCCGCGTGGCATTCTCTCGCTTCTCCATTGAGAGACGGGATGTAGAGGTGGGTCCCCCACAGGATAGTGGGGCTTGGTCAAGATTGACCCACATCGTTTGCCCTCAACCATTGATCTCTTCCAAGTGGAGCGTTTACTTCCTTTCACAGCTCGGTGGGTCCCTCTAACAATGGGACACATGTCATCTGACAACTGCCCCATGATAATATTTAACTACAAAAAGAATCCAGATGGGGAGGTGGGGAACGGTCCAGATGTAGCCGCTTCACTTCATTTCCACTGTTGATGTGTTCCATCTCACTGCCCACTAACTTTTCAAAGATGTTGGGCTGCCAATACATAGGACACGTGGCACTCACCTATCAGCCTATAAGATTATTTTAATGCAAAATAAAATTGAATGGGGGCATGGGGAGTGGCCAGGATTTTCTCGTAGTGATCAAACGATCCTCATAAAATAGGAAATTTGCACATGCCAATTGTTAGTTCTTAAAAAGGGGGCATTACTAGGTAAATGATTGGCGAGGATATAAAACCTAAGGATGAAACCTTGGACCCTACAAATATTTTGATGACTTGTTACCCACATAGTATAAAGGAAACATTTTTAATAAAACGACGGGTAGCGACAGAATTTCTAGGACTCAAGGGCCAGTTTATAGAATGAGTTAAAAGGCATAAGTCACAACTTGAATGACTGGGAATTGGTGATAGGAGGTCAATGACGAATCATAAATTTTGCAAAGGACGTAGACTTAAGGTCTTTTGGAAAGGGTTTTAGCAACTCATAAACCCTAAGGCATGATGACAAGAGAAAACCTAAGCCTAGAGACATGAGATTAGCCAGATTTTGCAAAATTTCAAGGGGAACACAAAGCATTTTTTAAGGGTTCCACCAATTTTTATAGTCAATTTTTTTAAATGTATTGTTTATAGGATAAAACTGAGCAAATAATTTCTATTATAATGTTGTAAAAAATAATTAGAATAAAAGTATTTCAATAAAATTTTGTTAGAGATAAGATAATTATTTTTTCTATTATCAAGTTTTTAAATGCCACACTCATTAAAAATTATTACAATAAAATTTTGTTAGAGATAAGAAAAATAATCTATTAAATCAAATTTTTAAATGCATTGTTTATAGGATAGAAATAAGTTGAATATTTTTTATTATAAAGTTGTTAAAAATAAGTAAAATTAAAATTATATATCATTGCTAAAATTCTATCCAATTTGAAATTTATTAGAATTAAATTATATCATGTTCGAAAATTTGAATTTGGTATCATAGTTTATCTCAACATGCATGTGCCTCAATGGTGTGTTAGAATTGAAATACACTTTTTTGATAGAATTTGAAAGCTTCCATCATGAAATGGAAAGTGGCTAAGCAATGAAAATTTTACCAACCACAAGTAGGTTGTAAGTGTGAATGTTATCTACTATCCAATCTGTAATGTACTTCTAGAAACAAATACAATGCTTATTGCAAAATAGCAAAAAATATTTAAAATTAAAATCTATGTAAAAATGTCTAAAATGGCTTCTGTACATACACTCCAATATTTTGGGAATAAACTTATACCTTTACACTATTCAATAGTTTGAGCTCCTTCAGTGAATGTCAATTCATTCAATATTCAAGAAAGAAATGGAATTCATTAATTACCAATTTTTGGTAGGGATAAAGTGTAAAATTGCTATTTAGTTTTTTGTTAGTGAATAGTGTGATGTTTAAGTAGAGTGTAGAGAGATAGAACTCCGTGTACACAAAACCTCTCTACATTATCTACCATGTTTGCATTGTAATTGACATAATGACATGAAATGGTTAAATAAAACAAATATCCCCCCAAAAAAGTATTTTAATCCTAATGTCATAAGTTGACAACAAAAATTATATAATCTCATTCAATATTTGAAAAGAATATTAGTATTAAGAATGAAATAATATATTAGTCATTGAATTATTGGTAAATATTACCATAACTGAGCAATTGTTGTACTTGGCACAAATACATAAAATTTAAAAGAAAAGAGTCTCACTCTTTTGGAATTGGGTAGTAGAGGAGGGTGGCGAGGTTATCTCATCCTCTATGTGATCCTCTCACACAAGGAAGATTAATGTCACTAGAAAGATTTATTCAAGCATGATAATTAAATCCATCATGAAAGCTTGATCAAAGTTAATTAAATCCATCATGAAAGCTTGATCAAAGCTAAGATCAATACATAGATTGAAAACATCTCTATTAAGCATTGTCCTAATGCCCTACACTTGCATTTCACCTACACAAAATCCTTTCACCAAAAGATTAGAAAAAAGTATTATATTGCAAATATAGTAAGGAAATAAAGAAACAAAATAAGGAGGCACTCTTTTATTGGTAAATCAAAAACTTCATTACAATGAAGAGGGGTTTTAACCATCCAACTTATATCTACGAGGAGCAATTTTACATAAACATCCATTAGATTAAAGTGGTTGGAACATGAGGCCATATATTGTTGCATTTTGGAGACCCATCAAATTTGGATGCAAAAGCTTCACCATTATTTTTTATTGTTGTACTTTTGTATTTAGATACATAGTTACAAATAGTTAATTCTAGAAATGAACAACTACAAATATTTAAAATATAATTAAATGAACAATTAAAAATAGTTAATGCAACTTCCCAAAAAGAAAAAGAGTTATTGGTTTCATTAATGAAAATGAATAGTTACGTTTTGATTCCTAGTAATGGTATATGCATGGGAAGGTGTTTAGACAAGCATTTTTGGGTTTTTATGGCTATCGAGTGTGATAAATGTGAGTAGTACGTTGCAGATTAATGGCTGGAAAAATGCAGGAGAAGCTATAGGTACTGACAAAGGTTGTGTAAAAAATTAGCAGTGAAAAACGTGGTAAAACATTTTTGCAAGTTGCAATGGTTGTTGCATGTCTTTGCAAAGGTTATTTGTTGGAAGTTTAATATATTTTGGACTCTTTGTTGGTGGATGTAGCCCAGATTTGGGTGAATCATGTTAAATATTTGTGTTGTCTTCTTGCTATCTATAATTTTTGTGTATTAAATCTGTTGTGTATTCAATTTAAATTTGCACTTAATTGATACAAATTTTCTTGTAATATCTAACAAGTGGTATCAAAGAGGGTTGTGTTTGATTATCCTCTATAGGAAGGTCTCACAGTTGAGTGGGAGTAATGGAAAATGAGAGTAAACTAAAGGTTGACAAGTTCAATGGGCATAACTATCAGTTATGGATGATGAAAATGGAGGATTATCCTTATCAAAAGGATTTATGGCAGCCATTGGAAGGGAAATCCAAGAAACCATTAGTAATGTCTTACGAGGATTGGGATATTCTGGATAGAAAGGCACTTGGCAGTATTCATCTATTCCTGGCACAATCAATGGCATTGAATATTTCAAAAGCGAAGACAACTGTAGAGTTGGTGTAGACCTTGGTGAAGTTATATGAAAAGCCTTTAGCTTCAAATAAGGTATATCTTATGAAGCATTTATTCAATATGAAAATGGTAGAAGGTGGGTTAGTGTCTGACCATTTAAATGAATTTACCACAGTTACCAGTCAATTGAATTCTATTAATGTAAACTTTGATGAAGAAGTTAGAGCTCTTTCGATTCTATGTTCTTTGCCTGAAAACTAGAATAGCTTGGTAATGGTTGTTAGTAATTTTGTTTCTAGTTCAAATACGCTAAAATTTGATGATGTTGTTGGTGTGATTTTGAGCAAGGAAATTTATACGAAAAGCTCAAGTGTAAGATCCACATCAGAAAGTGTTTTGAATGTAAAAAACAAGGGTAGAACAAAGGAGAGATGAAATAAAGGTCATGAGAAGTCATGAGGAAAATCAAAGGACAAGAGGTCCAAATCTAGAGAAAAGAAGGATTGTTGGTACTGTGGTAAGACAGGTCATTTAAAGAAAGATTGTTCATCTTGGAAGAATAAAGGAGACAAAAGTGAAGGCAATAAGGAGGAAAATGTGGTAAGTAATAAATTTTATGATGATTCTTTGATTTTATTCCTTAACAATGTTGATGATTCTTGGGTTTTAGATTTAGGGGCTTCATTTCATGTTAAGCCCCATAGAAGTTATTTCCTTGATTATGTCTAAGGGGATTTTGGGTTGGTTTATTTGGGAGATAACAAACCCTATCAAATTGTTGAAAAGGGAAGAATTAGGATTAAGGTGCATAATGGGAATAATTGGCTACTACAAGAGGTAAGGCACGTTCCAAGGTTAAGTAGAAATTTATTTTTTGTAGGGTAGCTAGGTGATGAAGGTTGTGTTGTTACTTTTAATAATAAAAATTGGAGGGTTACAAAAGGTGCCTTAGTGGTAGCAAAAGGTGTGAAAGTAGGCACCTTATATCTTTGTACAATTCATATGTTCCTTCTACTTTAGTTGTTGTAGAGAAAAGTCAATGTTCAGGAACAATTGTTGCAGTTTAGCAGGAAAAAAATAAAACAATTGTTGTGGGTTTAGAAACAACATTGTGGCATAATAGACTTGGGAATATAAGTGAAAAAGGCATGAAAGTACTTCAGTCAAATAATATTTTACTAGGTCTAAAATGTGTTAATATGGATTTTTGTGAAAGTTGTGTATGGAAAACAAAAGAGGGTTAGTTTTCTCAAGGATGGGAAGCAAAAGAAAGATGAGAAATTGGAGCTTGTGCATAAGGATGTATGGGGACAAGCTCAGTTATCTTCTTTTGGTGGCTCTCGGTATTATGTTACATTCATAGATGATGCAACTAGGAAGGTATGGATTTATTTCTTTAGGAAAAAATTTGATGTATTTGAAATTTTAAAAATTGGAGAAGCTTGGTTGAGAATGAGATGGGTGAAAAGTTAAAATGTCTCAGATTTGATAATGGTGGTGAGTATTGCAACGAAGAGTTTGAGGATTATTGTTCCTCTAATGGTATTCGTAGTTAGAAAATAGTTCCAAGAACTTCACAAGAAAATGAAGTGGTTGAGCGCATTAATAGAACGATAATGGAGCATGCACGAACTATAAGATTGCATGTTGAGTTACCTTTAAACATGTGGGTAGAGGCTGTAAATACTATTGTTTATTTAATTAATAGAGGTACTTCTAATCCTTTGGGTTGTGGTATTCCAGAGGAAGCATGGACAAATAATAAGGCGAGTTATTCTTTTCTCAAAACCTTCAGATTTGAAGCATTTTCACATGTAGATTCTAAAAATAGAACCAAGCTTGATGAAAAATCAAAGAAATGTATATTTTTTGGATATGGCATTGATTATTTTGGTTATAGACTTTGGGATTTTGAAAATAAAAAAAATTGTGAGAAGCAGAGATGTCATATTTAATGAGATGTTGTACAAAGATCAGTTGTAGTAGCATGAGAAGAAAGAAAATGATTATGTAGTGCTAGATGACACTTCAGACAGTGATGTTCTAGTGATTTCTCATGCTCTGCAACAACAACAACAACAAATATCACAAACTCTAGTGAATGTTAGACAATCAACAAGGATAAGCAGACCTTTGAAAATATTTTCCCCCTCTTTGTATTCTATTTTATTAATTGATGTTGGTGAGCCGAAATGTTATGATGAAGCTATGAGAGTGGATGCCAAGGTTCACTAGGAGCATGGAATGGAAGAAGAAATGGAATCCTTGCTAAAAAATTAGACTTGGGAATTATGCAAGTTGTTTGTAGGTAAAAAGGTTTTACCAAACAAATGGGTTTATGGACCAAAAGAGGAAGATGGAGGTAAGAAAAGATTTAAAGCCAAGTTAGTTGTAAATGGATTTTCATAGAAAAAGGTATTGATTTTGATGAAATCTTTTTTCTGGTTGTTAAAATGACTTCTATTTGTACTATTTTAAGTATTGTGGCTACTAAAGATTTGAATTTGGAATAGCTAGATGTTAAAACAAAATTTCTCCATGGTGATTTGGAAGAGGAAATATATATGGTACAACAACAAGGATTTGAGGTCAAAGGTAAGGAAAAATTGATGTGCTGATTAAAGAAAAGTTTATATGGATTGAAGCAAGCACCTTGACAATGGTATATTAAATTTGATAGTTTTATGGCCAAGCAAGGCTACAGTCGGTGTTATTTAGAACTTTGTGTTTATTTTAAGAGGTTAGATGATGATAGCTACATTATTTTATGTTTGTATATTGATGATATGCTTGTAGTGAGGTCTAACATGGATCACATTAGAGAGTTAAAACATAGGTTAGAAAATTCATTTGCTATGAAGGATTTTTGGGAAACAAAATAAATCCTTGGTACAAAGATTAGTAGAGATAGGAAAAAAAATGTTTTGATCTTAGACTGATTATGTTGAAAAGGTGTTGCAGAGATTTTACATGGTGAATGCAAAAGCTATTAGCACACCTTTGCCTAGTCATTTCAAATTGACTAAGGATATGTGTCCAAAGACACAAGAGAAGGAATGTAAAATGTACAAGGTACCAAATGCTTCAACTCTAGGTAGTTTAATGTATGTCATGGTATTGCATGAGACTGAATATTGCATATGTCGTAGGAGTTGTTAGTAGGTATATGAGTAATCCTGGAGTGGAGCATTGGAATGCGGTAAAATGGATTCTTAGGTATTTGAGAGGTAGATCCAATAAATGTTTATGTTTCAGAGGTTCTAATACTAATTTAAAAGGCTATGTTGACTCAAATTTGGTAGGGAATATTGATACCAGGTGGAGAACAATAGGTTATGTATTTATAGTTGGTGGGACAACAGTGAGTTGGATTTATCGGTTACAAAAGGTGGTTGTTGTATTCACCATTGAGGTAGAGTATGTTACTGCAACAAAGGTGACAAAGGAGATGATATGGCTATAATTTTTCATGGAAGAATTAGGAAAAAAATAGGCTGAAAATTACTTGTTTACAGAAAGCTAGAGTATTATACATCTTGCAAATAATTCTGCCTTGCACTCAAAAACCAAACACATACAACTGAGATACCATTTTATTCAGTTGATGTTGGAGGATGGATAGATAAAGCTGGAAAAGATGAACATATAGATGATAATCTAGAAGATATGTTTACGAAGGAAATGACAAGGGAGAAACTGAGCTCCTCTTCAGCTTCGGTTGGCCATCATAGTTGAATTTCAATAAAAAAACAAAACAACAGGGTCCAAGGTGCTTATTTCTAGTGGGAGTTGCAGGGGTAGCGGTGTTATGATCAGTCTCCAAGTGGGAGATGGTATGGTGTGGAGTTTGATTAGTCTTCAAGTGAGATATTGTTGTATTTTGGAGACCAATTAGACTCAGATGCAAAAAAATTCACCATTATTTTTTAATTGCTACAATTTTGTATTTAAATACATAGTTACAAATAGTTAATGCTGGAAATGAACATTTAAAAATAGTTAATGCAATTTCCCAAAAAGAAAAAAGTCATTGGTTGCATTAATGAAAATGAATAGTTACATTTTGAATCTTAGTAATGGTACATGCATGGGAAGGTGTTTAGACATGTGTTTTTGGATATTTAGGCTGTTGGGAATGAGAAATGTGAGTAGCAAGTCATAGATTAGTGGCTGAAAAAACATAGGAGAAGCTGCAAGTACCCATAGCAAAGGCTGTGTAAAAAATCACCAGTGAAAAACATGGTAAAACACTACTGCATGTCTTTGTAAAGGTTATTTTTTGGAAGTTTAATATATTTTGGACTCTCTATTGGTGGATGTAGCCTAGATTTGGGTGAATGACGTTAAATCTTTGTGTTGTCTTCTTGTTGTCCATAATTTTTGTGTATTAAACCTATTGTGTATTCAATTTAAATTTGCACTTAATTGATAGAAATTTTCCTACAATATCTAACATATATGTCCCCTCTAAAGAGGAGATCTTTATTGGAATCAAAGATGGTGAATTCCTCACCAAAATTTATAGAATTTGATAACAAAAATATATTTTTTATAGAATAAAATAAAATAAAAGATCTCATCTTCTATGAAATTAAGCATAACATAACATACTTTTTTTATAATAAAATTAAATAAAATAAGATTTCCTCATTTCGAAGATCATCTCTCCTGAGCAAGGTGGCTTTGTTTTGGGGAGAGAAATAGTAGACGGTGCTATTATTACACATGAAATCCTGCATTCTATTAAAGAGCATAATCTTCCTTCTTTCATTGTCAAACTTGACAGGATGAAGGCTTATGACAAAGTAAATTGGCAATTTTTTATGCAAGTGTTAAAAAAGTTTGGATTTAGTCATAAGTGGTGCAAATGGATATACTCCTGCATTTCAGGTGCTAAATTTTCAATTGTTATAAATGGTATACCTGTTGCGTTTTTCAATTCTTCTCAAGGGGTGAGACAAGGGGATCCCCTTTCCCCTTTTCTCTTTATCATAATGGCAAAAGCATTGAGCAGATCGATAAAGCAAGCTAACTCACAAGGGTTATGGCAAGGTATTTTGGTTCCCCAAACAAATATTTCAGCTACTCACAATTTGTTTGCAAATGATACAACACTGCTAGGGAAATCTTCTGTTCAAGAGGCTGCACAAATGAAATGTATTTGGACAAATACACCACAGTTTTAGGTCAAAGGATAAATGCAAGTAAGTCCAAAATTTTTAGTTTCAATACTAGTGCTCCTTTGAGAAGAAGAATTTTAAAAATCTTGGGTTTTCAAGTATCAGACATTCCTTGCACATACTTAGGTATACCTCTTTTCATGGGGACAAACAAGCCTAGTTATTGGGATAAGGTTATAGAAATGATAAAAGCTAGGGTGTCGTCTTGGAAAGCAAGATGGCTCTCATTGTCAGGAAGAATTTTGTTGATAAAATATGTCCTTTCTACTATTCCAAATTATTTTATGGAAGTATTAAAAGCACCTAAAATGGTCATCTATCAAATTGAGAAACTAATTAGGGGTTTCTCGTGGAGGGGTAATATGGATGATCATACAAAGTTGCCACTCATTTCCTTGGAAAAGATGTGCAAAAAAAATCTTAAAGGTGGGATAGGTCTACATGATTTAATTTCAAGAAATTTGGCTTTTGGTGCTAAATTAATTTGGAATATGTATACAAGACCACATCCGAAATGGTGCAATATCCTTCAAGAAAAATATCTAGATAATCAATCACCATCTAGGATACTAACTATTGTTATCATCAACAATTTGGAATTTTATGTTATCATGCAAACATGTCATTGTTTCTTACATCTCTGGGGAAGTGAATAATGGAGAAGATGTGTTGTTTTGGGGTGACTCGTGGAACAGTCATCCTCCTTTGAACTCCAATCAGGAATTGGTAGTCGCAGAAGGTTTGCTTAAGGGTTGTTGGGGCTCTAAACTAATTGATTATGTTTAGTTTGTGTGTGCATCTTCTGGGAGGGTAACATGGAAAGATGTGTCTCTTATGCCCATTCCACAAAATGAAGTGGTTTTATTGAGCAACATTTTGAAAAATAGAGTGGTATACCTTTCCAACAAGAAGGATAGAATTATATGGGCTCCCTCAAAGAATGGACAATATTGTGTCAAATAGGGATATAAAGCTTTAATTGGAAAAGGCCAACAGATTCACAAGCAAAGAGCTTTCTCTTTTTGTTGGAACCCGATGGTACTTCCAAAGGAAGGCAGTTTTGCATGGTTGGCTTTGAGGCATAAAATCCCTACTAGTGACAAGCTGTCTAAACTTGGTATTGCTAATCCATTTCAATGTGTTCTTTGTGGTGATCACCAAGAAATAGTAGATCATTTATTTGTGCAATGTGTCTACTCTCAGGAGTGTTGGAACTTCATTAAGCAGAAATTAAGTTGTTTTCATGTTCTTCCTAATTCTCTCTGGGATGTTTTCTCCAGTTGGCCTATCTTATATAAATTTGGTTTTTTTGCTTGTATTTGGAGAATAGTCCTAGCAGTGCTCATTTGGAACATTTGGTGGGAACGGAATAGAAGAATTTTCATGGACTCTAAGTCTTCAATTGACCAGACTATAGTAAAAATTGAGAAAGCAGTTTCAGAATGTGTGAATGCTTATGTCTATAATCATAAATCAAATGCTTCCATTTTCACAAGTTGGGATAATCAGATTTTAAAAGTTTGGCAATTTATTACGCTTCCATTCAAAGGTAGTATGTTGTATCCTCCTAAGCAGAAAGTGGATAGAGAAAGTGTCAAGTGGTTACCTCCCTAGGATAGTTTTTGCAAACTCAACTTTGATGGGGCTTCTCGTGGCAATCTTGGGGTGTCAGGGGCAAGTATGTGTATTCGTGATTGCAAGGGCATCTTACTTGTAGCTAAATCAGTTTAGTTATCCAGGGGCACAAAAATATAGCTGAAGCTCAGGCTCTTTTATATGGTTTGAATTTAGCCCAAACCATTGGTATTAAAAAACTTCAAATTGAAGGCGATTCATTGTTGATTATCAATGCTTGTAAACAACAGTCTACTCCCAATTGGCATCTAAATTATGTTCTTCAAAGGTGTTGGTCTTTATTCTCATGGTTTGACTCAATAGTTATCTCTCATACCTATCGAGAAGGAAATCAATTGGCTGATTCACTAGCCAATTTGGGCTGTGAAGGAAAAGATATTGAAATTTTTAAAGACTCCAACATTAAGCTTTTTCCTTCAATTGCAGCCATCATAGAGAGAGAATATTCTTATTAACTATGGATTGGAGGTCGAGAAAAAAATGTTCTTTTCATATGTAACGGGTTTAACTAGTAGTCATTCTTGTTTGGTTGTGTCTTTAATCTGGCTCTTTAAGAGCCTTTGTCTTAAATTGTAATTGCAAAGTCTGTTATCTGGCTATTGTAGAGCCCTCTAAACAGATGTATATTTATTTTGCAACTTTTTATATATTTTAATATATGGGCCTTCGTGCTCTTTGCCTAAAAAAAAAAAGATTTCCTCAAACAATTATAATACTCTACTAATGGCTTCTACTAAGATTTTGTCAAGAAAATAAAAATAAGTTTATAACCATGTTGAACACACACACATATTCCTTAAAAAATAGAATAATTAGCACAAGAATATATATATTATCTCTATAATTTATTTCTATAATGATTGAATGACAAGACACTCCTCCCTCTCTCTCTACATATGTTATCTACTTGTAATTTTCTCAATGTGTAATGCTTGAATATATAATGCTTGATGAGTTCAGTTAGTCTTAAAATACTCTATGCAAATCTTTGCTCTATAAGAAATATTTGGACCTATAAAGTTTTTATTTTTTAGTGATCACATGTACGATTCAATACATCATGATAATATTTTCTCTTTCTTCCTAATGTGTTTTCCCACAAATCATAAAAAAATTCTCTATAAAAAATATATTTATGTCATTATTATTAATTAGGCGTGCATCTAAGTTGATATTGTATTTTTTCATCCACTTATTCTTTTATTTCATCCAAGTCATTTATTTTTATTAAAAATTATTTGGGAACAACCTTGGGCCATCTAGTTTCTTCCATTTATTTATTTTTATATAACCTAGGAACTTGTTGAAATATAGGGTAAATGACATAATGGAAATAATGAATAAGATAAATTTTAATCTAATTAATGATGTAATCAACACAATAAACTTATATCAAAAAAATAATACATGAGAAATATAATAAATCAACAAATCCATAAAATGTAAACCATTACACCAAATATATGTAGAGAAAACCTTGCAAGGAAAAAATCCACCCCAATAAATCTAAGCTTAAATTATTCTCAAAAGTGAAGTAAAATAATACAATCTACTTATCCATATGATAATAGATTGAATGCATAAGACTACCTACAAAGAATCATATGATCCATGATCCCATGCCTCCAATATATAGGAAAATCAAAAACATGAAACCATCAAGTGGTATCCAAAATCATAAGCCGCGATAAAATTCAATGCCCTTATGGTCATGGTCAAGCATCTTAAAATAGTATTTAATTCCTTTTATACAAACCTTATATATCATAGATCTCATATATTTCATCATAATGAATAAATTGACCAAGATCCAAATCTCGGGTGCTCCACAAGGGCATTGATTTCCTTGTCACAACACCAAATATGAAAGATCTTGCAACTCACAATATTGAGTGATTCTTTATAGCCCACTTTTATTAAATATCTTTTTACACAATAACTCAAGTATCCTAAAGAATAAGTAAAACAAATAAATCCCCTCCTTTTGATGGGCATCCAACTTGGCCTCGTTCCTCTATGTTTGGAGACAACACATTATTTATTGTTGTAGGATAGTCCTTGATGCTTAGACTACTACAAAAAAATGTTGTAGGGGTGTGTATGCATTGAAATCAAAAGGCAAGAAATATAATAAGCTTGAAAGCAAAAAATGAAAATAAAATTAAACTTCAAATCTTACAATCCCATTGCAAACCTAAACACAAGTGTTGATTTGCCTATTTGGATATGGATATGACTCAAAAAAATAACACTTTAATTCAATTTATTATATTTGTATACTTTATGAGAAAAATAAAATGGAAGATGAGGATGAGTTCAAAGACTAGAGTTAACTAGATAGGTTGTGAAGTCAACTCAAATGTTAAAAGGAAAACTACCATTTCAACCTGATGAAGGGATAATAATGAATTATCTAATTTAATAATTAGATAAGTGTGAGGATGAAGTTTCTATTTAAAGATAGAATTAACTAATTATTGAAGAGAAGTTTATAAATGAAGATGAATTATTAATAAATAATATGATGATAATTTAGGTTTATCAATTAGGTTAAATAATTTTAATTTCTACACTTTGTCCCTCTTTGAAGTAATATTCAAAGTGACATTGTCTCAAAGAAAAGAAAAGTAATTGAGAAGAAAAAATATAAAAGATGAGGAAGATGATGATATGCCCCAATTGAGTAAGAAATGAAAATTTAGGAAAGTGATATGATTGATGTGTTATGATTTCCAAGATCATAAAGCAAAAAGCAAAAACTTCCACAAAAAACTTGCACACTAATAAGCCTAATTTACATTATCAAAAGATGATAAAAGAGTTGAGTAAAATTTACAATGTAACCTTTTTTATATAAGCAAGGCGGTGAATGTAGTTAAATCAAACATAAATATTGACTAACACTTCAATAATGAAGCACTTGTTAAGTCACATGACAAGTGTTCTAGTGAGTGGAAAGTGACCAGGAAAGTGGTGTCTCACAAAGTGAGGACACTTGTCTCAACCACATGAGATGAGCCAAAAATATAGAATAGCCTAAGTAAACGTAAGTAAATGTGAATAGCTCAAACTAAAAGTTGATGATAACTAACTAGTTATCTAATAATACTTTTTACACTAACACCCCCCTTAAGTGTAACTTAGGGAGTAATGTACTACTAGGCCATGTTAGATACTCATGTACAAATTTCTCATAAAGTGGAGAAAAGAAAAAAAAATGTGGGAAATAAAAACCCCTCTCCAAAAGAGAAATGATATAATGAAGAGAGACTATGCAACCCCTATAAGATGATGATGACTTCTCTGAATGTTGCTCAAATGATCCATGTGAATATTGATGTAGAAAAAGTACCAAATAAGTGATATGAATTCTTGCTATAAAGAATTTTTGGATGCTCTCAGTGAAGCACCTTTGAATTTTGATGCAAGAAGTGATGTTCTGCTAGAAATAATCTCTTAATGCTCTCAGTGAAGTGTCTTTGGATTCTCATGTAGCAGATGATGACGGGTGAGTTGTTCATCTTTTCAATCATCCTTTTTAGTCATTCCTACATTCTGAGTGTCAAACTTAGAGTCACAAAAGAAATGTAAAATAAATGTAAAGTGTTCAAGGTACGATGACAATGACAACCCCCCTTGATTATTTTGATCCCCCTTGAATTGACACTTTATATATTTTAGTAATTTCAAAGTAATGAATAATGGTACTTTATAATTGAGCATGATATTGTTTCCACTAAAATGAGAAAGTTATATTCACTTTCAGAAAAGCAATACTCAATGTGAGTAACTAGTCAAAAGATATAATAGTCCTATTTGCCTAATTTTTCACTTAGAAACTTTAAGTTTTCCTATTATATGAGGAGACAAAATATGTGTTATAAAACACAATTTCTAAATCATCTCGACACTAAAGTCTCCAAATTAGAAATAGATTTTTGTTAGCTATTCACAAATGAGTTTTTGACTTACTGTTTGCAAGTTATACCAAAAAGAAAAAGACTCCCCCATTTACAAGCTTTCAATAAGCCGACGGTTTATCTTGACTAAAAAATTAGTATATTGTTACCTTAATTTTGGCCATCACTCTCAAAATTGACATCCCCATGCAAATTTTTGGTTGTCTATAAGTTGGGTGGTGTTTTATGAGGTGTTGCTAACTTGGGCGGTGATTTCACCAGTTCATCTAGCTCCCCCTTTTACCACTCTTCGTTAATTTGTTCTTTATTTTCTTAGGGGCGGTGTATTGTGGGATTGTCATAACTTCCTGAGCACTCTAAGTCTTTAATTTGGGAGTTGACGATCTATACTCGAAGTTCGTGAACTAGCCAAAAAGACCACTAGTGACAAATTTTTGAAGTTTTCAAGCTTGAGCGGGAGTTTGAGTGGTTTCTAAAACCATCAGTGGTGTTTTGTTTAGTTTCATGAACTTCTCATTTTACCACCTCAAGATCATTTTTCAAAAGAAAATAAGTGAATAAAAATGCAATTTTTTTTTGTTAAAGATGCATTCTAGTTTCAAACGACAAACCCATTAATACAAAAATAAATATAAATGGATGCCATCAAAGATACAACAAATGAAATTAAAAGATATAATTTTTCAGAAAGAATGCAAACACCGGAGTATCAAAACATTGTAATTTTATTATATATATCGAGGGTATTGCAAAATTTGTTGTTTGATTACAAAAATTAGGAGCATCAAAGCGACATTCTTCAGACACACATGACAAACATAAGTACACAGATTCCTTCTACCACCACCTAAAGACGCTCTATCTAGGCAGGGGATAGCAAATTTTCATGGGATTGTAGGAATTGGGCAAACAACCCCGTCGTTCCTCACTAGCCCTGCATGGAGAAGGGTCACAACTTCTTCAATGGCTTCATTCTGAATTGCAGTCATGATGTAGATGGCATCACCGACTAGTCCACTTTGTGGGTAGTTGTTGAGCCCAACAATAGCTACATTAACTCTGTGATGAAACTCAGGTCTAACCAAGCACTTCGCTACCCTCATTCCCTAGTCTCGACATCTAGAGGTATGAATAATAGTATACACAAAATGCTCAAGGAGCATAGCATTGTGTACATGCACTTGATTCAAGAATGCTTCTCCTAGTATACTGTGCAACACTTCCTCTTCTATCTCATTCTAGAAAATGAAGATCTCTCTCAGCTGGCCATACAGTCACCTAAAGAGGGGACTACACTCAATTTCCTCAATGACAATGAAGTCATTCATTGGCACTTCGTCACTCTAATAACTCACCATGTTGGATACTTCAACATGATGAAGTGTGGTTGTGCCTATTGAATTTATAGAAGGTTGGCGAGACATTCAAACTGGTATTCTTTAAGATCGATTGGATGATAGGATGGCAATGCAGTCAAAATTAATTGGTGATGGGACCAAGATTTAATTAATATCCCCAATTGATCTTCTGATTGGACAATTTGTATGTGCAACTCCATTGCCCCTTTGAGATGGCTATTTAATGTGTGGTTTGTGAAGCATGCTAACCACACAATAATCG
Organism: Sequoia sempervirens; assembly: GCA_007258455.2. Taxonomy (NCBI): domain Eukaryota; kingdom Viridiplantae; phylum Streptophyta; class Pinopsida; order Cupressales; family Cupressaceae; genus Sequoia; species Sequoia sempervirens. Next base: position 127,969,496 of record VDFB02353493.1, read on the forward strand.
ACAACCATGCGACATAAATTAAAATAAGAAATGTTTGGTTATCATCTAAAGTCATATCATTGGCGATGTAATCATTCTGGTCATTTTTTTTTTCCATTGGTTTTCAAGATGGACAGTTAAATGACAAGAAAGCATTGCTATGTTTAGCAATTGATTAGTAACCATCAAAGAAAGGAGAAAGACCCCTAATCTAGGTGGAGAACAATTCAGTGAGGGTCCAAATTCTTGAGAGTGCACTATGTTGTAACCAAGAGAGGAACAATTTATTCTAATTTTAAATTTAATTAATGTCGCAATTACTCACAATCTATGAATTGCGAGTCTTGAATGTGATGTTGATCATACTGATTTGTGTGTTATGTGTGTATTTAGAGCATACTTCCTGTGAGAAATTTACTTTGCTACATTTGATTTATTTATTGGACTTATGAAGCCTTTCTATTTTCATTACATCAATCATTTGTCATTCTAGTATGTGTGCTAGTTGATTAATAGTTTTCTCAAAGTTCATTTCACATTAGTTTCATTTATATGGGCTAATGTTAGTTTCCTTTACTGCTTTTTGGTTAAAAGCACATCGATTATCAATTAAGTCATACGAGGGATTTCTACCTTTAAAATTTAGAGGAAACTCAGAAATGCAATTGTGACATTTCCAGAGCTATTAGTGATTTTGTCCTAGTGTGTTACGGGCTATAGAGTTCATAATTTTAGATATATTTCTAAAGACCAATCCATTCGCTAACAGATTTTTGGTGACTTCAATGGGGAAATAGATTGTAATTTCTGATAAGTCGCTATCATGTCATGTAGCAAGATGGAACTTCCCCATAAAGATGTATTTCCTATACTTCAACTTGACTTGGACTAGATGCAGGCAGAACAGGAGGATATTATATCACAATTAAATATGCTTTCTTGGAGGCATAAAAGGAGTGCAGAAGATTATATGCGAGTCAACTTTGTCTTAGAAGAAGAAGAAGAGTGGGCTTGACGTCCACCTACCCCTATGATTAGACACCCTCCAAGGTTAATTTTTGAATATTAAGACGATCTACCCTAATGTCCCAATCAACACCCAAATGATTATCTTAATCAACATCTGAATCAAGACCCTAACCCGCCACAAAATCCCTCTCTAGCTCAACCGCTACCTAGGGATTAACCTAGGGGTACCACCCTTCACTTCGTTAGGAGTTCGTGACTTTGAATACCTATGGCTTCAATTCCTCAGGGTAATTGTATTGGGCCTTCCACCCTATCACAATGCAATGACTTGCCACGTGGCTCTAGAAAAAGATTCCCAAAATTCTTTGGTAGAGGCACATAAGATCTAGAGGAACACATTCTAGCCATGACTATAGTAAGTGGAATTCTAGGAGTTCAAGAAGAAGACATCTTTGCAAGGCTCTTTGTTGATAGTTTAGTTGAAAAAGAAGCTAAGTGGTTTAGAGAACTGGAGAAGGGTTGTTTAATAGGTTGAATATCCTTCATAAAAAAATTCTCCAATGCTTCAAAGGTCCTATTGATTTTTCTACCTTACGACGACAGTTCTTTCAGATTGTGAAAGAGAGAAAAGAACCTATGAGAGATTTTTTTTATCATTTTAATCAATCTCTTCGATGGATTCCCACACTAGAACAACCGAGCAAGCTAATTTAGTTTCATTTATTTTTTTCTTCACTTGATCCTGATGTCCAACTCATTTTAAAAAGAGATAAAATCTATGGCATTGAACAAACTCATCTTGAAGCAGTAAGTATTGAAAATGACTTAATTGCAGTGGGAAAATGGAAGTTGGATGATGTTAATAAGCATGTTATTGTCTTCTCACTACCTTTTTTTAGATTCTTGGGATCCCTAAATGTTACAAATCAACCCCGTCCTACTACTGAAAATATGAATTTGACAATATTGGATAGCATACACCTGTTGCAAGGAGGAAAGGAAGATGAGAGGAACGAAAGTCAATTTTAGTATGCCCAGGCACACAATTTAAATACTTCAATTGAAACAAAAGATGATCTCAGCTCATCAAGTGACGATGAGGACTTATCTCCATGAGAGAGGTATTCCCCCACATTTCAATTTACTTCTCCTTCCTCCCCTGAGGATAATTCGCTTCCTTGTAACTTTGTTGAAGAAGGTCAAGTGTCAGACTCTCTTTTAATTCTAGAGTATGAAGCTTTCACCTTTGAAAATTTTGAAACACCATATGCAATTGAGAAGGATAGCAAAGATCCTTTAGGAGAGAACACAAAAGGTGGAGTAAAATGGTTGACCAATTCCAACCTCTATTTCTTTTTGCTAAGTCCTTCAAAATTCATGATAATCTCTTGTTTAAGGATTCAAGTTCCTATTTGTTAGAGTTGCTAGCAAAAGAGGTTATTTGTTTTTCAATTGATAGTGAAGGGGAAGATTCTGCAACAGTGGAGGATCAAAATGCAATGAAGCCACTGGGTAGTTGTGGTAATGACATTATGACTTACAAGTTAAAGGATTGATTGTGATGCTACAACAATCTTGAAATTTTTTAATTTGTTACAAGGGTAGGAGATTATTTAGACGACTAAGTCTTAGGAAGGAGCCAATTTTTTTTTGGATGTTTCAATGCAGGACTACTTGCATCAGGACAAGATCTATGGTGAAAGATGGTTGTTTGGGGACACTAAAAGTGTTGGATTCTTCTTCTACGGTGCCCATGTTTGGGTAATCCTAATCTTTGCCTTACTTTAGAAGCTGCATGCACTGACGAAACTTTTCAGGTCTGGATCATTCTTTTCTCATCCTATCAATGGTTTTGTTTGAGTGGTCCGTCTCTCCTTCCTTGATAGGTTTCATCCTACCCTGTACATATTTTATTTTTGGTGTGTCAGTTTTTTTGTTTGGGTTTTAGCTTTTGTTCCTCCTCTTTGCTTGACTTTGTGCACAATGGATACAAGACTGGTCATAACATCTTTGGGTCCCTTGCTATGTCCTTTTCAGCCCTTGTACCTATTCAGAGCCACTGTTACCTTAATTTTGGTCATTTCTTTTAAAATTGGCATCCCCATGCAATTTTTTGGTTAAGTTAAGCCAGGCGATGTTTTATGATGTGTTGTTAACTTCGACAGTGATTTCACCAGTTCATCTAACTCCCCCTTTTATCTCTCTTCATTAATTTGTTCTTTATTTTCTCATAGGTGGTGTATTGTGGGATTATCATAACTTCCCAAGCACTCTAAGTATTTAATTTGGGGTTTGGCGGTTCATACTCAAAGTTTGTGAATTGGCCAAAAAGACTGCCAACAACAAAGCTTCGAAGTTTTCAAGATTGAGCGAGAGTTTGAGTGGTTTTTAAAACCATCAGTAGTGTTTTACTTAGTTTCATGAACTTCCTATTTTACTGCCTCAAGAGCATTTTTCAAAAGAAACTAAGGGAATGCCAATACAATTTATATTTGTTAAAGATGCATTCTAGTTTCAAACGACAAACCCATTGATGTAGAAATAAATACAAATGGATGCCATCAAAGATACAATAAATAAAATTAAAATATAGAATTGTTTAGAAAGAATGCAAACATCAGAGTATCAAAACACTGTAATCTTATTATATATATCAAGGGTATCACAAAAAAAATTGTTCGATTACAAAAATTGGGATATTAAAAGCGAAATTCTTCAAACACACAGGACAAACATAAGTACACAAATTCCTTCTGCCACCACCTGGAGATGCTTTATCTGGGTGGGGGACAATAGATTTTCATGGGACTATAGGAATTTGGCAAACAACCCCATATCATTCCTCACTAGCCTTGTACGAAGAAGGGTCACAACTTCTTTAGTGGCTTCATTTCAAGTTACAGTCATGATGCAAATGGCATCACTGACCAGTCCTCTTCGTGGGTAGTTGCTAAGCCCAACAATAGCTACATTAACTTTGTGATGAAACTCAGGTCTAACCAGGTGCTCTGCTACCCTCATTCCCCAGTCTCGACATCTGGAGGTATGAATGAAAATATACACAAAACACTTAAGGAGCATGGAATTGTGTACATGTATTTGATTCAGGAATGCTTCTCCCAATATACTGTGCAACACTTCCTCTTCTATCTCACTCTAGACAATGAAGATCTCTCTCAGCTGGTCAGACAGTCGCCTAAAGAGGGGACTGCACTCAATTTCCTTAATGAAAATGAATTCATTCATTGAAACTCCATCACTCTAAGAACTCATCATGTTGGATACTTCAGGATGATGAAGTGCGGTTGTGCCTACTAAATTTATAGAAGGTTGGCAAGACATTCAAACTGGTATTCTTTAAGATCAATCAAATGATAGGATGGCAATGTGGTCAAAATTAATTGTTTATGTGACCAAGATTTAATTAATATCCCCAATTGATCTTCCAGATGGGAAGTTTGCACATGCGACTCCATTGCCCCTTTGAGATGGCTATTTAATGTGTGGTTTGTGAAGCATGCTAACTGCACAAGAATTGATGGCCATGGGGTAGAAATTAAAATAAGAAATTTTTGGTTATTGTATAAATTCATATCATTGGCGATGTAATCATTATGGTCATTAATTATTTATGTCCATCAGTTTTCAAGATGGACAGTTAAAAAAGAAGAAAGCATTGCTATGTTTAGCAACTAATTAGTAATCGTCAAAGAAAGGAGAAAGACCCCTATATTTGGGTGGAGAACAATTCAGTGAGTTTCTGAATTCTTGAGAGTGCACTATGTTGTAACCAAGAGAGGAACAATTTATTTTGATTTTAAATTTAATTCATATTGCAATAACTCACAATTTGCGAATTGCAAGTCTTGAATATGATGTTGATCTATGTGTCATGTGCATATTTAGAGCATACTTCTTGTGAGAAATTTACTTTGTTGTATTTGATTCATTTATTGAAATTATGAAGCCTTCCTATTTTCATTACATCAATCATCATCATTCTAGTATGTGTGCTAGTTGATTAATAGTTTTCTCAAAGTTTATTTCACATTAGTTTCATTTATATGGGTTAATGCTAGCTACCTTTACTACTTTCTGGTTAAAAGCACATCGATTATCAATTAAATCATACAAGGGATTTGTACCTCTAAAATTCATAGGAAAGTCACAAATACAATTGTGACATTTCCGGAGCTATTAGCGTCTCCATCCCAGTGCGTTATGGGCTATAGAGTTCATAATTTTAAATATATTTCTAAAGACCAATCCATTCACTAACATATATAAAGACAAATTCTTAGAACCATTAGATATTCTAATAATGTTGGTTACAATAAATGGTAAAAAAAAAAAACCTACCCCGTTCCCCTTACAAAAAAATGTTGAACACCTACAGTCAGCATAAAAGACTAACCACTAACAATTTTAACATTGGAATTTTTTATGAAAGATGTTAACAATAAATTTTTGTAACAAATGTTACCAAATAATTTAAAAGTAACACTAAATTTTAATAGTGGGAAACCAAGAAGCATGAGTCAAAAGTAAATATGATTGTTGGAGTATGCCAAGTGTGTTGACCTAATCTCGAGTAATTTGATTGAGCCTCTAAAGCGCATTGAGGGTGTAGGCTGTGAGAGGTGATGACATGCTAGAAAGTATTCAAGGTTGTTATGTGAGGCTGTGTGGTGCTTTGACCAAGCCATATGTTGGTGATGGCTTGAGAGATTGTTGTAATTCTTGCTAATATGGCCAAAATTCCACCATTGGTGGAACTATTGGACATGCACTTTCAACATAATCAAAACTACAAGGTCATTGGTAGTAGAGGTTGTGTATGTATCTGGTAAGATATTATGAATGCCACATGTTTTTTTCAATCACTCGTAGCTCCTTCCATGCAAAAAAACAAGGAAAATCTTACACCAAGCTAGTGGAGTTGAGCAGTCACACAATGGAGATTCACATAATAATAAATTTGGTTGTGCCTTTTTTAAAATGGATTGTTGATCACATGCAGGAGATTGAAGATATTAGAGTCAATATAGGTCACATATGGGAGTACAAGAGGGTGTGTGCAGATTGAGAGGTTTCATGGGTTGATTAAGATGGACACACATGTATGAGCACTACTTTATATAAGTTGCACAACAATAAAAGGAAGAGTGAAGCCGCATACATCCTCCCAAATTCTCTATGCTCTAGTTATAGCACAAAATTCAACACAATCACATGGAGCACTAGCAAGTGTAGTGCCAATAAACCAAGTCATCACTCAAAGAAGAAACTTCACCAATGATTATGTTTTCCATTTAACTCCTATTAGAGATATTGGATTTTCTATTCAGAGTCCAAACCAAGAACAACACCAATAGTCAATTCATAGGTCATGGATTCCACAATAGAGTGGTCTACAAAATGGACCAAGAATGGAACTAGATTTTGGGTCATCTTCTATTAGCATGCCAAATACAATTTTGGTTGTTTCTCCCACTCGCCCACCACATCTAGGTCTGAGATATATCTTCACTGGCATATTGAATATTCTCCCAAAACAACACTAAACCTTCCAAAACTTTGAATAGTTGCCACTTCTTAGTGGTTCACCTTCCTTGATGCATGGTATGCATATGCTCCATAGTGAATGTAATAATTCTTAAAACTAAAAATTCCTTTGCAATAATTTAGATGCAAGGAGATCCCAAAAAAAAACTCTTGACTAGGCTAGGTGTAGTATTTTGGGAAGGGTTTTGCAAGCATGGCTCTAATACCATGTTATGATTTCCAAGATCATAAAAAAAAAACTAGAAACTTCCATGCACAAAAAATTGCACACTAATAAGCCTAATTTACATTGTGAAAAATAATAAAAGAGTTGAGTAAAATGTTCAATGTAACCTTGCTTATATATAGGCAAGGTGGTGAAGGTATTCAAGTCGAACACAACGACTGACTAATGCTTCGATGATGGAACACTTGTTAACTCACATGATAAGTGTTATAATGAGTGGAAAATGACCATGCAAGTGGTGTCTCACAAAGCGAGGATGCTTGTCTCAACCACATGAGGCAAGATAAAACTCTAGAATAGGCTAAGTAAACTTAAGAAAATGTGAATAGATCAAACTAGAAGTTGGTGAAAACTAACTAGTTATCTAATGACACTATTTACACTAACATGATGTCCCCTCAAGAGTTTATCCATGTGAACAATACATGGCTAAGTTCTTGAAAGAAGAGATGTGAAGAAAATTTCAAATGAAGGATAAAAAATGATGAAAGAAAAAGATTAAAAGGTCTATGCAAGAAACATGAATATTGATTAAATAGTGATGATGTGTTATGCTAACTTTGAGTTTAGTAACCTTTATTTGATATAGAAATGGATGTTATGCACCAAGGTATACAGGACCAAGGTGAAAATGTATCAAATGCATGGACTAACTATCAATCAAACAAAAAATAAGAGAATATCCCAACACCAACAAGGTGTATGCCACTCTTGGTGGTTTCGTGAAGAGACAACCTACAGATGTAAGGATTTCCCAACATATCACAAGGTACATGAACTTGGTGGGTCCATTGAGGGAACAACCATCAAACTTGGAACACAAAAACAGTAAACCTTTCCCCAATATATACTATTCAAAGCACACCATGATATGAAATGATTGTGGTAACCTTGAGTAGTAATAGTATGGGTCAAGAGATAAAATAAAAAATAAAGATAATAAAGATAAAATAAAGAAAAGGCAAGAAATTACCAATTGACACACATCAATGATACATCATTTCTTAAGTGAAAAAAGGACTAAAATATATATTTAGATCATGCATGGTTTAGGGAAGCAAACATCCCATATAAGAAAAGTGATGGACTAAAAGGATATTTTCATGATGGATTTTTTTTTTGACTATATGTTATCGACCCATTGATGTAGATTTCTAAGATTTTACATTGAAAGTGCATGTTTCAAGTGTGATGTTTGAAGGTTTGAAAGCACATGTTTACGTTTGGTGTTTGTTTTTGTGTTTATTAATAGAGTCATGGGAAATGCATACAACTTGTAATTTGTTGACTATGAAAGGTATTGTAGTCACTAAGTTAACCAGAAGGCATAGACCAATATTTATTCCAAAATAAGTGTAATAACTTGCTCCCAATGTATAATAAGGCACAAAATGGAATGAATGGATGGAAGATATGAAATAATAACATAGAAATAGGATGAGGAAAATGGATGAGGACCTACAAGATGGTGAAGTTTGGTTTACTACACATGGTGCCTATGAGGAATTTTTTTAACATGGTACTTGTCTAAGGCACCATCAAAGGTGGTTTTCACTATAGGATACTTTTTATCTTTACTATTTTATTAATATTTTTATTTTTAATATCAAATATGATGCTTATTTTCTAGGTTTTCATCATGGTGATTTCTCCAAGGCATGATAGAAATGGTTTTCACCAAAGAGAAATTTTTTCTTTACTATTTTTTTTAATTTTTGTATTTCTCAATTGACATATTCATAAAATTAAGTATGGAAGCACTTGAGGTGCACAATATTAGTTGATTCCTCAAGCTCTTGACCCTTGAGGGTAGCTAGTTTATATTCTCTTGAATTATACTTGGAAATGATGACATATGGTACCAACCAATTAGGATCATTTTCCTTTCTTGTCTCTATCTTGAATATTTCTCTAATTTTCCATAAGGACAAAATCACCAATTTGAAACTCTCAAGCTATGACATTCTTTTTTGTTGGAGTACAAGACCATTGAGAGGGCGGGGGTGAATCGGTGGTCTAATAAAACCAATTTCAAATCTTAATACACTTGATTAACCAAAGATTCTAGACAATATATGTTATGATAATCATATATTTATGTAAATCAAATTTTAACATCTGAATCAAGAATAAACAACTAAGCACGATGTGTGACACCATCAAGAATAAATTGAACATAGGATCTATGAGTGGAAAAACCCTATCAGGGTGAAAAAACCACTCTGAACAATTTCTTTATTAAGCCACACTGGCAAAAAACTTGTTGTTTACAACTTGTATGCCTCACTGGCTAATATTCAAGCTTCACTAGCAATCATTCAAGCCTCACTGGCTAAACCTAGTGCGTCACTAGCAATACAAGCCTCACTAGCTAAACCTCATGACTCACTGGCAATACAAGCCTCACTAGCTAAACCTCGTGCCTCACTGGCCAATCAACACCAATTTAGAAGAGATAAGTACAAATCAGAGGGTTACTCTATTTCCATATGTATCATAGATCTATCAAGCACCTATCCAACCTTGCTATATCATATGTCAAAAATCAGAAAAACACAAATTTGTATAATTCATTGACTCCTCCTGTAATCATCAAATTTACAAACTTGACCTTTCTCTTTCATATGCAAGAACTCAACATTTAATCCTTCTCACATATATGGATAAAGACCTCTCTGCAAAACTATTCTTCTCATACACAAACTTCTTTGCAAAAAATACTCTTCAGCACACTAAGAATAGATAGATATAAATGACAAACACTTGTCTATGAAGAGCATGAATCTTTTGGATATGAATGACAAGCAAACAACTGCATCTTTCTTTAAATGACACAAAAGGAATTTTACAAGTTCATACCTTCATAAAACATTAACAACACTGTCATACACACCTTCATGATCTTCTTACCTCCAATCAGACTTCTATCACATTGTCTTTATCATTCAAATTAAACCAATAATGTCTTCTAGAAGAGCAATCTTATAACCATTGCCTTTCATAGACCTAACTTCATACAAACTTCAGTGTTAGTCTTCATGAATTGATCAAATAGAGCATTAATTTGAAATAAGGTTCTCTTCATCAATGATGTTCATATTCTCTGCCTGTTTACACTTTGTTCTCTTTTTTGTGAAAATGTTTATACAAACATAGCTTCATTTCAATCAACACAAACTTCTCAAAAATAATATTCCATTATAAAATTATTCCATATTCTGCTCTATTTGTACATTCATGATAAGAACATGATAATGTAATCTTCAGGAATCCTCTCACCAAACTCGAATCTTAGTTCTAATCCACACTTGAGTACATACTTTTTAATGTCACCTCACCATTACTACAAAAAACCATAAACAAAGAATACATGGCTAAATATCAACAAATCGAACCTTTCATCTTCTCGTCAAAGAATGAACTCAATGAATAGCCATTTAGAAATTCAAATGTGAACCCTTGATCCACATCACCCATCAAACTGGTTAATTAAATATTATCCATTGATTTTGCTCAGAGCATTAGATTATAAACACTTAACCTACCTGGCCAGTTGTACTTATGAGAGGGGCCGATTAACCAATTTTTTCAAACCCATAAAAACTTTACTTAAGAATTATTGACCTCCTATTGCAAGTTACTCTTCAAATATAAAAAAAGAGTATTTAAGATTTGGAATTCCTTGTAAAAGGCATAAACCCTAGAATTAGAAACTTAGGGTTTTGAATATGATAAGAAGCATGGATCAAGAGATATGAAAAGATTGCTTCAGATAAACCCTAATCTTAGCACTTTGTCAACTCCTTATCCTCTCTATACTTTTGATAAAGATGAAAATGAAACCTTCCTTTTTGAAAGAGAATGAATAGTCATAACCTTGATTCTCACAAGAACATGCCTTAAAAACAACCTTTCTTTTGAAGATCATCAAGCACCAACAAACCTTTGAATGCAAGCAAGCAATATTTTTGAATAATATTTGGCCTGGAGAAACTCACTAAAAGACCTTTACCATGATACCATCTGACATCAGTAACACACCAAACAAAATACCTTTAACATCAAAGGAAAAACCATCAACTTGTGACATTATTAAGAACACTCTGACACCTTTGACATCAATGACAAACACTATTATCAACAAACTCCCCCTTTGGAATTGATGTCAACTTCTCCCCCTGTGATAATGAACCAAACTCCATGAAACCAGCTCCATCACATGTCAATTTATCCCTCTTTGACAACAATGAAAAAGGGCTACTTACTCCCCCTATTTCTTGGACCACTAACTGAGAGAAGAACCATATCATTGGCTATTATCACTACAACTAAGCAACTTGAGTAGGTCATAAAACTTTGGTAATATCACTAGAGACTGAGATTCAATCACTGCCAAGCATTGAAAAAAATATTGGCATATCTCATGAATCAATGACAAGTAGTGCACCATAGGTATTCCATTCAAAAAAAAATACTGAAGGAATTGTTAAGAAAATGAAGTCACTATCAAGATTGTCAAGACCCCTGTAACATCTGCATATACTTAACATTTCCCAAGATCACTGCACCAAAAAGACCATTGCATCATGTTATCATTGTAGTATGGACCATACCAAGATTCACATTACACTGTCACTATTGCTACAATAATCCTTCAATGCACTACGTCAATAGGTAAGAGTAGATAATCAAACAACTTCCATTAAACTTTCAACAAGTTTACATAGTTATACTAAAAGATTGCCAAATATTCTCGATCACTAGGATGACTAAACAATAGCATGACATACAAGCAATGTAATCAATTGGTGTCAACTCAATGAAATGATCAATAAATTTTTGCACCAACTTTTGCACCATTATCACAAGGCATCAACATTAAGAAAAATGTCACAAATACCACTGCAAACTACACTGACTCCTTCTTGAACAAAAGGAAACTATTACTTGGCATAAACATAATAGTGTCTTAAGGAGTGTATAAGCATCACATTGTTTCCAAAGACTCATAAGATCATAAAAAATGGAACTTTCATCATTGTGTGAGACTGTGTAACTGAGTACATCATTGTTGCATCAAAAGAGAACATACCACTAAGCATTCTTTATGAAAGAGATTTCACTAAATTCATACATGTATACTACTGTCAAAGTTGGACTGTGACTGAGAAAACATTTATCAACTATGACTGAGATCACTATGTAAGCATCACTCCATTAAGCTGGTATTAATATCTACACAATTGGACTATAAGACTATCATCTAGCATTATTTCCATTTTACTTTACTACTATGGAATTACCATGCACATTGCTACCGCCCTTTTGAAGATTGTCACCCTTTGTGATCTCTCTTCTGATATTGATGATAATCCAACAAACCTTTTGGTTGTTTGAGTTCTATCAAGAAACTACTTGTGAAGACCACTCTAACATCATAAAGATAAATAGGTTGTTATCATGATGAACATATGACTGAGCATCCAATTCGAAGATTATCACTATCAAACTATGATTAGATAGTCATATCAAGATGACACCGAGCAAAGTACAAGTATACTTGAATAAGCATCATATACATTAATGAAACTTGTAAACTCAAAATTTACTGATGACTGTATAAGCATCTGCAACCTGTCACTTTGTATTCTCACAAAAAAACATTACCAAGTGAAAGCGAGCACCTTGATTGCATACTACACCCTTGCAAGCACCTTCTACCATTGACCATTGATATCAATTTTCTACAAGACTCCCTCAAGACAATACACCAGCATATGACCCAATGTAAAGCATTACTCCTACAAATCATTGTAAGTTTGAAGAAAGACCACCAAGTGTTGTAAAAACATAGACATAAAGCAACGATGATGTAATATTTAGGAATCTTCTCACCAAACTTGAATCTTAGTTCTAATCCACACTTGAGTACATACTTTTTATCCCTTCCTCACCATTACTGCAAAAACCATTAATAAAGAATACATGGTTGAATATCAAGAGACCAAACCTTTCATCTTCCCATCAAAGAATGAACTCAGTGAATAGCCGTTTAGAAATTCAAATGTGAACCCTTGATCCACATCACCTGCCAAACTTGTTAATTAAATATTAGTCATTGATTTTGCTTAGAGCAATAGATTATAAACACTAAACCTGCCTAGCCAGTTCTACTTATGAGAGGGATTGGTTAACCAATGTTTTCAAACCCATAAAAACTTTACTTAAGAATTATGACCTCCTCTTGCAAGTCACTCTTCAAATATAACAAAAGAGTATTTAAGATTTGGAATTCCTTGTAAAAGGAATAAACCCTAGAATTAGAAACTTAGGGTTTTGAATATGCCAAGAAGCATGGATCAAGAGATATGAAAAGATTGCTTTAGATAAACCCTAATCTTAGCATTTTATCAACTCCTTATCCTCTCTATACTTTTGATAAAGATGAAAACAAAACCATCCTTTTTTAAAGAGAATGAATATTCATAACCTTGATTCTCACAAGAACATGCCTTAAAAACAACCTTTCCTTTGGAGATCATCAAGCACCAACAAACCTTGAAATACTTTGACTGATCAACAAATCTTTGAATGCAAGCAAGAAATCTTTCCGAATAATCTTTGGCCTGAAGCAACTCACTAAAAGACCTTTACCTTGAGACCATGTGACATCAGTAACACACCAAACTAAGTACCTTTAACATCAAAGGCAAAACCATCAACCTGTGACATGAGTAAGAACACTCTGACACCTTTTACATTAATGACAAATACTATTATCAACATTTTTATACTTATGATGAAGATGATTCTAGTATGACTAAAGGTGATTGAGGGTGTTGCATCATTCATCCAAAATCTCTAACCCATGCAATTGTACAACCCGATACTCCTCATAATCAATGAGGTGTCTTAAGGAAACATTCAAAAATGGAATTTCAACCTCAACTGGTAAGATGGATTTAGAGCCAAAGACAACATAATATGGAGTTGCACAAGTTGCTATGTAGATGCTAGTGTGATATGCCTAAAGGGTGGGGAGTTGTAGGTGATAGTCACAACCAACATCATTGGTTGTATTTTTAAATATTTTAAAGAGGGTTTTATTATGTCTTTGCTTGATCATTATCTTATGGGTAGTATGGATTGGACCAATGATGTTGGATGTGGAAGCACTAAAAAAGAGTGTGGACTTAACTAGTTTTTAATTATTTAACATTATTAGTGGTAATGATGGAAGGGATACCATAGCAACAAATAATGTAATGAAGGATGAATTTTGAAATCTATTATCCAATGGTATAGGTAAGAGGAATAAATTCAACCCATTTAGAGAAGTAGATGATGAAAATGATTATGAAATTGTGGCCACTAGATGAAAATGGGTGGATCTTACCAACAAAATTAAGGCCCCATTATGAAAAAGGCCAAGGAGTAGTAATGGGTTGTAACTCTTGTGATGTTGCATGAATAAGGATTACAGTTTGTTCCAAAGAATGATTCAACCAAGTGTACTATGACCACTTTCAAAGGAAGATGGAGGTGATCATTTAATGTTCAGATCGTGAATCATCAAGCATTAATTTTAAATTTCAATAAGACAACCAAGAGAAGAAGTCTATTATTAATAGAATTGTGAATTATGACAGAGTTGTTTCGATAAGCATGTTTTTTGTTATAAATGATTAAACTTGTTGGGAATAAAGTTCTTGTTTGATTTTCATACTCCTGTTTTAGTAGTTATTACTTTATGATTTGAAACTTATTCGTCTTCATATTCTTGAGGAAGAGTTGACATATGTTCTTAGTTTTTTTTTAGTTCATAGATGGTTGGACTCCCTAGAGGACCCTATATAGAGGGGTACCTTGTCGAGGAGGAGATCTAGAGAGAGTAGTAGAAAATTAGAAGATCGTATGTGAGATACTGATAAGATTTCCTATTAGAATTTGTGTAACAATTATGTGTTTAGAATGCAATAAGGGAGAATTACTTTGATAAATGTTTTTTTGAGTAAGTGATTGACGAGATCTTACAAAAGAAATAACTCAAGAAAGGACCACTTAGGTACTATTGAACCACTTCAATTTAAACTACTAGATTAGATTATGCATTGTGAGTTTAATTGATCATTTCCAGTTTATGTGACTATGAATAAATGCATTACAACTTTTGAATTAGAATTTGTAGATTAATATTATGTTTCATACTTTGGAGGTTAACTAAGATAGGATATACTAAAATATAATGGTTAATTGGTTACCATCTTAAGCATTAGGCACCCATAGTAAAAGGTGGTAGTTTATATTCCTTTACTCTATTTTGAGAAGTAGCAGTTTATTCTGATTTGAAGATTTTTACTGTATTTACACGTGTTTGTTCACCTATACTTAGCCAATGTGGGATATTTTATAATCCATGAATGCATATTCATTATCAACACTATCTAAAGTTTTATGATTCCCTAGTTGATGATTTGATGAAGCCTTCCTGTGAATGACGAGTTGATTAGTTTATGGATCCCCAGGTTTGTTGATCTATGTGCATAACCATTAGCACCAAGTTAATTAGGCATTAGAGGAAGCTCGATAGTAATATTAATAGCATAACACTTATGAAATGACAAGTGACTAATTCAATACAATGGACTTGCATGAATGTGAAAAAATGATATGCATGATGAAGAAGAGAGTGTATTTATAGACTAAGGAGATGAGGATAAGAATGAAGACTTGAGTTAGTTGGAGAATCTATTGAGTCAAATCAACTACAAAGTAAAAAATTTCCATTTTAAGACTAATGGAGGATAATAATGGATTATTTATTTAATTAATGGATAAATATGTATAAAGTTTTCATCTATAGATTAAGTTGATTGAGGGAAGAGGAAAAAGTTTCTAAAATGAAGAAGAGTTTATTATTGGATGAAGATTGAGTTTCTAAATGAAGACTAAAGAGACGAAAATAAAATTTATGAGTGGATAATTAGTTCACATTTAATTAAATGGATAAAGTGGGAATTATTAAATGATGAAAATGATTATTAATTAATAATTCTATGTGAGATGGATAATATATGATAAATAATAAATGATAAATGGTAATGATGATGAATTAAGGATCGACTATTAGGGGAATAATTAAGTGAATATTTCAGTGTCTACATTTTCCCCTCTTTGAAGCAATGTTCAAAGTGACATTATTTTAAAGAAAAGAAAAAATATCCAAGATAAATTAGAAATGAAGAAGAAGATGATGATGGCATGCCCCAATTAGGTATGAAAATGGAAAAATAGAAAAATGAGAATGATTGATGCTCCCTCAAGAGATTATTTGTGCATAAACTACATGGTGATCTTTCAAGAGAAGATAAGATGAAGAAATAAATGTCAAATGAAAGATGGAAAAAAATGATAAATATGCAAGGAACGTGACTATGGATAAAATGACGATGATGTGTTATGTTGACTTTGAGATAAACAACCTTTATTTAATATAACAATGGATGTTATGCACGAGGGTATATAAGACCAAGATGATAATGTATCCAATACATGGACTGAATATTAAGCCAAAAAAATTACAATAAGACCCCCTAACACTCACAAGTCATTTGACACTCTTGGTGGGTTCATGATGATACAACCATCAAATGCAACACATAGAAATAATCGAGATTGGACCAATGTATACCATTCAGAGCACACCATGAAATGAAATGATCATGGTGACCTTGAGTAGTAATATTTTGGTTCAAAAGATAAATCAAAATAAAGATCAAAAGATCAAAAAAATAAACCAAATAAAAAGACATGCAACTATCAATCAACATATAAAAGTGTTATCTTATGCGAAGGTGTGGAAAGAAGTAAAGGATGGAATTGGATCATGTCTAGGTTTGGGAAGGAAACATCTCATATAAGACAAGAATTTGGTTTCAAGAAGAAAACATTTGTTGGAGTTGATAGTGAATCCCACAACTCCCAAAAAAACACTTGCACCCAAAATTCCTATCACATTAAGAGATCAAAGCAATTGATTTTCTATGCAACCAAGAGAGAAAAATATTGATCCACACAAACATCTACTATTCAGATTAACCCATAATTGTATTAAATGAATACCTAGGTAAATAAAAAATGCAATAATTAATTCTTATAAAATAAAATGAACAAACCCTAGATGATGATTTGATTATATTGTGACAAGTGTCATAATCTCATGCAATGAGACAACTTAACCTATAAATAACCCAATCTAATAATAAGAAAGCACTCCTAAGTTTAGCTTAAGTGAATTAAAGCAATAAGGAACCTAATAATTAATTAATTATCAAGTAATGTTTCTAATTAATCCAACACCCCCTTAAAATCAACTTAGGGAGAATCTAAACAACTGATATAAAGGATATAATGATGGATTCATGTATGTGTCCTGACTACTAGGAATGATGAGGTACCCATTGTTAGAACACAATGATCTACTGAGAGGGCGGTGAATTAGTAGATATTAAAAATTTAGCTCTTAAACCCTTTTGCAAATTCAAGCTTAACCTCAAATGTGTAGATTGAAAAACTAACAGATATAATAGTCACAAGCACAAGAGAGATCAACACATAACATAGTATGTACATGGAAAATCCAAGATGGAAAAAACCACGATGAGAAATGTTGCTAGGATCTACTGTCCTAATCCAGCCTCACAAGCTTCAAAGTTCAGTTATAATGTTTAGGGTTGCAACCCAAGGAAGCAACAACTCCCTATTTAGAAGCTACAACTTCAAGGATGCTACTACACCCTATTCTGAGCTACAACCTCGTACAAAGTTTTGCAATATACTATGCATAAAATGGTTCTACATAACCTACAATGCATCAATTCAATACATAATCTCTCTCTCTCTCTCTCTCTCTCTCTCAGTTATCCCTTGCTCCACTGTAACCAGTTAGATGAATTTATAGATTTTTCTTTTTGTTACAATTCACCTTCTTTTGCATTCAGACACTCTCATTCATTCATCGTGTATCAAATAATTCCCGTCATTCAGTTCATATACATTGGAATCACTGTTAGGGTTTTTCCACTTGCAACCTACTTCTGTAAGTGTCAGAGCATTGAGCCACACACATATTGTCCAGCTCATCAGATATCACCATACCTTTGCATCAAGTTGCACAACATTTTATTCTGGTGCAGAGAATTTTCTAAAATAACATTCTGTCAAACCCTAGAATCTGATATGCATTTAATGCATTCTTGTGATCATTTGATCTGATTCTGATCTTGATCACCTTTGCAATTTGTTTCGTCGCCTTGAAGATTAGATATTCATTTAATTGGTCGCTGAGGTAGTTGGACAAATTAATTCCTTCTCCTGTGTAAGTTTTCAGACCACACCCTCGTTTACACTTGTCATAGGAATTTCAGATCTCTGAATTTGAACTCTGGTCATCGATCAACTCCTTCATGCCTTGATCTTGTGATCAACATTCACTACTATGTCTTTAAACCCTGACTATTGGATAATCAATCAATTAAACCACCATCAACAATCTATCATATCGTCCCATCATTGGGACTCCATTCAGACTCCCACTGATATAAGCAGGTCACACTGATATGCTTGTCGTGTTATCTAACCGGCCCACAACCTACATGTCATCCATGTCATCACCATGTCATTCGCAACACCGATGCAAGATGACATATCGAGCAATCATTTATTTCCATTTGTTAACCATCATCCCACTCAAGTCCCATAGTTGGCATCATACTCCTATCGCTCAGTCACTAAAAAACTAAACCTCAAAACCTCTTATTGGAGGTTACGAAGTTCAAATAACCCATGACACGCCGACAATAAAGAGAACCTATGAAACTCCTTTCGAAATGACTAAGTCACTTCAATGAAAACAACACCCAATACATCATTACATCATTCCAATGTGGGGTCCACATACTGTCATCACATGTCCACGTCATCACCATGTCACAACTCTGTAATCCACAACAAGGATGTGGATTACCGTTTACTCAATCCCATCATGCCACATGTTTGCATCATCATTGTGGTTGGGTCCCACATCGAGTGCTTCCTTACTCCTTATCGCTCCATCGCTTAGTCGCTAGGTTAGGAGGTTTTAAAACTTGAGAACCTCACGACATAGGTTAGTAAAACTTGGAACCCCATGATTCCATTCACTTTCGTTGACAACGACGAGATCGCTAAGTCAGAAGATTTCAAAACTTGAGAACCACATGACATACATTATCAAAACTTGGAACTTCGTGACTCCTTACAACTTTGGCCTTAGATCCAGAGCATGAACCAATGAATGAGGACATTTTCATTGAAATCACGACTTGCACAAAACCCGTCTGAAAAGATTTTGAGAAACCCAATCATTATGACAACAATCTCCCTTACATTATTTACACTTTTGACATCAATGACAACAATAGTCCAACAATTTCCCCCTTTGGATTTGATGGAAAAACTCTAACTGTTTGATCAGGCACCACTGAAACTCAACACCAATTTGATTAACACACTATAACATTGCAACTCCCCCTATGACATACATCTCATCTCATCTATTTGGCATCACATTTCTCTTTGTTTAACATCAATGGCAAAGGGTACACTCCCCCTGAAGAAAGGACTCAATTTTGAACTCTACAACCATCAAGTCATTAGAAATGCTCCAATTTTGTACTCTGCAATTTTCATGATTTGATCACATTAATCTTAGCTAGGGTTGAATAATTGATCAATGAAGCTCCCCCTAGATACATGCCCTATCACTAGAGATTAGTAATATGAGGTGGGAGAAACTACTCCCAGCTTCTTCCTCAGGTATTCAAACTGCTCTGTAGGAAGGGTTTTTGTAAATATATCAGCCATTTGTTCCTTGGTGGGAATATACTCCATGCTGACTTCTTTATCTGCAACCTTTTCTTTGATGAAGTGATACTTGATTGATATATGCTTTGTTCTAGAGTGCACCAATGGATTCTTTGAGATATTAATGGCACTTGAATTGTCACAAAGAAATGAAATGGGCTCATTGTACTCTACCTTGATGTCCTTTAATGTTAGCTTCATCCATAAGACTTGAGTGCAACACACAACTGCTACAACATACTTTGCTTCTGTAGTAGAAAGAGTAATAGACTCTTGATTTTTGCTCATCTATGAAACCAAGTTGTTCCCTAGGAAGAATGCTCCTCCACTAGTACTCTTTTTGTCATCCACACTACCTACCCAATATGCATCTGTATATGTTGTTAATATGAGATATGTGCATTTGGGATACCATAAACCATAGTCAACAATACTTTTGATGTATCTAAAGATTCTCTTTACTACATTGACATGTGATTCCTTTGGTTCTACCTGAAACCTAGCTACCATACAAACTGCTTGCATTATATCAGGCCTTGATGCAGTTAGATATAGTAGACTTCTAATCATTGATCTATACAAAGTCTGATTTGCATCAGGTGACTGATTTGATTTAGTCAACTTGCAGCCAATAACCATGGGTGTACTGACTGGTTTACAATCCTCCATGCCAAAAAAATTAAGCATTTCTTTTGCATACTTGTTTTGTGATATAAAAAAACCTTTATTAGTTTGTGTAATTTGCAAACCAAGAAAAAATATGATTTCTCCTAACATGGACATTTCAAACTCATCTTGCATGTTTGTGGAAAATATTTTGCACATCACATCACTGCTACCACCAAATATAATATCATCTACATAAACTACAACAATGATCATTTACTTACCCTCGGATTTGAGATATAGATTGCTATCTGCACAACCTTTCTTGAATCCTTGTCATTGTAGATATTGATCTAATCTTGAATACCAAGCCCTTGGTGCTTGATTCAAACCATACAATGCTTGCCTCAATTTGCAGACATAATCATCATTCTCTGACAGCTGAAAACCTTCTCGCTACTTAATATATACTTCCTCTTCAAGGTTTCCATTTAAAAATGCAGATTTGACATCCATTTGATATACTTTAAAACCTTTATACATAGAAAATGCAAGAAACATTCTAATAGCTTCTAATCATGCAATTAGAGCAAACGTTTCTTCAAAATCAATTCTTTCTACATGTGCATATCCTTTGCACACTAATCTTGCTTTTTTTCTAACCACAATTCCATCTTCATTCAACTTGTTTTTGAATACTCATTTTGTGTCAATTATATTCTTGCTTGATGGTCTAGGAACCAATTCCCAAGTTTTGTTCTTTTCAATCTAATTGAGTTTCTCTTCCATTGCTCTTAACCAGCTTTCATCCTTCCTGTCTTCATCAAAACTTTTTGGTTCAATTTGAGACAAGAGAGAAAAGTTTACTTGGTCCTTGTCCTTTGCAAGTCTCCTTCTAGTCTACACTCCTGCATTCTTGTCACCAATTATCTGGTTTGCAGGATGATATTTTTTAACATATTTTGTAGGAGCACGCTCAACCTCTTGCTCATTCTCTTGTTCTTGTTCTTCTTCATCAACTCGTGCACCTATGTCATCCTCATCTGACTCACTTTCATGATTGTTTCTCCTAGGCTAACCCTGATTTGTACTTTCATCAACCCTAACATGTACACTCTCTACAATTCTATGCAATCTTTTATTATGAGACTTATAAGCTTTGCTTCGATTGGAATACCCCAAGAATATCCCCTCATCACATCTTGACTCAAAACTTCCTAATTCTTCATCTTCTCTTTTAATATAGAACTTACTACCAAATACCTTGAAATGCTTGACTGATGCAGGCCTACCAAACCATAATTCATATGGCGTTCTACCACTGTTAGATCTTATAAGTGCTCTATTATGAATGTATACAACAGTTTGTATTGCTTCTTTCCAAAATGTATCTGCCAAGTTTTCCTCATTCAACATAGCCCTGGCCATCTCCTTCCCTATTTTATTTCTTCTCTCTACCACGCCATTTTGTTGTGGTGTTCTTGGGGCTGAATACTAGCACTTGATTCCATGATCTTCACAATATTCCATGAATTCTCCACCTCTGTTTGACCTGAGACATTTGATTCTTCTTTGAGTCATATTTTCTACCAGCTTCTTATAACTTTTAAATGCTTCAAAAGCCTCAACCTTCTCCCTCAAAAATGTGACATATGCCATTCTGGTATAATCATCAATCAACAACATGAAATATCTTTCTCCTTGAAACACTCTTGTCCTTATTGGACCACAAATTAGTATGGATTATTTCCAAGGATTTCATATTATAGTAATCCTTTGTGGGAAATTTAAACTTTGTTTGCTTTCCTTGTTGACAGCCTTGCCAGATGATGTTATCAAGCTTTGCAATCTTAAGCATATTTCTAACCAGGCCTTTTGAACTTATTTTCACCATGTTGTCAAAATTTACATGTCCTAGTCTTCTATGCCACAACCAAATTTCATCTGCTTGACTAATTAGACATGTTTGGCCTTCCACTTCACATAGATTGTAGAGATTACTATTATTCCTTATCCTTGAGCAATTTTTTTACCATTCAATCTTATCTTGTAACCTTCATAATCAAATACAACTTTGTATCCATTATCACACATCTAGCTGACGCTAAGAAGATTGTGTTTTAGACCTTCCACATAGAGAACATCTTTAGTTTTTCTCTTTCCATCTATGCTCAAAATTCCTTTACCACAAATCTTGACAACAATATTATCACCTAGACTTACTGAACCTCCTCTTTTCATTTCAAGCTTAATGAATTTATTTTTATCTTCAGTCATGTGCTTGGAGCAGCCACTTTCAGTAATTCATAGATCTTGTTCCTTTGCATGTAAATCCATTTGGGAAATCATAGACTGAGTGATGCAAGATCCTTGCTCTTTCTCCTTCCATATCTTCTTGGGCTTCTCAATTTTCTTTTCTTCTATCTCAAAAGTATTATTTCATTTCTCTTTATTAGTAAGTGAGGATTTCTTCTTCTCAGATTTCACAATTGGTCCTATAAATATTACTCTACAGTTTCTAGCTACGTGACCAAAGTTGTTGCAACTATAACAAATCGTATCCATATCAACCAAGGGAGCAAATGGATTCTTGCTTGCAAAATTTGTATTCTTCCTTGGAATGATTCTACATTCTCTAGCCCTATGACCAAAATTGTTACAAGTATAGCAATACCCATTGAAATACGATGAGTACTTGGTCATGTAATTTCCTTTAGTTGGATGAGGTGATCTTTATCTAGGCCTCCTTGGATAGTGTACTTTTGTGAATCCATCATTGCCTGCTCTTTTTATGTTTTGCATCTTCTTTTGTTGATCAGAAACTGTCTGGTTGTCCTCCTTGACTTCGACCAGTATCTTTTCTTTATCATATTTTTGTTCATCTTTAGGACCCTCCTCTTTGTCAGATATTTCTTCACTTGGGAATGATTTTTCTCCTACTCTAAATCTTTCATAAAGTTTTGCAGAGACATCCATAAATGAATTCTTCCCTTTTTCTAAACCTAAACTAGATTTCTCTTTATTTGCAGGCTTTTGTGTACTTATCAATTCATTCATAATATATGTACCACCTTTCAAATTTAGTCCATTTATGATATGCTCATTGGCCTTCTCCAATTCTTTCCTTAAGGCAACTATATCTGCCTCAAGTTTCGAGCATCTATCCATCTCAGATTGCAATTTAGATTTCATGACATCCTTAATTATTTTAAGCTCTTCTACATGAACTTTCAGTCCTACTAACTCCTTATTAAACTCTTCAAGTTCTTGTGTTAATCTGTCAATATCCTTTTGAGCATTCCTTTTTAGCTTCTTGTTTTCTCTCTTAAGTTCATCATATCTGTCTCTTAGTTCATCAAGATCTTCAAGAGCACTAATTAGTTCTCCTTCAAAATCAACAACTGCCTCCTCTTCTCCTTCATATGAGTCCTCAATTTGTGCATCTTCCTGATCCTTAGTTTCTTTAGCCATGAATAGAAATTATCTTCTATCATCTCTCATTACAAGAGCATGGCCTTGATCCTCTTCTAAACAATCACTAGCATGAAACACTTCACTTTCTTCATTGATGTACAAACTCTTCTTCTTCTTTCCAAAGTTATTTCTTTTAGGGTAGAAATCTTTCTTCTTTCTACTATCAAATTCTTGCTTGGAACTTTCTTCATTATCATATGGACACTTTGAAGAAAAATGACCTATTCTGCCATAGTTAAAACACTTAAGAGGGAGCTTACCTTTATACTTGTTGGATCCTCTTCTTAGCCTTCTTATGAAATTTGCTTCTTCCTCATCAGTTTCTTCATAATAAAATGCAATGACAGTGAATTTTTCTTTCTTGACAACCTTAAATGCAACTTCTCACCTAGACGATTCAACACTTGGCATTGTCATCTCATATGCAGTAATTATCCATGCACCTCATCAAGAGTAAGTTTATCAATTTCTCTTCCTTCTTCAATAGCAAAAATCTTGGAATCATATTTAGTTGTCATGGACCTAAGAACTTTCAACACATCTTCTTCTTTCAGATCTACACCATATCCTTTAATGGCATTTACCACATCATCAACTCTCTAAAGATAATCTGCAATCTTCTCTTCTTTAGTCATTGTTAGACCTTCACATTTTTCTCTCAACACTTGTAATTTTGCTAGCTTCACTTTGGTGTCACCTTCATAGATCTTCTTCAGTTTTTCCCAGAAATCATAAGCAGTTTTACAATGCACGACTTTGCTATGTACAAATTCAGACAATTTTTTCATAATAATGAACCAAGCTTTCTCATTGTCCTCATGAATTTTCATTGTTGTCAGATCAGTAGGAGTTCTAGCGGGAATAGTATATTGGGTCTCTACAGTTGCCCAAAATTTAGTTCCAAGAGAGATTAAGTATCCTTCCATCAATGAACTTCATTTAGCATAGTTTGTTCCATGAAACCTAGGTGGATTATTTGAGCCTTCCTAAAATCTCATTGTGTTCACCTAACCAAGATCTTCCCGATCTAGTTAAGCTTCTCCTAGGGAACCTGGTGCTCTGATACTAATTGTTAGAACACAATGATCTACTAAGAGGGGGTGAATCAGTAGATATTAAAAATTTCTCTCTTAAACCCTTTTGCAGATTCAACCTTAACCTAAAATGTACATATTGAAATACTAATAGATATAATAGTCACAAGCACAAGATAGATCAACACAAAATACAATATGTACATGGAAAATCGAAGATGGGAAAAACCATGGTGAGAAATGCTAGTAGGATCTATTGTCCTAATCCATCCTCACAAGCTTCAAAGTTTAGTTATAATGTTTAGGGTTGCAACCCAAAGAAGCAAAAACTCCTTGTTTAGAAGCTACAAATTCAAATATGCTACCACACCCTATTCTTAGCTACAACTCAATGCAAAATGGAGGCTTCAACCTCATACAATTTTTTGCAATATACTATGCATAAAATGGTTCTACATAACCTACAATGCATCAATTCAGTAAATAAGCTCTCTCTCTCTCTTAGTTCTCCCTTACTCCACTATAACCAACTACATGAATTTATATATTTTTATTTCTATTATGGTTCACCTTCTTTTGCATTCAGACATTCTCATTCATTCATCATGTATCAAATAATTCCCCTCATTCAGTTCATATACATTGGAATCACTGTTAGAGTTTTTCCACTTGCAACCTACTTCTACAAGTGTTAGAGCATCAAGCCACACACATACTGTCCATCTCATTAGATATCACCATACCTCTACATCGAGTTGCACAAAATTTTATTCTGGTGCAGAGAATTTTCTAAGAATAACATTTTGTCAAACCCTAGAATCTAATATGGATTTAATGCATTCTTGCGATCATTCAATTTGATCTTGATCTTGATCACCTCTACAATATGTTCACCACCTTGAAGATCAAATATTCATTTAATTGGTCATTGACGTAGTTGGACAAATTAATTATTTCTCCTATGTCAGTTTTTAGACCATACCCTCATTTACACTTGTCATAGTCGTTTCATATATCTATATTTGAACTCTGGTAGTCAATCAACCCCTTTGTGCCTTGATCTTGTGATCAACATTCACTATTGTGTCTTTAAACCCTGAACATTGCATAATCGGTCCCTTAAACCACCATCGTCAATCTATCATATCATCCCATCATTGGGACTCCATTTAGACTCCCACCAATACAAGCAGGTCACACTGATATGCTTTCCATGTTATCTAATTGGGCCCACAACCTACATGTTATCCATGTCATCACCACGTCATTTGCAACATCAATGTGATATGACATATCGAGCAATCATTCATTGGCATTTGTTAACCATCGTCACACTCGGGTCCCATAGTTGGCATCATACTCCTATCACTCAATTGCTAAAAAATATAACCTCATAACCTCTTGTCAGAGGTTACGAAGTTCTGAGAACCTGCAACACACCTACAATAAAGAGAACCTATGAAACTCATTTTGAAATGACTAAGTCACTTCGATGAAAACAACACCCAATACATCATTCCAATGTGGAGTCCACATGTTGTCGTCACATGTCCACGTCATCGCCATGTCACAGCTCCATAATCCACAACTAAGATGTAGATTACCATTTACTCAATCCCATCATGACATGTGTCTACATCATCATT
Source organism: Sequoia sempervirens (assembly GCA_007258455.2). Lineage (NCBI taxonomy): Eukaryota > Viridiplantae > Streptophyta > Pinopsida > Cupressales > Cupressaceae > Sequoia > Sequoia sempervirens. Next base: position 127,995,898 of record VDFB02353493.1, read on the forward strand.
ATGGTTGGGTCCCACATGGAGTGCTTCCTTACTCCTTATTGCTCCATCGCTTAGTCACTAGGTTTCAAAACTTGGAACCCCGCAATTCCATTCACTTTCACCAACAACAAGGAGATTGCTAAGTCAGAAGGTTTCAAAACTTGAGAACCACACGACATACGTTATGAAATCTTGAAACTCCGTGACTCCTTACAACTTTGGCCCTAGATCGAGAGCATGAACCAATGAATGAGGACATTTGCATTGACATCACGACTTGCACAAAACTTGTTTGAAAAGCTCTCGAGAAACCCAGTCATTATGCCAACAATCTCCCCTACATGATTTGCACTTTTGACATCAATGACAACAATAGTCCAACACCCATGTACAAACAAATGAAATCTCTCATAACTAGAGAAAAAGAGAAAACTACATGAGAAAAAACTCCTCTCCAAAAAGAGAAAAATGAAATAATTGTATTAGTGAAAGAAGGATAGGAGGACTCAATGTGAACCCTTAAGGATTTCTTCTATCACACAAGTACAATAGATGTCCCACCATTAGGAGAGATAAAATGAGTATATGATTCCCCCTATAAAGAATGAGCTCTTGTGTCAATGGTAAACATTTGAAGACAAAACACAATCCACTGCTTGAAAATAACATTTCTCCCCTTAGAAAGAAACAAATCCTTTCGTGATTGGAGAAGCCCTTTCCAAAAGATAGAAGAATCAGGAATCCAAATCCAAATGATGTGTATATCTGAAAACTACTCTAATATCCACATGTTGGAAATAGATGGTGTCAATCCAAAAACCTATGAAAGATGATGTAGAACAAGCTCCAAAGACGATGAAGATGATGGGCCAACATCTATTATGTGACTATCAACAAAGAGGAGATGAATAACCTCAAATAAATCATCCAAATGTTCAATATGAGACTCTAAACAAGAATGTTATATCTGCAACATATGAATCCCAAGTAGTTGTGTCTGAAATATGATGAATGCATTGTTACACTGAACCAATAGGGGCCAAATATGTGGCAATGCAAAGTTGATTAGGAAGAACAAAAGATGATGGTGTAGTCTCGATCTAAAGAGTAGGAACATGAAGAAAGTCTCTAAACCATTAGAACATGCAAGACCTATGATATAATCAATCTCTTCTAAAGTATCCTCATCAAAGGGTATGGAATATGTAATTGCAAGGGGAAGGAGACAATATATAATAGGATCCTTTGAGAATGGAGAGATATGAGGGTCTCCACGGATCTCCCAAAGTCAATTCTAAAGTGTGTGGGGATAATCAATATCTAATACAACACACATAGTGTCAATATGAAAAATAGAACAAATCACTCCTATAACATGATCTCTAATAATACCCCGTGTTGAATAATGTTAGCACAATGTTGTCATTGATGTCAAAAGGGGATTAGTTGTGAAATGGAATTGATCCTGTATGAAGAGTGTGTTAGCATTGATGCCAAAATATTGTCATTAATGTCTAAGGAGAAATAAGGTATGTTGAGGATCTATTTCTGGAACAATGTGGATTGGTTGTTGGTGTTGAAGAGTAAATTGACCAAACTGTTGCAAAATTTTCTCAACATGTTACATAGTTGACAAAATGTTGTCATCTCTCAGCAACAGTTGCTTCTAGGTATGTGATGGGTTCTTCAAAATATTTTCAGAGATATAATTTGTAGGTTCTAATGGTGTGTTGACCACTTAGAAGGAATTATTTTGTGCTCTTGGCTAGTTGTAGGGTTTATCAGTTAAATCCTAGGTGCTTACAGTCATGGTGACCAATAGGTTTTATATTTTTTTGTTGATTGTGCATAGGTGGTAACCAGTCACATAAGTCATAACTTATGTCTTTGAACTCATTCAATGATTGGCCCCATCACCTAATCATTTGGTTGATGTCATCGATGTGTTCCTTTGGAGATCTAACAGTGTGCATTCAAAGCAAGATGATCTAATGTCTATCACTAAGATCTCATGCATCATGGAAAGCACTTAGAATTTGGCTCAAAGTTTAGCAATGAGCTATGGAGGATAATCAATGACTGTGATCAATTTGATCGGACGGTGTCCGTCGGCCTGCTCTGTTTGTGTTGGGTCCCAACTAAGCCTCGTGGGGAAGCGGGGAATAGTTGTGATCATACAAGCCTTGATCAGACGATGTAAGATGATGGAGAACATAACCTTGGTGGGTATAGTGACACATGGTGACATATCACTTGATCGCTTCACATCACTGTTATGAAGTGAAATATTTGGAGATTTGAGCAATGAGCGATGTTAGTGGAAAGCGATATCATCATGTACAGGTGTTGGAATGTTATTGCATCGTTGGGTATTAGTGCATTGCGCTTATACATCCTTGAGACATAAAGCTTTCAACAATGAGTGATGAGTGTTGAATGGTAGTGGAGTATAATGTTAAAGGAGGATACATGGCTTTATCCCGCAAGCCCATGGAGATTTTGTGGGCACGTTGTCAGTGCTAATGGGATAGTGGGGGATGGTGTTGATTGAATGAGATTTAATCCAATGATGATTGTTGATGGAGAGATGAAGGAAAATGAATAATAGTGATACACGAGTGTATGATCGATGGTGCATGATCAAAGGTAAGTGATTAAATGGTGATCACTATGTTTCTTCACATCACGGAAACAAATGTGGGTGTCCCATGTCTTGTAGCGATACACGATAACTTTGGAAATGAGATCAATGACGAAGAGTTAAAGGTCATTTATTTGACAGTCAAGTTTTAAAGATGCAACGATGAACAAAGAATGCAGGATCATGGCGTGAAGGAAGGAGATCGATGGCTCAGATTTGAAAGTTAAGATCTCAAATGACTAAGTCCGTGTAAACAAGGTTTCGCTTGTGAACCGATATGGAGGTGAGAATTAAATGATCTACCTGCTTCAACGATAGATGTAATGATATTTGATGCATAGAGCAATAGCACAAGTTTCTATAGAGGCAAGGATTTGGATCAAGTTGAATGATCATAAGAGTTCACTAAATGCATATCTGATTCTAGGGTTTGATAGAGAGAGAATGGAGGAAGATTATCTACACCAGAATTAATGTTGTGCAACTCGATGTAGGAGTATGATAGTGAAGAAAATTTCATAGAACCCTAGCAAAATATCAGATCATGGTGGAGAATCTCGAGGAAATCATCATCGACTTGCAACTACACAAAACACATGAGAACATTGTCAATAGTGTACAATAGTGTGCAAAGTAGAAGGATTTGAGAGCTCCAGAGGCAGATAGAGAATACACTGGAAAAAAAGGAGTGAGCTACAGGGGGTATGAGAGTGCATTGAGGAAGACCGAGAATGCACTAAAGAAGAAGGAGAAGAATAGAGCTAAACAAGTGGGGTGCAGAGCAGAGAAGTGAGTTGTTGAGAGAGAAACATAAATTCGAGAAGTTACAGAGTAAGTTGTAACATTTGATTAGTGTTCTTAATGAACAAATATTATTAATCATTTATGTTGGAAATCTGATAGGTTGGTTCCATCAGATAATTGATTTGGTGCTCAGTTAAGGGGATTGGAGTCTCCTTAGGGTTGGTGCTCTTAAAATTTGTAACATAAGGTTTCCTTGTGAGGTTGGATTAGGATAGTAGTTCCTAGCATAATTTTCTCACTGTGGTTTTTCCAATCTTGGGTTTTCCACCTACATCTTGTGATATGGGCTATTAGTTTGTGTGCTTGTTTAAATTTTTGCATTTCATATTTCATCTGCACACTAAGTGTTTAATGAATTAGTATGCTCCAAAGGTTAAAGAGTTGAAATTTTCTAATCTACTGATTCACCCCCCTCTCAGTAGATTATTGTATTCCAAAAATTGGTATCAAAGCCCCAGGTTCCCTAGGAGAAGCTTACCCAGCTCGGGTAGATTCTTGGATTTGTGAACACAATGTCTAGTTAAGAAAGTTCCTCCACAAACAAGCCTCCCAGGTTCGGTGGAATAGATTATACTTTTTGGAGTCTATTGATGAAGAGATACTTAGGATCTTTTGGTTTTGATGTGTGGATGTTTGTTGTGAATGGTTATATACCACTAGCCACACCTCCTACTGATGTCGTAGGAAAAAAAGACTGAGAATAATGAAAAAGTGAGGTTTGCTATTACAAACAACTTGTCTAAATCTATGCATAGCAAAGTTATGTATTGTAAGAATGCACAAGATGTATGGGATACATTGAAGAAGATCTATGAAGGAGATGGAAAGGTGAAATTGACTAAGATTCAAGTATTGATGGTTACATTTGAAGGCTTAAAGATGACAAAAGAAGAAAAGATTGCACACTATCTTCAAAGTGTTAATGATATAGTAAACTACATTAGAGGATATGGAGAAGAAGTAAAAGAAGAGGGCATTGTATTGAAAGTTCTTAGGTCAATGACATACAAGTATGACTCTAAGATCTCAGCAATAAAGGAAGGAAGAGAAATAGACAAACTCACTCTTAATGAGTTGCATGGTATATTCACCACATATGAGATGAGGATGGGAGATGCAAAACCATCTAGAAAATAAGTTGCCTTCAAGGTTGCTGGAAAAGTAAAGGATGAAGCACCAAAGAAGGAGAAAGTTGAAACCACCACTTCTGAACAAGGAGAGACTGATGAGGAAGAAGCAAACTTCATCAGAAGATTAAGGAGAGGATCAGGCAAGTACAAAGGTAAGTTACCTTTCAAATGTTTTGACTATGGTAAAGTAGGAAATTTTGCTTCTAAATGCCCCTACAAGAAGGATAGCCCTGATCAAGAAGAAGACCGTAAAATGAAGAAAACCTATTATCCTAAAAAGAGGAATTTTGGAAAGAAAAATAAGAGCTTGTATATTCAAGAAGAAAGTGATTCATCTGATACCAATGATAGTTTAGATGATAATTTACATCGTGCTCTTGTAATGGAAGAAGAAAAGGAAGAACTTCTCTTAATGGCCAAGGGCACAATGAAACAAAATCATGGTGTGGGAAAACATCTTGGTGAAGAAGAAGCGAAAATTGATCTAGAAGGAGAACTTATTTCAGCCTTAGTAGATCTTGATATCTTGAGAGATGAAGTTGAAGGACTGAAAAAGGAGAATAAGAAACTGTCTAAAGAACTTGAAGAATCTAATCAGATAGTAGTAAGTCTGAAAGTTCAATTGGAGGAACCCAAATGAATGGAAGAGGTGATGAAATCCAAATTGGGATCTGAAATAGACAGATGCATGAAGCTTGAGGTAGAAGTAGTTACCTTAATAAAGGATTTAGAGAAAGCTAAAGAACATGTTGAAAAAGGGCTGAAGCTAAAAGGTGGATCAAATTTTTTGGATGATCTATTGAGCACTTAGAAATCCTTCAACAAAGAGAAATCTAGGTTAGGGCTGGAGAAAGGAAAGAGTTCCTTTTCCAATGAGTTAGCAAAAAATTATGAAAGATTTAGAACAGAAGAAAAGTGAAGCTCAAATAATGAGAAATCATGTAAGGAAGTTTTTGATGGAGATGAGAAGAAGTCTATTGAGTTGAATAAATCAGATGAAGTGAACAAACTAGTAGCAGACAAGAAGAATAACCAATCAGTTCACAATAAACAAAGGAAGAAGCAGAATGTGACAAGAATGGATGTTGATGGATTTACTAAAGTATGCAACTCAAGGAGGCCAAGAAAAAGAAGACCACCTCATCCAACTCAAGGAAATTCTATGACCAAGTATTCTTTATACTTTCATGGATATTGTTATATATGTAATCAATTTGGTCATAGGGATAATTAATGTAGATTCATTCCTAAGGGGAGTATAAATTAATTAAGAAAAAATCCATTTTCTCCCTTAGTTGATATGAATGTAATTTGTTCCAACTGTAACAATTTTGGTCATATAGCTAGAAAGTGTAGAAAAAAAATTATAAGACCAAATGTTCAATTTGAGAAGAATAAAAACAAAAACCCCAAAATGGAAAAGGAATCTAAGGTTTCTAAGGAAGAGGGTGAGAAGAATGAAAATAAATCTAAGAAAGTGTGGCAAGAAAAAGAGTAGAGTTCTACTCAATCTATGATTGCCCAAAATGTACTGCACAAAAAAAAAAAGTTTGTGGGTAACTAATAGTGGATGCTCCAATCATATGATTGGAGATAAAAGCAAGTTCATTGAGCTCAAGAAGTGTAAAGAAGGATTAGAAAGCTTAGGTGATAATACTGCTATAAAAAAATTATGGTAAAGGAATCTTGAGCCTAGATGGAAAGAATAAAACAAAATATGTCCTTTATGTTGAAGGATTGAAGCATAACCTTCTAAGTGTCATTCATATGTGTGAAAATGGTTACAAAGTTACATTTAACTCTGATGGCTGCAAGATAAGAAAGAATGGTAAGACAATTGGACAAGGAGATAGGAATGATAGCAATCTCTACAACCTTAGGTAAAAGGTCAAATTATCTGATAAGTCAAGCGGATGAGAGTTGGCTATGGCACAGAAGATTGGGGCATGCCAATTTTGACAATTTGGTCAAAATAAGCTTAAAAGGGCTTGTAAGAAACTTGCCAAAGATTAAAAAAAGCCTATAAATATGACCTGCAAAGAATGCTATCAAGGAAAGAAAACAAGGGTTAAGTTTCCAACAAAGGATTATTCAACCACAAAACCCTCTCAAATAGTTCATACTAATCAGTGTGGTCCGACAAGGATAAGAGGGTTGCAAGATGAGAGGTATTTCATGCTACTTATTGATGATTATACTAGAATGGCATGGGTAACCTTTCTAAAGGAGAAATTTGAGGCATTTGAGAAGTTTAAAATATTCAAGAAGCTTGTTGAGAAGGAAACTGGTAGGAGAACCAAGTGTTTAAGATTAGATAGAGGAGGATAATTCACATCAAGTGAATTCAATAGGTATTGTGAAGACCATGGAATCAACAGGCAATATTCGGTACCAAGAACTCTACAACAAAATGGAGTTGTAGAGAAAGAAATAGAATAGTTAAAGATATGGCTAGAGCAATGTTGAGTGAGGCTAATCTAACAGATACTTTATGGAAAGAAGTAGTTCACACTACAGTATAAATTCAAAATAAAGTTCTTTTAAGAGCAAACACTGGCAAGACTCCATATGAACTATGGTATCGTAGACCTGTGTTTATCAAGTATTTTAAAGTTTTTGGTAGAAAATGCTACATAAAGAAAGAAGATGAAAATTTGGGGAGATTTGATTCAAGATGTGATGAAGGAATATTTTTTAGGATATTCCACCCAAAGCAAAGCTTACAAGTGTTACAACAAGAGGCTGCACAATATGGTGGAAAGCATCAATGTCAAGATTGATGAGGATATAAATTAAATTAAGCCTAGAAGAACCAACCTTGAGATTAAATCAAAAGATAAATAAGAGGTTGTTGTTGATGAAGAAAATGAGGAAGAAGTATGTGAGAGATTGAAAGAGCACCTGCAAAGTATGTGCAAAAGGATCATCCAGCAAATCAAATAATTGGTGAGAAAAATGAAGGAGTTTTGACCAAGAGAAAACTCACAAAGAATAAGGAACAAGTAGATTTTTCTCTCTTGTCAGAGATTGAGCCAAAAATCTTCTCTAAAGCTATTTATGATGAGAGTTGGATAAAGGCCATGGAGGAAGAGTTAAATTAGATTGAGAAGAATAAAACATGGGAATTGGTTCCTAAACCCCCAAGCAAAAATGTGATTGGCACAAAATGGGTCTTTAGAAACAAACTGAATGAATATGGTGTTGTAGTCTGAAATAAGGAAACATTAGTGTGCAAAGGATATGCACAAGTTTAAGGCATTGAATTTGAAGGAACATTTGCACCTGTGGCAAGATTAGAAGCAATTAGAATGTTTCTTGCATTTTCAGTTTACAAGGGATTTAAAGTATATCAAATGGATATTAAATATGCATTCTTGAATGGAAACCTAGAAGAGGAAGTTTACATTGAACAACCAGAAGGCTTTCAGCTGTCAAAGGATGATAATTATGTGTGAAAATTAAGGAAAGCATTGTATGGTCTAAAACAAGCACTTAGAGCATGGTATTCCATATTAGACCAGTATCTGCAACAACAAGGATTCAAAAAGGGGTGTGCAAACAGTAACTTGTATTTCAAATCTCAAGGTGAGCACATGATTATTGTTGTTGTATATGTTGATGACATCATTTTTGGAGGTAGCAGTGAAAAAATGCGTAAAATATTTGCTACACAAATGCAAGATGAATTTGAAATGTCAATGCTGGGAGAGTTATCATTTTTCCTTGGTTTACAAATTGTACAAACTGATAATGGGATATTCATATCTCAAACTAAATATGATAAGGATATGTTCAAGAAGTTTGGCATGGAAGATAGTAGACGAGTTAATACCCCCGTGATAGCTGGCTGTAAATTGAGTAAATCAAATGAATCCCCAAAGGAAAAGCAAACAATCTATAGGTCAATGATTGGAAGCTTGTTGTATTTAACTGCATCAAGGCTAGATATTATGCAAGCAGTATGTTTAGTGGCAAGGTTTTAGGTTGCACCAAAATAATCTCGTGTCAATGTAGTGAAAAGAATTTTCAGATACATCAAGAGTACCATTGACTATGGGCTATGGTACCCCAAGAGCAAGGATTTTTCCTTAACATCATATAAAAACATTGATTGGGCAGGAAGTGTAGATGACAAGAAAAGCACTAGTGGTGGAGCAATCTTCCTAGGAAATAAGTTAGTTTCCTGGATGAGCAAGAAGCAAGAATTAGTCACTCTATCCACTACAGAAGCAGAGTATGTTGTAGTAGTTGCTTGTTGTACTCAAGTCCTATGGATGAAGAATACACTTAAGGACATCAAGGTAGACTATAAATAACCTATCTCAATTCTTTGTGATAATTCAAGTGTCATAAAAATCTCAAAGAATCCAGTGATGCACTCTAGAAAAAAATGAATATCCATCAAATATCACTTTATTAGAGAGAAGGTTGCAGATAAGGAGGTCAACATGGAGTATATTCCAACCAAAGAATAGGTAGCAATTGAAATTTTCACCAAGCCTTTTCCCAAGGAACAATTTGAATATTTGAGGTAGAAGTTGGGAGTCATTGCTCCCACATCACATCACTAGACACTAGTGATAGGGCATGAGTCTAGGGGGAGCTTCATTTATACTTCATTCATCCCTGGAAATGGAAATGATAGATCAAGTCAAGTTACAATGGTGTTACAAATTTCTAACGACTTGATGGTTGAAAAATCAAAATTCCCACTTTCTCTTTGAATTGCTTGTCAAAGAGGGAGTATATTGTTAGGGGGATTTTTCCCTTTGCCATTGATTTCAAATGGGGAGAAATGTGAGCAAGTTCTCAAAATAGGAGCATGGTGAGCAAGAAAGAGATGGTGAGCATGGGGAGACTCGTAGGAGCAAGGTGATTGAATTGCTCAAAATGTTCAATTGATACAAAGCTTCAATGTTACACACTTCAATTGGTATCATATCATTTAGTAGATTGGTATGAGCATTTAGTTTTGCCATCAATGAAAAAGGGGGAGATTGTTAGCACATTGTTGTCATTGATTTCAAAAGGGGATCAGGTGTGAAATGGAACCGATCCTATATGAAGTGTGTGTTGGAATTGATGCCAAAATATTGTCATTAATGTCTAAGGAGAGATCAGGTATGCTGAGGATCTAGTTGTAGAAGTATGTGGATTGGTTATTGGTGCATAAGAGAAAATTGACCAAAATGTTGCAAAATTTGCTCAACATGTTACATAGTTGACAAAATGTTGTCATCTCTCTGCAATAATTACTTCCAGGTACGTGATGGAAAATTAGGTGCTAGATTCGTGATGGGTTCTTTGAGAGATTTTCAAAGATATAATTTGCAAATCCTAATGGTGTGTTGATCACTCAGAAGGAATTATTTTGTGCTCTCAGCTAGTTTTAGGGTTTATCAGTTAAACCCTAGGTACTTATAGTCATGGAGACTAGTAGGTTTTATATTTTGTTGTTGACTATGCATAGGTGGTAATCAGTCGCAAAAGTCATAACTTATGTCATTGAACTCATTCAGTGACCGTCCTCATCACCTAATCATTTGGTGTGTTCGTTTGGAGATCTAACGGCTATCACTAAGATCTCATGCATTAAAAAAAGCACTTAGAATTTGGCTTGAAGTTCAACAATGAGCGATGGAGGATAATCAACGGCTACGATCAAGTTTATCAGATGGTGCCCGCTAGCCCATTCTATTTGTGGTGGGTCCCGACTAAGCCTCGTGGGGAAGTGGGGAAGGATTATGATTGAATAAGCCTTGATTGGATGATGCATGATTATGTAGAACAAAATCTTGGTGGGTCCAGCGAGACATAGCGACATATCACCAGATCGCTTCACATCATTGTTGTGAAGCGAAGCATTTGGAGATTTGAGTGATGAGCAATGTTGGTGCAAAGCGACGTCATCATGTATAGATGTCAAAATTTTATTGCATCACTGGGTCTTAGTGAATTGCACTTATACATCCTTGACAAACAAATATTTTAGCGATGAGCAATGAGTGTTGAATGGTAGTGGGGTATGATGTCAAAGGAGGACACATGGCATTAGCCTACCACCCCGTGGATATTTTTTGGGCCCATTGTCAATGCTAGTGGGATAGTGGGGGATGGTGTTGATTGAATGAGATTTGATCCAACAATGATCACTAATGGAGAGATGAAGGAAAATGAATAAAAATGATACACGAATGTATGATTGACGGTGCAAGATCAAAGGTAGGTGATCACACGGTGATCGCTATATTCCTTCACATCACGAAAACAAATGTGGATGTCCCATGTGTTGTAGAGATACACGATGACTTTGGAAAATAGATCAACGACTGAGAGTTAAAGGTCATTTATTTGGTGATCACATTTTAAAGTTGTGACAATGAAAGGACACATGATCATGGCGCAAAGGTAGGAGATCGATGGTTCATATTTGAAAGTGAAGATCACAAATTGCTAAGTCTGTGTAAACAGGGTTTCACCTATGAACTGACATGGAGGTGAGAATTAAATGATCCACCTGCTTCAATGATAGATGTAATGAGATTTGATGCATAGAGCAGTAGCACAAGTGTCTATAGAGGTGAGGATTAAGTTTAGATCAAATGATCTGAAGAGTTCATTAAATGCATATCTATTCTAGGGTTTGATAGAGAGAGAATGGAGGAAAATTATCTACACCAAAATTAATGTTATGCGACTTGATGTAGGATTATGATAGGGAAGAAAATTTCCTATAACCCTTGCAGAAGATCAGATCATGGTGGAGAATCTTGAGGAAATCATCATTGACTTGCAAGTACACAAAACACATGAGAACATTGTCAATAGTGTGCAATGGTGTGTAGAGTAGAAGATAGTGAATAGTGTAGAAGGATTTGTGAGCTCTAGAGGAGGACAAAGAATACATTGAAAATAAAAGGAGTGAGCTACAAAAGGGGTATGAGAGTACATTAAGGTGGACCAAGAATACACTAAAGAAGAAGGAGAAGAACAGAGTTGAACAAGTGGGGTGCAGAGCAGAGAAGTGAGTTGCTGAGACAGCAACAAAAATTCGAGCACTTACATAGTAAGCTATAACATTTTATTAGTGTTCTTAATGAACAAATTATATCAATCATTTATACTATAGATCTGATAGGTTGGTTCCATCAGATAACTAAATTGGTGCCTAGTTTAGGGGATTGGAGTCTCCTTAGGGTTGGTCCCCTTAAAAGTTGTAACAAACAGTTTCCTTGTGAGGTTGGATTAGGACAATAGTTCCTAGCAACATTTTCTCACTGTGGTTTTTCCCATCTTGGGTTTTCCATGTACATCTTGTGTTATGGGTTGTTAGTTTGTGTGCTTGTTTAAATTTTTGCATTTTATGTTTCATCTACACACTAAATATTTAATGAATTAGTTTGCTCCAAAGGTTAAAGAGTTAAAATTTTATAATCTATTGATTCACCCCCCTCTCAGTAGATTATTGTGTTCCAACAAATAACTCCCTGGTGTGTCTAGTGTAGGTATGAGTCCATAAAGATAAGGAAAAATATCAAGCTACCTGATATGTTTCAGGATGTCGTGCCACCAAGACTCATAGTTATCCTTTGTAAAGATGACCACAAAAGGATGAACAAAAAACCCATGATACTTCATGAAATAAAATAATCAAAGACTAATAGCCTCACTACATATAAAGCAAATAAAATAAAGTCATCTCATGCAAATAAATCATTTCCAAGTGCTAAGATGTCCAAATAATTGACAAAAATGTGAAATCACAAAAAAACCTAGAGAAGATATGGAAAAATTGAATATATGATCTAAAGAGCTTTAAAATATCTTTCTAGTGCCACTAGAATCACAAAAATTGGAGATGCAAGAAAAATTTATGATCTCAAAATCAAAAAATGATGATCTAACTTTGAATGAGAATAAACTAAACCAACAACAATATATGATGATGAGACCTGTGTTGCAAGTATGAGTAGTTGGTGTTGTCATTGATGTCAACAAGCTTGTGTTGCCATTGGTGTCAACTGTATGAGAAGGTGTTTGTTGCAAGGATGTGGAGTTGGTATTGAGTTGTGTTATCAATAAGATTTACACCCTGCTGAAAATGAAAGTTCAGTAATCTATTGACACATGGAAACCTTCTCGAGTTGTGGGTAACTCTTTGTGAGAACAAATCTCCAGAGTGAGTTGCTTCTCCGAATGATGGATCTTATTCTAAGTGATTTCTGGGAAAAAGGATAGAGAATATGACTGAAATGAAATCCTATCTAATGTGATCTCAACTTAATAATGACTTTGATATTTCACCCACAAACAATCTTCAGAAAAACAACAATGACCTCACAATCTCTCATGAACATCAGTGCAAATTTGATTTGCATGAAGGTCTGAACCTAAACACAGCATGCAACCTGCATTAAATGAATTTTTTGTATCAATAATATGCAATATTAGGACATAAAAAGGATCTGTAAAACATAATCACAATATGAACATCATACTGAAACTGCAAATAGAAACAAAAATTGGAGATAAGAATGTTGTTTTTATTAGATGGAGTGAAAACTATCAAAACCTGAGTACAAAGAAGTTTACAATCTAAAAAATGTAGAGCAAGAAACTAGAATCTGAACTGGAAAAACACTAATTTTTTCACAAGATATATCTCCAAAACCCTAATCCAAGCTCAAAAAGAAAGCTCAAGGAAAGGTACCAAAAACTGTCTCAAAAGTCTACACAAAAGCTAAAAAACACACTTTTTGCAAATACATATTGAAAAACCTCTCAAAGTAGGCCAAATATGCTTTTAAAGCAAAAAAAAACCTTATCTCTCCATCAGGAACCTCAAATCTGACCAAGGAAGAAAAGCAATAACAACCTGCTAAAAATAGCAAAGAATAAAACAATTTGTTTTATTCCTACTTTATAGAGCTTGCAGATTTTATTTTACCTCAATTTAACCTATTTTATGCAATTAAAGATTTTTTTTTTGAAAATATTTTGTAAAAAATCACAACCTTATTTCTCCATTTACAATATTGATTTTCTCAAAAAATGATAAAAAAATTACAAGGCGCATCTCTCTCGTCAATATCCTAATTGATTTCTTTAAAATCAATTAAAAACAAAGCCAAGGCACACTCATTTACAATTGATTTCTATAAAATCAATTAAAAATAAAGCCTAAGTCATTATAGGAATATTATTTCACTAAGGCAAGATAATAATAATAATAATAAAAAAAACTTAGGGCTTTAGGCTTTGAAACACCATACCAAGTGCCTATTCCAAAACCTAGGTAAACATATCAATAGAAATGTTGGAAAGGCTCGACCTAAGGCATTAATTTTGACCTTCATATTTTAAAAAACATTGACAAAATTCTTAAGTCAAAATAGGGAAAAGTGAAACCCTAAAGACAAAACAAAGAGATCCCTCAGGTTTCGCATCATTTGCAAAAATGACTTTTGAGAATAAGAGCTCTGCATGAGCCACCGCCATACTTAGGGTTTGAACTCTAAGACTCCATTCAAGCTCTCTTATTTTTGATTCTCCACCAGATTCAGCCTCCATAGCTCAGGGTAAGTGTTATTTCCTATATTCTATTCATTCTTGGCTTCTTTGATGAGAATAAATGTCTCACTGGCCGCGGCTATAACATATTTGTCTGATGCATTTACTCCATTTCTTGTGCTTTGTTTCTGTTATTTCTTGGCCGCCAACATATGAGCTCGACTCTTGATCTTGAAAGCTCTGTGAGAGCTCGACTGAGGCTTCTTTATCTTCAATAGGCAAATGATGGTAAGCCTTTGTTTCTACTTGCTTTCCATTTCTTACAAAGCTTACAAAAGCTTTAATCTGCAAGAAGATTTTGATTGTTTATGAGCCAAGGGCTCTCTCCAGGCCGCACCATGTATATTTTGATATGAGATTTTGAAATACTTCTAGGCTCGACCCATGATGATCTTCACTCCCATTGTATATTCTGAGACAAAACTTGATGTGGGCATTCGTTGTTTTTGAAGAAATCACACTTACTCTTGTGATTTTCCTACATTCAAGCTCGACCATTAGAGCATTGTATAAATCCTGTATTTTAACGAAACCCCACATGGGTACATGATATTTTAAAGAAAACACATTTCTTTTTCCTTTTTGTTGAAAAACCCTCACATGGGTATCTTTTGATTGTGATAAAAACATTTATTTTGCTCTCCCCATTGAAATTCCCATGTGGGTAAACTAGAAATGGTGAAAAAAATTGTATATTTTGATTCAAAACCCCAATGTGGGTATTCTGAAAAAATAAACAACAATCTGAATTTTTTTATTCATTCAAAATCTGGGTTTGACCCATCATGGCATTTCATTTTCATTCTAAAATTTGTAAGAACCCTTCATGGCGTTCTGTAGTAGCATTTCTGAGATAAAACTCATATGGGTATTTGGTATTTTGAAGAAATCAATTATCTTGCTTTTCCTCTGTATTTCTGTTGAGAACCCAACATGGGTACTCAGTATTTTAAACGAATGCTTATTTTGATGATTTTTTTTAAAAATGAACCTGACCCATCATTGTATAAGTTCTGCATTTTATGAAACCTCATGTGGGTATTCCTGAAAATAGTAAAATTGAACAAATCTGCATTTGTATTTGACATACTCAAATGGGTGTTCGTGATTTTTGTGTTAAATCCCTTCCATGGGTAAATAGTGTTCTGGAAGAAGACCGCATTTGATTTGAAACTCTTTTCATGGCCTTCTGTATTTCAAACATAACTGTATTTAGTTCAAAACCCAATGTGGGTATCTATGAAACTTGAAGAAACTTATTATTCTTGCTCTTTGTGTAAGAAAGGCTTCATATTTTCACTCATATTTCCAATCCACTACATTTTCTTTTGACTGAAACCCTAGCTTGAGGGTATTCGACTGCCACCATTTGAACACAAGGCTAAAACCATAGCATTGGCATACTGAATAAAAAATTGTACTTGTGGGTTATAATTGATTTGAAATGAATACCACCTTTGGTTGTAGGTTGATAACCAACCATGGATGACTCATTTTTTCAAGAGGACAAAACTCCTAATTTCTATGCATTAATCTTAGAATTAAGTCCTCATGGCTATAGCTTCACATCTGTATATTGATTCTACACACTTCCTGTAGCTTTTACTTGCAGAGACTTGAAATATATGATAACTCCAGATGAATTCCCATACTGTTTATGCATTAATGAAAAGCTTCAGTATATGTGACACATTTCTCTTAAATGACACCATCCTGCACACATAAATTTCTTTGACTAGCACCCTTAGATGTCTACTTGCTTAGTCTATTATTTCTTCACTCAAATCTTTTAAAAGCTTTGTTTATTCTAGAAATGCCTTTACATACTCAAATTCTTACAAAACATGTTCATGTCCATTTTCCTCGATCTCATACAATGATACTTAGAAGGTATACCTTGGTTGGTGAAAATAGATGCACAACTTCATTTGCAATACATGTCAAACAATAACAAATCCCTTGTACTGTTTACTCCACTTAATGCAACACAATGAAATCCCCGAGGGTTGAAAAACCTGAAGCTTCCTCCATGCTTGACTATCCTTTAAATGTATGCTCTTCTACCTGGCACTCTTCATGCATTTTTATGTTCCATTATGAAAACTGTTTTATGCCTTACTCTCTTCTGAAATGAAAATCTGAAACATTTCTCTTTGTTGAGGCATTATGTATGCCTATTCACTATCATTGATTATGAGATAGAACATTGTTGTAATATCATGAAACAAGATGCATAATAACACCCATGTCAGAAAAAATGCAAACTGTTCAGCAATATCTGAGATTTGAATCATGAAAATTATGTACTCAGTTGAATTTATTGAGCTCATTTAAGTCCATTGTCCACCTGTAGCTTTTAGGAAGCATACTACTTGATCATTATGAATGAACAGTCGGCTTGATGGCTTTGATAAATGAACTATGTTTTACTCTTTTAGTTGTATACTTCAAATGAAAATGGTGATTGCACTCTTTCTCTCAGCCCCATCTGTAATGTATAAGGGGCAACATGCCGAGCTCTACCCTTGTGGGAGCCCTTTTTTCCCACATGCTTGGTCTTCAAAAGATAATCAGCTACATGACTTTTCCTATACCTGCACAAGGAAACAAACAATGTTAGCATAAAAACAATGTATGATGATGATGCTTTCTCTTTTCAGTTCATGTTTTTGTTCCTTCCTTTAGTTGATTTCATGCATTTCAAAGAGTGAATTATATGTCTGTTGGTAGAGCTTGTAGTATAACTCATATCAAGAGCTCTTAAATGACACCCCTCTTAATATTTTGTAGGCACACTCAAGAGCGGAAGCAGGACGGAGCAAGCAGCAAGCATCTCAACCGAAGATGAAGAATCAGGAAATGATGGATATGTCTTCTGCTATCTGCTTTCTCATTTCTTTTTACCTTCAATTGTATAGTTTACTTTTCATAATGAATGGAATTGGCTAAAACCACGGCTTGTGTGGATATTAAATTTCTTCTTTCATTTCCATTCTAAAAGAAATGCATTGAAATGCAATGTTGTACTTGTCATTTGTATTCTTGCAATCAAATGAACATATGTAATGTGAATCATTTCATGAAATAAGTGAAAGCATTCTGTTATGCTTCATCATTGGTTTATTCAATTATGTACTCCATTTGATTTTGTAAAAAACATGAGTAATACTTTTGAAATTCAATTTTCTCAAACACTTGCATAACTGTAACTTGATAAAAGATAAATAAAGTGTAAACAACAGTAGAACATAAACAGAAATAATTGTTCTTTCCACTTTCAAATATAATAATATTTAATCAGCTCCACCAATTGAGTTGTAGCGAAAAATTGGTAACAAGTTGTTGTTGTCGTCTCTAATGATGCTTTGATTAGTTTCATTATGTTGTCATTAGTAAGTTACTGGTGTCAACCTCTAGTGTTGCTTTGATAAGATTTTATCTATAAATTTATGGTTGATTTGTTATGTTGCAATTGGCTTGGTGGTGATGAGGAAGTACCAAAGGTATTGATGACATGTCTCTGGTGCTTGGTTTCCATGTGCTTTTGAGAAAATGGAATAAAAAGAGGAAACAGTGTGATGCAATATGTTTTGTGTTGTAGAGTAGTGTTTTGGTTTTGCTCCGTAGTTCTTCTAAGTTGAAGATCTACTTGTGCAGTTTAGATATTCAGAGGTGTTCAAAGGTGTTGCATCCAAAATTTGGTGTGTTGGATTGTTGTATAAAAGAAGTTGTGTTCACCAGTGTGAATTGTGTATTGCAGAGGTGTCTGGGAAAAATGTTTTTGCTCCACATTTCTCCATAGAATGGTTTCGGGTCTTGCAGATTTGGAAGAGTGTTGATAGTGTTTGTATCTTTCTTTAGATTAAGTTATTCATATTTTAGAGTTCTCTAAATGTACTAGGTGTGTGCATTCTTTAAGTGAAAGTTGTTACGAAGGAACTTTTTGGATTTCAGGGTGTTTTGGGGATATTCTAGACCATGTTTGAGTGTTATGTGGTGTCTGCAATTTGTCTTTGGATTTGAGAAAGCATGTACTTAAGTGCTAATGGTGCTAACATAGGTTTAGTCGACCTTAGGTGTTTACACTAATTATGAAGATACTTTGATGTTTGTGGAAGTGTGGAATGGCATGTATAAGTGGATTTAGGTCCTAGCTAAGATGTCTTGTGGTGCACCTTCATTCCTTTCCACCATGGGAATGTTTTGGTGCTGACATAATTTCAATTTGCATGATTGAGGTGCATAGCCAACCTTGGGGAATGTTTTCAAGGTTGAAGATGATATAAATATGAGTTAAGTTATTGAGGGATGATAAGATAGATGAGTATGATGTGAGTGATGCAAATTGTAGAGTTGTAGGGTGTGAATTTGAGAAGTAGAGTGTGAGCTTTCATGTGTCATATTACTAAATGTAGTGAGCAGAAGGTGTCTACAATTCTCTAGAAAGACTACGAAGGTGTTGGTGATGTTGTGTTGAATTTTTTTGTTGCTTTCAGATGGATTTCCATTGTAAAATTCTTCTCTATCTTCTTTTCTATTCTAGCAATGAGCCTTTCTTAGTGAATCCTTCTTTCTTTTGGGTAGTGAGCTCTCCGACAGTGAGCCCCATTGTATTCGATGTTGATATTACTTTATATTGTGAGTTAATCCTCATCGTGGTTTTCCCCTACTTGGGTTTTCTACATAAATCTAGTGTTTCCTTGTGTATGGTGTTGATTTGGTTTTGTTTATGTTATTTGCTTTTATTCAATAAATTATTCTAAAAAATTAAGGGTTAATTGGATTAATGTGGATCTGAATGTTTGTGAAGGTTTTGAAGTTTTAAGGTACAAGCAATTCACCCCCTCTCAATTGTCTTATGCATTCAACAATTGGTATCAGAGTAAGGTTCCTTGGAAGAAATATTAACCACTTGAGGTAGATATGGGATGGAGCACAAGAAAGATGTTCCTATATTTGATGGATTAGATTATGCATTTTGGAAGACAAGGATGGAAGGTTTTTTGGTTTCTCTTGGATTTGAGATCTGGAGGTCTGTTGAGAATTTTTGTAAATGGTCTGAGAATTGATGATGAGATCAAGGCCTATGAAAATAATGGTGAAGCAAGGTATGTTGTCTTAAGTGGCCTTGCTAATTTTGAATTGGTGAAAGTTATGAATCTGAAAACTGCTAGAGAAATTTGGGTTAAGTTAGAAAGCATTTATGAAGGAGATGATAAGATAAAACAAGCTAAGATGTAGAATTTGAATATCATGTTTGAGACCCTATGAATGTCTGAAGATGAAAAAATCACAAGCTACTTGCAGAAAGTGGATGAAGTTGTCAATGGTATCAGAGTTCTTGGTGGAGAACCGGAAGAAGTGGTAAAGAAGGTACTTAGAACTCTTCCTAAAGCTTATAGTCATAAAGTTTTTGCTATTGAGAAATTACCAAATTTGAATCAATATACCAAAGATCAGTTGGATGGTTCTTTAACTACTTTTGAAATGACAGAATTTGGAACAAGTAGTACAAAAGTTAAGACTGCTTTTAAGGCTAGCAAATTAGAGAAGATTGTGGAATTAGATTAGGAGGATCTTGATGATTTGGAAGCTAACTTTGTGAGAAAAATGAAAAAGGGTACTAGAAAATATAGTGGTAAGTTTCCTTTTAAATATTTTAGTTGTGGAAAAATAGGTAATTATGCTTCTAGATGTCCAAACAGAGCTTTGAATAATAAAAATAGGGAGAACAAAGGTAAGATGATTAAGAAAAGTTACTATGTTAGAAAAGATGCAAGTATATATGATGATGAATCTAATTATGGAGATGAAGATAATAGTGAATGCTTATTCATGGCATTAAAAGATGAAAATTCTACTAACTCTAAGAGATGTGTGAAGGAAAGGGCTCTGAAAATAAGTGTTAAAATTGAAGGAACTTTTGTGTTTGTTTTTCATGCTAAAAAGGAGAACTATTAGATCATTGATAATGGATGCTCTAATCATATGGCCGGTGATAAGAGTAAGTTTGTTAAACTTGAAAAATATGAAGGACTTGTTAGGTTTGGTGATGATACATCTGCTAAGATATGTGGAAAAGGTTCAATCAATTTTGATGGGAAGCATAATACTGATGATGTTTACCATGTTAAGGGCTTAAGGCATAACCTTTTGAGTGTTGGAAAAATTTGTATCAAGGGATGCAATCTTATGTTTCAGGATGATGGTTGTGAGATTAGAAAAGGCTTTGAAACTATGATTGCTACTGGAAGAAAGATAGATAGAAATGTCTATCAGCTCAAAGGTGTTGATGGTTACTATTTCATGACTCGGATTAATGAGAATTGGCTATAGTATAGAAGAATGTGTCACATTAATATTGATAGCCTAGTGAGAATAAGTTTAGTTCAAGCTGTGAGAGATCTACAAAATATTACAAAGCCTATCAATGTTGTCTGTAAGGAATGCCAAATTGGAAAGCAAGTAAGAAGAAGTTTCAAAGTTAAAGAACAATCTTCAACCAGATTGTTGGAATTAGTGCATATAAATATTTGTGGTCCTACCAGAGTAAGAAGTGTTCAATTTGATAGGTATTTCATGCTATTGATTAATGAATATTCTAGAATGGCATGGTTTACTCATCTCAAAGAAAAATCAAAAGCTCTAGACAAGTTTAAAGCATTTAAAGTTATGGTTGAAAATGAAATGGATATGAAAATCAAATGTTTGAGGTCTGATAGAGGTGGAGAGTTCACCTCCAATGAGGTCAACATATTTTATGAGAATCTTGGAATAAAGAGGCACTTATTTTCCCCTAGGACTCCTTCGCAAAATGGAGTGGTTGAAAGAAAGAATAGAACTATTCAAGAAGTTGCAAGAACAATAATGAAAGAAGTAAATCTATCAGAATTATACTAGATCAAATTAATTCATACTATTGTTAGTATACTTAACAGAGTGCAAGAATGTGCAAACAACAAAAAGACTCTTTATGAGCTATGGTATGGAAGGATTTATACTGTCAAATACTTCAAAGTGTTTGGAAGAAAATGCTATATCAAAAGAGACGAAGAAAACTTACAAAACTTTGATGCAAGGTTTGACGAAGGTATCTTCCTTGGATATTCTACTAAAAGAAAAGATTATTGGTGCTACAACAAGAGGCTAAGAGATATTGTTGAGAGTGCAAGTGTCAAGGTTGATGAAGACCCATAAAATAATTTAGTGGTAATAAATAGATATGACTCAGATGAATCTTCTTGCAGAGAAGAAGGAAAATGTAGATTGAAGAGGAACAAGCTCCAAAAAAAAATCCTAAAAATCTTGAGTATGTGCAAAAGAATCATTCTGAAGAAAAAATCATTGGTGATAAGAACAAAGGTGCATTGACAAGAAGGAAAGTTGTTGAAGAACAAGTAAATCTATGTTCACTTTATGAAGTTGAATTGAAAACAATGATTGAAGCATGCAAGGATGAGTATTGGATCAAGGCTATGGAAGAAGAATTAATATAGATTGAGAAGAATCAAACTTGGGAAATTGTACCAAGACCAACAAACAAGAATGTAATTGGAACTAAGTTGGTATTTAGGAACAAACTGAATGAGAATGGAGAAGTGGTAAGAAACAAGGCAAGGCTTGTATGTAAAGGCTACTCACAAGTAGAAGGAATATAATTTGAGACATTTTATCTAGTAGTAAGAATGGAAGCCATCAGGATGTTTTTGGATTTTGTAGCACATAAATATTTCAAATTTTATCAGATGGATGTGAAGTCTACTTTATTGAATGGAGAATTAGAAGAAGTATATATAAAACAACCGAAAGGATTTCAGTTATCAGATAAACCAGATATGGTCTGCAAATTGAAGAAGGAATTATATGAGTTGAAGCAAGCTCCCAGAGCTTGGTATGCAGGGTTGGATAGGTACTTGTTACAACAAGGAATCAATAAAGGTACCATAGATAACAATTTTTACGTAAAATTTGAAAAAGATCAAATCTTGATTATGGTGGAGGAAATGAAGCTATGTGTAAGAAGTTTGTAGAAGAGATGTAGAAATAATTTGAATGTTAATGTTTGGGGAGATGAATTTATTCCTTGGACTACAAATCAATTAGATAGATACATGTATTTTCATTGCACAATCAAAGTATGTCGAGGAAATGTCGAAGAAGTTTGTAATGGAAGATTCTAAACTATTATGTACCCCTATGGTTACTAGTTGCAAGCTAAGAAAGAATGATGAATAACCTAAGGTTGATCAGAGCAAGTATAGATCAATGATTGGAGGATTGCTATATCTAACTACTACCAAACCATATATCATGCATGTAGTTTTTCTTGTGGCTATATTTCAAGAAGATCCTAGAGAGTCATGTATGTTGCAATAGTGAAGAGAATATTCAGATAGTTGAAGGGAACTCTAGATCATGGCTTCTAGTATCCAAAGGATACTAACTTTACTTTGAGTGCTTACACAAATGTAGATTGGGTTGGTTATGCAGATGAAAAAAAAAAGTACAAGTGGTGGTGCATTCTTTATTGGATGTAGATTAGTGTCATGGCTAAGAAACAAGAATCAGTGTCTTTATCTATTGTAAAGGTAGAATATATTGCAACAACATCTTACTGAACACAATTATTATTGATGAGGAAAATATTAAAGGATATCAAGGTGCTGTATGATGAACCAATATCTATCTTATGTGATAATACAAGTGCTATCAATATTTCAAAGAATTTGGTAATGCATTCAAGGACAAAACATATCTCAACCCAATATCATTTTTTGAGAGAAAAGGTTGTAGAGAATGAACTGAAGCTTGAATATGTGTCTACAAAGGATCAGGTTGCTGACAAATTTACTAAGGCTCTTCCTAAGGATACTTTTGAGTATCTCCAGGAGAAGTTGGGTTATTGCCCCTCCTTTGAACTAGATGTATAAGGAGATGCATTAGTTCAGTGGATCTCAAGATTCATGCTTCGATCTAGATTGATGTTGGTGGCCACCTCTTAGGGGAGTAGGTAGTGGAATTATTGTTTATTGCAGTCAAGATGAATGAGTGTTGTCATCGTGAAGTTATTGTTGATAGATTTAGTTTGGTGTGTGCTCCTAAGGGGGAGCATGCAGAGTAGTAAAGGAAAGGAAGTTGTAGAGCAGTGGCAAACAATATGATTATTGTCAAAGGAGGAGAAGAATGATGCAAATACTTTTTCCTTTGTTATTTATGTAAAAGGGGGAGAGAGTAATGTGAAAAATATCTAAGGGGGAGAGAGAGCAATGCGAAAAAGAAAAGTGTTAAAGGGAGAGAGTAATGAGTTAATTGTGTAAGGAGGAGAAAGTCAAAAAAAGAGATAATGAGTTGGTATGGTATGGATCAGAGTATTGAGGATCAGAGTTATTATGGTTGTTGTTGATGGATTTTCACATCATGTGTTACCATCAATGATTGTTGAAAATTGAGGTGATTATGTAGCTTAATACTTTGTAAAACTTTATGATTGATAGATATCACCTATTCTCTTCCACAATTTAGAAGAATAAGACCAGAAGATTAGAAGTTACACAGTTTTACAAAGTATTAAGCTACATAATTACCTCAATTTTCAACAATGATAAAGGGGGAGATTGTTGCAAGTATGAGTAGTTGGTATTGTCATTGATGTCAAAAAGCTTGTGTTGTCATTAGTGTCACTTGTATGAGGAGTTTGTTGCAAGTATGTGCAATTAGTATTGAGTTGTTGTTGTTGTCTCTGATGATGCTTTGATTAGTTTCATTATGTTGTCATTAGTAAGTTATTAGTGTCAACTACTAGTGTTGATTTGATAAGCTTTTGTCTATAAATGTATGGTTGATTTTTTATGTTGTAGTTGGCTTGGTGGTGATGAGGAAGTAATAAAGATGTTGATGATATATCTCTGGTGCTTGGTTTCCAAGTGCTTTTGAGAAAATTGAATAAAAAGAGAAAACAATGTGATGTAGTATGTTCTGTGTTGCAGAGTAGTGTTTTGGTTTTGATCCACAATTATTTTGGGTTAAAGATTTGCTTGTGTAGTTTGGATATGTTGATCAGAGGTGTTCAAAGGTATTGCATACAAAATTTGGTGTGTTGGATTTCCGTGTAGAAGAATTTGTGTTCACTAGTGTGAAATGTGTATTGCAGAGGTGTCTGGGAGAAATGTTTTTGCTTTGCATTTCTCCGCATAATGGTTTCAGGTTTTGTGGATTTGGAAGAGTGTTGATAGTGTTTGTATCTTTCTTTAGATGAATTTGTTCATGTGTTGGTGCTTTGGAAGTTAGTTTCTCAAGTTGCATTGTATGATAGAGTTGTTTGAATGTATTGGGTGTGTACATTCTTCAAGTGAAAGTTGTTGCAAAGTAACTTGTATTTCAGGGTGTTTGTGGAATATTCTAGATCATGTTCAAGTGTTTTGCAATGTTCGTGAGTTGTCTTTGGATTTGAGGAAATTTGTACTTAAGTGTTAATGGTGTTAACATAGGTTTGACCGACCTTGGGTGTTTACAATAATTATGAAGATACTTTAATGTTTGTGGAAGCGTGGTGTAGTGTGTATGAGTGGATTTATGTCCTAGCTAAGGTGTTTTGTGGTTCACCTTCATTCCTTTCCACTATGGGAATGTTTTGGTGTCGACCTAATTTGAATTTGCACAGTTGAGGTGCATAGTTGACCTTGGAGAATGTTTTCAAGGTTGAAGATGATATAAATATGAGTTGAGTTGTTTAGGGATTATAAGATAGATGAGCATGATGTGATTAATGCAAATTTTAGAGTTTTAGAGTGTGAATTTGAGAAGTGCAGTGTGATATTTCATGTGTTAGATTACTAAATGCAATGGGCAGAAGGTGTCTACAATTCTTCAAAAATATTACAAAAGTGTTGGTGACGTTGTGGTGGACTTTTCTGTTGCTTTGAGATGGATTTCTCATGTAAAATTATTCTCTATCTTCTTTTCTATTTTGAAAGTGAGCCCTATTCTATTCAGTGTTGATATTACTTTATATTGTGAGTTAATCCTCATTGTGGTTTTTCCCATCTTGGATTTTCCGTGTAAACATGGTGTTTCCTTGTGTATGGTGTTGATTTTGTCCTATTTCTATTATTTTCTTTCATGATAAATCATTCTAACATATTAAGGGTTAATTACATTAGTGTGGATCTAAATGTTTGTGAGGGTTTTAAAGTTTTAAAGTACAACTTATTCACCCCCCTCTTAGTTGTATTGTGCATCAAACAACCTACACCACTATAAAGTAGACAAAATCAACTTTCTGACGATATCTCCTTTTCCTTATTTTGACACCGTATGCCCAGGTTATGCCAAAAAGAAAAGAAAATATCCTTTAGGGAAGGTTAAGGCTTGGAGGGTGCTTAAGATAGATACAATTAATATCATTCTAATGTTAGCAACAAAATATTCTTATAATATTCCTTTGCATTGGAAAAATTTCCTGATCGCTAGAAAAATAAGCAACATTAGAACATTTCATGGATTTGTTAGAATATACTTCTTTGGTTACAAAATATTCTTAGATGCTACTTGTGCACCACATGCCACAAAATTTATAGGACGGTCAAAAATATTTTTCACTACTGCTAAATTTATATTGAGGTTGGGATAAGGTTGCTTGGCATGACTTGTGTTGGAGCTACCAGACTTGGCTATCCTTCTAGGAACGGATGAAGGAATAGAAACTAAGTTACTCTATGGAAACTTAGATTTTGGAACAATAGGAATATCTAAAAATGAATCTCTACTAGGATTGGTTCCCTTATCTTTAACAAACTTGACAAGTCTGTTGAATTGATCAAGATTGTCCTTCAGATATTTGGCTTCAGACATTTATATTTTGGTTCTCTTCACATGATCAATAATATCAAAGGCTTGAAAAGAAATTTGCAAAGAGGATGTGTAATCTCATTGATAGATTTTGAGAATGGAACAATGGTCTTTGGAACTTGAATATTGGCTTTTGGTATTGAAGGAACCATAGGAGGATGAGAGGTACTTACTTGCTTATTGGTTGTGGTATCTTTGGGTTGCACTAGCAAAGGAGTTTCTCTTTTAGCAATAGTCACTGGTGGTCGTGAATTATCCTTTGCTTTTGTAACATAAACTTGAGGTTGATCAAGTTGATTTTGTTGTGAACATGTGAACATAACATAAGCATTAGTCACAAAATATTCATCATTTGACTCATTCTCAACATGTAGATAGCCAATATTTGAGTCGCTAGCAAGATCTGCTTCCTTCTCTTGGAATTGATTAGCATTTTCCTTTGTAGGATATTTTTTTTGTGAATAATCATCTTGCTCAGCCTCATAATAGCACATGACTGCATTAGTGGGAGTAGCTACAAGAGCAAGTCTTCCTTGTGGTGCAAGAAGTTTATTATGGTTTCTATTACTAGAATAGTCTGGAAAGGTTCTCCTTGGAACATCCTTGTGTGGATGATTAGATGAACCTTGATAAACTTGTTTCTTCAAATCTAGCAATTCATTTGCTAGTTTCTACATCATAGGATCAGTACATGTATTGGTAGAAGAAGATGAATATGCTTACCCTTTATTTTTGTTTTTTTCTTTTCTAATTTTTATAGTAAGTATCAAATCATCTTTGAAGCTAGCATCCAATTGTTGTGCTACTTCAAGATCAGCAAGAACTGCTCTCCACAACAAGAAGCTTACTTCTGGTAGTTGCATGTTGATAAAGAAACATTTGAGGTTATGAATTGTTGACTTAGCCTCAATAGGAATCCTTGTTACCAACTTATTGAATTTGGCCACGAACTCATGCATGGGTTCATGTGCTTCTTTTCTCATAGTTGTAAGTTGTGCCAACAAGGCATGTGCATCTTCAGCAGGCTTGAAACGTTCTTCAAACTTAGTACAGAGAGTAGCCCAATTGGTAATAGTACCAAGAGCAAGAGTGTAAAACTATTATGCAACTACTCCTTGTAAGCTCTCAATAAATAACCTTACGAAAACATCTCATGTTCAACGCCAAGAACACCAAAAATTAATGTAAAATGTAATAATATGTTCATCAGGATGTTGCTTACCATCACCATAAAACTTGGGGTGTTCTTGCGAGAAATGAGAGGAAGTTCGTGCAAACGGGTTGCCAAATTTAAAGGGCCAAAAGAATTACCCCGAGGTCTAGCAGGTGATTGAGGCTGAGCCATAGCGCCTTGAAGAATAGTTACTTGAACTGGAGTGATATGTAAAATTCCAACAAAGATATAAGATTTGCTCAAAAGTGGTGATCTGATTCTTCGAGGTGGATAACTTCTTGTACACTATAATGGTGACCTTGCTCATGGAGGAGAAGGGATAATATTATGGCATTGCAACAACTTGAAAAATGGATAAACTTGACCTTGTGCCCTTTGATTGTGAGTATATCTTTTGTATGCCAAAATTTATTCCTTGAAACAAAATGAAAATCAACAATAAAAGGTATTTACAAACTTCATAATAAGACATTGAAATACTTGTCTACATCAATTGAAAGCATGAGGCTTTGGTTGCATGCTTGTATCCCAAGTAGAGTTGATAAAAAACCATTAGGTGAATATTTTGTAATCCCTTTATGGATTACAAAATGTGAATTTCAGCCACAATTATGATGAGATAATTCTCTCCTCTAAGAAAGGGGAGGCTCCCTTCTTACTGCTTACTGAAACAAAAAGTAAACTATGCTAGACTTTACAATATATACATTATTTTAACCATATTGGGGGTGTGTTACATTCATCATTTTCTCTTATTTCAAAAAATGTGTTTACAATGTTCCATGTTGTTACTTCATAATGCTAAACAATTCCAAGTAATAACCTAAGCAGTAATTCCCAATATTCTCAATTAGACATAAGCATAATCCAAGAATACCAATATAACCAAAAGATATGTAACCAAAAAACACATGAAAGCACAAAGTATTTTTCGTTGTTCCCAATAAGAGTTCTTCGATAACCAATGATGTAAATTGGAGCACAAAGTATTTCAATCCATGCCACGAAAAGATCCATGTAACAAATGAATAATTCCAAGTTCAAAGTCTTGACAATTATTCACCAAATGATATTAAATAGCACACAAACAATCTTCAAGTAAATCATATAACACAAAGTCTATAAAACTTAGCTTGAATGCCTTCCATTCACACGTAAGGAAACACCACTTATTCAATCAATTAATAAGATAAATCTGTGAGAAATAAATAAGAACATTCTCACTCATTCGAATTTGATGCAAAACAAAGGTTGGTATGAAAATTCACCTTCTTTATTGATTGAAATTGATATGTGATTTGAACTCAAAGTTTCAAAGTTGCAATACAATTTTGACAGCACTTTGTTGCAAAAGATTAAAGGTTCTTAATACAAAAGAGCTCCCTCATATTTATAGATGATAGCTAAGAGATAATCTAGGAAAAAGGTCTAACTAATTTTACTTATTCAATAGCACAATCCTTTTTGACCTAGGACTGGTGTTGTTCTTACATGTAGTTGCATCAATAAAAAATGACATGTAAAAATATCAATGCTTATTTACATAATGCATGTGAAAAATCATAATTTTTTTTTTAACTAACTATTGAAATACAAAAAGATTATTGTTCCATGCTCTAAGCTTAGAAATCCTCATACTTCTTTAGGATGCATCACTATCTCATTTGGTCTCGAAGTGTAATTGATGATAGTATGGACTTTTGTGACATAATTTTTTGTAGACAAACAAGCCTTTTTGCATCGATCCAGATATGTCTTGAGATTATCCAAGGTTAGTTGTATATCACACGGGGTGTCCATAGAAGCCAACGAAAATGCTTCATCTTCAACCTATTTCTGGATTGCTTCTTTAAACACTTGAATAATCTCATTAGCTAGAAGAAATGTATGATCATCATAAAGAAGCTTACCCAAAAATTCTTCAATATTTTTTACCAAAATCACATAGTGCTCTTCAACATCTTCTTGAACTTGTTGCATGTCCTTAATTAATCTCTTGATGACATGTATATGATTCTTGATTGATTCCTTGATCTCCACATACTTATCTTTGTTAGGAATAACCCCAACTTTAACTAACTTACCCATTTTTACTTTCTTTAGTTGGATCCAAGACTCAAGATTATGTTCCATCTCCTTTTTCTCAACAAAAAGTGTATTCTATATCTTTTCTAGCTCAAGTTTCACCTTTGACATTTGTGAAATTCTTTCCACTACAGTAGTCATGAATTGCGATCCCTACTCAATTATTTTGTCCACAAATTCATACATAACTTTACCCTTTGAATAGTACTTCTCTACCTTCTGAACCAAAGGTTCTTCTATGCTCATTGCAAAAAGTTCTACAACCTTACAAGATTTTTTACTCCCTTCTTAGCACAAAGGTGAGATGCTCAACTTTTTCCTTATACATATCTTTAGACTGCTTTACTTTGTCAAAATTCTCTAATAGTGCAGTTAAAGCTGCTCAAGTGTCTTCCTTCATACTTTCG
Organism: Sequoia sempervirens; assembly: GCA_007258455.2. Lineage (NCBI taxonomy): Eukaryota > Viridiplantae > Streptophyta > Pinopsida > Cupressales > Cupressaceae > Sequoia > Sequoia sempervirens. The sequence goes on from VDFB02353493.1 coordinate 128,025,535, forward strand.
TGCATGATTTTCCCCAATTCAACTCTTGTAATGGTATAATCCTCTATGTTAGTTTCCTCGTTATCTTTGCCTTGAGGGGGTTTTGTTACCTCTGCATACTTGTATCTAGAATTATCCATATTTAGCCAAGAGAAAACCTTGGGCTTCTTTTTCCCTTTGGACTTTCATGGAGCTAACTCCCCAAAATCAAACTCACCAAGGGAAACTTACTATTTTTTCCTTTTGGTAGTTTGTGTAGAAATCCATGGAGGACGAAATGAAACACCACTTTCTGGACCTATTGCCATTGCTTGAGTCATACCTATATTTGAGGGCACAAATGTACTAGTTACAATAAGGGGATTCAAACATCATCACACTTGGAATCTATACATCTGATGCATCTTCTAGTGATTCATTCATGAATCGATCAAACTTTGACTGTGAGGAAATAATAAAGGAAGGAGATGATAAACTAGGAATTGAGGATGGAGATCCAGAAGTAACCTCTACATTCTACAATACTGATCTTGAGGAAGGAGATGAAAGAATTGTATGTAATGATACAAATGGAGGTATTGTTATATTGAGTGAATGAAAAACCATTGCAGGTGGAGGTGAAGTTGGAAGAGGAGGAGGAAGAGACGTAGGAATAGGAGGAGTTGAAGGTGTTTTTGCAACAATAGGTGATGATGTTTGGGGAAGATCTTGCGAGATATTATCATGTGGTGATACCCACGTTTCTTCATCCTGCAAGCTCATGAATGTACTCTAATTGCAAGACATTGAACATGGGAACCAAAACATTATTGACATAGAATTTTTAGTGATGACTATTATATGGCATGTATAGAAGGGATTCAACTAAATTAATGACATTTTTTCTTTATTCTTCTACCCAAAATATTGACTAATTTTTCCACTTTGAAAAATTCAAGGGAAAATTGAGTTCCTTGTCTAATGATGCCTCAAATAGGTTTTCATTGGTGCACTCAATATTTTTAATTATTTTTCTTTTTCTTTTCTATCTAATAGCATCTCAAAGATGTTTTCACTAGGGGATTTGAATTTCTTATCTTTTTTATTTTTTTTATTTTTAGGATTAAGGAACTCACCTTGTTCCCTAAAATAAGGTGTTGGATATAATTCTATCTCAAAATATTGTATATGGTCATTGATTAGAATATATTCATAGATTCCCATGAAATTAGCTATAACATGGTCATTTTCAAATATATTTAGAGGCATATGATCTTGTTGGTCTTAGGAAATGATATCAAAATGGATCAATGGAGGATCAATGGAAGGTGGAATGGTAGGAGTACTAGTGGAAACATTTAGTTCATTGAATCAGGTGGTGAGATTAGTGAAGGAATCTTCAAAGTATTGTCCCTTAACACTTTCAATAACATAAAAGGCTTCTAACATAGTATTAGAGGTTTCATTGGTATCATAGGATCCTTCCACTAAAGGCATATATCCTAAACCAAATCTATGATAGTTGACCTTGACAATGACTGATTCAAGAGGAGCTTTTTCATGTAATCCTAATCCTTGTCCTTTGTAGTCCATATTCTTACACATGGTAAGTGTCATAGGATATTTCTCTTGAACAAAACATGGTGAAAAATATTCATCTCTGTATAACCATACATTTATGTCACTATCTATGATCTTTCATCTTTATAAACTTTGTTTCACCACACTTGATGACCATGGAATCTATCTTTTGCTTATTCTTTTGTGGTTTTCAATAAGACTTTGGAGATAAATGCAATTGACCAACATGGAATGCATTTTGTATCGCATACTCTCCACACCCTTTATCTATGATCTTGACCTTGACTTGAGAAGGGGTCTTAGTGGATGATTTTGATGCTAAACTAGTAGGATCAACATATAAGGAAGATGACAAAGATGGTGGAGGACTAGCAATATCCATACTAGGATAATGATGTGACTTGGTGTAAGGACCTTCCACTAATATGAAATATTGGAAGGGATTAGGATATTTTTGGATTATGACTTCTATACAATTATGTAGAAATCTGATACAATGATGATAGGTGGGGGGGACTTCTTGCATGGCATGGATCTTGTGAACGGGTGAAAATATAAGTTAGAAAATGAGCAGCAAATAAAAGAGTGCAAGAAAAAAAAGATTAACACCCTGCATCTCAAGATTGGGAAAATGATTAGATTAACAAACAAAAATGGAACATTTCACCTTGTCGAGTTGTTCTTTTGGTTGGCCCTTCGATTCGTGATGTTTTATGCTCCTTGGATGGAAAGTAGGTGGGGATGCAAGATAGTTGGAGTTGTATGATAATGGATGCAAATGCTAAGATGTGAGAATATGGCTAAGTGTGGCTTCAAGTGATAAAATTGCAATAGTTTGGCTATGGCATGCAAAGGTCCCCAAATGAGAGAAAACAGGGGGTATTTATAGAGAATTTTGAATTCTCTAGAGAAATGAACGGTTGAGATTAAACCAACAAGACTAAGATGTAGGGATATGGTGAATTGAGGACTCACAAGCCCTCACATCTTGACATGTGGAAGGTGAAGTCGCTTAGAAATGGTGATGTGTAGGTGAGGTGGAAGGAGAGTACATGATGTGGAGGAAGGACATGTACCTTGTAAGTACATTGGGAGATGAGAAGATTCCTTGGAGTAATAAAAAGTGAATTTAAAATTCACATGATTGGGGAATCTTGTGGATAAGATAAGGTTCCAAAGGGAGAGGTAGAAATTACCTTGGATAAGACAAAGTGCCTAAAAAGGTAAGTACTTGTCACATGTGACTTGATGTGACAAGTCAAAGATTCTAGAAGATGCATGGGAAAAGGGGAAGAGTTCACATGTGATTTGATGTGACAAGTCAAAGATCACATGGGGAAGAGAAAAAGGAATTTAATAATCCTTGGAAGGATAAAAGGAATTAAAAATTCCTTGAGAGGTTGATTAGGCTAGTTATTGAAGGATTAGAGGAGGGTTAGGTGGCTAAGAGAGATTAGAAAAGTTGGAGGATGTGACACATCCTAATCAAGGATTAGGCATGTGCACATCCCTAATGATGAGATTAGGAGAATAATTAGGATTAAGAAAGGAATGTGTCATGTGACGAATTAAATAAATGTCATATTTATTTAATTCATTTGATGAAAAGGAGGATTAAAGAGATAAGGTATTTATTTATTAATTAAATACCTTAGGGATTTGGCAGAATTAAGGATATTAATTAAATAATAGCGATATTAGTTAATTAATGCAAATAAGGGGATGCTTAGACGAAAGGGGATAAATTTGGATAAATTAAGTGTCCAAATTTAGGTGTCTACAGATCCATTGGCAACCAAGGAGGATGTTATATGGAAATTCAAGGTCATGAACATGTATCATGGTGTCTTGCAGAACTGAACCAACTTAAATGGGAAGCTAGGTTATGCCTTTGATTTCTCTTTTTGCTTTATTCTATGCTTTGATGGCTATCTTATTTTGGAATTCTATATTATCATCTAAATATTATTTATGAGCTTATATATGTACACATATTTAAAGAAAACCCACCATCTATAAGGACTCATTTGACCTTACATTTCTTGGCAATTGTCTCTTTATAAAGTGCTCTATTTTGGGAGGGATCTAGAGATGACATATAATTTGGAATGAAATCAAAGTGGTATGAAGAAGACTTGAGCATCCTACAAGGGCTCAAAATTGGCTAGGGTTCATATCACTAGGAACTCGAGATTCTCTCAAAGCTTGATCCAGTATGTCCCTAAAAAGAAGTGATGATATAAGAAGCTCCCAGATAGAGATCTATGTTGGAGTATTTGCAAGATGTTCAAGAAAATCATATTAGGTAGCTTGTTGAGAGGACAAAGGTGTCCCTCGAACAGTGATTAAACCACACCTATTGGTGACAATCTAATTAGGACCTTTAATAGTGATAGTGTTGACTTCTTCAATAGGACCAACTACTAAGTCATATGAGGAGGGTGTAGCATGAACATTGTTTGTTTGATTACCTTGGTTTGAACCTTTATTATATATCAGGGACCGGTTTTGGTCATACTTAGGGAATGGGTCTAGATAGATCCTAATTGCTCATTAGGTGAGGAGGATGATTGACCTTCCACTTTAAGTTTAAGAAAATCAATAAGATCTTGGACATAATTTTTGAGGTCCATACACTCTAAAATGGTATGAAATTTAATCTGATGGTGTTTGCAATATTCATTATCTCTATACTATGTAAATTTTGGTTTGCTTTCATCAAAAGATGGAGTGTATGGATATCTAATCATGTTTCCTTTGATAATTTTTTTAACACTATTTTTATTGATTCCCCTAAAGGAGTGTATTTACGTTATTGAGTTGTAGGGGGTCTTGATGGTCCTTTTTATATGGTAATAGGACTTTCCTATTAGATATTTTGAATATTGGGGTTGGTTTATTTTCACACTATTGGTGCAACTTGGACAAGTTTAGTATTATTGAACCCATCACCTACAACATTTTTGTTTCTAGGACAAAATATTGAATTGTTCTTATTTTGAGGTGTATTATATTTACCCTTATTGTATATTTTGACTAATCTCTTAGCAATAGGGGCTTTCTCTATGGTAATGCCTTTCTCAATAATTTCGTCAAAATTTGTGACACAATGGACTTGTAAATGTGTTGGGTGAATATTTTGTAATCCATTTACAGATTACAAAACATGAATTTCAACCATATTTACGATGAGATAAATCTCTCCTCTCGAAAAGGGGAGGCTCCCTTCTTACTAATTATTGGAATAAAATCTAAAGTATGCTAGATTTTATAATATATACACTATTTTAACCATGTACGAGGTGTGTTACATTCATCATTTTCTCTTATTTTAGAAAATATGTTTACAATGTTCCATGGTGTTGCTTCATAATGCTAAACAATTCCAAGTAATAAACTAAGCACTAATTCCCAATATTCTCAATTAGACATAAGCATAATCCAAGAATACCAATATAACCAAAAGATATGTAACCAGAAAACACATGAAAGTACAAAGTCTTTTCGTTGTTCCTAATAAGAGTTCTTTAATAACTAGTGATGTAAATTGGAGCATAAAGTATTTCAATCCACACCATGAAAAGATCCACGTACCAAATGAATAATTCCAAGCTCAAAGTCTTGACAATTCTTCATCAAAAGATATTAATAGCACATAGACAATCTTCAAGTAAATCATATAATACAAATTCTATAAAACTTAGCTTAAATGCCTTCCAATCACACATAAGGAAACACAACTTATTCAATCAATTAATAAGATAAATCAGTGAGAAAGACATAAGAACATTTTCACTCATTCAAATTCAATCAAAAACAGAGGTTGGTATGCAAATTCATCTTCTTTATTGATTGAAATTGATATGCAATTTGAACTCAAAGTTTCAAAGTTGGAATAAAATTTGGCAGCACTTCATTGCAAAATATTAAAGGTCCTTAATACAAAAGAGCTCTCTCATATTTATAAATGAGAGCTAAGAGATAATCTAGGAAAAAGTCTAACTAATTTGACTTATTCAATGGCACAACCCTTTTTGACTTAGGACTAGTGTCGTTTTTACATGTAGTTGCATCAGTACAAAATGACATGTAAAAATGTCTCCACCTATTTACATAATGCATGTGAAAAAGCATAATTTTTTTTAACTAACTCTAGAAATACAAAAAGATTATTGTTCCATGCTCTGACATTGGAAGTCCTCATACTTCTTTAGGATCTCCTGCATCACTGTCTCATCTTTTGAAGTGTAATTGATGATAGTACAGACTTTTGTGGCAGAATTTTTTTGTAGATGAACAAGAGTTTTTGCATTGATCTAGATATATCTTGAGATTATCCAAGGTTAGTTGTATATCACATAGGGTGTCCATAAAATTCAACGAAAATGCTTCATCTTCAACCTATTTTTGGATTGCTTCTATAACACTTGAATAATCTCACTAGCTAGAAGAAATGTATGATGATCATCAAGAAGCTTACCCAACAATTCTTCAATTCTATTTACCAAAATCACAAGGTTCTCTTCAACATCTTCTTGAAATTTTTGCACGTCCTTGATTAAGCTCTTGATGACATGTATGTGATTCCTGATTGATTCCTTGATCTCCACATACTTATCTTTGTTAGGAATAACCCCAACTTCAACTAATTTACCTATTTTTTCTTTATTTTTCTAGATCTAAGACTCAAGATTCTATTCCATCTCCTTTTTCTCGATGAAAAGTGTATTCTCTATCTTTTCTAGTTCAAGTTTCACCTTCGACATTTGTGCAATTCTTTCCACTGTGGTAGTCATGAACTGTGATCCCTACTCAATTATTTTTTCCATGAATTCATGCATAACTTTACCCTTTGAATAGTACTTCACTACCTTCTAAACCAAAGGCTCTTCTATGGTCATTGCAACAGGTTCTACAACCTCAAAATATTTTTTAATCCTTCTTAGCAAAGAGGTGAGATACTCAGCTTTTTCCTTATACATATCCTTAGGCTACTTTACTTTGTCAAACTTCTCCATTAGTGTAGTTAAAGATGCTTGAGCATTTTCCTTCTCACTTTCATGTGTGATTTTCCCCAATTCAACTCTTGTAATGGTATAATCCTCTATTTTAGTCTCCTCATTATCTTTTCCTTGAGCGGGTTCCACTACCTTTGCATACGTGTATCAAGACTTATCCATATGCAGTCGAGAGAAAACCTTGGGCTTCTTTTTCCCTTTAGACTTTCAAGGAGATAACTCCCCAAAATCAAACTCATCAAGGGAAACTGCCTATTTTTTCCTTTTGGGAGTTTGTGTAGAAATCCATGGAGGAAGAAATGAAACACCACATTTTAACCATGTTGCTATTTCTTGAGTCATACATGTATTTGTGGGCACAAATGTAGTAGTTATAATAAGAGGAGTCTCAGTCATCACGACACTTGGAATTTTTACATCTTATGCATCCTATAGTGATTCATTCATAAATTGATCAAACTTTGACTATGAGGAAATATCAAAGGAAGGAGATGATAAGCTAGGAATTGAGGATGAAGACCCAAAAGTAACATCTACATTTTTCAATAATAATCCCGAGGAAGGGGATGAAAGAATTGTATGTAATGATACAGATGGAGGTATTGTTATATTGAGTGAAGGAAAAACCGCTATAGGTGGAGGTGAATTTTGAAGAGGAGGAGGAGGAGAGGTAGGAATAGAAGGAGTTGAAGGTGTTTTTTTAACAATAGGTGATGATGTTTGTGGAAGATATTGAGAGATATTATCATGTGGTGATACCCACATTTCTTCATCTTGCCCTTTTGCTATTTTTTCCTCTTCCTCTTGTTCTTGTTCTTCCTCTGTAGGTTGCTCTTCTTCTATAGATGGTGTTGTGCTCTTCCCACGGGTAAATGTGATCTTTGGTCCCTTATGCATGGAAGAGGAAGGAATAACTTGTTTTTTTTAGTTCTAAGCTCTTATTGCCTACTTGATTGATCATCAACATCCTCACCCTCAAAACTTGTAGTGGAAGATTTCAAATTAATGCCTTTCCTCTGCAACCATACATTGGTGTTACTTAAAATAGGAGAAAATATTTGTTGGATAGACATAACCTCCTTTTGGGACCATTGGATGGGAGGCAAAGGTTTGTTTTCTATTTGTTTTTCTTCATAAGCAGTATTCATTATATCACCGGTATCCTCTATATCTTTAAGAAGATTTGCTAAACTAAGATTATAGATTTGCTTCACAGTGAGCCTATAGTAATCCATTCTCCTGACATCCTCATCATCTTTGCATTCTACCCAGATTTCCTAAAAATGATAGATATGTGTATGAATATTATCCATCTTTCCCTTCATGCCCCTGTAGTCAAAATATACTCTTCTTTTGAAGGTTCTTATCTAGTTACAATCTGCATTTCTAATTCTACTGATTTTTCCTTAGGCATCGTTTGCACCAAATACCTCCCAATGGAGATAGGGAATTTGAACCCCGATTTATGAATTTCCTATTGTTGATTATGTACATAGATAACTTGTTTACACAACACCATTAGTACAAATTTATCAAAAGGATACCTTGGCAGCATGCAAGGATATCTTGTAAAGCAACCCACCCTAAGATAGGTGAAAGTAGGGAATTGTAAGAAAATGCATCCATATTTGTTCACCACTTCCCATGCTTCGTCAGAAATTCTTCTCTTTTCCAGTGATGGATAAAACATACACAATAATGGTGTAAAGAAATCATCATTCACGCTTCTAAAGTGTTGGATGTTTCCTTTGAGGGTGATTTGAGGTTAATATTTGTATATAGGCACATATCTTCTATCTCCTTCTGATGTCAGGCCTAGATACTAGATCTCATTGTAGTTGCATCATATACTAGGTATGAATTCATGTAGAACTTCAAGTAAGTGTGCACCTTAATGAGTTAATCATGGATCACATCACTAATTTGTTCACCCCAAAATATGTGTTGTTTCTTCCTCCTGAGAATCTTAATATACTCATACATCCATTCTTGAAATATTGAAGAATTTGGCAAAGCTTCGACGCTACTCAGGAGAGTAATTAAATCATTCACATCTTCCAAAAAATAATTATGGGGGAAGCTTTTAGGCCATCTTTCTAGGTAAGGCCTTGGAATCTTCAACCACTTAGTGTTCATTAGTTTCTTAGTTGCATTATAATTCCTTTCATAAGTTGCTTGAGCATGTTCAATAGTGAGATCTATGTAGGTCCCCATATTAGGAACTTGAAAAACCATATCAAAGAAATTTGCATCAAGTCTCATCATCACATGGCCTGAAGAATCTTTGACACTCCTATCTTATCTAACGTAATGAGAAGCTACTTGCAGAAAAAACTCAGGACAATGAGCTGCCACTAGAAATGAAGCAACCAAATGAATATTGCTATCAGCTACCACCTTCAACTCTTGGTCTAGAGGCTAATTCTTTGTTCTCTTGACAAATTCATCTATGTCAAAATTTCCTATATTTTTATCCTTGATCTCATCAATTTTAGATGAAACCACCATGGGAGGATAAACACCTTAGTATTTATACTTCATGAAAACTTTCTTGCTTGAAAATGGAGATGTCTCGGTTGTCATTCAACAAATCAAGAAATGTTGATAACTTTTGAAGAAATCTTTGAAAAATGTCTGAAAGGGCATGAAAAGATGTTGCAATGAGACAAATTGGTTCTCCCAAACATTATAAAAATATTACATTGAACAAGTTCAGGAGTGGGGAAAAATCCAAGCGGGTGTAATGGAGTTAGTAGAAGGAAGCAATGGAGTGAAAACAATTGAGCAGTCGCTAGCGAAACGGAGCTTTGAAAGCATTTTTGAAAATTATTAGTTGTCTTTTAGTGCTCCTACATGTCTTTGGTAGAACACATGCAATGTCATTGAAAAATAGCGGCACTACATGACTCATATGGGAGTTGGAAGATTTGTAGTGCACATGTGCTGAATTTTCATGCTTTCATTTGTGGAATTTGCAGAAAGGACGTAAGGGCATTGAAAAACAATGCCCCTACATGTTTGGTGGGTCATAGTTGCATGTGGTAGCATGATTTTTCAATGCTCATGCATGTATTTGGAGTTGTATAGTTTGTTATACATGTCATGGCGCAGTTTTTCCCTGCTACCGCATATACTAGTGGATGGATAGTTTCACAATATGTAGGTCGGGATTTTTTCCCCAACTTGCATATAGTTATATGTATGTTGGGGAAAAAACTCGATGTACATGTAAATACAGGAAATTCAAAGTCTCCTTGTTTAGTGGTAAAAGAAATACTTGTCAAGATTGAAACCCTAATGGGCATTTAGGCAACTCGAGGGAAAACAAAGCCAATAATTGGATCAAAAGGGTTGGGCGGGATTTTAACCCTGACACCCATGATGGTAGACAAAACAAAGAGACACATGGTATGAGAACCCAACATAGAACAAAGATTTGGAATGAAAAACACAATTATTTCATTGAAAAACAACAAGGGTTCCAAAGATACATGACGACGATTATAAACACAGGCGACCTCATTGTGGGAGTAAATGGTGACTCCCCAACACCCCCAGGAATAGTTGCTAGACCAAAACCACTTGCACAAGAGAGAGAATGGAAAGAAATATTGCTTCACAATGCAAGATTTAATAATGGTTGAATCTACTTGAATAAGCTTGAATTTGATTAAATGCAAATGTACATTGGATTCCTTGCTTATAAAGGCAAGGTAGAGAGATAGGATTAGAAAAGATCATGACAAGTGTCTTAATCCTATTACATGAGACAACTAACAAACTAATCACCTAGGAATCAAGCATTAATAGCTAGATAAGATAATTTCTAGAAAAGCCAACTAAGACTTCTAGAAAGAATCTTATATCCTAAGTAAACTTAATCATGTGAATATGTCCCCTAATTGCCTAGTGAATGAATTAGCTAGGTACAAGACATTTATTCACACCAACACCCCCCTTAAGTGCAACTTAGGAAGAATATTATTATGCAAACTATGCAAATACTATGACTATGGGTCCCCGCTACGAGGCCATGTTAGGTACCCATTTACAATGAAAATGCAAATAATCAATCTCTCACAAGTGGAGAAAAGGAGAAAACCCTATGGGACAAAACTCCTCTCCAAAAGAGAGAAAAGAAAAGAAAACAAAGCAAAACAAACATGATGAGTGGAGGACTCAATGATACCCCCCAAGTGTTGCATCCATCATGTATATACAATCAATGACCCCCCCATAAGAGGGTAATAGAGATACAAGATATCCCCCCCATAATGAAGAAGCTCCATTTGTGATTTCTACTCATGATAGTTATATGGGGTTAGAAGTACAACTTTTGGAAAATCCATGATATAATTAGATATTACAAGAGAGGAACAACAAATTCCCTTCACAATACAAGAAATCAACCCCTTTGTCCCAAAATTACACTTTTTTGCAAATTTACAACAATGTATCCCAAACTATCAAATCAACTTCAAACTAAAATTATGAAAATATGGAAACAAATCTACAAAAAGTGCATGAATACAACTAAAGTGCTCCTAAATACCTTCTTGATACCGCAAATTTTGTGAAAATCGGAGTCAAGAGAAAAAAGATATGAGCTCGGAGGCAAAAATAGAAGATTGGGCTTCAACTTGGAAAAAATGGCAAAAAATTGCAAAATTTCTGCAAAACACCTACACTAAAAATTCAAAATTTCAGCTTTCCAGTGATATTTTGTTTATAAAAAGTAGCCTCCATTTGCAAAAGTTAGGAAAAAACAAAAAAAAAGGCCTATAAAAGGCACTTGGGGGGAAATACAAGGCTAAAATGGTGCAATTTTTAGGCTCATGGTGTAAAACACCTAGTTAGCCATATGTCCACACATTGCAAATAATTAAAAAGAATCTCGATGTAGGGTCGAGGTCACTGATGTGACCACCCGGCACGGTTTACAAACCGTCAGCCTTTGTGGTTGGCTAATACAAGGTCGGCCTCTACAAAAAATATTAAACAAAATTCAATATGTAAAGCTTGCAACTTACAATATTTATACCAACCATGTGGATTTGATGTTACCCGATCAATACAAAAGGCCCAATCAAAGGCAAGTACGTCGATCCATGAGGGAATAGACAACACCAATGATGTGTGAAGATTGTCCAATGAGATGGATGTTGTTTCCAATTATATGTACCCGATAGATTGAAGGATTTGTACCTATCGTGATAATGAAATGAAATATTTTAATGATGTCCACGAGGCCAAAGAATCCTATGGGACCCAAGAGCAGCACAGGAACCACCCACATCAGTGCCCTAGACAAAATGGAGGCTCTATTCGAGATCAACCCTTCTGTAGTGAATTTTGATGATGAAGTTTGCAATTTTGTCGAGTCTTGAATCATCAAACAAGGTATTTAAATTGTCAACCTACACCGTATCCCCATAGCTGGCCCGGATGTATTTATATGCTGAGCATTCTATGATAAAGTGCCATTCCGTCTCCACCGTACCCTTGTTACAGAAATAGCAAATTCTATTTTCCCACTCTTCTTTAGGAACCACCCACCTACCTGTTTCACACCTAAGATGGTGTGAACTAGTTTGCAATTGAGCTATCAACATTTTTGCTTTCCATTTGATATTCGCTCCTATATAAGCCTTTTCTTCATGGTCCCTTGTGGGATTGAATTCTTTGATATAATAATCCTTTTTACGCTCTATTTTTTTCGCCATATAGCATATTTAAATTTTTCTCTCACATAATTTTTTATTTCTCCATTTGTGTTTGGACATTCATGCATCACAACATCCCATTTCTTCATCCATTTGATATTAAGTTTCATCCATGTGTTCTTTCTTCTAGTTAGCTCCTCCTTCACAATTAGCTTAGGCCATTGATGATCCTCCATATTTTGGACCTTCTTTAGGTAGCTTAATAACCGGGTCGTCACTGAGGCCTCCAAGGGAAAAGTACCGGTCTCAACCAATAAAATTTTGTAAGGCACTACAGTCTTAAGCTTGAGGCTGCATATAATTAGATGTTTTTGTATCCTTTCCACTTGTCTCCATTTCTGATCTGACATGCTGCTACCCCAAATTTCACACCCATAGAGAATTACCGGAGTAACAAGAAGACCACAAAGCGTTCTTTTAGTTTTCCAATCCCATAATTCTGCATTTCTACATCTATTTTGCAAAGAGTACAGCGCTTTCTAGCCTCCTTGAATTCTTTTTGCTCTACATGTTTCCCAACTAAGTTTGTTGTGAAAATCAAGCCCAAGGTACTTGTACTCGTCCACTATTTCCAGTGGCTTGCCTTCAAAGATAAATTCAATTTGCTATTTTTTTCTTCACAGTGAGAAGATCATTATTTTGGTTTTTGAAGTGTTCACTTGCATCCCGACCTCTTGACAAAACGTTTCAAGGGCCTTCAAATGTTTTCTCAAATCAAGCACAGTTTTAGCAATTAATATGAGGTCATCGGCATATAAGAGTAATTTTATTACAAATTTGGCCAAAAGAATGCCTTCCCCACCCACCTTTTCAATCCATTCTTCCAGCTTATCAATGTAAAGCCCAAATAGCGTTGGGGAGAGCGGGCAGCCTTGTTTGACACCAATGTCACTACCAAAGCATTCTAACATACCATCCTTGGTTCTGATTTTAGCTTTGACCTGCTCGTAGAGCCTATGAGCAGCCGCCCTAAGCTCAAGCGAAACTCCCAAATCCTCCATTCTCTTCCATAGCTTGTTCTGAGGGACTGTGTCAAAGGATTTTTTAAAATCAACAAAGCAGCAATAGGCTTCGTCTCCTTGAATGTCCCAAATTTTTTCAATCAAAAATCTAAGGGTAGCTCCATGATCAATAGTGGAGTGTTTGGGCCTAAAACCAGCTTGTCCTTTTGCTCTTTTCCCCTCTTTTGCAGCCCAGCTGCTAATCCTATGTTCAATCATGCTTCCAAAAATTTTCCCCATGAGAGGGTTAATCATAATAGTTCGGTAGTTTGATGGGTTATTTATGTCACCATTTTTGTGCAAGGGGATAACAACACTAGTGGTCCATCCTTCTAGGAAGCCTTCTTGAATGACCCTATTGAAAATGCTCCTAATACAAGGTGCAAGGACCTCAACACCCCACTTTAAAATGCTCCTATTGAAAATACTCCTAATAAGAGATCGTAGGAAAAGGATTGTGATGGGTAGGGCGACAAGACAAAAGGGTACCGCCAGATCTTTTTGTACCGCTGATGTGACTAATGGAAAGACCACCATCGATGAGTTGCTCGATATCAAGAGATGAATGCCAATAGACCAAGATAAGCCACAATTTGTAGATCTAATGAAGGTCGCAATTGCAGATTTGACGCAGGAGATATTCCCTATGGAATATGCTACCAACAAAGAATATGTCGAATAATATACACCAATTTTTTATTTTTAATAAGGCCCCAAAATACAAATAAATTTGCAGAATTATTTTGCCTAATGAAATAAAAAATTTGCCCCAAATTTTTAGAAAATACCATAGAAAATATTTTACAAAATATTTTTTTGCGAAATTCAAAAAATAGTATCGCTCAGGAGGCTGTCCCAGCGAAAAAAAAATTCCTCAAAAACAACTTTACCCAAAATGGACAAATTTACAGTCAAAATTCATCTGCGTGGCCACCTGATCTCAACTGTGAATTCCTTGAAACCCCAATTTGCACCCAACTAAAAACTTCAAGTCAACACAATACCCTCAAATTTGGGAAGGAATCTGCAACACCTAGAGAGCTTTGATACCAGGTGGGAGTAAATGGTGACTCCCCAACACCCCCAGGAATAGTTGCTAGACCAAAACCACTTCCACAAGAGAGAGAATGGAAAGAAAGCTTGCTTCACAATGGAAGATTGAATAATGGTTGAATTTTATTAAATAAGCTTGAATTTGATTGAATGCAAATGTACATGAGATTCACTGCTTATAATGGCAAGGTAGAGAGATAGGATTAGACAAGATCATGATAAATGTCTTAATCCTATTACATGAGACAACTAACAAACTAATCACCTAGGAATCAAGCATTACTAGCTAGATAAGATAAGTTCTAGAAAAGCCAACTAAAACTTCTAGAAAGAATATTATATCCTAAGTAAACTTAATCATGTGAATATGTCCCCTAATTACCTAGTGAATGAATTAGCTAGGTACAAGACATTTATTCACACCAACACTCACATGATGGAAGAAATGAGAAAATAAAATGACAGATAAATAAAAAGACATCAAACCAAAACATGGCATATATTCACTACAAACAATGAAACCCTAAATAAATGAAAATAAGAAAACAACAACAAAAAATAACGATGCATACCCGACGATGTGGGGAAAAACTTAAAAACCCTAAATCAATGAACAATAAATCTGCCAAAAGATCTTCGAAAGCCACTCAATCGTCCAACAATGATCACGTGGAAAGAGAACAAATCAAATGAACACAAATAGAAAATGAAAATGCATTAATGAACTTGAAGCTCATTAATGCTCAAACATGTGAAGGCAGGACACGTGCACCAACGTTAGAAAACAACACAAGTGCAATAATTCAAATTTTGACAATCATGTAGAGGCGTTGAAAAATAGTGTCGATGCATGTCAAAACCACACCTCATGTAGGAGCATTGAAAAATAGCACCCCTACATGGGCCAAAAGTTTACTAACACTAGAAAGACCAAAAAATGAGAATATACTCATTTCAAAGGTTTTTGAAAAATAAAACAAGGCAAGTGCTTGAGAGGACGATTCAAGGCTCATGACCATGCTCAAAGGCAAATGAAATTATGCCCCATTTTATGTGCTTAGAGTGCATGAGACTATGAAATGAACAAGTTTTGTAGGGGCTATCCCATGAATCAAGCCTAGTTGGATTTAAGGATAACAAAATGAAAGGCCACTTTTGGGATAAGGTTCATGACAAAGATATTGACAAGTTGATTTTCTAGTATAGCCTATGGGAAGTGACCAACAAGACATTGGAGGAAGGAGGAAAAGCTCTCAGTATATTTTTTTCTTGGCATTGTGAAGGTCAAGCATTGAAATTTTTGGTTCTATGTT
The DNA here is from genome assembly GCA_007258455.2 of Sequoia sempervirens. Classification (NCBI taxonomy): domain Eukaryota; kingdom Viridiplantae; phylum Streptophyta; class Pinopsida; order Cupressales; family Cupressaceae; genus Sequoia; species Sequoia sempervirens. The sequence continues at coordinate 128,041,182 of VDFB02353493.1, forward strand.
GTAGGAGAAATAATTTATGAGTTATTTAGCTAATTGTGGAAAAACTTCATGTACCCATGGGCTAGGTGCATGAAGCACTCAAGGGATTGTCCTCCTAGACTTTTGGGAAATAGTCTTATATGATATGCATCATAGTAAGCCACATGATGAAATACCATGCAAAATTATTTAACATGGTCCCATGGTTCTCCCTTCCCTTTAAATTTGTCTATTTTTGGTACTTCAAAATTTTGGTGGAAAGGGATTGATGTTATTGATTTATCAAGGGGAAGGAAAATAGTTCTTAAAATTTGTACATTTTCTTTTGTTGTAAGGTCCCTAATTTCACCCCCTTAAGGGTGCCCTTCATTCTTGCCTCTCTTGGATGAAGGAATTCCTAGGATTTGGGTTTTGCACATGCAGTGATGGTTGTTGGTAGTTAGGTAATCTTTGTTAGGTAGGTTATTATTTTTTATATGTTTGCGGTTGTTTTTGGATAAGTGGTTGTTGTTGATATGTGGGGGTTAATGTGTATTTTTATGGACTAGGTTGATATGTAGGGGAAAAATGTATTATTATTGCTATAGGGGTTGTGATGTGTTTAAGGGTGGTTGATATGTTAGAGGTTGAATGTATTGTAATGTATTTTGGGGTTGTGTGTAATGTTGTTGTTTAGATGAGGTTTGTTAGTAGTTAGGATGAGATGTAGGAAGTGGACTTGGTAAGATGTTGTAGGTTGTTGTGGCGAAGCATAATATGACATCATAGCTAGGTGGGAAGGTGATGGTTGAGGTAAAGACAAAGGTGGTAATGATTGGATTAAGATATTATGGAGGGGAATGAGGTTTGAGTTTGAGGGATGTTTTGACTAGCTAGGTTGGGTTGAATCCTAAGAGGAATAGGGTTAGATAACGTGTTTTTTTGTAGGATAGTTAGATTCATGGTCCTATTAGTGGGATTAGATGATGTGGAACTATATAAAATAGGAAACACCTCTTCTAGGGGGTATACATGTTAAAGGGGTTGGTAGTCACTTGTTGGAAATTTCCATGTGATTAATTTTGTGAATTTAATGTAACTATGGACTCTTTCATGGTGAAGTTATTTGTTGTGGGTGGTTAATGTTAGAGACAATTATGGTTACATTTTGAGGCATATCGTAGTAGGGGTTTTCAACGATTGATATAACTACAATTTCCTTTCTAATAAGCTTACTTATTTTGGATTGGTCAAAGCTATGGGAGAGTGTAGCACCTCCTCTATAAATTTCTCTAGGAAATGTGATTTATTCAAACCTATAAAGTGATCTACATAGGTTTGAATAAGCTCATATTTCATAAACTCAACAAACTGAGGAAAGAATTTAGGTTGATCTACCATGTCTTCTCCATCAAATCTAAGGTCAAACTGTAAACTCCCGATTTGACTGCAGTGACTAGTTACAAATAGATTTGTACTACTATATTCCATTTTATTTTTCTTTTAACCTAGTAAGGGGTGGCATGAACCTATTAACACTAATTTATTTTGGTTATTTATTTTTTGTTTTTTATTTTAAAATCTTATACTAAGAAAAAGATAAAAGATTATTAAATTTATGGATAAAAAAGGCTAAGGTCCTCATTGGTTTTTAAATGGGGAGGTTCTAATCTAAAAATAAAACAACATAAAGAAGGCACCAATAGTCCTAAAATTAATCAAGCGGGATTGACTCTTAGTGCAGGTCCACGAGCCGAAGGCTAGTATGCTTACTTGTGAATGGATAGCTAGGGATCGTCGCCCCATAGAAAAGTCCAAAATCTCTTACCAAAGGTTGTTAAAATCTTTACGTTTGTTAGCTTTGTTTCACCAAATGGAGGTATATCATGAGTAACTTCAGGGTAAGATATGCATCCCTTGCCCCATATGAAAAGATAGTCAAAGGAATCAAGCTAGGTGTTGGCGTTTAAATTAGCACCTCCGGAGTGTTGATTGTAAATGTTCAGCTATTTCAAATGTTTTGCAACACTTCTTCGTTATTTAAAGAGGAGAAGTCCCTCTCTGCTGGGAGCAATGCGTAGGGAAGGGAAATGTAACTAAAGTTCCTATCTTTTTATGCTTCAGCGGCAGGACACAAGGGTGCACAAACACAATGCGCCGTAGCTAAGCTTTTCTCTGGTTTCTGCAGATCTCAACTATGACTAACTAGCTTCTATCTATCCAATACCTTCAAGATGAACAGAGCATGAGGGTAAAGGAGCGGGAATGGGATGGTTGGATCACCTGAATTCGCCGTCTCCAGAGAATATGACCGAGGCTCTGAACTCTCGGGTATACACCGGGATAAGGTTGGTACAAGCAAACACTCTACACGGTAAACTAGATCTGAGACCTGCCAAGGAGGAGGGACTCCTATCAGAGGTATGGGCTTAAGAAATAGTTTACTAGAAACAACAAAATCACGATGCCTTGGCCAACGAGCTTGCTAAGGAGGAGGGACTCCTATCCGAAGTATAGCTTGGAAGTCAATACATTAAACAACATCAAACGATAACCGTCAACAACAAATATCCAAGGAGGAGGGACTCCTATCAGGAGGGAAATGAGACGACAAGCTATTAAATACAAGGCGTAGACATAACTCAAATAAGATGATCAAAACGCAAGCGCCTTCTGATATTCTTCTTCAATGCTTCATCAACGAATTACAAAAGTTGGGAGAGCAAAGGCACGAAATCATGCACAATTACAATCATCCAACAAACTCTCATCCAAATTGAGCAGGATATCAGCTTTCAAAGGCATTTGGCAACAATGAAGCAACAATTTTGCATAACCAAGTAAAAGTTAAACAAACAATGAGCCCAAGGCTCTTGTTGCATAGAACTCAAAGGTGACAACCCCAAAATCTCCTTGAGTTAACAATGATTCTTGCCAATCAAATTAGCAAGATTTATTCACAAAAACAAGCGATTAGCTGGAAACTTACTTGATTAACTAAAAGTAACAAAAAGTCAATTGCGGAAACTACTTGAGTTGGCTGAAAGTAAACTAAAGGTAAGCTTAAATGAAAAGTATCCCTCCAAAATAGACATCCACATTTAGTGGAGATCTAAGATCCACAAATCATGGAAGCCAATTAGACATCCTTAATCAGTGGGATCTGACAATGCATGATTTAAGGAATATGGAGTTAAACTTGGAAAGAAACATCAAGTTAACTCCAACTACATTTAATATCATCTTGAGTTGACTTGGAAAGAAGCATCAAGTCAAACTCAAGTCTCATAAATGCCACTTGGAGGGTAGGACGTCCTTCTTTGGTGCATTTATAGCTTTTCTCATTTCACCATTTCTGGTCAACAGCTCCTTGATCTATGTGTTGACTTCTTCCGTCTCCGGATATTCAATGCTTTGATGACACGACATCTCTTCTTGCACAAGCTATCGCTCTTGGTAACTTTGGCGGCTTCGTGCTTGGAATGATCTCTTCGCAGCTGGCAAGTCAAGGTGCTTACTACCACGCGGGAGATGGTAATATTGGTCTTTTTGCTGCAAGATCCGGTCTTTCTTTCTTCTTCGTCAGTAGCTACTGTGGTCTCCAGCGGTGAGTGTATTATTTTCAAGATAAAGATCTGCAGACTGTTGGTGATGTCCATTTTCTCTCCAGCAATGTGTGTAAGATCTGGTTGGAGAGTTGCTGGTGCAAGGTCTAGTTGTTCAATTAGAGTCCAAGGATGCCAAATTGTCATTCTGCGAAGAAGAACTCGCCTATTATTTGTAAACCGTGTTGGACAACTACGAAAACCTGAAATAAAGCGTCTAGCAGAAGTATTTTCCGGAAAAAATCTGGCACATGGGTTTTGTTCGTGCTTCAATGCTGAACAAACCCAGTTCCTCAGAATTTGGATTCTGAAACTTTTTCAGAAAAACCCCAAAAAAATAGGGGCAGCAAGTATGCTGATTTTTGAAAATTTGGCGAGATGGGTTCCTCTGGAAAATTATGCTGGATCTACCCAGTTGATCGATGCATTAACCTTTGCCACCTTTTGAAATGTGTGCAAAACCTTTAAGACAAGAGAGGAAGTAGACAGAAGATGGATTGGAAGTTTTTTTATCTGACTTTCTGAGAAAATCCGTCTCTGAATCCAACCTCAGATTAGCAATCTTCTTCTGCTTCAGATCTGCAAGAAATATCTAAGAACGGATGAAAACCTTGGCCAGATCTGTAAATGGCGTCCTTGAGAGTTTATGGCTGTTCTTGATCATCAACCTGCAATGAAATAATGAAGTGGGATGTCTATACCTTGATTACATAGACTGAAGCCTTAGATCCACAAGTTTGGGGACCTAACTCAAGCTCAAAAGGTGATTTTGGCTTGATCTAAAGTTCAAAAGGTGATTTCCACTGATCGTGGAGTGTTTTAGCCAATTTTAACTCAAAAGCTCTTGACTTTAGTCAACAACTTGACCTTTGACTTCTTCAAGGCGTCCCTTTTGATTTTTGCAAGTTTTTTATTATTTTCTCTCCTGAACAGCCTCAGTTTGATCCTGAATCTGGCTTGATCCGTTGATCCTGAGATGATGCTGACACATTCACTACTGAGCTGGATTTGACTTGAAGAGGAGTCCCTGGGAGGCATGATGGTAAAAAGCTGAGTTTAGGGCTTCAAAAGAAAGGGCTCTTTTGCTTATGCCTTGGTGAATTTTCAAACTTCGTTCTTTAGTCTTTTGAAATGACCTCTCATGCTTTGATCTGGATTTCTCGTTGATCGGAGAGTCAGATGATTTCGCTTGATGTCTCATCAGGTACCTAGCTCTGCTTCACCAAAAATGACTGTCTTCAGAAAACCTGGATTTCAGTTTAGGGTTCCTTTATTCAAGGGCGCCCCTCCTTGAAAAGGGCGCTTTTACCTTTTAGCAAATTTATCTTTGTCTGAAAAGTTGCATACTTTGACCTTGATTATCCGTTGATTGCACTGTCAGATGTTTACGCTTTTAGTTGCGTTCCCGAGATCTACTTGAGCTGAGAAAGTTATCCTGGGAAGCCTTTTGTCGTTTATCAGCATCTGGAGGTCCGAAAAAAAGGTAGCCTTTCTTTTGAAAAGGCTCTTTTTTCTTAGAACTTCGCCGTTAACTGTGGTTTCCTGATATTTCCTCAACTGCCTCTTTTTGCTTCGTCAGCTACTGCTTGTGATCTATTCCTCAGATGATTTATCTGTTTGTTTCATTGTCGCGCCAGCAGGCAAACGTTAAGAATGAATGCCTTGGATGATCTGGGTGACTTCATTTGACCTTAAAAGATCATGGGCGCCCCTACTTGAAAAAGGCTCTTTTTGTCTCGTGAAGTGATTTCTCCTTCATAGCATTTCCAGAGTTAGTCAAATCTCGACCTTTTTCAATTTTAGAAAACTCCTCCGTCAAAGATCACCATTTCTTCATGTCTCACGTTCATCGTGTATGGATGTTTGGGAAAGTGACTAAGGCATTTGACTGCATAGCCTCCTCTTGGTAGCAAGGCGTGCATTCTCCAAACTTAGTCAATTTTTAGCATTTTTCATTTTTGAAAAATCCCAGACTTAGTCAATTTTCAGCATTTTTCATTTCTGAAAATCCCCTTCGTCAAACAGCATCATTTTAGACCTTTTCCACCATGGTTGCATCGTTGAAGCTTTTGAAGCTTAGCTTTCAGCACCTGGTACTGGCCAATCTGCCATTAATGGCTGCGGAGCTCCTAACTTTGTTCCTGAAAAATAGAAATAGACCCACCAGAGTAAAACTTATCTTTTGATGATTCTGACTTGACCAATGTGATCGTGAAGCCTTTTAACCCCTATCAAAATCATTTTCAATCATTTCTGGGAAGGTCCTATTTTTGGGGGTTTTCCTTGAAAATAGGGGCAAAAACCCTAATTTTCAAATTTTCAAAATTTTGCACATGTGTTCTGGCCGAAACCCACCAGATTCTATGATTGGTTTGACCTAAAGCTTAGGACTTTACATGGCATTTTTAACAAGATTTAGCTCAATTTATACAGAATGCCAAAAAAAATTATTTTAGGTACACTAGGATATATGAGCTATCTAGGGAATCTCTATATGTCACAAGGATAATGTAGGGCCACACTTTATGAATTTGAAAGTGAAAAAATTTCAACAAATAGAGAGAAGAGAGTTACCCACCCTTCTCATTCATTTCCTCAAGGTATAAAGTTCTTGGGGGTTTAGTTTGAATGAAAAAGCTACAACTTCCAAGAGGTGTGTCTTTCAATTCACCCCTTGCTATTTGTACTCCATTACAACACTAGAGTTGAGGTCATCCTCTAGGTTGATGAAATACCAAGACATACCCCCTAAAAAAGTAGAAAAGTGACATTTTATTCTCAAGGTCAAGAAAGGTATGTGAGAAAGAGTATAATACAAACACCCTTTGAGATTAAAAGATAATTGTTCTTGATTAATAAATCGAGAGTGTGTAAGCAATTTCATTTTAATCCCTCATATAAATTGTTTGAAAAAGACACAAAAGATATTGTAAAAATAAACTTGTATGCGTCTATATATGGTCATCCTATAAAATAAATACATTATAAGTTCTATGATTTTCTCTTTGACTTATGAAAAGGATTGGTTTATGTGTTTTATTCTTCAACGATGAAAATATGTTGAATTTAATTGTCAATGAAAAATATGCAATGAAAGACTTCAAATTAGAAAACTAAACACATTGTTAAATACCTTACAAAAAATTGATAAATTAAAAAAAATTACCAAAAGATTTGTGAAAGTTATACTAGTTTGAAATTTCAAAGAGAAACACTCTCTTTAGATGATTGTAACTAATTATTGAGAGTTGATGTGAAAAATCCATCTACACCATTGTATCTAGATCAAAACCAACTTTTTTATCCCTACAAGAAGTTGAAAAATGGATAAGTATTGTAAAAGTTATAAGCATTTTTATGTGGGTAGGTTTTTTAAAAATACATAGGAGGTCTAGAGCTTTGGCTTCTTATGACCTAGCTCCTAATTGCCAATATGATTAGGGGCTAAGTAAAATAGGGCTAGATGTTGTCCAAATAATGGTTTAAGCTTTGAAACCATGGTTTTCTCTTACAAATAAGGGTTTTGGCTCAAAAATAGTGGTTTCAACTCACAGAGAGTGGTTTATAAGATGCAAATAATGGTTTTGACTTGTAGACAACTATTTTGAGCATGAAAATACTAGTTTTGACTTGTAGACAATGGTTTTACCTTTAGAATAGTGGATTTAGGCTTGAAGTGATGGTTTTACTTATAAATATGTGGTATTGGACCTTAAAATTTGTGGTTTTAGAGATTCAAAGATGGGTTTGACAATAAAATTCATGGCTTGGAATATTTGAAGGTGATTTTGATAATTAAATGCATGGTTTTTAGTATTTTTGAATAGTTTTGACAATAAAATGCTTGATTTTTAGTAGTTTTGAGTGGTTTTAGTAGATATGAATGTGATTTTAGCAGATATTGATATGGTTTTCAATGAAAATATGGGTTTTATCAATAGAAAAGTGGCTTTTACTAGTATTGAATTTGCAAGCCATGGATTTGAACTTCTATAGTGTGGTTTTGAACAACAAACTTTTGGTTTTGATAAGACAAGGATAATTTCCCATCAAAACCCTATGATTATGGACACCAAAAGATAATTTTCGTGAATATATTAAAAATGAAAACTATTAGAAAAATATAAAATGAAAATATATTACCATACAAAATCAAATGAAAAAACTTGGATTTTTGAACTCTTAAAAAGCTTTGTAACCTACAAGATAAACATATTAAATGAAATAAACCTGTGCAGGAGGAGGAGGGTGTTAAGCAGAAGGATGGGAAGCCTAAACCTCTTAAGGATAACCCCTTGTTAGAGGACTTCTCCTACCTTAATGACGACTCCACCTCAATGTTTGAACTCCTTGACATGGCGAGGGCGGGGGCCATTGGTACTTTCAAATTGGCAAAGTGGACTCTACAGGAATTCAACAAGGTTAACATCAAAATCAAGGGATTGAAAGAGAATATGCAAAATATCCCAAAAGGCTTTGCCTCAGATATTCTAATTGATAGAATTGTTGATCTTGAGTGTTCATTCTCTAATTTCAGGTCCTTATGTGAACAATACCTAGCTGATTTAGAGGCCAAGGTGTTGGATACCAACATAGACATCAAGAAATTACTCTATGCATGTCATATTGCTATTAAGAATAGTGCGGATTCATTGGAGGTCCTATTCCACAAGATCATTGAGCTAAGAGAAGACCAACTGTATTTTTCTAAGTTGATGGAGAAGGATCAGGTGACAAAAGGTAAAGGGAAAAAAGTTGAAAAGGATGATGTTAAAGGCCATGCTGCTAGAGGGATGGGTAACTGGAGGAAGTCCTTTGAGGACGAGAAAAAAGAATTGTTGGACATGATTGGCCTTCATAGGAACCGGGAACTTGAGGAGGCTAACACCTGAAGAAACATGAAGTAGTGTCTAGTTCTATGTCTTTATTTGTTTGTTTCTTTGCTACTTGGTTTCAGTTTCCTTCCTATTATTTTGTTGCTTTTTTGTTGATGGTTGTTGTTGATACTTTATTGTTACATCTTTAGAGCAGCATTTTGTATCTATAGTTATAAAGGGTTTCAGGTCTCTTCAAAACGTGTTATTCCCATATAATCAAAACATATTAAATGAAATAGATTAAGATGCAAAATCAAATGAAAAAAAAATATTTTCAAACTCTCAAAAATATTTGTAATCTACAAGATAAATAAACCTAGAAATAAAAAGGTTAGTATATACATGAGGCTTACCAAAATGTATACAATGAAAAACATAAATGAAATTGAAAGTATGAAATAAAATTGAACTCAAATTCTAGTCTACAAACTCCATTGCAAACCTAAAATGAACTAGGATGTATGTGTGGATATGGAAAATAGTTGCTTGTTTGGGAAATTTTCTTTAACTAGTTCATGTTCTTCTTCATTATGTATCCTAGATAAAAGTAAAAAACTACATTAAACTTTCCAGAATTATCTATGATGGTTATATTGAATTCTTGAAGAAGTAACATCCATCTAGTTATCTATCCGCTCACTATAGGTTTATTCATTAAGTATTTAATGGATGATTGATATGTGTAATAGTCACCTTGTAATCTATCATATAATTCTAGAAGGGTTTTTTAATAGCATGCACTACAACTAGAAACTCTATTTCTATAGTGGTGTAGTTCCTTTTTGTAGGAGATTTTTTCTAATAAAGTAAATAAAATATTTTCCTCTATTTTTTATCTTATTGTCCTAGAGTTTCACTAATGACATTATTTGAAGCATTTGTATAAATATAAAATGATACATTCCAATTGGTTTCATGTAATATTGTAGTGGTTGAAATTTTTCTTTGATGATTTTTAATGAGGTTTGACATTTTAGAGTCCAAGAAAACTCAATATTTTTTGGAGTATGGAAAATATGGGGTCCACAATTTTGCTAAAGTTCTCAATTAACCTCCAATAATAACTAGCTTGTCCAAGAAAGCTTCACACATGGGTATGAGTTTTTAGGGATTATAAATTTTGTATTACTTCAATATTTTTAGTATCAACCTTAATGCCCTTAGAAGAGATATGAAATCCCAACACAATTCCTTTTTCAACCATAATGAGATTTTTTTCATGAAAAAAATACAACTGATATTCTTTGCATCGTTTGAGGACTTCATCTAAAATTTGAAATTTCTTTTATAGGTGCTCCCATGAACTATAAAGTCATTCATGTAGACCTATACACAATCATTTACAAAATTTCAACAATGATGGCCAACACTATTCTTAAAGAAAAGTGGTTGGATCATTACATATCCCAAAGGGAAGGAATTGATATGTGAAGGTCCCCCATGGGTTGGTGAAGGTGTTTTTATCCTGGTCTTCTAGATCAACCTGTACTTTATTGTAACGAATAAATCCATCTAAAAATGAGAAGTTTTTCCAACTAGATGATTAAGGACTTGGTCAATGAATGGTAAAGGAAAATAGCATACATAAGATACCTTGTTGAGATATATATAATCCACACATACTTTCCATTTCCCACCTTTCTTTGATACAACCACAAGGGATGAAACTTATATTTGTTATAAGAGATTAGATATATGAACCCTACTTGTAATTTTTTAAAAAAAATCTATCTTAACAGTCTCTCAAAGTATAGGGTTAAGCCTACATTATGGTTGGAAATATGGTATGTCATGCTTAGTATAAATATGATTATTATGAATATTTGGATGTATCCCCCCTCATGTCCTTATAATCCTAGGTAAAAGACCTAGACCGGTTTACTAGAACACCAAAAAATTAGAGATATAGCTACTCTATGAGCCAATTTTTGTATTTAAATTTTTACTGAGTGATATCATTCTTGACTTAGTTCTTGGGTGATGATAGGAGACCATATAGGTTTCACTCGTTAAGGTATTAAAGGGAAAACTATGAGGTTTCATCATATGAAAGGTGGTTACATCTTTGAAGAAAGACTCATTCCTTGGAATTAAATTAGATAAGGGACAAAAAATGCTATGAGAAATTCCTTTTTTATTTTGAGTAAACTCTATTATGCTTATTTGAATAAGGTTCTAAAGAGAATCATTTTTTTCAAGGTTATTTTCAGATGTGTGTATAAAATGTTATAAAATTCTAGATCATTCTCTAATTCATCATTGTGTTTAATCACAACCATTACTAAAGAAGCCAATTTTTATTGGTTACTATTTTGAATTGGTTCCTCTACCCATGTATGACTTCATTTTTTTTAAACAATTAGATAGGAGCATATAACGATAGTTTTTACTATAAATTCTATTAGAAATAGTCATTCCTTCATATCTATAATTTATCAAGACCACAATTTTAGTGAGCCAACACCTTCCCAATATCAACAAATAATTATCATTAAGGGTACATGACTGAATAACCTAAAAATATTCAAGATATTCTCAACTTTCAACTGAAAGAAAATATGCATCCACTCAAGATAATTTCCACATAACCCAAATAGATAAATCTACACAAACAAGTGTTGAGAATCCATATACAAAAGAGTAGACGACATACCATCAAATATGACACAAGATATGCCCTGGGAAAACCCTCAAGAGGGAAAATCCAGCCTCCAAAAGCATTCATCACTCATGTATTATTCAACAATAAACATTACAATACATCTTTAGAGTTCTTCATGAACACCTTTGAAACATAAATCCCTCTACAATAACTCCATGTGAACAAGCATATAACCAAACATCCCATTCCATGCTCCAAACCTCACAAATGCTAACAAGAGATGCTCTCATCCAACCAACCTTAGACAACTAACCATGTGTTTGATTTTATAGAAACAAGCTCACACAAAACCACCAAATGGTATTACATAAAACCATGTGACTAATACCATGAGCTTACAAAATCATTAACCCCCACATTTAATTCTTGGTACTAAGTATTCCCAACGTTAAATATTTTCGATGTGCAACTGCACATTAAATATTTGATCCAGTGTTACATATAACACATAAAGTGGCCCCAATAATGCTAGACCAATATGATGCACACATCCCTAGATTTCCTAGGTGCACCACATAATAAATAAATATTACATTATAACATTATGCAAGGTGGAAAATGTAAGGCCTCACTAATGTGTAGTCAACTTGGTGTTAGACACACAATTGAGAGGAAGGGTTCCTAACTAAACAACCCACTAAACCCTTACAAAGACTCCATTAAATTATCAACTAGGGCTTTGATAATATTTTGATGATGTTGGCACTGTATGTGCATTCACAGACTCTACACAGCCTATATCATCAAATATAGGTTGTTTTACACGGCATACAACAAATTCACCGATGGAAAATTCACCACCAACAATTCACCATGGGAAAATTCACCGCACAAAAAATTAATTGCATGAATTTTTGGCGATTAATTTTTCATGGCAGTGAATTGTTGGTGGTGGTGAATTTTCCTACGGTGAATTTTCTGTTGGTGAAATGCTGACAGTGAATTTTGCTAGAGTCGGTTTACATATTTGTAGGAAAATAGTATACTAGAAAAGAAAAATAAAGCATAAACTACAACATAGGGGAAATAACTTAATCTGATATTGATGATGCAGGTACCTTTGGCTTGACACTATAACTATTAATTGCTAAACCTGAACTCTACAATTTCACTAGCACTTTTTATTCTTACTTCTAACTAATTGACTCACTCTGAAGGATGACTCAATGATGCATTACAAAACTTAAATCATGAGACTAAATATCATTCACGTGCATGTAATAAGGAATCTATTGAAATGAATGTAGTAATGTGAACATCTAAATTAACAAAAAAAAATAAGGCGAGTGAATAGTACCTTGAGTGGCCCTTGCTCAAGCTACTATACCCATAGGAGAAACCAAATATGTGCTACTTGATTCAACTAATCATAATAGTAAACTGGAACATCTTTATTGCACATAACTAAACTCTACAATCTCACAAGAATCTTTATAGATTTCTCATTCATGAATGCATAACAAAAAACTAACAAAGATATTATCTGTGAAACAAAACTATAACTATATGTGAATGGTAGATCTAGACCTGCACAAACATGAACAAACAACACATTGTTAGTCAATTACACAAATTTAAACTAACATTCCCCATAGGATTCATTTGAAGCATGATGAACAAGAAATAAAGTAAGGAAAACAAGTAAAAAGTAATTTAAATCCTATTCAAATGCTCAAACCCTCAATCCCATGGGGGAATTGGAGCTATTTTTATGTGGAAACGAGCCCTTTCCCAATTCCTTGCAAGCTTTGATGATGAACAATGGTGCTCCTTGATGAAATTTGCAATAACCTAGCTATGGTGGATGAAAAACTATGAAAACTTGATGAACAATGGATGAACCTACATAAAATGTGTAGATAATGACTTTGCATAAAGTTGTGGATCCAAAATTAGTAAAAGAGTCCTCCATTTATAGGAATGAAGGATGGAAGAATGAGCAAAAATGATGAATGTGGGACAAAAGATGAACCAATAGCAAAATGCCACTTGTCAACATGTTATTGAAGAGAGGTGGAGTACATTTTGATGAATGTGCAAATAAATTCAATTAGGTGGAGATTTGAAATTTCAAAGTTGGCTTGTGGAGGAAGATGTAGAAGAGGAGTTGTTGCCATTTGGCTCAAGAAAAAGGACTTGTAAGAATCATAAATGCCAAGTTGGAGGATAAGACCTTTGGGAGGGAGATTTCAAATTTGAAGAACATTCCAACTTGATACCCTTTTGAATGAAAATAGATGAATTTATAAATCAATTAAATTGATTTACTTGTACAAGTTGCAAAATCTAGAGGATTTGATGGATCAAAGTTGAAATTAATCATGATTTGATTAACTTAGATGAAGATTAGTCTGATTTGACACTTTGACTTAGATTTTTAGATTTGTTTAAATCAAAATAAGAGGAAAATGAATATTAGATTTAATTAAATAAAAGTTTGATTTATTTAATTAAAAAGGGATGATGTTAGACTTAAATCAAATAAAGGATAGTTTATTTAATTTAAAGGAGATGAAATGTGATTTAATCAAATAAAGTGATTTATTTAATCAAAAGAGGAACATTAGGATTAATTAAACAAAATGATTTGTTTAATTAATAGAAGATAATGATTTAATCAGATAAAAATGATTTATTTAATTAAAAGATGAAATATGATGAATTTAATCAAATAAAGATTATTCAATTAAATGGTTAGTAAAGGAGATGATTTAGGATGAACTGGTGTTAGTAAATCAGGATCAGGTGCATGGGATCAATTAGTGTATTTTACATGTCTACACTATCAAAACATATCTTCCAACTAGATTTGCTCTTCAACCACCAATCCAACTATATAGGTTCAAGAGGAGGTTTATTTGCATAATGTCTGAAAACAAAAATTAAATGAATATGTCCACTCTCCTTCAAAATAGAGAGATACAAATTATTTATAATTTTGGATCTATAACTGAAAAAGATAGAAGAAGAAAAATAGGTTTGCAAATCTACTTTAACGGTATGACAGAGACGTGATTTGTGCAAATAGTCACTTAAATTTCCTAATTACCATAAACATCTTCTTTCCTCCATTATCTCATTTGAATTCTCTAATGACTCACACTTGGCCACTCCATTGAATTCTTCCATCTTGGAACTGTCATGTTTCCACTATCCTTGGAATCTCCCCTGCAATTGTCCTGGAATCCTTTGGCTATGGGTTGAGTTCTCCAATTGTTGTGGGTTGTAATTCTTCTGGCTGCAAGGAGTTAGTTTCATCTAAAGCATACATACCATTAACGATCATGAATTAAACATAAATTCACATTGAATTTCATACACATTCACACATTCATCGATGCAAACATCATCATATAATAATCATATTTCCATTTATCAAAGTATGGTTTGGATGGAATAAAAGATATATAAAAGGTATATAAGTTTAGGAATATATATGAAATAAGCAGATTAAAGTGTTTGAAAGATAAGAACTAAACAAGAAAAAACTAGCTATTAATCAAGATCATCATTCCCCCCAACTAAGCAATTGATTATCCTCAAGCAACATTTAGGATAAGAGGTTGTACTAAAGATTCATTTACTTGAAATATGTCACCATATCAACTCCCTTAACCTATCTCAAATAGTAGCCTTTTTGACATAAAATCTTTGTCAACTGTAGATCCTTTGATGTTTGTATTTCATCCTGGTTTCTCTATGTCTAATGTGGCACTAGGTAGAGAAGAGGAGGATTAAATTTTTGTGGAAACCATTTAATTCCATTATCCCTATAAATGTATATACTTGTGAGACCTTCTAATAATGGCTATAAAATTATAGAGGGAGTGAGGTTCATTTTTCCTTAATTCAAGGGTTAATTCCTACCATCTCTTCATAAATTGGAAGGTGTGATCGATGTTTCCTGTAACTAGTTGCTTCATCCTAATGTAGTCACGTTCCCTGACACTCATCATTTTCCTTCCTACACTTTCATAGTTCATGAGCTCTAACCACTATCAACAACTACATTGGGATCTTTGGATTCTCTCCTTAGCTGCAAAGCAACATATTTCTCCTTTTCAATATATTCCTGCAAGATCTCATCCCTTTGTTGTTCATTCCTGACATAAGAGGCCAGTGCTTTAATTTGTAAGTCTCCCATAAAAATTAGAGGATTCCATTATGTTTGATCTAAGAGCATAAGATTATGCAAGTAAAACTCACATAATTGGTCTTGCATATCTAGTGTAGAGTCAAAGAAAGTTTCTAAAATGATTTTTTTAATTCATTAACATTGGAAAATCACTAATTAGTTGGATAAATTGAAAACACAAATACTTTTTTAAAATAATACATAAACTCTCGCAAGAGGTCTACACTTTAGAATTTGTCCAGCCTTGTCTGCCACTTCTTCAATCTTTACTTTTAACCTGTTTATCTATGTATCTTTTGTTCAAGTGTTCTAGTGTGTTTGGACATCAACTCAACTTTTTCTTTTTCTTACTCCTCAAAGAACTCGGGTTATTTTCCACAATTCCACACCTAAGGTCACTATAAATTTCTAGAGGGAACACAAAGTGGAGGAATTGGACCTTGGGGTACTAGTTCCTTATTTCCCACTTCTATGATAGCAAGATGTGTCAATTCATCCAACCTAGACCCATGCTCAAATCTATAAAAAAAAATTCCTCCAACTCTTCAATTCTATTGTCCCTCACTTTCTCTTTGTTGGTTTGTTTTCAACAAACCTTCCAATTACCATATCCTTTTCATAACCTCGTGTAATACTTTTCCAACATCCTTTTGCTCAACAAAAACTTCTTCATCTCTTTCCAAAAAATAGTCATTCCTCTCACTCATATGCTCATTACCCTCTAAATCGAGGAAAAAAACCTTCCAATTGCCATATCCTTTCCATAACCTCGTGTAATACTTTGCCAACATCCTTTTGCTCAACAAAAACTTCTTGATATCTTTCCAAAAAATAGTCATTCCTCTCACTCATATGCTCATTACCCTCTGAATCAAGGCTCTTTGGGTTCTTTTTTTGTTTTCCTTGCAAAAATCATCCTCTAAATCATATTTAGAGGTGTTTGTAAAGTGTGATAACTTTGCAATAGGTGCATTTTTTTTTTTTTAAAAAAGAGGGTAAAAACTTTATTGAATCATAACAGCATTACAAAGTCCAAAGAAGGAAGCCACAAGGGGCCAAAACAACAAGAATTAATTCACACCCAAGAAGCACCTCATATCCTCAGCAACCCACTCCTCAAGAACAGGGGCCATATCAACAGGGAGATTGCTCCAATCATCCACAGACCAAGAATCAGTCTTTTCCGACGCCCATCTAGCCAGCCCATCAGCCACCCTATTCCACTCCCGTGGAATATGACGGAAAACAATGGACTCCAAGGTAGAGCACAGAGAAATAATCTGTTTGACAACCACAGCTAGCTGCCAATTCACATCCTCCAAATTTTGATTATTCAACATATCAATAACCACCTGAGAATCAGCTTCACAAACAATCTGCCGCCATCCAAGGGAAACCGCACGCTCAACCGCCAAGAGAATAGCGCTAGCCTCCATAAGATTATTAGTTTGCAAACCACGATACATAGAAAAGAAGAAAACCACCACTCCAAGGCTATCTCTACCAATACCACCAACCCCAGCATGCCCAGGGTTACCCCTAGAAGACCCATCAGTATTAATTTTCAACTCCCCTAGAGCAGGTGGGCACCAAAAGCCCTCACGAGCAACCCTCTCACGCCCACGCCTACGATGCACTTTACTCATAATACACTTCCCCCCTGTGGCAAGACCCAGGGAATTTACAACACCCAAGTCCCCAGGAGCAATCGGCACAGACAAGTCACACTTTGCAGTCAAAGTCTCCAGCAAAGCCCCAAGAATTCGCCTCCAAAGTTGCCCCACGAGCAATTTTTTATCCAAGAATATTCTTCTGTTACGTTCCAACCAGATTTGCCAAACAATCAAACTAGGACCAATGCTCCAAGCAATTTTAAGAAAAGAGGTTGTAGCAGGAGAAGAACCCTGTCTCTTCCAAAAATCCTCCAAAGAAGAGACATGGCAACACGGTAAGCTCCAAAGATTCCACCAGTGATGCCAGATAGTCTTAACAAAAGAGCACTGAAAAAATAGATGTGATAAGCATTCATCATGCTGACCACATAGAATGCACATGGAGGGGCCCTGGAACCCACGTTTGCAAAGATTATCCCAAGTAAGACACTTACCTTGAACCACGAGCCAAGAGAAAAAATTACACTTAGGCCAAGCAAATTTATTCCAAGCATGCTTCCACCAAGAAACCTGGGAGCTTCCAAAGACCTGTTTATCCAAAACCTGATAACCAGAGGCAACCGAAAATTTTCCTTTCAAGTCAGGTCCCCAAGCAAGCACATCAGCCCCTTGGAGAGAATTGCAGACACGACTCGATAAAATCTTAGCAAGCTCTTGACGATCCTCCACTGCACCACCAGGAGGCCAATCCAAGGGGCTCTTCCACCTAGACACAGAAATTTGACCCAAAGATTGTTGAGATTTAAAATCTGCCACATGATTCCAACCCGCCTCCACAAAAATCTGGCACAAATCTTGGAGATGGGGATGAGATGACACAATGGGTGGGTATCCATCCCAAGAATCATACCAGAAAAGAGCATCTCGATCCCCATTACAAATCCAAAAAAGTCCCTGTTTAACCAACTTGGCACCACGTTTAAGGGTACTCCAGATCACAGAGCCTTTCCCCTCCATACTAAACCTTGATACCTCCCTACTTTCTACTGCCCCCAAATATTTGAAGGTCAGAATTTTAGCCCAGCACATATGCTGTTGAGAGCACCAGCGCCAATACAACTTAGCAGCCAAGGCCTGCCCATTCAAATCAGCCCACCGTAAACCAAGACCCCCCTCTTGCTTTGGCCTACAAACAACATCCCACTTCACAAGACTCCATTTTCTATGAAGAAGATTACCAGCCCACAGAAACTGACGAGACAATTTCTCGAAATCTCTAATAAAACTTGAAGGAGCAGAAAGAACAAAGCATTTATAAATAGGAAGAGCCTGGACCACCGACTTTAAAAGAGTCACTCTACCTGCTGAAGAAAGCCACCTGCAAGTCCAATGACTGACCAATCCTCGAAACTTATCAAGAGTCTCTTGCCAAAACCTTTTGGGGAGAGAGCGAACAGCAAGAGGGATTCCAAGATAGGAAAAAGGAAGCGAACCAATCTGAAACCGAAGGATACCAGCAATTCTCCTTTGAATACCTTTAGGAGTGTGGAAGAAATATATGAAGGACTTCCCCTCATTTATGCATTGCCCAGAAGCTGCCAAGTAACTGTCCAAAACACTGCGCCAATTGAGAGCCTCCTCAACCTTAGCCCTACCCATCAAGGCAGTATCATCTACAAATTGCAGATGAGACTGAGGGGGAATACCATCTCCCCAACTCCATCCCTGAAGCAATCCACTAGCAACCTGAGCACGAATGAGTCTTCCCAGGCCTTCCGCAAGGAGGATGAATAAGTAAGGAGATAGGGGATCTCCTTGCCTAAGGCCTCTAGAAGCACCAAACAAACAAGTGGGCTCACCATTGACAAGCACCGAAAAGGAGGAGGAAGTGACACAACTCCTAACCCATTCAATCCAACCCTCAGCAAAGCCAAAAGCTCCAAGGATTTTAAATAGAAAACTCCATTTAACACGATCATAAGCTTTAGCCATGTCTAACTTGATAAACATAGATTTATCTTTTGAGGATTCCATAGAGTGGATGGCCTCAGCAGCAATAGCTACCCCATCCATGATCTGTCTTCCAGCAACAAAACCCCCCTGCTCTTCAGAAATTAAGTCATCAAGCCAAGGCTTCAGCCTTTCTGCGATCAACTTAGTAATAATTTTATACACAACATTACATAGAGCTATAGGCCTAAACAAATCCAAGGAGTTAGCTCCCACCTTCTTAGGAATAAGAGCTAAAAATGTAGCATTTAGGGACTTCAACATTTGTTTATGCATAAAGGATTCTTGGACAACCTCTAAAAGGTCCAATTTAACCACTTCCCAGAACTCCTGAAAAAATTCAATGGGGAATCCATCAGGCCCAGGAGCTTTACCTTTCTTCATCTGGAATACAACCTTCTCAAGCTCCGACAAGGTAATAGGAGCAAGCAATGAGTCATTCATTTCATTAGTCACCAGCTTCGGGATACAATCTAAAATTTTAGCTTCATCCTCCTCCGCAGGAGGCGAATCCTCAGAGAAAAGGGTAGAGAAATATCGAATGCATTCAGCTGAAATAGAGGCTGAAGAGGACAAAGATTCCCCATTAGGCAACAGAATAGAAGAAATAGCATTACCTTGTCTCCGATCCTTAACTGAGTTATGGAAGAAAGCAGTGTTTCGATCCCCAGCCTGGAGCCATTCAATACGAGACTTTTGTTTCCAAAAAATCTCTTCTCTTAACTCCCATTCCTCAAGCTCTTTTGTTGCAGCAACCTCTAATAAACTCAGCTCCTCTGAGAGGCCTTGATCTCGAATTTGTCTGGTAATTAGGTCTAGATTATCTCGCGCCTTTTTCTTTTCCTGAAATAAGTTACCAAAATGCTGCCTATTCCATCTTTTCAATCTGTATTTAACATACTGGAGCCTCTTTGAGAAAGAGTACATGGCAGTGCCATATGCTGGCTTCCCCTGATCCCACCAACTAGGGAGCAAAACATGAAGAGATTCATCCCTAAGCCACATGAGTTGGAACTTAAAGGTCTGTCTAGCACACCGTTGAGGCACATCAACCACTAGCTTAATAGGCCAATGATCAGAACCACGACCATCCAAAATTTCAGAGCTTATCAACCACCTGTCCCCCACCCAAAAACTAGACACCAAAAATCTATCAAGTCTTTCAGAAATAGAGGCATCGCCAATTCTCCTATTATTCCAAGTAAAAAGACCATTGCCAGGTTTGATATCCACAAGATTCAAAGCAGAGATATTGTCCTGGAGCAATAATGCAGAAGCCTCCAACCTTGCAATACCACCTCGTTTTTCTGCAAGCTCCGTGATAGCATTAAAATCGCCTCCAATAATCCAAGGATGGTAGGGAAATAAGCTGCGAACTAAACGAATGTTGGACCACAAAAGTTGCTTTCCTTGCAACTCCACAGGCGCATACACATTGGAGAAGAGAGCAATTTCCCCTGACATAAAACAAGAGGCCACCATGGAAAGGGAGGACCTGAAAGACACCCACCAAAGGGGGCAAATCTTACGCGGGTTCCATAAACATGCCACCCCGCCAGAAGACCCTTGAGCACCAATGCATTGGCATCCACCATTCCCCCATAACTTAGGAACTAGATCCATCATACCCTCCACAGAGAGCTTAGTCTCCTGCAAAAAAAGAACATCAGGCGAATGACACCTAATCAAATCCCGAACAGCTTTTTGTCTAGGGCCACTGTTCAAGCCCCTAACATTCCAAGAGAGAACTATCATTTCGAGGGGCATGAAAAATGCGAATCCAGAGTCTTGACTGACCCTGACTCCACCAAAGTCTCCCCTATCATCTTAATCTTTTCCTCATCCTTCTTCCTTCCCAGCTTAGAAATTTTCTCCGGCCCCCCCTTCTTGAGAACTTTTTGCAGAACAACCAACTGAGAGGACGCCTTAATATTCTTCTTGCCCACCTCTGGACCAACTTTTTGCAAGAGGTGAACCTTATCTACACTATCTTTCACTACCTCAGCACTACCACCCAACTCAACCTGAACCTCCATTTGACGATCTGTCCCTAGAGCCGAAGTCCCATCAGTAAGCGGAGCCATAATCCCCTCTGAGTTGAGCAAAACCTGACTAGAATCTTTCCCAACCTCATCTAAGCATGGCACTCCCATACCCCCCTCCTGTTGGGGAGTAAGCATTGCCTCAACTAAAGGGCCATGCTGATCAATATCCAGAGTCCCATGATCTAGATCCAAAAATCCTGGGTTCACCTCCTGTTGACTAAGATCCTCTAGCACCTCAAACCTGTTGAAGGTGTCCTCCTCCTGCCTGTCCTTCAAAGTCCTTTTATGACCTTTATTTCTGTTTCGGCCTCTAACGGGAATAAATCCATCTTCCCTACCACCAGAACCCTGAATGGGGTCCTTGCCCTTATCCACCCTAGGTGGATTAGCTGAAGGTTGAGAAGAATGAGCCTCCAAAGGCTTGGCCTTTGGACATCTGCGCAGGAGGTGACCATACTCATGACAGAAACGACAACGGAAGGGAAGTGTTTCATAATCCAGCTGTTGCACCCATGAATAATCTCCTGCACTCACTTCTAACGAGTCTGGCAATGGCTTACTTAAATCAATTTCTACACAAAACCGGGCAAAAGTCATTACCTTTTTGAATTGTGTTTGCTGAGAAGAACCCACAGGTTTCCCCAGCTTCGAGGCTAATAGGCACAACACATCCTCTCGCCAGCATTCCACAGGGAGCCTTGGAAGACGGACCCAAACCGGAACCCGATTCGGAAGTTCCTCTGCCGGGTTGAAGCCAGCATGCCATGGCTTAATAAATAAGCCCACCTGGTTATAAAAATACGGGCCCCCTTCAAAAATCCTATTCCGATCAGCCAAACAATCAAAAGTAACCATGAAGTAGTTATTTGCCAGGAGGCGGATCTCCATCTCTCCCTCAGGCATCCATGTCTTTTGAGCCCACATCTCCAAGAATTGCAAAGAAATTTTCAAACCTAAGAATTTGCAATAAAGAGAATGTCGTGCATAATAATCAATGTCTTCAGCCAACATCTCCATTGGAATGACTACGCTCGGCCTCTCTTTACACCGTTCGAGGCACCCATTAATCTTCGGAATTCTAGGCCCCCCTACCGAGCCCATCTCGACTTTCTCAGGTTCCACCGAGAAAAGATTATTATCAAAAATCTTTGAACCCTGTGGAGAGGGTTTCGATCCAAAAGCAGAACGAAAGTCCATATTGGGACAAACCCTAGAAGATTCTCCAGTATCCATCAAAGAGCACACAATGCAAGATGAGCAAGCAAGGCCCAAATAAAACCAAGAGCCCTTCGAAGAAGGCACACTCCACTGGACACCAAGGTCGCAACCCCCCAACCCCAGAATACACACCTGCTGCAAAAGAAAAGAGCCTCCCCCCAAATAGCGTAAAAAAACCCACCCCCAAGAAGCTTCAGAGAAGAAGAGAACAGATCCGACCCCCAACTACACATGCAACCACCAAAAGACCACATGCAGGCCGAGCCTAGATGGCTGCGGCCTCATGCAGCGCTTGCAGAGCCATCCTCTTTCATGAATCATTTAAAATGATATTTGACAAGGTAGGGAAATTCATTAAAATGAGCAAAGCGGAGAAATTAGGGAAACTAGTCAAGTCAGGCAGTAGCTACGTAGCATACAAAATGGTATACCCCACAATAGGTGCATTTTCATTACAAGGGGAATTCCCCTTTAATTTTGAATCTATCTCAATCATAACAACATCTTCCTCTTTTTTTGCTTTTTAACTACTGCTCTCATAACACCTTTCCTCTTTAGGTGGTGTGATTGCCTCCTAGGCTGTGTGGATTTGTTTTTCCCCCTTGCAAGTGCAAAAGAAGATTCACCTTTCCTTTTCTTAGTTCTTGGTGTTTTGCCAGAGGTAGGGGTTTCTCGTGTACTTTTTGTTGTAGGTTGTTCAGAGGCTACAAGTTGAGTGTCATGTAGGCTCTACTCCTCTGGCTCTCTTATGCTGCATGTAGGTGATGCAATAGGGGAGCCAGAGGACATTTCCCTTTCTAATATAGTAGGCTCTTTTACTCTTTTTGGGACAACAAGTTCTTAAAGGATGGTGTTGATATGGTTGCAATTTAGGAAACTCTCCCAAGAAACATGTGGGAATTGAATTCTCAAAATTCTTTTTATCAACAATGTGACTAAGCTGAAATGTGACAATGATGTGCTTCTCCTCTTCCTTTTATACTCAAAACTCATTCTTTTCAACAAATTATAAAGAAAATTTAGAAAATTTACACGCCTAACATGGCGAATATGGCTTAAAAGTTTGAAATGGAATATATACAACAATGATTGCCTACCATCATAGGTTAAGTATTTTATAATGTAAGAAGCTACCGAAGCCCAAAGCTAGGGTAAGGATAATCTTTTTGTACCTTGAGAAGATGAGTCTAGGCTTTCTCCATGTTCTCTGAATTTGTTCCTTGTAGTAATGGCATATGACCTTGCTGGAAAATATTCTCCTTCCCATGGCAGTCTTGATACCTCAGCAATGGTGACTTCTAAAGCATCCACCCTCAAACATCTTACAGTTGCTTCATAATTTTGTAGTGTGGCATTAAATTTTTGTGTCATGACTTCATTAAAATATGTGAGTTTCAAGAAGTACTCTACCCAGCTAGCTTGTCTAAAAATGAGTAATACCAGAATGTCTTCCAACAGTTGGGTTTGTGTTGTTGTTTCACTTTGAATAATGTCACCACCCATGATACTGTTGTTGTTCTCTAATTCCTTTAATTATGCTTTGTTCTAGTTCAATTCCTGGATTCAATTCCTTCCTGCCACACCAACTACACTACTTCCACTATGTTATACCTTCTCAATTCAACTACTTCTAACCCTTATCTTCTCCTTTAAGCTTGTATCTGTGTGAAAAATGGAGGAAAATAGAATGACAAAAAGGTTGCAGAGAGTTTTTGGTTTTTTAAAATCAATAAAATGAAGAGTACCCCTCCCCCCAACTAAAGATATCAAGTTTCCTCACTTAATTGTATAGGTTATGGTGGAGGGATAAATTATAGGAAGTGGAAAATCAAATGAGATATGAAGCATGCATGAATTAATGTTAAAACATGTAGAATCATTTAAATTGTCAAATGTTACATCCAACCTAGAATCATTCAACTTAAATATGAAATTCAAATTTCTTGCAAGTCTTGGAATATGTAGAACACTAGAAATTTTTTTTACCATCTTGTCACTAATTATACATTGTCATGGCTAATAATATTATACAAACTATCATCACCTACAAATACTTCTCCATCATAAGCATGTAGGAATAAAACCACTCCTTGTAAGAATTCATGTGATGTGAACAACTTGATTCAATCGAAGAGGATTCGTTAGAAACAACATTAGTAGAAATAAAAAAGACTTAGATTTATCTTCAGAAAATATTTATTTAGTGGAGGATTCATAATCCTTCTTATTTTTGTACTCCTTAACTTGCCCCTATTTTTACAATTCTAGCATTTCACTTACTCTTTTTTAGGCTCTTAGAACAACCTTGAGACTTAGATATCTTGGTAGACTTTTTTCAATCCCTTTTAGACCCTCCTTTATCCTTTGGTCTTCTATGGACATGTAATCCATGTTTTGAGCCCTCATCCATGGATTTTCTTCTTATTTCCTCTATAATGAAGATAATACTAAGGGTATCCAATTTTGCATCTATCATTGAACCACTCATAGCAATGACTATGTTACACCTTGTGTGTTATTACCTATTTAATATTACCATGTTTGGTTAAATTCCTTGAATATATGAATGTGTTTTATGAATCTTGAATGGAAATATGATGAATGAATGACTGATACAATTTGATATTTTATAATGATTATGATTATGGAATATGTGATGCATATGTTTATATTGTGATCAACTAACTACTATTATGATGTACTAAGTTAAATGCAGGAATAAGTTCAAACCTCCAGAAGAGAGGGGAAGTATCACTCGGGAGAAGAAATTGGTCTGGTAGCCCTTAATGAGCCTAATTGAGCATTCACACACTCACACCCTAGTTGGTCTATGTCGAGTCAAGTCAGTTTGGGAAAAGATAAGTAATATTTGGTTTGGATGTGAATGTTGTGTTGGATTATGATCTTGTCTAATGAATGTTGTGATTGAGGAATGTGATTAAGTCTTATTTCGAGTGGAAGTCCTTCCTTGTGTGTTTATTGCTACGTTGATGAGATATATGCATAAAATGTATATATATGTATATATGTACATGTCTACGATAAAATTATACATGTGAGTGAATACATACATGAGTATACGTAGGTAGAAATACCTATGCATGCTCATGGATGGATTACCCATATGCATGGGAATATCGATTGGACTAAGTTGACATGTATATATATGTATATATACATTTCATGTATATATGTCGATCAATGGATATGAGAGTACGAGTATTTTTATAAAGGTATTAAAATAATATTATGTATATATATAATATATGTATATATCGCGGGATTGAGTGGAATTAGATGTGTAGCAAGGGATGTAAGTGGCAATATTATAGTTGAAAGGTCTCAACACATTGGGGATTCAATGAATAATGTTGCAGAGTTTAGAGCGGCTCTATTTGGGCTAGAATTGGGTAAGGATATTAGTGCAGAGAAAATACATCTGGAAGGTGACACCTTAATTACCATCAATGCAATTCGGCAAAACCATACACCAAACTGGAAGATGGGCAGATGGCTAGAACCAATCAAAAATTTGATAGACGGTTTGAAGGAATTCAAAATCAGCCATATTTACAGAGAGGGCAATGATATTGTTGATGGCCTTGCTAAGTTGGCAGTTGTGACTTAAGGATGGGGTGTTGTGGCAAATGAAGTGATGTTGTGGTATATTCATTCCAATATGTATATGGAGCCCAGAAGGAAATGGGAGTAGTTTTTCACAACTTGTCTGGCCTTGCTCCATTTTGTCAAGGAGCCAGAGAAGATAAAAGTGTATTGTATATTGTGGTACAAAAGCGATGTAAAGGATTTACTTTGATATCAATTTAGTAGGAGTTGGTCATACCAGCTATTAATTTAACAAAAAAGTATATATATGTATATATATTAATATATATAATAATATAGCTACATATATATCAATATATTTTTATATATAATTGTGTATATATATATGTAATGTTATTCAATCAGCAATTAATATATTTGATAACCATGTGAAATGAGTGTATATTAATATATATATATATATATGTATGTATATATATATATTACAAAGGATATATATACACATATTATATAATATTATATATGTATAATATATAATTGATAATCATTTGAGATATTTATAAAGAACAATACATAGTGTTGTGGCTAATAATAGTAAAGCACTTTAAATGAAACATGGGCACATAAGGCGTTGCCTTATTAATGTGTTGCAAAGTAGAAACCTGGGCATAAAGCAAATGAAAGACCAAGTCAACCAAGTCTAAAGGCATGCATGAAATTAGAGATGTTGTGAATACATTGCAAAAGGAAGTAAATGCAATTTTTAACAATGTATAAATAGTCAAAACTCACGTTATCTTAAAGGGCGCTAGCTTATGAAATCTGGCGCCAATGTTGAAGTATGTGAAATGCTTAAGAAGTATTTTTACTGTGCATAAGTTTGGAAAAGCAATATATTAGTCATGAGACTTAATCAATGTAAAATTGGCAGAAATATAAGAAGGAATTTGATGTGTAAACCAAATAGGAAATTTGCTAATAAGATTGTTGTTCATTTGACTCAATAAAAGAGTCTTGTTGTCCCTTGAAACAAGTCAACTCAGCCATTTGAAAGGTGAGGATTATTATGTGTTGCAAACTTGTAAGTTAGTCTGATGAGTTGTTGCATGAGGATAGAAAGGTGGCAGAAGGATTAGCTTGTTTGTACCCTTTGGTTGCTCACATTTTAGTATATATAGAGGTGCTCATTCTACCATTTGCTACACTTTTTAATCTAATTATCTTCTTGTTATTATGTTGTTATTTTATGTGCTAGCGAGTTGAGACCTTGAGAATTACCTTGCCATTTTTCATTTGTGATTGTTGAGAGGATTAGTGAGAGGTTAGAAAAGGGAATTAAGTTGATCTTGGAGGAAGTAGCAAGTAGGATTGAGTAATTGAGCTAGGAAGGGAGTTCAATCAATTAGAGATTTTATACGATCGTGCTAGTTTCTATACCTTTTCCATTTATGTTGGAAAGGTTAAGAAATTTTCATTACTGTGTTGGAAAGGAATGGTTTTTCTGTGTGTGAAATGTGGGAGTTAGTAAATCGATAGTAAATCCACACAAACATAAATGAGACGTATTATATTAAAGATTTGAATCATAAAACTACTCTATTTGTAGCAAAACAAATCTCTAAAAACGTTCCATTGTTCTCTATTCTCAAGGATTCATTAAATCATTTGGCTTTCAGACTTTATATGTGCACTATGATTGTTAGAATGACAACTTGAGAAACAAGATGTTGTAAATGCAAGAATCTAAGTTCCTACATGATATTATGTGATACAAATGATAATGGTGACATTGAACAAAATGGATAATGATGCTAAATTATGTGATACAAATGTTGCATAAAAAGCTAAAATGGTTCTGCATATGCTCAAATATTAACTATTGATATGATAAACTAAAATGTAATTATGAACTAAGACATAATTCCAAGTTAGAATGATGAAAAAATGCAACTTTCTAAATGCTAAATGATCAAATTCTAAATGCTCCAATGCTCCAAAACTATTCCTGCATAATAATTTTGCTAAAAGATGTGATGATAAATGTTGTAGCAAAAGGGTTGTATTTATAGGATCTCCAAAGCATCTTGTGATGTGGCAGCGATCGACGGTCCATATTTTGACATGAGGGATGAATGGTGGAGATGGAAGAATCAAGGAGGATGTTCCCTTGACCAAGGGCAACATGCCAAATGGATGAAAGAATAAAGTGTGTGAGAAATAAGCCATGTGTTAAAATTTTGTTGAAGATGAATGTAATTTAAATATTAGTGATATTTAATTACATGTGACATTTGATGACATGTCCAAAAAGTGTTGTAGACATGTGACTAAATTTGAATTTGAAATTATTCAAACTTAGTGAAAATATATTTAATTAAATAAAAACAAACTATAGACATTTGTTTATTTAATTAAATTTAGAAGAATGTGGTTTAGGATGAAGAATTTAGAAAAGTGTGAACTATATAAATAAATTGAGAATTTCTTTATAAGTAGATGAAAATAAAAGAGTTTATTAATTAAATAGCTAGTATTTAATTAATTAATTGTCTTGACCGATTTTAGGTGTATACATTTTGCCCCTCTTTGAAGTAATGTGTTTACACGTTGCTTCAAAGAAAAAATTGTTGCTGGTGTCGACAAAAAAATAAATTGATTCCCTAGACGTTGATTTTTAGGTGATGACGGATATATGCCCCCTTGGGAGAAAAATTAGTGAATTTTGGAATTTTTTGGATTTAAAAAAAAAAAATATGATTTGATGATGATCTCAAAATTTTATGATTTAGAAACGATTAATCTCCCGAAAAATTATGTATAAGCCAGCAGGTGATGAAATTGATGAATTTTCCCCTTTTGAAAATAAAATAAAACAACCCCTTAAAAATGCCACTTAATTAACCTTAAAAAGGTTAAAAAGAGTGATTAGAAGTTCATTTGAACATTTGCATTTTGAAAACTTTGAGAGTGATTGAGTGATTTGTGCAAATTTGGTGAATGGTGATCCCTTACCGCATGCATTGGTTCGAGCGCGTTAGACGTCACAACTGCCTGACAGCTTACAGACCTCTCGTATGTACCTAGAAAACCTCTCTCAAAATTTGTGCATTTCATTTTTGGTGTATTTTTCACATTTGAATTCAGATTTGATTAGTTTAGCGCATTGAAAACCCGATGTAGCACATAGAACGATTGTTCTAGCACATTAAAAACTTTAGCACATAGGTTCTTGTAGCACATAGGTAACTCGAAGTAGCTCATTGAGTGATTGAAGTAGCGCATAGAATCCTTTAGGGCGTAGGTGAATTGATTTAGTACGTTGATCATATGATGTAGCGTATAGGATGAATCGGCGCATCGGGACCCTATTCCAGTGCATCCGTGAAATTGTCCAGCGCATATGATAGTTCGGTGCATAGGAACTTTGTTCCAGTGCATTGATGAATTTTTCTGGCACATAGAGTTTTTCAACACTTTGAAGCATTGTTCTACTGCATTGGTGAGATTTTAGACTAGAATGATGATTTTCTTGATTAGAATCCTTGATTTTGATGATGTTTGATTGCGTCAACCTTTGATTTGATGATGATTGATGATGTTGATAGATTAGATGTCCATTGATCTCATGATAGGTGAGATTCAATGATTGATACTGATAATTGACCTCATGATAGGCGAGGATCAATGATAGTTTGATTGATTGATAAACCTCATGATAGGCAAGGTTGAATGATTGATGAACCTCATGATAGGTGAGGTTGAATTGATAGATTGATGAACCTCATGATAGGCAAGGTTGAATGATTGATGAACCTCATGATAGGCGAGGTTGAATTGATAGATTGATGAACCTCATGATAGGTGAGGTTGAATGATTGATGAACCTCATGATAGGTGAGGTTGAATTGATAGATTGATGAACCTCATGATAGGCAAGGTTGAATTGATAGATTGATGCTCATGAGATTTGATCCAATTCTCACCAGAGTTGATTAGGTTGATAGGCTGATTGAGTTTGATTGATTGATCTCAATTGATTAATTAGTTGATTTGTGATTTTTGTGATGATAGGATCCTTTAACGAGTCTGCAAATTAGAGAGTGTTTCCCTAGGACATGGGATTCGATACCCCACCTGACGCAACCCGAGGTAGCCATGATCGCACGATGCAGATTGTCATCCCTAATTGATATGCCCCAAATTAGAATCAACAGGGGTTTGTTGATAGCTTTAGCAGAGGGGTGGCACAGTGAGCATAACACCTCTCATTTTCCCACTAGCAAGATCACAGTGACTCCAGAGGACGTATATTAGATTCTACGGATTCCTGTTGTGGGGGAGCTAGTATTATATGATTCTCAAGAGCAGGGCGGGACCTATGCACTGAGGAGAGTGTTTGAGGATGAGCATATATGTGGTTACAAGATTCCTTGGAGGGATATGGTTGATTCTTATGCCACATTTCCATCTATTCTAGTTGGATTCATTGGAGGGTTCCTTTGTCCTAACCGCAGGTCAAAGGGACTCTCGATTGGATGGGGTCAAATTCTGGAGAGCATGATTGCTCAGGGAACTAGATATGCATGGGGATGTTGCATGCTCACGCATTTGTACCATGATTTACACCAGGTGGTCTATCTTCATGGGGCAAACTTATCAGTTGGGGTCACATTGCTTTAGGTCTAGGCCTAGGAGCATATAGCGGTCACTCGTCCAGTTGGAGATAGACAACAACCTGCCATGAGACTGTATGTACACTTTTATGTCGGTCCACTTGCTCAGCCTAGGCTGGGAAAACTGGAATACTAGAGGAGGAAATAGGATGATATCGAGTCCATGGTATGGTAGCCCTATCTAGATTGTGAGCAGTGGCTAGAGGATGATACCAAGATTCCTTATTTGTGTCAGTCCATTTACCTGATTAGGTGGACCCGGTTTATCATTGAGAGATTCTTGCTACTGAGATTACTGAGGCAATATGGCAGAGTGCAGGGGATGCCCCAGGGCATGGCACATTATGCATGGTGATAGGTGGATGCTACAAAGTCAAGACCTATGTTGTCTTATGATGCAGCCATTCAAAATTTCCATGGATTACAGACCATCATTTGGGAGATTCATCTAGAGATCATCGAGGCATCGATATCAGAGGAGTATGCACAATACCTATTCTTACATCCATTCCCATGGATCATCGTCCCAAATGAGCCAGTGCCATTGTTAGAGGAGGAGGGGAGGGCAGTAGGTCATGGGTGCAGGTGGAGGATAGCAGTGATGATGGGGATGGTGATGGAGATGGAGGCGACGGGGATGATGATGGGGGTGATGGGGGAGGAGCTGAGGGTGGAGGGCCAAATATTGATGTTGGAGAGTTGAGAGTGCATCCCAAGAGGTGGCATGTGGAGATTTGACTACCCTCACTGCAGCAACAAACATAGATTGTTGCATTATAGGTACAGGTTCAGACACTATAGGGTCAGCTTGAGCAGGTTTAGGCTTTACTAGCGCAGGCCCAAGGGAAGATTACTGTATTGACAAAAGAGAGGGATGTTACTATACAACAAGTACAACAGGTATAGGCCCAACTTACACATGTCCAGGCCTAGACTTAGGCACAAGGATAGATGCAGGGGCAGATTGCTACACTAACTACTGAGAGCGATACTTTGAGACAATGGGTCGATCAGGATGAGGGCACCATTGAGAGGCTACAACAGGCTACAATGGTTACTGGTGCATTAGATTATTTTAGAGAGATCTGACGTACTGCACAAGAGGTAGAGTTTTATAAAGTGAGATATCATGATGCAGTTCCTCCAGAGCGGTGGGAGAGCTATACATAGTCGCGGTCAGGTAGGTCCCAGTCTCGTACCACTAGCAAGGGTGTTACATAGCCACTTCTGGGGGATCAAAGAGATCCTAGGGCAAGTCCATCTGGTGGGGGAGGGACTGGTCCTATGATGCCAACGCCATCTAGGGGGAGCATGACAGCTCTGATTTATGATTTTATGATGTATTTTGGACATGTATACACTGATGTATTTGAGACATTGATGATGTACCTCTTGATTCAGTTGAGACATTATGATATACTGCCAGTTTTATATTGATGTATCTCTTTATATCTTTGGATATCCTTGTACATTTGACATCATTTTAAGTTATATATGACATGCGGCGATGATGATGATTGATCTATGTGCCTGTGATGTTTATATGAAGATGATCATGATGATTATGATGGATGCATTTAATTTCTATTATATATGTTATGTGATGTTCTATATGATGATGATATGATATGTTATGGATGAAAATGATGATGCAACTAATGTGTTATGATTCTATGATGCTTTATGAATGATGTTTATATGATGTATGTGATGGATCCTATTATGCCAATGAAATGTGATGCATTTTATGTTTTTGTACTTTTCTAATGCAAATAAATGATGCAATGAATGAATAAATGATGTATGAGATGATCACATGATGGTGCATAGTTCTTTGTGTTTATGATGTTTATATGATGATGATCATGGTGATTATGTGATGTACACAATGATGATATGATAATGCATGATTGATGACTCTATGTGCTTTGGGAATGATGTTTTATGCTATGTGAGATGGATTTGATTATGCAAATGATGTGTGATGTTGATTCGGTTATTCATTTGTCAATCTTGGATTTGAGTAATAAAAAATTCATCTTCACTACTAGTTTTAGATGTTCATAACAATGGAATTATATCCTTTGTTATCCAATCATGTTCTGCAACAAAATTTTCTTCTTGGATATCTTACTCTGCTGGACATGTCTTTCAATCATCTTATGTGAATCCAAGATTCATTTTATAAAAGGATTAAATGATTTTAGTGGTGCATCAAGTTCAATTATAGATGCATCAAGTTCGATTATGCCCCTATTAAAATAGATATTTTTTTCTGCTTGGAAATCTTACTTTGTTGGACATGTCTTTCAATCATCTTAATGGACCAATTTCTTAATCCATTAATAATTGATGAAATGATTTGGATCATGCAAGTGAGATGGAATGCACTTATTTTTTGTGTTTTCTGATGCAAATATTATGATGTGATGCATGGATGGATAAATGATGTGATAATGTATATATGATATGAGAATGCTTTCTAATGTATGCAATTGATGTGCGACTAAATGAGAATGTTTTTTAATTTATGCAAATGATGATGCAACTGATGTGCAACTAAATGAGAATGTTTTCTAATTTATGCAAATGATAATGCAACTGATGTGAAACTATATGAAATGATGTGTTTTTGGTTAATGTCAAATGTAATCAATCCATTAATAATAGAGATAACATCATTGTGAAATTGTTGCAGCCTTAGAAACCCCATAGATATAGATGCAAAACTAACATGGATGCAATCTAACTTAATCATGCAGATCTAATATGCAAATGTTGTCATTGTAACAACTGATTTGTCATGGCTTTTATCATCATTGAGCCTTTAAAATGTTGAAAGTGAGTATAAGCATCGATATCATAATGTAGACCATGATGACCTATGTACTACTTCCATGTTTTTTGATATTGCAAGTTAACACAAGCATCTAGGTATAATTGAATTGAGATGACCTGAGTATTCCTAGTGTAAATAGTCAAGAATTGATCATTTTCCTATGCAAATTCAGAATGTCATCAGTGATACTTTGTAGCGCACGTCTCACCACAATTTGCACAGTAGTAGTGATCAACTCACAGACAACAAACAAAGAAAAATCATACTCCTTCCTGGCTACTCTAGTTCAATACATCATCAAGTTGCTCCAAAGATATGACAACAAAAATCAAAGTACAACAGTTTCAACATTCATGCCAAAGTGCTAAAGCCATGATTCAGAAGGAACATCATCCATTTAAAGTTTGTTTTGATTTGATTGATTTGGCTTGTTTGATTTGGATAGTTGATGTGCTACTGATGGTGATTTATGTTCAAAGTTGGATTTCACTATGATCATTGTGTTTGTTGTGCTGTCCTACTGTTGTTTGTCTATTAGTTTAAGCTCAAAGTTTATTTCCCCCAGTGAGTTTAGGATTTTTCCCCCAGTCTAGGGTGAGACATAACCGTGATGCCAGGATATGTACATGATGCTTTCAAATGATAGTGGTGAAACTAAATGATGAAAGAGAATGGTCGACATGCTCAAATAGATGGAAAATCTAACCTATCACAAATAGTGCATGTTGTCAGGTTTTCACTACTTGTTTTTATTGCACTTTTTTAGATTTTATGATTTTTTTTTTTCACTTTTTTTTGTATTTTTCTCTTTTTCTGATATATTTTTTTGTTACCAAGATGCCTATTTTCCAAGTTTTCATCAAGGCAACCATTTTTTAGGATATTTTTTGATGTTTTTGTATTTTTTCAGGACTCTTTTTTATGCACTGGATGATTCAGGTGTAAAATTTCTTGAGATGCAAGATGTTGAGGGGTTCATCAAACAAATCCCCTTCTAGTGTGGACAATTGATATGCTCCTAATCTGAAGACTGATACAATGAAAAAGGGACCTACCGAGTTGGGTTCAAATTTCCCCTTCTTCTCTCGATCTTATTGATTACAGGGATTTTCTTTCAAGACTAAGTCACCCACCTGAAATCTTCTAGGCTTTACTCTGTGATTGTAACTTCTGGATATTCTTTTTTGATAGGCTTTTAGGTGATCAACTGCTTGTTGACGATGCTCATCCAACAATTCCAATTCTTGTAACCTAGACACTCTATAATCCTCATCTAAAATGATCCCATTTAGTGACACACAAAGTGATGGTAGTTCAACCTCAATAGGTAGAATGGCCTCTACTCCATAGACTAAAGCACAGGGTGTGGCACCTATCATCATAGGCTTTGATTGTTATTTTTCTTCTAGGATCAAATAGCATTCTCTGAATATCCCAGTGCACAGACAAGTTTTAGAGTACACATATTTAAGCCAGCTCCCCCATCTATTAGAACACATTTGATGAGATGTTTATGAATTAAGACCTTAATGTGGAGGACAACATTGTGTGGATGGGTGATTAATACATCATCATGTTCAAAAAATGAGAGGTAGTGAGGTGCAGTTAAGTGTCCCACCATAACTTGAAATTAAAAAACTTCCAAGTTTTTGGTATTGTGGTGACTACTAGAGCTTGTTCTAGGATTTCTTTATGTGCTGGTGAGATCTTGAGCAATTCTAAGATGGATATTTGCGCTGGTATTTTCTGCAACTTATCAACTATGTTATATTGAGTTGTAGGGATAGCAGTTGTTTTGGACGTGGAAGGGGTAGCTCCTTTCAATGTTGCCTTGGCTTGTCCTCTTGTGATTGCATTGATAGGAGAATTATTTTGATTTTCTCTAATTTTAATAACATTGATTTGATTGTCATTTGCAACAACATTGGTGATCATATTTATTGGCACAAGGTCATTGATTTGATGTAAGGTGGTGTCGATATCGTGGTGATGATTTTCAATTGCAATGATGTTTTGTTCATGTTCAATGGGGCTATCATTTATTGGGTTATTAGTTGCAATAAGACCTAGTTTGTCATGGGTTTGATCATCAACCACCTCAATATGGAGAATAGTGTTGTCATAAACATAGTTCAGGTTTTTGCCTTTGATGCTTGATGATAAGGACTCCCCCTTTTCATTGTTTGGTAGAGGGTTCCTGAACGCTCCATGATCATTGTTTGTTTGGAGTCCTTCTACAAATATGGTCTTGTTGTCAATCAATTCTTGTATCAAGTGTTTCAATTGCATGCAATCATTGGTTTTATGTCCTTTAATTTTGTGAAACTCATAGTAATGAGCATCATTCCACCATGGAGGTTTAACTTGTGGTTCCCAATTTCTTGCTTATGGTAGTGTTATGACCTTCGCTATGAGAAGCTCCTTTAATTTTGATTCTAATGATTGTCCCAAAGGTGTGAATCTTCTTCAATTGGAGGATGTTTGATATGGTGGTCTTCTAGATTCAACATTACCTTGATTGTTGTTTTGATTGATAGTTTGGTTGTTGTTTTGGTTGTCGGGTGGATTGTTGTTTTGATTGGTTTTGGTGGTAGTTGCTGTCAAGTTGAATACAGGTTTTGCATTTTTGGCTTCAATTGCATCATTGTTGTAACCCACATTCTAGTTTCATTGCCAAAACTTTGGTTTGTCATCACTGTTGTAATTGTTGGAGGAATTTGATGAGTTGTTTTCATTGTAAATTTTGATGACTCCTCTCTTGACCAAAGCCTCTTCAATTTTTATTCCATTTTCAATCAATTTTTTTGAGGGTAGGTGGGCATTGTAATTCCAATATGTAGCTCATCTCATCATTTAGGTTGTCGATGAATATTTCTATCTTTTCCTTTTTAGGTACGGGACGAGAATATCTTGCAAATAACCTTCTCCATTTTTATAAAAATACAAGGAACGATTCACCCTTTTTATGTTTCAAGTTGCAAAGGTCTTTCATTATTATGTCATGTTGGATGTTATAAGAGTATTGGGTGATGAACTTGTTAACCAATTATTTAAAGGTGTTAATTGGTGGTGCAATTTTGGAGAACCATTCAAGACATTGTCCACCTAGACTTCGTGGAAGCAATCTCATCAAGTAAGTTTTTTCGTGTGCAAATTCAAGACTCATGGTTCTAAATTCCCTCACATGATCTATTGGATTAGTTTTATTGTTGTATTTGTCGTACTTTGGGAATTCACAATGTTTGGGAAAAGGAATCATATGGATACTTTGATCAAACGGATATGGAAAAATGTCTTGTATCAAGTATCGTTTTGAGGTTCCCCTTTGCATATCAAGAATTTGTTGTTGGAGGTTTTTCATTTGATGAGTTAAGGCAACCACTTGTTCTATTTATTTTTCAGGCTTTTTGGGAGGTGCTTTTAATTGATTAACATCAAAGTCATCAAGCAATTTGACACCTTGTTTAGCTAGCATTAGTGAGTATTTTTCCCCATTTCTTTCAAAAATATTTTCTAAGCATTTATGGAAATTTGGATCTTGTTCAACATTTTGGATGTCTTCCTCAATTATTTCTTCCCCTTCATTGTTGTGGATTCCATGGAAAGTATTCTCTTTAGCTTCAGCCGTGGTGTTTTGGGTTTCAATGTTTTGAGTTGTGATGTTTTGCTCTTCAATGTTTTGAGTTTCAAGTGTTAGACTTTGACTAAACTTTGATCTTTGTTTGGAAGAGTGCCAAGGATGAAAACTAAGTCAAATAGAATGACAAATTCTATTGATGAGACTAAGTTTAATTTGATTATATAGCTTTGTTTCATGATGAGAGAATGATATATCTTGATGATGAAACTAGGCTTAACAATCAAAGATATGATAAGTTTGACGATTTAGGAACTTTGAGATGTTAGATATTGGTTTAATTTGGAGAATTCCACTTGTAGCGGTCAGTTTTAACAAGTTTAGACTCTGTTGTACCTAAGGAATGATTTTGGGCTGAAAAAGATTCTAAATTATGGTTCAAACTGTGAAATAGGGGATAAATTTAACTCTCGGGTTTTGCATTTACTGGATGCACTAAAAGAAAGCCTAAATGTGCTAAAATAGTGCACAGATGTGTTAAAACAGAGAATGAATGCACTAGAATATTGCTCAGATGCGCTATGAGATTACCTAAACGCGCTAAAACAGAGGGTTGATGCGCTAAAATATGTAGTGTATGCGCTATAAAAAAGGGTAAATACACTGGAAGATTGCACATATGTGCTATAAAACTACCTAGAAGTGCTAAAATAGAGAATGAATGTGTTGGAAGATTGCACAAATGCACTATAAAACTATCTAGAAGCGTTAAAACAGAGAATGAATGTGTTGGAAGATTGCACAGATGCACTATAAGACTAACTGAATGCGCTAGAAAAAAGAATGAATGCACTGGAAGATTGCACAGATGCACTAAAACAAAGGCTGCATGCGTTGAATTGGGAAAATGCCACAGTTTCTTGCAAGTTTATTTGATTTTTTTGATTTTCCAGTCAGAGAATTGGTTGTTTCAAAGGATGTTTTATGAATAAAGGTTTTCACTTCTAGTGTGTGATGTTTTGTTTAAAATTTGTTTAAAAACACATTGGTAAAACACATCAAACATGTACAACTTAAGGCTGTGTAGGATAATATTTATTGGATTCCCACTTGGATTTTACACCAGTTGTGCCTACTTTTAGCGGATGATTAGAAGCTTGACCACACAGGATCCCCCTTATAGTGCACTCGCTTATCAGGTCAGCCAAGCTTCAGTACCCATGAATCTCCCATGGCATACTTCTCATCTCTACTAAAAGCCACAAAAATGTGGGACAACTTCAAAGGTTAGACCTTTTGCACCAATAAATAGAATAAGGATTTTGGCTTGCTATAACAAAGGGTTCTATTATAGGCATTTCATTTGTGGGGGATCATCCATTCAGCAAGAGACCATTGTTTCCCTTCTTGTCAGAACAATCCTCGTGATACTTGAACTTTCCTCAAGTACCCACATTTATATCCTGATTGGAAGTCGCTTAGCTTTAGTGTGTTATCGGTTGGGTCGTTCCCTTAGGTGATTACTTTTTCCCACAAGGCAGGCCCTCTATGGATAAAACAAAATAAAAATGAATGGTTCTAGCTTTTTAGTCACTTAGTTAAGGGGAGAGCATATGCCTACCATTCATCAAGCACAAAAAAAATGGTGTTCTTTAACCTTATAATTAAGATAGATGCCTATCTTAATCAAAAGAAAGCATTTGAATAACTCCAGCCCCTGCATAAATCATTAGTAGTTGCATAAGTTAAATGTCTTTGACTGGTGTATCACCCACCTACAAGCAGAAAGCAACACTTAGTTCTTGGGATTTTAAAATTTTGCAAATTTAAACAGATGCACTAAAACAATCATCCAATGCACTAAAAGATGATTCCACTGTGCTAAAACAACTACTCTATGCACTAAAATAACTCATGTATGTGCTACAAGAACTAATTAATGCACTAAATGAACTAATGGATGCGCTAGAGTATTGATTGAAAGCATTAAAAGACTCCCTGTATGCGCTAAAACAGTTGCTCAATGTGTTGAAAGAAATGACGTATGCGCCATAACAAAAGTCAAATGCACTGAAACAGTTGTCGAATGAGCCATAACAAAAATTGAATGCGTCGAAAGATTTGTCGTATGCTATGAAAGAACTCACAGTCATGCTAAAACGTCATGTCCATCCTATTCACATAACTTTTCCAAAAAAATGTTTAAAATGGGGTTGTGCCCCACAGTGGGTGCCATTTTATGTGTGTGTGAAATGTGGGAGTTAGTAAATTGATAGTAAAGCCACACAAACATCAATGAGACATATTATATTAAAGATTTGAATCATAAAACTACTCTATTTGTAGCAAAACAAATCTCTAAAAACGTTCCATTGTTCTCTATTCTCAAGGATTCATTAAATCATTTGGCTCTCAAATTTTATATGTGCACTATGATTGTTAGAATGACAACTTGAGAAACAAAATGCTTTAAATGCAAGAATCTAAGTTCCTACATAATATTATGTGATACAAATGATAATGGTGATATTGAACAAAGGATAATGATGCTAAATTATTTGATACAAATGTTGCATAAAAAGCTAAAATGATTATGCGTGTGCTCAAATATTAACTACTGATATGATAAACTAAAATACAATTACAAGCTAAGACATGATTCCAAGTTAGAATGATAAAATAATGTAACTTGCTAAATGCTAAATGATCAAATTCTAAATGCTCCAATTCTCCAAAGCTATTCCCGCATAATAAGTTTGTTAAAAGATGTGATGATAAATGCTATAGCAAAAGGGTTGTATTTATAGGATCTCCAAAGCATCTTGTGATGTGGCAGCGATCGATAGTCTAGATTTCAACATGAGCGATGAACGGTGGAGATGGAAGAATCAAGGAGGATGTTCCCTTGACCAAGGGAAACATGTCAAATGGATGAAAGAATAGAGTGTGTGAGAAATAAGCCATGTGTTAAAAGTTTTTTGAAGATAAATGTAATTTAAATATTAGTCATATTTCATTACATGTGACATTTGATGGCATGTCCAAGAAGTGTTGTAGACATATGACTAAATTTGAATTTGAAATTATTCAAACTTAGTGAGAAGATATTTAATTAAATAAAAAAAAACTATAGACATTTGTTTATTTAATTAAATTTAGAAGAATGTGGTTTAGGATGAAGAATTTAGAAAAGTGTGAACTATATAAATAAATTGAGAATTTATTTATAAGTAGATGAAAATAAAAGAGTTTATTATTTAAATAGCTAGTATTTAATTAATTAATTATCTTGACCAATTTTAGGGTATACAATTTTGAGTATGTTGTGATGCTTGTACATGCTTACATGTTTCTTAGTTGTTTATTATGTTGGAGAAACCTATCATATTGGTTTATATTTATATAGATGTGTATGTACCCTATATATGGGAGTTTGTATGAATGCAATGTATTTATACTATACGTAGTTTTCATCACTATACGTAGGTTGTCTATACTAGACATATGTTGGACCACATCTTGTCTATAATAGATGAAACAAGAACAAGGATACTAAAACTTGAGCAAGAGGTAAGAGGGGGAGAAAGGGAGGAACAAGAAGTTCCAAATAATGACGAGGAAGTTCCTAACAATGAAGAAGAAGGGGATAATTCTTGTGATTACACCCATTCTAGTGAACATGAGGATGAGGACTCACAGTCAAGGTTAGATGGAACTAAAAGGAAATGACTGGAAAATGAGCTATCGTGTGACATGAGGAAGATCATGTCTCCAAAGTGTGAAGGTAGTTCTACTAGGGATACAACTGAAGCATGGCTTACAGATTTGGAAATGTAATTTGAGATTAGGAATTACTCCTAAGTCACTAAAGTTGTCTGGGGAGATTTTCAATTGGTTGGTGAAGCAACCAAATGGTGGATGAATAAGAAGATGGAGCTTAGGCTCAATTCCTTGAGGTTGACATGGATTGAATTCGTAGATATTTTTTGAAAATGATGGTTACCGTAACTCTTCTATGATCAAAAGCTCATTGATTTCTAGAATATGAAGCAAGGAGATTCTATGGTGAATGAATATTGAGAAAAGTTAACCTGCCTCTTAAGGTACATACCCATGTACCTGTTGGGTGAAAATTATGTAATCTTTTTTTTTAAAATTACACAACCTTGATTTCAACCACAGTTGTGTGAGATGTAATCTCTCCTCTCAGAAAGGGGAGGCATCCTTCTTACTGCTTACTAAAACAAAGTAAAACTAATTAAGTATTATAAAAATTTACACTACAATTAAGAGATGGGGGTGTGTCACATTCCTACTTCTCTCTTTTTTTAGACAATACGTTTTAAAATGCTTCACGGTTGGTAGTTCTGATTCGGTACAACTTCAAACTAAAAACAAAGCAATAATTCCAATATCTCTATCTTGTCAAAGCAAAGGTTAGAGATACCGGCATGGTAACAATAAATAATAAAATAAGAAAAAGAAAAGCTCACAAAGGCACAAAGTTGTTCCATAGCTTTTCACCAATGGATCCTTGAGATATGTAACGAGTGTCATATTAGAAGCACAAAGTCTTCTAGATACAACACAAAAATTCCATAAACATCATGAACAAATACAAGCACAAATTTTTGTAGATAATCCACCAATAGTTAAACAAACAGTATCACAAATCCAAATAAAGAGTGCAACACATAGTTTACACAAATTTATTCAAAGCCCTTAGATCTCACTCACTAATTGCTGCCAATCTCAATCAAATCCAAAGGATAATCGATCCAACACAAAGTCTGGTATGCAACTTTCTTCTTTATTGATCAAAATAGATGCACAAAGATGAACAAAAATTTTCATGTATTTGATTCTCAAAATAGGCAGCACTTCTTTGCAAAAGATAAAAGATAAACATTACAAAAGAATCCTCTCATATTTATAGATGGGAGAGGAGAATGAATTTAGGAAAATTAGATGAGCAAATCTAGAAAAATTAGGTAAGCAAATCTAGGAAAATCTCACCTAACAAGTTGACTTATTCAAAAATGTTGTCCATCATTATAGGAAAACATCTTTGTTTTTACATGTAATTACATCTTTCGAAATGACACGTAAAATGTCAAAACTTTTTTACATAAAGCATGAAAAATGCTAAAACTGGGAAATCTAATCTAAGGAAAAATTTGGCCTTCTTCAACATCTTTCTCCATGAAAACTTCATGATGACGTGCACTTCATCACTCTTTGGCATTGGAGTGTACTTTGGAGATGACGAGGATTCTTGAGATTATTTCCTTTAATGAGATTGAAGACTTTTCGATGCCTTTCAAATCTAAAATAAGCTGAAAATCCATCATTTTGTTCATTGAAGCTATTGAGAAAGCTTCATCTTCAAATTCTTCTTAGCGCTAAAAATCGGCGCTTCAACATATTAAAGGACTTGGGTGGTCTCATGTAAAAGCGGTAAAAAACAGAGCTTCTATATGAAATATGTAAGAGCGGTGAAAAACGAAGCTTTTGCATGTCATATGTAAAAGTGGTGAAAAATGGATCTTCTGCATGAAATATGTAAGAGCGGTGAAAAACAGAGCTTTTACATGTCATATGTAAAAGCGATGAAAAATGAAGCTTCTACATGAAATATGTAAGAGTGGTGAAAAACAGAGCTTCTACATGTGATTTGTGGTTTGAGATGTAGAAGCGTTAAAAAACCCCACTCCTACATGTGCTAGAAAATGACTAAGGAATGAAATATATAAGAGCGGTGAAAAACATAGCTCCTACATGTAATATGTAAAAGTGCTAAAAATCAACGCTCCTACATGTGTAGAAAAATTTCTAACTCTCAAAACTAAATTTTCACAACTTGGTTTAAAATGCAAATTTCGACAAACTAACAAAGGTTAATGCTCAAAATGACTTTTTGAGGATGGGTGACCACATACGAGGACCAATGCAATTTTCATCATTTTACATGCTTAGAGTACGTGGGCTACAAAACAGACAAGTTTCGTAGGGGTTATCCCTTGAATTGAGCACGCTGAATTCATGGATAACAACTAGCTCCAACTGGGGAGCTTCGTTCAGTCATTCTTAGTAATGATTGAAGGGAGAAGAACTCCAGACTTCAAGTTCCTTTTATCCATCCATTGGGAAAAAAATTCGAGCACAACTGACACAAAGCAAATCTATGAAAACAAGATGCAAACTTATGCAAATGCACTTATTGAAAAGGTAAAAACCTACCTAATTAAAACTAGCCATCAATGAAACCTTCTCAAATGAAACCATTCACAGGTTCACCAAAATAGTTGCCTTTCTTCAACAACTTGCAATTCCTTCCTTGATCATTAGCAGCTACATGTAGATGAAGTTGAGGAATTGCTTCTTGAAAGAGATGAACAAATGCAACTACCTCTGAAAATATATTTAATATACTACTGCTCCAAAATGAATCATTGAATTTAGATTGCTCCTGCGCATCTACAAATACATCTTTAGTTGCATCCTCAATTTTATCTTTACGTTAAGGTACAAGTGGAACCTCTATCTTCCCATTGGCCTCCAACCAAGAAAGATGTCTTATGGGGCATTCCCTCGATTGGTCAAAGATTGAATGCTTCTTACCAGTTGCTACTTGAAAAACTGATTCATCAACCATGGAAACCTCGTGTTGATCAAAATGATCTCCTTCATGTGATTTAGAAGAAGATATGACTGCACTGCATACCTCAATATGATGTTTTCCATCTTCATACTTGGGAAAATTTGAATTATTTATAAGAAGTTCCTCATCATGCCTTTGGGAAGTTCTTTTATGCAACACATGTTCAAGTTCATGACCTCTAAACATAGATGCATTCTTTTCAAACTGACTGAGACCTTCATGCATGTCCATCTTTTCAAAAGATAAGATTGTCTTCATTCACTTGAACTTTAGCAAAATGACTTTCATTCTTCTGCTTTTCATCAATGGCTTTCTAGGACTGCATAAACCAAAATTGGGAGTCGCCAGCTATGTTTGCTTCCTTTTCTTGGAAGAGAATAGCAAGATCACTTGGATTAGAGTTAGGATGCTTCACTATTGTTTTTACTAATGGTGCCTCAAGAGCAAGCCTATTCAAAGGGTAAGATAACTTGTGTTGATTCCTAACAAAAAAATTATGAGCAACATTTGAAAGTGACCTCTTTGGTACGTCCTTGTGAGGCACATAAAACATGCCTTGAGCTAGCTGCTTTTTTAGGAAAAGTAGCTTATTTTCCAACCTTTGCACCATAGGATTTGTCCTTGTGATGGAAGAAAATAACTCCAAATAAGGGCTTTCCTCAAATTCATTTGATTCAATTTTTATTTTCCCAACAAGAATGAGATCATCTTCAATTTCTGTCACCAAGGTCTACACAATTGCAAGAGTAGCTGGGGCTGCTCTTCTCAATAGGAATCCAACCTCGGGTACTT
Source organism: Sequoia sempervirens (assembly GCA_007258455.2). Lineage (NCBI taxonomy): Eukaryota > Viridiplantae > Streptophyta > Pinopsida > Cupressales > Cupressaceae > Sequoia > Sequoia sempervirens. The sequence goes on from VDFB02353493.1 coordinate 128,085,414, forward strand.
GAGCATTTATAAAGAAACATTTCAAATTCTTAGTTGTAGGTTGAGCAACATTTTGAATTCTTTATGTTAATTTGTTGAAGTGAGCAATGAACTCATGCATAGGCATGTGAGATTCCTTCTTCAACTGGGTGAGCTGAGCCAACAAAGCATGAGCGTCTTCAAGAGGTTTGAACCTTTTTTCAGACTTGGCTATGAGATTTGCTTAGTTTGTGATGGCACATGGCATCAAATGATAAAACCAATCTACAACGACACCTTGGAGAGTCTCCACAAACATCCTTACAAATACATCTTCGTGTTCAACACCATAAACTCCACAAGCAATGTAGAAAGAAGCAACGTGCTCATCAGGATATTGTTGTCTATCACCATAGAACTTGGGAAATTTCTTCTGTGAGCCATCAAGAAGAGCATGTAGGGGTAGAGCTAGAATCAACAGACCAAAAGCATTTCCCCAAGGATCTTGAGCAGCCATTTACATTTCCTTGGTGAAAGCTTGAAAAACTTACAAGAAAATAAATTACAATGAAAAAGGACACAAGTATACTTCAAATGAAAGTGTGAGGCTTTTGAATGTGTATCGTGTCCCCAGCGGAGTCACCAAAAAACTGTTGGGTGAAAATTATGTAATCCATTTTTAACAAATTTCACAACCTTGAATTCAACCACAGTTGTGTGAGATGTAATCTCTCCTCTCGGAAAGAGGCACCCTTCTTACTGCTTACTGAAACTAAGTAAAACTAATTAAGTATTCAAAAAACTGTACACTACAATTAAGAGATGGGGGTGTGTCACATTCATACTTCTCTCTTTTTTCAGAGGATACGTTTTACAATGCTTCACGGTTGGTAGTTCTGATTCAGTACAACTTCAAACTAAAAACAAAGCAGTAATTCCAATATCTCTATCTTGTCAAAGAAAAGCTTAGAGATACTAACATAACAACAATAAACAATAAAATAAGAAAAATAAAAGATCACAAAGGCACAAAGTCGTTCCATAGCTTTTCACCAATGGATCTTTGAGATATATAACGAGTGTCGTATTAGAAGCACAAAGTCTTCTAGATATAGCAAAATAATTCCATGAACAACATGAACAAATATAAGCACAAAGTCTTGTAGATAATCCACCAATAGTTATCCACACAATATCACAAATACAAATAAAGAGTGCAACACAAAGTTTACACAGATTTATTCAAAGCCCTTAGATCTCACTCACTAATCGCTGCCAATCTCAATCAAATCCAAAAGATAATCGATCCAACACAAAGTTTGGTATGCAACTTTCTTCTTTATTGATCAAAATAGATACACAAAGATGAACACAAAGTTTCATGTATTTGCTTCTCAAAATGGGCAGCACTTCGTTGTAAAAGATAAAAGATAAACATTACAAAAGAATCCTCTCATATTTATAGATGGGAGAGGAGAGTGAATTTAGGAAAATTAGATGAGCAAATCTAGGAAAATTAGGTGAGAAAATCTAGGAAAATCTCACTTAACAAGTCGACCTATTCAAAAATGTTGTCCATCATTATAGGAAAACATCTCTATTTTTACATGTAATTACATCTTTCGAAATGACATGTAAAATGTTGAAACTTATTTACATAAAGCATGAAAAATGCTAAAACTGGGAAATATAATCTAAGGAAAAATTTGGCCTTCTTCAACATCTTTCTCCATGAAAACTTCATGATGACGTGCACTTCATCACTGTCTGGCATTGGAGTGTACTTTGGAGATGATGAGGAATCTTGAAATTAATTCCTCTGATGAGATTGAAGAATTTTTTATGCCTTTCAAATCTAAAATAAGCTAGAAATCCATCATTTTGTTCATTGAAGCTATTGAGAAAGCTTCATCTTCAAATTCTTCTTGTAGCTAAAAATTAGCGCTTCAACATATTAAAGGACTTGGGTAGTTTCATGTAAAAGCAGTGAAAAACAAAGCTTCTACATGAAATATTTAAGAGCGGTGAAAAATGGAGCTTTTACATGTCATATGTAAAAGCGATGAAAAATGGAGCTTCTGCATGAAATATGTAAGAGCGGTGAAAAATGAAGCTTTTACATGTCATATGTAAAAGCAGTGAAAAATGAAGCTTCTACATGAAATATGTAAGAGCGATGAAAAACAGAGCTTCTACATGTGACTTGTGGTTTGAGATGTAGAAGCGCTAAAAAACCCTACTCCTACATGTGCCAGAGAATGACTAAGGCATGAAATATGTAAGAGCGGTGAAAAAATAGAGCTCCTACATGTAATATGTAAAAGCGCTAAAAATCAACGCTTATACATGTGCAGAAAATTAACTCCCAAAACTGAATTTTCACAACTTGGTTTAAAATGCGAATTTCGACGAACTAACAAAGGTTAATGCTCAGAATGACTTTTTGAGGATGGATGACCACGCACGAGGACCAATGAAATTTGCCTCATTTTACCTGCTTAGAGTACTTGGGCTACAAAACATACAAGTTTTGTAGGGGTTATCCCTTGAATTGAGTGCACTGAATTCGAGGATAATAGTACCAAAAGTAGGAGCAATTCTAAATAAGAAAGTTTATTATGGGTCTCAATGCCCAAATAGGTGATGAAGTAGACATGCACAATCCTTCTACCATGGACTTGGTGTATGGAAAATCTATTAAGCAGGAAAAAAATCTTAAGTCTATTTCAAACTACTGAGAAAGGAATAGAAAGAAGGTAAATTTGGCGTAGACTAATCAAACTTCAAAGAAGCCTAGTGAAGGGCAAAGTTTTCAGAAGCAACGGGACAAGGGACCCCAACAAAATTGGAATGAACCAAGAAGGGATCGAAGAGGAAGTGACAACTACAACTTCAACAAAAATGCTAGTGGGAATGTTAGTAACTCTAGAAGACCTTTGAAAAAGAGGGGACCAGTGAAAGGATGTTTTAAATGTGGGGGAGATCACTTTGCTAGTCAGTGCCCTAACAAGTTGACAAGATCACAACCACGTAGGAACCCTCTTCCTCTACAACAAGGTGCATTCTAATAAAGGATCCATGCTACAGTAGACAACTAGCAAGCAAAGTACCAAATTACTCCAATAGAAGTTTCAAGTACTTTGTTTGGCACTCCCATCTCAATTTTAATAGATACTAGTGTTACAAAAAAAAATATTTCTCCTAGAATAGCAAGACAAATGTCTAGAAAGGTTGGTTTTATGGAAAAATTATGGATTGTTGAATATGTAAACTAGACAAGAGATGAAGTAAATCAATGTCTAATCAAAGTAAGGGTTGAACTTCCAAGTTTCTCTATGGAGGTGAATTTTTACATAACTCCCTTAGTTTCTTATGATGTCATCTTAGGGATGAATTGTCTATGCAAACATAGGAGCAAAGTTGATTACCATGCTAAAACCGTAGAATTCTTAGATGATCTAGGTAACTGTGTGTCATTGCAAGGAACACCTAGAGAAGTTAAACTACAACACATTTCAGCTATGCAGATGCATGGGACGAAAAAAAAAGGTTGTCAACTCTTCACAGTAAAAATGGAAAAACTTAAGGAATACAAAGAAGGACCATTATTCAAGATGATGTTATGTATTATAAACCTCAAGATCTCCAAGAAATACAAGGAGAGGTGGTGGAAGCAGGGAAATCAAATATGGAGAAATATCATGTCCTACAAAAATTTACAGATGTATTTCCAGATGAATTACCTAGATTTCCTCCTAAGAGAGTGTTTGATTTCTCCATTGACATAGTCCTTGGGTTGGAACCTATATTGAAAGTACCATATAGGATGACCACAACAAAAGTAATGGAGTTAAAGGCACAATTAGAAGAATTATTGTCTAAAGGACTAATAAGACCTAGTGTTTCACCTTGGGGAGTGCTAGTGATTTTTGTAAAGAAGAAAGATGGTGTACTATGCTTGTGTATTAACTATCGGTTGCTTGAAAAAGAAATGATAAAGAATAAGTATCCATTTCCATGTACCGATGATCTCTTTGATCAGATGTGGGGAGTGGAAGTGTTTTCAAAGATTGATCTACATTGTGGTTATCATCAACTAAGAATTAAGGATGAAAACATTTTCAAGATAGCTTTCAGGACTAGATGCAGTCATTACGAGTTTAGAGTCCTACCTTTTGGACTCATGAATGCACCAACAATATTCATGAACCTAATGAATAATGTATTTAGGGATTGCTTGAATATTTTTGTGTTGGTATTCTTGGATGATATTTTAATCTACTGTAAGAATGAAGAGGAACATCTCAAGCACCTAGAGATTGTTCTCCAACGATTAAAAGAGCATAAGTTGTATGGGAAACTCTCAAAGTGTACCTTCTTCTAAAAAGAGGTACAATATTTGGATCATGTAATTTTTGTTGATGGGATTACAGTTGATCTAGCGAAGATAAAAGCAATGCTTGAGTGGTTGGTGCCTAAGAATGTGTCGAAAGTTAGAAGTTTCATGGGTTTGGCTGGGTATTACCGTAAGTTTGTTGCAAAATTTTTGAGAATAGCTTTTCCCATAATTTCTTTTACAAGGGGAAGAAGTTTGAGTGGACAAAGAAAATTCAAGCGACATTTGATATACTTAAGGAGAAGTTGACCACGACTTTGATATTGAAGGTACCAGATCCGAATGGTAACTTTATTGTTATCACTGATGCTTCAGGAGAAGGTTTGGGTGGAGTGTTAATGCAAGAGGGGCGATTCATAGCTTATGAGTCAAGAAAGATAAAGCCTTGTGAACAAAATTATGCTTCGCATGATTTGGAGTAGTAGCATTTGTTCATGCATTATAGGTGTGGAGACACTATCTGTTGGGGAATCCATTTGAACTTAAGACTAATCATCGTGGTCTAAATTATTTGTTTACTCAAACTAATATTAATGCAAGGAAAAGAAGGTCGTTGGAATTGATATTTGATTATGATTTCAACATCAGTTATATCAAGGGAAAGGAGAATTGAGTTGTCGATGCCCTAAGTTGTAGGAGGCATATCTCTTTGATGGTATCGATCCAAACCGACTTTAAAGGTCAAGTGTTGCAAGATTCCAAGGGTGAAAAGTTTTATGAGCTAGTCAAGCAAGCACTTTCAAATAATCCACAAGACCAAAGGTACAAGGGATATCACTTTGAACCTAATGGTTTATTAAGGTATAAGGGGAGAATTTATGTACCTAATTTTGGGGAATTAAGGAACTTGGTATGGTTGGTATGGAAATAAGTTCACAATGCACCATATTTAGGACATCTTGGTGTAACTAAGATGTTGGTTGATGTAAAGCCATTATATTTTTAGAAGGGTATGAAAGGGGAAGCTACAAGGTTTGTAGAAAGTTGCTTAGAGTGCTAAAGAGTGAAGGCATAGCATCATCATCCTGTAAGTATTTTGTATCCACATGAAGTTTTAGAAAGTAAGTGGAAAGTCATTAGCATGGCTTTTGTACAAGATCTTCCAATATCGAGGAATAAGGATAATTCCATTTTTGAGTGATGGAAAAGCTTACAAAAGTGGCTCACTTTATACTAGGGAATCTGATTGATGGAGCTCCTGCAATAGCTCAAAAATTTATCTAAGAGGCATTTAGATTGTATGGGATTCCTAAAAAGAATATTTTTGATAGGGATGCTCATGTGACATCTATATTTTGGAAAAACTTGTTTTATTCGCTTGGGATGAAATTGAACATAAGTTCCACATATCATTCAAAAACGGATGGAAAAACGGAAAGGGTAAACCAAGTGTTAGAGGACCTACTAAGGATGTATTTCATGGATCAACAATACAAATGGGAAGATTACCTAACCATTTGTTGAGTTTTCATATAATAATTCTTATCATTCTGCAATCAAGATGGATCTATTTGAAGCATTGTACGACATCAAGTGTCAAACTCATATAAGCTAGAATAAGCTAGAAGATAGGATAAGCATTGGGCCAAAGATGTTATCAGAAATGGAGGAGCAAGTTGGTATTATTAAGTAGAGGCTAGTAGAAGCTAATGATAGGCAAAAATGTTATATTGATGCTAAGCGGGTACCCAAAATTTTCTCAATAGGATAAAAGGTTTTGTTAAGGGTCAAGCCTCACAAGAGTTCTATCAAGTTTGGAAAGTTATCCAAACTAGCTCCATGCTACATAGGTCCTTTCAAGGTTCTTGAAAAGATCAACCCTGTTGCATATAGGATTACCTTGTCATCAGCTCTTGCCTGGATGCATAATGTCTTTCATGTCTTGTATCTTACAAAGTATATACCAAGGGATAACTATGTTATTGATTAGAATGCTTTACAGGTACATGACCCATGAGTGGTAACAATCAAGCCTCTCAAGGGGCTTGAGACATGTAAGCTTCACTTATGTAATAGAGAGGTTCTATAATGCAAGGTCCAGTGGGATTAGTATGCAGAAGATTCTGCCACTTGGGAAGACTATGTTGAGATGAAGCAAAAGTTTCCACAAGTCTTGCTAGATTTTCAAAACTCTCGAAAACAATGACTTTTGATGGTTAAGGATGTTTTATGTTTTATCTTGAGTCCATGTTGATACTTAATAATCATCGGGGATGATGATTCACAAGGGGGCAATATGTTACACCCCGTGTGTTATTACCTATTCACTATTACCTTGTTTGGTTAAATTGCTTGAATGTATGAATATGTTTTATGAATCTTGAATGGAAATATGATTAATGAATGATTGATACAATTTTATGTTTTATAATGATTTTGACTATGGAATATGTGATGCATATGATTGTATTATGGTCAGCTAACTACTGTTATGATATACTAAGTTGAATGTAGGAATAGGTTTGAACCTTCGAAAGAGAGGGGAAGTATCATTCAGGAGAAAAAATTGGTCTAGTAACCCTTAATGGGCCTAATTGAGCATTCACACACTCACACCCTAGTTAGTTTATGTCGAGTCAAGTTAATTTGGGAAAAGGTAAGTAATATTTGGTTTGGATCTAAATGTTGTGTTGGGTTATGACCTTGTCCTATGAATGTCGTGATTGAGGAATGTGATTAAGTTTTATGTTGAGTGGAATTCCTTCCTTTTGTGTTTATTGTTATGTCGATGAGATATATGCATAAATTGTATATATGTTTATATGTACGTGTCTACGATAAACTCATACATGTGAGTGAATACGTACATGAGTATACATAGGTAGACGTACCTACACATGCTCATGGATGGATTACCCATATGCATGGGAATATCAATTGGACTAAGGTGACATATGTATATATATACACACACACACACTTCGTGTATATATATCGATCGATGGATATGAGAGTATGAGTGTTTTTATAAAGGTATTAAAATATTATGTATATAATATATATATATATATATATATATATATATATATATATATATATATATATATATATATATAATATAGCTACATATATATTAATATATATTTATATACATTTGATAATCGATAATTAATGTATTTGATAACCATGTGAAATGAGTATATAAATTTATATATATATGTGTGTGTGTGTGTGTGTATAGTACGAAGGATATATATATATATATATATATATAAAATTCATAATCATTTGAGATATTTATAAAGCACAATACATAGCGTTGTGGTTGATAATATTAAAGCGCTTTAAATGAAACATAGGTGCATAAGGCACTGCTTTATTAATGCGTTGCAAAGTAGAAACCTGCACATAGAGCAAACAAAAGACCAAGTAAACCAAGTCTAAAAGGCACACATGAATTAGAGGTGTTGTGAACATACATTGCAAAAGGAAGTAAATGCAATTTTTAACAAAGTAAAAATAGTCAAAACCCGTGCTATCTTAAAAGGCACCAGTTTATGAAATATGGTGCTAATCTTGAAGTATGTGAAATTCTTAAGAATTATTTTTATTGCACATAAGTCTGGAAAAATAATATCTTAGCCATGAGACTCAGTCAATGTAAACTTGGCAGAATTCTATGTGCAAACCAAATAGGAAACTTTCTTATAAGTTTGTTGTTCATTTGACTCAATAAAAGAGTCTTGCATGAAGATAGAAAGGTACGACAAAAGTATTAGTTTGTTTGTAGCTTTGGTTGCTCACATTTTAGTACATATAGAGGTGCTCATTCTACCATTTGCTACACTTTTTCAATCTGATTATCTTCTTGTTATTTTGCTATGATTTTTTGTGTTAGTGAGTTGAGAACTTGAAAGTTAGAGAGTTACCTTGCTATTTTGCATTTGTGATTGTTGAGAGAATTAGTGAGAGTTTAGAAGAGGGAATTAAGTTGATCTTGGAGGAATTAGCAAGCGGGCTTGAGGAATTGAGCTAGGAAGGGAGTTTAATCAATTAGAGCTTTTATACAGGCATGCTAGTTTCTATACCTTTGGCATTTATGTTGGAAAGGTTAATAGTTTTTATTACTATGTTGGAAAGGAATGGTTTTGAGTATGTTGTGATGCTTTTACATGCTTGAATGTTTCTTGGTTGTTTATTATGTTGGAGAAAACTATCATATTGGTTTATATTTATATAGACGTGTATGTACCCTATATATGGGAGTTTGTATGAATGCAATGTATTTATACTATATGTAGTTGTCATCACTGTATGTAGGTTGTCTATACTAGACGTATGCAACATAAAGTAAGAAGTTGCTAGATTTACTTTGGTAGTAAAGTCATTTTGATTATGAGTTGTTAAGTGGGTTATTCTCGGGGTTAGTTCAATCCATGCGAAAGAGGGTAACCTAGATATAGAGTATGAATGGTCATAAAACCAAATCAAACTAGGAAGGTGGGTGAAATAGATGAATCTCACTCGAAATACTAGGTGATGAATTCTTTGGCCAAAGTAGTGTAAGTAGCCACTATTTACACTATCAGTTCATTGTGATATGGGTTTACATACTAGACTGGGAATGTCATATATGTAGGTTGTAGCAAATGTATGGTAGTTCTAGATATGTAGGACACAACACCATGCTCAAAAAAGGCTAGGGTTATGTGGTTACCAAACTAATCTCTTCGTCAAAGGGTAGGGCCATCCTACCAGTTTGGTTGATGTGCGAGGGACCACAGTTAGTCCATGGTTGGCGAAAAAGCGCTTGAGTGATGCTTCTCCTCACATAATTGGCGACCAAGATTTGAGGAGGATATTCTGGACCATTTTTACTTTCTATATTCAGTAAGCTTGATGATGCTATGTATGTAAACTTATACCCATCTCTATGAAAATTGTAAATGTGAAATGTCACATCATTACTTGTACTGATGGAAGGAATTCTTTAGTATGCAAATGGAAAAGTTTGGAAAGGTTATGTTTCAAATGTGCATTTTTTATTCAAATGAAAAGAAAAATTTCATTGCTCTTTAATTTTAGATGCTTAACCTATTCACTTGTGGGTAAAACATAGTAAAACTATTGAGTAGAACAATGGGCATGTTACATACTAGATTTTCCCATGATTCAAGGAAAGACAAAAGTAATAATATACACTTACCAAATGTCCTCATATAGTTTAACATTATTAGATCCTAACTAGCTCATAATCAAATTAAATGCATTCAAATACTCTACAATAGAGTTCCTTTATTTATTTTTAATGAATATAATTTTTTTTAAAATAAAGTGCATTTACAAGAGTCTCTATTTCATAAATCTCACTAATCATTCTCCATAGGAGATATGCAGTAGCCTCTTTAGAGACATTTAACACAATTAAATTTATAAGGCATACTTGAATGACACCTTGTGCCTTCGTATCTAGTTTCTTCCAATCTTCATTAAACATACTATGCTACTTCCTTAATCCTATATTGTGCATATGGTTATGAGTAGTTAGCTTGTGACTAACTTAACTATTAGTTAAGTTATATAATAATTAATATAACCTTATATACATATTTATGTTAACATGATTGGTATCTGAGAAATAAGTATGTTATATATTAGCTAGTGGTTAGGTTATGATCATCATATTATGAATCATGGTATTCTTGGAGACTTTTGGAGGTTTTCCCCTCAAATTAGCTTATTATTCTCAAGTATTATCAAGTATTCATAGCATGTTTCCTATTATATTATCCTCTTGTGCAAGTTATTTTATTATAAGTGTATGAGAGCATGATCCAAGGGTGCCCCAAAAGCCAAGAAACAAGACAAATTTTTCATTTAGGAGGTCAAACTATGAAGGGAATGTCTCTCTCGATTTGGTGTTTTGTTTAGAGGGTTGATCAAGGATATATTGAATTTTCTATGATCAATATTTGACTTCATTTGGAATACATTTGAGGGAGTTATTTTAAAAATAAGGTTTCCACCTATTTCTCCCCCAAGGTTGCAAAACAATGTTTTTTTATTAAAAAAAATGGAGGGTTGCACAACGATGCATTGATGCATATACAGTCCTAATTTGAAGTCAATTTGAGTAATTTATGGCAATTTTAGTGTTTTCCATAAATTTGCTCAATAGATTACAATTTTTTTAAAAAATATAATTGTTTGTATTTTTTTGAAAGCTAATAAAAATCGTTATGGGTCTACTCTTTGAAATTATAATTTTATGGTCATAAAAATTCTAAAATCATTTGATCAAGGATTGGTTAAAAAAAAATTGCATTGTCAATCCTCATCAATAAAGTATATGGATACCATATCCATGGAATATATAACTTGGGAAGAAACCAAAAGGATAAACGAGGAAGTCTTGGTGGTGGTTGAAAAACTAAGAGGAGAAGTCTTTAGTATGAAAGAAGACATAATGATTTACTTTAAGGACACAATTCTCCATCTCCAAGGATCTATATCTCAATCAAAGGATAATAATGATGTTCCAAGAAATCAAGGTGGATTTTCTAGGCCAACCAATATAGATCTAAATGCTAGCACTCGTATGTGATCTAATAACTTGTTATCAAAGATGGATATGCATAATTTTGATGGCAAATATTTAGTAACTTGGATAAATTGAACAAACATTTTTTTATATAATTAAACTCTAAGTGGGACAATAGTGACAATGGTTTCACTACATGTAGAATTAGAGCAAATCATTTGGCATCCATGGCTATATGCTCAAAGAAGGAAAACAACTCTTACCATCACTTGGTCCATTTTAATATAGGATTATATTTATCAATTACATAGAATCTATCTTGTCCTCATAGATATAATTAAAAAGCATAACTTGAATGACTTGTTTCTTGGTGGGTAAAAGGAGTACATCCAATTTGAGGCATGCATGTTTATTCCTACTATTATATATGGTACTTTTGTCCTAGCAGTAGGGTAGAGAAGAAGTGTTTAGCTCCTAGAAGTCAGGTGTTACATAACATAAGAAAGAAGATATTTTTAGCACAACCATTCCCTCAACCTACTAGATTGACTCATCAACAAATCAAAGAAAAGAAAGGAAAAAGGTTTATGTTTTAACTATGATAGAAAATGTGGTATATGACATATAAATATGTTGAAAATAAATTATTCTATGTTGAAGGGACAAATAAGGAACAAGATGATAAAGAATAAATATTAAACTTTGGTAATTAACAAAATAAGAAGTTAGGAGATACAAAACCAACCATTTCTTGTCATGCACTTTCTAGTATTAGTACCCCAAAAAATATTAAGATAATCGGTTTCACTAGAAGGAGAGAGTAACAATGTTGGTCGGCTCATGAAGGATTCATAACTTCATTAACAAGATGTTATTTTCTCATCTAAATTAATTTACCTATCCAACTTTAAACTCTTAAGTCATGATTACATATGGGGTACAATTATTTATTTAAGGAAATACCATAGCTTTAGATGTTAGGTCCCTAATATTCTACCCTAATATCATATATCCAAATAATATAATATATATTCATAAGTATAATGAGTTAAGCACTTGTGGCATGCTTAACATTAATATTAGTTTTAGTTAATAACTTAAATACTATTATTAGGATGAAGGGATATGACGTTGCATGGTTAAGCTTGTAAATAAAGGAGAGATATCCTTTTAAATCATATATAATCAATTATTCATTTTATATCATATTTTCTAATTATTAGAGGCCACCCCCTCGAAGTGGTCTACTACAATTATGATTTTTTACAAATATTTCCAAGAAATATCATAACAAGTGGTATAAGAACTATGATTTGGGCCATCATTCTTGTTTCCGCCATATCTTCCAAACTAGTGCAAATTTTGATCTTGTTTTTTTTGGTTTTGAGGTATCCCATAGGTAAGTTCTCTAAAAAAAATTTAGGCTTTGAAGGTACAATTTCTAAAAGTTATTGAGATTTTACTTTTTTTATTAATTTTCTCCATGGGTCGCAATTTTCAAAGATTTTTTTTTTTACATTTTTGGAAAGATTATCAAAAATTAGGTAGGGTATATTCTTTATAATTTACTATTAAAAATACAATAAAATCTTTAAATTAGTGGTCAAAGTTTAGTCTTTTTTTGTATTGTTTTGTTCTATAGACTACATTTTTTGGAATTTAAGAAAAAAATTTATATTTTTGGAAACCTTATAAGAAATTAGACAGGGTTAATTCTTTGTAATTTACTACTAGACATAAAGAGATCCTTAATTTAGTGTTCAAGTTTTAGTCAAATCATAAATTTCAAAACTAGTCTTAACATATGTTCTAAATTTTTATGGTTACAACTCACACTAGATTCTATCCCCCCTTAACTAATAAAGAGGAATCTATTGTTCAAAATAAAAACAAACTTGAATCCATGCCATCTTTCGGACCAGAGGACTCTTTTTTGAAGGAGGAAATTGATGACCATCTTTATTGTCAACCACCAAAAAATGAGGGAATAATCTCATTAGATTGTGAAAAAGTGGTAAATTTTATTAAGAATAACTTATTTGACCCATTTACAATATCCTTAATTGAGGGGTTATGTAGGTTTGAAAAAGTAATACTATCCAAATTGAAGGGGTCAAAAATCCACCAAGGTGGGTACAACCCTAATAGACAAAAGCAAGGAATAATTCAATCTTTTCAAGGTTCAAAATTAAACCTACCCAAAATAGGTATATGTAAGTTTGATGGTATTGCAACTTCATGGATAAGTCTTATGTAACAATATTTTAAACTTCATAATATATCATATGGTGCAATGGTTGGCATAGCCTCGTTACATTTCGAATTTGAACTTTATTAATGGTACCAATGAATGATGGGTGAAAAACAAGGAAAATTACTTACTTGGAGAGAATTTACTAATGACTTAGTAGCTCACTCTGAGCAATCATGGAAGGGGAGCTATTTTACCCAACTTATGAATTTAAAACAAATAGTCTATAACAAAATACAATGTTGAACACATGAGAATGGAAATTCAAACTCAAGATGTGACACCTTATCAAAGGCTACAACTCTACATCAACATAATTAATGAACAAATTAAACATGATATTTGTTTATCAGAACCTTGTATAGTTAGAAAGGAAATGCAACAAGCATTACACTTGGAGAAAATAAATCTCACTATAAAAAGATCAAAACAAGGCCAAGTAGTAGGATGTAAAGATAAAAATGTTAGTAATCCTAATAACAAAAATGGGGCTAACCTTTTTAGCCCAAAACAAATAACTAAGCTCTCTCCTCAACAAGAGGCAGAGAAAAGAGAAAAGGGCTTATGTTGGCATTGTGATAGAAAATGGTCTAGAGGCCATAAATATGGTAATAATGAGAAGAGACTAATGATTATTGAGAATGAGGTAAAGAAGAGGAAGAAGTAACTATAAAATAACCAAATATGGAACTAATGAGTGAAAATTTAGAGGAAGAAGATAGTGCTACTATATCATTACATGCATTAAATGGAACAAGAACAAAAAAACTTAAGGTTTTTGGTTATATAAAAAAGAGAAAGGTAATAGTGTTGATTGATACATGCAGTACACACGTGTTTATTGATAGAAGATTAGCTCATGAGCTTAATTATTTTGTATATTCAGTCTCTAACTTTCAAGTCATGATAGTTGATGGAAAACAACTCTCTTGTGGTGGTAAGTGCCATCATATAAAAATTTCAATGGAAAATTACCATCTAGATTTAGATATGCTTCCCATTCCAATAGGTGGAGCAAATGTAGTTTTAGGAGTAGAATGGCTTAAATATTTGGGAACAATATCCTTTAATTTTCAAGAATTATTTATGACTTTCAACTCTAATGGATAAAATTATAGGAGTAACACCGCCGCCAAATCAAATTAATAGCTCCCATAGGATGGAAAAATTAATTAAGAAAGGTTCATATGGTCTAGTGGCACAATTGAATTTTATAGAAGCACAAGATGTGAAAAATCCATATCCACAAGAACTTCAAGAGATAATTCAAAAACACCAATTTTTTTTTATAGAACCTAAGGGTGTATCTCCAATTAGAGACCATAATCATGCTATTGAATTAATACTTGGAAGCATTCCACCTAACATTAGGTGTTATCGTTATCCTTATGAACAAAAGACATAAATTTTAAAAAATAGTCAAGGAAATGTTGGATTCAGGAATTATTCATCCTAGTAAAAGTCCTTAATCATCTCCAGTGGTTATGGTTAAAAGGAAGGATGAATCATGGAGAACGTGTCCTGATTATAGGGAACTAAATAAACTCACTCTTAAGGATAAGCTTCCTATTCCTACTATTGATGAATGATTAGATGAAATAAATGGTGTAATTTTCTTTACTAAGTTAGATTTACATTCTGGTTTTCATCAAATTCATATAAAGGAAGAGGATATGCATAAAACTAATTTTAGAACACATGAAGCACATTACAGATTCTTAGTAATTCCATTTGCTATAACTAATGCCCATCAACTTTTCAAAGCCTTGTGAACTCAGTACTTCGCTCATTTCTTCAAAAAATTTGTGGCGGATTTATTTGATGATATTCTTATCGATAGTAAATCATGGGAATAACATTTGTAACATGTAGAGAAGATATTACGATTATTGGAAGATAATCAACTCTATGCCAAAAAATCCAAATGTGTCTTTGGGGTAAAAGAAATAGAATACTTGGGACATGTGGTGTCACATGAAGGTGTTAAGGTAGACCCCAAGAATATTGTTGCAATAAAAGAATGGCTGAAACCTAAAAATATCAACAGGTTGAGAGGATTTCTAGGTCTGATAGGATACTATAGAAAGTTTATTTGTAATTGTTCTTGTATCACATCACCCTTAACAATGTTATTAAAGAAGGATTCATTTTCATGGTAAGAGCTATCCCATCAGGCCTTCCAAAAACTAAAAGAAGCTCTCAATTCAACCCCAGTACTAGCTACCCTGAACTTCTCTTAAACATTTATGGAAGAATGTGATGCTTCTAGACATGGAATTGGGGAAATACTAATGCAAGAAGGGAATCCATAAGAATTTGAGAGTTAACTCAAAGGGAAAAACTTGCTAAGGCCCACATATGAGAAGGAAACGTTAACCATTACTCATGCAATTAAAAAATGACATCAATATTTAATGGGAAGGAATTTTGAAAGTCAAGACGAATCATAAAAGTCAAATAATTTTTAGAACAACGACTATCCTTGACAGAACAATAAAAATGGGTTACCTAGATGCTAGGATATGACTTTGAAATCATCTATAAAAATGGTAAAGAAAATATTGTAGCTAATGCCCATTCTTGACAAGAAGTAGAGGGAGCAAATATTTGTTCCATTTCCTTAATACAACCAAAATGGTTAGAAGCTACACAAAAAGAGTGAAAAAAATGATCCTCAAATACATGATCTCATTCTAAAACTTCAACATGACCCATCTTCTTTTCGATAAGTATGTTTGGAAAGAAGATTCATTATGGTACAAAGATATATTATTCTTATGTAAAAATTATAATTTAAAAGAAGACATATTATCTCAAATGCATGAATCACCAATTAGAGGACATTTAGGGTTTCTAAAGACCTATCATCGTATAAAGAAAGATTTATTTTGGGAAGGATTAAAAGGAGATGTCAAGAAATTTGTGGCTGAATGTTTAATATGCCAAAGAAATAAAGGTGAAACCATAAAGACTCCTGGCCTCTTACAACCTTTAGAAATTTTAACACAACGTTGGGAGGAAATATCAATGGAATTTATTACAGGTCTACCAAAATCTAATAATCTTGATGTAATTTTTATTTTTGTTGATAGAATCACCAAGTATGCACATTTTTGTGGACTCTCTCATCCATTTCAAGCAAGTACACTGGCAAAAATATTCACGAAAAATTTACAAAAACTTCACGGAATTCCCAAAACCATAGTGAGTCATCTCGACCCTATCTTTACTAGTATTTTTTGGAAAACTTATTTACAACATGGGGTACAAAACTAGCACATAGTTCCTCTTAGATCATCCATAATTAGACGACCAAACAAAAATTGTGCAAAAATGTTTAGAAGGATATTTATGTTTTTCCTCCGATAAATAAAAACAATGGTCCAAATGGCTATCATTAGCAAAGTGGTGGTACAACACATCATTTCACACATCCACTAAAATGTCTCCGTCAAGAAATACCCTCCACCATCCACTACTTCTTATTTACAATCTCATTCTAAAGTTCATGCGGTAGAGGACCATATTCAAAACCAACAAGAAATACTACAAATCGTTAAGGATAATTTAGTTATAGCTCAAAATAGAATGAAACAACAACTTGCTCAACATCATAGTGAGAGAAATTTTGATGAGGGAGATTGGGTGTTTCTTTGATTGCAACCTCATAAAAAAGTTTCCCTTAAGAAACATAACAACATGAAGATCACACCTAAATTTTATGGTCCTTATAAGGTTCTCCATCGAATAGGAAGTGTAGCAAGTATAAGTTAGAACTTCCACCATCTTCCAAAATTAAACATATCTTCCATGTTTCTTGTTTAAAGAAAGTAATAGGTAACAATATTCCAGTCTAGTTAGAATTGCCAGAGTTAGTTGAAGAAGGGAAGTTTATTTTAGAACCTGAGAAAATTATTGAGAAAAGAGTGAAACAATTGTGAAATAGAGTTATCTTTGAGTTTCTAATCAAGTGGAAGACTATGCCAATTGAAGATGCCACATGGGAAGATGAACAATTCATACTAAAGCATCTAGAATTACTAAGCATTGAAGACAATGATTTTTTGAAGGGGAGGTGCATGTTAGGTCCCTAATATTCTACCCTACTATCATATACCTGAGAATATAATATATTCTAAAGTATAATGAGTTAAGCACTTGCGACATGCGTAACATTAACATTAGTTTTAGTTAATACCTTTTAAATACTATTTACTAGGATTAAGGGGTACGTCCCTACATGGTTAAGCTTATAAATAAAGGAGAGATGTTCCTCCTAAATCATATATCATCAATTATTCATTTCATATCATATTTTATGATTATTGGAGGTCACCCCCTCAAAGTGGTCTGCTACAATTCTAAATTTTACAAATATTTCCAAAACATATCATAACAATAAATTTTCCATAAGATAATACCAACTTGATTTCCCTATGTGTGTTGTCATGGGTGCAATATATATTGTATTGGGTGTCTAATGGATTGTGATAGTAAGGATGATTAAGAAGAACTTCCAAGACCTATTCATGCATTTTCACTCAAAGGGTAGCATAATAAAACTAAGATATTTTTCATGCAAAGTGTGTATATATGGTAAGCTATTACCAAATAGAAAATATTTTTTAATTCATGGGGGTATATGAGTTTGTGGTCCAATTATTTTTATTGGAAGATTATCACTTGAAGGCTTCTACACCATTAAATCTATGAGTAGCCATAGATAAGCACACATTAGTTTTTGGAGAGATTCCAAAATGATTACCTCCTTAAATAAATCATGAGCATGCCATTTAAATAGTGATAAGGATCCAACCACAAAAAAAAAAATCCCTATAGGTATCCATATGTATAGAAAAGTGAGATCAAGAATACAATTGAGGAGATACTAGAGGTAGCTATTATTAGGCATAGTTAGAGTGCTTACTCTTCTTTAGTGGTAGTTCAATGCACAAGAGAGATAATACTTGAAGGGTGTGTCCTAATTATAAAGAGATTTGAAAGTCCTAATTAATCGATAATTTGTTAGATGAGCTCAATGATGTTTATTTTGCCAAACAAAATCTCCATTTTGGTTATCATCAAATCAAAACTAGAGATGAGGATGTACATAAGATAAATTTTCAAACCAATGAGGGCCAATGTGATTTTTTTTGCAATGCCTTTTAGTCTCACAAATATACCATCAACATTTTAAAGTTTGATGAACTTTCTTTAAGCCATTTTTGTAGCTTCTTTTGAGAATTTTGATAACAACTTAATGAATAGGAAAATTTGGAAGGAACATTTACGATATGTAAATCAAGTTTTGGACATTATTAAACAATACCAATGTTATGTTGACCCATCCAAGTGTGTATTTGGAGTCTTAGAATTGGAGTCTTTAGGTTGTATTGTTTCACATGAGGGATTCAATATAGACCCTCACAGGATAAAGGCCATTATAGAATGGAAAATACCTAGGACCCTAAAGAAGCTATGAGGTTTCCTAGTTCTTATTGGTTCCTATCATCAATTTATAAATATTTATGGTAGCATATTATCACCTCACAAAGCCTTGTTAAACAAGGATTTATTCTAGTGGAATGAGGTAGCTACTAGGGAATTTGAGTAGCTAAAGGAAGTGATATACAAAGCTCCAATTCTAGCTATCCTTAAATTTTCTAAAATATTCACTATGGAATATGATGCTTCAATACATGACACACCACCTCTCATAAATATTTGTTTGAATCCATTAGAGTAGGTGCAACCATGTAATTTGGTATTTACCAAGTAGGTAAAACTTTCGCCTATTTTGGGTGGTTGAAGTTATTACACCTCTTGGATGTATATGCCTCTATTTGTGTTATATATACAATACTCAACTCTCTTCTCTATTATTTAGAAAGAGTAATGTGATCATTAATCATACTCTCTTGCATTTTGTCTCTCGAGTTCTCTCTTTTCAAGATTCTCTCTCCATTCCACTATTTTGATCTTTGATCATCTATCAACTAGAGTTTGTGTGATATAATCGACATAAGATCTTGGCTCAAATTCTTGTTTCTCATAGAATCTAACATATGTGATTTCAAATTTAATCCATGTAATTACATAAATGATAAATGGATTAATAAATCATCCATATTCAAAGCTTACAAAATATAACTAAAGTAATGATGACATTGAATAATGGAAACAATACAAAACAAGTGGTATTGGAGAAATATATGGTGAGAAAGGAAGAAACACAAAAAAAATCTAGTGTGGCTTCAAAGAGGATCAAAACAATAGGGGGAAAACATTATTTTGAAGCACAAGGATGAGGGTTTTATAGGAAATCAATAAGCAACACTCAAAGAGAGTAAACAAGGGTGCAAGCACACAAAGACAAGACAAAAGGTAATGAAAAAAAAGATAAAATAGAAAGATAAGGATTGAAGGATAATAGATAGGGGTGGGTTAATGTTTGCAAATTAGAAAATGGAAGTGGGTTGATTAGGGTTTTGAGAGAATGAAGAGGGAAATGAGTGACACTCTCAAATTAAGCCTTAACAATGGTAAGGAAGAGGGTGGTTAGTAAAAAATGAGATTAAATAGAAAGGGAAATGAATTATGACGGATGAAATGGATGGAGGGAAGAGGCATATAGAGAGCATAATTTTTTTTAGAAAATTACTCAAAATATAAATAAAAATCATAAATGGAATTAGCTCACCCATGAAAAACCTTGAAAATTGGTCACCTAGTGATGAGGATTTTGTTGTAGTAATATTTGGGAGTCTAATAAAAATTATCTCAAAGGTTGGGATCAAAGCTAACTCACTCTTGCAACTTTTGAATATATGTATGTGTTGTCTATGAGCAGAATAACCTAGACAATACAAACAACTAAAAATTTCACTTTTCCTATGTAAAAATGAGGTAAAGGGTGCTTGATTCAAGGATTTCGTTAAGAAAGCTCAACGATAAAAGTGTAGCAAGTAGAAACCCTAGTAATTAATGAGTTTGCATTTCAATTTGGTGGTAGGAAATTAAATAGTCAAAGCCGACCTAGTGTGTTTTTAATTGTGGGCATTGATCTTGAAGCCTAATTGGATTTTTTTTCAAAAACCTTAAGCTCGAAGGGGATTGTGTTATGATGGGTGGTAACATTGAATGTAATATTCAGAGAGCAAGTTTAGGGAGGGATAAAGTGGAGATTTGGACATAGGGAAAAATTAACACCAACATTTAATGGTTTAACAAAGGAGAAAAATATGGTAAATTAAAATAAGATTAAAGAGGGAGGCAAGGACATAAAAATGTGATAATAATTAAATGAAATCTACATTTGGAAACACTAAATAAAGCTATAAGAACAAAAAAGAAGAAGAAAGGGGACACATATGACTAGAGAAAGCTTAGGCTAGATAAAAGAGGTCAAAACAACATGAAAATACACACAAATGGGATGGGTTAAAATGAACACAAATATATAATAAAGAAGTTGCAAAGTATGTCATTTTCATTATTACAAGTACTTAGTTAGAAAATTGTGATAGATGTGGGCTAATGATTTTTCAATAACACAAAATTATCAATGATGCTTAGAAAAATACTTTTGAATAAGTGAATGCTTTTGCCTACTACTTTTGGATCACTTTTGTGACTATGGATATGAGCTTGCAACTATGGATCTAACTTGTGTATGCAAATTCAATCTCTACTTATTTTTAAAATGTTCCTTTAGGGCTCTCTCAATGTTCTTAGGCTAGTCTTGCATAAAATCTAGTTCTTGTGCTTTTTGGTTTACATGTGGCAAGGATAATTACTCCCATTTATCTAATTATATAGGAATACAAATTTAGCAATTATATGAATGATTGAGGACAACGCTCTAAAATGTGTAGGGTGTCCTAGATGCTCATGTGATGCAAATGTTCATGATAATCGATACAAGAAGTAAATGATAACAAAATGATAATATCTCTATGAGATGATTAAATCTAACATAATGTATAAAATGAATTAAGATTAATCCTTTAAATATAATTTCAAGAATAAAATAAAACACTTTCACATTTTTAATTAACACGCAACAATCAAGAAATATAATTTAAAAAAAATTATTCATAAAAGTCACTATAGCATTGTAAGTATAATCTACTATGGAAAAGGAGAAGAATATAAACATGCAATTTTTGCATTATAACTATAGAAATGTAAAAAGGGCATAAATATGCTTCCCATTACAACTATTATCTTTTCCACTTAAGAAACGTTGAAGAATAAAACCGGAAATCTATTACATTCACAAATCCCATTGTTCGCCACCAACATATGACTTCCAAAGAAGTTTTGATATATGATCGTCTAAAGCCTTCGAGAGAAGTTTTTGAAATATGATTATGTAAAGACTCCGAGGGAAGTTCTGAAATACGATTATGTGTAAAGTGGAACGCGCCTTCCACTATCTTCGGTCCCTCGCAGTAAGTATATGAACTAAAGAAGACCAACTCATATATTTTATTCAAGTGAAGCGGGGAATTGTCCGGAATTGGGTGGATGGGCAGAGCGGAGTAGAGAAAGCATAGAGCAAAGAAGGCGCCAGTGCAGTGCAAAGCAGAGCGGATAAAGATGATTGTGAGGAGCCCTCCTCCTAAGCGCAGAGCGCCTCCGAGCAATGATCAAATTGTGCAACGTCCCTCCACGGATCTCCTTGCCCTTCCCCACCAACATTATAACGCCAATGAAAGCACGTCCCCCGGGTTGTTATGCACTTACCAATGCCGTCAGATGGTATGTATCTCTTTTTGTTCTTGCAAATTCAATTAAGATGACTTCATCCCTACACACTTTACATCCATACTAAGTTTATTAGCCCTCGCTAGACCAGCACGAATGGCCACGCGTGTCCTTGATCTTCATCACCTCTTCTGGGAAATCTGGGAGCTTCTTGCTTGTCACCAATTAAATCACAGAGGTTATTTATTCTATTTTTAGGATTGGTACACTGTATTACAATTTTAACAATAATCGCGGGGCTCATTGGCGGAGTAGAACTGTTCACAAACAATGATCGAGTTTTGTTAAGCGCAAGTATCAGATACTTTAAAAGAACGAGGCTTACAAATTTGGTGACATGGATTTTCCTCAATACTTCGCGTGAATCCAAAGGAAGTCAAATATTCACCTACCAAGAACACCCAATACCGAGGGCTGCGAATCTTATGTTTATCCTCTTCCCATAAAAAATAAAATTCAACAACATTGATTAGATAGGAAGATCAACTAACAGACATGAGATAGAAATTCATCGAATGATTGAAGACTGAAAATTCATGGCTATCTATAAGAAAATACTAATATTAGAGCTCTGAAATGATTTCCTTAACCAGTCCCATTGTGACAACTCTCACATACGCAAACTCTAATTTTAAAGTCCATTGGATATTCAGTGCTAATCCATATTACTTAAGTGGCCTCAATACCATTATTATCCAGATTATTTATTGATAGGAGTGAAATGTTTGGGCGTAAGGGATTGCCAAGGCCGTTTCCTTAATGTCTTCAATGGGAGTATCTCCAGTCCTTTTTAGCCAAATAGCTAAGAATTCAGTGGCCATTTCTACAGATATGGAAGCATTAAATGCTCTGGAAGGAGTTGCAGATTGAAATCATCTCTTGGAGAGTCTAGTTAAGTTGCCTACTTTGGCAAGATATTTTTTTAATGTACATAAAATTTTCACAGTTGATAAGAATCACACTCTATTGTTCTGGTTAGAGCATGTGGAAAATTGTGTAAGCTTTGCATATATCAACAGTTGGGATCACACTCTATGATCCATCATCAGGATGAAAGCAAATAATTATAGAAATGTAGAACTAATCACATATAAGGAGTTAATAGGAATGTAGAACTATTCAAAGGATTTTTCTCTTGACCCTCTCGATAACCAAATTTAAATGTGAACCCAGCTATGACTGGCTGCACTGCTGCAAACCCTAGGTCTGAACATTGACAAAATTGTAATTCTGCCAATTCTGGAAATTTGCTGCTATAAACCGTATGTCAGAAACTTCAAATCTGAAACGGAAACTAAAATCAAATAATTTTGAATCTATTTGGAGTCTAAAAATAGAATTTGATATTATGAAACCGAATCCTTAAAACTGCAAAATGAACTCTCAAATTGCTAAAAATTGATTCTTTTTCTGAATCTGGACAATGAGCTTCAATTTTACTGAAAATATATAAAACAATATCTAACAAAAGAATGACTTTCTGGAGAGGGAATTGTTGCTGCTTGAGCCAATTCTAAGGACTGTATGGACGCTACCATTATCCGACACAGTATTCAGACATGTGCACAAGGTTTCCGTTTTACTTTTTTTTTTCCCCTCAAAAACATATACACAATGATTCTTCCAAGGCCCAAGGGCCTATTCATAACTAATTTCTCTTTGATTTGTGTTACTTTTATGCATGTGGCAGAGTTTATTTTTACACGTTTATCAAAGACCTCCCAGAACATAAAAAGACAAGTTAACGGAACCACTACCTAAAAGGGAGGCTTGGCTCATCGGCTGAAAAGTGGTCTCATCAACTACATAAAAAATATGGGTTAGGTTCACTTACTACGAAATTTTTTCATAACAGTTTCCCCTCATTTACTTTCTTTGCTCTCAGAGAAATCTTAAAACTAGATGCTTAATTTTTTTTTCCCTGTCTTGGTAAATGTTGCTCCTGGGTAAATAGCAAATTATGAAGTATTTTAATTTTGTTCTATCCATGGAAGATCATCTTGACCTCCAGCTTATTCTATTTTAGCACATAAGGCAATTACTCCTAAAGTCATTCTTGTTATTAACAAAGGATTGTCTATCAACAGGACTCCTTGTTGCTCTCAATCAGGTCATTCAACTTCAAAATCAACCTTAGATATAGGATCACCTTGTCGAAGTGCTGCAAAATCTGCAAAATGTTTCACAAGAATGGATCCATAATTTGTGGGATAAATACAATAGAGATAAATACACAAGCAGCATTTTCCTGTTCTTTTCATTGAAATTTGGTACCAGAGCAAAGACATATGTGTAATGAGTTTGTAAGTTGCTTATAGTCTTTTCAATGCTCTTAGTTGGAGATATTTCCTAAGTGTTTTAAGTTTTAACTTGCTACAAAAATAGCCTTTTTAAGAAGATAGAGATCACAAAGATTGAGCAAGCTTTGAGCCACATCTTCCTTGTCAGCTTTATGTTCATAAAGATTGTTACTAAAGACTAGATCTTCACCAACTAAATCCTGGAATGAACCATTTTTTTCTTTTCTTATGTCTTCTTCAACAATTTCTGTAACTTCCAATAACTACTTTCTTTGATTTTTTCATAAATATCAACAAATTCTGAAAAACTTCAGTCAGGAGATATTATTAAATTGCTATTAGCCCATATATTCAGTAAGAAGGGTTGATAAATTCATTACTTCAAAAAAATCTTCTGTTGTCAAGGCTTCGCCCATGGGGTCAGGAAAGTGTTTTGATACCTATGTTTTGAACTCAGTAGATTTTGCCTCACTACTGGAAAACCTAGGTTTGGAAATAGACAAAAATTGTAGTTTTAAGTTTTAACAATTCTGAAATTTTTCTGTGTTTAATTTAAGGTCTGGAACTTGAAATCTAAACTGAAAACTCAATTAATATTTTTTATCTGCTGCATATCCTTAAAACCATAGAAGCATAAATCTGCAAAAAATCCTGATTAATTGTGATTTTTTAAAAATCGGCAGGCTGGGCGATTTTTTCCCTGATTTTTTGAAAAAATTGTTGACCAAAAGGTCAACGATTTTTCCCGTTTCAAACTGCAAAATCGCCAAAAAAGTGCGTTTAAAACCTGCAAAAAACGTGAATAAAATCGTGCTGATTTTCACACCAAAAAAACCATGAGACTATAGCTTGTTGCTTACTATTATGCTTTGATAGATTTTTTCCAAGCATCCATAGCTTGTTTGAAAGCACCTGTTTAGGCTTTTAGCCATAGTAGCAAGGCAGTGAACTGTTTGATAAAATGTTTTGGTAGACATGTATGAAAAATGTGGTAATATAGACAAGGGAGTGAACTATTTGAAAAGATGCCTAAAAGAAATGTGGTCTCATGGTGATGGAATGCCATGACAAATGCCTATGGATTGTCATGGCATTCCATCACCTTGAGACCACATTTTTTTGAGGCATCTTTTCAAACAGTTCACTGCCTTGTCTATGCCATTGCTTACTATTATGCTTTGATAGAGTTTTTCCAAGCATCCATAGCTTGTTCGAAAGCACCTGTTTTAGGCTTTTAGACATAGCAGCAAGGCAGTGAACTGTAGGATAAAATTCTTTGGTAGACATGTATGAAAAATGTGGTAGCATAGACAAGGCAGTGAACTGTTTGAAAAAATGCCTTAAAGAAATGTGGTCTCATGGTGATGGAATTTCATGGCATTCCATCACCATCAGACCACATTTCTCTGAGACATTTTTTCAAACAGTTCACTGCCTTGTCTATGCTATTGCTTACTATTATGCTTTGATAGATTTTTTCCAAGCATCCATAGCTTGTTTGAAAGCACCTGTTTTAGGCTTTTAGCCATACCAGCAAGGCAGTGAACTGTTTGATAAAATGCTTTGGTAGACATGTATGAAAAATGTGGTAGCATAGACAAGGAAGTGAACTGTTTGAAAAAATGCCTCAAAGAAATGTGGTCTCATGGTGATGGAATGATATGACAATCCATAACAATTTGCTTGTCATGGCATTCCATCACCATCATGGCATTCCATCACCATGACCACATTTCTAAACATTTTTTCACACAGTTAACTACCTTGTCTATGGTTTGTCATGGATTCCATCACCATGAGACCATTTATTTGAGACTTTTTTTCAAACACCACTACCTTGTCTATGCTATTGCTTACTATTATGCTTTGATAGATTTTTTCCAAGCATCCATAGCTTGTTCAAAAGCACCTGTTTTAGGCTTTTAGCCATAGCAGCAAGGCAGTGAACTGTTTGATAAAATGCTTTGGTAGACATGTACGAAAAATGTGGTAGTATAGAAAAGGGAGTGAACTGTTTGAAAAAATGCCTCAAAGCAATGTGGTCTCATGGAATGCCATGACAAGCAAATGCAATTGGCAGCTGCTCCTAGTTATTAGTTATGCAATGTGAAGTAATTGCATAACTGCTTAGTTTGACTTTGTAAAAACTATATTGTAATTGAAATTTTGTCATCTATCAACATCTAGTTATTAGTTATGCAATGCGAAGTAATGCTTTGAGTTTGAAAGATGTGCAATGCAATGTAATTAGCCATATGAATATAAGCTACAAAAATCTATTTTCTACAATTTATTAGCTAAACTCTTTATTTTATTTGCTCTCTATATCTCTATGCTATGGAAATGCCTTTCAATTTCAAAAAAAATAGTTTTTATCTCTTCTTCTACAATTTTTTACAAAATTTTTCCTAATTTTTCCAAAAAATCTTATACTTTTGGTTTGCCGATTTTTTCCCCAAAAGATTTTTGCTGCTATGCAGTTAAAACTAAAAATGGTTCTACGAAACTAAATTCTGAAAACTGCAAAAATGAACTCTGAAAGAAAAGTTGATTGTTTTATTGAAACTTTAAAATGAGCTTTATAATTGAAAATACATAAAACAATAGATAACAAAAAAATGATTTAGGGTGAATTTAAGATGGTATAGGGCTGTTTTGGCATAACACATTCATGAAACTCATACACAAGATTTGCTTTTCTTGTTAGCTTTATTCTGCACATGCATTGAACCATAATACTCATCAGAATCAAATATAGCTAGAAGCATCTTTTAAATCTTTCAATACAATAACTGCAGTGTATATAAAGAAGAAATAAAACATGCATAATAGAGATGATATTAGCAGAACACACACATAAAACTCATTATCACAAATAGATTTGGAGCAAAATAAACAATTTTATTGATTGATATCTGTGCATTACAGTATCAGTCTACTTCTCAATCTCTCGTCTCTCATCTCTCATCGTTGGTTATCTTTCTTACAGTTATTTATGGACTTTGCAGCATATAGCCAACTTATAAGTTTATAACTACCTCACACCAATCTTTTTCCTATTTACATTCCATACTAGTCATTATCTAAGCCGGCTAATACACTTTTTCCAACAACAAATTTGTGCTTTTGATTCATGCTTTACATTTTACAAATGATTGATGCTATTTACACTATAATTATTTGCACCCTATACCTTCTAACAATACTTCTCGACTTTAAATGTTGCTTTGCCCGAGACAATGCTATTATCAATAAATTCAAAGCCAAAACGAATAGAGTTATCAAAATTTTTGGAGTTCATACTTTACATTTTTCATTGCCAATGTCTTCTAAGTTTCAGCCAACACTTCAATCTACAATGCTTTGCTGATCTGAACTTGTTTGGCAATTATCAGGGAGAGTTTGGGTTGTGCACCATTTCAGTTTTTCATCATTTCCACTTCAACTAGGTTGCTGTTTCTGTTTTTCACTGCAGTGGAAACCTAAGTGATTGATTGCCCTTGCTTGTTTTGAATCACTGAAGAGAGATGGTTCTATTGCCCTTGCAGGCATTCAGTTACTCCAGAAAGGTTGTTCTGCCCTTGCAGCTTTTCAATTGTACTTCCTTGACATTCTTATCTTTACACACAAAATTTGCAAAACTGGGCATTGTTATCTGCCTTCTCAATTCATCAAAACTATGCACAAAATAATATCCATCTCTTGCTCTGGAAGTTCTGTAAGCTTAGGCTTACCAAACAATTGTTGAAGTTGAAGGGCAGTGGCTGGGAAATATGCTTGACAACATATCATTCATCAATGACTTTCATTTGGTTGTTGCAAACTTTCAACTCCACCAGCAGAGAGTTCAACATGTCCATGTTATACTTGGAATTATTGTTGAGGCACTTTTTCACACTTTCAAGCTACTCCACCTGCTAGAGTCTGTAAGTCATGTATATGTTCTTGCTGCCTCTTTACTTTAAATGAACGGTTTTGCCTGCAATTGATGTGTTTTGCCTGCTAGATTGTCAAAGGTCAGAATTTTGTTCACACTTGTCAACCTGTTGGAAGGGTTGCACTTAGGTGGTGCCTCACTGCACCAGACAAGATCCATCAGCCATTTAGAGAGCAATGGTAGATCTTTGTTGCAAAGGATAGGGAAGACAGACTTGACCAAATAAGCTTCCATCGTGTTACCAAACCATATCACCTCATCTTCTCTCAACAGATATGGGATCCTCAAAGGTTTCAGGCAATTCTGAAGAAAATCTTTTTGCTCTTAGGGACAGGGATTTTCAAAATGTCTTTCCACTCTCTTGATCAAAACCTAATCCACATACTTGTTCAGCCAATAATCTTTAATCCTAACTACCTAGGACAAAGATAAACTACCTAGGACAAAGATAAGAAGATTCTCATATCTACAATATCTGGAAGAGATTCAATCAGAGGGAGCCCAATCCATGAATCCTTCCAGAAGCAACTTGATGTACAACTGTCACAAACATCCCAATATAGGTGGTCTGCAATCAATTTTTTAGAAGAATTTTCAAAATTCCATATAACAGAACCCTGCACAAGATTACTGATTATCAGA
The DNA here is from genome assembly GCA_007258455.2 of Sequoia sempervirens. Lineage (NCBI taxonomy): Eukaryota > Viridiplantae > Streptophyta > Pinopsida > Cupressales > Cupressaceae > Sequoia > Sequoia sempervirens. Next base: position 128,114,148 of record VDFB02353493.1, read on the forward strand.
CTTAAAAAGAGTCATCGTGTCTGGTGAATCTCATATATTTGTCTTTCAGAAGTTAGCTTCATGAATGATGCTGATTAAGGAAGAAGTGCCAAGCCATTTTGCACTTGATTGTGAAGACAACTCTTTCAATCCAGCCCCACCTTGAGGTTTGAGATACCAAACTTTGTCCCATTTTATGAATGGGAATTTTCTGTCACTGAAAGGATCTGCAGATACCGTTGATCTTTGAAGTAATCTCTTTGGGAACTACAAAACTAAGAACATATATGTCATGCCCCCGAAATAGAACACCGAAATAACTAAGCGTTGAAATACAAATAAAAAAAAAAAACAGGCAAATACTAAAATATAAATATAAAATAATATAAATATTACTTAATAATAATCATTATAATATAATATAGATAAATAAATATATTTATAATAAATTCAATTTATAAATATATTATAAAAAAAATTAAATGAGTAAATAAAATGAAAACAGAATAAAATATTAAAAACATATTAACAATTTAATATTACATAAAATAATCAAAGAAGGCAGTGATTAAGACAATGAGGAAACAATGAATATTTTCACACCTGTAATGCCCCCTTCCTAGGGCAACCTGCATCAGTTGAGGTTGGCCTACTATTAGGATTCTCGTAGGTCAGCAGTATGGTTAGGGGACACAACCAAGGGATGCAGAGCCTAGCCGGGAGCTTTACGAGCCTTTCAATTTGGAGTTCAGTTGTTGAATCCAAAGATAAATTGAAAATATTAAAGTTTGCTTTAATAGAATAGTAAAAGTGAATAGTAACAAAGAATTATAAAGTGAATAGTGAAAAGTGCCCCCATCCTAGTGAAACAAAATTGTTTTTAAAAACTGGCCCTTTCTTTTGATGAGGAAAAGACCCTTGAGGAGGAATATTTTATTATCTTTTTATAAAAAAGCTCATGGGAGGTTATAAAGTGAATTTTGGGCTTCTATTTTGGCATTCTATTGTCATTTTTCATATCAGCATTTGCATGTGGAGCTCTAGAGCAAGGTTTCAGCAGTGTTTCAGCCTTCTGGGAACGAAAACTGTCAAAGGCTATCGTGAATTGGACAAGAACCCAGTTCACCTTTGAGGAGGGCCTACCTTGGGTCTTTGTTTGGGCTTCATTGGAGGAGTTTCAGGTAGTTATTTTTTAGATCTGAGTTTGCAGCAGTATTATATCATCATACTTCTTCAGATCAGAGGCTGCCATTGATAAATCGAACCTCTCCCAGGCCAATACTATCACATATTTGCATTCTACTTGTTGGCTGTACAATTTTTGGCCAAGTGCACCTAGGGTCTGTGGCACAATCATCATTGCAGATTTATTCCAGCCGTTTGACAAGTTTACATTGAGGATTTGACATCTTCCATACCAGCCATACCATTTCTAGTTGGTGCACCATCATTTGGAAGGGGTTTCTGGCATTTGAGTTGATTTTGGCACCAATTTCATAGCACTTCCATAACAACATCAGCCTGGCTGCATATTTCACATTTCTATTTCATCTTCTACCATTGTTATCATGCTTATATTGGCCTATGCTCATATCAGCTTTCATACATTGTATTTTCATGTTGGCATAGAATGGGTATGTTATTGGCATATTGGGTATTCAAATTTTTCATTTGTATTGGGTTTAATAGAGTTGTTACAGTCTGATAATTTTCATATCAGACATAACTGTCATTTTAATCAGACTTTATATCTTTAATTTAATGGCATAAATGGAAGTGGGTTTATCAATTTATGTTGTGTAATCATTTATATATCAGTTCTATGCATTTCCTTTATGTTATTGGCATTGAAAACACTCAACCAAACATCGAAAGCAATCAAACAAAACTCAGAAAATCAGAACAGCAGTTAGAAAATCAGAATTCATGAGTTTGCACAACAACTGTTTGACAAAATGTCAACACTCTGAAAAATGAGTTTTTGGGTTAGATTTAGTAGGGTTATCTCACAATGAAGGAGCAGTAAATTAAATACAGTGATCCTTAAATGTGTGAAGACAAATTGTAATGTCCCCTCTTTTAATCCTTTTTCCTAGGTCGGCTCATGTTAAGGAAATGCAGGTCGGGCTTGTGAAGAACAACAATAAAACATTTATATTTCTTCCTAGGTCAGCCTTGAGATGGGGAAAAAAAAAAAATTAATAGCAAATTTAACTAGGTCGGCCAGCATAGAGAATAAAGAGGGAAATATGTATAAATACAAGATCTTGTGGAGCATTTCATCATCATTCAAAATTGTTCTTCTACTTTGGTCTGCACTTTTGAGCAGCATATTGCATTAAGGAGAAGTTGGACGAAACCCTAGCTTCTTCAAGGGAGAACTTCATGACGGAGGTTCCTATGTGCTTCAATGGAGATAATTGCTAGTTTTCATGTTCAGTTTTGCATCTGCATTTAGAGATCTGATTGAAGGGGCGAATTGTGCAAGTTGGAGGTTCTACTTCAGATTTTCTAGGGTGGCAAAGCCCGAACATGTAATGTCCCCTCCTAGCCTCTGTGCAGTGGAGATTACCTCTAGCCAATTCCTGAGTTCTTGTTGGCTAGGTGGTTCAGTTAATGGACTCAGTTCTTGTTTGGGTTGTTGTTTGCCGGGAGAGTTTCTATTTTTAGCAGGGGGCAATTGGATGCTCACTATCGACAGTGAGCCTTGGTGCGGTGTCAGTTACTCTCTAGTTTGAGCCTTTGGATGGTAACTTACTATTTTTAGTACTTACTAAAAATAGTAAGTCTATTTTTGGAACATTGGACCAGGTCAGGCTTGTTAGTGCAGCATATTTAGATGATAAAGTCACTTTGAGGAAATCATTTTAAATATTTGATCTATGTCTCGTAATGTGTGCTTAATAAAGTGACTTTATATTTTAAAATTAAAAGGGGACACTTTATAAAGTGACCTTGGACGCTTAGCATCATCACTTTAAGTTGTTTTTAAATGTCATATTTTAACATTTGCTCCTTGGGCGCCCAAGTTAGGAGGCAAAAGTATTTAAAATAAATTTAAATAAAAAAAAGGCTCATGAGATAGGCGTGGGTTTTAGGGTTGGAGGTTCGCCCTAACTCAAGCTTGGATAAAAGATGATTTTGGAGGCTCTTTTCATTATGCTGGAGTTTGAAATTACAGGGTTATGCTACTGGTTTGAAACTAGAGATTGCAGGACGGGAATGAGGATGATACCCCTTAGTTTCTAAGACTAGCCCCGACAGTGAAAGACCTTGCTTAGGCTGGTGTTGGGTGATTTCATTAAGAGATCACAACTATGCTTCAAAGATGAAGATTTATCAATATTTTTGAGTGGTTTTCAGTTAGTTATTGGTGTGAGATTTCTAGTTTTGGTGTGGTGTGTGTTTCTATAGTTTGGGGTGTGCTTATTTGAAGTTTTCTGGAGTTTTCTTTTTGCACCTGGGAACCATATTTTTGCTCACTAGTCAGAAATGAGGGAAGATGTCAAAATGGGTACTTAACCAATCTCTTCCTCTAGCTTGGGCGATCATTTCAACCATAAGACTGGAATTTTTGTTGAAGATTTCAATTTATTAAACTACTCTTCAAATTTGGAGAGGGAAGCTCCTCTTTGTCGATGTTAAGCTAAGAAAGTAAATTAAAACTAATTTGCTTATCTTTTTGTTCCGCTTAAGAGCACAAGGTTATAAACTCAAGCTACCAGAAGTTGAGATTTTCTGTTTTGAATTTTTAACTATGCAATGTTGCTCAAATTTTCCCTTGAACAGAGTGAATCCAACAATGTTAGCCATCGATCAACCAATCATCCGAATTCATGTCTAACACAATCTCTTCCTCTTAGCTTACAGCTTATCATTTCAAGCATAAAGACCTGAATTTTGTTGAAGATTCTGACTTATTAGAGCAAGCCCTTTCTTGGGTGTAAATTTAGCCGGAGTTGTATGGCCTGTGGATTGCTGGTTACATCAATTTCGTGCTGTTTTGGAAGGTTTCTTGGTCAGAGGACGCATTCAATCTGTGGGCTCGCCGTTGATGTCTCTGGTGTGGGTGCAGCTTAACAAGGAGGTCTTTATTTGCTGATATTTCACCTTTCCGGTCTCGATAAAGCCTTAAATCTGATATTATATTGTTACGTATGACGGAAATATTGTTGAAAAGAAATTAGAATATAATAGCTCCTCAAGGCTCCTCTAGCTGCCTTCATATTATATTATTGTTTATGCACTCCTTTGAATATTCTCAATGCAAATGTGTCCCTTCACAAGTACAAAACACTTCAAGAAACTCACAACATGCAGCAAACATAGGGAAAAATAGAATTTTTTTTTTGGGGGTTGTTTATTACATAACATCAGTCTAGCAGGCCAGCACACCCCTTGGTAGGGTTTTAGAGTTGTTTCTTCATCATTTAGTTGCATGTTTGTGGCTGGAGCAACTTCGCCTAGCTAGGGATAGTTTGGCATTTGCATTATTGGAGTTTCTTCATGTTGTGGCGCATGTTTGAAGCCCACATTACTTTGTAATTTGCATTCATATTTTGTAGCAGTGGACTAAGGGTTTATATCAAACATTTGTTGACTCATATGGAAGGATCTAATCATGCTATGTTGGTGATTTAATGCTACTATTACCTTGTAATGTCCCCATTTTAGCCATGCGCTCTTCTATGTCTGATAGCTTATTTTCGAAAGCCCGTAGGCCAATCAGAAACTGAAATTAGGATTTCCACTTTTCTAGGAGGTTTTGAAGGCTTGCATGCGAGAGTTTTTGATGCATGTCTGGTGGAGCTTTCTGGGTTTTTGGAGAGCTTCAGAATGAGGTAACATGCATGACGAGATAACGACTTGCATTTTTGCTCATTCCTTGGTAGTTTTGGAGGCTTGCATGTTGGTGTTTTGCAGTTTGGATTCTGGATTCCTTCTGGGTTTTCAGAGAGCTTCACGGTGATGTGACATACAACTGAAACAAATGACATTTCCAGACTTACTATTTTTAGTAAGTCATGACAGCTGCCCGGTTTGTGCTCAAAATGAGTGTGGAACAACTTACTATTTTTAGTAGTATGCTATTTTTAGCAAGTACTATTTTTGACAGTGCTATTTTTAGTAGCGGTTCAACAGTTTAGTGTAGTGGCTATTTCTGGCAGGTCAGTTTTTCAGTTTGGTCTCCAGCATTTGAGGTGATTATTTTGGCAAGTTTGATATTTGATGAAAATAACATTTTAACTGAAATAATTTTGCTAAGGCTTGGGGATGACTTTGGAGAATTATTTAAGTCATTAAATATATTTTCACCTTAGCCTTGGACGCCTAAATGGAGAGATAAGTTGGGTTTATTAAAAAACAAATTTTTATAAGGTTTCTCACTTAAGTAATTTCGGACGCCATATTTGGAGAAATATTTGCATATTCTAAAGTATTTTACTTAAGTGACTTGGGACGCCTATCTTATGTTATAATTGCTTTGATAAAGTAATATTTCCTCATGTGCCTTGGACGACTTTGAAAAGGAAGCAAATGAAATTCAAATGAAATTTGGAAAAGGTGAAAGAGAATCTCACTTGGGCGCCCTAATTGGAGGGAAAAAGTGGATTTGAAAATGAAGAAGAAAAGTTATAAATATCAGACTTGGCCTTCATTTGAGCATCTATTGTTGCTTATTGTATTGTTATGTTGTTGAAATACTTTCAGAGCTTGCTTCGAGGAATGCATACCTCCTAGTTCCTTCTTCCAGTCTTCGTGCTTGAGAGATAGTACCTAGCTGGATATACTGAAGACCATGCTTCACTCAGGAGTACAAATTGAGCATCACAGTTGGAGATATGATGTTTTTATCAGTTTATAGTTGCTTGTTTTTGTAGTGTTGAAAGTGATTTTTGATCATAAGTCATTGTACGATTTTTGTTTGCTTCTAGGTAGTGACTCTTTCTCTTCCTAGGCCCTAGGCGTCCCCCTTTGCAAAGTAGTGGAATTTTTAATGAAGTCTTTGATTTTATCTTGCAAGGCTGCCCCTCTTGAAGGCTGTACCATGCCTAGCAATGCTTTGGAATTTGTGCATTAAATATTGGGAGGTGTTTGTTGCAATTTTTGTGCCTAGTTTGGGTCGCCATATCTCCCAGAGTCCTTTGCATTTTGTTTCATGTTATTTGGAGGGATATTGAGTGAGTTAGGAGCATTTTGGGGTGTTTTTTAGTTGTTGGTTTGCATTTTTCAGTTTGCTGGTTTAGTATATTAGATTGTCAGGAGTTGGAGTTTTGGGTTGGTTTTTCATATATGGAGTCTTTGAAGTTTGGAGAACAAATAATATCATTTGCAACTTCTTGGACAACTTTAACGATTGGTTTCTTGCAAATCGCACTCATATTGTAATACTGTTTCAGTAGTACTGATCAATTGTTTAATATTTCTGCAAATTTCTATTGTAATCCCCACTTTAGTGGAAGAAGGCTGGCCTTGCTGCCTTATTTACTTTCCTTGCATAAGCATTTTCATTCCCACCGTTTGGTGGAAGAGACAGGCCTCATCGTCTTACTTTCTATACTTGCATTCTCATCTGCTGATCGGCTGAGCCATCAATCCACTCCCGCTGAATAAGTGGTTGAGTTGTATAATTTACATTTCCAGCATTGTACTTCATTCAATTTGCTACTAATGATCCTTGGCGCCATATGATATCACCTCACCCATCTTGGGTCTTGAGTGAACATTCTTGGCGTAGGGTTACTTTCATCAACTGATTTGATTATGCTAACGCTAATGGGTGAAGATTGATGTGTTAAAAATTGAAAAAAATGTAAGGGGATCATTTCAGTGGTATCAGAGCCAAGATCTTGCCATCCTGTGAAAAAGACAGAGTTCAGTTGACAAATGAGTGACAGAGAAATCATATTCTACACCAGAGGTCAGAACTGAGTTCAGTATCAGCTTACAGTAGTTCCAAAGATGTTGCATTTTTTGTTTAGAAACCGTGAGAAGTCAGATGTGATTATGGCTTCTGAAGAAGAAAGAAGTTTGGCAAGGTCACTTTCCATTGCTGGTACAAGGCTCAATGAAGAGTGTCAGACAAGAGGTGAAGAAGTGAGTCTATTAATAGAGTTGGAACATTGTTTGAGTCAAGTCCAACAATCACCTACTGACTTGTTGAATAAGGCAATATCTCCTTCAATAACCTATTTGATTCATCCTTATTGGATAGGGCATCCTGATGAAAAGATAAGTTTGTTAGTTACTTCATGCCTTAGTGAAGTTACGAGGATTATAGCACCATTGATGCCTTATGATGATGAAACGATGAAAAAGATTCTTCATAGGATTGTAGAAAGTTTCCAAGATCTTGATGAAACCGGTAGCAGTCAATTTCCCAGAAAAGTTGCTATCTTGAAGACATTTTCAGTTCTCGGAACAAGTAACTTGCTATTAGACTTGGAAATGCATGATCAGATTTATCACTTATTCCACTACCTCTTCATATCCACTTGGAGCGAACAAGAAGAGAATGTTATTGCAGTTGTGAAGAAAATACTTGTTCTCACTATTAAAGAGGCTGATGAAGTTCCACCAAATGTCCAATTTCTCCACTTTGATGCATATGAATGTGAAGAAAAGGATTCTCCTATGGCTGCTATGCTGATCAAGGAATTGTTTAATTAATGTGAGGAGAAATTGAAGCCACTTTTGAAGAAGTTAGAGCGAGATGAAGGAAATATCAGTGGTCATGATGTTGGAAATGATTCCAATGAGTTCATGCAAGATCATGTTGAAGATATGGTGATGAAAATTACATCAGCGAACTAGGGTTTAAGTAGAAATTGAAAATCAGAAATTAGGGCATTAGTTTTGTATTACAAAAATCAGATATTTTGCAAAAATATTGTTTGGGATATTTCACAAATATAGGTACCGATTATTTAAAAGAAGAATAAAAGCAGCCATTTTAAGGAGAAAGAAAAGTTAACATAAGGCAGCAAAAGGTAGCAAATAGTAAGAAGGGTGATTAAGACAAAAGGCTGCGATTAGCATTCTTCAAAGAGATACAGTGCTTGAGTTTACTAAGGAAGCAATTACATTTGAAAAGGAAGCATTTAAGACTATTATTAAGATCATAAAATAAGCAGCGATTATGCTAAACCAAAAGGCATAGATTAATCTCCAAAGGCTGCGATTCCTTATGAAAAGGAAGTAAATTGTTATGAGAAGGTAGCTAGTCATTTAAAGCATCGATTATAGTTATTGTTGGGCGAGGAAAGAGATTAAATAATAAAGTCAGCAATTAAGCATAGAGAGGTTTGTTAAAGAGACATGTCCATTCAAAAGGACATCACTATTAGAAGAGATGCAACTCCTCATTCAGATATGAAGATATAAAGAGTGGAAGATATGCGGATTGAGAGGGGGGATTAAAGAAATAACATGTGAATAAGAAGCAGATCCAAAACAACAAAAAATGAAGAGTAACTTAGATTTATATTGAATATATGAAGAAGAGGGTTAATCATTGGAATAAAATTTGTGAAGGAGAGGAATACAACAGGATATATGGTAAGAATCTGAACAGAATAGCAGAGCCAATAAGGGAAGTAAGTGGAGTAAGAATTCGTATACTTATTATAATAAAGTATACCTATGTATAGAGATAGAGATTATACAATTAGACAATCATGATGCTTGCAACAATTATTGAGCCTTATAAGGAATTATGGTACTTTAATATAAATGATAGATTCTTATTTGCTTGATCTACACTAATGATATACTCTAAGTGTTAAGAAAAAATCATCGAATTGGGTAGAGGAAAAGAGTTTGATCAACCAACAAACACTCAGTTTGCATAAATTATATTTTGATTGCAGAATTGTGAGTTCATATGTTTGTGGTAGAATATTTCTATAATGTACTGTTTAAATATGATCAATAGATCATACACATTATCATTTATATCTTATGATAGCATATTCATAATTCATAATGTATCGCTGATATAATTATTTGCAGATATGAATTTGATTAGTTTATTATGCCCATACCTTCACTACGATGGGAGAAGGGAGAATTACAAAAGGGGTGTGGTGACGGGGCCCTCTTCTAGGTACGCCACCCAGGGGGGGGGGGGCAAGATGAGCCCACATGGGCCAAAGGGGTACTGCCTTTTAGTCCAAAGGGTACGACCTTTGGGCCTAGGAGAGTTGGGCTACCAAGACACCCTTTTGTAATGTCACTTCCCTATCATGGTGTAACAATGTAGTGTTCCACCACTCTATTGATTTATTTTCATTGAGTTCGTTGGTCTGATTTTTTTGTTTGGTTTTGTATTTTGTCTTTTGTGTTTTGAGTTTGCTTACTAATAATGCTAAATAAGTACTAAAGAGCATGTACCTGAAGTAGAAACTTCTAATAAACTAATCTGCTGAGTACATCGAGTAAAATGATCATTTTGGAAGCCAAATATGATTTCTTCATTACATAATAAGATGCATACAACATATAGCTTACATCAGATTTAAAGCTAAATATATCATGTACTAAACTTTAAGTTACAGCCATATAACTCTATGAATAGTAACTTGCTACAGTACCAAACCCCAATAAAATGCTCACACCAGCTGAAATACAAAATTCTCCCACTAAAATCCAAAATGGGAAGCTTCCTAGGGTTGGGGCGCCCCCTTTAGGTAAGATGGAAGCCTTTTAGAAGAAGCAGTCCTTTTACTTTTGATGATGAAACCCTCATGAATGGGATGGCTGGCTGTAGCTGCACAAATCAGTCCAAAAACTCTCCAAAACATGAACAACTCTCGTGAAATGAAGGATGGAGTCTATGGCAGCAATTTCTACTCAGAAAATCAGCTCTCAACTTAGCCAACAGCTCCTAATGTCACCAAAATTTGCATACAAATTCAAACCAACAACCTTAAAGCGGTATTTCACACCCTCAAGCTGCTCATAAATGAAAACCAAGCCCCCTCTAGGCTCACCCATTGCAGAAATTAGGAAACCCTAGTCTCCCTCTTCCCCAAACTCCCAACTCACAAGCCAAAGCAAGCAAATAACTCAATGCATGAGAGGGTCGAACTTCTCCTCTTGCTTTTTAAAAATTTTCATTGAAAAACACTATTCATAAAAAGTGAGCACTATTCACTTAAGTTATAACTTTTTTCACTTTATGGATGAATAGTAATTGAAAACTTCATTTTAAAGACACATGGTCCCTAGGCCAAAGATGATGAAATAAAAGGTGAGTATCATAATTTTAATCACAAGCATCGTGCCAAACACAACAATTCACCCTACCACCATACTTCGGAGATCAACACTGCAATTTGACGACCAAGTGCTTGACCAAGTGACCCTCTATCCAGAACCATTAGCCTACAAGGATCGACATGATAGGCTAATCCACCAAACTTTGATGCTCGCGATAGAAAGGGGACATTACAGTCCGCCCTCCCTGAAATTGCTTGTCTCCAAGCAATCTTTACTGCAAAGAAACTTCACTCCTCGGAAGGCCCAAAAGAAGAACTATGAAATGTCCCATGCATCGCTAACTAACTCCTGAAGCACCAACCTAAACACAACTGCGCAAAATATCCTTGGATCCCAACCCCAGAATGGAAGTCTGCCATGTTTGATAACCTCTGACTTCCTTTGCGCAAATCTGATCAAAACTTCACCATGATGAAAATGGTGAAGTAACTTGTCAGAACCCATCCAAACTGCAGTGCCAAACCTGTCACCACCTGGATCCCTATACAACTTGAACTCACATCCATCTATCATGAAGAGACAAAAATATCTGGAAACATCTGCAACACAACATCTCTCTATAGTCTCTTCAAAACACCCATGGAAGTGATAACCAATCAAACCATCATGTCCGCTGACACCGTAATCACCTTGTAACCATGTATCCGTATGAAATCCCTGTGACATTAAAGTAGCAAACCCTGTCGAATACATATCAACATGATGGATAACTGACTGATATCCCTGCAAGTAATCCCCTGCAAACAATTGAGTCGGGTACTTGCAGCCTTTAGTCCCATCTTCTGAAGATGGTAACTTTGGACACAGTAAGGAGTTACTCCCCTAGATGCACCAAGAGAATCACCCTACGCATAAGAATTGTGCATTGAATATGAATCATGTACAGGTGGATCAAAGGCCAAATTGTAAGCATTCCTCATTGTGTACACACTATTAAACTCCTTTGTGAGCCCTGTTTGGGATCCCGATGCACTAGGATGATCCCAAACACTGCGATTATCGCTCAACCTTGAACTAGTATTAGGAGTGTGATCGGCTTCCAGCTCGAAGAGTGGATTATCATAGATCAAACCACCATCAAACTCAAATAAGGGATTATTCACAAACAGCACAATCACTCTATGCTGATCCGAATCATCCATCTTTGAGTCCCTAGAACAATACCTTGAATTGTACTCCTGAATTGGCTCATCAAGCTACCAATCATAATCAACTGTATGGGACAAAATGACTGATTTGCTTCCAGGAGAGGGAAACAAATCGACATAAGAACCAATCTCCCAACTAGATGTTGCTCTGCATATCTCCTGTGAAGTGGATGGAGTAGTGTCGTGAGTTGACACATAACTCTCTGGTGAGTCAACTATCGTGTCACAAGAGCTATCGATAATCTGTTCTGCATCACCTGTCATGGGACTAAACTTAGGAGAACCGGGTGCAACACATGGCTCTCTGCAACTCTCAACCAATGCACTCATCCCATTTGTATCAATTGCACCTGAAACCATGATGGATGTAGTAACCACATCCTCAACCTGCTCACAAGCACAATCCGTGGACATATGTTCTTCACCAACTGTTACCATGGAGACCTAAACTATATCGGAAGAGGGTGAAGACTGTGTCAAACTCGATACCACGGTAAACTCCTCGACCTGTGACTGTGACTCTTGAAGGGTCAATTGAGTGCTCTTCAAAGAGTCCATAGTCATCTCTAGCTCATAAATGAGCTCATCAACCTCCTCTTCTTTTCCCTTCAATGCCTTATGACAGATGCAACCCCACTCGAGAAGGAAATTTCTGTCCGCAAGTAGCTGTAGGTAATTTTGTTTCATAATTCCAACTGCCTCTTGAAGTGCATGAAACTTAGCAAAGGAAAAACTACTATCACTATGCCCATCTGTCATAGGAGTGCTCCAACCCAAGGTAGCCAACAGCTGACGAGCAACATCAAAATGCTCTATGGTCATGGCAATCATACTGTCATTAACCTTAAGTTGCCCTATCACATGATGAGGACCCGAGAACTTATCACTCTCATACAAGTTCTCTAATTTAGAAGTTGCACTATGATATGAGGCCGAATCATCATCGCTCACTAACTGATAAGCAGCATCGTGTGTGCTATCAACTTCACACACAATATCAACAAGGGTATTGCTGTTATGTACCTACTAGGATGGCTCAACAAATATTGTTGAAGCTGCCGTTTTGTCAATATCTTTGGACATTTCTCCTTCCAAAGCATCTACACATCCATTCGTCTCATGATTCGGGGATTCATTTCCCTTAAATAAATTTTTTGATTGGTTTCCTACGGTCTGATATGAAAAATCAGACTCACTGTGGCATGAATCGTCACCATAAATTGCATAATTAGTGCCCAAATCTCGAGTACCAACATGTGACAACTCTGTAGAAACATCATCCTCCGGTGAAATCACTATCCTCTCATGCTGATGCAAAGTTTCATCACTGCTGTCATGAAAATCAGAGTTGTTATCAGTGCTGATAACAACTTCTTGAGCACTGTGAATATCATTCTAGGATTTCACCATACTATTTTCATGTTGTGAAATTTCCTTATCGACAACAACTTTAGTTTCAATCCCATGTCCATCTGTAGATTTTACGTACTTCTCTGCTGACTTATCACCTTTTAACCCACACACATCATAGAGACCTTTGGATACTACACCAAGTCTCTCATTTTTGCTTTGTGATAAGGTTCGTCTTGAAATGTAATCTTCATATTGCTGCAAGCTATGAGCTAATCTTCGTTGTGAAAGCATGAGTTTTCGTTGGGTATTATTCAAGATGCTCTCAACTTTGATCCTAACTCCACCATACCAGAAGTGGTGAAGCAATACACTGGGATGCATCCAAACGGCAGTGCTAACTTTGTCTCCACCTGGATCCCAATATAAACAGAACTCACATCCATCCATCATGAGGAAGTAAGAACATTTGGAAGCATCTGCTACGCAACATCTCTCCATAACCTTCGCTAAACTCTCATGGATGTGATATCCACTTGTGCCATCATGCCTGCTGACATTATAATCCCTCTGTAACCATGTATCCACAAGTAGTCTCTGAGACAAATAAGCAACAAACCTTGTTGGAAACACATCAGCATGATGGAAAACTAAATACCGATCTTGCAAGCACTCACCCGCCAACAACTGAGTCGGGTACTTGCAGCCACTAGTTCCATCTACTGAAGATGGTAACTCTCTATCCCAAAATGGATGGTATACACTCGGAGCCAATCCACACTGATGCGTCAACAAATCCTCCATGTGTGGACTAAAAGAGAAGTGATGAGTGCTCCTCACTATGTTGTCGCGGTAAAGTGCTCCACAATGGCTCATCACGAACAACACTGGAATCAAAAGATAGCTCATGCCTTTGATCCTGTAAATTAGACTTGTGTGATTCATGAATTGACAATCCTTGCACATAAACTGAATTGGCATCTTCAAAATGATCAAAAGTCTCATCAGCAATTGCTGATACAAAAAATTTAGGGAGATCAAAACCCTCATTGGTTTCATATGGGGCCCTTTCTTCATGCACATGTCCCTCAACATGATCATCCTGCAACTCTACCTCATAAAGTGGGTTAACATAGGACATATCAACTTCTATCTCAAAAAGTGGATTATCAAAGATATGAAAGTTACTTTTAGCATTTTGTTTAGGCTCATCACCCTTGTGTTCTAAATCTTCTTCATCTTCAAAAGGACTCAAGTACTTTTCCCTTACAATTGAATTAGAAATTTCAACTTCATCATCAACAAGTAGATTTTCTAAGGTCTGATTTTCGCTCTCCAAAGGATCAGCTGTATTCTGGTCATTAATTCCTGAGAATTCATCGTAAAGGCTTCTGGATACGATAGTGACCTCTTGATCCTTCTTCTCTTCATTTTGTGATGTAGACCTAAAGATGGATGCCACATACCTTGCTGCTTTGTCTAAAGTTGTAGGGTCTAAAAACAATTTATTTATTTCTTCCAACTCTTTTAAGCTTTGTTTAAGATTTTCATATTCTTGTCCCACTGCTTCTGAGAAATAGCCATGTTGTTCAACTGAAACTTCCGAACTGCAGTTGAAACTTACCCAACAGGCTGGTAGGAAACTGCTCTGATACCACTGTAGTGTTCCACCACTCTGCTGATTTGTTTTCACTGAGTTCGTAGGTCTGATTTTTTTGTTTGGTTTTGTATTCTGTCTTTTGTGTTTTGAGTTTGCTTGCTAATAGTGCTAAATAAGTACTAAAGAGCATGTACATGAAGTAGAAATTTCTAATAAACTAATCTATTGAGATACATCAAGTAAAATGATCATTTTGGAAGCCAAATATGATTTCTTCATTATATAATAAGATGCATACAACATATAGCTTACATCAGATTTAAAGCTAAATATATCATGTACTAAACTTTAACTTACAGCCATATAACTCTGTGAATAGTAACTTGCTACAGTACCAAACCCCAATAAAATGCTCACACCAGCTGAAATACAAACTTCTCCCACCAAAATCCAAAATGGGAAGCTTCCTAGGGTTGGGGCGCCCCCTTTAGGTAAGATGGCAGCCTTTTAGAAGAGGTGTTCCTTTTACTTTTGATGATGAAACCCTCATGAATGGGACGGCTGGCTATAGCTGCACAAATCAGTCCAAAAACTCTCCAAAATGCGAACAACTCTCGTGAAATGAAGGATGGAGTTTATGGCAGCAATCTCTACTCAGAAAATCAGCTCTTAACTTAGCCAATAGCTCCTAATGTCACCAAAATTTGCATACAAATTCGGACCAGCAATCTTAAAGTGGTATTTCACACCCTCAAGCTACTCATAAACAAAAACCAAGCCCCCTCCAGGGTCACCCACTGCAGAAATCAGGAAACCCTAGTCTCCCTCTTCCCCAAAATCCCAACTCACAAGCCAAAGCAAGAAAATAACTCAATGCATGAGAGGGTCGAACTTCTCCTCTTGCTTTTTCTAATTTTTCATTGAAAAACACTATTCATAAAAAGTGAGCACTATTCACTTAAGTTATAACTTTTTTCACTTTATGGATGAATAGTAACTGAAAAATATAAAGTGACCCCTTCATTTTAAAGACACATGGTCCCTTGGCCAAAGATGATGAAATAAAAGGTGAGTATCATAATTTTAATCACAAGCATCGTGCCAAATGCAACAATTCACCCTGCCACCATACTTCGGAGATCAACACTGCAATTTGACGACCAAGTACTCGACCAAGTGACCCTCTATCTAGAACCATTAACCTATGAGGATCGATGTGATAGGCTAATCCACCAAACTCTGATGCTCGCGACAGAAAGAGGACATTACAAACAATATAAGGAGATAACCATGAAGAAATGGAAAAGGATGGAAAGATGAAGGGATAACGGATAAATTAGAATCCTCACTAGGTAGGCCACCTCATATGAATGGCATGGGCCACATGAGGCCAAAGGGGTACTGCCTTTGATACAAAGGGTATTGCTTTTGGGCCTAGAGAGGCTAAGACACCCCATCGAGTCACTCTCTTCCATGTTCTTCCATCGTTGAGCATCCTTAAGATAAGGTAATAACTGGATTAACGAATTTACTATGGATTTACTAATGTTTAACCATGATACTCTACTTGTTAAGTTATTATTATAATTGATCTCTAACTTGTTTGTAGGGATTAAATCAAGCCATGGTACTCTCCAAATCCATTGTTTGCTTGGGAAATTGGTAATTTAGGTTAAAATTAGTATAATTCCTATTTGGACATTATAGTGCATAACACTTTATTGTCGAAGGAGGTCAAACATATAGAAACTTTATTGGCTCCCATTAGTTCCTCGTGGAAAGAAACAAGGGTGTCCATTTTCATTGGATGGAAGGATGCAAGAAATAGGCTGTTAATTAATGTGATTGAAGTGTGCACTAAAGGGGCAATGTTTTTGAAAACTGTGGATTATGAGGGGCAGGTGAAGGATGCACCATTTGTTGTTGACAACCTTATATAGTGTATTTAGGAAGTGTGTCCTTAACGTGTTGTTGAAGTCATGTGATGTCCCCTCGCTAGACAGTTCTCGGGAACAGTGTGTTAGCCCTTTATTGGACCCTTGTGGGCTAGCCAGATTGGTTAGAGGGTCAGTGGTACTTTCTGGAGAGGTTGATTGTTCTTGTTTTCAGAGGCCAGTGATTGGATCACAGCGAGCCTTGGCATTTCAGTAGTCCACAGCTTCTGACGGCACAGGATTATTCAGAGTTTTGAGCAAGTTATGAATTTTTAAGTGATTAAGTTAATTATTTAACTTAAATGCCTTTTATTAAAGTCACATCGACTTTAATACTTTTTATATCACTTAAAATATTCTAAAAGGTGATTTAATATTTTAATTACTTAAAATATTAAAAGTGCGCTCAAGTATTAAGTCTTGACTCTTGAAAAAGACTTAATTAAATATTAAAAGATTTAAATGATTGCAAAAGGGCATATTTTCTTGAAATGTGTGCCATTTAGGTATAAAGCAATCCTGGGCAATGAGAAACTCACCTTTTTGATATTTCGACTTTGCCTTGAGCATTTTTTCTGTGCATTCTCCTGTGAGCAGGGTTTGAACAAACTGCCATTGAAGAACGATACCTCTTCAGTGTGAGCACTCTTGAGATTGTGAAAGATCAATCGAATCAGTGCATGTTGAGAGCTTCAGCCAGAAGTTCTATAGATTCAGACAGAGATGATATATTTTGAGATTGCTTATTGTTTACAATAATTGAGGGTTTCCTCCTGGTGGCGCACCCTTCTATAGCTTCAGAGACTCCATAAGAGATTCTACCTCTTCTTTTCTTGGCCGTACGACCTACCTTGGGATTCGTGCCTAGAGAGAGGCGTGTGAAGGAAGTTGAAGAAACGCCTTCTTCTTTGCTCATTTCTGTGCTTCATCTTTGGCGTCTTGCATTTTCAGAGCATTGTGCCACGTTTCTGAGTGGGAGAAGTTAGATCTGGAGGCTTGGCATCCCTATTTGTCAGTTTCTCAGCATTCTTGGCTGGCAAGCCAGCTACTGTTTTAAATAAAATAACTGGAGACTTTCTGGTATGTCTGTTATTCATGATCTAATTGTTTCAGTATAATAACGACTTCTGCATTTCCATTTTGTGAGAAATTGCTTTATATTTCAATTTGCAAGCTTAAATATGCTGCGCCCCTTCTCTTTTGTCTATTAAGAATTCTCTAAAAAACTAAATAACACCTTAAGACTTAAGAAAAATAAGGGTTTTGAGTTGAGAGCCAGCAGGGCTCATCACAAGTCATGATAGACAATGCAAAGAATTGAAGAGTGATTGGTTTGTTTGTTGAGATATTGTTTTCACTTGTATTTTGTACACCTTGTAGTGCACTTACTCAAACTCATGCTACAAAAGTTGGGTAAGAAAATAGTTTGGATCAAACAAGTCCATGCTAAGGTTGAAGAGATCTAAATGTTCATCACAAACCACCACATGTGGCAGGTTTTTTTTAGATCATTCTCATAATTGAGCTACTAAAGCTAATTCAAGCAATGTAATTTTTTAATTTTATGTTTTACTTTAGTAATTTATATTAAAAATTGTAAGTTAGTGTTCTTTGTTTTTAAATTTTTATTTTCAAATAGGTTGCCGAGATTATATTTGCATCCAACACAATCATCTTGAGACAGCTTGTAAAGGTGCGGGAGGCACTTTTCGGCATGGTCATTAGTCAATCATGGTCCGTATGGAGGCAATCTAACGTTGAGAGGGAAACAAATGTAAAACAAATGATTCTAGATGACCCTTGATTGGATCACGTGGAATAACTTAGTTTCACCAAGCCTATCATAAGTATGATCTGCTTTATTGACATGGATAAGCCATGCTTAAGAGAGGTTTACATTAGCATCAACTCAATGATTGAGAAGATGAAATCCATTATAAATGCAAAATAGCAAGATCCTAAAGAAGCTTTCTTCAAACAGGTGCAGTCAATTTTTGTTGAGTAGTGAAAGACGACCACTCCACTCTATCTTTTTGCCTTCACTTTGATTCCCAAATATTGTAGTGAAGAGCTTCTTGCTATGCCAACAAGGTGCCATCATATCATTATTTAGAAGTCAGCGAAGGGTTTAGGAAAGCACTTCCTAAACTATTCCTTGATCCTAATATGGAAGATGTAGTTACAAGTGAGTTTGCTGATTTTGTAGCCTCCACTGGTCAAAGTGTTTCCACTCTTTGTGACAAGTATAAGGATGATGCTCACTCTTGGTGGTACCTCAATGGCCATAAATTGTCACGTGCCCAAGTTTTTGCAATCAAAATTCTATCACAAGTAAGTTTATGAATTTTTAACCACTCCCTAAATTTGATTTTTTTTTTTTTTTCATTTAAAATTTTTACTGTTTTCAAATTTAAAGTTTGATTTACAATTTATTAATTTAATGGGCTTTGAGTTGGGAGCCTTGGCATAGGGCCTTTGCCACCCTACCATCTCTTGTTACTTTAATGAGACGCCCCTTTGCTTCAATAGGTTTCTAGTTCTTTATCTAAATGGAATTGGAGTACATACTCCATCTACTCATTGAATACAACTGATTGGCTTCAAGTAAAGTAGAGGAGGTAGTTTTGTGCATTTCAATTGACGCCTTCTTTCTCACAAAGATGATGAGTACAAGGGGCAACAAAGTTGTGGGATGTTGAACCAAAGCGAACTGACTTGGATCTTCCTTTTGTTGCACAATCTTTAGTTTTTGAGGAGTCAAGTAGCCAACATGCTTTTAGTCTGAGTAGTAGTGGGGTTTCATGTGGTTCTCATAATCTACTTGCATCATCTAGTGTTAGTGATGACCCTGATTTTGGTCTTGGATGATGACCCATATGATGCTGATTAATGATTACTAATTGTATTATTGTAATTTTGAACAATGATTATCTGTCATGACATTCAAGTTTGATCCTTTTGATATTAAATTATTAAATTTAAATTACTATTATTATATTTCAAAACTTGAAATTTGTAATGGTTTTGTTTATCATATGCATGATAATATATATATTTTGTATGGATGTATGTAGAAAGTACCTCCCCCCGCAAAAAAATTGTTGTACCGGCATATCATACCCATGTACTTGCACCCATACCCCTTTCCATTTCAGCAACTTAGCTGAAAAAATATATTAGGAGCACATAGAGCTAATTGGTGCTTAACTAGCCTTCTTTTGCAAGGGGAGTTTAGTCCCCTTACATTCCAGGAGATACCATCATTGTCTTGAATGAGGGACCTATTTGGGTTTGATCTCAAGTTGGAGTTATTGTTTTGAGTGGCTTTTTTTCCTAAGGAACATTATATGGTGTTGCTATACCTCAAGGGTAATTATTTTATGAGTATATTAGCTATTAGGGCATCTTGGCCCACAAATATCTCATGTGTTGTGTGATCTTAATTGTATTTATGCATATTGTGGTTATTGTCCGTCATATTTCTGTTATTGGATGTTTAACTCTTATTATTTTGTGGGGATATATTTCGGGTAAAGATTGGCAGTGCCACACTAGTCTTGGATGAACACACATGTTCAAAAGAAGAAAAAAATTCTAATGTGGAAATGGATGGATCATTTGTCTCTTTAATGCTATTGGATGGCCTTTGTTACTCTTGTATCTTGCAAGATTGTGTTAGCGATTACTAATGCAAATCTCCAAACTAAAGGATTTATCCATCCTTCTTATCTCAAGTTAGAATTCAAACACCATTGCCTGACTTTTATATTCTCAAAGAAGATGAAGATAGCTCAAAAATGTTATCTTTAATGAATTAGTTTCTAGAATATTTAAGCAGTTATAAACGAATGAACATTGTAGCGAGATGAAGTTAGCTCAAAAATGTCATCTTTAATGAATTACTTTTAGGATACCTAAGCAGTTATAAAGGAATTACATGATAGATTTCTTTTGTATAGAGGAAAGAGTATTTGTCTTGATAAAGCCTTTTGTTTTTTCAATGTTTTTGCAGGTGAAATCAGAAGTGCTTGAAGACTTGGGTGTGAGAGAAAAGGAAGTTGTAGATCTCCAATCAAGGGTCAAGTCATTGGAAGAAGACAATAGTAACAAAGGTTTCATTCTTATTCATTCTAATGAGTTTTCTTCCCTAGTATTGGTATTTGGGATATTTTATGATATTCATTATATAGATTGTAACATATTTAGGAAGGTGTACTAGTTCAAAATGAATGAAGTCATTACAATCCAAAATGACTTTGGTGATGAGTCATCACTAAGAATAGTAATTGAAATTGCTTGCTTCTAGTGATTGGAACCTCTGTTTATGTTTTCACCTAACATAGTTTGTATTGCTTGTCTTGGCACCTCTAGGCATTAGTTTATTTGTTTTTCTTTTCACTAGTTAGTTCAATCAAATGTTTAGTAAAAATCCGTTGCTAGGCACTTAAGAGGTTTGTTTATAAATTTCTAGAAGAAAACTTTGTCATGGATATTCGAGGTTGTTGATGGGAAGATATGAATGCATCTTTTGATGGTATTTACACATGAAAAGAAAATTTATTACAAAATGCGAGGCGAGGATTATAGAGGGTCCATTTAGCATTTTTATCAACATTAAAAGTAGATTTTTTTTTTTTGATGTGTACTGGCCTAGACATAAATCATCACATGTGATGTGCATGCTTTTTTTTGGGAAATTTGTTGGCGTTTAAATTCGCACCTCTGGAATGCGGATTTGAAAACGGACAGCTATGCACAGATAAACTGCTCTTCAAATTAGGAGGGGAAGCTCCCTCTTGCTGATGGTGTTTGAAAGAAAGTAAACTAAAACTAAGTTGCCTATCTTTTTGGATCAGCTTAGAGCACAATGTTTTTTAAACACAAACGCCGCAGCTGAGATTTTCTGATAAGAAGTTCAACTACGACTAACTTAAACTAAAGACGTTCCTAACCTCTCAAGTAATAGCAGAGCAAGAGAAGTTAGAAATTAACAAGGTAGATTCTCTAACAAAAATACTTTAATAATCTCTCTCCCAACAAACACCTACACACTTCACTGTAAGCTGAAATAAAGATCATGAAAGCATAACATAGATAACGGAAATCTGAGATTTTCGACCAAGGCAAAAGAGGCTCATGATTTTATTACTCAAATCTCTGAAACAAAACTCCCTTCTAACATGCCTTGAACAAGAAATTGCAGCTAAGGAGGCTTGCAAACTTATTCTTAACACAATAGAAAACAACAATCTTACTAACTCCTTGTTGGCTAAAGAGGCTCAACAATTTGCTTATCACAACACAAATGAACAATACTTGAGCAACAAATAGAAGGCACAATAGGCTCAGCGTTTTGTTCTCATAAGCACGGTTCTAACTAAGTGAACTGAAACTGAATAACAATTTGCTGCAATTCAGGCTCGCAATTTGCTATGACAATAACCGTTAAAGAAACTAAATGAGCAAAGGCTCTTATTTATAGAGAAGCAGAGGAGTAGGGAACCCTAAAATCTCCTTGCTTTCACAATCTAGGGCTTGCTCAGCAAGCAAGCTTTATTACTAAATCTAGAAACAAGATAACAACTAAAACCCTAAAAAGCAGAAAAAGCGGGAAACGCCAACTATTACATCTTATCTTCTTTCTATCCTCAAAGAATGGATAAGGATTATTCCAAGAATAGAAAGAAAGCGGGAAAGAAAGCTTCTAGAAGAAAGCTGCTTTAAAGCTCGATCACATCCGCTAGGAAGTTTGAGATTGTGTCCCGGTTCGGTGCATCTATACCATCAACAGCAAAACACCGCTTTTCAAGAATATCTTCAGCATCTTCAATAGATCTCAGGAAATCTTCAACCTCATTGGCCGCTTTATTGAACTTTGCTGACATCACTGAAATATGACCTATCCTTCCGCCAACTGGGCTGCAACTATGAATAACATTCTGGAACTGATTTTGCACCTCCTCAAGCCCGACATAAGAACCATCTTCAAGACTGTACTGAGAGGGGATCTCTATGACAAATTCACTGATGAAAAGGAGAGCTTCAACCACCCTTTGCCTGTAGGTGATGAATTCTTCAGATATCCTCTCATAGGTTTTAACTTTGAAAACATGACGTTCTCTCCATGCAAGGATTTGTCTTTTGTGCTCCTTTGAAACTGCTGAACCGTAGGCTGTGTCTAAATCAGCAATGATAATCTCATGCCTAGGTTTTACTTCAGCCCATGTTTGTTCAAATCCTTGGATGCTTTGACGAAGTTTATGAGCATTCTCTCTCAACTGGAACATCCGAGCCAAGATCTCCTTTCCTCTGACAATGAAGCTCTCAATCCATTCCTGAGTCTCTTTCCCACATATGACCAGCTGTCTTAACTGATGGTGATCAGCTGGTGTCTCTAAGACCTGGGGCAGCAACTGGGTTGCTTGTGAAGAACCACGAACAAGGTTAGAGATGAAAAGCCTAAGCTGCTGATTTTCAGCCTTGAGGGCTGCCTTGTCTTCTCCATCTTTAAGCACTCTTTCATGTAGGTTTTCGGATACAACTTTGAAGAGACTCAAATCTGCATGTCTGGTATTTCTACCAAGATTAGCCTTGACCATTACAAAATCATCCATGTTCACCTCATCTCTATTCTTATCTTCTGGAGGCACAGCAGTCTCTACAACAATCTCGTTATCAGGATTCCTATCAAAGTGAACTTGCTTCTTTGCCTTCTTCTTAGGAGGTTCCTGATAAATATTATTGAGATCATCAACACTCACTTGATATGAAGGCCTTCTCCTAACCCTTCCTAAGGAGTTCTCAAGCCAAGACACCGTAGTATCTTTACTAACTTCCTCAGGAGGTACTGCTGCGATCTCTTCATCATCTTCGATATCAAGATCAATGTGAATTGGTGACGAACCCGTCAAAGGTACAGGAACATGTGTTGAAGGTGGCTCCTCTGCTTCATTCTGAGGTATGGGCTCGTCAAGAGGAACTTCTGAATCAACTGTAGGCTGTTCCTGTATGACTATGCCTGAGAAATCCAACCTTCTCTTTACATTTTTATTTGATCTACATCCTTTGACGCCATCTTGAGACTGACTTTTACCCTTTCCTTTTGACTATGCTATAGAAGAAGAGGGAATTATCCTTGGCGGCTCTGCTACTGGAATAGAGTTCTTCCTTTTGAGCACTAAGAAAACCTTACTATACTCAATGACTTGTTTTGTTCTGTCTTCAACTGAAAGAGATTCCTTGTTTGCCCAATTAACTTGTGGAAGAGGCTGATCCTCGATTCTTTTCTGAGTGTACATTGGTAGGAGCACATCTTCATCATCATAGGAGAGCCTTTCTATATCTTCATTCAAACAATCTTTCATCTGATGGAGAGTTAACCTGCTGTAGTTACGCCTTCGCACTTCAAACTCATCTGCACAGTTAGCCCAAAAATCTTCGAGTGCGGGTATGTGATTGTAATTTTTCTCCAACCGGCCAGCATAGACACCATGAGGATCAAATGACCGCCTCTCACTGTAGGATTTTAGACCAAATTTATCTAACCCTTCTCCAATTGTCTTAGCATCTGTAGCAGTCTTGCATGTATAAATACCCAACCCTAATGGAAAGTGAAGAGAGGGTTTCTTTCTATTTCTCAAGACTGTATGGACACCGTGAGCTTGCCTCAAGAATTCCATGAAGACGACCTCATCTGACGGATATCTTGGCAACATGAGCGGGGCACCTGAATAACCATAAACCCTGAGATAGGTAAAGGTAGGAAACTGTATAAACCAATCCGCCCATTCTGCCATTGCTGCCCTAGCAACTGAAGATATGCGGACGTGCAATTCATTGTCTAAGTCACGCACTGTGTACATCAAGAATGCCTCGTTCACCCTTTTGTAGTGGTGCAACGACTTTGTGAACTCCAGCTGAGGATAATAATTATATATGTGTTGAACGCTCAAAGATCCCTCGGTGTTCAATCCTCTGAATTGACCTTGATAGGCCACCAGGTAGACTAGATATGACACCATGTGAAATACATGAAACTGGAAATATTCTGTTATTTGTTGATGTAGGCAGTCACTAATCAAAGTAGGCCAGTCATAAAACTCGGTTTTCTTCATAATGTGAGGTATGGCATAAAACATCCAAGGTTGGAACTTGGTGGCATCCTCGGAACCAGTGACCCTGTTGAGCAAAGTGATGATGATGGCAACCTCGTCCTTGAACTCCCCTCGTCCGACATTCTTGGGCAATGTCTTATGTTTTTCTTTCATCCATCTCTGGGCAATCTTCTTGCTGTATTTGTCTTTATGCATATTCCACATCTTTTCACATTCATCCCTCGAAAGAGTTACACTTTCAGGCCACGGGGGAATGGAAAAACACTTTTCAACCATATCAGGCTTTAGACTGCAAATCAACCTACCATCTGCTGACTGGATCTCCCTAGTAGCCGGGTTGTAATGCTTAATGCAAGCGATTACGAACTCAAGGCTTGAACTGATATAGGAATAGACGCTGCTGCGAGGAGTCCAGAATGACCCAGGTTCTTGATTGAAGTGTTGCCTGCTCTCTCCAAGGCATGTAGATCGAACACCGGCTTAACATGATGCAAGTCTGTCTCAGCTGTTTTGATGTAATTATGAAAAAGTGCTGATTCGGACTTGAAAACATTAGGAGTGTACTCCATTTCAGAAAACTTGAAGAATGACTGTAAACTCGCCTTGGTTCAGACAAGTCTTGTGCAATTTCTATTTTTAGAATGCTGATTTTGTGCTTCAACGGACGAATTTTTTGAGAATTTTTTCTGAGATATGGGTTTTGTTCAGAATGGCGATACAAGACAACCCAGATCGTCCGTTTTTGAAAATCTTGAATTTTGACTGAAAAAGCAGCAAACCCTAATTTCTTCAATTTTTCCCGAAAAAAGCTGGCATCTGGGTTTTGTTCAGAATATCATTAGAAATGTACCCAGTTGATTGAAATTGCAAAACTCGACGTTTGATTGAAAAAGCAGCCAACCCTAGGTTTTGAAAAAAGCTGCGATATGGGTTTTCTTGAGAAGACCGATTGGAAAGGACCCGGATGGTTGAATTTTGAATGCACAGAGGTTTTCACGACATGCAAGATAAAAGCACTTGTCGCTTGATCTTCTGGAACAAAAAGCTTGAAAGAACAAGGGTTTATGCTTGCAGTTGAAAAATCTGATGTAAAACCAGCAACTATGGATTCTTGAATCACAAAAATTCTTCAAACTTGCTGCTCCAACTTTCTCCTCTGGATGCTACGCAAAAATAATGAAAAATACATTGAAAGAAGTGTTAAATAGACTTAGGTTTTGCTTTTTTTTGCTTTTATTTCAAAAACCCTAAATCTCAGCCTCTCAGTTTGGACGCCATCCTCTTCCTTTGCAAATTTTGAAATTTTGAAAATCTCAAAAATCTTCTAAGGCATGGAAATTTGGGTGCCTTTCTCCAAGAGGGGCGCTCAACTTCACCAGACTTAGTCAAAATTTCCACTTTTTCAACTTTTCTTCATTTTAACACGCCACTTCGCCTCTGATTTCCCATTGACATGTTTACCCGACAGGCGAGCTGAGTGGTTCACTGCGGAGCCGGATTGATTCTGAAGAAGACGTTCTGGAGGCACCTCTTGCTAAAAACTTGATTTCGACCTCCGAATTCACGGGAGGCTTTTCCTTCTAGGGGCGCCCAGTTTCTTCAGTGTTAGCCATTTTTAATATCCAAGTTCTTCATTAACTTCTCTTCCACAGATGATCTTGTTAAATCTTGAGCTCCGGGCGTCGGATTGCTGAATGGCTGTGCTCATCGTGAAGCTGACGGAGAATGAAGAGGGGTCCTCTGGAGACAAGTTGGTCAAAAAGTGAATTTTTACCCTTCAAAAGGTTGGGCGCTTATCTTGACGGGGGGCGCCCAGTTTACCAACACTTAGTTTATTTTTTGACTTTTTTGACTTTTGCTTTTGGATTTCTCTTTTCAACTCTCATCGGACCCTCTGTTTAGCCTTTTGAATCTGATGATTGCGAGCTCCGTTTGTCGTGTTGAATAGCTCATTGCAAAGCCAGTTGAATTCTGAAGGCATCCCGTTGTAACTTCGACTGCAAATTCCTCTGTTTGCACCCTTGAAAATTTGGGCGCCTTTCTCTTCTTAGGGCGCCCAGTTTCTCCAGACTTAGAAAAATTCTCAATTCAATCTTCTTCAAGTTTCAGATCTTCATTTTATACCTCCACTTTGACTTGAATTTGCTGGAGACTGGATCGTCGGATGCTCTGACGGGGATATCCATCGCGAAGCTGACTGAAAACTGAGCAACTTCCATTTGAGATCCAAACCCTAATTCACTCATCTGGTGACCTAAAAAGGTGGGCGCCTTTCTTCAACTGGGGCGCCCAAACTCAGCAGACTTAGAAAATTTTCATGACTTTTCACTTTTCTTCCTCGATCCTTGTGCATGTTCATCATTTCACCTTCTGCTGGAAGTTTGAATGCTAAAATTGATGCTTGGCAGTCAGATGACCTCCATTGATGACCTCAGAACTCCAGATATGCTTCTGAAAAAGCTGAATAGACCCAGTAGGGCAAAACTGATTATTTTAAGATTCTGACTTCACCAGCCTGATACAGACACATTTTGAGCCAATCAAAATCAGTTTGGACCCTGTCGGACCAACTTTCTATTTTTAGAAATTTTTTATTTTTAGAAAATTTTGCCGGATCCGTTCAAAGAAACCGGAAAAACCAGAAAACTTTACTATTTGAGAAATTTCTAAAATAAGTTTTCCTAAAATTTAGGGATGAAAAGCTGAGATTTGGGTTTTGTAGGTTAAGCTGCTCTTAGCAGACCGGATCGTCGAGAAATTGAAAAATTTGTGTTTTAACCCTCCATGCAAGACATGCACACCCAAATTTTGACCTTTTTGACTGTTTTAACAAGACTTTTACTCATTTCTTCAAAATGTCTAAGTGTAACAAAAATTTTAATTTTGGGGTACAACAAAATTCAAATAGGACCTTGTTATTAGTGCTTTAGAAATTTAGAATTCAATCCCTCAACTTGTTCCTTTGATCAAGGAGTGTTGTAAAAAGAGTGATTAAGGGGCACACCTACTATTGTTAGCACTGCACATGCTCTTGTCCTATGTGGGTCTTTGTAATGTCCCCAATTTCGTGAGCATGAGTTTTTAGAGGGTATAGCCTATTCCCGACTCTCGTAGGCTAAGGAGCTTGGTTAGAGGGTCTTCTTCAGGTAGTTTCCTAGCCAGTGGTTGGCTTCTTCTCCTGGATTCAGTAGTTATTAGGGGGTTTCCTATGGTATGCTGAATGTTGGAAAACATAACGTGTCGGAAAACATATTGTTGAAAAACATAACGTGTTGGAAAACATATTGTTGGAAAACATAATGTGTTATCTGGATGTTGGGAAACCAATTATTTGCACTTTATGAAGTTATATTTTAATATTATAATAAAGTGAAAATAAAAATAATATTATTAATGTTTTATTAGAAGCTTCTAGGAGAAAATGTATTTAAAGAGGAGGTGGGCTTAGCTTTGAAGGATGGAGGAAGTGATAATTTGCTTTGATGTGACTGTTTGGTGAAGGAGCTAGTTAGGGTTTCTGCCATTATTGGACCTTTGGGAACGAAACTCTCAATGGTTGAGCAATTTTGAGGCTGTGAAACTATTAGCTGAGATTATTGCCAGTTGTGGGCTTCATTTCAGAAGTTCAACTTGTGCTTCATTGTGGAATTTATTTGAGTACAATAGCAGATGTATTATTGTACAATTTTTGAGTAAGGGTTTGACAATTGCAACAGCTGATTTATTGTTGCAATCATATTCTTCTTGGTAAACTACAACTGATGTATTGTGGTTTTCCATTTGTGGAGAATCGAATTGGTGATTGCTGGGAAAATATTTGCAGATTTTTGGAGGCCATCATTGATCAAATTGGGACGATTTTGCATAGTATTATTTTCTGACTTCATTTCCAGATTTGGGCGGCTAGCTAAGGAGACCACAAATTTATTCATATTAGCCATTCTTTGCATCGATTATCACATGTGATTGGAGCGCTTCACTCTACAAGATTAGGAGATGATTTTTGATGCATTTTGGAGATGTTAGAAGGCTGCGAAAAATTAATATTAATGCTGTAAGTCAGAAACAGGGGCGGCTGAAAGAGAGGTTCGATTTGACTAAGAGAAGGCACCATTCATCAAGATAAGAGTTGCCAAGTCTTCATCAAATAATAGCGCCACTATACACCAGGTTCTTTATGATTTTAGAATAGTTGCATTATCAAATCAGTCATAGTAGTTGCTGCTGTAGGTGTGCATTTTATATCTGATTTGCATTTAAATTGTAAAGCCAAGAGTCTTGGCTATTCATGTCAGCATTGTACTTGAGGATTGCTTTCAATAAAGGAGGGATAAGTTGCTTGCCAATTGTTTGATGTAATGCTTATGTTGTTTGAGCTTTAGATTATCATATGAGTATGCATGCCAAGTGTTTGTAAAAATGCTACTTGGCTGTAGGTGCATATTCTTCATATAGAATTCATGTATTTGATTCCAAAAGGTCAAAAGAATTTGCATTATCATCTTAGAACATTGCTTAGACATTGTAGCATTAATTTGCAAGCATTTAAACTCCATTTGAAACCATTCCAAGCAAGCAAGCAAACTGAAAATACAGAAACAGCAAATTAAGAGGTTGTGTGCGAAGTGTTTGACAATATTCCTTGAGGCCTTAATAAGGAAATAAGGGTCAGAAATTGCTAGGAACATTACGGTGGTTTCTAAAAGTGTGAGCATTGTGACTTTGGTCTATCCTTTTCCTTTAGGTGAAAACCCTAAAGTGTTAGAGGGCTCTTAGCAACCAAGATCTTTGTTTCATTTTTAGTGAAACTAGTGTATTCCTTGAAGGCAAATCTAGTTAAGAACTAGCAAGGGATATTACTGTCTTTCATTGGATCAAAAGGAGAGAGGATTTGCTCAAGGAAAAAAGATAAATTGGTATGGAGGCTTAAATATAGGAAAATCAAAGATATAAGTGAAAGAAGATAGTAAGTGAAACATACCCAGCTATGATATTGGGCCTGCTAGAAACCGTTGTCAAACCTAAAGTGGTTTGGATTTGGTTTGTCCTTGGTTAGGACCCAATTGTGGGCATGGCCCTTTAGATGTACTTGAGCCAAATGGCTAGGCCTAGGGCCACTTGTTGAGTGAACTTGAAGATGACGCATTAGAATAAAATTAATTAACTAAATTAAAGCAAGAACTAATTAACATCAAAAGTGCATTTTTTAAAGAATTAGAAGCTTGGCTGAAACTAGTGAAGTTATGAAAAATGGCATGTGTTGTGAAGGTTGTTGTGGCCTCAAAGTTCTTAATTTGGTCTTGTGGGGAGTGGTGATAAGGGAAATGCCTAAGACACTTCCCTCAGATCCTGTGAGGGGTGTTATTTCTCAATCTAGCTAGGGGCTACCACTTTTTGATCCTCACTATGGTTTTAAAAGAAAAAACATAAATTGTTATAGTTTGCACCATATGGAAAGGCGATATTTGTTTCCTCAACTTTTCTAATTAAATTTCTATTAATTGAATTCAATTTATAGTTTTGGTTTTGTTGAGTCAATCTCGATTTCGTGTAATGCCACTATTTTATAAACCATTTTGATTTATTTTAAAACATTTTTGCTCTGACAAGTGACATTGGATTATCACTTATTAGCTATGTTCTGAATTTTGTATTAAAATTTTGTACATTTTGTGCAAATTATGGTTATTTTTATGTGGGTATATATATAATGGTTAATACCATTTTTTCTTTACAACACGATCTTAATTTGACAATTCAAAGTTCAAGTCTAGGTCAAGTAATAGATGGAGTCACTACTATCACTTGTCTCTGTGTCGTGCCCAAATTTTGAAAAGCTATTTTCCCATTTTTTCACCTCCACCTTGTTACACCCTTGCAAAATTTAGTATTTGAACCGTGTTTGCTCATTTTTTGTTGAGCCATTTGTCAATGATGTAAGTAGGAGAGTTGAGGATGTCGTTTCTAGTCACTTTTGCATGGTCCTTAAGAATTGTTGTTTGTGTTTAGGTCTAGCTTTGTTCTTTGACATATGGTCATGTGCAAAAGTGAGTGATGGTAAAGGCAATTCAAATATGAAAGGAATGTTGATTAAGGTGATCTCAGTATGTAGAATTCTAGTAGGGATATAAGAATTGCCTTGAAAGGATCATCAATATCATGTTCAATTGACACAAGTAGTCTAAATCATGCAAGGAAGAGGTAGAAGTTGATGCAAGTCATCAAATTGTGTGATTTCAAAACTAAAGAACTTGAGGTAGGTGGTAAATCATGCAATCCAAGTGTAGAGTTTGTCATGAAATTACAAACTGTGCACTAAGGCACTCAAGGCAACAAAATGAGGAAATTCATGTGTAAGTTCTAGTCTTGAATGGCAATAGGTACGATGTTGCTTGAGTGGGAATTTTACAATAGTAAAATTTGTGATAGGCTTATGATAAGTGGCAAACACGATTAGGTTGTGTGATAGAAGATTTTCATGGTGGAAAAACACATTGTAATTGTGCAATTGAGGGTTTCATGATAGCAAATGAGGATAAATCATACAATTAGGGTTTAATGTTGGAAAAATGAACAAGTTTGCACGACAAGGGAATAAGTTGTTGGCAAGGACAAATATCTGCGTGACCTAGCAAGTAAGGACAACAAACAAGTGATAAATTGTGCATCCACAAGATAATAATGGCGTAAACAATGAAATTGAGTAACCAAGGTCATGTCAAAAGCAACACAAACAAATCACATAATTTCTCCTTGCTAGTCAATTGCCTAGGGTTTACAGTTTTGTGAATTCATATTTTAGTTTTAATGTAGGTTTTTTTGAAAGTTTTCCAACCTAGGACTTTTCAAAACAACCTTCTATTGTTTTCCAAGTTTTGAAGTAAGGATATGTAGATTCATTGGCTTTTGTAATTCTACGGATTTTGTCTTCAATTTCTAGTCTTTTCAAAATCCTAGAAGACAATTTTCAAGCAACCAATGGTATCTTTTTGGAAGACATTATAGCATAGTTGAAAAACTCCGACTCAACAATAAATTGACAGGCCCAAATTTTTTAAAAACTCGGGAAAAACTTGACAATAAGTCGGCAAATTTATTTATTTAGACTGTAGGAATTGGGTAGCCCCCCTATAAATTGTAGTGTGCTTGGTAAACTTTTTCCGTGTGATCGGTGATGCTGGTGTGACACGCTCTCCAGTACCATAGGGAGGGGGGAGAGACTAGACCTCATGATCTCATGCTTGCAACAAGATGCTTTAGCCAATCCAGCTAGGCTCCCTGTCCAATTTAGCAAATTTATCGTTCATTTGAAAATACACAATTTTTTAAAATATTCTTCAAAAACACACATATAAACTAAATTTGTATAGCATATTATTGATTTCATCATATATAAATCAAAATTAGAGTTTAATACATATCATAGGCCAAAAAAAAAGGTTCAACTTTTGAATACATATCGACTTCAAGCTTCGGTATCAATGAAAATTATATATTATAAATTTCTTCTACGACTAAAACTCTCAAAAGCTTTTGTTGCCACTGTGTGGGTGTTGCTGAAGTACATTGTATAGCTGTAGTATCCTCAATAGGTGCCTCATCCATAGTGATAGAATCAAGTTGTGTATGTGAAGAAATTGCCTCTGCTGGCTTACCGACCTCACCTTTTACCTCCTCATATGCTTGCACTTCCACCTCCCATTTAGTTGCCTCCCTCTCCATCTCAGCTAACTCATCATCACTTATCTATGGTTCCACATTGACCTCATCAGGCTTAGCAATCCAATCTGAGAATGGATCAATGTCAGCAAGGTCAAGTGCTTCATGTGAAATTTTCCTTTGTACCTTCTTCTCATGCAACCGAAGGTTGTACCACACGTAGACAAGGTCATTCAAGTGATTTTGAGTCAACCTATTGTGCTTATTTGTGTGAATGGCCTTAAAGACACTCCAGTTGCGCTCACAAGTAGATGCAGTTCAAGGCCGAGATAAAATGCGAATGGAAAGTTTTTGTAGATTAGGCGTTGTGGCACCATAATCTTGCCACCACAAATTTGCAAGGATAACAATTGCCATTTATAACTTAGTAAGGATTTAATAAACTTAAAACTTAACATAAATGGTAAAATAATATTGAACACATGAATTTGTTACCTGGTTGTAGAGTTTCTCTCCTACGAATGCAAAAATTGGAAGAAAAAAATGCCCCTTCGGCCTTCTTATAGTTCTGTATCTCATCAAGTATGAGATCTCGAAGGTCATCATCCATAGCCAATCTCTCAGTACATGTGTTGAGGCCAACAAGAACCTTTGCATTTGTTTTGAAATTAGGAGAGAAATAAAACTTGGAGTTCAAATAGTATGCAGCAGCATGAATATGTTGGTGGAGTTGTCAATTCCACCTTCGATCTACTATGCACCATATGGGTTCATATTTGGTCTTGTTTGACCCATACAAATGCTGAATTGCCTCTTCGGCATTATCCACGACCTCATATAGATACCCGATGGGGTTTTGATCCCCATCCACCAATTGTAGAACTCTAACCAACGGTTATGATACCTAAATTATAAAAAAATTAACAAAATCAACAAGTTGTAACATTAGAAAACAAAAAAATAAATCATCAATCGAAGTTTGAAAACTTACATTGATGATCTCCATTACTTTGGAAAATCTATCATCAAAAATGGTCTTCACGACCTTTTCTGCTTCAGCCTTCCTGCAATAAGGGCTCTCCAACCATCTTTCACTCACAATCAAGGGTCCTTTCTATTTTGAGACATCGTGAATGTGATAGAGACAACTTATAGATATAAACAATGCTGCAATAACACATAAATTAAAAAAATTAATTTTCAAAGTTTATAATTAAACTAATATTAAAAAACCTAGGGTTTGCAACTATAAAATTGTTTTTTTTAACAAGAACACCTAGGGTTTGTTCAACAAAAAACTTAAACACACTTAGGGTTTGTAACTTGTTCTTTGTTTCACTAAAACAAAATAGAAAAAGAAAGAAGAAATAAAGAAGAGAAATGAAGTTTTGGTTTAAAAAAAGAAAAAAAATCCTTCAAAATTCAAACATACCTCTTAAATCTTCTTTGAAATCAATAGAAATCTTTTTCCAATCCCTTGTAGACTCCTCTAGATGCATCAAGATCACCTACGAACCTGCTCAAATGCGATTCAACAACCAGTTTGTGCTCAATCTCCTTGCTGGTTTTCCTTCAATGCAAAGATATTTTAGCTCTAATCTCTCTTTTTTCTTTCTTCCTTGGCTTGAAAATGAAATTAAGTTTCTTTTGGAGGTATAGAGGCAAATATAAAACCAAAAAGAAAAAAAGAAAGTGCTTTTAAGTATTTTTTTATTTTTTATTTTATTTTTCTGTTTTTGGCATGTGCTGCTGCGGCCAAGTTTGGGGGTCGAGACTTGCCTAGACCTGGCAAGTTTGGCAAGTCTGCAAGACTCGGTGAATCTATCAAGTACCCGACTCTTGAGTCTGCCGGACCAGCCAACCCTCACCCACCTCACAACTCGTTTCGGCAATTCTTGGAACTATGGTTATGATAGAGGGAAGATGAAAGCCACTTATCTTGTAGGTGATAAAAATATAGTGGTAGGGTTATTGAATTTGCAAAAATATGAGCAAGCCAATGATTTAGTGGTCAATTTTTTTTTTATGCCCATTCCATCCCATTCTATTTGGCAAGGTTTTCTTATTTCAAACGGGATGTTGAAAGATGCAATGGTAGGTGGACCTTCTTATGTTCTCCTTAGAGAAATATTTCGTACCTCCCTCCTCAACAAACAATTATCATATTTGAACATATTAATTGAGGAGATGAGACAAACATGAATTATGAGTGGTTCTATCATCATAGATGGGTGGACCATTATTTTACATTAGCCACTCATTATCATTAATATTATTGTTATATGTCCTACTTTATACTTTCTAAGAGCTAACTCTGGGACACGCAAGGATGTTGATTACTATTTCGGCTTTTTGAAGGAGGCCATAGAGGAGCTTGGGTCTTCTAATGTTGTGTAAGTTGTGACAAATTCAACTCGTGTTTGTAAGTTAATTGGTTTAATGGTTTTGAGTGCTTACAAATACTTTTTGGACTCCATGTTGTGTATGTTGGTGATTTGAGTTGTAGACCTTGAATCCCAAAGGTTTGATAATCTTTCAAGTGCTAGGAGTGTCAAACTTAGGAAGAATACCATAAACCTATATTTAGGTTGGTAAACTTAGGACCAATTGTTGAGGTAGGTAAGACCACCACTTTTGGCTCTGCAAACCCATACCTAGTGCATAGTGCACCCCTATTTTGGTTGTCGCTTCATGCTTATATGCTAGTTCATGAAACTCAAGGTTAAGCACTTAAACAAATGAATTGCCACATAAGTGTCAATGAATGTGTTTTATGATATCTCTTGAAGTGTTACATACATTTAGACATGGCAGTTGGAACACAAAAACAAGTAAATTTGAAAAGATGTTTAAATTGATGTATTTTGAGTGTGTTGAGGATGATGGGGAGAGAAAGCTAGTCATAGACCGGTGCCTTTATCCATTGGGCAATAGAGTCACTAAATTCTATCAAACGTGAAATAATTGAACCAAAGTGATATCTTAATCAAGATACCACAAAAGACTATGCTTTTCAACATAGTTGGAAGACTTTGCTGGACTTGCCGCAGACTCGACGGACTCGGGAGTCTGCAAGCTGGCCAAGTCGACTCCGCGTGGACTCGTGAGCCGAGTCTCTGGCTTGGACTCCCGAGTCCTTGGCTCGGCTCCCTAGTCCTGGGCTTGGACTCTCGAGTCCTGTGCCTGGACTCTTGCCGCGGCTGGAGGCTGTTTTCTCAGCTTTAAAACATGATTTTTTTCATTTTTTTTTTGCCAAGTCCTAGCTGAGTTTTTGTCGAGTCCGAGCCAAGTCCCAAGTCTGAGTCCTATTTTGGGCTGCCGAGTCCGAGTTTTCAAACTTTGCCTTTCAAAATGCATAAGTTAGACTCTACAGAGACATTTAGAAAAATAATAAATGTTTGCAAAATATTAAGCGAGTCTACTTAGTAATTCATGAACATACCCATACATTTCCTTTATTATGTTGAAAAGACATCTTACAAATGCTTTGCAAGGATTTTATAGTTTTTTGGTTGACCAACTAAACAACATATATCCATAAACATATTCCATACACTTGGAGACACTCGACTAAGGTTGATTCTTCCTTTGATCATTTGATCTTCAAGGTTTACAAGTGTTAATTACAAGTTTGGGATGAACCTAGGTCATTACAATATCAAAATGTCTTTATCCAAAACAGGAAATTGAAACCCTAGGGCCTCCTCTAAATATCTTTTTTCCTTGCTAGTTCTGTAATTGCTCCTCTTTCTTTAGAATGTTATCTTCAGATCTTCTTTGATATCCTATTGATGATACCTTAAAAAATGGCCACTAATGTATATATACCCACGACAGGAAGACGTGCAAGCTGTTAGAAGGCCATACCACATTAGAAAACCCTAACTGTGAGCTCAACTAACGTCCAAACAATAGGTGTTCTCTGCCAATATTCCTTTGACCCTTGCCATATTTGTACATGAACGATTTGTGGGTTTGAGTATGAGATTGGGTGAAATTGCCCATGAAATCCGTTGAAATGTGTTGAAATCGCATTTGGGAGGTGCCACTTGACAAAAATTGGTTCTATAGATAGTAAATGAAGTATGGGTGTTGCTAGTAAACGTAGTTGCAAGGGTGGTTGCACGTTAATGACATAGAGGGAGTGGTTGCAAAAATTGACACAAATCGGCGACAGGGAAGCCCTTTGGAACTAGTTGGAGGTTTCTGTCATTCTAGGAATCATTGGAACCACCGACTCACTATCTTTACTTTTATTGTCTTTATCTTTGTCTTTTGTCAGGGCATAGGATTGCACTGGGAACTTGTTGAGGGTTCCCATGGTTTTGGGAACAATGGGAAGCTCTAATGTTTCATTTAGAACTTTTGTGGAAAATCGATCCCATGTGGATATGTGGGGATCAAACCTCCATGTGGATATTTTCGTATCAGGCCTTCGTTCTTGCCACTTGACTCTTCGTTTTCTCTTTTTCTCTTCAGCTTGTCTGAAGGCTTGACACTTGCTAAAGGTCCTAACATTACCTTTGTTAGGGTTTGGATGTGTATTAGGAACTAGCGTAACACCCATAGTCAATTTGCTCAACATTGGTTCAGTTATTTGTTACTTGCAAATATATTTTCTCTATCATAACACATGTTGTGGGGGTAATTAGGTATGCAGATACAAACTCTCCCAGCCTTGGAGAGATTCATGAGACTTTTGATAGCATGCTTGATCAAGTGAGGCAATCAATTTGTGACAAGGATGTTGGATTACAACTCTATGAGGAGTACATTATGTGATGAGCCCTGCTGGCTCTCAACTCAAACCCCCAAATTTTCTTAAGTCTTTTAGTGTTATTTAGTTTTTTAGAGAAAGTTTGATAGACAGAAGAGAAGGGGCGCACAGCATAAATGCTCATAAAATGTAAATTTGCACTATTTTCTTCAGAATGAAAGTGTAGAAGATATTATTTAACTGTAACAAATAGATTGCAATTGATAAACATACCAGAATATCTCCAGATTATTTAATTAAAGAAATAAGCCAGTTTGACAGCCAGAAATGATGAAATCAAGCAAATAAGCACGCCCAAGCTCCAGATCTGACTTCTCCCACTCCAAAATGAGATACAATGCCCTGGTAGAGGTAGACGCCAAGATAGAAGCACAAAAGGAGCAAAGAGGAAGGCGTTTTAATTACTTCCTTCACATGCCTTTCCAGAATGCACAAATCCCAAGGTAAAAGTACGGCCCAAGTCAACTACTGAGGAATCAAGATGAAAGCTGAAGAGTTGCTGGAGAGGACGCTTCAAGATGAAGAAACCCTCTTCTGAACTGAAAACCAAATAATAAACCTTTGATTGAAACCTGTAGAACCTCTGAATGAAGCTCTTAACTGCACTGATTCGATTGATCTTTCACAATCTCAAGAGTGCTCCACACTGAAGAGGTATCGTTCTCCAATGGATAAATTGTTCAAACCCTGATCACAGGAGAATGCACAGGAAATAGCACAAGGCAAAGTCGAAATTGTCAAAAGGTGAGTTTCTCATTGCCAGAAATGCCCTTTTATGCAAAGGCACGAATTCCAAGAAAATACGCCACTTTTAGGTATTAAAATATTTTAAATAATATTTAATTCATCGCAATAGTTTATGAATTAAATACTTGGCGCACTTTATTCATTTAAGTGATTTAAAATATTAAATCACTTTTAGAGAATATTTAAGTGATTTAAAAATATAAAGTCAAATTGACTTTATAATTAAATATTAAATCAATTAATATTTAAATCACTTAAAAACCTATAACTCACTCAAAACATCATATAATCCTGTGCCGTCAGAAGCTGTCGACTCCTGCACTGCCAACGCTTGCTGTGAACCAGTCACTGGGCTCTGAAAACCAGAACGATCAAACTCTCTAGAAAGTACCACTGACCCTCTAACCAATCCAGCTAGCCCACAAGGGTCCAATAAAGGGCTAACACACTGTTCCCGAGAACTGTCTAGATAGGGGACATCACAGTACGCCCTACCCGAATTTGCTTGTCCACAAGCAAACTCAAAGCCGGATGCTGAAGAATACTGTCACTCTCCCAAGTAGCATCCTCTGCCGGTAGATCCCTCCACTTTACCAAGTATTCCCTGATAACCCGCCTCCGAAGATGACGCTCTCTGGAGTCCAGAATGGCCTCAGGTATCAAAATCAATTTCCCCTCATCATCCAGGGGTGGCAAATCAATAGAAGGAATCACATGTCCCAACGCCTTTTTGAGGCGCAACACATGGAACACGTTGTGAACCTTACTGTCCACCGGAAGATCTAACTCATAAGCCACTTCACCGACAAGTATGACAAGTTTGAAAGGTCCATAGTATCGCGGCTTAAGTTTCTCGGCGCCCTTCTTACGAAGGGTGGACTGCCTATAAGGCTGAAGCATCAAGTACACCAAATCATCGATCTCGAAAGACCGCTCTACTCGTTTTTGATCAGCATATTGCTTCTGCTAATTTTGGGCTTTCTGTATATTCTCCCTGAGTGCTCTCATAATATCCTGGTTCTTTTGTAATAAATCACTAGCACTGGGAACTCTACTGTCACTCAGCGATAAGTCTAGAAAGCTCGGAGCATCATATCCGTATAATGCTCGGTAAGGTGTCATCTGGATGCTCATGTGATGGGTGGTATTGTAGCAATACTCACAAAGGTATAACCACCTCGCCCATGCCTTCTGCTGCCGTGAACTGTAATTTTGCACGTATCCTTCCACCCATTTGTTGACTACCTCAGTCTGACCATCTGTCTGGGGGTGGTAGCTGGTACTCGGAGTGAGCTCTGTCCCGCAAAGTTTGAATAACTCCTGCCAGAAGTTACTCATAAACCTGCTGTCCCTGTCATTGACTATACTCCGAGGCAAACCGTGTAGCCTGAATACCTCTCGGAAGAACAAATCTGCCACCTGGGTAGCCGTGTGTGTAGTAGTGATTGCGAAGAAGTGTGCATATTTCGTCAATCGATCTACCACCACGAAAATGCTGTCCTTCCCTTGAGCTTTTGGCAAGCCCGTGATGAAGTCCATGGACAAACAATCACACTTCCTCTCAGGAATAGGAAGCGGCTGGAGTAAACCTGCAGGGTATGTATGCTCTTGCTTGTTCTGCTGACAAACAAGACATTCCCTGACATACTGGAGAACATAAGACTTGAGACCCTTCCAAGAGAATCTCTCCCGTACCTGCCTGTAGGTCTTAAAGTAACCGGGATGTCCTGCCATGGGTGAATCATGGAATGACCTCAATACTATGTCCCTCATCTCAGAACCTGGGACTAGTAAAATCCTCCCTTTGTAAATGATAAGATCATCTACAAGCGAATACCTGTCATCTTGTACTGTTCCATCTACTATGCTAGAAGCCCATGGGTTCTTAGCATACTCTGCTACTATCAGATGTCTCCAGTCCTCTGAAACTAGTGAAATAGAGCTTAAGTGAGGACGGCGGGATAAAGCATCAACAACCACATTCTGAGTGCCCTTGACATAGGAGATGTCAAAATCGTAAGATTGAAGCTTGCTGACCCATTTCTGTTGCCTTTCGTTCAGATCTCGCTGCCCAAGAAAATGCTTCAGACTATTATGATCGGTTTTAACAGTGAATTTGCTACCAATCAAGTACTGCCTGAATTTGGCCATGGCATGCATGATGGCCAACATTTCCTTATCATAGATACTGTAGCTCCGCTCAGGACCTCTTAGCTTCCGGCTCTCGAAAGCTATAGGGTGTCGATCCTGCATGATAACTGCACCAATACCCTCACCACTGGCATCGCAATGTAACTCGAAAGGTTTGGTGAAGTCCGGTAGAGCCAAAACTGGACATGTGGTCATGAGAAGTTTGAACTTCTCAAAGCATGCCTGTGCTAGTGGTGTCCACACAAAAACACCTTTCTTAGTCAAATCAGTTAGTGGCGCAGCATGTCGCGAAAATCCACTAACGAACCGACGATAGAAGGCACACAATCCTACAAAACCCCTAAGCTGTGTCAAAGTCTCAGGTGTAGGCCAATCAATGATGGCTCGAACTTTCTCTGGATCCATGCTGACTCCTGCACCATTGATGATGTGTCCCAGATATAAAAGCTCTGCCATACCCAAAGCACACTTAGACTCCTTGGCGTACAAGGACTCCCTGTCAAGTATACTCAGTACCTCATCCAAGTGAACCATGTGTTCCTCCCATGATTTGCTATAAACCAGGATGTCGTCGAAGAACACCAATACAAATTTCCTCAAGTGAGGATGGAAAACCCTGTTCATAGTAGACTGAAATGTGGCTGGAGCATTGGTTAAACCGAATGGCATAACCAAGAAATCATAGTGTCCACAGTGACATCTGAACGCAGTTTTCTCTATGTCCTCCTCTCGGACTCTGATCTGATGATAACCTGTCCTCAAATCAATCTTTGAGAAGTAGCAAGCTCCATGAAGCTCGTCTATCAACTCATCTATCCGTGGGATAGGATACCTGTTCTTTATAGTTTTCCTGTTGAGCATTCTGTAGTCAATACACATTCTGAGTGTACCATCCTTTTTCTTCACCAAAACAACTAATGAAGCAAAGGGTGACTTACTCGGCCTAATGTGCCCCATAGCTAAAAGCTCCTTAATAGTTTTCTCAATCTCATCTTTCAAACGCTTGGGGTGCCGGTAAGGAGTAATCATGATCGGTTTCGTGCCCTCATCCAGCTCTATAATATGCTCAATACCTCTATCAGGAGGTCTGCCTGGTGGAATTGCACTGAATACCTTTGCATGTTTGATTCGAAGTTCCTGCACATCTGGATGGTAAGAAGAAGCTTGCTGCTCCAACTGTGAAGGCATTAGCATGCACTCAGCAGCCCACTCTACCATATCGTGACGAATCAAACCCCCAAATTTTCTTAAGTCTTTTAGTGTTATTTAGTTTTTTAGAGAAAGTTTGATAGACAGAAGAGAAGGGGCGCACAGCATAAATGCTCATAAAATGTAAATTTGCACTATTTTCTTCAGAATGAAAGTGTAGAAGATATTATTTAATTGTAACAAATAGATTGCAATTGATAAACATACCAGAATATCTCCAGATTATTTAATTAAAGAAATAAGCCAGTTTGACAGCCGGTAATGATGAAATCAAGCAAATAAGCACGCCCAAGCTCCAGATCTGACTTCTCCCACTCCAAAATGAGATACAATGCCCTGGTAGAGGTAGACGCCAAGATATAAGCACAAAAAGGAGCAAAGAGGAAGGCGTTTTAATTACTTCCTTCACAGGCCTTTCCAGAATGCACAAATCCCAAGGTAAAAGTACGGCCCAAGTCAACTACTAAGGAATCAAGATGAAAGCTGAAGAGTTGCTGGAGAGGACGCCTCAAGATGAAGAAACCCTCTTCTGAACTGAAAACCAAATAATAAACCTCTGATTGAAGCCTGTAGAACCTCTGAATGAAGCTCTCAACTGCACTGATTCGATTGATCTTTCACAATCTCAAGAGTGCTCCACACTGAAGAGGTATCGTTCTCCAATGGATAAATTGTTCAAACCCTGATCACAGGAGAATGCACAGGAAATAGCACAAGGCAAAGTCGAAATTGTCAAAAGGTGAGTTTCTCATTGCCAGAAATGCCCTTTTATGCGAAGGCACGAATTCCAAGAAAATACGCCACTTTTAGGTATTAAAATCTTTTAAATAATATTTAATTCATCTCAATAGTTTATGAATTAAATACTTGGCGCACTTTATTCATTTAAGTGATTTAAAATATTAAATCACTTTTAGAGAATATTTAAGTGATTTAAAAATATAAAGTCAATTTGACTTTATAATTAAATATTAAATCAATTAATATTTAAATCACTTAAAAACCCATAACTCACTCAAAACACCATATAATCCTGTGCCGTCAGAAGCTGTCGACTCCTGCACTGCCAACGCCTGCTGTGAACCAGTCACTGGGCTCTGAAAACCAGAACGATCAAACTCTCCAGAAAGTACCATTGACCCTCTAACCAATCCAGCTAGCCCACAAGGGTCCAATAAAGGGCTAACACACTGTTCCCGAGAACTGTCTAGATAGGGGACATCACACATTAGGTCTATCATCACAAAAAGGTGCAACACAATCAACACCACTTTTCAGATGGTTGCTTATCCTCTTAATTCCAAGTGGTATTGATGCAGAGGGAAAGCTATTTCAAACACAATAGACTCTCAAGAACAATAAAAATGTGGATTTCACAACACAAGACACAAGATTCTCTGATCTTTCAGTGATGACAACAATTATACCCTGCAAACTTGCTCTTCAAACCTATTTTCCTAAGCTCACACTCTCAAAAGGCATGAACATTTATTTGCTTTGACATTTTCTTTTTGGATTCTAGACACTTGTTCACACTCTACAGGCCTCCCTCCAACTCTACCTAACAGGGTTCAACTCAAAACTATGCATTTTCAACAAAACCCTCACAAAGACTATGGTTTAAACAGTCCCATTGCTCAAGAACACATACTGTCTACAATAAATCACACAAAATAAGGAATCACCACTTGCCCTTTGAAGGAAACGTGCACAAAGACCTGCAGAAAATTTGCTTTAAATCTCATGAATTTTCACCAGCTAAAACTAGAGATATGGATCTTGGAAGCTCATTGGAAACCCTAGGGCTGAGACAAAGCTGTTAGCAGTAATTTAACCATATCTTGCTTAATATAACATGAAATTTAACCAAATCACTTGCTTTGGAATTGTTGTACCCAAACCGAATTTTTTGCTTCATTAAGGCATTTTGCTTAAAAGAGTCTAAACCTTGCTAAAATGATGTCAAAATACAAGTTTTTGGGCTTGTCAAATATGGACTTTGGTCAGTGTCATGTCAGTTGTCAGCAGCAATTGGTGAGTAGTTGGAGCTCAAAACTTGAACCATGGACTCAAAACGAGATATATCACGATGGAGAAGCACTTCACGAGGAAATAATACTCCTACATGGTCATTTCAGTGGCCAGAAAGGTGATTATAGAGATCAAACAAATGAAGATTTTTAGCAAAAAGCAGATTTGAGCCCCTGTAGCCCAGGGGCGCCCTTCTCCTTGAAGGTCCAGATCTTGTTGTTTTTGCTTGCAGATGCAGTCAATCTCTTCAGAATTAGCCCAACTATCTGACGAGCTATCTGGCGAAGTCATCCAAGTTGTAGAACTCCGACAACTGACATCAGAAGCTGAAGGTGCATGAGGTTGCATATTACGAAGGATGGTCAGTTCACAGCTTTTTGAGCCCCTGTAGCCTAGGGGCGCCCTTGAATATGGCCCACCAGATGATGGTATGTGCAGATGATGTCTTCCTGAGATCTTTTCTAATCTAGTCTAGCTTCGCAATGCACCGGTTGGCAAGTCAATCCGACATTCTGAGTGATCATGGCAGAGATTCTACCAGGTATGTAAATCAAAGGGTGGAGAAAATAGTATTATACACTTTAGCCCCTATAGGTCAGTTGTGCCCAACCTTTAGGCCTGTCAGATGGAGTTTTTAGCTTTCGTAGTCTTCACAAAACTTGTGTGGAATTACTCTAGCTATCCAACGAGTCTAGCCGTCAGCCTTTGGGATTTGGCAAACGCTCGTATGTGCGAGGTCTTTGTAGAACACTAAAAAGTGAAGACGTCCGGAAAATGGCCAAGTATGGAGTGTATATTTCATCTTGGAAGAGGCTATCTTCTCTTTGAGGTCTTAGAAGCAGTTTTCTTGCTTCGTCGCCTCCAGAGACATCTCTTGTAAGTTGTTCTAGCTACACAATGAGACAGACGGTGCGTAAATCGGAGCACTCCAGCTCCCGGTGTCAAGGGGTGAAATAGGCTATCCAGTTGAAAGTTGCACTTTTGACAAAACAGTGTTTGAGCCTTCACAGGCTAGGGGCACCCTTGCTTTTGGGACCCCTAATGCAACTTTTTTGTGCCTTACATACAGTCATTGGATGCAGAATACTTCTAGTCACGTAGTGAGCCTATCATCCAGTCAGCAGGGTTCATCGTTCTCCGTCAGCGGCAGTTTGAAGTGTCAGATGGCAGAATAAAGAAATGGCTAAGTTTGGAGACGTAGCATCAATTTAATAAAAGGCACCTAATTTTTTGAGGTGTCAAACGTTGGTATTAGCAGTTGCAGCTCTTAGCAGACATTTCATCCTTGCTCTGTAGGCTTCGCGATGGATATCTCAACTTAGTCACAACTTCACTCAGTCGTCTGGAAATCAGTGCTGAACACGGCCAACTGTAACTTTGCAGTCAGCTACAAAATAGGAAGTTAGCAAAAGAGTTAATATCTCTTGCA
The DNA here is from genome assembly GCA_007258455.2 of Sequoia sempervirens. NCBI lineage: Eukaryota > Viridiplantae > Streptophyta > Pinopsida > Cupressales > Cupressaceae > Sequoia > Sequoia sempervirens. Next base: position 128,158,557 of record VDFB02353493.1, read on the forward strand.
AATGGATGCCTAGAAGGCCAAATAAGGACTTTTTGAAATCAGTGAAGTTCGTCGGGTGCATCCAGATGCCTTGCTTTATTGCTAACTGATTAAAAATAATATTTAATATTTATTTTGCATGCATAAGTATTAGATGGCAATTTTCTTCAAAGTGGCGCCTTTTTGATGCTTATTTTCAATTTTGCATTCAAATCAAGATGAATATTTTTATTATTATTTTAATTTGGGACTTTGAGTCAGTATCAGTTCAACTGGAGGGGGTCCAATCGGAATCATTCTTTTGCAATCAGGGTTTTAAAATCTTGCAGTAATCCTTTATGGTGCGATTTTACTCTATTTAATCATGGCGCCACCATTAAATCATTCATTCAGCTTCAAAAATTCGTAATTCTTCAAGGCAGAGGCAAATTTTCTTCCAGAGTTGGGCGATTTCATCAGCAATCAATTTCAGAGACATCAAAATATTCCTTTTGCAGGTGCAAGTCCGAATTTATCAACAAGTTTGAAGATTAAAGTGGCGATTTTGACAGAGGAGAGCAATAAAAACGTCTTCTTCTCAAAATTCTTCCAAATTCTCTTAGATTTCATTCACATGTTTGAGAAACAGGCAAATTTTGACAAAACAAATCTTCTGGGTTCATTTAGAATAGCTTCCTCGAGAAAACCCATGTGCTATATTTTTTCAAGAAAATTTACTCCAGAGCATCATTTCTCGAGGCTCTAATTTTCTCAATTGAAAATTCCTTGCATGGTTGAGTAGAAGTCAAATTTTCTCATTTCTGATGTTCTCGGTTGTCTTAGAATCTTTTTCTGGACAAAACCCATATCTCATATTTTTCCGTGAAAATTGCCCTTCGATAGGGTATTTTTAGCTTTTCCAAAAACTTGTCAGAATATAGCCGTGTTCACAGTCAACAGGCGAGTTTTTCAAAATGCAATACACTCAACTCGATTTCAAGACCAAATCGGTGCTGACTCACGACTTCATCGAGACGGTTGATACGAATCTCCACAAGGTGCTTCCAGAAACAGTCTTAGATCCTACCAAGATTAGAGATTCGATAGTTCAGAACATTCAGCAGTTCGGGTTACTTGAGGCTGCTTCCATACCTATTTCAGTTCATTGCGTTGAGTTTGTAATCTCTTGTGCTAAACATTACAACTCTGCTACTTGTGAGAAAGTATCAGTAGATGGATGGGTTATATGCAGTCTCAAGCCTTTGGATGTCGAAAGATGTTTTGGTATCCCTCAGCACCTGAGCAATCTGGTCATTTCTATGGAGCAGTGTGAGCGTGCATTCAACACTGATATGGACAAGTGTCAGAATAAGATGATAGAGCGATGGTTGAAGCAAAAGAAGAACAAATTGCCAAATAACATGGGTTGTGGTGAATACAAGGATGAGTACGCAATTCTAATTACACTTTTGAATCGTGTCTGAGGTCATGCAGATGCCAACATATTTCAGCCTTGGATGTATTACATCATTGGTCGGATCATTTCCGGGCAAGAGCATTATGACTGGGCATCCTTCATCAACGATATTCTCCACGAGAAAATCACCGGTTTCCTAGTTGCCCACGAGTTTCACCTGTGTTCCTACCTCGTGTACTTGATCGCTTATCAGGGTCAGTTTAGAGGGTTGAACACGGTGGGCATACTCAGTGTTCAGAAAGTCTACCACTACTATGACCAGGTTGAGTTCACTAAGGCTGAACGTCACTTCAAGCGTGTTCATGAGGCTTTCCTGACTTACACAGTGAGAAACTTGGACCGGGAGTTGCACATTCGTATATCGGCGGTTGCTAGAGCAACGATGTTTGATTGGGCGGACTGGTTCATTTAGTTCCTTACATACACCTACATTTGCGTATACGGATTTACAGGAAATCCAGCCATGCTTCCACGCTATCCTTTAGATAGGAAAGTTTTCATGGAGTTCCCGAGGCAATTACATGATGTTCATCGTCATTTGCGCCGCAAGCATAAACAGGTTGCCACCTTTCCCATGCAGTTTGGAATCTATTGGTGTAGAACGACAGTTGATGCCAAAGCTACAGGACAGGAGTTGGAGAATTGCAAACTCAAGTATCTTATTGATACTTGCACCTATGATCCTTGGGGTCGTTATTTAGAGCGTCTTGGCATTTGCTCATACCATAAACCTACAATGGAGGATTATTGGGCGAATTGTGACGATGACTTTGAGGTGCGTAGACATAGCTATGGCCGTTTCTCTCTCCTGTAGATTTCTATCTTCTTGGAAGAAGATGTGGGAGGCTTATTAGATGATGAGGGAGATGTACTTCCTCAGTTTTTCAGAGAGCAGGTTGACACACAACCATTGCCAAAGCTACAGGACAGGAGTTGGAGAACTGCAAACTCAAGTATCTTATTGATACTTGCACCTATGATCCTTGGGGTCGTTATTCAGAGCGTCTTGGCATTTGCTCATACCATAAACCTACAATGGGGGATTATTGGGCGAATTGTGACGATGATTTTGAGGTGCGTAGACGTAGCTATGGCCGTTTCTCTCTCCTGTAGATTTCTATCTTCTAGGGAGAAGATGTGGGAGGCTTATTAGATGATGAGGGAGATGTACTTCCTCAGTTTTTCAGAGAGCAGGTTGACACAGAACCATTGCCAGCAGTTGATTGGTACGCCAAGGAGTATTCATCAGTAAAGGAGAGATCAAGTAGAGTTATCCAAAACAGTATACTTTACCTTGACAACAAGAAGATCAGGAGGGTAAATGTGCCTAGAGCAGAGCTGCCAGTGGTGGATCCTTCACTACCTTCCTCGTCTAAACCCAAATAGAAGAAGAGGAGTAATCCTCCAAAGAAGAGTCAAGCGCCTAACAATTAAAAAGGGAAGGTGCTTGCCATTGATACGCACACGGAGCTTATCAGAGAGCCAATTCAGAATTTGCCAGAGTCTGAGATATAGCCTTGTGTTCCATCACCTACACCTGAGCAGTCTCTAGTCCCGATTCACATTGAATTGGACTTAGATTCTCCACCTCACAGTAGCTCCTCTACATATTCACTCTCGTCGGAGCCTCTCATTGCTAGTACAGATCCTTCCAGTGGCATTAGCCGAGACCAATCTTGGATTGAGGCTCAACTGGGAAGGAAGAGGAGGCAGTCATCCTATGTCCTTGATCATTCAGATTTTGATCAACCTTATCAGGATGCGCTAGACAAGAGGATCAAGAAACAGGTTCATGTGCAGAGGAATACTGATATGGAGATCGTTGTTGAGACTGCCATACCTCCAGAGGGGAAGAGTCTGAGTGAGATTGAAGCTCAGGACTTCGAGGTGATCACAGTCAACCTTCGTCGAAGCACCCACCAATGCTAGAGCCACCAACAAAACATGGTCAGCTTAATTACCTTGTTGCATACGACAAGCGTTTGGAGGAGTGGGAGGAGGAGTTCGTTGCTAGAGGCCGTTCTGTGCTTGCAGAGTTATACCAGTTGTGGTACAATGCACGAGAACTCCGTCTACGTCTCCAAGATGAGGAGCGAGACATGGCGATTGACAGACCACGGGATGAGATTATGATTGCTCACCTGAGTGTGGCATATGAATCAGTCACAGATGCAGAGGATAAAGAAGCTATCTATGCTTGGAAGACACAATTGGTATTCAAGGCGAAGATAGGAGAAATGATGGCATCAAAGTTGGCTGAGAGTAGAGAGCACGTCACTAGTGCGCTCCGATATGTGAGGACTCTTGTATCCCGCATATTGTGCCGGTATCAGATTGAGGGTGGTGCATATGTTGAGCTTACTGACGTACAGTTAGAGCTCCAAGCACTCATTCATAGTATTTTCAGTGGAGAGACCGTTGGCTGTAGGATTAATCAACTTACAGTCATGTCAACATTGTTCGATGAAGCAACTAGGAGTAGAGGTGAACTTCAGTGTCAGATCACAGCTGGTGAAGACATGCTGCACAGACACAGGATACTTCGGCAGAGTATCAGTGCTCCAGACAATGATGCAGTCAACAACCTCGTGGAGGGGTTGGTTGCTCGAGATCACGGCCAGTAGACTTCAGTTCCCAGCTCTCAGGATAGACATTAAACACAGGAGTTAAACTTGGCGTTACCTTTTCAAGTTAACTCGTTGTCACATCTCATGCATGACTATTATGGGATTATCTATGTTCACTTGGAGTTGCATTTAGGGTTTTCAGTTAACCGATGGTAGTATTCCAGTTAACTTGCTTTCAATAAGGACATGCATGCTTGCACATTGTCCATTTAGATTAATTGTACCGGTTAACTGATGGTAGCTTTCCAGTTAACTGTATAGTTTGCTTTATTAGGGCTTAGCAATAAATCTTGCATGCATTACAAGACTGTAGTTGACTCAAGGTGATTTTAGGGTTCCCTACACCTTTTGATGTCTACAAATAAGAGCTTTTGCTCATTTGTACATAACTTTTGCACGAGAAAGTAATATATGCTGTGCCCACCTTGCCTGTAATATTGCTTATTCTGTATCTGTTCGCGAGTATTTATTATAATGATGAATTGTTATGCCACTCGGGTTTCATGCAATTATTATGATGAATGCTTATCTTAGTTGAATGTAGTGGCTAGTTCGATCGTAAATTGTATGTGTGTCTCGTCTATGTAGTTTATTGTCCTAGTTGGCTATCCTTTGTGTTGCGTTTCTAATAAGCCTATTCAGATTGAGCAAATAGTTGTGCCCACCTTGCCTTCAAGTTGAGAATCTGTACTTAAAGCTTATCGTATGATGTGTGTGATAATAAACTTATTCAGACAAGCAAATAGTTGTGCCCACCTTTCCTTCATGTTGTAAAGCTGTACCTGGTTTATCGTATATTTGTTGTTTCCAATAAACTTCTTCCCAGCCAAGCAAATAGTTGTGCCCACCTTGCCTTCATGTTGTGAAAATTGTACCTGAAATTTATCGTATTAGAACATTCCTGCTCCATTTCCTCATGCTCTGTTTTCTTGAGGAAACTGGATAGATTTAAAGTAGTTAGCTTAGTTGTAGTTAATGACCTGCGAAACTAGAAAATCCTTAGCTGCAACGTTCTTGGTTTTCTTAACCTTGTGCCTCTTCCAGTTAAGAACAAAAAGATAGGACTTAGATTACTTTTCTTTTCCGCACATTCCAGCACTACGAGGGAGCTTCCCCTCCTAATTTGAAGAGAACTCATTATGCAGTGTGCATAGCTGTCCGTACCAGCTTGCACTTCAAAGGTGTTAGTTGTTACGCCAACAGGAATCTTAACACAGAGCTCTAAACTGCCATCCACCTTCAGACCTGGTACCATGCCGAACAAATCCGTACCAAGCTATTTTCTTGCTATTCACAGAAAAAAACTGTCATAAAATGGACAAAAACAGGGTATTCTCATCAAATCTTGCTCCTCCAGTTCTTGGAGTGTATGTTTTCATTGGTTTAGCATCCAAGAACTACAAAACAGTTAACCAACTCGAGCATGAGTCCTTTTTTTTTCAAAAACCTAATGTCTATGTCATTAACTTGACAATTATGCTCTCTTTTTGCAACTTTTTAAACATGAACTAAGAACCATAACAACAAAAAGGACCTTACATGATTCCCATGGTCCTTCAAGACCTTTTTAGACTCAGGAAAACCAAAAATGAGAGTTGAGAACAATCCCCAACCTTGTAGCAAGCCAAAATCCTCCTACAAATTCAAATTTGTCTTTTTGACGGGAATCCACAAATTTGAATTCCAGGCCTATTCAAACTATCAAAACCATTGGATTATGATCCCAATGGACCTCCTAAACCTGAACCAACTCACTATGACTCATATCATCAAAACAAAGCATCAAAAACACATTGAGAGTGATGCTCCTGCATCAGGTATGCACCTAGATTCAATTGAATTCTTCCTTCCAAGGATGGTGAGGTAATGGAGGTGTTTGTGAAGGCCTTTGTAAGATGTATAGCATTGTGGAGGCAACCATACTTTGGGAGCAATGGCTTCAATTTTCTGATCTTTAGGGTCCTACATTTGGTAAACTAGAGGCCAGGATGGATAGGGCCATTATTGGACAAAAAAACCCTATTGGATGGTGGGAATTTCATGGGAAGGACACTTTGGAGGTGAAGCAACTTGCTATTTTTCTACTTTCACAGATTGCTAGTTCCTTTGCTGCAGAGATAAATTGGTCCACCTATGGCTTTATCCACTCGAACAAGAGGAACACACTTACCTGTAAATGAGCAGAGAAGCTTGTTTTAGTTCATAGTGCATTGAGACAATAGAATTGGTAGACTATTGAGTATCATTAGACTCTAGCAACGTGTTGGGATGTTGATCATAAAGATTTTAGGTAGATTGATGAGGAGTAGGTGCAACAAGGATCGGTTGGGCTTCCCTTGGATAAACAACAATTTCATGTAAAGAGTGACCTAGATAACTCTTTTGATAATGATAGTCTAGATGAGGCATGGTTGTATTTTGAAATTTGAAGTTTGATATTTTGAGTTTAAAGTTTGAACAATGAAATCAGAAGTTTTATTGCTGTTATACTACTGTCATGATATATTTAAATATTTAAATTTTTAAAATTTATTGCTGCTGTTATAATGCTGTTGTGTTAGATTGCTGCTGCTGTTATACTGCTGTCATGATATATTTAAATATTTAAATTTTAAAAATTATTGCTGCTGTTATAATGCTGTTGTGTTAGATTGCTGCTGTTATACTGCTGTCAGTGTCATGTTATATTGCTGTCCATTAACTTGCAGAAATTTTACTCTCTTTCTCTCTCTCTCCCCCTCTTTGTGTATGTATATATTTTGCAATCCTCTTGAAGTCCCCAAAAATGGCCCTTAGACTGCTGTCCCTAAAACGAGTACCTTGCTGTCATGTCGTCCCTATCCCCGAAATACTGTGGAACATAGGAGAGAACCCATAGGCAGACATAGTGCAGAGGACAAGTGACCAATATTTTTTATAATCTATATAGGCATAATAAAAGTGAGTGTATAGCATGTGCAAATGCAGTGATCTCTTGTTGCTTCAATTCATTATTTTTTATAATCTATATAGGCATAATAAAAGTGAGTGTATAGCATGTGCAAATACAGTGATCTCTTGTTGCTTCAATTGTGCTTATATCATTATTCCGTCTGTAAGTTTAGGATTAATATAAGATAGTATCGAGCCGTAAATTGAAATTGAATTCCATAGTCAATTGTGAAATTTGAGCAAATTTTGCATGAAAAGCAGATCGTTTGATTTATCTAATATATGTTCAACTGAAATGTAAAATAGTAATTTTCTAATGTTTGTGTACTACAATGTGATTAAATTTTATACCAATATTTTCAGACCTCGATTCAGGTTTATGATTCTTACAACTAAGAGTCTGCATTATGTGCAATTCGAATTGCATGGCATTAACAAAAGGTTTTCTTGAGGTGCAGATCTCCAGAAAATCAAATTAGAAGGTCGCATTCAACTCATGGAGCAGGAGTTAGCAGCTGCGAATGCACGTGAGAAGGTTGTTCGGGAACAATTTTCGAAAGAGGTGAAAGAGTTTCAAGAATGCCTTCAGACACACATAAAGCAATCTAGTGAACTAGAGGTTTGTAGAATTCTCACTAAATATTATGTCTAGATCTTAGAAATCCTACAATATGATGTAAGTTTATTTCTTGAAGTACTCCATAGATTTTCTGCAGCAGTCATAACATTTCTCTGATGTGTGATTAGTTTATTTCTTGAAGTACTCCATAGATTTTCTGCAGCAGTCATGACATTTCTCTGATGTGTGATTGCTTTGGTTTATATCTTATCTACAGCTCCATTAACTTTACCCATACTTATTCATTAAGCATATCTCAATTATTTGCTTTCAGTCTTGGAAGAGTGTCAATTTCCTTCTCATTTATGAGGATTTACAGACACACAGTTCTTTTGATTTCTACAAAATGAATTGCATCCACTCATATGATTGCCAGTTTATCACATATTAATAATGTTTTGTATTTTGGGATCTATTTCATAGACATAAGTACATGCAAATCAACTTAGAACTTCATACCACTTCATGTTTGTATTCAGATGAAGCTTCAGCATGAAATGAAGCTACGTGCCGAAGCAGAATCTGTAGCAATTGTTGCTAACAATAAAATCACAATGCTTGAAGAGAAAATGAAGAAGTCATCCGAAATTGCTGAAAGGAAGATTGCCAATCTAAATTCTGAAATCTTAAGATTGCAGAAGGATTCCGAACTTGTAGTTCTTCGATTCAGGGCAGAGGTCTGTTCCCTATTTCGTCATGCAAATTTTTCATATGTATGATATGACTTACACAGTGATTCTTGGCAAGTCTTCCTGAGATATCATTTGTTTTCAGATCGAGAGAGAAACCTGTAGAGCAAATAGCTCAGAGCAGGAAGTAGATCTTCTGAAGAAACAATATGATGACCTTAAAGGCCAGTTATCTGAGGTAAATAATTATTTGTGTCCTTAAAGAGGATTTATCAACTCAATGGTATACTGCATTTACATAGTAACCGACAATTAATCCCAAATTCATGTTGAAGTGCAGAGCATATCAATATTCATTATAATCTATACTTAGTGACTGCATGGAATAATTATAGTAATTGTGCATGTTGAATTAAGTTTTTTTCCTGAACATTATAGTATACACAGACTGTTAAGTTATCTTTTATGACAAATGTCAATAATCTTAGTAGCAAAAAAAGCTGGGGAAAACTGCACATGTACACCAAAAGTCAATACACATGGAAATATTTGCAATCTGCTGACTAACCTAAAAGCAAACACAACAAAACACAAAAAGAAGCCAAGTACAAGTCTCTGGCCGTGTTATTGACACATTGACCAACCAAAAAGAAAATGCAACAAAACACTCAAAGAAGCCAAATTCAAGTCTCTTGCCATATTATTGACACACCACATGACAACTCAATTAAAGAAAATAAGACTAATTTTCTTATGTTCTTTGTATCAGTAATTGCTGCAGTGCATCATCATCATTTGCAATAAGATTTGTTTAGTACTGCACAGAAGTGGAGGAAACCACCCAGGTGTTTCACACTTAAGTTCGTTACTTGCAATATTTCTAGTACATTTTGCATCACAAGGTCGTCCTGAATTGTAGAAGCACCCCTGTTGTACTCTTTCCACCCACTTTCTTAATACAATTTTTTTTGTTTTCAGAATTATTGTAACTCAGACATTTGTTCAGCAGTTACAGATTTCAGAGATTTAGTGCCTTGTTTTTGTGTTTTTTCAGATTACTAAATAGAAAATATTTACAACAAACACCATAAAAAATAACTTCTAATCTTCCAGTTTTCAAAACATACTTCTTAGCAGCAAGGATAACATTGACAAGTATAATATCCAATAGATTTTTCTTTACATCTGCAGAATAACAATTTTGCATACAATTTAAAACTCATTTTCTGATCTGTAGAGGTATTGCAGACCAATCTATTTCTTTTTAACACTTGTACAGTATGCTCCAGTTATTGGTTGCAGCTATCAGTACTAGTGTGGCACCCTCTGGAAATTAATTTTAAACCTGTATGGAAATGTATACAAACGTACGGAACTCCCAGCCACAGGAAATTAAATTCAGTTAAGTTCTTTTAGCTATCACCAAATTCTACGACTGTAATAACCCCATTCAATTGTTAAGCAAATCGCACAAAATAGCTGGCTTCGTCCAAGGCGTGAGGATCATAAATAAGGTTATCGCGGCTTAAAGGGGAGGCGATCAATTAGTTCAAAGCAATAATTAGTTAGTTAATAGTATCAAGGTTATGATTAATTAAGTTGGGCGAAAGAGGCATGTTTGAAGAGATACAACTCCTCACATCATGCCCACTCGTGCTATTTTAGGATGTTCGGGGTTCATCCAAGGAGCATCGAACATTTTGCAAATTCATATTGTCAGTCTCAGATCGGGGGCGCTGTCAAGAGCCCACAACCAGTGGAGGAAGGGTGGCATATTGACCACCTATTGCAAGGCCATTGGACGCATAAGCAATCAGTTAATAATCAGACACAGTACCAAGAAGAAATTGCAGGAGTCTAATGTTCAAACCAGGGACAGGGATCAAATAAAGGCATAAGCCTCTTGCACAACCAAACGCATGATCTCAAAGCAATAAATCAGAAACAGTGATCATCTTTTCTTGTCAATTTTCCCATTCTTGAATTAATAGTCAATTCAGACTTCATTATTTCAAATTTCAGAATTCATATCAGAAAATTGATGTCATTATTACCGACATAATATCCACTAGTGTAATCAGAAGTTAGAGTTGTTCTTTAGAGGTTTATAACCCTTTATACTCTCTTAAAATATTGGTTCTTTGGCATATTTTGACATCTTAATTTATAAGATTGAAGGCAAAATTTAAGGTAACTCTACAAGGGACATTACTATTGTTATCAGAGCTGGTAAAACTGCCAGCCTGTGGAGGTTTATGAGTGAGAGGGAGAGAAGATATTATAATAGGGAGACAAGAAGACAGTGGGAACCTGCTCGGGCTCCAGAGGGAAAAACAACTTCCGATATCTTGGGTATCCACCAAGGATCATCATTAAATACCAGCCCTAATAGGCAAAAACATGGGAGATAGAGGAGATATCACTGACCGTATGGATCAATTCATGGAAGAACAAAGAACTACTCAACAACGAATGGCACAATTATTGGACACGTTGACTCAAGTCATGATAAATACAAATAACAATAACAGCCAGAGTGGCAATAGTGGAGGCAATGAAGACAATTCAATCAATAATAGAACTCCAAATCATCGTGTTCATACAACCAGTTCTAGATCCATGATACCCTACTTTCCCACCTAGAGTGGAACATCAAGAAGGCAATGAACCTACATTGGTAGAATTACGAGATCAATTCCGCCAAGATTGGATAGATGGAGGATTGCAAACAGATATGTTCCTAAGAGACTACATGGACCTAAGAATGAGGAATTTGCCCAACAAGGGTAATAAAGACCATTACAATGATCTAAGGAGGAAAATTGGTAAGCTTGGCTTGCCATACTTTGATGGTTTGGGAAAGACCACATCACATGCATGGGTTCAAAACGTTGATACATACTTCCAACTCAACCCAATGCTAGAGAACAAAGCAATCAAATATGCTGCCCTACATCTTGATGGGGTGGCTAATGAATGGTGGTACCATGGCATGATCACCATGGGCTGTGAACCAATTACCTCATATGTGGAATTCACAGAGAAGCTAATAGAGAGGTTTGACAACAAGGATCTAGAGATCCACTTTAAAGAATTGGCACAACTAAAGCAAGGGAGAACCATGATGAATATATTCTGGACTTACAAAGTCTTTCTGTATTGGTCACCGACATTTTTAAAAGAAGGTTGGTTGTTCTATCATGGATGACCTAATGGATCCTCTAAGGGGTTGGGTCAAAGCTCTCAACCCTAGTACACTTCAAGAAGTAGTTAAGAAGGCTAGGGATATGGACTCAAGTGCGACAAAGAACAAAATGCCATCAAAAGGATCATCATTCCAAAAAGACAAAGCAAAACAACCTTTCCCAAAGGAATTGCCAAAGAAGAATTGGATGGATGAAGAAACTAGGCAAGAGTTGAGGAAGAAACTTTGTTTTACCTGCAAAGAACCCTAGGAATCAGGACATAGATGCCTTGGCAAGGGGAAGGTTCATCATATCGAGGTTGTACACGATAGTGATGAAGAAGACAAAACTAATCTAAGCAACGAGTAAGATGAAATGGAGGAAGAACCACCAAAGGTAAAGGAGTCCCCACCTAAAGAAAAAGGTCGTGTAATTGCCACTATGACTGGAACTCCAAGATTTAACTCCTTTAAAGTTTGTGGTGTATTGCAAGGACAAAGGATAACGATGCTAATTGATAGCGGAGCTAGTCATAACTTTATTGATTCAACCTTTGTTGCCAAGAAAGGACTTCATATAGTCTAACACGAAGGGTTTAGTGTGATGGTGGCGGATTGCTACCAAATGTCTTGTTCAACAAAGGTACCAAAATTGAAATTTACAATTGGTGACTACACAGTCACCGATGATTTTTATGTTGTGGAGTTGGGTGATACCAAAGCTATACTTGGTATCCAATGGATGATGTCCTTTGGTAAGTAATCACAAAACTTTCAAACAATTGAGTTCAAGTTCAAGGTGAATGGTAGGAAAGTGGCATTTAGGAGACTATCTGATGGAGCTCCTTGAGTTGTATCAGCCAAAAGGATGGAGAGCATATTTAGGCATGGAGATATAGCTTGGGCCACACAATGTCTTGTTTTCTTGAAGTCATTAAGCAACAAGCTCGAGTATCATCATGATGACTTACAACCAATCTTGGATAAGCATAGTCTAGTTTAATCATAATAGGGCTTGGATGTGAAACATGATAAGTCCGCCTGAAGCTATCCATACTAAGCCCAAGAGCGGATATACCATCCCTCTTGGCCCCAAGTGGCAGACATCCAACATGGGGTGGCGTACTTAGTGGATAAACTTGTATTTGCTTTCCCTATCCATGTTGCCTTATCCATCCCTCTTATGATTGAAACTCCTTGAATCCATCCCAACAACCAATCCATGTAGAGATTGGGGAAAAGCTACAATAGGAGGCCCATAGATCCCCTTTCTAAGCCCAAGGGCGGATACTCACCCCCTTGGCTCCAAGTGGCCATCTTGGAGTGGCGTACTTAGAAAGTAATCTAGTATCTGCTCACCCTACCGGTGCTTCCCCCACTCCTCCTTATGGTTGCTTGATGAGAATTACAAACATTAAATATATTCAAATTCATAGAGATTATACAACAATAAATATATCATTATACACAATAATCATGATAGAGGATACCGCAATATTTAATAAAACATAATGCTATATTCTCAGAAGCAAGTATATTAACAAATTCCAAGTTCTGCTCTTGACTACTGAGTGCAGATAATTTTGTTTGATCTGCTCCAATTGCCTTGCTGTTCGATCTGTTTTTCTTATATTCAGAAGATAGTGCTTAAAGAGAAACAAATAGATTAGATCAAATGAATAATTACTAATAAGGATTAATAATTGCTGCAAGCATCATTATTGCATGATTGAGTGTGTATATATATATATATATATATGAACTTATATCTGTTTATATATATTTATATATATGTGTATATGGAATTATATTAAACTAAACTTACTTCCCTTATTACACATTTATCATTTGTCCTCATATATCTCTCATTGAACCATCTTCTTTCTCTCACATATTTCTTCTTGATATCTGCTCCAATTCCCCATGATATTCCATTTCTTTCAATCTGCTGTTTTTATTCAGATTTCTAATTGATTTCTTTATATCAGACTTTTACTAATTTCCTTCATTGATGATCTCCACCAAATGTTTCCCCTCCTTATATACCTCTCATGGAGGGTGAGTAGTCACATCCTTAATAGTCATTGCATCCCTTACAAAGGATTCATCCTTTCTTTAATCACTGCCTTATACAATAATAATTGCTGCTCTCTTTTAATCATTGCCTTTTTCATTAGTCATTGCCTTTACTTGTTGAAGGTACAAATCTCACAATTGGAGTATCTACAGGATCATCGGGAATAGTTGGAAAGAATCCTGAAAGTTGTAAAGAAGAAGGCTGCAATCCAGCCTACACTGCTAGAGTCATCCGTGCCAACAGAAGAAAAGCCAAAACCGTTCTATATATCTTTGTATATAGGAGGTTTTAAACTCAGTATTTGTATCATAGATAGTGGAGCTTCAGACAACGTTATGCCCCTACAGATCATGAACGCGTTGGGACTTTCGTGCACCAAAACTCAGGAAAAGTGTTACTCACTTGAGTCAAAAGTGGTGCCGTTGGTTGGCCAACTGAAGGATGCACAAGTCAGGCTAGTGTCTTGTCCTGAGAAGAAAATTATGTTGACTATCTTGGCAGCAGACATTCCTACCAGTTACAGAATGTTACTCAGCAGGAGCTTCTGTAAAGACCTCGGAGGTGAGATACAATTGGATTGGTCGTACGTGACAATTCCATTGAAGAAGGGCACTTTCAAGCTGGAACCTGAGGCAAAGGCAAGGTTTATGGTGGTAAAGTTCTAGGACCCATAGGCACAAGTGTTGTATCAAGACACGGGTCCGGGCACATATGCTATGGTGTCAGAAGTAACTAAAGATTGTCAGAAGTTTGCTCTTTCCACGGAGTTGTCAAATGAAGAATCAAAGATGTGGGCGATGCAGTTCGACGATAGTTGCTCAACATCAGGCTCAGGAGCGGGAGTAGTGATTATTTCTCTCGAAGGTGGTCTATATCCATTCGCATATAGGTTGCAATTTAAATGCATCAATAACACTGCTGAATACGAGGCGCTTTTGTTAGGTCTCAAGAAAGTGAAGGATATGGGGATCAAACTGCTTAAAGTTGAAGGAGATGCAACGCTGATTGTTAAGCAAGTTAGGGAGCAGTTCCATGTTAGAAAGAATTGCCTTCAATTCTACAGGCAAAGGGCGTGGAATACAATTAAATGGTTTGATGCATTTAACATCAAATATATCCTAAGAATAGACAATAGCAAAGCTGATGCCCTTGAAGTGTCCGCTGCTCTTTTCATGCCACATTTTGACTTTCGTTAGAATTCTTTTGCTATTGAACTGATCTATAGGCCATCTGTACTAGATAACTTAGACAATTGGCAAGTCTTTGATGACGATGATGATATTGAAGAATTTCTCATCATGGGAGATACTTATAAAGAGTTGTTCTTTGAAGGAAGTGTTGATGTGATTTTTGTGACCGCACCAATCAGCAGAACAAAGTAATCTGAAGGCTACTCCATTCTCTCTTGATCAAAGTATTCCATGCGCTAAGATTGCAAGAAAGATCGCACGTTCAACTCCAAGGTTCCAAAATGCTTTGGAATACCCTCAGTAGGTTCGTTGTGATTTGCTGTTTTTACGAGGGGACTTACACAATTGTTCAAAAGGCTTGCAGCTGACAACAGATTGATGATTTGAAGGGGATTTTCGTGCGAATGATTTAGCGTTGAGGTATGAATTTTCCTAAAACTAACCAAAAGTATATTGAATTGAATGGCTGTAGAGATTAGAAAATTATATGTCCTAGTCTAAATGCAAGAGATATTGAGCTTGACTAAAATGAACTTCAACCGAACGTTGTCTTGCCTCCCGTTGGACAACTTCGACAAGGTTGGTGCAATCTTCAAGGAAGCGAAAAGATTTTCAAATCACGATTCAACAATGCAAATACCATCAAAACGATGTATACATACACATGAATCTTGACCGAAGTTAAGTCTAATTGGTATTCCAGTTGACCACGCAGGACAAACTTACCATCAGTAAGCTTGTTAGTGGTATGGATTAATGAAGCTCACTTGAATCAAACACAACCACCCATAATTAATTACTTGCATGAAAATTACTCTAACTTATATCCTACTTGAAGTTGAAGGGTGAAGAAACCTCACTAACTGCTCATAACGAAAGACAAATTCACCAATCAATGAAACTCTTTCATTATAATAGTCTTCGCAACAATTCCTTACAAAATTCTCAAAGGAAGAATTTTCCTTCTCCTTCAAACAATGCAATGAAACTATTCTAACTCTAACTATCTCTCTATGCTCTAGCAAAATGTCTACTCTCTAGTCTGATCCAATGTCTAACTAACTAGTGTACAAATGAGGGGACTCCCCTTTATATAGCTGGCCAATCCAATGGATGGTCTAGATCAAATTACAATAGATGGCTCAGATCGAGCCACATAAACCCTAGACAAGATTCTACCCTAAAAACCGCCAGAAGGTGGAGGAGTGGCATAATTAATAAGTACAAAAATAGCAGATTCCTCCTTGACCACTATGGGCAATTAATGCCCACTATCCTTCCAGAAGATTCTCGTCCATGACTTTGTTTCCATTGCTCTTCTCTCTGACCGCGTAAGCTACGAATCGGGCCAACACTGCATCAACTTCCTGTTCAGAGATTGCCGGAGTAAGGTTGAGTTGGTACTCGAGGATAGCAATTGTCTATTCCTGTCGGTCACAAGACTTTCTCCAGCTCTCAATGGACTCCTTTGTGCTCTAAATGATGGCTGAGAATGTAGAGATATTCTCAAAGTCCAGTTGAGCAAAGACCCTCATTTCGGAGAAGAAAGGTTGCAACCTCCCCTTCAATCCATCTATTTCCACCTCCTCGGGAGTTAGTCTTCTGGTGAACAACGCCTCCAGTGTATTGAGGATGCCCTCGTGAATATTTCCCATTGCTTTTCTGATTTTAGATGACTCTGCCACTGCCATGTCGAAGAAGCCTCTGCCAGTGAATGCAGCAGAATACCACCCTGGAAAATCATACCTATCCCCAGCCTGGATCACCCCTTCCTCAACTAAAGTTTGCATGGGTACGCGCATTAGGGCAGCGAGGCGAGGAATGGTCTTATCCTAAAATATGTGTGTCATTCCAAGCCTGCTCGATGTTCTCCAAGCGCGAGAGGATACTGGAAGTGTGTTGGAAAGAGGAGACAAGATCAATCATGAATTTCTCAGCCTCAGCGCGGACACCGCCTATCCATTTATCTCCTTCTTGAATAGCCTTCTTCATTTCTTCGAGTCCGCTGATTGACTCCTGTGGCAGCTCAAGTGGAAGTTCCACCGTTGGATTCTCTTGAGCACACGGACGTGCTAGATGCCGCACATATCCAACCAGTACCCTATGCTCCTTCTTCAATTTCTTATACTTCTCTTCCTTTCGTACCAGCCTATCCCTCAGTGCCTGGAAGGAATTTCAGCCTCCTCAACAACTTGTGCTTCGGAGGGACGCCCTAATTCAATCGTAGTGACTGTGTAATTCTCTGGCATCACGTCACCTAAGTCATATTCCTCCCTCAGAATGGCAACATGGAGAGTGCGCAAACTAGCCTCATCAGTTTCCATCCTAGAATATTTCCTGGCTCTCTTCCTTTTAGGTGTCCCACTTGTTCTATTCAAGAGCTCCTCCATTTCTACTGCTGGGTCGGTGTCATCCTCCTGATCTCTCCTTATCGCGCGTGAGAGCCAATTTGGAGCATTCCGCTGAGCACCATAGACAATAAGGGGCTGCTCCTCTGTTGCTTCAACTTCATGAACTTCTTCTTGAGCAACATTCGGTCGATGCTCATCTGTCTCGATACGCTGACTATCCTCCTCATGACCTCGAACCTTAGGTTCCATAATATCTTCCTCTTCAAAAGCTGCCTCAAGTGCACGATCAAAGCGAATGCCCGTCTCTGTTTCCTCTCCTTCCTCTAGCTGATCGACACTCTCAAGAGCATTGGCACTCTGGCTATCAAGTTCTCTTGACAACGGTTGGTTAACTTCTCCAATTTCCTGCTCTTCATTCACTCCAGCCCCTCTGATTTGCAAACAACGAGACTTCATGTACGCTGGAGGATTGAGCCAACAACTGAGTAGGCGATGTCTCCTCTGATCTCTGAGGTTCAGGCTGAATTGGTTCTTCTTGCTGTTGTGGCTTTGCAGCTTGGGCAATTTGTTTCCTCTTCTTTGCCAACACTGGTGGCCTCTGATCACCCATGAGATTGTACGAGAGGGCAATTGATCTTCTCTTCAGCCTGTGAACATGTCCCTCTACCCAACTCCTCGTGAAGGTTAAAATAGGCATAGACAAAGTGTCTAAGTCTGTGATCTCCGGCTCCACCCAATTAGGTGGTGGGATTGGCGTGTTCTTTATCGATTCATAGTCCGGGTGAGTAAGCCTGGCGTCCTCATCAACTTGATCCGGAACTTGGACCACTTCGCACTCTCTAATTAACTTAAGAGGCAATCTGGAGAACATTCTTCTTCTAATCTCAGCTTCGTCTCCTGCATTTGCCCAAAAATCCTCTAAATGAGCCCTGTGCCTGTATTCTTCACCTTGTATAGTTCCAATCTTCCCTCGAGGATCAAAGTCCTGCCGGCTGGTATGGAGAGTGAGGTGATAAAACTGCAATTCTTCTTCTGCCACCTTGGCTGCCTCCAAAGAAGGGCACTCCTCAAGTGAATTCCCCAAAACAATAGGGAAGTGCAAACCTCCCTTCTTTTTTATAATTTTGTCATAGGCCATGAGTTGCCTAGACACTTCGAGCATTATCATTCTATTTGTGGGATACCTCGGTAATCGGTAGACATATGAATGGTGTCCCGACAACCTTATATATGTGAACTTTGGGAATTGGACAAACCAACACCCATATTGCTCGATCAACTCTTGCGCCTCCTTAGATATTCTTTGTTGCAATCTCCGCTGAAGAGTCCTCGTGATGTGCATTGTGAAGGCGTCGTTCACCCTTTTGAAGTGAGAGGTGCTCGTGAGATGCAACTGCCTGCATGCTTCATGAGTCTTGAATTGATTGGAACCACACCCAATTGGCTCCTGGTACGCCAGCCCCTTATATCTTGTCATTCGAGCCAACATGTAGATGACATATGAGCTCATGTAGAACGTCTTCGTTCTCCTTAGATTCTTGAACTGCTCATTAATGTTATCACTGATCATCTGCGCCCAATCCACATATTCTTTTCCTTCAAGTACCACGCTGATATATAAAAACATCCACGGCTCAAACGCATATGCTTGTGGGCTACCATTCACCCGACTGAGCAACATGATCAAATCGCAATATTCCTGCTTCAGCTCCTCTGAAATAATTTGCTTTGGCAGCTTGGCGCCAAGAGGCTTGGGCTTCCTCATCCACGTAGTGTTGATCCTCTTAGCACACTTATCAAAAGATGTATCATACATCTTATCAGCTCTATCCTTGAACTTGTATAACTGACACGAATCCCACGACACTCCAGAAAGTACGGCCTTCAAGGAATGACGAATTTGCATTATAAAATCATAAGCTTCGTATTAAAATTTGCAAATATTCATGAAGGGGCGCCCTTACCAATAAGATGCAATGACACAATACCCAGAATGAGATTATTTTTGTTTTCTGATTTATGAGTGAAACTACAGATTCAGCCCTGTTATCAGCAACTCTGGAAAATGACATAAAATGCAATAAACTGAACTTCTAATGGCAAAGCAACACTACAATGCAAACCTTACTACCAAAAACACTCAAAATAAGCAAACCTCTCCACTAGGTGCTATCTCTCAAGCACGAAGTCGAGCCAAGGCTAGGAGGCGTTCATTCCTCGAAGCAATCCAGCAACCATTTCGGCAGTATAACAATAGCATAGACCAAAGATGATGAAAAGAGACCCAAAGGCTTCCTTTTATAATTTGCCGTTGACCTTCTCGGAACCTTAACCTTCTTTCAAGAGTCAAACCCTAATCCTCCAAAAGATGGCATCCCTTTCTTCAAAGCTTCAATTTGACTTCTTTTAATTAAATTCATCACTTTAATAATGGCGTCCAACTTAAGGCTTTAATTCAACCTTAATAATTATAAAATAATCTCAATGATGGCGCCACCCTTAAAAGACCACTTTTTAAAACAACATTAAGTCAATAGACTAGGCCAAGGGGTAATATAACATTAAAATATAATGTTATTTAAGTGAAATGAACTTATCTCTCCGAAACTGCATCTTGAAGCCAAAATCTGAATAAACCAATTGAGTCGACTGAAGAGGAAAGTCAACTGTGCTGAGACCAAAAGGACCACTGCCATAAATAGAATTTACTAAAAATAGTAAAGTCCAAAAAGTGCTTAGAATGCCCAGAGAAACATATCATTGCGAAGCCCAAAAAAAACCCAGAAGGAATCCGCAGTTCGAACACCAATTCACGAGCAACCGCAACCCCCACACAAGAAACCCTAATCAAACCGTCCCAGTAGCCTACGGGTCTTTAGAATAGGCCAATGGTCATCAGAGAAGATCATGCTCGAGAAGGGGACATTACATCGAATTAGGAGGGGAAGCTTCCTCTTTGCTGATGTTACTTAAAGAAAGTAAACTAAAACTAATTTGCCTGTCTTTTTGTTTAGCTAAGAGCACAAGGTTATAAAACTCAAGCGCTGTAGGTGACATTTTCTCTTTTAGAAGTTCAACTACGACTAAGCCTACTCTAATGACGTTTCTAACTACTCAAGTAAACATAGAGCTTAAGAGTTAGAAATGAACAAGGAATGATTCTTTGATAAATACTTAAGCAAACTTTGTTCCAAGGTGTTGTACCCAAAACCAAATTTTTTGCTTCACTAAGGCATTTTGCTTAATTGAGTCTTAATCTTGTTTAAGTGATGTCAAAAGGTCATTTTTGGGGTTTTTAAATATGGAGTTGATGTCAGTGTCATGTTAGTCTGTTACTGAAGGAATTTGTGAAAGTGAAAATTTGAAGGAAAATCATCAAAATTTTCTTTGGAGGAAGCACATTTTCAAATGGGCGCCCTATCTTTTAGGGGCTCAGATCCTGTTTTTAGGGTTTGTCACCTCCAACAGACATTTGTCCGACATCACGTCAGCTTCGCAACGGGCTATCAAGCTTGTCAAACGAACCTGTTTCGTGCAAGTTATAGAAGATACAGTGCAAAACGAGAGGGAAACGAGAATTTGCTAACACTGGACAAAAGTGCAGTTTTTGAGAAAGGCGCCCATTCTTTTAAGGTGTCAAATGAAGGTTTTTGGCTAAATGTCACCCAAGATGTTTATCTCACATTTGTTCGAGCTTCGCGATGCATCCGTCAGTGGGTGAATCTGAGTTGCTGAAGTGCCTGAACCTGAGGTCAAATATAGGGTCAAATCTTGGTCAAAATATCAAAGAATGAGCAAAAGAGCACTTTTTCAAAAAGGCGCCTAAGCTTTTCAAGCCTTTAATGCCTTCTTTTTGATAGTTTCAGATATTCAATGTGTCCGTGTTACGTTCAGCTTTCCGCTGCCTATCTCCGTCAGATCAGAAGATGACTCAGCAGCTTGCAGTCGGAGTTTTTGTGTTATTCTAGTCAGTTCCAGAAATGGCTAAGTCTGGAATGAAAAGAGCAACTTTTGAAAAAGGCGCCTTGTTTTTCACCCTCGATGATGTTCGGAGAAATGTGCCTTTGCAGCTGTCATGCAAAATGAGGTCACTCCGCAGTGAACCTGGATCCAGTATGGAAATTGCTAAAACAGTTATGAAGGATTTTGTTTTTCCCTTCGTACGAATCGAGATGTCAAAATTTGACTAAGTCTGAGAAAAAGCGCAGCTTTTGAAAAAGGCGCTTGGATTTTTGAGCCTTCAGATATCAGTTTTATGGTATGCAGTCTCAAGGTACCTTTTGATTAGTTTTTGTTCAGCTTTGCGATGCACTGTCAGCCAGTCAATCGGAGAAGTCAGTCAACCAGGGTCAGAAGATGAACAGAGGTCCCGACAGAGGTTTTAGCTTAAATTTTCATGAAATTTGGCTAAGTCTGGAATTCGCCTTAAGAGCTCAAAGTTGAATTTTTGAAAGAGAGTTGAATGGACGCCTTAACTGGAGTTCTGACTGCAGTTAGACTAAACGTTTTATGGGTTGTCATCTTCAGTTCGTAGATTGGCATGTCGAGTGATCTTTCAGTTTGCATGTCAAGTTAACTACTTTGCATGTTGAGTTAACTTGTTTGCATGTTCAGTTAACTAAAGTCTGTACTTGAAAGTCAACTTCAGTTCACATGCATGACAAATTTTGGTTGAAATTATGAAAATTTTGTGAAGTAGGCGCTTCACCCTTTGTCAACTGAAGTTCCAAAAGGGGACGCCATATTTGATTAAATTAAATATCATGAATTATGTGAAGTTGGCGCATTTTCTTTGGAATGTCAACTGAAGTTCCAAAAGGGGACGCCATATTTGATTAAATTAAATATCATGAATTATGTGAAGTTGGCGCATTTGCTTTGGAATGTCAACTTGAGTTCCAAAAGGGACGTTATTTTTAGAATTAAAGCATGTGAAGTTGGCGCATTCACTTCTTGAATGCCAACTGAAGTCTTGAAAGGGTCGCCATTTTTAGAATTGATTTAAAGCATGAAGTTGGCGAACTCATCTCAATCAAGATTGTTAACTGAAGTTTTCAAAAGGGACGTTTTAGTTCTTAATTGTTAATTTAATAAATTTTGAAGATGGTGAATTCAATGAAGATAGTCAACTGAAGTCTAAATCGCATGGTTTTGTCAACTGAAGATTGAAAGGGAAAACCCTAAAGCATGGTGCTTTATTTAGCATATTTTAGTTTTAGCTAACTAAAATGAGGTCCAATTAGAAGCCAAGCGCCATTTTTCAAGCTTTAGTGCTTTATGCGAATTTCAATGATGAAAGCTTATTTATTTCAGCCTTGGCGTCCATTATTTCTTCATTTCAAACTTCGAAGCCTACATTCTTCTTGAGCGAGCAGCAAGCTAAAGGTGCTACAGGTGTCAGAATTCAGCGTTCTTCGTAGCAACAAATTCAGATTGTGCAGAGAAAGGAGATTCCAGACTTTATTTTCACTTTGCATGCAGGTTTCATCAAGTTCCAGAAAAGAGATTGGCGAATTCTTCAGAAGCAGAACAAGCAAAACTTTCTATCTTCTGTCTTATTTCTTCTATTTCTCATCTTAGGTACTTTCTTCGCATGTCAAAGAAATTCAGCGTATTTTCAAAGTTTGATCATCTGGGTTCGCGTACTTCAGCATTTGCAACAAAACCCACGTCTTAGATTTTTTCGAGAAAATTGCCCTGTAGCCTTCATTCTGAAGCTCTGTGCTTTTTTCCGAGAATTTCTTTGCATGTAGGCTTGAATCACATCTTTTTGAAAATCGCATTATCTGGGTTTGTTCAAAATTCCGTTGTGCATAAAACCCATGTTCCAAATTTTCTCATGAAAAATCGCCCCGGGAAGCTCTTGAACCCCTGCTTTTCTTGACTAAAAAGTCTCTGCATGCCTAGCTAAAACTCACTTTTTCAAATTTTTATTGATCTGGGTTTGCTTAGAATTTAATTCTGCACAAAACCCATGTTTCAGAAAAATTTCGAAAAACTTTCCCGTGGTGAGCTATTTTTAGTCTTGTCCAGAGCTTTTTCAGCCTCTTCAGAAAGTTGTCAGAATATAGTCATGTTCACAGTCAACGGGCAAGTTTTTCAGAAGGCAGTTCAACTAGACTGAATTCAAGGCCAAATCGGTCTTAATTTAGGTTTTCATCAGAGCAGCTGACAATGAAGCGTTAAGTTGCAAACGAAATAGAGATCACTTCATTTATGGAGCCGCCAAAGTCACTCAGATCCTATGGCATTATCTTCGTGAAAATGGTACCTACGCTGATCTCGAGGTTGTACAAACTAAGTTTCAGAAGCTTGTTCGTGACAGCCTTGAAGGAGAACCAATGGCGCCTAAGTTAGAGAATGTTTCAGTGATTGCAGCCAGTTTCAGAAAGGCGGCTGAGGATGTCAAAGAGTGCATACATACGATCAAGGATGATGACAGAGAATTGAAGGGACAGATTATTGTTTTGGACAGCGTCAAAGTGCCAAAAGACAGAGTGATTGATGAATTCTTGTTCGAAGTGTTAGACCGAGATGACATGGAGTGATCTGCCAGTTGGAACCTGCAGTTAATTTCGAGGGTTGAGTCATAAGCAGCAGTTAACTCGACTTTCAGTCTTGAGTTTACTTGCTGACTTAACACATGCTTATCTCATCCTTGGAATTATCATCACAGGAGTTAGGGTTAGGGTTTCCAGTTAACTGAAGGTAGTGTCCAGTTAACTTTGCTTTAAATAAGGATGTGCATGCTTGCACATGATCCATTTAGGTTATTTGTACCGCTTAACTGATGGTAGCTTTCATTAACTGTATAGTTTACTTCATGAGGGTTTAATTATGTTGGCGTTTAAATTAGCACCTCTGGAGTGCTGATTGTAAACGTTCAGCTATTTCAAATGTTTTGCAACACTTCTTCGTTATTTAAAGAGGAGAAGTCCCTCTCTGCTGGGAGCAATGCGTAGGGAAGGGAAATGTTTAACTAAGTTCCTATCTTTTTATGCTTCAGCGGCAGGACACAAGGGTGCACAAACACAATGCGCCGTAGCTAAGCTTTTCTCTGGTTTCTGCAGATCTTAACTACGACTAACTAGCTTTTATCTATCCAATACCTTCAAGATGAACAGAGCATGAGGGTAAAGGAGCGGGAATGGAATGGTTGGATCACTTGAATTCGCCGTCTCCAGAGGATATGACCGAGGCTCTGAACTCTCGGGTATACACCGGGATAAGGTTGGTACAAGCAAACACTCTGCACGGTAAACTAGATCCGAGATCTGCCAAGGAGGAGGGACTCCTATCCGAGGTATGAGCTTAAGAAATAGTTTACTAGAAACAACAAAATCACGATGCCTTGGCCAACGAGCTTGCTAAGGAGGAGGGACTCCTATCCGAAGTATAGCTTGGAAGTCAACACATTAAACAACATCAAACGACAACTGTCAATAACAAATATCCAAGGAGGAGGGACTCCTATCCGAGGAGGGAAATGAGACAACAAGCTATTAAACACAGGACGTAGACATAACTCAAATAAGATGATCAAAATGCAAGCGCCTTCTGATATTCTTCTTCAATGCTTTATCAACGAACTACAAAAGTTGGGAAAGCAAAGGCACGAAATCATGCACAATTACAATCATCCAACGAACTCTCATCCAAGAGTGAACAAATATTCGCTTTCAAAGTGTTGGCAACAATGGCGCAGCAATTTTGCATAGCAAGTAAAGGTTAAACAAATAATGAGCCCAAGGCTCTTATTTATAGAACTCAAAGGAGTGGGCAACCCCAAAATCTCCTTGAGTTAACAATGAGTTCTTGCCAATCAATTAGCAAGATTTATTCCTAAATAGGGGGAACAAGCAGTTAACTGGAAAGCTACTTCAGTTAACTGAAAGTCAACAAAGAGTCAACTGGAAACTACTTCAGTTGACTGAAAGCAAACTAAAGGTGAACTTAAATGTAAAGTCTCCCTCCAAAATAGACATCCACATTTAGTGGAGATCTAAGATCCACAAATCGTGGAAGTCAATTAGACATCCTTAATTAGTGGGATCTGACAATGCATGATTTAAGGAAAGTGGAGTTAAACTTGGAAAGAAGCATCAAGTTAACTCCAACTACATTTAATAGCATCTCGAGTTGACTTGGAAAGAAGCATCAAGTCAACTCAAGTCTCATGAATGCCACTTGGAGTGTGTATGGCGTCCTTCTCTGGTGCATTTATAGCTCGCCATTAATCAACAGTGTCTCAATCCATTGATTGACCTCATCAGCTTCTGGGGAGTTAATGCTCCGTAGGATGATGACGTGGCGTCGGAGCATGACCTCACCCGTTGTGAGCTGATTTCCGAAGTCAATGCATTGAGATGCTGCCTCTTCTAACTTGGTTGATAAAGCTGCTACCTTAGCCAGCTTACAACCCTCTGGATCGTCAAGAAAGGTGCTGCGGATGACATCCCTGAACTGGTTCTGTACAGTCACCAACTCGACGTATTCTCCTCCCTCACGCTGATATTCCATGCAAGGGAAAGATATTACCAACATTCTTGCGAAGTTGATAATAGTGGCAACCACCCTTCTGTAATCAATCAATCTCTACTGAATGAGCGTCGTAGGCTTTCACCTTGTACGCCAATTGTTCCTTCCAAGCAAAAAGATGTTGCTTGTTTTCCTCAGAGTATACTGATTGATATGCTAATTGCAAATCTGCAATTGTACTTTCGTCTTCAAGCCTCTTTTCTGCAATCTTCTGTTCTGACTGCTGGATCTCCACACGAAGTTCATGTGCTCTATCCCGTAACTGGTATAGGTTAGCCAGTACGCATCTCCCCTTGAGAACAAACTCTTCCACCTGATTTCTCAAGTGTTTGCCGAATGTTAACAATTGCCGATGATTTTGTTCGGCGGGGAGATCTAGTAGTCCTGCTGGTAAGGCTGAGACGTTGGGTGTGCCATGTATCAAGCTGGTTATGTAAGACCTCAGTTTCTGATTTTCAGCCTTAAGGCTGCCTTTTCTTTACCATCCTTGGCCATCCTTTCTTGTGCGCTCACCGAAGCTATTCCGAGAAGGTCCGCCTCCACCTGTCGTGTAGTCTTCCCGAGGTTAAGTTGAGACAAAGTGTAGTCCTCTACTTGAACCTCGTGTATGCTTTTCTCTACTGGTGGAGCGGCAGTCTCTATGATGATCTCACATTCTGCATTCCTTTCTATGTGAACTTGCTTCTTTAACTTCTTCGCCGACGTGTCTTGTGGGACGTGGTCGAATTCGGTAAAGTCAAGCTCATATGAGGGTTTTTCCCTCTTCCTTCCTAGGAAACCTTCGAGCCAAATAGAATCTCGGCGAACTTCACTAGGAGGGACGTGAGGCCCTTGAACGCTAGATGTGTGAGACTGTGCTGGAGTAATGTCTCTTGGTGGCGAATCCAAGTCGATGAGGACCTGTGTTCGCTGTGATACTGGTGATGTGGCGGCTCTGTTTCCATAACAGGCACCGTTTCTGCTGCTGCTTCTACTGTTGCTACCTCTGCCATTGGCTCAGCCACTGGTTCTTCAACAACTAATGCTGTTGGTTCCTCCTGTGATAACTTCGGCTGAATCAGGGGTAGCAGTCTCTACTCTTTGTTCTGGGGCAGCAATACCCGTGATTATTTCAGGACTATGTGTGGCTTTCTCCACTGGTGTCCTCTGTGTTCTAGGTTTTGACATCCTCATCCCTTGGGGAGGATTGCACCATTGCTTTTGTCTAGGTTTCCTTCTTGAAGTGGAAGGTGGTGTAGACTGAACCTGTGGCGGCTCTGTTCTGTGAGGTATCACCTTCCTTGATTTCTTGCTGTCGAGATAGAGTTGGCTATTTCTAACCACTCTACTCGTTCTTTCTTCTATAGATGTATCCTCTTTGGCATACCAATCCACTCTCGGGAGCGGTTGGGAGTCAACTGAATCTGCGAAGAATGTGGGGAGAATGACTTCCCCTTCATCATCTGACAGGCCCTCAATGTCTGCTGACATGAAATCAGCAATCTGTGGGAGTCTGAATCTGCTGTAGTTCCTTCTTCGCACTTCATACTCGTCTTTACAATTCACCCAATAATCTTCCATAGAAGACTTATGTGACGAGTGTTGCTCAAGGTGTGCTGCATAGAGTCCTCTGGGATCATAGGATCTTCTATCAATGAGATATTTGAGGTTAAACCTCCTTGTTTCTTGACCCATCATCTTTGCATCTGCCGCGGATTCACATCTATATAGTCCCATTTCAACGGGAAAGTTAACAGCTGTCTTCCTCTTCAAGCGCAAGTGGACATGAACCTCGGACAACTGTCTCAGGAACTCCATGAAAACTACCCTATCTGAAGGGTGTCTTGGTAGCATGGCGGGGTGGCCAATGTAGCCATACACGCGTATGTAGGAGAATGTAGGAAATTGGATGAACCAATCTGCCCAATCCGCCATTGCCTCTCTGGCTGTCTGTGAAATACGCACGTGCATCTCATGGTTAAGCTCACGAACTATGTGCATGGTGAAGTGATCACTTGTCTTCTTGAAGTGTCTTTCCGCTTGAGTAAACTCAAGGCGTGTGAAAAACTCGTGAACCTTCTGCACACCTAAGGTTCCCACATTGTTCAATAACCTGAAATCGCCTTGGAAGGCTATCAAGTATACTAGGTAGGAGCACATGTGGAACCTATGAGCTTCCA
Source organism: Sequoia sempervirens (assembly GCA_007258455.2). Classification (NCBI taxonomy): domain Eukaryota; kingdom Viridiplantae; phylum Streptophyta; class Pinopsida; order Cupressales; family Cupressaceae; genus Sequoia; species Sequoia sempervirens. The sequence goes on from VDFB02353493.1 coordinate 128,186,297, forward strand.
GATACCCAGTGATTTGTCGGTGGAGTGTGTCACTGATCAAAGTGGCCCAGTCATAGTATTCCCTCCTGCCAATGATTTTAGCGATGACATAGTACATCCATGGCTGGAATTGACGACCATCTTCTTCTCCAGTGCCTCTGTTGAGTAGAGTGATTAACACTGCGTACTCGTCTTTACATTCTCCTCGCCCCAACAACTTAGGCAAGCTTGCCTTTGTCACTTTTAGCCATTTTTCAGCCATTATCCTTTGACATTTGTCCTTGGCTGTCTCAAAAGCTTTCTCACATTCCGTCAATGATATGACTTTGCTGTTAGGATGTGAGGGAATATCAAAACATCTTTCGATATCTTGAGGCTTTAAACTGCAAACAATCCTTCCATCTGCTGCTCTGATTTCTCTGGTGGTAGGGTTGTAATGCTTGATACAAGCGATTACGAGCTCTACGCTTTGTAGTGTGGATGGGAATTGATGCGGCTTGCAGCAATCCGGATTCTTCGATATTCTGCAATGTTATTTGATTCATGCCTTCTAACTGCTCCAAATCGACCACTGGATTTACTTGGTGTAGATTTGTGTCAACTGTTTTCAGGTAATCATGGAGTAAGACCGTCTTGGTCTCGTATTGCACCTGGGAGTACTGCATCCTGAAAAACTTGAAGATTGACTGTAAGCTTGACCTAGTTCAGATGATTTTCGGAAACCCTTAAAAATAGCGCCCTGCCGAGAAGTATTTTTCCGGAAAAAATCTGGCACATGGGTTTTGTTCGTGCTTCAATGCTGAACAAACCCAGTTCCTCAGAATTTGGATTCTGAAACTTTTTCGGAAAAACCCCCAAAAATAGGGCAAAGCAAGTTTGCTGATTTTGTAAAATTTGTTGAGATGGGTTTCTCTGGAAAATGATGCTGAATCTACCCAGTTGATCTGATCTGATGTAGCCTGTTGCTTTTTCTGTCAGATGCAAGAAAACCTAAGACAAGAAGAGAGGAAAAAGACAGAAGATGGATTGGAAGTTTTATTGATCTTCTTGAAAAAATCTGTCTCTGGTCCAATCCTCAAAAATAGCAACCCTTTCCTGCTTCAGATCTGCAATAAAAATGAAGAACGGACGAAAACCTCTTTCAGATCTTCAATGGCGTCCTTTGAGAGCTTTGTGGCTGTTTTTTGTCTTTCAACCTGCAATGAAATAATGAAATGGACGCCATCTCCTTGAATATATATGTTTGGGCTTCAGATCCACAAATTTGGGGACCTAACACAAGCTCAAAAGGTGATTTGAGTTTGATCTGAAGTTAAAAAGGTGATTTCCACCAATCGTGGAGCGTTTTAGCCAACTTTAACTCAAAGAGCTTTTGACTTTAGTCAACAAATGACCTTTGACTTATTTTAGGCGTCCCTTTTCATCTTTTGCAAGTTTTTTGGTATTTTCTCTCCTGAAAACCCCCTGTTTGATCCTGAATCTTGGCGTTGTCTGTTGATCTTGAGACGTCATGGACACATTCACTGCGGAGCAGAATCCATACTGGAAAGAAGTGCCTGGGAGACTGAATGATAAAAAGCTGAGTTAAGGGCTCCAAAAGACTGGGCGCCTTTCCCAAGAAAGGGCGCTTTTGCCAATGCCTTAGTGATTTTTCAGTCTTCGTTCTTCAGCTTATTTGAAATGACCTCTCGTGCCTTGAACTGGATTTCTCGTTGATCGGAGAGTCAGATGTTTTCACATGACGTTTCATCAGGTACTCAGCTCTGTTCTGCTAAGAATGACTGTCTTCGGGAAATCTGGATCTCAAATTAGGGTTCCTTTATCCAAGGGCGCCCCTCCTTGAAAAGGGCGCTTTTGCCTTTTAGCTTGATTATTTTCATCTGACAAGTTGCCTACTTTGATCTAGATTATCCGTTGACTGCTCTGTCAGGTATTGATGCTTGCAGTTGCGTTTCCGAGATTTACTTGAGCTGAGAAGGTCATCAAAGGAAGCTTTTTGTCATTGGTCAGCATCTGGAAGTCCAAAAGAAAGGGCGCCTTTGCTTTGAAAAGGCTCTTTTTCTTGCAACTTTGTCGTTAACTGTGATTTCCTGATAATTCCTTAACTGCCTCTTTTTGCTTTGTCAGCAGCTGCTTATGATCTATCCATCAGATGATCTGGATGTTTGTTTCACTGTTGAGCCAGCAACCAAACGTTGAGAATGATTGCTTCGGATGATCTTACTGACTTTGTTTGACCTTCAAAGACCATGGGCGCCCCTGCTTGAAGAAGGCGCCTTTTCAACATGTGAGCAATCTCCCCTTCGTAACATCTCCAGAGTTAGTCAAATTTTGACCTTTTTCGTTTTCAGGAATCTCCTTCGTCAAACAGCATCTTTTTCGACCTTTTCCGCCATGGTTGTATCGTTGAAGCCTTTGAAGCTTAGCTTTCAGCACTTGGTACTGGCCAATCTGCCATTAATGGCTGTGGAGCTCCTAACTTCGTTCCTAAAAAAGAGAAATAGACCCACCAGAGTAAAACATGTCTTTTGATGATTCTGACTTGACCAATGTGATCGTGAAGCCCTTTAAGCCTATCAAAATCATTTTCGATCATTTCTGGGAAGGTCCTATTTTCGAGGGATTTCCCTGAAAATAGGGGAAAAAACCCTAATTTTCAATTTTTCAGAATTTTGTACATGTGTTCCTAGACAGAAACCCACCAAGATTCTATGATTGGTTTGACCTAAAACAGACCTTTCATGGCATTTTAACAAGATTTAGCTCAATTTACACAGAATGCCAAAAAATTTATTTGGGGTACAACAAATTATTAATCTTGCATGCATTTGCGAGACTGTAGTTCACACAAGGTGATTTTAGGGTTCCCTACACCTTGATGTATATAAATAAGAGCTTTTGCTCATTTGTAATTAACTTTTGCTGGAGAGAGAAATATATGCTGTGCCTACCTTGCCCTCAATATTGCTCTTTTGGTATTTCTTCATGTGTCTTCGCTATTACGATTAATTGTTATGCCACATAGGGTTCCATGCAATTGTAATGGTGAATTCTTTCTGTCTTGTGCAACTTTACCATTATGATCAAGTGTTATGCCACATAGGGTTTCATGAGATTGTGATGATCAATCTGTTTTGTGAGTCTTTACTATTTTGATCAAGTGTTATGCCACATAGGGTTTCATAAGATTGTCATGGTAAATTCTTCCCATAGTTTAGATAAATCTGTTTTGCGAATCTTTTATCATTATGATCAAGTGTTATGCCACATAGGGTTTCATGAGATTGTGATGATAAATCTGTTTTGTGAGTCTTTACTATTTTGATCATGTGTTATGCCACATAGGGTTTCATGAGATTGTCATGGTAAATTCTTAAATCTGTTTTGTGCCCAATAAACTTGTCTAGATTGAGCTGATAGATGCGCCACCTTGCCTTCAAGTAGAGAATCTAAACTCGTTTATCGTCTGATAGTCAATCCCTGCTCCATTTCCTCATGCTCTGTTTTCTTGAGGAAACTGGATAGATTTAATGTAGTTAGCTTAGTTGTAGTTAATGATCTGCGAAATCAGAAAATCCTTAGCTGCAACGTTCTTGGTTTTCTTAACCTTGTGCCTTTTCCAGCTGAGAACAAAAAGATAGGACTTAGATTACTTTTCTTTTCACGCATTCCAGCACAACGAGGGAGCTTCCCCTCCTAATTTGAAGAGCACTCATTGCGTAGTGTGCATAGCTGTCCGTACAAACCTGCACTCCATAGGTGTTAGTTTTTACGCCAACACAAGGCACATCTACTGTACTTTCAATGCAAGCTGAAATAAAGATCATATAAGCAGAACATATAAAACGGAAATCTGATACATTATATCAGGGCAACAAAGTAGGCACAAGACTTTATTTTCTCAAATCTGAAGTAACAAAGATTACACTTTTGGGACAATAGGATTGTAGCAAAATAGGCTTATAGTTTAGCGATCAACCAAAATACATTGACTTAAATACACACCAATCAATCAACAATTACACCAAAGACCAACCAACTCTGATGAACCACCACCAGACACAGGATGCTGAATGGCACCATTTTGAAAACTATCTATGATGACCCAGGACTTGACATGGATTGCTGAATTAGCTGAAGAGGCCGACAACCGCAGCTGGTTATTTCCACACTACCACCAAACAATGGGGGGAAAATATTACAATTAAAACAATTCGTCCGCTGCGGCGGGCATCCACAGAGTTGTGGGGATTCACCACTTGAGAGTGGGTACAAGAGTAATACAAATCCAATTATCCACACTGGCGGTAAACCATCCAGGGGTACTAATGTGAAATTAAAGAAAGAATTGCAGCAATAAAGGACTGGAACTGTACTACTGTTTACAGTCTTACAATATGGAAAAAGAGCTGCAAATTACATGAAAATTACAATAGATTCAATGTACCATGATACTGCATGATTCCATGTTAGACATCAACAATAAATGATGAAGAAAGGACTGAAGATTCAAACTTAAACAAGTCTGATGTAAAATAACAATTCTGGAAATTCTGATCAGCAACTGTGAAATTCAAAGAAATATTCACAACTCACTCAAAATACCTCTGTTTTGTGTGAAACGACAACCAATGAGCTGCTGGAAGATAGGCACCCAACATTAGATGAAGAAACAGCAACAAAAACTCGTAATTTAATTCTTACACGAATCCCAATGCAGCAAGAATGGTACGGCCTTCATGAGGGGCGATTTTGACAAGTAAAAATCAACAACTCAAAATTAAAATCTGAAAATCTCCAAAGATGGTCGCCTTGGGTGTAGGAATGGATTGAAAAAGTACCCACAAGCAAATTAAATTCACTCCAAAAGTTGTATGCAAAAACCACCTTCACCTGTGACTGTATCAGCAACTTCAAAACTGGAAATTTCATCAAAAACTTCAACTGTTGAGCTCAATCTGCTAGTTTGGATGAGAAGCAGCAATGAAAACCAACTAGGTGTTGTATTTCAAACACTAAATTGGATTGAAACTAGGAGGTAAGCATCCCTCGAAGTAAACCAAGCAATATTTCGACAAAGATAACATTAGTGATGCACCATGGATAATCAGCCTCTTCAAACAGCTATAATATATAAGCTTTAGTTGGCAAATGAAGCAACAAGAACTCTTCAATTCCAAGGAAGTTGAATCACTTCAACTTCCAAAAGGGATGCCACCTTTTGCCTTTTACTTTTGAAATATTAAAATATCATTCAACTTCCCTTTTAGGCATCCATTTCATAATGCAACAATAAAGCATTTATTAAATAATTAAATGCTCACTTGACCCCTTTATGTCCCCTTCTTTAAAACAACTTGAAGTCATCAAGCCTAGGCGTGGGGTACAACTTGAAGACATGAAAATTGACTAAGTCTGAAACTCAGTCCAAGGAGATAACCAAATACAATGCCCAAGCCGCGAATCGATGAATTGCTAAAAATAGCAAACTGACAAATGCCAAACTGAACCAAGTTGATGATGATGCTTCTGCCAAAAATGAACTTACTAAAAATAGCAAATGCCAAAAATAGTAAGTTAACTTCAAAACCATCAAAAAGCCAAACTAAACATTGAACTGCAAAGGATTGAATTGCTGCAACATAGATATTGCCAAAAGATAGACTTGCTAAAAATAGCAAACTGCTATTAATAGTAAGTCTGCACAACATCCTCTGAATGCCAACTGAGTAGTATTTGAAAGAGGAAACCCTAGTTTTCTACTTTAGCTTAGCTACGGATTTCCGGAAATAGGCTAAATCCAAAAGAAGAGTGTATGGCCATGTTGTGACCTTTTCACACATCACCCCATCGCTGATGGGGACCCCCAGTTGCCTGTTAGTTTTTAGGGTTTTGTCTCCTTGCAACGGTTACGTGAGATCACTTTGCTAAGAGTTTCAGGTCAGTTTGCCGAGAGTTACCCAAGCCAAGTCAGTAATTCATGCTTGAATCAGTGTGTAGACGTCATGGAAGCGCTCAGAAGGCCCAGGAGACGAAGATCGACTGTGAATTCGGCCAATTCTGAGACTTCCTATTTTTTAGGAAAAGTTGCTTTTTCGATTTTTCATTTTTGGCATTTTCGGACCAAACAAGGTTCCCTATTTTTTAGGGTTTGCTTTTTCTATTTTTGAAAAGTTTCTATTTTTGGAAAAGTCCCGAGTTTTGAAAACGCACTCAGAAGTTCGAAAAACTCGATAGAACTCTCAGAAAATCAAAGAGAAAATTTGAAAAATTATTGAAAAATCTGGAAAAACAAGTCAAAAAGCATGAAAAATCGGACCAAAAACGTTCAAAATCTGGAAAAATCAGTCAAAACCAGTTCAAGATCAATCAGATCTGAAGCAAAATCAGTTCAAAATCAACTCAAAAAAAAAAAATGAGATTCATGAAATAAATGGCTAAGTTTGAAAATTCGCCATTTCAAAGAAGAAGAATGTCAATAAGGATGAGGAGAAGTCTGGAAGATCATGAAGGTTCGCCCAGCAGCAAGGAGGAATATCCTAGGGCTCTTCAAAGTCCGCCATGCATATGCCAAAGAAGCTTTGAAGTCCGCCCAGCACAAAAAGGGATGATGCCAAAGTCTTTTGAAGTCCGCCCTTGATATCCTAGGATCCTTTGAAGTCCGCCATGCAGCAAGGAAGCACATCGTAAGACCATCTAAAGTCCGCCCTTGCACATCCTTGACCCCTCCAAAGTACGCCATATGCATGAAGACCTGTCCAAACATCCTTTGAAGTCCGCCCAGCACAAGAAAGGAGGTGCCAAAAAGTCTTGAAGTCCGCCCTTGCACATCCTTGACCCCTCTAAAGTCTGCCATCCACTCAAGAGGCATGTCCAAAAGGCTTGGAAAGTCCGCCTAGGCATGTAGAAGAAGGAAAAATCAAAAAGTATTAATGCCCAGCAAAGAGAATTTCGAAAATCTGCTAAGTGTGGGGGCTTAAAAGGGTGGAAAATTGATCTTTGGCTAAACATCATGACATTTCCAAGAGGTAAAATGTTTAGACAAATGCCAAGAAGTTTTGAAGTCCGCCCTAGAAAAGAGGGACATCCAAGGTGCTCGTCCAAAAGACTTTTGAAGTCCGCCATACTTGTCCAAGATGTTAAGGAAGTCCGCCTAAGCACATGAAGGGATAAAATAAGGATTTTTGCTAAGTGTTGGTGCCTAGTCCAAGGATAAAATTCGAATATTTGCCTAAGTATGGAGGCTAAGGGATGAAAAATGAAGATATTGGCTAGGAATCATGACATTCTCAAGAGGTCAAGTGCTAAGTTTGAAAGGACACGTGCTAGAGGAAGTTAGGATATGGCGAAAAATAAAACAAGATATGCCTAACTCAAAGGTGGAAAAGAAATTAAATTTGCCTAAGTGTGGAAAATGTTGAGAAATTGACAACTTTGGCCGAAGAAAAATGCAGAAGGCAAGGAGAAAGGAAGGATCGTCCTTGGCCAGAAGGAAGAAGAATTTGTCAAGCGTCAAAGAAATTTGACCGATGAAGACACCCAGATGAGGATTTTGCCTAGAAAAATTCGTTTGAGCGAGGAAATATTTGACTTTGGCAGAAGAAAATATGCTCGGTGGCAAAGAAAAATATGGATCTGGCAATAAAATTTTCGACGGAATGGCTTAAATTTTGGTTTGGCTAGACGAAATTGAGGATAAAATTGGAAAATACACTCTTAGCCAAGAAAAATGAAAGGAAAATCGAAATAGCCATGGGTCCAAAGCGAACTGGTTGGAATAAATTAAAATATTTTTAATATTTTAATAATTAATTTTCAACCGCTTGCAAATTTAAAAATGCCTTGGACAAAATCAAATTTGCCAGACGAGAATTGGAAGAAAATAAAGTACGCCAGGCAGAGAAGAAATCCAACAAGAAAAATTAAATTCGCCATGAATTTAATTAAATATTTAATGTTTTCTTTAAAAATTCGAAAAATCAAAGATAAACATTAAGTGAAAAATCGAATTTTTGAAGATCAGTGAGATTTGCCCAGATAAGCTCGAAACTAATTCTTGTCGAAACATAAAAGGAAACTTGCCTGTTTAATCAAAAGAAGATAAATTAAGATCGAGAAAGAATATGGCAGTTGCTAAATCGAATTCAATCCTTCAGCATTATAATGAGTTTCAGCAACTCATTTTTTCACACACAGCTGAAGAGAAATTTAATCTTTCTCGAAATTATCAAGCAATTGGTTGATCAATAGGCAAAGTCGAATTTTCCAGAGGATGAAATAGTGTTATGCTAAAGAATTTTCCCAGGAAAAAAGAAGAGATTTATTGAAAGCTGAAATTCTTCTATGAAGAGGGGCGCACTTCTTCTTCTAAAAATCAGATTTTTAAATCTGATTTGCATCCAGTAGTTCTTCACTGAGGTTTGATGTTCCGTCAAATGAATTTACTATTTCTTTTATGTCCTTTCATCTTGGCGAAGTTTTGGCAGAATTTTCAACTTCATCCAATTTATTTTCAGCTTGCTTTTTTGCAACAATTCAATTACTTAACCAGCTGAAAGTAAATTTTCGAATCCAAGGCGCGAGATTGAATTATTTGAAAAGTCTTTGTATTAATGTTAATTTTATGACTGCAGGTTGACAAACACGACAGGCGAACCATCAAAGAAGCTGAAAATGAAGTTCGCTAGCAAAGGTGCTCAAAAAGAGACCAAAGTCATTTCAAAATGGAAGAATGTCGTGGACACCGATCTCGGGCACGTCGACTTTGATGAATTCAAGAAAAGAGTGTACGGGTAGAAAGGGCTTCCCACAGCAATAGCCAAACGGATGGTCAGAAACGGGATATTTCAGGCAGCAGGATTCCCACCGGCAATGGATTGTGCAGATATGATGGTGGAGTGTGCTCTCCACTATGACGCTCAGAAGAGACAGATCATCGCGCCTGATGGAAGAGTCCTGGCACACTTGGGCGAAGTTGCAATCCAGGAGACCTTCGGCATCCCGGAACATTCACGAACAGTCTATAAGACCAAGGAAGAAGCCAAAAGATTGTATGACAGCCAACCAGATCTGTGCGCCACAACAGTCAACAAGGTGTGGATGGACAAGCCTAAGCCTTCAATCAAGAAGTTGCCCAAGAGGCCTTGCCGAACAGACTTCAAGGAAGATTTTGGGGATATCGTGCTGATGCTGAACAGAATAGCTGGTAACCCGCAAGGCGCCTTTTTCGAGAGTTGGATGTACTATTTTATAGATGAGATTACTTCTGGAGTCAAAATGTTCAATTGGTCACGGATGATAAGTGACAATCTCCACGAGCAATTGATCAACCTCGAAGAGACTAAGTCTTTTCATATGAGTTCATATGTTGTGTACCTGTTGGCCAGATCATACAAGTATCCAGGATTGATTTGTAAGGGCAAGATTGGCAACGGGGAGAACGAACTCAGGCCTTACGATTGTTATCCTCAGCTCCAATTGAAGGAGAAGACTCACTTCAGGAGGGTGCCTGATGCATTCCTAATGCACATTACCAGAAAGCTTCAAGGAGGAGTGCATTAGAGAGGAGTGCATCAGAGGCTGAGCCATGAAGCGAAAAGCCTTATTAGTAAATACGGGTCTTGGTTCATCCAGTTCCCGAAATTCACATATGTCAGGATCCAGGGATTTACTGGAAATCCCTATAAACTGCCCATCTATCCGACCAATCGGATGATCTTGCTCGAGGTCTTGAGACAATTAGAAGAATACCAGAATATCTAGAGGCCATCCAAGAAGGCATCTGTCACATTCCCATTCTTCATCGGGAATATGTTAGAATATTGTGCATCAGCACAGGCAGCTGAAAGTGCAAGATTGGAGATCCAGTGGTATCCTTTCACGGCTTACAAGTCCAGGGTCAACTATGACCCACATCATAACATTTAGACAGTGGAAGGGAGAAAGTACAAGCACAGGATGGAACTGGAAGATTTCTGGGCAAATGCTGCCGATGAGTATGAAGTCAAGCGGAAAATGTGGTCCAGGATGCCACTAGATTTCATGAGGACAATTGAGTTCTGCCGAGTGCCTGATCAGCTACAAGATGATGGGAACCACGTCCAGCCACGCTTCGAGGAAAGCCGACCTCTTCCTCCAGTGAAATGGTCAGAACCCGAGCATGCAGGCCTGACAACCTTAATGAGGCCGGTGACTAAATACTCTCAGTGGTGGGTTGACTATCATGCCCAAGAATTGAGACAGAGAGGAATCACGCTCACATATGACCTATTGAGCGAGTCAGAATCATATTCTTCTAATGCTGGTGCATCCCATCAGGACTTGGTCGGAATCGGAGAAAAAAGGAAGGAAATAATGCCAAGTGCTGAGCCTGTTTCCGAGAGGCATAAAGGAGAACCTTCTCGGTCAGCGGCATCCAGGAATATTGACGAGTTGGTAGCTACTATTGATGATTCCTTGGTAGAGATGCTTGAACCTCCTGCAGTTCAGGAAGTAAATGATGAACCTATTCAACTAGATGATGAAGAGCCCTTATCACCTACGGGCACGGAAATCTTAGGTTCAGACAATGAGATCGAGGCTCGGAACAATGACTTCCAACAGGGAATGATTTCCGCTCTCAGAGGGGTTGTGGATGTTCCAAATGAAGAAGAGGTCCAGGTAGAGGATGGGATTGAGCAGTCGACCATTCCAGACTGGCTGTTGGAGAGAATGAAGATCTAGGTACCTGTAGAGGCTCAACAAGAGGAGGATGATACTGCCGATTTCTTGGCAAGATTAGAACAAGTCGCCATCAAGAAACCTGCGAAGAAGTTCTCCACCATTCAGAGGAACGAGACAGGCAACCGTTCTGTGCATATTGCAGTACCTACGGTGGACAAGCCACAGGACGAGATCACTCCTCAGGAGTATGCTATAACCACTGTTGACCTTGGCCCGACCTCGAAAGGTCAAGAAGTAGAGGAATTAGATAATTCCGTCTCAACCATCAAAGCGAGACTGGAGAAAGAAGTGGCTAAGAAGGAGTATAAGAAAGAGGTCGAACGTCTTAAGGAATATATTCAGCATTTGACCCAGCCACTTGATCAGGGCAATGCGATTGTTCCTCCTCTTCTCAATTCATCACAGGAGGTGACCAAGGAAGTCGAGCACGGAATGGTGACAACCAAGGAAGCTCAGGACTGGATAGCAAGTGAAGGCACAAAAGCGGCCTTGTTCATGGAGAAGTTGGCACTTGCTTATGGACGAACTACTTCATTTCTTTCCAGACTGATGGATATGGCAGAGGCGTGGGAAGGTATCCCAGATATGTAGGAAAGGCTTATTCCAAGCCTTAGAGTCTTGAAGAGCACTCCAAGAGAGGAGTTGGTGGATAAAAGAGTGATTGCTGCAGGGGCAGCATATGATTTTCATCACTGGTTTTGGGCAGTGACTATACGAGAAGAAGTCTTGGAGAAGGCAAAAGTAGATGGGCTTGGAATTGAGGAACAGGTCAGGAAAATCCAGGAGAAGATTTACATGACAACTACAGAGGTGTTCGACCGTGAGATCATCCGGGAGAACGACATGCAGCTGGAGAAATTGAAGCATAAAGTTCAAGAAACTTTCTTCTCGACCACTGGACCATTTTTGAGACAGGACTTTGCGAGAGTGGCAAGACTCTCATCCATTCGAAAGGATTTTGAGAAGCAGGAGGTAGATTGGGAAGGTACTTTTGCTAAATGTGCTGAGAAGTTGGACGGACTTGAATTCCGGATCAGCATGTTGCCACCTGTCACGATGAAGGAGGTCATTGCCGTAGTGTCCAGATTCGCCAAGCACAATGCTGCTCAGATGGATAAGGACGCCTCTCCTAGATAATAGCTGGAACTGCCACTTTACTGATTGATTTCTAGTTGATAACTCTTGTTATTTTGGGAAACCTTAATTAGGGTTTGATTGTAATAATCTTGGCCATTAATCTTGTTTTAATCTTTGCCCTTCATTGCATTTTTGAAAATCTATATAAACTGATGCTCTCTCACTTTCATTTGTGTGGAGATAGAATATGAAATTGTCGCATTGAGACTATTTTGAATAATAAAAGCTCTTGAGCATGATTTGCCTTGAATAACTTCTTATTGTCAAATAGTAAGCGAGGTTGCATATTATCTTCCGCCATAGATTAAAGTTAGAATTAGATTAGGTATAATTTGCTTTGAAAGTTGGTTAATTGAATGAGAGATTGATCATATTGATTCAATGGTGAAGTGTAGCTCATACTTTCTTCGAATGGATGATTTGCATTCGATGTGTAAAGTTAGCCTGAGCTCTTAATTGTGGACGCTTAACTTCAGCCTCATTCGAGGTTTGAAAATTATTCTCACAACCCTTGAAGATTGCACCCATTTTGCGTATGTTGTCCTGCAGGAGGCGAAACAAAGTGTGGTTTATTCCCTTCACCGAATCCTTATTGTCTCTTGAGTTCTTAGGCTTAGACAAGATTCTCCTGAACCCTATCCTTTTTGCCTTTTTTTTGAGATTCATTGAAAGTCCTAATCGAGAGCCTTTAATGATAAATTCCCTAAGTCCTGAACTTGTGAAGATTTTCTTACGTAAGTCCCCTTGTTTATTACCAGCATATCACAACGGCCATTGAGCTTATCCACACGTCGAGACCCGACAAAAGAAACCTTGGAATCGCCATATGATCTCGCAATCTTAGCATACGCGGTGGTTTTTCAAGAGAGGATAGAGTGTCTTTGGGCATTTTATTCTGAAGTGTTCGGTGGATGATAAAACGTACACCAACAGGCCAAAATGGGGACATTACATTGACACAAGACACAAGAACTGAACAATAACTGCAGCTAAAAGAGGCATACAAGCTTGCTCTTACACTAAGTGAACTGAAATGAACAACACCTTGTAGGCAAAGTAGGCTCAACAATTTGCTATCACAATAATTGTTAAAAATAATTGGGAAAGGCTTCCCTTATTTATAGACAAGTAGAGGAGTAGGGAACCCTAAAATCTCTTTGCTTTTACAACTAAGACTCTCCATCATGCAAGCTTTATTTCTAAAACTGAAACAAGATAAGCATCTAACAACCTATGAAAGCATAAAAACAGGAAAGTGCCAACTATTACATCTTGATTTCTTTTCTCTTTGAAAGAATGGATAAGCCCGAGACAGGAATAGAAAGAAAGTGTGAGATAAGAATGGAAAGAAAGCTTGGAGAAAGCTTCTAGTTCACTGCTGCTTTAAATCTCAACCACATCTGCCAAAAAGCGGGAAACTGTATCTCTATCAGGAGCATTAATAGTATCTATAGCAAAATTCCGCTTTTCAAGGGTCTCTTCACCTTCTGCAATTGAACTTAGGAAATCTTTCACATCTTCAGCTGCTCTATTGAATTTTGCTGACATCACTACAATTTGACTCACCCTTACAACAACAAGATCATTGCTAACACTGCCACAAACAACATTTTGGAACTCGGCTTGTACTTCATCAAGTTCAAAGTAAGAACCAACAAGGGATCTCTGAAACAAATTCACTTATAAACTGAAGAGCATCAACAACTCTCTGTCTGTACACAGTTAACTCTTCAGATATTTTCTCATAAGTTTTCGCCTTGAAGAGGTGACGTTCTTTCCATGCAAGGATTTGTCTTTTATGTTCTCTTGAAACTACTGAGCCATATGCAGTATTCAAACCTGCAATGATAATCTTGGGTATTGGTTTCACCTTTGCTATGCATTGCTCAAATCCTGGAATGCCTTGGCATAGGTCATGGGCATTATACCTTAGTTGATATATCTCTGCAAGAACAATTCTGCCTTTGGTGATGAATTCTTCGATCCAATCTCGCATATGTTTGCCATATATCACCAACTGCTGATGTTGATCAGCTGGTGTCTCTAGAATCTGGGGCAGCAACTGAGTAGCTTGTGAAGTGCTGTGAAGAAGATTAGAAATATATTGCCCGAGTTGCCGATTTTCAGCCTTAAGGGCTGCCTTATCCTCTCCATCTTTAAGCATTCTATCTTTGAGATTTTCTGCTGCAACATTGAAGAGATTTACATTTGAGTGCCTAGTACTTTTGTCGAGATTGGCCTTAACCATTGTGAAATCATCAACCTTTACTTCATCAATATTTTTATCTTTTGGAGGCATAGCAGTCTCCATGATAATCTCACCTTGTGGATTATTTTCAAAGTGAACTTGTTTCTTTGGTCTCTTCACAGGTGCATCCTTGTAAATGTTGTCATTTTTTGCAAAGTTTAGCCGATATGAAGGCCTCCTCCTCTTCCTTCCTAGCATGTTCTCAAGCCAAGAGGAGGTGTCTCTACTAACTTCCCTGGGAGGTTCAGCTGCAGCTTCTTCAACTTCTTCATCTTCTAAATCAGTATGGATCGGAGAAGACCTTGATAATGATGAAGTATCTGGAGATGTGGGCACAACCTTCACTTCTTTTTGTGGCGCGGGCTTTTCTGGTGGAACTTCAGATACAACTATTGGTTGCTCCTGTAGAACTATATTGGAAAAGGCCAACCTCTTTACGTTCTTTTTTGTTCTGCTACCCTTCACAACTTCTGGAAGATGACTCATAGCCTTCATTTTTGGTTGTGTTCTGGAAGAAGAAGGAAGAGATGACTGCACTAGTGGCGGCTCTGTGACTGGAATAGCTTGCTTCCGATTCCTCTTGAGGCCTAAGAAAATCTTGCTATTCTTAATGACTTTGCTTGTTCTTTCTTAAACTAAGGTGCACTCCTTGTTGGACCTATTGACTTGTTGAAGTGATTGCTACTCAATTTGATTTCAGGCGCACATAGGAAGAAGTACATCATCATCATCGGACAATCCTTCAATATCTTCTGACAAGCAATCTTTCATCTGATGGAGTGTAAGCCTACTGTTACTGCATCTCCGTACTTTGAATTCATCTTTGCAATTAGCTTAGAAATCTTCAAGTGCGGGCACATGAGCATAATTTTGACCAAGACGGGATGCGACGACACCATGAGGGTCGTATGATCGTCTCTCATTGAATTGCTTGAGACCAAATTTAGACAATTCATCACCCATTAACTTAGCATCCGCTGACGATCTACATCTGTAGATTCCCAACTCAAATGGAAAACTGAAAGCGAGATTCTTTCAATTTTGCAAGAAAGAGGGAACTTCATACACTTGCCTTAGAAACTCCATGAAAACCACCTCATCTGAAGGATATCTTGGCAACATGATTAGAGCACTTGAGAAGCCATACACTTTGATGTAGGAGAATGTAGGAAACTGGATGAACCAATCTGCCCACTCCGCCATTGCTGCCCTGGTAGTTGATGAAATCCATATATGCAACTTGTTATCTAGGTCTCTCACCATATGCATCAAGAATGCCTCATTTACCCTCTTGTAGTGATGTGCTGATTTTGAAAACTCCAACTGAGGGTAATGATTATAAACATGCTGTACATCCAGAGTTCCCACGGTATTCAATCCTCTGAATTTGCCTTGAAAGGCCACTAGGTAGACTAGATATGAAATCATGTGGAACTCATGGATTTTGAAGTATTCAGTTATTTGTTGGTGAAGACTATAGCTAATCAAGGTTGGCCAGTCGTAGAATTTTGTTTTCTTCATGATATGAGAGATGACTTAGAACATCCAAGGCTGGAATTTTGTAGCGTTTGCTTGACCAGTGACTCGGTTGAGCAGAGTGATCATTATTGCAAACTCATCCTTGAATTCTTGTTACACCTCGATTGTATAGCTACTATTGCATAGGGCAATGAATTGTAATGATTGAATCATTTAGATGAATAAAACATGTTCTTGTTATCAATGAATGTGTCTTATTTAAATGATTGTCTCATTTGACTGATAGTTCTATTGATGTAATTCTTGATTATTGTTTATTCTAACTTTTGAGATGTTTTATGTATACTGCTTTGTTGTGAGCATGACTCCCGTTGTTGTGTCATGGTGTGCAGGTAAGAGGACCATTCCTCCAGGCAGAGGAGAAATATCACTTGGGGAGGAGCTTGGTCGGGTAAACAGTAACGACTACCAATTGAGAATACACACACATCCCTTAGACTGAGTAAGCTAAGTCAGTTTGTTGAAGTTATGGGTAAGTCATCCATAGGCTTGTATGTTGACATTAGGAGTCTTATCTACTTCTGAATGCATGTATAAATGATGCTTGTCTGTGTAACTGTTTATGAAATTATGTCACTGGTTAGGAGGTGGGCATGTATACATGTATATAGTATATACACGTATCCATAGGTATATTCATGTCGATACAAACGTATGAGGGCTATTGGATATGCTTGTACGAGTGCATTGATAAAATACACTTATGTATATGTGTACATAGAGGAAAATATACAAACAAATATACATGTACATATACCCACAACTAACCTGACATATATATGAATATTAATAATATTATGTTAATATTGCCTTGGAATCTACATATACACATATATACACATGTACATAGGTATGTATATTGGAAGTATGCTGACTGGCTCGCAATATACGTACTTTGCAATTAAATGTGTAAATGTGTATATATTTATATATGTAAAGGTATATATATATATATATTTAATATTATATAATATATATATATATATAATATAGTTTTTACCAATATATATATATATATATATGTATATATAAGCTTATTTAAATTATAAAATTTAAATATATATATACATAGATATATATTAATGTAAAATAAAACTATATATATATATATATATATATATATATATTACTTGTTGAAATAATAGAATGGAAATCGATATAGTTTAAAAGGACTATACTTTAAATAACATAAAGTCAAAAGATTAAGTCAATTCATGGAAAAATGAAGTTTAAACTATTGAAATCGATTTATTTCATTGGACAAAATAAATCACTCTAAATGCAACGCATTTTTGAGAAAGATTACGTGAAAACATTACAAAGGAGAAATATTGCATTTGGAGACTTTAGAAAACATTTGAAAGTTTAAAAAAATAAAAAATGAAGCTGCGTTTGGGAGAAACGTCGCGCTTGAAGCGCACGGGCTGAGACTTAGTCTGTGAACATGGTGCGAATGCTGTTCTTCAGGCAACGAAATGGCAAGGTGGAATCATTGCAGACTTGACTTTTTCTTCTCAAATGAACTTTCAATAGATTGCTTCAAAAATACCCCAAAATTTGAGTATGCCTAGGAGGTGTTGACTCAGGAAATTTCTCCATGTGTGAGTTGAATCTTTCTTGGCTTCTTGTCAGCAAAGAAGGGCGAATAGCCTTTGAATTCCGCCACATTTTATATTGGAAACATTCAAAGCCTTGTTTGGCATTTTACATGCCATTAAAGAAGGGAAATGGTTGAGCAGGGGCTCTATATAAAGCCGCCCTGCTCACTCTTTATCTTCACTATTCACCATTCATAATCCGAATTTAGGCATTTTCTGGAGAGCAATTCATATTTTTTGAAGTGCATTTAGTATTATTTCTGAGAGCAAGAATCAACATTGGATGAGAGTCATTTTCTGTTTACTATCATCACATTTCTTGAGTGTTTTCATTTTGCTGTGAGTTTTATATTTCTATGAATTACATTTACAGAGAATTAGTTATATTTTCTGAGTTTACATATTGCTGAGAGAATCCATTCTATTGTGAGCTTTTCATTTACTGTGAGAGATCACCGAATTTGTGAGTTGAGGTTACTATTTTCTGAGTGTTTGCAATTGAGGAGAAGAGGCACCTATGAGTAAAGCTAGGAAGCAAAGGATTTTGGGAATAGGCATGAGATATTCTTCTTCTATCTTCTCATTTCTTAGTTGTTTGTTTAAAAACGTAATCTCTATGCTTATTGTTGTGCATTGGCTGAAAGGCAATCGTAGATGAGTTTTCTGTGTGAAAGAAAGTATGAATTGTTTATGATTTGCTTTACCTTTTTTGTACTTGGCAAGTAAAATGAAAGAAGGTTAAAGGTTGCTTATTATGTGCATTACTTTTCTTGTATGATCTCCATATAAGGAGAGTATGTGAAAATAGATACTAAATACTAGGACGGGGATGATAGCATCGAGTCAAGTACAATCCACAGCTTAAGTTAATAGATTAACTTAGTGAAGCTTGTGTAACTCCTAGGATATTGATTTCCAGAATAAGAGAGGATTTAAGTTTACTTGTTATGTTGTTTCATTTCTAGTAGGTTTGTATGATTGTAGGATGTCTGGGGTGACGGATTCACTCACTGAAGGGAAAAACCTATGTGTAGAGTAAGGAAGCCTTAAGTCAAATCGGCCCTAAGTAGTGTTTATGATAGATGACCTTCATTCGAAGTACTAAATGAGAATACTTTGTCCAAAGTAGTGAAATGCATGACTTCCACATAGATGTGAGTTAGTTGAGATTACATTGTCAGTTCATTGTGATCCGAGTGCTAGTTTGAGATTGTGAAATAGCAAGGTTCTTGTAGAAACCCTAGTTTCCCCCTGTTTCTGAATCTGATGTTTTTTTGTTTGTTTTTGCGTTTTTGACTGTTTTTGGGTTTTTGAGCAATAATGAAGTAATACGATTTTTCTAAGATTGAATAATAAATTCAAATAAAATCATATAGTTGCTAACATGAAGTAAATAGCTAATGAATAGGTAACCAGTACGTTTATTGTGCTTTCCAAAACATTACAATACTGGATCTTCAACATGCATAAGAAAAATACAATAGATTTGCAATATTTAGAAGAAGCTGATTTCAGCCGCCCTAGAGAAGAATGAGATCTGTACGGCTATCTGAGGTATATTCTCCCTCTGTTAGAAGTTGTCAAAGACTCCAGATGCATAGGCGCCCTCAATTGTGAAGATGAATGATCAAAAGGAAAGGCGATTTTCTTAATGTGAAAAGTACGGCCTTTTAATGGTACGACCTGTCAGCAGTACTGCTGTGTACAACAACAATTAATACAAATGTACGGCTTTCCTAAACCCCTCCAGAATATCAATGAAAATAGGCGCCTTAATGAATGAATGCTTTCCGGATGAAACCCTGAACAAAACCTCTGAATAAAGAATGATCTGTGAAGTTCTATGATCTCTTCTGGATGAAGAAACCTCTGTGCTGGCAATAAATCAGATGTTATTTCACACCCTCTGAATCGCTCTCACTGGAGATGGCTCGTTCCCCAATGCATTCGAGACTGAAACCCTAAGTTTCTGTACTCAGACCAAACTTGATCAATTTTCAATAACTCAATATCACATAATGGCTCGAATTTCAATGCAAAGCCTATATTCTCCTCAAAAGTGCGAATTCCTTAATAATAGGGATTCATTAAAGAATTCGACTTTTATCATTTAATTTTCTCAATAGTCTTCAGCCAAATTTTTATAATAAAATATAATCAACAAATGGCCCCTTCCTAATGATGGCGACCCCCTTCACTAAAATCACTTAAGTTATAATAAAATATTATAACTTTATATTATAATGCTCCAATAATTAATATTTAATTAAATCAATTAAATATTAATATCTCTCTCGATATAGACCCAATGCACGAGCCGTCTGAAGCTGACGAACAATGAAGTGATTTTGAACATAATCCATCCATACTGCTAAAAATAGCAAGGGTCCCACGCTGACTGCCAATAACTGCTAAAAATAGAACCTTATGCAAGAAGTGTCCGAACGAGCCCGAACGAAAGCCAACTGATCAAATACTGACAATTTGAAGCTGAGCCAACTCCATCAAGACCCTCTATCCAAACTATTAGCCTACGAGGGTCGCATAATAGGCTAATCCTGTGCTCCGAGAGATGTCAACTAGAAGGGGACATGACAGTTCTAGTTGTGTAGGACACAACACTATGCTCAGTTGGTAATCGTTAAAGGATACCCTACCAATCTCTTCTTCGAAGGGAGGGCCATCCATCTAACAATAGGTGTGCGGGGGACTGCATTATAAGTCCGTGGTTGGTGGAAAAGCGCCCGAGTGATGTTTCTCCTCCACAACAAGCGGTCGATGTACCAAGATTTGAAGGGACGGACTCCTGGACCTTCTTACTTCTATTTGTGCAAAAGCTTACGAGCTATGTATGTAATTGTATTACTTTTATACTCCGAGTTATATTTGCATTGAAAATGGAATTCATGTGGAAATATTTTGTAACTTGTATACATTTATCAATGAAGAAAGGAAATTTTTTATTGTATTTTCCTTTGTTACTTGTTACCTTTATATGTTTGGAGTATAAATTCAAAAATTTTAATTTACGCAAGGGATAGGTCGTTACAATTCTCCACGCCCGATGTTCTTTGGCAAAGTGTTATGTTTTTCTTTTAGCCATCTTTTGGCAACTTTCTTGCGATATTTCTCCTTGTGCATGTTCCACACCTTTTCACATTCTTCAATGGAGATGGTTAAACTTTCAGACCAAGGTGGTATTGAAAAGCATTTTTCAATCATGTTTGGCTTGAGGCTACAAATCACTCTTCCATCTACTGTTTGAATTTCCCGTGTTGCTGGATTGTAATGCTTGACACAAGCAATTACAAACTGTAGACTTTGTACTGAGATGGGAATTGATGGTGCTGCGAACAATCCTTAATGACCAAGGTGTCTGATTGCAACATTGCCTGTGTTTTCCAAAGGACACAAATTGAATATTGGTTTGATATGATGCAAGTTTGTTTCAGCAGTTTTGATGAAATCATGATATAGCACTGATTTGGTCTTGAATTCGATGGGAGAGTACTCCATATTGAAAATCTTGAAGATTGACTGTAAACTTGACTATGTTTGGACAAGTTTTGCACAAACCCTAGATTTAGCTTGCTGATTTTTCTTCTTCAAATGGACAGATTTTTCAAAAAAAATCTGAGATATGGGTTTTGTAGAGAATCTCGTTGCAAGAAGACCTAGATCGCTCGTTTTTGAAAATTGTTGATGGCTGGTTGAAAAAATTGAAACCCTGATTTTTGAATTTTTTCTGAAAAAAGCTGAGAGCCCGTTTTTGTGCAGGATCACGTTTGAGATGGACCCAAATTATCAGATTTTGAAAATTTTGAAGATTTCCTGGACATGCAAGAAAAAGCAGGTTCTTGAAAATTGATTTTTTTTCCAAAATTATTCAAAATCATGAATTGAGCTGACCTAGATTGCTGAAAATTGAAAAAGATGACCCCCTTCTAAGAATTGATGCCCTGGAAAAATAAAGCATGAAAAAGGAAGCCTCTGAGTGAGCTGATCAAGAAAATATGAAGAACTTTGAAAAATATCCAAGTTGTGGCCTCTGAATCTTGAATTGAATAAAATTTTATGTTTCTTCTTCTCTTGCCTTGGACGCCACTTGCAAAAATTCTGAAGAATGAATGCAAAGGCATCCTTTAAATAAGTTTTTAGGTTTGAAAACTATTTTATTTCCTAAATTTAGAATTGTGAAACCCTAAATGAGGTGCATCGAACTTGGGCACTTGTTTTTTTTTTATGTTGAAAGATGAAATTTTGAAAAATTTCTCTAAGGCATGAAAGCTTGGACGCCACCCTTGGAGGATTTAGCCATTTTCTTGAATTTCCTAAATTTAGTTTGATTTTGACCTCAGTTTGACTTTGAATTCCAGATGCTAGTTTGATGCTGTGAACTAGCCAACCGATCCATTGTAGAGCCTTAGTGAATCTGACAAGTCATCCTAGAGGCTGCTTTGGATAAAAACATCATCTTGACCTTCAAAATGTTGGGCGCCCTTGGCTACCTGGGGCACCCAAGCTTACCAGTGTTAGCCATTTTTGATATTCTTCAACTTTTGTGTTTTCCTTGATCTTTTGATGAATTCTCATTTTTGGATGATCAGGTGGTCCAATGAACTCATGGCTAGACTCGTTGGATAGCCTGATATTTCCTGAAAGCTGAATTTTGGGGGTTAAAAGCTTGGGCGCCCCTGGCTACCTGGGGCACCCAACTATTCTAGAGTTAGAATTTATTTCGAGATTTTCATCTTGCACAATTTCATCCCTCTGCTCTGCCTTCGATATCTGATGATTGCCAACTCTGATGAGCTTGTTGATGATTGCGTTGGAGAGTTGCTTCAAAACGGAAGAGAACATATTGGAGGCATTAAGCCCTAATTCATCCATTTGATGACCCAAAAGCTTGGGCGCCTATCTCCTCCTAGGGTGCCCATGATCTCCAGCCTTAGTCATTCTTGGCTCTTTTTTTAGCCTTCAAACTTGAAACCTCATGTTATGCCTTCCGTTCGATCTAAGTTGCTAGCAATTGACAAGCCTGATGATCTGGCTAAGAAATTGAATGGAAAACTTGCAGAATTTTGAAGAGATTGATTGATCTGGCAAACCCTAATTGTTGGATTTGAGCCTCCAAAACCCTAGGCGCCCTTGGCTACTTGGGGGGCCTAGAGTTCCCAATGTTAGTTTATTTTTTGAGTTTTCCATGATTTGCATTCTACTTCTTTGTTGAGACTTTTCCATTTGATCCACAATTTTGACTGATAGATTGATCTGATGAGTGTGCTGATGGATCCATTGCAGAGTTGAGAAGATTCTGAATAGGATGTCCTGGAGGCACTAAACCCTAACTTTGACATTTGGTGCCTTGAAAAGCTGGGCGCCCCTAGCTACCTGGGGCGCCCATCTCCTCGAGAGATAGTTTTATTTTCAACTTTTTCAGTTCTTCCTTCATTCCTCGTGCTTTTCATTGCCTTGATTGCTGGAGACTAGAAAAAATTCAAGGCATGAGCATCTAGGCGCCTAGACTGAGTTGGGGGGCCTGAACTTTCTAGACAACCAAAATTTTACACTTCTCAACTTTAATAACACCCCTTCTCGATTCTTTGTTCTGCATTCACATTCATCGTTTCTCATCTTTTGTTTAGTGCTTGAATGTTTGAATCTGACGCTTGGCAGTTGAGTAACCTCCATTAATGACCTTGGAGCTTTTGAAAAGCTTCTGAAAAAGCAAAATAAACCCACTAGGGTAAAACTATTTTTTGATGATTCTAACTTGACCAGCTTGATGAGGAAGTATTTTAAGCCAATCAAAATCAGTTTGAAACTTGGAAGCCAAACTTTCTATTTTTAGAAAATTTTGCCAGCATCCATTTGAGAAGAAACCCAAAAAAACCCTGAAAAAGGTTCTATTTTTAGAAAGTTTCTAAAAATAGATTTTTTCCTAAAATTTAGGGCTGAAAAATTGAGATTTGAGTTTTGTAGACTTGGTCGCTCTGAGTAGACGAAGATTGTCAGATTTTGAAAAAATTGTGTTTTTGACCCTCATGCAAGACGTGTAAATTCCCAATTTTGACCTTTTTGACAATTTTAACAAGACTTTTGACCATTTCTTCAAAATGTCTAAGTGTAGCAAAATTTTTAAATTGGGGTACAACATGCATCAAGTAGGAGAATTTTCAGATTTGGTGCAAAGGTTTTTGTCTTACTATTGGATGAATAGTGGCTGTTCTATGCCGTTGTACATAAATTTATCAAACGTTGCATTGAGGACTACAGGTGATTGCTTGAGTTTGTGTGCACTGGATTGTCACTTTAGTATTTGGAGGTTGAGTGTTGATAGGGGATCACCAAATTATGATAGCTGAGGCAATTTTGAGATGGTTATACATCAGATTTTCAGACTTAACATTGCTGCCATATTTTGTTTCAGCGGGTATGGGAGAGTATGATTGGTGAAAATCCCAAGATTTGGGATCTAGGTCAGCTTGTGGGGATCGGGTCATTTGAGAGAATGATCAGAAGGTGCAAGGCCCCCCTAGAGGTCTAGGGTTTAAAGGGAACATAAGAGATTGAGGAGTGGGGGACAGATCAGAAAGTGCAAGGTTCTCCTAGAGGTCTAGGTCTAAAGGGAACATAAGAGATTGAGGGTCGAGGCTTGGGAAGGAAGGAGGATTAGGGAGTAGGATTAGGGCTCGAGAACATGGGAAAAGCTGATGAGTTCACGTGGGCTTTTGGGGTTTGAGTGGAGGTAGGTGTCAGGGTTTAGACCTAGGGAGGAAGCAAAGATAAAGAATTGGGGAAGGGAGAAGGTTAGGGATATGGGTGTGAGATGGACTTGGCATTAGGGACTTGTTGCCAAGGTTTAGGGTTCTCCCAAAGGTTTGGGCTCTGAGGGGATAACGTATTAAGAGGGTTGGGATTGTGGGCCATGGGGTTTTGAGGAGTTTCAAAACTCCGAGACAAAAGGGGTAGTGGGGATAGAGAACCTTGGGACATAGTCTTGTGGTCACAAGTCTGTTTTCAGACCTGCTGTCTGAGGGATCATAGAATTATGTTATTGAGAGGGGTAGGGGTTGGGGTTCTAGGGGAACTTGGAACCTTTGGACCTAGTGCAAAAGTGCACAAGTCCTACGAAGGTTCGGGAACCTATAGAGGAATGATAGACACACCACCACCCAAACACTTAAATTAACTTGACCACAAGAACGCTCCTCAAATAACTTCACTAAGGACAAATGACATGAACACATTAATTGTGCATCCTTGGGTAAAATGTGAGAAAGGGAAGGAGTCCATTAAATGTTTGTGGATCAGTTATCTATGATGGAAAATTGAGAAAAGGCACAAAAGGGAACAAACTTAGCCAAATCTGTAATTTTTGAGGCCTGTGAATCTGGGCTCCAACAGGGACAATGGATTTAGGTATCAATTTTTGATAGAAAGTCAAACTTGTAACACACAGTAAAGATTAGATTCATTCCAAGTCATTACTCTTCTTTGAGGAAAACAAAATTCACCAAAAAACATGCCGAAGGGCTTTAACAATTCAAAATAGAATTTTTTTATAACAATACGAAACATTTCAAGACCAAAGTAGTGTGTGTTAGTATGTTCCACTTCATGACAAACCACCTTCACTTCTTGGGTAGACACTTGTCACATGGATGTTCAAATTTTCTTGCACACAGTTTTATTTTCTATATTTGGTTTATCATTTCTTCCCATAGATAGCTATAAATAAATTTTCATTTGGATGTAAAAGTCAAGGTGACGTGGGTTCACATTTCATCTCTGAGGCTACATTTTTTTTGTCCATAACACTCATATTTCAGTAAACCTTACTTTTTCATTGTGGTATCATCTGTGTTTAGAGGTTTATTTTCCTCTGCTCCAATGCATTGGTTTCCTTAACAGATTAATCTTTTGCAACTCGTGTTTTCCAGTAGGTCACTGATTTAATAAACTTCCATTTGAGTTATAAATGCATGCTGAATAACATGTCTTTTGCATGCGTTTCAATTTCTTTAATTGGTTGATGAGGAATTTAGACAACATTTGTTTGTTTCTGTACTTTCTTATCGTGAATATAATATTGTTAATATACTTGATTATTGTTTGATGTGCTGAGTGTGCCTGAGCTCTGAAAATATGCAAATACATGTATGGAATATTCATATTTGTTTTGATGCTAAATTATCTGAATGGATCTGATCTTCCAAGTCTATCAATGGTGAAACTTAATTTTGATTTTTTCTATTAGGAGGCTGAAGTGGCTGAGGCAAGAAAATTAAAGATATTTCATGTCAATGCTGAGTTGTTAAGAGAGAAACTTTTGGAAGAAAAGCAGCGTGCAGATCGGGCTGAATCAGCCATAGAATGTTTGCCAGAGCTTCAGATGAAAATAACTGACTTGGAAAATCAGTTGAAGTCCTGGAGGTCTATGATTGGTGATCTTCCTGGCATAGACAGTCCCGATGATGTGCCTCGGAAGATTTCAGACTTACAAAAGTATGGTCTTTCCTATGTTTTTAAAATTGTTTTTTCCATTTAAGCTTGTATATCTGTCATCCATATGACAGCCTTTAGAACAGATGGACAGGGTAAATTTCAAGCAATTGGTATTTGTGAAGAAAAAAAATAGACACGAAGGGCTGTCTGAATGGAAGCATGCTTTAAGGTCTGTTGTTTGTGGTGATTATTTGACATTGATTTGTTTCTGTTAGTGTGAAGAGGATGTAACAAAGTTTTATAGAAGGAATGCTTAGTCCAGATTGTGGAAACTGTCCTCTTAGATTTGTAAACAATTAGACATAGTAATGTTAAAACTAATAGACATTAAAAGGAAAATCTTTAAATCTATGGGAAAAAATTAATAGATTCATGTACAAATAAAAAAAAAACAAATTATGAATTCTTTGATTTTCAGTTTTAGTTTCTATCCAGTCAAAAAGTTAACCATTTAATGCTGCTTTCCATTATGATTCAATCTAATCTGATTTGGAATGCTGGATGGAAGAATAGGCATAAATGCTTCTCCTCTTGACATTTTCAGTTCAGAAGAATTAGTAAAGAACCAATTTAGAACAGGCTCTAGTATATTGCAATCTTCATATCTTGAGTTGCATTATTCTTTGAGCTACCCTTACACTTGAGCATAGAGGACTATAGGGTTGTAACAAAATGTATCATATAATTGATACTAACTAAATATATGTGATGTGAAGTTTTGTAACATCCCAAGTTTATAACTAAGATGTATCTGTCATGTCCTTTTTATGAGCTAAGACAATAATTAGTAATTTAACTTAAGTTGTCCAAAATTCAAATAACTTAATGTTATTGTCATCAAAAGGTAACTTATATTTTTTTATTAAAAAGGTTGCTTTTAAAAGAGGTTTATTAAAGTGTCTCGAGGACTAGGGTTTGAAAGTAATTTTTAATTAAATGGACTTTCTAAACACTTTTTATAATAAATTTTTGGAGGGGAAAGTGAAAAAGAAAATAATATTTAATTATTATTCCCTCAATTGCCAATGTAAGGAGTTGAACATAGAAGAAGGTTACCATTTTTACGAAAACAAACCTTATTTTAGAGCTTGAGCATTTTGTTCATCTCTAGACTTGAGGACAGAAATCCTTTGGTGTAAAAATCTGGAGGATGTAAACCCTCTCAGTTTCTTCTTTGGAGTGGAGGATAAAAATCATTTTGTCCGTTCTTGGTGATTCCCCTTAAGGATCACAGTTATGTTGAAGATTATAGTTTATATTCATCTTCAATTATTTTGGTTGTGTGAGATTGTTAGAATATATTACAGATTAGAGTGATTTTTCAGAATTTGTGTGTGGAGTTCCCAAATTTTTAATTTATAAGATGATTACAGAGTATTTATTTTATGGAGTTATAGTGCTAAATCTTTTAATATTAATTTTGACAATTCCTAGGCTTGCCGTACTTTTTCATTTTCCTAGCCATCTGCCATTGCTTTTAATATTCATAGGAGGGGTTGGATATTATGTGGAGTGGTTGCCATACTATTGTAAGCTGAAGTGATTTATATTAAGGTTTAACCTTGGTTTAAGCCATGCTATATGATATTAATGCTTATTCCTTGTTGCCATATTTTGTTAAGATGGGATTGCGGCGATTCTTGCTGACTATTTATTAATTTATCAAGAGTTTTGTACCTATTTGAAGGTGTTGTGGTTTATCACCGGGGTCTTCAACTCCAACATTTAATGCTAAGTTACCGGTTCGTTTTTGGTTTCGGGTTCGAGGGTTCAGTCAAATTTTTTTTGGGGTTGGGTTCATTTTGGGTTTGTTAATACAAAAACATATAAAAATCAGAAATATATACATATTTGCAGAAGTAATTAAGTTCAAACTACACCACCATATTAATAGTCAAATAACATAGCAAAAATAAACCACCACTTTCATAGTCAAATATTAAAATATTAGTGATACTCAAATGTCATGTGTGATGAGCCTTGCTAGCTCACTACTCAAACCCCTGTCTTTTTCTTAAGTCTATTTGTGTTTTTTAGTTTTTTAGAGAAATTTTGTAGACAAAAGAGAAGGTGCGCATCATATAAAAGCTCATTGAATGAAAACTTGAACAAATCTAATCAAACTGAAATTGTAGAAGGTGTTTATTAGCATCAACAATGGATTTAAAACATATAAACATACCCGTAAGCCTCCAGTTTATTTAATTAAGAAACGAAGCCAGTTTGCCAGTCTATACATGAAAATTTGACAATATTCAGAACAGGATGATACCAAGTTTGAATCTAGTTGTGAAACTAGAGCAAAAGAAGAGGGGATGCCAAGTGTTGAAGATAGTGAAGAGAAACCCACAAGAAGATAGGCGTTTCTTCAACCAGCAAGTGCGCCCTAGCTCAAAATCCAATGCCCCTCAAGCAAAAGACCAGAAAAACCATCTTAGAAGGTGCGTCCAAGTAGCTATGATGCCTGCCATGAAGAAGGAAGAACACCATCCATTCAAACCCTCTGTTTCTGATGAAGAACATTTACAAAAATCTGTTAAAGCATTGCAGAACTTCTGAATGAAGCTCTCTCAATTTGCACCAATTCAGCTGATCTCTCACAGCCTCACAAGTGCTCACACTGAAGAGATTTCGTTCTCCAATGGTGGATTGCTGCAAACCTGATCACAGGATGAAAGCAAAGGGAAAACCTCCAAGGCAAAGTTGAAATATTCAAAATAGACGAGTTTCTCATTGCCCTCAACCGTTATATAGCAAAGGAGGTGAAAACTCAAGGAGGCCGTACATTTTACGGTTTTAGATCATTTAAATTGTTGGAAATAAACTCAAGTTACTTTCCATAGTTCTAACTTGATTTTTGGCGCCTCCTTTAAGTGATTAAATTAAATACTTTAAAACACTCACTTTAGACTTATTTAAGTGATATACAAATTATAAAGTCAATTTGACTTTATAAAAAGACTTTAAGTTAAAATATAACTTAAATCTCTTAAGTAAGCCTATCTCCCTCATTTCTCCACAGAATTCAGTGCCGTCAAAAGCAAACAAACTCCTGTACTGCCAAAGCCTGCAATGAGCCAATCCATGATCTCAGAAAATGAAATCGACTGAACTCTCCAGAAGGTACCGCTGACCCTCTAACCAAACCAGTTAGCCCACAAAGGTCCAAGAAAAGGGCTAACACACTGCATCAGGTGACTGACTAGAGTGGGGACATCACATCATGATATAAAATTATAAATTAAAGTTCAACATAAAAATGTTAAGTGTTTACAATCAGCCATTATTGATCATTGATCAATCATATAGGTCACCAAAAAAAGCATCATCAACATCCATAGTAGATGCTCCATTTTGTGTAGAACCGCAAATAGCGTCAGTGGCACTCGCACAAGTATTGCCACTAGCACTGACACTAGCACTCTCATGCTCAGTAGCTGCCTCATGCTCATAGTCATCATCAATATCAAGTGCAGCTAAGTGATCTGTGGAAGCATCCAAGTCAAGACACTTTGGCTCAATATCCCAACTCCTTGATTCTCCTTCTTTGTAGGAACTTTCTTTGTGTGTAATGAGGCACAAGTTTGAATGCAAAAACTTCAAGTCCTCTGCTTTTTTTGAATGTAGCCTATTGCGCTTTATTGAGTGGATGAAAGAGTATGTGCTCCAATTCCTCTCAGAAGAAGATGAACTAGCAACCTATTAAGACCAAATTAAATAGGTAAGAGTTACAAAATTTAACTAAATAAAATATAAATTAAAATTAAAATTACAAAATATAAACTTAAATTTAAAACATCAAAGATTTTGACTATAAAACTTACTTGGGATAAAATTTTTATTGCCAGAGGTTGGAGGTGCATGTATTCTTTGCCATGGTAATACCACCAACTATGAGCATCCACCCTGTACTTGTCCGAAGAGCATCAAGACCACAATCACTGGAGCATGCAAAACCCATGAACTCAGCCCTCACTCGATCACGTTGGTCACAATCACTAAAGAGTCTACGAAGTGCTGCCTTGTACCCTTGAGCCACTTTAGCATCTCTATATGGAGCAACTCTTGATGAAAAAGAAAGTATCCCAACACTATAATATTTGGGACTCAATGCAAAAGCGAGAAGATGCAACAGAGTGGTCATTTAGTTCCATCTCTCTACAATGATTTCATGTAGCTCTTTGAAGAACTTTTCTTTAGGATCTTCCTCTTTTGCATTGATGATGGTTTTCATCTTCTCAATCATTAAGTCGATACTATCATATACTTCGCCCAAACAAGGTCTATCCATGTCAGCGTAACGGATCATGCTCAATATGGGCTTAGTGAAACTGAGAAGATACTGAACACAATCCCACCAATTGTCATTTAGTATCATTTGCTTAACCTTATTTTCCCTTTCAGTGCTAGATTGCCTACATACGGACCAATTAGGGTTGATGACCATATAACAGAGTGCCTCACAAACCTTCATAAGTCGTCTCAACATAATTGTGTTGGAGGAAAAATGGGTCTCAACAACCTGTTTGAAAATCAAAATAAAATTTAATTTAAATTTACAAAATCAAAATTTAAAATTAAAAGAATTCGAAAATTTAAAATATTGAGAATTCAATTAACTTACCTTCAACAACTCCAATTTTGAGAATTCTCTAAATATGCCTTGTGTCATATGGTGGTTGGTGACAAACATTTGGATGTCTTCGGCCTCAGAATACACTATTTGATCCACTCAATTTTGGTTCCAATTTTTTGTAGCATTAGATTGAGGGAGTGGACAACACAAGGTGTCCAAAAATGTGTGAATACTTCTCAATCAATAACCCAACAGCCCTACAATTTTTTGCATTGTCGGTTACAACTTGCACAACATTTTGATGGCCCACTTCTTCAATAGCTTGACAAAGGATGTTAGCAATAAATGGACCATCCTTCAATTGTCCTTCACAATGCACTGCTTGTAATGTCCCCAATTTAGCCCTACACTCTTCATTTGGATTTAGCCTATTTCTGGAAACTCGTAGGCTAAGCAGAAGCTCGAATCAGGGTTTCCAAACTTATTGGAGGATGTTTTCGTCTTTTTGCGGAGTCTTCTTTTGGAATTGTTGAACTTGGATTGTGGATTCCTTCTGGGTTTTCTGAGAGCTTCGCATTGGTGGTTTCAGTTCGACATTCTGAGCAATTACATGAATTTACTATTTTTAGTAAATTCTATTTTTAGCAGTTGACTTGTTGACTCCTAATCAGTTGGCTCCACTTTGGCAGTCAGTTCAGACGGTATGGTTGAATTTGGCTTCTGATGCGTTTCCATGGTGATATAAGATATTTTATATTATAATGTTATAATTTAACATTATAATTCCTTGTTCTAGCATCATGAATTAATATTGTTTTAAAAGGGGGACATTGAAGGGTATTTTCACATGGAGGAAATATTTTAATATTTCTAAAAGCCAAATATTGCTCAAGAGGAAAAGGGACGCCAACTTTTGGAGAAATGATAATTTTAAATTAAAGAAAAATTGCCTTCATGAAAAAGGACGCCATTTTGAAGGAAGAATGGGTCAAGTCAAAAACCCTAAAAACATCTTGAAGTTAGGGCGCACCTTCTGGAAGCTTCTGGAGGGTCCTCTCAAAATTATAAAAGGGAGCTTTGGGTCCTCATTTTGGCATCTGATGAATTTGCAAAGTTATGCTGCCGGATTGGCTTTGGGATTGCTTCGAGGAATGAATGCCTCCTAGCCTTGGCTCGACTTCTTGCTTGAAAGACAACAACTAGTTGAGAGGTTTAGTTGTAGTTGGTTTCCTTTCATTGTAGTTGGTTCTTCTCACATTCCGTAGTTGAGTTATTGTATTTTCTGTCAATTTTAGAGTTGCTGGTTTGTATGGCTGTAGGTTGTTTTTACTCACAACTCAAGAAACAGAAATAATATTGTTCTGGGTACTGTTCCAATCTATTTTCCTATGTAGGGCGACCATATGTGCAAGTTTCCAGAATTTTATTTGAAGTCTATGAATTATCTAAAGTAAATCGCCCTTGCTTGCAGGCAATTTCACTTCGTAAGTGCTTTGGAAGTCGTGCAAAATAAATAGGGGTCTTTGTGAGAAGTTTTTGTGATCCATCTTCATTGTCATCATCATTAGAATGTTTTGCAACTGATTTCAAGTTAAATGAGTGAGTATTGAGAGAGATATGAGCATTTAAGTGAGTTCTGGAGTTGCTGATTTCACCATTTTAACTGCAGATCTGTCATATCAGACTTAGTAAAATTATTAATAGGGCTGGGATTGTTTATCTTAGTCATATTAATCATTCTGGAGTAGCTCTACATTTCAGCAGTTTGATTATCACTATAATCCATCGTGCTTGCAGGAGATATATTATATTGTAAGGCTGTTAGTAGTACTAACCAGCCAATATTCACATTTGTAAGCTCTTTATTATATTTCCCACATTTCGTGGAAGAGACTGATCCTTGCTCAGTCTATTGTATTTACTTTTTAGTTGCTCCGTCATATGATAGCGCCTATTCATCTTGGATAGGAGTGCACATACTTGGCGTTGAGCTCCATTTCCAGTATTGTATTTCATGTAATTGCTCCGCCATATGGTCGCCTCATTTCCATTCTGGAATTGGGTAGCACATACTTGGTGTTGAGTTTGCTTTCAGTATATTAGATGGTAGGGATCCTCTGACCACATGCTCGTCGTTCGCCGGCGCATTCTTGGTTAGAGTTTTTGTATAAGCATTTCAATTAAGACCCTCTGACCATATGCTCGCCATCACTTGGCGCCATTCTTGGTTAGAGTTACTTCCAGTTGCAGTTCTGATTAATGTACTGACGATCCTCTTGCCATATGACAGCCTCTCTCTTGTTGAGATTGAGTGCGCATTCTTGGCAAAGAGTTATATTGTAACTGCTGGTTTGATTTATCTAACCCTAACGGGTGTGTTGCATTTCTGATTGTAATTTGAAAATTGAAATTTTTTTGGCTCGGAATATTTCACTGCTCTCAAAAACATTGCCCTTTTAGGGGACACGACAATAACATTGATCAATGGGCGATTTTTTGCATCTTTCCATCCATCATAAACGATGGTCACCCCTGTTTCAATCTACGAATCCCTTATGGGCTTCAAAGATTCTACTATATGTTTCACCTCTTTGTCTAATATGGTGCAACACACCTTCTCAAACCTTGGGCCCTTATACCCCTTTGGAGCCTCATTAATAGATTTCACCATTTTTTCCCAATATGATGAACGAACAATGTTGAATGCCAATCCATTGGCATAGACACATCTTGCTATGTTTTGATCAACAATCTCATTTGCCCCATTCTGAAATGAAGTTTCCAATGGTCCCTTAGATCTTATATTTGTAGAGGGCATAGTTTGCTCTTGAGGGATGGACGTAAATGGATGGCTATCTGTAGGTGAAAATTGAGAAGGCGGTGTAGGGGGCTTCATCACTCGAGATCCTTTCTTCAAAGGATGGCTTGTTTTAAGATTGATTGCTTTTTGGTTTGCTTTTTCTTGCTCAACAATATATCCTAACACTATATGATTTGGAATGCATTGGTTATCTTCACCTGGACAAGCTTTGATGCCTAGTTCAGAGATCCTGCACAAGTGCCCTTTCACTCGACTGTATGAGCTCGTACATTTAACATGGCAATGACTACAAATCCAAACATATCCTCCACCACTTGGAACTTCTTGAACCATTTCTACATATTTCCAAATGGGAAAGTTTGGGTTTGTTTTGAAATGAGATTGGTGTGAGCTTGAGGACTTTGAATTGGTTGCCATTGTAATACCTAAGGCACAACACATTGAAATTTTGCAAGGAAACACGGGGACATGTCCCCTACCCTTTTTCCCCCTATACCCGTATCGGGGACGTTTTGGGGACGGAGGATGACTTGGGGATGTTTTTCAGGCGTCCCCAAAAAGTTTCCTTTTTTTCGAAAAGTCCTTGATTGGTGGGGACGTCTCAAGGACGGCAAGGGGACGACCCGCCGTTCCCCAGACGGTTAGGGGGCGCCCCCTAACCTTCCCAGGGACAACCAACGGTCCCCTTTTTTCCAGCAAGTTTTTACAAAAAAAACTTTGAAATTAAAAATGCTTTTTTTTTATTGTTTCCAAGTGGATCCCTCACACTCCCAAGCCTAAAATGAAACATAAAACTTGCTTTCAAAGCCATTTGAGTGAAGTTTGAAATTCCAAAAAATAATTGCAGCTAAGAGGCAAGTGAGCAAGATAAAAATTGGTAGTGACTTAAACTCTGAGTCTGATTTTGATGCAATGTTGGCAAATGTCAAGTGGAGGCAGCCATCATACTTTCTATTACTATGGTTTGGACATTTGTGACTTTGTCATTTTGACATTTGTAGTGCAAACTTGTAGCCTTTGGGCATTTTGTTTTTAAAATTTTATATCATATGCACATTAATTGTTTGACATGAATTATGGAAGCAATTAAGTAGTTGTAGTATTAATTTGTTCGACTCTATAATGTATATGTCAATATGATTGGTGATTACATTTGCACCTTTATCAATGTTCATTGTTATAATTATCATTACTCATGAATATCTGAAATTTCCCTATATTTTTAAAATACATACGTACATACATACATACATACATACATACATAGCTGTCCCCCCGTCCCAAAAAACCCTTAAAAAAATGCCGTCCCTGAACCACGTCCTGCTGTTCTGCCGTCCCCACATACCGGAAACTTGGTGGAACATAGAAATTTTGGTATTGAAACTAACAAATTAATTTCAAAAAACTAAAAAAATTGAGCATGTGTTATAAATACTTAGAAGAATGAAAACAAAACAAAAACTTAAAAACTAAACAAAATAGTTCATTTGTTAAAATAAATGTAAAAAAAATAAATAAAAAGCCTTTAAAAAAACCTACCTCGTTTGAATAAATCTTGCTCTACGATTTTCTTGGCAACAAATGGACACTTACAAGTGCTTAGGAATAGCACAATGACCAACTTCGAACAATCAACGATCAGCCTTCAAGTATATTCAAGCTTGTGCAAGCAAGAGAGAAAGTTCAACAATGGAGGCAAAACAACTTGTTTTTCATTCACAAATTGTTAAATGAGTATGTTTTTACCTATTTGATGTGTTAGGAGGCAAAGATTAGGGTTAGAGGGAATATTTTATTGTTTATAAGTCAAAAAAAAGTCAAAAAAGTAATTAAAAATTGCAAATTTCATTGAAAAGTGCACGGCCTGGGTGTGAGATGACGTGGGTTCTGCCCAGGTTTGAACCGGGTATGATGGAATAGAACCCACAGTTAGGGTTTCGAACCCTAATCGAACCCACAAAGCCAACATCAAACCTTGGACGAATTTGCATCGTACTGGATCTGACTTTCGTATCCGGCCCAAATCAGACTCGAACCAGGGGTCAGAATGCCACGAACTGGTAACATAGATTTAATGATTAATTGATTACTTTGCAGCTTCTTGGGCTAGTAGTATTGTTATTAATATTAGGTATCTATTTCATGATGTTGTTTCATCAATTTGCTGATTACTTTGGTCATTGCCATTGCTATATTTGTTGACATTAATAGTTTTCAGTGGAGTTGCTGGTATTCTAACTAGAGATATAAATAGAACTTTAATATTTATGTTATTTGATAAATTGTATAAATTGGATGGTTCACCACTAGTTAGTTCAACTTTGTTTAAGATTAGAAGGCTAAGGCACCAGGTGAATAGTGAATTATTTTCAATTGTTAGCATGTATATTTCTAATGTAAATTTATGTGGTTCTTTGCCATATTTAAATATTGTAATTGTTTTGGAAGTCTTACCATCATAAATAGTTTGATTCCTTTTTAGTTTTGCCTGTAATTCATTTGTAAGGCTTGCTGCTAGATTGAGCATATCCTTGCAAAATTTGTAAATTTTGTTATATTGAGTTGTGTGGCTTGTCGACAACAAATATTTAATTATAATATGAATCTAACCACTTCATTGTGTGATCTCAACTTGCCCAAATTGGGTTCTTGGTGATCAAAAGGTGTTAATGTTTCATTGAAAGCGACGAATTAGAAAAAAACCAGTTTGGGACATTGTAATGGTATTAGAGTAGTGATCTTGCCAACCGGAAAGTAAGCTTACTTTTTGATGTAGATTATATCACATGCATGTCAGTATGGAAGAGAAAAAGTGAAGACATTTGGAGAATCCATGACATAAATGTTATAAACATAGTTTGCAAACTTGGATTTGGAGAATACATACTCGAGAAAAAACTTAGCATCTGAAAAAACACTTAACTTTTCGAAAAAAATATAAGTTTTATCCAAAGTATAGCTACAAAATGTATCAAATGAGTTTGATGGGGGTTTAGGGGCAACACTCCTGGCAGGGTCAAGAGGTAGTGCCCCTTGCATGGTTTGGGGGTAGTGCCCTTGGCACGTTTCTTGTTATGTTCCCTATCGTGATACAGGGTGAGGTTGAAGGGCAGAGTTTCCATCCCTAAGCCCAAATGAAGACCTTAAAAACGACACAAACCTTCATGGCACACACTATTTTTATATATTTTAAAAGGAAAAAAAATGCTTATAAACTGAAAAAAACAGAGTTTTTATAGTGTCCAACCCATGTTTCTTCCTTGATTTTGACATGTTGCTAAGTTAAAGAAATGCCTAATGCCTCTAGGAGTTTGAGGACTTCTCTATACCAAATCCTTATTGAGTTGGAATACATTATCTTATCAATGTTTAGTGGTATTCAAGGATTTTATTGTAATTAATGTCTCATTTGATCAAATGACTTTAACTATGTCAATGCTTTGGGGTGTTAGCGATTTCATTGCATCAAGTTACCCTTGAGTTTCAAGGATTTATGATCACTGTAACATCTCAATTTCAGATTGGATCTTGCTTCATGGAAACAACACATCAAAGCTTTGTGGTCTTTAGGGCTGAATGTAAGCTTTAATAAATTGAAAGCTATGTTTTAGGCACATTTA
Source organism: Sequoia sempervirens (assembly GCA_007258455.2). Lineage (NCBI taxonomy): Eukaryota > Viridiplantae > Streptophyta > Pinopsida > Cupressales > Cupressaceae > Sequoia > Sequoia sempervirens. The sequence continues at coordinate 128,223,045 of VDFB02353493.1, forward strand.
ACCCTAGTTCTGCTTGCGTTTTACCCTTGTTTTCATGTGCAGGGGCCATGTTGTGAATTTTCACCACAGACTCACCTAGTTTTGGCATGTACTCATCAAAAAACTTAGTGAGTTTTTGGCTGAAACTTGTCACTAGAGACTCGTGAGTTAAACATGCAAATACTCGTCTGGCTTAAAATTTTGTGAGTACTTAGAATCTTGACAAGTACTTGCCGGATTTTTATAAGATTTATAGAATATGAATAAGGAAATGAATCGTTTCATTGTTTTGTTGAAATAAAGATAAAATAATAGAAGAAGGAAGATTGTCAGCAAATAATCTATCTTTGATTGGTCCCTCCCACTCTTTTTCAGCTAAGGTTCTTACAAAAAGAAGTATGCAGGAAGAGCCGAGGTTTTAAGGATTAGTTAGTGTTGGCATTTCAATTTGCACCTCTGGAGTGCGGATTGGAAACAAACAGCTAGGCACAGTTAGACTGCTCTTCAAATTAGGAGGGGAAGCTCCCTCTTTTGCTGATTATGCGGAAAAAGAATACTAAACTAATTTCCTATCTTTTTATCTCAGCTGAGACAACAAGGTTATAAAACTCTTTGCGTTGTAGCTGAGGTTTTCTCTGGTTTCGTAACTTCAACTACAACTAGGCCTAAACTAATGACGCTTCTAAGTTCTCAAGTAAATTCAGAGCAAGAGAATTTAGAAGTAAACATGGAATGATTTGGTAAACAAAAAGCTTAGATAAACTTGTTTCTTAAACACATCCGAAGACTCATTGTACTTTCAGATATAAGATGAAATAAGGTTCATGAAAGCAAAACACAAAGCTTTAAACAAAGTTATCTCCAGAATGCATCTAAAGACTCATTGTACTTTTAGATGAATGCTGAAATAAAGATTATGAAAGTGAAACAAAAAGATTTTGAGACTATGGATCAAAGCAAGGTAGGCATAAGATTTATTTCCTCAAAGCTTTCCAACAACAATTACACGTTTGGGACAGTGAATTGTATCAAGAAGACGAACATACAATAGACGATCAGCCAAATTACACTGAACAAAGTGAACAAATATTGAATATCAAGCTTGCAGGCACTAATGCTCAACAATTTTCTATCACAATAATAGTTAAGAAAAATAATGAGCAAGGCTTCTCTTATTAATAGACAAACATGGGAGTAGGGAACCCTAAAATACCCTCGTGTTAACAATCAGTCTTGCCAATTTGCAAGATTTATTCCTATGTCTAAACAAAGATAATTAACAGTTAATTAGAATGACTAACATCTGTTAACTGATCTGAAACTAAAGAAAAATCCAACTGTACAATAGATGTCTCCAAAGATAGACATGCATGAAAAGAGGACAACCAGTTAACTTGGAAAAGGCCTTGAGTTAAGTGCTGTCATCACTTGAGTTCTATTCCTGGAAATATCTGCATGCTTCAACTGGCAATTCACTGATTGGTAACTTTGGCAGCTCTGTAATTGGAGTGATGACCTCTGTTTCTTCTGCAACTTTATGCTTCCGATGCTTTTCTTTATTTTTTTAATCGAAGAGTATTGCATGATGAAACTGTGAAGTTTGACTGTGAACACAGATACGTTCGGACAAGTTCTGCGAAAAAGCTAAACATAGCTTCTTCGAGAGGCAAAAAAAGACATCTGAGATATGGGTTTTGTAAGGAATGTTGTTTTGAACAAACCCAAATCGTTCGTTTTTCGAAAAATTAACTTTTTCAAGAACATGCAAGAATCCCTCAGAGGTAGAAGCTGCGAGGTTCCGAGACGTGGGTTTTGTAGGCGCCTGTGTGCCAAAGAGACCCAGATCGATCGTTTTTTGGAAAAGGTGATTTTTCTGGAAACTGTAAAAAATGGATGTATAAGCTATTTTTTGGAAAAATATGGCACGTGGGTTTTATGGCCAATTTTGTGTTGAATAAACCCAAAATGTTAGATTTCTCAACAAATTGATTTTTCTTGAACATGCAAGAAACCCTAGGCGTGGAAGTTGTTGAAATTTTTTCCAATCTTGGAGAAGATTGAAACAAAAGAGAACCCATATCGATAGAAGTGGAAAATTATGAACTTCAGTTTTTGAAAATTGATGCTTGGAAAAATGAATTCTGGAAAGATGTTCTTCTGTGTAACTTGAACTCGAAAGTCGAAACTATGAAGAACTCTGAAAATGGCCTTCGTTTGATCCTTCAAATGCTATTGAGAAAAAAATTCTGTGTTTGCTCGTTGAAGTTAACCTGCAAAATAATGAAGAATAGACGCCCAAATGCTTCTAAAGTAAAGCTTGGAGGTGAAAGAAGTAGTTAACATGCGAAAACTCTAAATTTAGGAGTCATTACATGAAAATATTTGTCAACTCGAAGAATTCCTAGAAAATAGGGCGTCAAAGCATGAAGACATCTTTCAAAAATTTCTAACTCAAGTTGAATTTGGATGCCTTTGTGAAATAAGGTGTCCAACTTTGCAGTGTTAGAACATTTTTTAATATTTTCAAATTTTGCTTGTTGAAATTACTCTATTTGATCTTCGATTCCAGATGTTTGACAAATCCTGTGAATTGGTTGATAGATTCGTTGGAGAGCGTGATCAAATTTGGGAAAGATCACCTGGAGGTTGCAAATCTTAAAAACTGCATTTTCCCCCTTGAAAGCTTGGGCGCCCTTGGCTTGTAGGGGCACTTTTCTTCACCAGACAACCATTTTTTAAGGATTTTCAACTTTTTTCAATTTGCCTCTTGTGCTTCATTTCTCCACTTAATTTGAAATTGCCAGTGACTGATGAATCTTCTGGCCAGACTGAGATATTCATCAGAAAGCCTGAAGAATTCCAGAAAGATTGACTGGTGTTGCAACCTTTAACAACTGTTTATGAGGGTCCAAAACCCTAGGCTCCCTTGGCTTGTTTGGGCATTTGTTTCAAAATTTTCACTTTGTACTTCATTTGAAACATCTTTGTTTGATCCAAGATTGTGCTTGTTTGACAGGTACTATGATCTTGTTGATAGACTCGTTACAAAGCTTGACCAAACCTGAGAAGGACCTCTTGGAGGTCGTGAACCTTGAAAATTGGATTTGATGGTCCAGAAATTTGGGCACCCTTGGCTAGTAGGGACACTTTTTTTCATTAGAGTTAGTTTATTTTTTTGATTTTTCAATTTCTTCCTCTGACGCAAGATCCCTGTTAAATATGAGATTCCAAACATATGACTGATCTTGAGAACTTACTGCTGGCTTCACTGCGAAGCTGGAAGAATTCCGGAAAGATACTCTTGGAGGCTGCAAACCCTAATTTTTGCTTTTGGTGACCTGAAATGTTGGGCGCCCCTGGCCAGCAGGGGCGCTTTTTGTAATATCCCTTGAAGAATTCCACCTAAACTTGCTGATTTAGGTCTCAAGGAATATCGTCAAACAGTTGGCAAACAAATTCTGTACTTGCTGTTTGTAACTTGCTTTGGAGTTTTGGTCTTTGCTTTATGTTTAATAATGCTGATATGACTTGAAAGAGTTGAACTAAATGACTGAATTTGAAGAGAATGCAACACTAAAGCTATATGCAGCCTTCCAATGAATGTAAATGACTGAAAATGATGATGCATACGCAGCTACAGCATATAGGTATTTTAGCAAACATTTGTCTTGCAAACTTTATATGTATATGAGCACTTACAGCTGATAGGCATTTAGACAAACACATGTCATGCAACCTTATATCTCCTTTATTAATTGATGCAAAGCTGAGTACAAGTTACTTACAATATTTGGCCAAGACTCTTGGCTTACAAAATCCAAATGATATGCTATTACAATCTGCCTATATATGACTGTAATCTAAATATATGACAGCTATGGAACAAGTACCAAATGATGAATGGACCTGGAAATTAGTGCTGACACAGGTCCCTGGAGTGTTGGCAGCTTATAAGAGTATTTAGCAGCCTATAGAGACCTCCTTTTGATGAAGACTTGACCACCTCAATGAGCCGCCCCTGTCCTGGACTACAACCTTCAGAATATTATTTGTGGCAGCCTCCTTTCACTCACCATGACTCTTAACAGCAGTGTGAAGCACTCCAATACCCAACTTAGATCGATGCAACATGAGACCATAGCATGCATAAATCTGAAGTCTGAAATGGAGGTCTCTGAAATATTCTTCACCACATGAAGCCCAATGAAATCCACAGATAAATACAAATAAGGATTGCAAATGCTGCAAATATTCTGTACTATCTTCTTCAAGTTGATTCTTCCAAATGCCAAAGTTGTCCTTCTTTAAAGGACTGAAGTATCTCCTCAAAACTGAGAATATATTGCTCCAATCGAATTACTCAAATTTGCTTCAATAAGCTGATGTGAAATCTGCAGCTCAAGACAATATTGAATTCCTCCAATGCTTCAATAAGCTGATTTGTAATTTCTTTCTCCAAATTTGGCCAAAGGCCATTAAATTTGCAATTAGGCACAAGTTGAACTTCTGAAGTGAAGCCCATAATTGGCAACAATCTCAGCTGATAGTTTCACAGCCTCAAAGTTGCTCAACCAATGAGAGTTTCATTCCCAAAGGTCCAATAATGGCAGAAACCCTAGCTGACTCCACCAAACAAATTCTTCAAAACACATATCAATTCCTGGATATCCAAAAATGAGCTCTTAAGATCCTTTTATACTTTTCCTGGGAGCTCACACACTTTTCTTGCCAATGTGGTATAAAAGATATATTTCCCACTTTAATTTTATTTTATTGACTTTATGATATAATTATTTTAGTTAAGTCCTTTTATACGAGAGTCAGGAATAGGCTAAACCCTCTGAAATTGATGCTCACGAAAATGGGGACATTACACTTTTGCTCTTACGATTTTCAATTTATCCTTCATTTTACGTGTTCGTTCAATCAACAACCACTAGCGTTTGACAGGTCCTCTGAGCTGGTAGATGGATTCATTGTGGAGCTGGACTGAATTCAGGATGAATCTCTTGGAAGTGACTAACCCCAAAAACTGGTTTTGAGTGTCTCAATTTCTAGGTGCCCATGTCCTTCCTGCAAGGGCACTTTTCTCGTGATTTGCAATTTGCTCCTTTGATGAGACATTTTTGCTTGATCTACAATTCCGGGCATTTGATGGATACGTTGAATTGGCTGATAGATTTGTTTGAAGGCTTGCTCAAATCTAGAAAGAAACTGTTTGTAGCTGCAAACCTTTAAAGCACTTCTAATTGCCTTAAACCTTGGGCGTCCCTGTATAGTAGGGGTGCTTTTGTGCTCTAGACTTAACCATTTTTTGATAGTTTTCATCCTTCTCGAGCTTCACATTCACCATGTCATCAACTGCGTTGACTGCGATCACTGTCCATCGACTGTGCTTGCCGTCTGCCGACCACGCTCGCCGTTCGCATGCAACACCAACACCAACCTTTCACGTGTTTGTTGATTGCATTGGTCGCTGCTGTTGATGTATTGGCTGTGCTCACCGTTGCGCGTGCGTGATATGTGGAGTGTCTAACATTCCAGACTTAGTTTATTTTTCACAATTTTCAACTTTTCGACTTAGTTTATTTTTCGCAATTTTCAACTTTTTGAAACCCCCTCCTCCGTTCGCCATTTTTTGAGCATCTTTTGCCGTGGATTATTTTGTGCAGCGTTTGAGGCTTAGATTCTGACACCTGGTATTTGGCCATCCTCCATTGATGACCTTGGATGTCCTAACTTTTCTTTTGAAAAATCAAAATAGACCCACCAAAGGAAAACTGACTTTTTGATGTTTCTGATTGGACCAATGTGATCGTGGCGAAAGATTAACCAATCAAAATCATTTTGAACCATTTCTGGAAAGATCCTATTTTTAGGGTTTTTTTTTTAAAATAGGGGCTTGAGACCCTAATTTCAAAATTTTGTGAGCATCCTCTTGACAATAAACCCAGGAAAACCCTATGATTTGTTTGTTGTTCAAAAATTTCTAAAAATAGAAAATTGCTATTTTCAGACATTTTGACCTTTTTTGACTTTTGGCGACAATTTTACAAGATTTTGACCATTTTTACCAAAATATCTTATTGAAGCAAAAATTTTAATTTTGGGTACAACAGTTAGTGGAGTAGTTTGCTATTAGTTTAAAAGCTCTAAAATGATTTAGAGGCACACAAAAGAAAGATCCTATTTAAGAGGTGTGGTTAAAAGAGTAATGTGATAGAGATAAATGGAATCTCCTGGCTTTTATGAATATGAAAAGAAGTAAAAAATCTATAAATCTTACATTACCTCTGAAGAATTCTTGGATATATTCCAAGAAATTAGAAATAGAGGAAAGATGCAGAAGTTGGAGGAAAAATTAGAACCAAGGCCTTAGGAAGTAGACAAGAGGATTACATCTCTAGAATCTTTAGTGTTCCATTCTCAGACACCTGCTTCCATCTAACAAAAAAAGAGCTATCCTATTGCAAGATAGAAAGATGATAACATAAATAAACTTAGAAGAACATGTTGCTTTTCATGCAATGAACCCTGGGGTGTAGATGATACATGCCAAGGCAAAGGATGTAAGTACTAACCCTTCTATAAAGTAAAATTTTCTTATTTTACACCAAACGAGTAAATAAACAAGTAATAAAACCAATGCAATAAAATTTTCTTTTCTTTTATTGATAACTTTAAATCAAGATGCAAAACATATTACAACATGAATTCCTTTTCATTACAAATATACATCATTGTAAGAAAGCATACAAATACTTAAATAGGTCATAGAGGTTTAGAACAAATAGTTGTAAAACGGTCTAGGATCTTCCCTTTCAAATCTTGGTTCTTCTGTCGCCTGCTGTGGAGGAGAAGCATCACCTAGGCGCTTTTCCGCCAACCACAGACTCTTAATGCGGTCCCCCACACATCTATCATTCGATAGATGGCCCTTCCCTTCGATGAAGAGATTGGTAGAGTAACCGATAATGACAACCAACTGAGCATAGTGTTGTGTCCTACATAACTAGAACTTTGCAATCCGGCAATCCCGAACTAGCATGTAATAATGGATCACGGTGAACTGACAGTGTAGTCTCAATAGTCACACAATCTTTAGTGGAGTCTCGAACATTGCACTACTTTGGCCAAAGTGTTATATTCAATAAAGGACTGAGAGTCATCTATCACATACACTACTCAGGGCCGATTTGACTTAAGGCTATCTTACACTACGCATAGGTATTGTCCTCCAATGGATAATCCATCATCCCAGACAAACCTACAACAATCTAATCTACTTGAGATGAATCCATATAACAAGTACACAAGGTCCCAAAACAACTCTCTCTCTCAATTGTTGATAGCTCACTTCTCTCAAACAAATAAGATACCTCTTTTTCACTATAGATCACTCTTTCCTCTCTCATAAAACAAATGAATATAGCTGGTAATATCTTGGAAATAATAAACAGTAAAAGACGTATTACTCTTGGTAAAATGCGCCTTTCACAAATGAATGGAAGAATGAAAATAATGATCACAAAAGAGAGAATGCATTTCAAGTGAAATGGTGCGACTATTTATAGAGCAGCTTGGCATTCTAAAATCCTACAGTTTAGGCATGAAGAATGACACAAGTTTCATGCAAAGTGAATTAGCATAAAGGTGGCGATGGATAAAGCTCAAACTTAGTAAAACCCTTAACAGATCGACTTCCTCTTTGACAACAATTCAAAGACCATTTCAATCAGCACATGGAGAATTCAAATATTTCTCCAGCAATGACATCTACAGGAAATGTAATAAGAGGTGGCGCCAAAACCTTTTTACCAGAACTAAGTTGGCGCGGTTTCAGATGAAGTGAAATAGTCAATCTTAATTCTGCAACACATAGCAAGAATGGATTGGAATAAAGTGTTGATGTTATAGCAACTTCAGGCTCATCCTTCCAGCCACGAGTCAAGACATAAAATTGCATATAGCCTATTGGCTATTTATTTTATTGAGAAAATTAAAGTGAAGAGGTGCTTCACTTGGCAACAATATAATTTCTAATTGGGCCGACCTTCCTTGTAATTCACTTCTTTTATTTGTAATTATGTTTTTGTATTGTGGCCGACCTTGTACATGAAGAGGTGCGACCTCTCTCATTTTGTATATATACAAGGTCATCTCCATTCTTTAATTCATCAAGCAAGTTCGATTCATTTCCTTCATTCAAGTGCGAATTTCATCAAGAGCAGATTGCAAATTTCTTCAAGGGAAGATTTAGATATCATGGAAGTGTAGATTATTATCTAACATTGCATCTAGTGTTGGTGCTGAATATTGGCCTTGTGATTGGCCTCATTGTAAAGGAATTGTTGCCATTATTTATATATATAAGAGAGATCTTTGTTGCTGGGTTTTTCTGCCTCAAGTGGAGGGTTTTCCCAGGGTATATGCTGTGTTATTGTGTCTGATTTTTGAATTAAATTTCGGAGTTTTACATCTGATCATAAAATCTAACATAAAGGTTGAGTCGACTTAAGCCAATTAATAAGTTGGACTAAGTCCATGTATCTCTCTTCCAATCTGTCGACTAAGTCAAAGTTTATAGATTAAAATGTATTGATATGTTTTCCTTAAACGTGTCTTGGTTGGTGATACACGGCTCATATACATAGCCGTGTATATTTCCATATCTACTTCCAACTTGATGACTATCATTGACCCTTATTGCCTTGGTCTTTTAACGTCAAAAGTAGTCTTAATAAATCAACTTCTTATTGAATAAGGAATAGTCGAATTCTATTTACATAATCAATATGTCTAATATATATTATTATTATATATATATTGTATATACTATATATATATATTTAAATACCTTTGCGTATTAATATAACTAACTAACTAACTAACTAAATAACTAACTAACTAACTATATATATATTGCTTATCCCCAATTAATGACAACAGTGCAGCCTTCTCCAATAGTGATTCATCTTGAATTCAACTTCCCAAAACAACTCTCTCTCTCACTTGTTGATAGCTCACTTCTCTCAAACAAATAAGATACCTCTTTTTCACTATAGATCACTCTTTCCTCTCTCATAAAACAGATGAATATGGCTGGTAATATCTTAGAAATAATAAACAGAAAAGACGTATTACTCTTGGTAAAATGCGCCTTTCACAAATGAATGGAAGAATGAAAATAATGATCACAAAAGAGAGAATGCGTTTCAAGTGAAATGGTGCGACTATTTATAGAGCAGCTAGGCATTCTAAAATCCTATAGTTTAGGCATGAAGAATGACACAAGTTTCATGCAAAGTAAATCAGCATAAAGGTGGCGATGGATAAAGCTTAGACTTAGCAAAACCCTTCAACAAATCAACTTCCTCTTTGACAACAATTCAAAGACCATTTCAATCAGCACATGGAGAAGTCGAATATTTCTCCAACAATGACATCTATAGGAAATGCAATAAGAGGTGGCGCCAAAACCTTTTTACCAGAACTAAGTTGGCACGGTTTCAGATGAAGTGAAATAGTCAATCTTAATTTTGCAACACATAGCAAGAATCGACTGGAATAAAGGTTGAGTCGACTTAAGCCAATTAATAAGTTGGACTAAGTTCACGTATCTCTCTTCCAATCTGTTGACTAAGTCAAAGTTTACAGATTAAAATGTATTGATACGTTTTCCTTATACGTGTCTTGGCTGGTGATACACGACTCATATACACAGCCCTGTATATTTCCATATCGACTTCCAACTTGATGACTATCATCGACCCTTATTGCCTTGGTCTTTTAACGTCAAAAGTAGCCTTAATAAATCGACTTCTTATTGAATAAGGAATAGTCGAATTCTATTTACATAATCAATATGTCTAATATATATTATTATTATATATATATTGTATATACTATATATATATATATTTAAATACCTTTATGTATTAATATATATCTATATATATATATATATATAACTAACTATATATATATATATAAGAGTATAGTCAAAATAATTATAATAGGCACATTATTCAGGATGTATGCATATATATATATATATATATATGTATAAATGTATACGCCTCTATGTACACGTATATATAGGTATATCATATCGATGCATCCATATGAGCATGTCCATTTGCCAATGTACGCTTGTATCGATATACATATACATATGGATACATGTATAAACTATATGTATATATATGTTCACATTTGATTCACTTACAACCATTCACGTTACCATCATATTGATAAGTGTGTACGTGTGGTATATCTAGACATATGCATATATGTGTCGTTAGATCCCATTGACACACATGTGCATACATGTAGACATTATTCCACCTACATCCCACTAAACCATATGATCGTAAAAGCACAAGAAAGATCTCAAAAGCTCAAATAGATAAAAATCACTTGCAAATGCATGTAGAAGTAAACAAGACTCCCAATGCAAACATACAACTATGGATGACTTACCTATAACCCACAAACTGACCCAGTTCAATCACTCTAATGTGGTGTGTGTATGCTCAGATAGTTTACTTTTATTGGTTATCCAACCAAGATCTTCTCCTGAGTGATACTTCCTCTCCTCCTGGAGGAATGGAACACATACCTGCATCCATTAACACATGCTCACGACAGTCAAATGTTCATAACATATGCAGTATACATAAACATCTTCAAAGTTAGAATAATTACAATTCAATAACATTTCATTCACATAAATGCAGTATTTCACCATGAGTAACATTAACTGAAATAACATCAAATGAGACAATCATCAAATGTGATCACATTCATATTGATAACAAGGTACAAGCATATTTTATTCATCTCTAGAATTCACATTACATCCATTTTACCCTATGTAGTAATGGTAAATAGTAACTATACATTTGGGGTGTAACATACTCCCCTCCTTATGAATCATCGTCCCCAATGACCTAAGGTATTATTCAAAACATAACAATCTAACATTACTTTATTCAACATTTTCAAAAGCATCAAGAATGTTAGGAAATTTCTGTTGAATTTCCACAGTCCTCCCAAGTAGCCGAGTCTTTTGCGTATTGGTCCCATTGGACTTTGCATTGCAAGACCTCTCTGTTTTGCAAGCGTAGCTTATGAATTCCTAGCACCTTGATGGGCCCAAGAGTTACTACTCTGGGGTCCCTTACCTGTAAAGCAGTTCAATCAATTACATGATTATCCCCTGGTATATACTTTTTAAGGTAGGACACATGGAAGACATTATGCATTCTAGCAAGAGTTGGCGGCAAAGTGATTCGATAGGCTACTGGATTCAATTCCTCTAGAATCTCAAAGGGTCCAACATAACGTGGGGCTAACCTAGAAGACTTTCCAAATTTAATGGAGCTCTTGTGTGGTTTCACTCTCAACAATACTTTGTCACCTAAGGCAAAATTACGGGGCACTCTCTTAGCATCAACGTAACTTTTTTGTCGATTGTGAGCTTCTGCTAACCTTTGCTTAATAATCTTAACTTGCTCATCCATTTCGGCCAACATTTCTGGCCCAAGACTTGAGCCTCAAGTTTATCCCAACTTATAGGTGTTTGACACTTTAGGCCAGACAAAGCTTCGAAAGGAGCCATCTTAATTGTAGAATGATATGAGTTATTGTAAGCAAATTCAACTAAGGGTAAATAATCTTCCCACTTGTACTGCTGATCCATGCAATACATCCTATGTAGGTCTTCCAATACTTGATTTACCCTTTCCGTTTGCGCATCTGTTTCTGGATGATATGTTGAGCCAATATTTAATTGAGTCCCTAGTGCAGAAAATAAGGTTTGCCAAAACCTAGGAGTGACTTGTGCACCCCTTTCTAAAATAATCTTTTCAGGAATCCCATGCAATCTAAACACTTCCTGCACAAATTTTCTTGCTATGACAGGTGCTCCATCAGTTAGGCTCCCTGGTATAAAATGTACCACTTTTGTAAGCTTATCAACTACCACCAGTATGGCATTGTGCTTATTCCTTAACATAGGAAATCCTTGGACAAAGTCCATACTTATAACTTGCCATTTCCTTTCTGGTCTATTGTGTGGGTATAACAAGCCTACAGGATGATGATGCTCACAACTTTCACCCTTTGACACTCAAGACACCTAGCCACAAAACTAGCGGCATCTCCTTTCATTCCCTTCCAGAAGTATATTGGTTTTACATCAGCCATCATTTTCGTCACTCCTGGATGTCCGAAATATGGTGCTTTGTGTATTTCCTTCCATACCAAATTTCTCAATTCCTTTACATCAGGTACATACATTCTACCCTTTAATCTAAGTAATCCATTAGGTTCAAATTGAAAACCTTCATACCTAGAATCTTGAGGATTATCCATGAGTGCTTGCTTAACTTACAAGTAATACTCATCCTCTTTGCACTTTTGGAGTACTTGCCATTTGAAATTTGTTTGAATTGCTACTAAGGAAGCAATGTGTTGTCGTTGACTTAATGCATCGGCAACCCGATTCTCTTTCCCCTTAATATAACTGATATTAAAATCATAGTCAGCTATTAAGTCTAACCATCTTCTTTGTCTAGTATTCAGATTAGGTTGAGTAAAAAGGTACTTTAACCCATTATGGTAAGTTTTCAACTCAGAGGGTTTTCCTATCAAGTAGTTCCTCTGCATTTGCAATGCATGAACTACAACTGCCAATTCTAAATCGTGCGACTCATAATTCATTTCATATGGTTTCAGCTTCTTGGATTCATAGGCAATTACTCGCCCATCTTGTATCAGTACAACTCCTAACCCTTCTCCGCATGCTTCCGTGATAACCGTAAAGCTACCATTAGGATCTGGCACTTTACGATCGGCGCAGTGGTTAGTTTCTCTTTGAGTAGGTCAAAAGTTTCTTGACACTTCTCATTCCATTCAAATCTCTTTCCTTTCTTTTTTAAAGAAGTAATTGGAAAAAGAAATCTTAGAAAAGTTTGCAACAAATTTCCTATAATATCCTACCAAACCCATGAAACTTCTTACTTCTGACACATTTTTGGGTGTAGGCCACTCAATTACTGCGTTGATCTTTGCTGGATCTACCACAATTCCTTCTGCCGAAATCACATGACCTAGATAATGTACCTTCTTTTGGAAGAATGTACACTTGGAAAGTTTACCATACAACTTATGCTCTCTCAAACGTTGTAGAACCATTTCTAAATGTTTGCAATGTTCTTCCTCATTTCTAGAATAGATCAGGATATCATCTAGAAAAACTAGTACAAATTTGTCAAGGTAATCTCTAAACACACTATTCATTATGTTCATGAATGCTGCTGGTGCATTTGTTAAACCAAAAGGTAAAATAGTGAACTCATAGTGTCCATATTGAGTTCTGAAAGCAGTCTTAAAGATATCTTCATCTTTAACCCTCAATTGGTGATACCTAGATCTCAAATCAATTTTAGAGAATATGGCAGCACCTCTTATTTGATCAAAAAGATCGTCAATGCTTGGCAACAAATACTTGTGGTTCATAATTAAACCATGTAATATGGTATTGGATGAAGTGTTAAGAAGATGCATTATGCAAGAAGTTCTAATCCTCAATTTGTTAACAAAAGTGTGAAGGGATTTGTTGAGGAAATTAAGCAATTATGACCCCAACACAAGAAAGGAGTAGGCAAGAAAGGAGTAGGCATATAGGTGACAAGGCAGTTTACAAATATTCAGACTTTGGGATTCCTCCTAATGGCAAATATGTGACCAAACCAGAAGGGAAGCACACCACCGAGTTGATCGCCAAGCAATAGGTAATTGATTACTCTATTACTGCATTACTTATCTCTAAAGGATTCACATAATTTACAAGTACCTAATCTTAAATTTGGCAAATGGTTGCATGAGGATCATTTACTCAGATGGAAGCAATGACTGAATTTGGCACTAAATACTAGTTTTCCACATAGGAGCAAGCTTGATTTTTTTGCATATTGTTGGGAAGAGCTGTTAAGCCAATTGGTAATGGATTCAATCACCAAAGTTTCTAGGATCCACTATTGGAACAATATTACATCTATTCATCTATTTTGTTGACCATGAATCATTTTCAATATCTAGAGGTGGACATTAGGGGTTTATCTATATAGACCCACAATGTTTAAGACAAACTTGCAAAGCGTAATAGTTCTTGATTATACTCAGTGTTTCTCAATTTTGTTTGACAAAATGTAAGTAGAATGAATTTCTCTAATTTATATTTATGTATATATTTTGAGCACGAAATGCATACAACTACATTAGAGGATTTACTCGTAGAATTTAATGCTTAATTTACCCTTTATCTCATGATAATGATTAATAACAAGTAGGATGTGTAGATTGTTCCACCATACAACTAGTCACTATGTATATTAGCAAGAAGGAACTTACTGTAGGTAATAAATGATTGTGACCTTTATATCAGTAGTGTCGACCAACAAGAAGAGGCTCATTGTATTATGGAGAGTGTATTGCATTTTGTCAAAATGCTACAATGCCCCTTTTAAATCACTATTGGTAGTTGAAAACAAAACCTTGTTCAGAGATGGATCACTCCTTAAATGAACTCTATAGGTTGTGCCTATCTACAAATATTCCACACCTTCCTTAGTAGGTTCAATGCCAAAATAAGAGGATATAAGCTGTCCAAAAGAGGTGCATCTCTCTGTAATAGACTTGCGGGCCTGCTATAAGTGCTGCGATGCCCTTGTTTAACTCCTTGTGCCATCCAGAGCTAGATACTATGTATTATGGGCTCAAATAAAAATGCGTTTGGCTCCTTTGCGAACTCCAGTCTGGTTTCTTGTAATTGGTTTAAGATTGAATATTTATATTAATTTGTTGATGCTTGATTAACTCATAAAATCTTCCCAATGCTACATTTGAAACCAACAAGCTCCTTCAAATTCTCTTTTCAAGGTGCTTGTAGAGGAAAATAAGTTGCTACACCCTACTGGAATAATTTTAAATCTTTCATATAAATTTGCTTTGTAAACCCACTTGAGAAAATTTTGTAATCTCCTTGAAGCTCTTGATAAACTGAAATCTTTGATTACAGTTTTTTAAAATCGCTAAACCTTTCTACACATTGGTAAACTTTGGTTGAATCCACATGAAGTGGTTAGGAAGAATACCTATCCAAAAAATATGAAGTGGTTAGGTTGAATCATCTTGGGGTTTTGTTGGAGCAAGTTGTCCATTTTCACAATAAGAGATGAAAAAATGGCCAAAGATGTACTTTCATCTTCCAATCTATCTTTTATATCTCCTTTATTGAACTTTCGAGAAATATTAGTTTATTTCTCATAAACTGATCCATTTAATTTTTAGTTCACTTTTGGGCTAGAATAGGTCACTCTATAATTAAATGTTCATCTTTTATAGAAGATAATTAACTCAACCAAAGTTGCTTGAAAATTAAGAATTTAAGAAAACTTTAAATTTAATTAATTAAATATCCTTTTGCTAGCATCCCAATTAGCCTATGTGAATTAAATAAGCAAAGGGCCTTTACCGAAACTCACACTTGAGAAGGGGCATTACACAAAGGCATTAGGTGACAAGTTTTTTCTTAGCTAGTTTACAACATCATGTGTACATACGAATTTAATGAATATAAATGGCTGACCACTTGCCGTGACTCTGGTATGTTGGGATTTCTATATGGAACATCATGAATGGGCTCCTGTGGGTGGTATCTATTACTATTGACTATTCTGAATTTTTCTCATATCATGTTTCTTCTAACCTAGAAGTTATTTTGTATATGTAAGTTTTGTATGCATTGTTGTGCATTTGCAGCTACTTGCAACAAATGGCTTTTGGGTATGAGATTGTCTTTTTGTTTTTGTTGGTACAAATTTACTGTCTTAGTAAATCTTTGATTTCACTGATCTCTGATAGGAGTTAACAGGTTGCCTTGTAACACTTTGGGATTTTTAATTTATTTCAACAGTATTGGAATTGGTCAATTTGTTGTGAATTGGTTTTTTGTTGTTCCATTTTTAGAGTTTAAACAGTTGCCTTGTTTTCTGATGTGTAAAATTCACAGTAAGTTGTATTCAAGGAATCCTTATGTTTTTGGTATTATGGTATATAAAAAGCATCAATGCTACTTTAGTGATTTAATTTTTACCTCATGTGCATGCCAATTTAAAAGACTTCTTGGTGAAAAGTAGCTGCCATATAGTGCCCATGAATACTCAAATGAAAATTTAGGAAACTCACATGTCTATAATAGCCCATTAAAAATCATTTTACATAATTGTTTCAGGGAAGCAGTGGGAAATATGGCAAAAGTTGGTGAGATGGCTATATTGTTGAAGGAGCTCAGGGGTGCACTTGAAAAGGAAGAGTATGAAAGGCAGCAAGCTAACAAACAAGCTGCTTCAGCTAGAGAAGAAGTGGAGGCGGCAATGAGCAATATTGGAAGGCTTGAACGAAAGGTGATAATTTGTTAAATATATGAAAAAAGCTCTATTAGATGAATCACAAATCGCTGTGGTGTGCAAGGATGGGATGTTTTTATGAAAGAACACTGACAATGCTATTGTAATTGACATGTATTATTAGTATTATATACTGTTGGAATTTACATCTATTTAAGATCACGGGATGAGAAAGGAATTTACTTCTATTTAAGATCACGGGATGAGAAACTTATGGCACGAAATGTATTATATTGACTACCATGAAATCTTAATATCCTATATGTTTAAGCTACTGTTTACTTTAGCCAAGATCTATTTATAATTACTATTTAATAAAATTTAACACCAGTCACAACTACAATGCCCTAAAAATTCAGTTTTTGACAAGGAAAAAAGCTTATTAAAGTTCAAAATTTTAAGTGGTTTGGAATATGGTTTGAAACTATATGAGCAAAGAAAATTATTTATAATCACATAAATAAATAGGAAAAAAATAAAAGAGATATTTCAGCATCCATTGTTGATGGTAAGCTAAATTTCAATAAATATTGCTTATATCTTAAACAAAGAATTTGAGTTGTATATTATCTAATTGGATACATTAATGACAAATGTCTATGGGATTATATCCTTCAATATGCATATCCATTCATTCATCAATGCGCACTTTTATACATATGCATATATACCTTTCTAACATCCCATTTGCATGACTTTCATAGTTCATGTGCCATTGGTTTATGATTTTTAACTTTTTTTTTTTTGGTGTAAGTCCATGTATGTATCTTTTGATAAATTATGCTGGTGAGATTGTTTAGTCACATCACAATATTGTTATTGGGTACTTTGGCCACTTATTAATGTTGATTTTTTTTAATTAAGATTGGTAGCTTACTTTACATGAGGTCTCTCAAGATACTAAAGACCCTAGATTGATCACCTCCTTGTTCCAACACATCTAGGAGATAGGGAGTTCTAAACAACGTTTAGATACTATTAATTGTGAGACGACATCTCTCACTAATTTTTCCTCAGTAAGTTACTCAACATCCTCATCATGTTTCTTCCCAATCATGCAGTTCATCTTCTTCCTCTCAACATGGTTCAACTCTTTGGCCACCCCCTTAGCCATAGGGGTAAATACACATTTCATGATTGTTTCCTATTACAAGGGTTAATTTGGCCTTGGATATTAGATGTGATCCTAGGGGGAGTACCTTGTTTGACCCTCTTGGTCCTCAACATTCTCCAATGAGCTTTATTAGATCTTGTATTGGTCTCTTCATGGTGATTAATGATAGCCCTAGTGTCTTCACCATTTGTAGTCCAAAAAATAGTTATCTCCAATTTTCCTCAATGTTTTCTCTTTAGGGTTCTTGTTGTCCCTTCTTGGCTATATGTACTAATTTCTTGACCACTTATGTGGATGGTCCCTTGTTGTTTTTAACTTATTTGCTTTTGTTCTTTCCCTTTGTGGGGCCTTTTTGATTTTGATTTTCTTTTTTCCTAGAAGTTTCTATTGTAAATTGCTGTAATCTTGAGTGCCATTGACCTACTTTTGGTCATCCACGGACTTGGTATAATTTCTTTTTTTCTTTGTAATGGGGCTTATGAAAAGAAACATCCATGAATCATATCATTTATGATCTACACTACAAACGAAGATGAACATGTGGAGAGTTTTACTATATGTGCAATGTAAATGGCCTTAAATCCTTCAATGCATGTTAAGTATATTCTCAACATTTGTACTTGTGCAAAATAATTGACAAACATCTTGTTCCAAAAGCCGATGATAATAATTTGGATAGAAGTGTGGATTCTACACATGCCACAACATTTGACTAATTACATAGGCAAGTAGGAAGTGAACACTTCTATGATTAGGCAACAAATATAGCCAAGGTTGTAGGTGAAGAATATTGTAATTGATTTACTACAAATTATCTTACCTCAAGGGGTATGTTTAATCTTAGCTAGATAGAAGGATTTGTCCAACATCTCATGGCTCTTGTAAATATAGATAGGTTTGTGGCAAAAGCTTGGCCAATTGATATAGTAGATAGTGATAGTAAGCTTGTTTCAACTTCAAGCCATAAGGAAATGATTTTCCATTTAGTTGGTGTAATATGCACCCTCTTTTTTTGTGTTTTTGGATATGTTGCAGTTTGATGTTTGAATATTGAAGAATAAAGATATTAACAGAAAAATAAAATCTTTTGCAATGAAATACATATGAAACTCAACAATACCCGAACACCCACAAGCTGGAAATTTATTTCAGAAGTATGACAGAGTTTATACAGTGACATAACATTTATTCTAGCACTTCCCAGATAGAGAAATAGCTTCAAAATGACATTACAAGCATACCCGTTAAATGCTGTTATAAACAGGTCTGAAACTTAACAGTGAACAGCGAACTGGGCCTCCAAAAATGCCTTCAAACCCTTCCAAAAATTCAGCTTCCCAACCTCGAATGATTTGCAATGCTCAAAGTGTCCCATGGTGCCCCAAAACCCACCAAAATAAGTTCCAAACCCTAGGCGCTTTGCCCTAGGGATCTCACGCCCCTGTACAAGCTGCGCGGCCAGCAATGGAGGCTATACAGCCAGAAAAAATGAATTAAACTGCTTTGAATGTACACTTCTTCCTTGCTGTCTTGTCCTTTGCATCATCAACAAACAACTGTTCATTTGGAAACTGGCAATAAACTGAAAATATGAATTAAATAAGCTTCCGTGTGATTCTTGGATGAAACCACCTGTATATCCACCAAGAAAGATCTTTCACTTTCAAAACGGATGTTCTTTGTGAAGGTTTTCATCGTCACAAAGCTTCGGAAGAACGCTGTTCAACCTGCAATATCTCCATAACATTTCTCAAGTATAAGTTGCAAAATGAGCTCCCAAAACACTTTTATCTGTACTCCAAAACCCCACACCCAACTTTGGGAAAATAAACATTTAATTTATTTAATAAAATCCCCTTATGTCTCCCATGTAGGTGTCCCCTTTTTTAAAACAACTTACATTCACTTTTTGAAAAGTCCCCTAGGCGCCACTTTATAAAGTCAGTTTAAAATATTTAAAATAGCGATAAGTTAAATATTTAATTTATCTTATAATATTAACGTTATTTAAAATAATTCCCTAGGCCATTAAAAATCATCAAATAATCATTAAATGCAATAACTGATCATGCCAAGGGAAAACGGATATGTAAAGGCCAAGTTGGTGCTGAGGTGACTTACTAAAATAGTTATATTGGGCCAAGTGCCCAAAAACACTCCAAAAAGTGCTAGAAGGAATCTCATGTACCCTTGAACTCACTGCGGCACGAAATATTCCAAACGGTTGAACAACATGGCCTCCAAGATTTGTGGAGTCCCCTAACTAAACCACATTAGCCTACGGGAACCTGGGAATAGGCTAATTGTCACCAATGATCAATTTCTTAGGAAGGGGACATTACAGTTGGTAAAATTGATTAGGGTTTGGTAAAGCCAACAAAAGAATGGTTGGGGTTCCAATGTTCTTTAGACAGTTTGATAGATTTTTGATTGATGAAATTTTTTGAATCAAAGAGGAAGCTCATGTCCAAATTTCTATTTCGAGCAATGGATATTTTTGGTTGAGTCTATTTTGGTCATGTTCTATTTTTGGTAGATGAAGGAGAGGCTCTTTTAGGCTGCTTTGCTTTATTATTTGTTTAGAATAGTTTTGCTTTAAAGTATCTTTCTTTCTCACTTTCGCTATAGCTTTTAAGGGTGGCTTTAAAGCGTTGATTTGGTGTGATAAATAGTTACGGTAAATCCCAATTTTTTTTTATTTTTTGTGACTTATAAATAAGTGGTCTAAGCACAAGACATTCTTAATGATATTAAAGTTATGCTTATGCTGGAAAATTTGACCCATCCTTGATGCACTGATATGATTAAAATCTTCTATTTTTCCTTCTTATACTGTTTTCTTGCCACTGAAGACCTGGCTCTAAGGCCCCTACAGGTTTTCTATATTATGCCTAATTACTTGGCGAGCAATATAACATGCCTTGTTTTGTTGGAGAGCTTCGATCTTGAAACTAATGATGGCACAATAGTTAGAGTGCCACAAGTGTACGGAATAATGGCACATCAAATTAGAGTTAGTCCTTCCAAAATCAATCTTGAGAGTCCTCAGACTTGAAAAATGTCTTGGAATTCGTGGTTATCATACATCTCACAGCCAGAAAATGTATAATTCTAATATTATGTGATTTGTAATAGAGAAATCTCCTGGGGTTCTTTGAAATACTAACTGCATCTAGAGTTTGATTCATGTCTTCTGCTTTCTTAGTGTGAAGAAAACTAATCTGGAATGCATCTAATGCATAATCAATTTGGAATTAGATTCATCTAATACATTTCATGTGTTTTTCAGCTATTGTTGGGACGATTGGTTTCCAAAACTGCTGTATAATGATTTTTGGGTGTAATTAGGCATCTTTTCTTATGGCTTGTATCTGAATTCTTGGATATTATAAAGTTTGTTAGACAACAAGTTGCAACTTGTATAAATGGATTAGCATGCTTTTTCCTGAAAAAGTTTCAATTTTTGTTCTAGCTAGATATGACTTTTGAAAGTTCCTTTTGCTGATATTTATGGTTGTAACCATTGAGTATCCTAATTTCTAAATGACTAGTGTGCATTGCTTTTCTCACCATTAATTACAGATTGCACTTCTTAGCAAAGAAAGGGATGGCTTGAAGGCAATAATTTCTTCATATGATGAGGAGGAAGCGGTTGGACTTAAAAGACAGAAAGTAGGGGATGCATCTGCTCTTGAGAAGTCAAAGAATAAGAGGATTCAGGTTAAATTTAAGGCCTTTTGCATGTAGTTTCTATGGGATCTTAAAAGAACGTAAATTGTGCCGACAATTGTTCTTTTCCATGCAGGAACTGGAAGCTTCTCTTTCAAGGTCTGTGAGCAACATGAAGCAATTAGAACAAGATTTAGTAGAGCAAGGAGAAAGCCTTAAAAGTCAGCGTCGCAAGTCAGAGTTCCTTGCTCAGGAAGTTGATGATGCATTAAGGAAAATAAAAGCTCTAGAACGTGAAGGGGATCGCCTCAGATGTGACATTGCCATGTATGAATCCAAGGTGCATTTTTTATACAAGGATTGAAATCTCAGATTTTTGTATTAATTGATGGCTTGTGAAACATAAGAGATTGAATAGCATAGCTTAACACTTTGGTGTGAAATTTTGATTCTGAGTAATGCTACATAGATTATTTGTTGATTTTAAATGGTTCAGTATTTGAGAAGATTTTTAAATGACCTAGAAAAACTTATTTCAACTACGGGTAGTTCCTACAAGCCCTTTTCTGAAGTGTATTAGTAGATCTGTCATGCTATAAATTCACTCATGTGATTTGAAATCATCATACTTCAAATCAAAGTTATTAGCACTTTTATTTCTTGAATTTGTTTAGCAGGTGAAAAAGTGTGTTCTTGGTTACTTAAGTATAAAGTGGAAGGGCTTGAGTAGGTCAGCTTCAAATTAGAACAAAGGTGCTCCTTTAAGTGGAAAAAAGTGACTTAGCAATTCCAAATTGTGTTTTTGGTCATTTAAGTCAAAACTGGAAGAGCTAGATCAGGTCAAGTCGAATTATTGCAAAAATGTGAACATTTTCTCATGTGACAAGTGATAAGTGGATCAAAAGCACATGCTTTTCATCTCATTGCTAGGTAGAGACTCCCAAAGTGTGTGCTCATGCATGATTTGCCAAAAGATAGAAAAATAACTAAAAATAGAAAAGAGTGTTCTCATTCTTGCAAAGAGTACTTAAATGTAGGATTTGGTGAGAGTTTGTACACTGTTGTACCCAAAACCAAAATTTTTGCTTCATCAAGGCATTTTGTTTAAAGAGTCTAAATCTTGCTAAAATGATGTCAAGTATAGTTTTTGGGTAATATCAAGCATGGAGTTTTTGTCAATAGTTTGTCAGTCAAAGGCAGTTTCATTGATCAGAACCTGAATCAGAGACTCAGAACGGAGCATTTCATGATGGAGGAGCGTTTCGCGACAGCATTTCACATTGCACATGGTCATTTCAGTGGTCAAGACGGAGTTTTTAGTGCTTAAATTATGAGGATTTCTCAGAGAGAAGCAAGAAAGCGCACCTGTAGTGCAAGGGCGCCCTTCTTTTTGAAGGTCAAGATCTTGTTGAAAATGCTCGTAAATACAGTTAATCTCTTCAGAATTGGTTTGGCTATCCGATGAGCTATCTAGCGAGGCTATTCGAGACCCGTAACTCCAGCAACTGGCGACAAAAGTTGAAATTCCCAAAGTTCTACATGGCAGAAACTTGTCCTTTTCCAGCAAAAGCGCGCCTGTAGCTTGAGGGCGCCCTTCTAGATGGAGGTTTGGATTTTGGTTTTTCTGATGACTGATGCAGCCAATCTCTTCACGACTAGTTTGCTCGTCCAACGAACTATCAAACGCAGTCGTCCGATTCCTAGAGCTCCGACAGCCGACATCTGAAGATGAGCTTATAATGGAGTTTTCACATCTTTCAGCTTCTTCATTGCATTTCCAACGCAACTATAGCTCAGGGGCGTTGGTTAAAATGACCCTTAAGATGGTCCATTTTGCTGACGAAGTTTTCCTGACATCAGTACTACGCTAGTCCAACTCCGCAACGCACCAAGTTGCCTGTTGATCCGACATTCCGGGTGATCGTGGCAGAGTTTCTACCAAGCACGTAATTTCACGGGCGGGCTGGCATAAGGTTTTCATTGTATTTCTATAGGCCAGAGGCGCCTAGCCTTTAGGCTTGTCAGATGAGGTTGTTCGCTTTCAAAGTCTTCACGGGATTCAAGCGTAATTATTTTATCTATCCAACGAGCCCAGCCATTAGCTTCCAGGATTTGGCAGTCGCTCGTACGCGCGAGGTCTTTGGCAAAGTGTTGAAAAGTGAAGATAACTCATAAAATGGCCAAGTGTTGGTCGTTTATTCCATCTTGGGATGGGTGCCCTTCTATTTGAGGTCTTAGAAGCAGTATTCTTGCTTCGTCGCCTCTAGAGACTTCTCTTCTCAATCCTTTTGGCTATCCGTTAAAACAAATGTGGCTCGAATCGGATCATCTCAGCTCTCAGTATCGAAGGACAAAGTAGGGTATCTGGTTGACAGTTCAATTTTCGTCAAAACACTGCCAGTGCAACTGTGGCTCAGGCACGCTTTTACTTTTGAGGACTTAATGCAATTTTCAGACGTCGTGTGTATATCTATTGGATGCAGAATGTCTCCAGTCATGTAGTGAACTTGGTTTCCTGTCAGCAGGGTTCACCATTCGCTGTCAGCAGTTATTTTGAAGTGTCAGATGGCAGTTTAGGAAAATGGTTAAGTCTGGAACCTGTAAATGAATTTAATCAAGGGCGCCTAATTTTTTGAGGTGCCAAACGATGGATTTTGCAGTGTTGACTCCCAACAGACATTTCTTCCTTGCTCAGTAGGCTTCGCGATGGATATCTCGGTTCAGTCTTAGCATCATCCGGTCACCCCGAAATCAGTGTCAAAATGGCCAGTCGTAACTTTGTCGTCAGCTATAAAATAGGAAGTTAATAAAAAGTGCAATATCTTGAGCAAATGGACGCCTATGAGCTCAAACGATGACTTTTTGAAATCAGTGAAGTTTGCTGGTGAATCCTAAAGCTTCATTCGGTTTGTCAACTGAAGTTAAATAATATTTAATATTTATTTTGCATATTTTGGCATTAAATGGCGAATCTCTAAAATTGATGCCTTTGCAAATTGCATGATGAATATTAATTTATTATTATTTATTTCCGGACTCAGTGTCAGTATCAGTGTAATTGAAAGGGGTCCAATTAGAAGCCTTCTATTTTCAGCTGAGGTTTTAAATCTTGCAGTCAACAAGTTGGTGCAAATTTTCTCTTATTTAAACATGGCATCTTCATTTATTATTCACCAAGCTTCAAGAGAAATTCGTATTTTTAAAGAGAAATCCATATTTTCAAACAAAATTCGTTTTTCTTCAAGGCAAAGGCGTGTTTTTCAAGAAAAATTCGTATTTCTTCAAGGCAAAGGCGTATCTTCAAGGCAAATTTGTATTTCTCAAGCAAAGGGCGAATTTTCAAAGCAAAGGCAAATTCTTCATCCGCTTGCGGGGGCGATTTCTTCAAACTTATTCTTTTGCAGGTTTTAGTTCACATTCATCAGCAAATTTGAAGAACAGGGGCGATTTTCATAGAAGAAAGAGCAGATAAAAAACGTCTTTTTCCTCCTTGATTCTCAAATTTCTCTCAAAATCTAACTCGCATGTTCCTGAAATTGGCGAATTTGACAAGTTTGAACATCTAGATCATTTCTACACAACTTCCTCGAATTAAAATCGTGCGTTTGATTTTTCAAGAATTTTTAACTCCAGAGCATTTGTTCTCGAGTTCCTAATTTTCTCAACTGAAAACTCTTTGCCTGATAGAGTTGAAGTCAGATTTTCACATTTTTGACATTCTGGGTTGTCTTAGAATCCTTTTCTGGACAAAACCCATATCTCAGATTTTTCGCCGAAAATAACTCTTCAGAGGGCTATTTTTAGCCTCAGCAGGGTATTTTTAGCTTTCCAGAAAAGTTGTCAGAATATAGCTGTGTTCATAGTCAACAGGTGAGTTTTTTAGAGTGCAGTTCACACAGACTGAATTCAAGACCAAATCGGTCTTAATTTATGATTTTGTCGGAAAAGCTGAGACCGATTTGTATCAAGCACATTCGGAGGGTTGACAGGCGTAGTCACTCAAGTCCATATGGTTGCATGCCTCGTATAGCCGATTGTCTTCCAAAGCTGGTTTAGAGAGTTGATACCGCTGGAATTTTGCGTGTGCAGCAAGTTCATTTGCATTTCTCACAAACAGAGTGTGCGTAGTCAAATCTCGCAGTTTCGTCATGTAAAAGTGTCAGAAGCATCAAGCTGTAGAGGAGATAGTCGCCATCACTTCAGTTACGGAGCCGCCAAAGTTATGATTCAGTGAAATGCTAGTTTGAGGGTGCAAAGATTGCTCAAGTTGCTGACATTCAGATGCTGATGTAGTTAACAATCTCGTTGAGGGATTGCTTACTCGAGATCACGATCAATAGACATCAGTTCCTACCTCTCAGAATAGCCTATATACACAGGAGTTAACTTGGCGTTACCCTTTCAAGTTAACTCATTGTTTCATCACATGCATATCTATTCTGAGATTAGCTTTATTTACTTGGAGTTTCATTTAGGGTTTTCGTTAACTGATGATAGTTTTCCAGTTAACTCGCTTTCAATAAGGACGTGCATGCTTGCACAATTGTCCATTTTTAGATTAGATGTTTCGGTTAACTAATGGTACTTTTCCAGTTAATTGTATAGTTTACTTTATTAGGGCTTAGCAATGAATCTTGCATGCATTGCAAGACTGTAGTTGACTCAAGGTGATTTTAGGGTTCCCTACACCTTTCGATGTCTATAAATAAGAGCTTTTGCTCATTTGTACATAACTTTTGCATGAGAGAGAAATATATGCTGTGCCTACCTTGCCCTCAATATTGCTCTTTTGGTAATTGTTCATGCATCTTTACTATTATGATGAATTGTTATGCCACATAGGGTTTCATGCAATTGTAATGGTGAATTCTTTCCATAGTTAGATTAAATATGTTTTGTGTTCAATAAACTTGTTCAGATTGAGATGATAGTTGTGCCACCTTGCCTTCAAGTAGAGAATCTGCACTTGGTTATCGTGTGTTGTTGTGAATAATAAACTTATTCGGATTGAGCTGATAGATGTGCCACCTTGCCTTCAAGTTGAGAATCCGTATTCAGTTTATCGTGTGTTGTTATCAATAAGCTCGTTTAGATTGAGCTGATAGATGTGCCACCTTGCCTTCAAGTTGAGAATCTACACTCGTTTATCGTCTGATAGTCAAACCTTGCTCCGTTTCCTCATGCTCTGTTTTCTTGAGGAAACTGGATAGAATTTAAGTAATTAAGTTTAGTTGTAGTTAGTAAATCTACAAAACCAGAAAATACTCAGCGGCAACGTATATAGTTTTCGAGAAAGCCTTGTACCTCTACAACTGAAACAAAAAGACAAGACATAGTTTAGTTTATTTCCATTTGCAAGTACTTTTGTCAAGCACAACGAGGGAGCTTCCCCTCCTAATTTGAAGAGCACTCATTGCATAGTGTGCATAGCTGTCCGTACCAACTCTTACTCCAGAGGTGCTAGTTGTTAGGCCAACATACACAAGTTGCATTTCTGTAATGTCCCCATTTTCCGAGCATCAGAGTTCATAAGGATTAGCCTATCAATTGACCCTCGTAGGCTAACACTGATAGTTAGAGGGTCCTTCGTGGCAGTAATCAAGGTGTTTTTCTCCTTCAGAGCTCAATATGGGTTCAGTTTGGCCTTTGTTTGACTCAGTTCTTCATACTTACTATTTATAGTAAGTCACCATTTTAGGGAAGTCAGGGTTACTAAATTTAGTAAGGCACCTGAACAGGTCGCAGATGCAGTGTTGACCTCTTATTTGATTGGATGGGAAAAATATTAAATGATTAATGATTAATTATCATTAAAGGTACTTCAATGATAATTAAATATTATAAAGTTAAATTATAATTTAAAAGTGTACTTTATTTCCGATGAGGCCATGACCCTCAATTTAAATCACTTAAAGTACATTTTTATATTATTATTTTGGACACCCAAGGTTAGAGAGATATTATAAAGTTTTATTAAAAACCTAAAGTGGATTTCAAAAGAGGATTAAAAGCAGCTTAAGAGGTTGACCTTCTTGAGGAATTATAAAAGGGCATCAAAGGCATTCGAATTCATTATGTTTTGAGAATATTAAATTGTGTCTTTGGAGTTTGTGCTTGGAGAGGAAACCAATTAGGGTTTTCTGCCATTTCCGCATTGGAGAATGAAAACTCTTCAGTGTTAGTGCAATTTTGAGGCTGTGCAATACCAGCTGATATTATTGCTCTAAGTTACCGGTTCGGTTTTGGGTTCGGGTTCGGGTTTGAGAACCCGGTTCGCCGGTTCGGGAAATTTTTTTTTTGGGGTTGGGTTCGTTTTGGGTTCGGTAATACAAAAACATATAAAAATCAGAAATATATACATATTTGCAGCAGTAATTAAGTTCAAAATATACCACCATATTAATAGTCAAATAACATAGCAAAAATACACCACCACTTTCATAGTCAAATATTAAAATATTAGTGATACTCGAATGTCATGATATAAAATTATAAATTAAAGTTCAAACATAAAAGTGTCAAGTGTTTACAATCAGCCATTATTGATCATTGATCAGTCTGAAAAGTGTGAACATTTTTCTGTGTGGAAGGCAAACAAGAAAACAGTGTTACATAATTATTTAGTATTTACATTGTGAAAGAGCCAAAACCTTTTTCTTGCAGATAGTAGAAGAATCTGAGAGATTTTTTGGGTGTCCTTGCCTTGGAAGTTTGGAACAGAATTCGTAAGTTCTTGTTGATGCAGTATTAGATGTGAAGTTTCAAAATAGGCATGGTTCTATAAATTCTCATCTCAGGACTATCATTGCATCAAATTAAGAATTTTCAATCCTTTATACTTTATAGTCTAGACAAGAGAAGTATGGAGTAGTGTTCCAATGCTAAAGATCATAAAAAGGCCACAGAAATGAGCAGTCCGCTGATTGCCCAGCATGGTGAAGATGGATGCATTGAACATTCATGCCTAGAACTAGAAGTGAATGAGTTGTTCCTCGTTAGCAGTTTGAGATCCCTTTTTTCATTGAGTGTGAGGTGTGGGGGTTTTGGCACAATGATTTCTTTTGCCAACTGAAGAATTTGCAGAGAGACTTCTTATCAAGGACATTATAAAATCAAAGCTTGCAGCTGATATTGTTATAATGTCTTGTCAACACAAGTAAATTTTACCCATTTCAAGTTCTTCCCCAACACATCATGAAAAGTTTCCTGGAAAATGTTCATTTTAAGAAGTGCAAGGAATTTTTTTCAATGCGTTATCTCAAACCTACATCTCCCTTGTAACTATAACCATTGATGTGTCTACCAGGTAATTGTCCTCATTTACATTCAAGGGCTCAAATATCATGTGCCTATATAAGGTGAAGAACCTAGGAGAGGAGGAATATAGATCATAGTTCAAAATCTGACGGACCTAAAATGTTTTAAAAACTCAGACTTGGCAAATTTTCCAAACAACGAAACATACAAAAATTTGTAAAAGGATTTTTAATAGCATGCATAAAAATTGAATTTACTAATGTCATAAGTAGTTTTTCCTTTCATTTATTGAGCAAAAGACAAGTTCAATTCACTTAACAGTGTCATATAATTATAAATTAGTAAAGTCTTATTGTGAATCTCTTTGCTATCAGTGGTTCAAAAATGAGGAATTTATCTTCTGCACCAAATGAGAAATATTCATAATATGTGCTAGGAAGGAATAAGTCCATAAGATCGAGTATGCAAGAACTAAGAATTGCAAAATTGGCTTACGTTTGACTTCCACACACAAAATTTTTCACACTTT
Source organism: Sequoia sempervirens (assembly GCA_007258455.2). Lineage (NCBI taxonomy): Eukaryota > Viridiplantae > Streptophyta > Pinopsida > Cupressales > Cupressaceae > Sequoia > Sequoia sempervirens. Next base: position 128,252,068 of record VDFB02353493.1, read on the forward strand.
TTGAACCCACAGTCAGGTTTTCGAACCCTGATCGAACCCACAGTCAGGTTTTCGAACCCTGATTGAACCCACAGTCAAGGTTTCGAACCCTATCGAACCCACAGTCAAAAAATCGAACCCAGGGCGTATCTGACCCGAACCGGACCCGAATTTCGAACCCGGACCGAACCCGAATCGTACTCGGGCTTCCTAGGACCGAACCCGAATTGAGAGGGCTTCATTTAGGAGTCCATTTGGAGTTGACAGGTGAAAAATCAACATAGGGTTTGAGGCAGTTTAAAGTTGATTTGCTACAGTACGCGTGAACAGTGCTTTTGCTACAGTATGCGTGAACAATGCTCGTGAACAGTGCGCGTGAACAGTGTTTGCTACAGTGATACGTGAATAGTAAAATCGCTACAGTGATACTTTCAACCTCCAACTGCTGCTTACATCTCTGTGTCTCAAATCAGGTTGGTTATGTTCATTGTAATTGCTATTATTGAATATTCAGGTCTGAATATATATGTAAATCTGAGATTGTGAACTGCTGTGCACATTTCTGAGCTCTAGCTAGTCAAAGGTGTATGTGATCGATGCTCAGAACTGAATCTCTTAACTGCTGTACATTTCTGGGTTATACTAGTTGGCAATCAGTCAAGTATACACTCAGAAATTGATGCAATAATTGTTGTTTCAGTCAAACTGTTAATGCTGGTTGTGAAGTTAAGGTCTGATATAGTTATTGGAGTGCATAATATTGTCTTCAAGTGTCTTCCTACATTTTGAAGGGTCTGATTATAATTTCTGGGCTCATAATTTCATGAAATGTAAAAGACAAATCTGTATTAAAGTCACTTGTTCCTTGTAAAGGATATTATGGATTTGTTTTCCAGCCTTCATAGTACTATCAGCATACCAATCATATTTGATCATTGGCATATGTTATTTGCACTTTCTTTATTCCTTGGTGAAACATCATTGAAAACTCAAGCAAAACCCAAACACTGAAAACATTGAAAATCAAACAAAGGCAGAAAATTGTGGTTGGTTAGAGTCCACCAGGTGTGGGTTCTTACAATTTCCAAGGCTTTGCCAAAGATTTGAAGGTGATTTTCAGTGGTTGATTTACATATTCAAGGAAATTTTAGATAACTAATTTTAGCTAACTCTATAGTTAGAGCAGGGGATCTATTATTGTGGCAGAATTTTGGAAATCTCATTCTTAGTTAGATTTTTTCTATAACTTTATTTATAGTTTTTATTTGAAATACTTTTATTTTCAGCTTTTCCCAAGTGAGTTAGCTTTAAAGACCCGATTTTTGGGATTTTTTCACGTTTATCCTAAATTGTAAAGTACAGTTTTTAAAAACTTATAAATAAGTGCTTTATGCATATGATTTTTGGAAAGAAAATTAATTCTATTCTTATATTGAAAAACTTATTGTTCAAGTGTTAAATATGATTTTTAATGATATCCCAATATGACAACAATGGAAGGAAAACTGAACACACCACTATGCACACTAAACCTAGACAAGCTGATTTTTATGGACAATGAAAGAATCTTATTTGTTGACTTATAACAGACCTTATACTCATCACAAGACACTAATTTACTGATCTTAAATCAGAAACAAAAACGAAAACAATATCTTAAACCCTTGCTGATTTTGAACCCAAAACAGATAAATTTCTGAATTTTACTACCCACAAATTAGAAGCATTACATCCTGTTTTCTTGCATCAAAACCTTTTCAATTAACACTGTCATTCTCTTAACCCTGTCTCCAAGGCATACTTGCTGGTATATACCCAGATAAAATGAATTCCTACGATCAACCCAATTCTACAATATGATGTTGGGGAAATTTTGACAAAGTTTTCACCTATAAAATTCACTTTCCAACTTTGTAAAAAAACAGGCAACTTGCTAATCTCGAATGTGCAGCATCAAATCCTTGCAAAACCAACCTCAATGCTGATTTCTCCTCAGTCTTCTATATTCTGGGAACTCCCCAACACTCTCATTTGAGCTCCCAATGATCTGCAAGCAAAGAACTCCATCTTCTTACTACATCCTATCAGTTTTTTTTTTCTTTCAATCTCAACAGGGACTTTTTTTGCCTCTCTAAGTATGGCACCGAATAAGGAGCTTCATGAAATGAGAAAGATGTAACTCCAAACCTAATTCCTCCATGAGGTGGCAAGATTCTCCAAGGAACCCAAGCATTATTAATGAAATTTACAAAATATAATCCTTCCCAAATGTAACGTTCATTTTCAAGAGGAATTAGAAATTAAGAGGGGAATATCAAATGTAACTCCCATAATTACAACCCCCTTGCATGCATCATACATTATCAATAGGGTCTTGGCAAGAATTGAAGAAGTCAAATTGTAACTCCCTCCACCTAGTCGACACAATTAAGATAGGGAATGCAAGATTCTCCTCAAATTGTTACTTCACACATGACTGCCTCATTCAAGGTCATTGGCATGCAAATTAAGGTCAAACATGCAATTTAAATAAGCAACATGCAAGTGGCCCATCATCATAAGCACCCTTAGGAGAAGTTGCAACTCCTCAGCTCCCATGGGTATCATGAACAAATGTAGAAGTGTTAAAAGAATCCTTCTAAAGATTCCATTATGAGTGTCCAAATTGTTGGAATATTACATCATCTTATAGTATATAGATTAGATTAAATAATAAATAATTAACATGTAATTGTTAATTTATAATAATGTAGGTAATAGTTACAAATAAATTGTTAGTTCATAATTTAATAAGTTAGAATATTAGTTAGTAGGTAGTCGAATGTAGTTTTGGGATGTTGCAAGAAAATAAGGGTTTATAAAGGCATATTGAACAAAATAAAAATCAAGCAAGTTGAATATATGAAATCCCATATCAATTATTTGTAGTCATGGTTTAAATTTTATAAGTTTGCTCACCATTTCAATACAAACAAGAGGGAAATTGTTTGAATTTGAAAAATTTGAAGTATAGAGATTGTCTCCTGCACCTAGAAACACAAGGTTATACCTTAAAAATCCAAAATTGCAACAAAAAATAGTTTTAATTAATGCTAATGGCTAGATCCTTGAGATGCTTCTGCATCAAATGAGCTTGTGTTAATATCAAAATTATGCTATTTAATCATCATGCTAATAGAGCAACCTGTATGCCCAGTTTAAGGTGTTCCACCTGAGCATTCAGTTTTATTGACACCCAAGTTGTGCGAAATTTCTCGCCAATGTGCTGCCATACAGACTCATGCACTAGCCTTTGTCACTAATGTAGCAGTCCAGGGACCTGTGCACAGCATCGTGCACTACCCGTGCAATGCCAAGATCCATGCTGTATAGTCCTGTGTAGATCCTTGAATCATGTGCAATTTGTCCAATCCTAGGAATCATGCAACAGAGTTGTACACAACTACCTGCATCATGTTTTTTTTGCATAATGCCAGGAACTGTGCAACACAACTCAAAAGATTTCATTCATCTAGTGTGCAATGCCTTGCATCATGCACTGTTTATGCAATGCCAAGGATCATACCACACAGCTTCATAGACAACTGTGGATGAGTTCCTCGCCACATTTATATACTTACATGTGCTATTGCACAAGGTAAATACAGTCCAAAAATTGATGCAAAATTGAACTGTCCCAAACTGGAAAATTTGAACAACTTGACAATAGCCCAGTATTCATGCGCAAATTATAACACTTCTTGATCACTGAGTTTCCAAAATGGGAAGAGTCAGAGCAAATGGTGACTATAATTTTATCAAATCAAATCAAATATGCATGTTGGTGGCAAGCCACACAGCTTATGATGTATGCAAATTCAAGTTTGAATGAATGATATGCGGATCTGGCATCTATGCCTTCCACAATCCACTATCCTTTACAATAACAATAGAAAATCTGGCAGAGAACTGCTCAGATTTTATTAAGCAACAATCAATCACATTAGCTCTTTTGTGATCATCAAATAAGGAAATATGATCTTCATTGCAGCAATCTAGATATTAGCTAGATGCTGATAAAACATGAAGCTACGGTCAAAACCAGTATACTTGGAAGAATACAATAGAACTAATGACATCATCTGATTAAAGAACAACTAAAAAAAAAAATCTCAGAAGTCTGAATGGTATGGTAGGCTTCCTCAAACACAAGCTACAATTGATTGATAACTCCACTAATCCGATAGAGCTGAAAGCTAGTGCCAATCTGGATTATCTATTCAGAAATATGTAACTTTAACCTTAATTCATAACCTGCTATGATTTTCTTGGAATGTGGTAAGGTAGATATCTTAGCTGTTACAGCTAGCTGTTAAGACTATTCTGCAGACCCTAATATTCATCCAGCAGTTGCACACTCAGCATCAATCAAAGGTACAACTTCCTTACTAGATCCTCATGTTATATGGCTGTCCCCAAGGAAATGCAACAATAGGACAGATATATGGTGTGGGCCCACAAAGTAATATAAGACAAAGGTGCAGTTTTAACAATTATCCAATGACAACGATTCACTTTTAAAAAAAGTTATGGCTTCTATAAAAAGTGTTGTAACTCATATTAACATGGTATCACATATTGGAATTCCATACAACCCTTTTTTATGACGTATGGTGGCCTTAGGATTTAATGGATTCCGCAATTCACTTTAAAAATGCATTTACGAATTGTTAGTTTTTATGATCAGATTAGATAAGCAGAATTTAATTCAAAAATCAAACACAATAACACATCATATACCCTGGGAAACCCTCCTCTTGAGGGAGAAAAACCCAGCAACAATATATCACTCATATATTGAATGATAAACAAAAGTTTCCTTTACAATGAGGCCTATAAAGAGACCAAGAATGGCACCACAATCTGATGCACACACAGAACTAATATAATGCTTCTTGCTGATAACAAACTCAGCCTCCTTCAATGCTACGATCTTCCTTCTTCAGTATATCGATCTGCCCTTGAAGTAACTCGCACTTGAAACACACAACCATTGGAATGAATTCGCACAAGAATGATAATCGAACTATGATGTATATCGAATAAATGTCTAGCAATGAAGGAGCATCGATCATTTATACAAGCGAGAGGGAAGAGACACATCTCTTCATTCTCCATGTCGGCCTTCACAAGAGTCGTGTCTTCTAACAAGTAAAGTCGGCCTCGAAAAGAATGTGACCCTTCATGAAATCGCGCCTATAGGATGTCGGCCTCAATGTTAATAAATAAATATTAAATGATGAAGTGCCTCTTCATCAAGAATTCGCCTTTCGAATTAAATAGCTGTTTAGGCTATTATTTAATTTGTCTTCATCTCACGATCTGGGCTAGAAGTAGAAGCCCGACGTTGCACTTCTGTAGAAACCCCTGTTCTCACTGTTCCGGAACTGAATGTATTTTTTTGTTTTCTGGTGTTTTTGAATGTTTTAGGTTTTTGCATGCAATAATAAAGAATGCGATTTTTGAAAAGAAATGTAAGCAATTACAATAGAACTAACATTTTTCATATGCCAAATGAGAAGCTGTAATGTCCCCATTTTGGCCATACACTCTTCTTTTGGATTTAGCTTATTTTCGGAAATCCGTAGGCTAAGCTGAAGTATAAAACTAGGGTTTCCTCTTTCAGATACTGCTCAGTTGGCATTCAGAGGATGTTGTGCAGACTTACTATTTATAGCAGTTTGCTATTTTTAGCAAGTCTATCTTTTGGTAGTATCTATCTAGCAGCAATTCAATCCTTTGCAGTTCAGTGTTCAGTTTGGCTTTCTGATGGTTTTGAAGTTAACTTACTATTTTTGGCATTTAGTATTTTTAATAAGTTCATTTTTGGCAGAAGCATCATCATCAACTTGGTTCAGTTTGGCATTTGTTAGTTTGCTATTTTTATCAATTCATCAGTTGCAGCTTGGGCATTGTATTTGGTTATCTCCTTGGATTGAGTTTCAGACTTAGTCAATTTTCATGTCTTCAAGTTGTACCCCACGCCTAGGCTTGATGACTTCAAGTTGTTTTAAAGAAGGGGACATAAAGGGGTCAAGTGAGCATTTAATTATTTAATAAATGCTTTATTGTTGCAATATGAAATGGATGCCTAAAAGGGAAGTTGAATGATATTTTATTATTTCAAAAAGTAAAAGGCAAAAAGGTGGCGTCCCTTTTGGAAGTTGAAGTGATTCAACTTCTTGGAATTTGAAGAGTTCTTGTTGCTTCATTTGCCAACTAAAGCTTATATATTGCTGCTGTTTGAAGAGCTGATTATCGAATGTTTATGCTAATGTTATGTTGTCGGAATGACAACTTGTTTTTTACTTTGAGGGATGCTTACCTCCTAGTTCCAATCCAATTTCGTGTTTGAAAGATAACACCTAGTTGGTATTATTGCTGCTTCTCAATCAGACTAGCAGATTGTGCTTCAAAATTGGTGAATTTTGGTGAGAACTTCAGTTTTTATGTTGCTGGTGTATACACAGCTGAAGGTGGTTTTCATTTACAGCTTTTGGTATGAATTTATTTTGGTTATGGGTATTTGATCATTGCATTTCTATGATAATGGCGACCATATTTGGAGGTTTTCAGATTTTAATTCCAAGTTTCTGATTTTTCCAAGAGAAATCGCCCCTCTACAGGGCTGTACCATCTCATGAGTGCTTTGGGATTCGTGCAAGAATAATATCTTGAGTTTTGATGCAGTTTTGTAGTTTGAGTTTGGGTGCCATCCTCCTAGAAGGTCTTTGCAAAACATTCCAGCTTATTCGGAGGTATTTAAAAGGAGTTGTGAACATTTTTATGAGTTTGCTGTTTGCTGATAGACATTTCCAGATTGCAGATTTTTATATCAGACTTGTTAGTTTTTGATATAATGCTGGTTTGAGCTTCATTTTTATATCATTATTGTATTGTAAGAGTTAGAGGAAGTGTTACTCTAACCTTTGATGGATTTGGAAGCATATCTTTCTTATTTGCAGCTGTTTAATTCATTGTAAAGCTGATTAGTAGTACTAACAGCTATTTATTTTATTTGCTGCAATTAGTTTAAATTTCATACTCCCACGATCGAGTGGTTGAGTTTAAATAATCATCTTTATTTAATTGTAAGTTTCCCCCCACTAAATAAGTGGTTGTGTGGACTGTATTCCCCCCACGTTAATAAGTGGAAGTGAGGATATAAATGGCTGGCTTGCCGCCTTTAATAATGTAATAATCTTACCCACTGAATAAGTGGAGTATCCCCATTGCTTGTGGATGCCTGCATCAGCAGATGAATTGTAATTTCAATTTAGTTTATTCCTAATGATCCTCTGACCATATGCTATCACGTCGCCCACACTGGGATCTTGGCGAACATTCTTGGTTAGAGTTACTTTCCATGCTGATTTGCATTTGGAGCTAACGCTAATCAGTGATTGGTTGCTGATTTGTGTGTTAAATTTTGGAAAAAAATTAAGGGGAATATTTCAGAAGCTTCTTGTATTTATTTGCAAAAGATGATAATACCAAAGCAGGAAGAACAAGGCATACAATAATGAGCTTCTAAAATAAATTTCTAGAAAAACCAGAACATGCCTGTAGCCGCCTGGAGAAGCTGAGAAATGGTACGATCTGCCTTTGCCATGATTTCTCCCACTGTGAGATGATAGGAAATGATTAAGAGACCCTAGCCGCCCCTGTAGAAGTTATTATTCAGCCAAGAGATGAAGTGCTTGGCCCTAGATGGAAACACGCCCTCCTTGCAGCCCTCTGTGATTTGTACGGCCAACAACCAACAAGCATTAAATGCGTACGACCTTAAAAAATATGTCCAGAGCTTGGAAAATGGGCGCCTAAAAAAAAGAATCCCTCTTGGAAGAATTCCAAACCGAAATACTGAAGATATTCAAAAGTTGAAGCACTGTGATAACTTCTGGATGAAGCTATCTCTCCGACAAGCAATAAATCAGCTGATATTTCACAACTTCTGAATTGTAGACACTGAAGATGGCTCGTTCTCCAATGCAAAAAGGCAACTGAAACCCTTGGCTCCGTTCTCTGGAGGAAGAATTGATCAAAGTCGATTTTCATAACATAATGAAATGAATTTCTCTCAAAGAAACTTATAATTCCTCAGTTGGGTTGATTTCTCTCAAAAAGCACCATTTAAAATAAACTTGAAATTTCACTTTTAATTATTCAATAGTTGGACGCCCCTTTTTAATTAAAATAATTAATTAAAAATGGCTTCTTCTTCATAATGGTCGACCCCCTTTAAATAATCACTTAAGTTATAATATTAAATTATATTATAACTTTATAATATAAGCTTCAAATCAATTTATATTTATTTTGACAAATAAATATTAATATCTCTATCAAAATAAGTCCGATCCATGAACCGTCTGAAGCCGGATGATAAGTGATTGAATCTGCATATGACCAGACCATACTTCTAAAAATAGCAGGGGTGCTCTGCTGAGTGACTCCACTTACTAAAAATAGTAAGTCAAGCAAATGATGTCCAAACGACTCCGAACGAAAGCCAAGCTAAATGATTCTGCCAATTGAAGCCAAGCCAAGCCTCAACCAGACCCTCTATCCACCCTATCAGCCTACGAGGGTCACATAATAGGCTAATCTCAAGAATTGAGAGATGTCAACTGGAAGGGGACATTACAACTTCCAACATCAACACTCCCTCTCAGTTAGGGAGTATACTTCTAGCTGCATAATACAAATCACCTCATCGTGATGTCAACCACAATGGCTTTTCCCATATGTGGAAAGAATCATATCACCTCATTGTGATATCAATCATCATGGCTAGTCCCATGAAATTGTAAATGTGTACAAGTGCCCATCACGGAATCACTCAATGTGATGTTGTCACGTCATTGTGACGTTCACCATGGCTACTCCCAGAGGATGAAAAGCACAAATACAAGAAAAAAATCATCACGGACTCTCTCACGTGATGTTGTCACGGAGTCACACACATGACATCCACCATGGCTACTCCCAGAGGGTGGAAACAAGGGCTTACACCTCAAATCTCTCTCACAGAGAAATGCATTAACAAGGGCTTGCACCTCAAATCCCTCTCACAGAGAGAAATGCATTAAAGAAGATCACTGATAACGAGACTCCTTCTTAGCTAGGGCTTCATTCTCCACCATACCAAGTTTGTCTTGAAAGTACACAAACTTTATCCTGGAGAGAGGCTTGGTGAGAATGTCTACCGTTTGCTCATCAGTGCTGATATACTTCAACTGGATCGCTTTCCTCAATACCATATCTCTGATATAGTGGTATTTGATCTCAACATGTTTAGTTCTGTCATGAAACACTGGATTGACAGAAAGCTTCACATAACTTTGATTATCACAATGAAAGACAGTTGGCTCCATCGATTGTCCAAACAATCTTGCAAGGAGCTTCCGAAGCCACATTGCTTCTCGAGCTGCCACACAGGCTGCAATATACTCGGCCTCTGCTGTACTTAGTGCCACAGAAGACTGCTTCCTGCTACACCAGGATATCATCGCAGACCCCAAACTGAAGCAACATCCAGAGGTGCTCTTCCGATTAGTAACACACCCTGCCCAATCAGAATCAGTATATCCATGCAGCTTGAAGTCCACACGAGAAGAATATATCAAGCCATACCCAACTGTGCCACGCAAGTATCTCAGGATATGCTTTGTTGCAACTAGATGTATTTGCCTTGGTTCACACATGAATTGACTAAGTGCACTCACTGCATAGCAAATATCTAGTCTAGTATTGACTAGATACATCAACGATTCAATCAACTGCCTGTAGATTGTGGGATCCACCAGATCTAAACTAGCTGTAGTCGCTTTTAGCTTATGCAAGTTGGTCTCCATAGGTGTAGACATGGATTTGCAATCCATCATACCAAATCTCTTCAGAATATCAATGGTATACTTCCCTTGACCTAGAATGATCTCATCAGGCTTCTGCCATACTTCTAAACCAAGAAAGTAGTGTATGAGACCAAGATCCTTCATTTCAAATTTAGAAGCTAACTCCTTGCATTTGATAATGAGGTGATCTTCTCCAGTAAGAATTAAATGATCAACATAGAGAACCAAGATTAATGCTTCGCCATCAATTACCTTGAAGTATAGGTTTTAGTTAGCATCATTCTTGGAGAAACCTGAGCTCATTAGGTATCGATCAATCCTTTCGTACCAAGCATGAAGAGCCTACTTAAGACCATACAAGGCCTTCTTCAGCCTGCAAACATGAGACTCCTTCCCATGAACCTCAAAGCCATCAGGTTGCTCAATATATACTTCTTCCTCGATTACACCATTTAGAAATGATGTCTTTACGTCCATCTGGTGTATCTTCCATCCCTTAGATGCTGCAATAGCAATGATGGTCCTCACGGATGTATAACGAGCAACTGGAGCAAAGGTTTCCTCATAATCTACTCCCTCTTTCTGAGAGAATCCTCTAGCTATGAACCTAGCGTTGTACTTCTCGATGCTCCCATTAGCCGCATGCTTGATCTTGAAGAGCCACTTAGAAGAAACAACAAATTTTCTCTTAAGTCTAGGTACGATGTCCCAAACATCATTATTGAGAATGGATTGATACTCTTCAGCCATATCATCTCTCCAAACTTGGCTGACTAGTAGCTTCCTCAACACTGGAAGGTTCTGACTCAATGAATTGACTCATCAATGCAACATAGTTGGAAAATTTATGAGGTCTCTTGCTTTCTCTGAATGTTCCTCTTGGGGCTGCAAACCTTTTTGCTTCTTGCATTGTTTGCCTGGCCCAAAGAGGTCTTTTTCTACCAATCACAATATCTGTAGGCCCATCAGTAGGTTCCAAAGGCTCAACTGGATCATCATCTTCTTTGGGTTCAGTAGCCTCCCTTTGAATCTTAGGAGTATGGTCAACTTCTATATCTTGAGGAGACTCTTGATCTTCATTGTCTATGTCCATGTGGATGCGCTCGGATCTCTTGAATGCAACATCCTCTTCAAATGTAACATCCCTACTGATCTCAATCAACTTCTGGCCTGGAATGTACACTTTGTAATCTTTTGAAGACTCACTGTAGCCTACAAATATCCTCTTCTTGCCAGAAGGTTCCAACTTTGCCCTTTTATTTTTTGGTACATGAACATACACTAGACAACCAAAGATCCTCAAATGACTTACTTTTGGCTTCACCCCTGTGAATGCTTCTTCGGGAGTCATGTTCTCCATGATGTGGTGAGGGCTTCTATTCTGAACATAAACAACTGCCCTAGATGCTTTAGCCCAAACGAAGGTTTGCAGATCTTGCTAATGAATCATAGCTTTGGCTGCTTCTACAATAGATCTATTCTTCCTTTCTGCGACACTGTTGTGTTGAGGATTGTAAGGGACACATAACTCCCTCTTAATCCCTGCTTCAATGCAAAAGTTACAGAAGCTACTGGAAATGTACTCTCCTCCGTTATTGGATCTCAGAACTTTGATCCTCTTCTCGGACAAGTTTTGTACCTGAGCTTTAAATTCTTTGGACCTCTCTAGTACTTCCTCAGATTCTTTAGATTTCAAGAAATAAATCCAAGTCTTTGTAGAGTAGTCATCAATAAAAATAATGTAATACAAGAAACCACTCAAAGAAGCAACAGACATTGGACCACATAAATAAGAATGAATAAGATCTAGAATACATTTAGATCTACTTTCACTACTATGAAATGGACCTTTAGTATTCTTACACAATGCACAAGCTTTGCAAGTGCCTTCATGCTCCTGGTTGAGTTTCAGAAGGCCTATAACCATCTTCTCCATGGTAGGTAGTGCTCGAAAGTGAAGGTGAGCCAATCTTCTATGCCAAAGTTCACATGAACTTGATGAATCATGCAATAAAGTCTGAAGTGGATGGGTGCAAAGTCTGTAGAGGCTCTCATGTCGAACTCCAATCACCCAAGCAGTTTTTATATTTGAGTTCTTTGACCATGCAAGAACTTTACCTTCTGAAAATGCAACTTGGCACCCCTTGTCCTCCAAGGCTGAGATAGAGACACGCTTGATACCTGGAACAAATAGAACATCACTCAACTACAAGGAAATGCCGGAATCCAAGTGAAGAGAGGAGGTCCCGACTCCTTTCATAGAATAACTAGCATCATCTCCAATAATTACTTGAACACTAGAATCTCTCTCCACCAAATCAGTTAGATGCTCTCTAAATCCGGTGATGTGGCGAGACGCACCACTAACAATCAACCAAGTATTGTTGTCGGTAGGTACATTGCTTGAAAGAGTAGAATAGAATAGGAAACCACCTGAATCCTTTTGTGGAGAGATCTCACCAACATTTGCAATGGAAGCCTGCTGTTTAAGCCTGGTTGGACAATCCTTTGCATAGTGACCATACTTGTCACATCTAAAACATTGAACACAAGAGAGGTCCTTCTTCTTCTTGAATGCAGGAGCACCGTCAGATCCTTTATCTCTATTCCTCTTGAAATATCCGTTCTTTCCTTCTTTCCCTTTCTTCTTCGAGGATTGAGCAACAAGAACATGAATGTCTTCATTAGTAGAGCTTTGACCAATACCTCTCGCAGCCAACCTTGATTCTTCTTGAATACAATCCGCCCTCAAACGATCAAACTTAGGGAGTTTTGATCTCGCACTGATTCCTTGAGTGAATGACTCCCAAGATGAAAGAAGACCATTAAGAGCCAACATGGTCAAATCCTTGTCATCAACAATATGCCCAATAGTAGAGAGTTGATCTCTCAACTCGGTGATCTTCATTAAGTATGAGATGACGGATTCTCCTTTCGCCATCTTGACATGATGAAGTTGCTGCTTTAATGGAAGAGCTCGACTTGTGTTGTTGATCTCATACATCTCCTACAAAGTCTTGAACATATCTCTTGCAGATTTTAACTTGGAGATAGTTGGCACGATGTGATCTTTCACAGAATCCACCAACATCTTTTTGGCCTTAGTGCCTTTTCTCTTCCATTGTAATTTCTCATTCTCATCGGATGGTTCGGGAACTTCGCCCTCCACGAATGCTGCTAACTCATTTTCCTCCAAGGCGAGCATTACTCTGAACCTCCAAGATGTGAAGTTAGATGCACCCTCAAGTCTATTTTCGATCTTGAGCCCGTTCACCATCTTGACGATAAGATAGATGCAATTAAGGATGAGAATAAGAATGGAGGATATCGCTGCTTGACTAAATTTGATCACGATCTTTCTTATACCCGCTCTGATACCATGTTAGTTTTTATGATCAGATTAGGTAAGCAGAATTTGATTTAAAAATCAGACACAATAACTTTGCATATACCCTGGGAAAACCCTCTTCTTGAGGGAGAAAAACCCAGCAACAATATATCACTCATATATTGAATGATAAAGAAAGGTTTCCTTTACAATGAGGCCTATAAAGAGACCAAGAATGGCACCACAATCTGATGCACACACAAAACTAATATAATGCTTCTTGCTGATAACAAACTCAGCCTCCTTCAATGCTACGATCTGCCTTCTTCAGTATATTGATCTGCCCTTGAAGTAACTCGCACTTGAAACACACAACCACTGCAATGAATTCGCAGAAGAATGATAATCGAACTATGATGTATATCGTATAAATGTCTAGCAATGAAGGAGCATCGATCATTTATACAAGCGAGAGGGAAGAGACACATCTCTTCATTCTCCATGTCGGCCTTCACAAGAGTCGTGTCTTCTAACAAGTAAAGTCAGCCTCCAAAAGAATGTGACCCTTCATGAAATTGTGCCTATAGGATGTCAGCCTCAATGTTAATAAATAAATATTAAATGATGAAGCACCTCTTCATCAAGAATTTTCCTTTCAAATTAAATAGCTGTTTAGGCTATTATTTAATTTGTCTTCAGCGCACGATCTGGGCTGGAAGTAGAAGCCCGACGCTGCACTTCCAACATCAACAGCAATATGTATGGCTAGAATGAAGAGTGCAAAATGCTATGCTTATCTTCCTATGCAGTACAACTCACTCAAATGGGCCCAACCACAATAAACAATAATATAATAAATTTTCTCTTATAAGAACAAACAAAATGTAAGTGAAACCCTTATCCATGATCTGGAAAATCTTATCATTTAGGAATCTTCAAAATCTTCACATACCCAAAACTAGAGCTTTGAAGACAAACCCAAAATCTGGAAATTTGGAAATCATCAACACACATAAAAAACCAACTGAATTTAGAAATACTTCTGCAACTTCAGAACAACTGTGATGTCTGAATGAAATCAGCAAGAAGGATTAGATGGTTTTTTTCCTCAAATCTGCTTGGAAATTGAAGGGTTTTCGTCTTCCGATAACCTATACACCAAGGGTTTTTGTCCTCGGAAGCAAATAGACTAACGGATAGTCTAAACTATTGGAGAAATGAAATTGATAAAATATCTAGGATGTATTTTTCTCCACCTTAGCTCCTCATTTTATAATCACTTATTTACTAATTTTAGCCCCTTTTAGTGTCTGAAAATTCCTTTTCTTTTTAATCTAATATTACATTGGCCCTCTTTTCTAGAAACACGTTTTAATAATGCAATTGGCCCTTTTCCCTAGTGACAGTTTTAAATAGTACTTTAGGCCCTCTTTTAAATAATAAAACATAAGTTGCCCTTTTTAGTATGCTATAAATAAAGTTCTTGGAATAACTGAAGTTACATTATTAATTATTTCCTTAGCTCAGAAAGGGGATATGACAAAAATCCTGTGCAACATCACATAACAATACACAATGCTTTAGTTAACATAAATTACATTTCAACGCAACTTCTGGAGCCTATCCATGGCAAGATACTTGTCAACATGGAAAGCAACAAGAAGCCAAACTATTGAAAGATGAGTCACACATGGGAATTCAGTTGTCTTGACCATTGGAGCCACAGGTTAAAAACTCTTGACTTGGAAAAACTCAATATACTCATTAAAACACATGAGAGTTTGTGTTCTGTTGTGTTGAGAAAGACACATTATAACACTAATAATATCAGGCTATGGTCATGTACTTGGAAAATTACATATTAAATGATGATTTGGAACTAAACAAAGCATGTTTTACATTACATTTTTATTGTAAATTTGTTATTTACAAGAAACCTAACTTATTTTCAATTGATAAGATATATGTGATGATAGTAATTGAAATTTAACAACTTATTCGGTCGTTTATTGTTCTAAATTGATAAGATGTATTTGATATATTTATGCACGTTATTGGTGTCTTACAACTTGATTACTTTGCAGCTTGGGCATGGCGATTTTGATCTTGCAACAACAAAGGTGTTACATATGGTGAATACCTTGGGGACACATAACCAGGAAAAGGACACCAAGGAGTCTCTACAGTTGGATTTGCAAAGGCTTCAGGCAAAGCTGAGAGCTATTGAGGATGGAAAGGGGACACTTGGTAAGTTACTCATAGTTTTGCAAATTACTTGTGACTTGTAGTTTTGTTTACCTTGTCATCACCCTTTTGTCATAATTATGAGCATCTCAAAGGAACATGATTTCATTTCAATCCATGGAGTATATTTGATATCACTTGGTATCTTTTGTCATGGTTCATTTTTATGCATATTTCATTACAAGTTATGATTAATCTTAACCTCAATTGGTTAATTGATTGAAAGGTAGGGCTTGGGATGATTAATGTTGTGATATTGCTATCAGGATTCAACCGTGATTAATGTTGCTAAAAGAGCTTATTTTCTGGTCCGAAAAAAAACCTTTATCTCCTATTCGAAAGGGGTGGGGGGTCCATCCTAACCTAGGTTCTTCTATTATAAAGGGCGGGGGGTCCACACTAACCTAGGTGGGTGTAATCCCAGCTCCTAGCATGAACAACAAGAGAAATGAAACCAACATTAGTAGTAATTGGAGGATCAAACTCTCAATTCGAGCTATAGTTGAATATGTTGGATTTGGCCCTTCCTATATGTTGGATTTGGCCCTTCCTATTAGTATTCTGCCTATGTATCATGTCATGTCCCATGTTTCAAACTAAGGAAATAATTTAACAATTTAATTTAAGTTGCCCAAAAAAGTAAGTTTAATTTTATAAAGGCAACTTATGTTTTATTAGTAAATTATAAAGTACCTAATAGTGTTCTTAAAAGAGGGCTTAAGATGTTATCAAATGTGTTACTAGGACATGGGGGGAAATTGAAATATTAATTTAAAAAGAGTTGGGCTTGAATATAGTTGAATATGTTGGATTTGGCCTTTCCTATAGTTGAATATGTTGGATTTGGCCCTTCCTATAGTTGAATATGTTGGATTTGGCCCTTCCTATTGTAACGACCTATTCTCTACGTAAAATAAAAATTCCTTAATTTTTATAACTTTCAACAAAAGTAAACGAGTAAATAACATAGTAATAAAATTTTTCCTTTCTTTTCAAATTGAAATACATCATATAAATACAATTTCAAAGCTTTTTCCAATAAAATAACTTTTACCATTTCAAAATGAATAATAGAGTATGAAAGCATAAGAGTACATACACAACTTAAACAATTTTTGCACAAATAGAAGTAAGATGGTCCAGGATCTGCCCTTTCAAATCTTGGTTCTTCAGATGTTTGATTGTGGAGGAGAAACATCACTCAGGTACTTTTCCGCCAACCACGGACTAATATTGCGGTTCCCCGCACATTCATTTTTCAATGAATGGCCCTCCCTTCGTCGAAGAGATTGGTTGAGTAACCGATTCCGTTAACCAACTGAGCATAGTGGTGTGTCCTACATAACTAGATTCTTGTATCCCACAATCCCAAACTAGTATGTACTTATTGGATCACTGTGAGCTGACAATGTAATCATCTCCCAATCTAAGAGGATGTAGGTACATTACATTCCTATGGCCATAGTATTTTGGTTCAGTAAACGACTGAGTAAGTCATCTATCACTTACACTGCTTAGGGCCGGTTTGACTTTGGGCTACCTTATTCTATGCGTAGGCTATGTCCTTCAATGGGTTCAGTTTACCCCAGACTTCCTACCTCAAACAGTCTACTAAAAATGAGTCAATAAACAAGTATCTAATATCCTAACTCCTGATTCCAAAAATCTTTATCCAAGGAGTGAAGCTTGTCAAAGTTAACCTAATAACATAAGCTAAGGATCATACTTAGTTTGACGTCATTTCGTTCCTAGTAGATAATATTTACTCTACGTATTCTCCATATACAGAGATCATACAAATTTGTAAACTCAAGCAAATGCACATACAAATCCTTCAAAGCATAATGCATATTAAGTTAAGCTACCCTTAAGCCTTTTAAACAATTGATTCCCTTCTTTAAACCCCTTTTCCATAAATCTTTCTTTTAATCTATCAATAAAATATATTGATTTTCTCAAGCATTTACCCCTAATTGCATTAATATTCCTTATTCATTTACCCTTCAATTACAATGAAAATCCCTTATGCATTTATTCTTTATGAAACTTATCAAAGCAATATTAATTTGCTAAGAGCTTATTTGCTTATAACATGCTAATTGCAATCAGCAAATTCAAGAATAAAAGAGAAGATCATCCAAGTAAAAAAATCACAAATTAGATAACATGCCTGTGAAAATGAGCTTCTCTCCTAGCACTGTTCTGGCAGCAGCTTTCAATTGAAGATGGTAGATTGCTGTTTACCTCTCTCTCAAATATAGAAACTCTTTCCACAATACTCTCCTTAAACAATACTTCTCCACTGGAAATTGCTATTTCACTTCTTCCTTAAAGATATTTTAGCACAGTCTAATAATTGCAGCTGTTACAAACTCTAGTTCTCACACTCTAAATAATATGATGAAATGCAGCATTAGCAACTCACAGCAGCAGCTTAGAAGCTAATAAGATAACTCTCCAATTCGCCAAAGATAAATTGCACAAGATATATTTCAATGGATGGTTGGGCAAGTATAAACTCAGTCAAATGTCACTTGGCAAGTGGTTAAACCCTAAGTCATTTTTCAAGGAGTGATTCGACCTCCATAGAGCCAACAATTGCAGAAATTTTCAACTCAAATCTCTAAAAACGCCACCTACAGGTAACATGTTTTTTGCTAGTCGCATAAAATTGAATGACTCACTTTGCTGCGTTTTAGGTCAAGGTTTAGCTTGTTACAGCACATAAATCTTGTTGGCTTTTCCTATTTTCCAGTTTGAAAGCTTCTTCCTCCATATTTGCTGCGCTGAAGACTTCCTCATTTTCACGGGAAAGCTCATTGTTGAGTTTTATTTATTTTACAAATGTTTGCATTCAAATATTTGTCTTTTAGAAAAGTTCGATACTTTTATGAAGTTCAATATTTCCTTAAGACCAGCGGCTACTTTTTCAAATATTTCCTCTCCAATATATGTTAAAAGATATAATTCTTTTAACTTTATTAATTGGAGTTCAATGTTTATTCTTTTAAATATTTGCAAATATTTTCATTTTGAAGTTTATAAATGTTTTTACTTTAAATGTTTAATATTATATATTTATATATTTTATAATATATGTATTTTATTAAATATTAATATATCTATATATATAAATATACATATATATATATTTTTCCGACATTACTATTGTAATGTACATATATATATATATTTATATATATGCGTATATTAATTTAACATTAATACATATATTCTATACTTTATAAAATATATAAATATTTGCACATTCATTTATGTATTTATGTATATATCATAAATTATAATCACATTATTGATATATACATTTATACATAAATATATATATAAATTTCCTAGATAATAATATTAAAATATTAGTTTCACCACAGATATTAGGCGAGGTGTGTACGTATAAACATGCGTATATCCATATATACTCTTGTGTATACGTATGTATGCGTATATACATGTCGACACATGCGTATGAGCACATCCATATGCTTAATGTACGTATGTATCGATATGTCTATACATTTAGATACGTGTATACGTACTCACTCGACCTTTAACACATATGGATTACATCATTCATACAAGGAGTCACAGTATAGTAAGTCTGACATTTAAACAATCATAACTCATAAAGCACAAGGAAGTAAATCAAACTCGTAAAGCCTATGGATGACTTATCAAGACTAACTTATCTGACTTGGTTTCTCTATACCCTTCATGATGTGTGTGCATGCTCAACTGATTAACATTACCGGTTAAACGACCAATACCCCTCTGTAATGTCCCCTTCTAATTAACCTTCTGTGATTCTGTGGATTAGCCTATTACGTCGACTCTCGTAGGCTAATCGTTCTGGTTAGAGGGTCCCCTGGTCGGAAAAATGCAATGTTGGTATCCGGAGTATGGTAACGTGGTGAAATTGCGCGTTTGGCATGTTATGAGAGCTTAAAATATTGATCTTCACCATTATTTCACCTTCTTAGGCTTTGGGGACCATGTGTCTATTAGTTCAAGGGGGCATTTTCTATTTTTCAGTTACTATTCATCACTAAAGTGAAAAAAAGACATAACTTAATGAATAGTGTTTTTCAAAGTGAAATTATAAAAAGAGCTTGAGAAAGTCGACCTCCTCATGCTATGAGTTATTTTGTTGAATGAAGTTTGAAGTGTGGAGTTTGTGGAAGAGAGAAACTAGGGTTTCTCAATTTCAGCAGTGGGTAAGCCTGGTTTGGGGCTTGTAGTTAGAACTTTGGCATCTTGAAGGTGTGAAAGACCACCCTAAAGTGCTGGTTATTTTCTTGTTGCTGCATTTGAGCTTGAAATTGCTGATAACAAGTTGTTGGAAGCCATCTATTGGAAGGATAATTGCTGTGGGAGGTTTCATTCGCCTTTGGGAAGGACTTGTTCGAGTTTTATGCCAGTTGTTGAAGCTGATTGTTCACTTACAGCCAGCCGTCCTTGTGAGAGGGTTCCATCTTCTTCAAGCAAGGAAAACGCCTCATCTTTGTAGCTGCTTCCTTTCCCTAAGGGGGCGCCCTTAGTATTAGAAGCTGTTTCTTCAAACATTTGGTGGGAGAAAGTTGTAAGTTTTTATGTGCATTTTGTTGGGCGTGGTACTGTAGCAAACACTGTTCACAGTGTTATTTTGGCTGCAAGTTAATCTAGGGTTGTGTTGGCGTTTAAGACCTCACGGAATCGTGTTTGAAGCGGACAGCTATGCGAGATAATTGCTCTTCAAATGGAGAAGCTCCCTCTTGATGTATTCAAGAAAGTAAACTAAAACTAAGTTGCCTATCTTTTTGATCAGCTTAGAGCACAAGGTTTATAAAACACAAGCCCGCAGCTGAGATTTTCTGATTTAAGAACTTCAACTACTAGAACTTAGACTAAAGACGTTTCTAACTTCTCAAGTAATAAGCAGAGCCAGAGAAACTAGAAATGAACAAGGCAGATTTTCTGACAAAATACTTCGATAAACTCTTTCTCAATGAACATCTACACACTTCAATGTAAAGTTGAAATCAAGATCATAAAAGTAAAACACCAATAACGGAAATCAGAGATTTTATATCAAGGCAAAGGAGGCTCATGATTTTATTACTCGAACTTCTGGAACAAAACTCACTTCTAACATGCCTGGAATAAGAAATTGCAGCTAAAGAGGCTTGCAATCTTATTCTTACCCAATAGAAACAACAATCACACTAACTCCTTGTTGGCTAAAGAGGCTCAACAATTTGCTATCACAACACAATAGTGAACGACACTTGAATAACAAATAGAAGGCAAAATAGGCTCAGCGTTTTGTTATCACTAGCATGGTTCCAACACAAAGTGAATTGAAACTGAATAACAACTTGCTGCAATGCAGGCTTGCAATTTGCTAACACAATAACCGCTAAAGAAACTAATGAGCAAAGGCTCTTATTTATAGACAAGCAGAGGAGTAGGGAACCCTAAAATCTCCTTGCTTTTCACAATCTAGGGCTTGCTTTCGCAAGCAAGCTTTATTACTAAATCTAGAAACATAAAACCCTAGAAAGCAGAAAAAGCGAGAAACGCCAACTATTACATCTTATCTTCTTTC
The DNA here is from genome assembly GCA_007258455.2 of Sequoia sempervirens. Classification (NCBI taxonomy): domain Eukaryota; kingdom Viridiplantae; phylum Streptophyta; class Pinopsida; order Cupressales; family Cupressaceae; genus Sequoia; species Sequoia sempervirens. Next base: position 128,273,114 of record VDFB02353493.1, read on the forward strand.
TATCCTCAAAGAATGGATAAGGATTATTCCAAGAATAGAAAGAAAGCGGGAAAGAAAGCTTCGAGAAGAAAGTTGCTTTAAAGCTCGATCACATCCGCTAGGAAGTTAGAGATTGTGTCCCGGTTCGGTGCATCTATGCCAACTAAGGCAATATTCTGATTCTCGAAGATCTCTTCGCCCTTAGAGAATTTTTCACTTCTTCAACTGTTTTATGAGTTCTATTCTTGCAAAACATCGCTGCCCAAAAAGATGACTCACTAATTGATAACTTGGCGGCTATGTAACTTTATGCTTCTGACACCTTTCTTGATTTCCAACAGAAGAGCATTGCACAACTCTTTTCCAATACCTTTCCTCTTTCTCATATCACACCTTCTCTCGTTCTTCAGCTGAGATGATGAAGTTTTCAGTCCATGGTGGTATTGAAAACGTACTTTTCAACCTCATCCGTTCAGATAATCATGATACAACACTTGTTTGGCTCTGAATTTGATGGGAGTGTTTTCCATACTGAAAACCTTGAAGATTGCCTGTAAACTCGACTATATTCTGACAAGTTTTGCACACTTTCTATTTTTAGCATGCTGATTTTTCTTCTTCAAACGGACGAATTTTTTGGAAATTTTTCTGAAATATGGGTTTTCTTCATAATCTCTTTGCAAGACAACCCATATCGCCCGTTTTTGAAAATTTTGAATGTAGACTGAAAAAGCAGCAAACCCTAATTTCTTCAAATTTTCACCGAAAAAGCTGGCACCTTGGTTTTGTTCAGAATACAGTTAGAAATGGACCCAGTTGATCAGATTTGAAAAACACCGACATTTGATCGAAAAAGCAGCCAACTCTAGAATTTGAAATTTCCTTGAAAAAGCTGTGATATGGGTTTTCTCCAGAAGACTGATTTAAGAGGACCCAGATGGTTGAAAACTGAATACACTGATGATTTCACTGACATGCAAAATAAAAGCAGCTGCTGCAACTTGATGAAGTTCTTGAAAATTTCCTTCAGAAGATTGAAGAGAAAAGACCCAGATGATTGAAAAATGGAATTCCTTGGTCTTCTTCTTGAAAAGTTTGATCTTCTGGATGAAAAAGCTTGAAAAAGCAAGGGTTTATGTTGCTGGTCTGAAAAATATGATGAAAAACCAGCAAGCTACGTTCTTGAATCTTGAAAAATTTCTTCAAACTTGCTGCTCCAACTTTCTCCCTTGAAGGCATAAAAGAAAGATGTTAAATAGACTTAGGGTTTTTTTTTTGCTTTGCTTTCTTTTGCTTTTATCTCCAAAACCCTAAATCTCAGCTTCATTGAACTTGGACGCCTCTTTCTTCTCTTGCAATCTTGAAAATTTCGAAAATCTATGAAAATTTTCTAAGGCATGTGAAGTTGGGTGCCCTTCTTCACCAGGGGCGCCCACTTTACCCAGTGTTAGCCAAAATTTTGGCATTTTCAACTTTTCTTCTATTTTGACCCTTGGTTTGACCTCGATCTCCGGCTTCTAGATTGATCCGACAGGCGAGCTGAAAGATTCATTGCGGAGCCAGACTGATTCTGAGAAGGATGTTTTGGAGGAGCCTTTGGCTAAAAACTTGATCTTGACCTCTGAATTCATGGGAGCCTTTTCCTTCGAGGGGCTCCGAACTTTCACAGTGGTAGCCATTTTTCTGATCTTCAATTTCTTCATTAACTCCTCTTCTACAGATGATTTCGTCGAATCTGTTGTTTCAGGCATCGGATTGATTGGCGGTTGTGCTCATCGCGAAGCTGACGAAGAATGAGAAGGGGTCTTCTGGAAGAGATTTTGTTGGAAAGTGAAATTTGACCCTTCAAAAGTTTGGGCCCCCTTCTTGGCTGGGGGCACCCATGTTCACCAGACTTAGTCATTTTTACACTTTTTCTATGTCTGCTTCTGAACCTTGGTTTTTAGCCTTTGTCGGACCCTCTGTTTGGTGCTTCAGATCTGGTGACTGCGACCTCCAATAGGCGTGCTGAGTATCTCGTTTGAAAGTTGGATCAACCGTGAAGAGATCTCATTAGACAGTCGTCTGCAAATTCATCTGTTGGGACCCCTGAAAACTTGGGCGCCCTTCTTCACCAGGGGCGTCCACTTCCTCCAGACTTAGCCATTTTTACTGATTTTCATCTTCGAGTCTGAAACCTTCATTCTGTACCTTCGTCTTCGATTTGAATCTGCAGGATGTTAAACAGTCAGACGTGCTGACAAAGATAGGCATCGCGAAGCTGGCAGGATACTGAAAAGATCAAACATATTCTTGAACCCTAACGGCTGAATTAGGCCCTTCAAAAAGCTGGGCGCCCTTCTTCACCAGGGGCACCCAAAATCTGAACACTTAGTCAAATTTTGATATTTTCAACTTTTCCTCGTTCGGACTTCAGTGCGGATCTCCCCTGTTCGTCGCTGTATTCCGGATGACTGAGTAATCCGATAACTACACCGCTGAATTCATTGCGAAGCTGACAGAGAACTGAACAACATTGACTGGAGGCGCAAACCCTAATTCTGACATTTGATGCCCTAAAAAGATGGGCGCCCTTTCTTGGCTGGGGCGCCCAAGTCTAGCAGTGTTAGAAACGTTACTAATTTTAGAAAATTTCTAAAAATAGCAATTTTCCTAAAATTTACGGATGAAAAACTGAGATCTGGGTTTTGTAGGTTAAGCTGCTCTGAGCAGACCCAGATTGTCAGAAATTGAAAATTTTGTGTTTTGACCCCTCATGCAAGACATGTACACCCAAATTTTGACCTTTTTGATTGATTTAACAAGACTTTTACTCATTTCTTCAAAATATCTAAGTGTAACAAAAATTTTAATTTTGGGGTACAACAGGTTGTAAATCGTCTCTTATTCCGAAATGGATGGAAGTTATGCAATGTAAGTACTGTATCATGTAATGAAGAAAGCCTTTAGCAATCTTATTGAGTGTCTTCTTAGTTTATATGAGTTCTTTATATGCATATGGTTGTAAGTAAATCATTGAATCATCGGCATCAAACCACAAAAACACAAAAAAACAAGGAAAGCAAAATACAAACCAAAAATCAGACCTAAAACCAAGCAAAAATCATCGCAGCAGCGAGTTCGGGTCATCACACCCTCTCCCAAGTGATATTTCCCCTCTGCCTGGAGGACTGGTTCTCATACTTGCATTCATAGTTATAAACTCACGGCAGTTAAATGCTCACAAAAATAGCAGTATATATAAATTTTGTAAGATATAACATCACACATTAACCTCCTAATGCATGTTTTTCACCATGATTAACATCAATTGAACAACATAAGAATGAGACAATCATTAATGTATAAAAACTCATATTGATAATAAGGTGCATCATATCTTTATTTATTCATAAAACTGTCTTTACAAGCACATAATCCTTATCCTATACTAATAGCCTAGTAGCCATACAATCAGGGTGTAACGTACTCCACCCCTTAGGAATCATCGTCCCGGATGACTTAAGGTATTATTTCAAACATAAAAAGTCAAATACATAAATTTTATTCAGTATTCTCAAAAGCTTTGAGAATATTTGGAAACTTCCGTAGAATTTCCTCATAGTCTTCCCACGTTGCCGAATCCTCCATGTATTGATCCCATTGAACTTTGCATTGAGTGACATCCCTATTGCGCAAATGAAGTTTACGCACTTCCAACACCTTGACAGGCTCGAGAGTTATTACTCCGGGATCCTTTACCTGTAAAGCAATCCAATCAATAACATGATTGTCTCCTGGAATGTACTTTTTAAGATAGGACACATGGAAGACATTATGCATTTTGGCAAGAGCTGGTGGTAAGGCGATTCGGTAAGCTACAGGGTGAACTTCCTTAAGGACTTCAAAGGGGCCTACATAACGAGGAGACAACTTAGAAGATTTTCCAAACTTGATGGAACTCTTATGAGGTTTGACTCTCAAAAGTACCTTGTCACCTATAGGAAAATTACGGTGCACTCTTTTGGCATCTGCATAGCTTTTCTGTCGTCTGTTAGCTTCTGCTAACCTTTCCTTAATAACCTTCATCTGCTCATCCATTTCTACTAACATTTCAGGTCCAAGACTTATTCGATCCTCAAGTTTATCCCAACTTATCGGAGTTCGACACTTACGGCCATATAGAGCTTCAAATGGAGCCATTCCTATAGTAGAATGATATGAGTTATTATAAGGAAACTCGACTAAAGGTAAGTATTCTTCCCACTTATATTGCTGATCCATGCAATATACCCTAAGTAGGTCTTCTAATACTTGATTTACCCTTTTCGTTTGCCCATTCGTTTCCGGATGATATGCTGAACTTATATTTAACTGTGTCCCAAGTGCAGAAAACAAAGTTTGCCAAAATCTAGAAGTAATTCTTGCATCCCTATCAGAAATAATCTTCTCAGGAATTCCATGCAACCTAAATACTTCTTGTACAAACTTTCTTGCAATAACTGGCGCTCCTTCAGTTAAATTTCCCGGTATAAAGTGTGCCACTTTTGTATGACATGCATTTGCATCAGGTAACTTTTCCGAACTTACTATTTTTAGTAAGTTACTATGGCTGCTCAGTTTGTGGTTAAAATGCATTTGAAGTCACTATTTTTGGCAGTGCTAGTTCTAGTAGGGGTTCAGTAGTGCAGTGCAGTGGCTATATTAGGCAGGTTAGTTTGAGCAGTTTGGTCTCCCACACTCTTTGAGCTCGTTTTGGTAAATTCAATACTTTGGTTGAGTTTGTATTTTAAGTGAAATATTTTGACTAAGGCATGGTGGACACCTAGTATGGAGAAATAATTAAATTTTATAAAGTATTCCACTTAATGACTTTGGATGCCCATCTTATGTTCTATTTGCATTTTTAAAGTTATATCTCTCATATTGGGACGACTTGGTTAAGGAGCTAAATGAAACTCAAATGCAAATGACTAAAGGTGAACGTGAATGTCATGATGGGCGCCCTAATTGGAGGGAAGTGGATTTGAATTTGTGGAGAAGTTATAAATAAGAGTGTTGGGCTTCATTTGAGACTATCCATTTGCAAATACAACGAAGTGTAGCCAAAATTTCTATAGATCTTTGTTTCGAGGAATGCATACCTCCTAGTGCCCTTAGTTTTGTGCTTGCAAGATAGCCCTAGCTAAGTTTGAGATTGTTCTTTACATTGAAGAGCAGATTAAGCGTATTGAAGATGATTACTTTTGATGTTTTCTGAGTGTTGGTGTGATTTTCTCAGTTTTTGGTGTGCTGGTGTGGTGCTTGGCTGAAGCACATTTTCGTTCATAGCTCATTGTACGATTTTTTGCTGATTTTGGTATTGGTCCTATGTTTGAGTTTACCTTGGGCGCCCCATCTTGCAAAGTTTCAGAATTTATAATGAAGATGATTTTTAATGCTGGTCACCCTTCTCCTTGAGGGCCGTACTTTCTCTTTGGTTGCCTTGGGAAAGGTGACAGTTTTTTGGACTGTTTGGTGTGGTTTGATTGCTTGATCTTGGTCGCCCCTCTCTTTGGCATCCTTTGCGCTTGGTTTCACATCATTTAGAGGAGTCTTTGTCGAGTTCATTTTGGTGTGTTTTGAGCTTGCTGGTCTGAGATTTCTGAGCGCTGCAACTTCATATCAGATTGGTAAAATGTTTTGTTTTGGCTTATTTTCCATAGTAGATTAGCTTGCTTAATTGTGGAGATCATCTCTTTTCATTTTGGAGTGCATTGGACATCTAATACTCATAGTAATTTGCAGATTGCTTCACTTTGTAAGGCTATTATCAATAGTACTGATTCAGTCATTTTATTTTTGCACTTTACCTTTTGTATTCCCACTATTAGTGGAAGAGATTGGCCTCACCGTCTTTATATTTCAGTTTTGCTCTTTTACTCCATTCCCACCATTTGGTGGAAGAGACTGGCCTCACCGTCTATTTACTTTTAGCACTTTACTTTCTTGTACTGCCCGCTGAAAAGTGGAAGGGGTCGGCTCGCCACCCAGACATTTACTTTTAGTATTTTGTATTACACTCCCGTTGAATAATTGGTTGAGTTGCATTTCATATCTTGTTGATTGGCTAAGCCGTCTTTCATATTGTAATCTCAATTTCTAGTACTTTTTTAGCTAACAATCCCCTTTCCACCGTATGCTCCCACCTTGGCCGCATTGGGAACTTGGTGATCTTAAAGTGAAGGGTTGATTTTTCAGTATTGTACTTTCAAACTGAATTTCACCTAACGATTCCCTTTCCACCGTATGCTCTCACCTTGCCCTCATCGGGATTTGGGTGATCAGAAAGTGAAGGGTTACTTTCAGTTGGTTTACTATTTCTCTAACGTCAACGAGTGAAATCTTGTGCTCAAAATCAGAAAAAATTGTAAGGGGATATTTCAATTTTACAGAATATATCGTACATTGGTATCTGTAGTTATATTTATTTCAATTGTGGTTGATATTAGATTACTATTTCTGTATAAATTGGTGGAAAATGTTTTAATAATATTTTGGCAGTTTCATCCTATGCTAGCTGTACCATATTTGTCATTGAAATCAGAGAGGAGCTGTTTTTTGCCGTACTATATTCATATTGATTAAATTTGATGCTAAAAGGTCTTATTGGAGGAATTTCACATAGTGTGGAAGCAACATATGAATGATATTCATAATTTAAAGGGGTCTTTGGGGTTGCTGTAAAATTTCAAAGGGGTTCACAACATTCATTTCGAATATTTGAAGAGTTTCCACACGAAAGGGAGACAAGTGGATCACACAACTTTAACATATTGGATCCTGATCTGCTTCGTTTTGATTGCCATACCATTCCTTTCAGCTGCTGATATCTCCTTTTATTTTTTTGTACAATGAGGGGCCAAGTTTGACATTAATTATCTACTGCTCTCCCCTCATTGCAGCTTTCAATAAAGCTGATATTATATTAATTTCTAGCTTATGGTCCTACCTGTTGTGACCTTTTCACAAATCACCCCATTCAAAATGGAGACCCCCTAATTTTTGCTCCGTTTTTTGTCTTTTGGCTTTGTTTTTCCCCGCTGTCTCTCTCTTTTTTGTTTGTCTTTTCGAGGATGTGCTCGTCTTTAAGCTTAAAGTCGAAATTTTTGCTAAGTTTGTAGAATTAGGGTTTGCACGCTTTGGGCTAGTTTGAAGTTAAATTGAATTGAAGTCCTGTTGATGTGGTTTTTGTGACCATACCAAACAGCAGAACAAAATAGTTTTGGGGCTATTCCGTTCTCTCTTGATCAAAGTATTCCATGCGCTAAGATTGCGAGAAAGTTCGCATGTTCAACTCCAAGGTTCCTTAAGTGCGAATAGACCCAGTTTGGTTGATGTATATTGCTGTGTTCTTACGAGGGGACTTACATAATTGTTCAAATTTCTTGCAGTTAGCAGCGGGTATGTGATTTGAAGGGGATTCTTGCGCGTATGATTTGGCAATGTGGTTCCTTTCCTAAAACTAATCAGAAAGTGCGGAAAGTAAAAGGAGGAAAGGGCCTAAGAAATTTATATGCTACTCTAAATGCAGGATATGTGGAGCTTCGTTTCAATAGACTTCAACCAAATTTCACCTAGCCTCACGTCGGACAGCCTCAGTAAAATCGGTGCAATCTTCAAGGGAAATAGCAAAAGATGTTCAAGTTATAATTTAACATACATACACCATCAGAACGACGCATATAAGTATGTAAACCACAACCGAAGTTAAACACAAAATAATCTCTAGTCGACCACGCAAGGCGAACTTATCATCAACAAGCCGCTAGTGGTATGGAATAAAGCGAAGCTATCTCAATAAAACACCACACACCAAAATAAGCTACTTGCATGAATTTAAGCTACTTGGATACGAAAGGAAGAAGAAACCTTGCTAACATTTCATGACAAGACGAATTCCATCATCAATGAAAAGATCTATTATCATAAAATGTGTTACACAACAATCTCCTCAAAAGTTTTCAAAGGGAAAACTTTCTCGCTTCTCCAAATTATGCAAAAATGCTCTACAATGCTACACTACTAACTCTAATACTAATACTCTCTCAATGTCTACTACTCCAATGTCTAATCTAATTCTAATGTTTTTTACAAATGAGGGGACTCCCCTTTATATAGCTAGCCAAGTCCCAAAAGACGGCTAGGGTTACAATCAATAGAGGGCGAATCGTGCCACCTCAGCCCTAAATAATATTGCCCTAAAAACCGCCACAGAGGAGAGTGGGGTAATAAATGCGCTATAATGTCCACCATCATCCTTCTAGAAGATTCCATTTGTAGACGCGTTCACACTGTTCTCGATCTTCTTTCTTGGCGTCGTTCCTTGATTTCTTCCACTTGAGGGTCTTCATCTTTAGTTTTGAAAATGTTTCTTCAACACTTAGCCATTTTCTTGCAAACTTTCTTCCTTCATGTGAAACTTGTAACTTCATCTTCCTCTGAAAGTTGTAATATCATCGCGGATCACTTAAATCATCAACGCTTGGCCTCAACATTTCTCCTGCAAAACAAGCAAGGAGAGGGGTATTAGAATACTTCATGATATAAACTTAACTCACTTACCTGATTTTCATGCTTTGATCTCCAAGCGTTCATCGCCAACTTTGTGTTCAAGGTCATGCCTTAGATAAACTTCATCTTTGGGAAATTATCACCGCCGGAGCCTGATAACTTTATTTTATTCATTTGACTTAAGTAAAACTATCTTCGGCGGAGGACTCAAGCAATTCACCTAGGCGCTTCCTTCAAATTCATCGCTCGAGTGATTTCACCTTGAAAACACATTTCTTCACACCCTTAGAAATTTTCAAGTTTCTTAGGAAATACATCAACCGGTGCCCATCACTTAAAATCTTTCTATCCCAAAAATTTTCGACAAGTCAGGAAGACCTTTTAAAATCAACTCTCATCAATAATTCGATACCTTCCGGAAGAAAATTTTCCCTAGAACGCGATCGAATTATGCTGGGTGCCCAATCAACGGTTCATTTAATTTTCTGAATTTTGAACCCAGAAATATTCTTCATCAAATTCTATTCTCGCTCTTCGCTCCCCCTCCCAGAATTTTGTTCGACTTGGAAAAATTTTATCAACCTCGTGGGAGTTGGCATCTTCACTCACCTCAAAGCACCTTATCCGGTGCTTCTCACAGCAATCTTATCCCTTCGTAGTTCATGCATTTTCTAGAGGAAGAAAATATTTTGTGCCTTAGAAATTTTTTTTAAATCATCTCTTCAGAAAATTTTGCCTTAAAAATTTTATATCCAGCTCGATCCACTTTGCCTGTGAAAATACCAACTTCACTTAGAAAATTTTATTCACAGAGATGCCTGGCACATTTTATTTTCTAGCCACCACTTCGTATTTAACCTCACACTTGAAAAATATTTTTGGAGCTCCAATGCCTTAGCAATATTTTATCACTTTGCAACTTCAACGCCCTAGCAATATTTGCCAACAACTTGTATTTCACCACGCCTAGCATATTAAACCTCTCCTCTTTTACACTTGCCAGAAGACTCCACTTCCAACGCCCTAGAGAAATATTTCATCACCCCTCTTATACTTTATTTCACTTTGCCACCCTTGGCGCATAGCATTTGGAGAATAATATTACCACACCTAGCACTTTATTTCATACTTCACATGCTTCAGAAAAATTTTCTAACACCTTACCACTCATCACCTTCAACGCCTAGCACTTTTTATTTCACCACCACACTTACTCTTTACTTAGCGCATATTAACATGTGTGAAGGATAAAACCACGCCCAACATCTTGTTCTCACACTCCACACGCCTTAGGAAAATTCTTCAACATCCACCACCTTGAGCGCATTTATCACTTGAAGAGGGATGACGCCTAGCATATTATTTTCACCATGCCATTAATCACATTTCACCCCGCTTACCACCTTCACTTACTTTTACCTCACTAAACTTGGGCGCATTTGGAGGGGTGAGGAGGACAAAAATCTTTGACCTTGTTGACTTGCTTCTAACTTACTCCTGCATGGGCACATTTTGATGTAGGTGGAGGATGAAGTTTAAAACAAGGGCGCATTTTGGAGCCTATGAGGGATGAAACACATGCAATGCCACCTCTTGGAATATTCCCTCCTCCTTTTGTCTTTACATGGCCCATTTTGGGCGCATTTGAGCATGCAAGGAGGATGAAGATTTCAACGCCTTCCCTTGTTGACTTGTTGACTTCAGATGTGGGCGGATTTTCATGTAGGAGGAGGAATCTTTTCCAACGCCTTAACTCTTGTCCTCACATGCCTCCTTTTTGGGCGCATTTTACCCTTCATGCAGGATGAAAAAGTTGACTTCTTTGACTAGCTTATATCTTAGGCGCATTTCTTGCCTTGAGGAGGATAAAACTTCATGCCTTAGTTAATTCTTGAATGCTCAGTCTTGAGAGGAGGGCGCATTTTGGCCTTGCTGGTGGATGAGATTCATTGACCACTTTGACTTTTTCTCTCCTTGGGCGCATTTTGCCATGGCAGGAGGATTTGACAGTGACTTAGAATATTTTCATCAACTTATTTCTCCTTGAGGGCGCATTTGGAAGTAGCTGCAGGATAAAGTCTAGACTTAGACATTTTTCGTCTTTGCCGGTTTCTTCATGCCTTACTATAAATAGTAAGCCCTTTAATTCTCAAACTTCGAAAGCCCAGATTGCCTTGAAATTTTGCACACTGCATCCTCCTGACCTCGTTGTCCTGTTAACACTGCCATTTTTAATCACCCTGCTATTTTTAGCCCATTTTTGAAGGTGGCTTACTATAAATAGTAAGCTCTTGCTTCTGATAGCTCCATTGCTCGGATCGACTTGAAATTTTGATGAGGCGCTCCTCACCATCGCGATTCTTACCGCCGACACCGACGCATGCAACCCATTTTATTATTTTTAGCATGTCAATTTGTCTTACCATAAATAGTGGCGTCTGCTTGACTCTGAAATTTTCACCGCCAGACAGTTCGAAGAACGTCGACGCATGGGGTGGTTTGGCTAACTTGATTAAGATTTTGACTTTGATGCCTATTTTTAGGCTCCGTCGAAACCCCACCGCTTTGCATGCACACCAAATTTGAATCTTTGTTTGCCTTCGTTGCGACATTGCGATCACGCCGGGTGGAATCAATCGGGCTGAGGCCGGCCGGACACACCAAAATAGCAAGTTCCTTACCGAGTGAGTATCTCCGTTTGCATGTCACACCATCGTGAAGCTCTCGAAAAACCCATCAGGTATCACCCGACATGCAAAAGAAATCCTGACATGCGAACCCTAAAAATAGCCTCTAAGGTCGATCAGTGGTCGCTACCTTTGCATGTTACATCATCGCAAAGCGTCTGAAAAACCCAAGGGAATATGCATATGCAAAGAAAACTCGTGACCGGACCCCGAAATTGTGTCGAAGCGACCGCTAAAATAGTGGTGCCGGTTCATTAGCTCAAATTTCAGATGGGCAGCCCGACGTGTTTCCTAATGTTGTGTGACCTGCCGAATTCAAAATAGCCGACAAATACCGCCCCTCATTAATTCTACTAAAAATAGTAAGTACCGTAATCGATGAAACCCCGCTGAGAGCCCCGCCAGAAGCAACTGACAACAGCCTGTTAAGCTCACTAATATATCACCCTGCTTGGACCCTGACCCACCAGAAGACCAAACCCCACTTTTAGACTTGGCCAAAATTCATCGTTGGAAGCAGCACGGAACGTCCCCGTAAAGCTTAACCATAGAAAGAGACGCATTGCAGAGAGAGACCAAAAACCAAAAGCCAAACCCACCGTAATGGAAAGCAAAATTAGTCCCTGCCTGAATGGGGCGATGTGTGAAAAAGGTCACAACAAGTCCGAGCTTAATACTGCAATCAGTTAGTTCCCGGCAGGTTCCCATAGAAGCTTCGCTGAATTCTGGCAACTTAGTATTTTTAGTAAGTACTCAATTCAGAGCATTTTCTCAGCACAGTTGAAAATTCTAACTACTACACTGCATTCTGAACACCCTGAGCTATCTGCCTGCAACTTTTGAGCACAAACAGATAACTTACTATTTTTAGCAGTATAGGGCTTTAGGAGCCAATTTTAGGGTTTGCATGTATGATTTTCTGATGGATGTCTGGATACTCTTTCTGGGTTTTCTGAGACCTATGCAATGATGTAACATGCAAGCCGAGGTGATGACTTTCAGCAGTTCAGGCTTCAGAGGCTAATTTTAGGGTTTGCATGCAAGATTTCTCAGTGCATGTCTGCAGGAATATTTGTGGGTTTTTCAAGACCTTCGTGATGATATCGCATGCAAACTGAGATACTGACTTTGAACAATGCAGGTTTCAAAGGCTATCTTTAGAGTTTGCATGCAAAGTTTTTTTGTGCATGTCTGGATATTCTTTGTGGGTTTTTCGAGAGCTACATGATGATGTAACATGCGAGCATAGTTGATCACTTTTCAAGAACTTACTATTTTTAGCCAGTGCCCGTATGAAGTCCAGTATACTGGGTTTTCCTGGGTTTTTTGAGATCTCTCGGGCTGTGTGCCATACAAAGTCATTCGACAGCTAATTAATCACTTTTTTAGACACTTACTATTTTTAGTAGGATCACTCCAGCAACTGCCTAGCAGTTCAATATCATGAACAGAGCGACATGGAACAAAAAGAAGGTCAAACGGAGATCGTTGAAGCAACATGCAAGTCAGATTAGGGTTTCCAGCTTCGGGATCCAAAATTAAGAGTCAAACGCCAGAATCTCCGAAAACTGATGTATCCCATTGCGAATAGTATCTTTTAGGGAATCCACTGGTAAAATTTGAAGGCGATCTGGGCACTTACTATTTATAGTAAGTCATTTTTGAAACGAGCTATAAATAGCAAGTCAACAAGAGGCACGAGTGTGAACAGGTCAGTTAACCCATGAGGATCATGTCAGGCGAATTTCAAGTCAATCGGGGTTGCAGAACTATGAAAATCAGGAAGGTTACTAAAAATAGAAAGCCAGGGCAAGCGGGTTGAGAAATTGGCTAAGTAGTCAGATGAAAATTCTAAAGCATGCAAGTTAAAACTAGCAGGCCACACCCTGAAATGCGCTCAGGCCATGGAGGAGACATCAAAAGTTGCTAAGACAGAGAAAATTCCTCCTCCTCCCTCTAAATGCGCACAAACTGAAGGGAGGGTGATGAAAAATTGCCTAAGTCCAAAGGAATTCCTGTAGGCCACCCCAAATGCACCCATGATGGTTGGGGACATGAAAATTTTGTCTAAGGCATGGGAAATTCCATCTACACCCCCCAAATGTGCCCTGTCTTGAGAGGAGATAAGAAAAAAAGTTGCTAAGGCATGAAATTCTTCCTCCAACACCCTCAAAATGCACCCAAGTTGAGTTAGTGGGCATAAAGTTTCCTAAGGGACATGAAATTTTCTGAGGCATTAAATTGAGGCTTAGGTGGTGAAATGCGCCCAAGCTAAAGAGGAAGTGAGGAAACTATTCTAGGTATTGAAAATGGAATGGCAAGGTGCTAAATGTGCCTAAGTTGTTGGAGGGGGGTTGATTTTTTTTTTCTAAGTATAAAAAATGGAAGTACCTCCTCTAGAATGTGCCCAAGCTAGGAAGCAAGGCAGGGAGAGATAACGCATGTGTGGCATCATCAGTGAGGTATGCCTAAGCATCCTGCAGAGCTGAAAGCTTTCTAAGGCAAGGAAAATTCCTTGACCCCACCCAGAATACGCCCTAAAGAACAAGATGCATGAAAATTTCTCGAAGTATTGGTAAATGGCAGGAGGCCCATCAAAATGCGCCCAGCTTGTGAAGGATGTTTGAAAATCATCTAAGGCATCATAAATGAGAGAGGACCTAGCAAATGCACCCAAGGAAAGAAGAGTCAGTGGCGTGAAAAATCTAAGGCAAGGAAAGAGGAGAAGTGCGCCCTCGAAGTGAGAAAATGTGGTAAAAGTGAACCTTAGAGAAGATACTTTTTAAGGGTAAAAGAATTAAATGTACCCCTTCGTGTCTACACATGAATAATATAGCTAGAAAATATTTTTTGAGGGGAGATCTTTTTCTGGGTCTTGGATATTCTTTGAGGGGAATAATTTTGAAATTCTTCACACCTTACTGGTGATTTTTAAATGGAGATTTTAACTAGGCGCCCGGTTGATGAAATTTTCTAAGGAAAAAAGAACAAATAAATTTTGAAAGTATTGATGCCTTGCCTTGAGATGTTAAATGGATGTTGGGCTAGTGATTGATAAGATTTTCTAAGGGGAGATAAAATATCCTAGGGCTCGGATGGGTAAAATTCTTCTAAGGCATGCAAAACCCCCAGGACACATCAAATGCGCCCATAGGCAGGTCTGATGATTGAAAATTGTTCTAAGTATGAGGAAATTGGATAAACTCCTCTCATTTGCAAAGTGGAGAGATTGAGAAAAGCTAAGTCATGAAAGTTTGTTGGTCAACTGTTAAATGCACACAGATGTTGAAAAGTTATGAAGAAGGAAAAAGTTGTGCTAGGAAAAATTGATGAACCCTATCAGATCTAGAGATCACTTAGACCTTGGAAATCAAAACATGGATATTAGGTAAGTAAAGTGAATTTATATTGTAAGTGTTTTGATGCTCTTCTTCTTTGTTTTGCAGGATATGATGACTTGGGGAGATGAAGCTAGTACTTGGAAGAAATGGCTAAGTGTTGAGACCTAGCATGCACCCAGCTTAGAGAGGTCGGTGGCAAGGAATAAATGATTGAATCCAAGACAAGTGAACCCTTCAAGATTAGGTGGAGGAAAGGATGAAGACTCAAGGGTTAGAAATCATCCTCAAGCACTAAAACACCCTCAAGACTAAGGATGAGGAATGGACAAAAGGCTTCAATGTTAAAGAATGACAGTGGAATGGCCTAAAGAGCAAAGTAGAGAAATTCTCCTTAAAGTGTAAAGTCCTTCGATGACCCAACAGATGTTCTCCAGCGTGCTTCGTACAACTCAAGATGCAGTGGCAGGAAGGAGGAAAATCACCATCAAACAGGATAAAAAGTTACAGCGTTGAAGTTTCAGATTAAGAACATGCTTGCCATACTGGTCCAAGGAGTTGAAGCAGTGGCGACCAGACTCATCCAGTTTGCAGTCAAAGAAAGAATAATGCGAACGTGTCTCTAGATGAGAATCTTCCAGAAGGATGGTGGACATTAATTGCTCATTTATTACCCCACTCTTCCTGGTGGCGGTTTTTAGGGTGGATCTTGTTTAGGGTTGAGGTGGTACGATCTGGGCCATCCATCTGATTGTAATCTAAGCCGTCCATTGGACTTGGCCAGCTATATAAGGGGCATCCCCCCTCATTTGCACATTATTAGATTAGATCATTAGAGGATAGAGAGACAGCTAGGAGATAGAGCAAAGACAGTTAGCATAGTTTGATAGCATAGCTTAGATTGAAGAGGAAGGAAAGCTTTCTCATTGAATGCTTTGTAAGAAGTTGTTGTGAACACTCTCTCAATAAAAAGAGTTTTCATTGATGATGATCTCGTCTTTTGTTGTGAGTAGCTAGCGAGGTTTCTTCATCCTTCTACTTCAAGTAGGATTGTTGTACCCAAACCAAATTTTTTGCTTCATTAAGGCATTTTGCATTTAAAAGTCTAAACCTTGCTAATTTGTTGTAAAACACAGTTTTGGGCAATGTCAAGCATGGAGTTTTTGTCAATAGTTTGTCAGTCAAAGTCAGTTATATTGGTCAAAGCCTGAAGCAGAGACTCAAAATGAAGATCTTCACGATGGAGGAGCATCTCATGACGACATTCCATATTGCAGACGGTCATTTCAATGATCGAAACAGAGTTTTTAAAGATCAAATCATGGAGATTTCTCAGAGGAAAAGCCCAAAAGCGCAAGTATAGCTCAGGGGCGCCCAGCTTGTTGAAGGTCAAGATTCTGGTTAAAATGCTCAAGCATCCAGTCAATCTCTTCAGAAT